>JALAZF010000337.1:4212457-5616610 GCA_022829125.1 Lathyrus tuberosus
TTCTTATTGAGCCAAACAAACAATCGCCTCCATCTCGGGCTTTATACGAGATACCAAAAGACTCCATCGTCGGGTCAAAATCTTTTAGCCTCTCTCTCGGGCTTTGTACGGGACACAAAATAGCCTCCTCTTAGGCTTTGTATAAGAAAACCACTGGTTGATCCAATTAACCTTTTAGCATCAAAGTTGTGCCTCGTTCACAGTATACAAACATCAACAACTCCTTCCCCTTCATCTAATCGCTGTAAGTGGCAAGCCTCTGGATCATCTATATCCACGCCACTGTCCCTCTTTTAGCATGAGAAATTCCTAAGGAAAGATGGCATTGCTCTACACTGAGTTAAAGTCTTCTCCTTCAGGTTAAAACCCTTTCTTCGGAAATTATGGCATTGCTCGGATCCGCGTATCCCAGTTAAAGTAATTCTCCTTCTCCCCTCTTTAGAGATGACAAATTCTCTCTAAAGCCGAGGTCTTTCAGCTTCACGTCTTGGGCTTTGAACAAGACACAAATAGACCTTTCAGCTTCACATCTTGGGCTTTGAACAAGATACAAACCACCTTTCGCTTCACGTCTTGGGCTTTGAACAAGACACCAAAAACCAATTTCCTCCCATAGAATAGGAGGAACTACGAACGCTCTGATTTCCCTGTTTCGGTAAACGGGAATACGTAGGCATAAGATCGAAAGAAAAGATCTTAGCGAGCGCAATCAACAAAAAACCCAAATCCCATGTCTCCATCAATCAAAAGCAGTATTTCAAAAGCATCAGTCCAAACATCCTAATCCTTGTTCCCCGCCAGAAACCTTCTGCCCAGGTAAAAAAGAAAGAAAACAGTATTGGCGAAAATACAAATAACCAGTACAAAGGCCCCCCACATTGATAGCATCCGTAACCTAACAGACCGCTATTTAAACTCAGTATGCAAGTAGGGTTAATTGGAGACATCTATTTCCCTTCCTTATTCAGCTCACAATAGGATAAAAAATGAATCGACCTGTAGTCAAAGCTCAAACCGCAGAGAGCGACCAGCGCTTAAGAACCGCGTCCAAAATCGCTCGCTACACTTAGAAAATATCTGGAGATTCCTCAACCTCAGCTGTGGCTGAACCTGAAGGAGTAGTGTACGAGGAGGACACAGAAGAAGAAAGTTCATCGTCTTCTTCAGACGAGTCATTGTACGAGACAAACATGGCAGAGCCAGACATTATTGGCACTGCCAATGACCGAGCGCGTAGCATCAAGGACTATGCTGTATTTGATCCTAATGCTATGAATACTGGCATTGCTAGGCCAACCATCACAGCACCACAGTTTGAGTTTAAGCCTATGATGTTCCAAATGTTACAAGCTGTTGGTCAATATTCAGGCTCTCCTCATGAAGATCCTCATTTGCACTTAAAATAATTTCTGGATGTTGCTGACAACTTCAAGATCCTTAACGTGCCAGTGGATACCTTTAGGTTGAGGCTGTTTCCATATTCTCTAAGGGATCGAGCCAAGAGCTGGCTTAATTCTTTGGAACCAAATTCCATTACTACATGGAATGCCTTGGCAGAAAAGTTTCTGGCCAAGAATTTTCCTCCTTCCAAAAATGCAAAAATGAGAAATGAAATCACATCATTTAGGCAAGGAGATGATGAAACGTTGTTTTACGCATGGGAAAGATTTAAGGAGCTACTGAGACAATGTCCACATCATGGGATTCCCATCTGCATACAACTTGAGACTTTCTATAATGGATTAATTCCATCCTCAAGGAATATGTTAGATGTATCCAGTGGTGGAGCTCTATTGTCTAAATCCTATGATGATGGTTACAAGTTGATTGAGAGCATTACCTCCAACACTTATCAATGGCCAGTCACAAGGGCCACTTCAAGTTCAACTCAAAAGAAGCCTGCTGGAGTTCATGAAATCACTGAGACCACAACTCTTGCTGCTCAACTGGCTCAGATCCACCAAATGATGAAGAATCTAATGAATCCTAAAGTGACAAAGCCTGACCCTGTTAAGGTGGTTACTGACGCTTCTGAGGTTGCCTGTGTTTACTGTGGAGGACCACGTCTATTTGAAAAATGTTCTGCAAATCATGTTTCAGTTAACTATGTTGGCAATCCCAACAACAACAATAGATACAACAATCCCTACAGGAACACTTACAACCCTGGATGGTGCAGTCATCCTAATTTCTCTTTGAGTAACAATCAAAATCAACCTAAACCGCAAGCAACCACACCTCAAGTTCCACCTGGTTTTTCTAATCCTACTTATGCTGGGGGTAATCAAGGAAACAACCATCTGTAAAATGTTCTCAAGTACTTCATTCAAGAAGCAAAAAATAAATTCCAAGCACAAGGAGTGAGTATCAAGAACTTGGAGAACCAAGTGAGCCAAATTGCTACGGCTCTAAGTTCAAGAAACTTGGGAAATCTTCCCAGCTCCACTAAAACTCCCAATACACAAGCTGGAGTGAAGAATTTTGAAACTTGCCAAACTCTTAAGCTTAGGAGTGGCAAGGAAATTGAAGAGACCATTACAAAAAGCAAAGAGTCAAGTACTGCTGTGTCTAAGCCCGACAGTCCTGGAGCAAAAGACAATGATGGAGAACCGTTTTCATCCAAACAGCAAAAACACAAAGATAATGTACTCACTGAAGACTACATTCCTCCAGAAAATCAAGAAGTCATCACTGAAGCCAACAAGAAGCAAAAGTTTGTGCAAGAAAGACCACCACCCCCCTTTTCCACAAAGAATCAAAAAGGCAAAAGAAGAGAAACAATTTTCAAAGTTCATGGAGATCTTGTAGCAGCTTCACATCAACATACCATTGATTGAAGATATTCAACAAATGAAAAATTACTCAAAGTTCATGAAGGATGTACTTACTAAGCGAAAAAGGGTGGGAGAGTTTGCTACGGTTGCACTTACGCAAGAGTGTAGTCAATTAGTTCAAGGTAAACTCCCTCCCAAGTTGAAGAATCCTGGAAGTTTCACTATTCCATGCACCATTGGAGACACCTTTTGTGGAAAGGCATTATGTGATTTAGGGGCCAACATTAATCTCATGCCCCTATCCATATTCAAGAAGTTGGGGATAGGTGCTTCCAGGCCTACAACCATCACCTTGCAGCTAGCAGATAGAAGTATTTGCTACCCACAAGGGAAGATTGAAGATGTGCTAGTAAGGGTTGACAAGTTTGTCTTCCCTGCTGATTTTATCATTATGGATTTTGAAGCTGATGAGGAGACACCCATTTTGTTGGGAAGGCCATTCCTAGCAACGGGTAGAACCCTAATTGATGTTGAAAGAGGAGAACTCACTATGAGGGTGAATGGGCAGCAAGTAGTGTTCAACATACTTAATGCCTTGCAATACCCAGAAGAAGAGGTGGTTGAGTGTTCGATGATATCTAGTTGGGAAGGTTTAATCCATAAAAACCTTCTTAAGGCTAATGATGTGTTGAAAATTAAGTTGGGAAACGTGGAAGATGAAGGGCTAAAAGATGGAATCATCTATGGTCCAATGCCAAAGCAAGAGGAAGAATATGTGGAAGTGATTGAATCCACCACTATTTCTCATAAACAGCAGCTACCTTCCATTAAAGAGCCCCCTAAATTGGAGCTTAAGTAACTTCCGGAGCATTTACAGTATGCATATCTGGAGGCGGGACAGAAGCTGCCAGTTATCATTGCTACAGATCTGCAAGAGGAGCAAAAAGAGCAACTGATTTCACTACTGAAGAGACACAAGAAGGTAATTGCATGGCAGATTTATGATATTAAGGGAATCAGCCCAGCAATTTGCATGCACAAAATTCTGTTGGAAGAGAATGCTAAGAATAGCATTGAGAGTCAACGAAGGCTGAACTCTATCATGAAGGAGTTTGTAAAAATGGAGATTATCAAGTGGTTAGACGTTGGAATTATTTACCCTATATCTGATAGTGTATGGGTAAGTCCAATCCAGTGTGTACCGAAGAAAGGAGGCATGACAGTGATAGTCAATGAGAAGAATGAGCTCATTCCCACTAGAACAGTTTCTGGTTAGAGAATCTGCATGGATATAGGAAGTTGAACAAGGCAACAAGGAAGGATCATTTTCCTTTGCATTTCATTGATCAGATGCTGGAAAGGAGTATTATTGCTTCTTAGATGGATATTCGGGCTACAACCAAATTGCAATAGCTTCGAAAGATCAATAAAAAACAACATTCACATGCCCCTGTGGCACCTTCGCTTTCAGAAGGATGTCGTTTGGACTGTGCAATGCACCAGCCACTTTCCAACGTTGCATGATGGATATCTTCTCGGATATCATAGAGAATTCCATGGAAGTGTTCATGGATGATTTTTTAGTTTTTGGTGAGTCATTCAATGATTGTCTAAATAATCTGGAGATGGTGCTGGCCAGATGTGAAGAGAACAACTTAGTCCTTAATTGAGAGAAATGCCATTTTATGGTAAAAGAAGGAATTGTTCTTGGTCATAGAATTTCAAGAGAAGGATTAGAGGTAGATCAAGCAAAGGTGGAGGTAATTGAAAAACTACCCCCACCAGTCAACATCAAGGGCATTAGGAGTTTCTTGGGGCATGCTGGATTTTATAGGAGGTTTATAAAAGATTTTTCAAAAATAACTAAACCCCTATGCCAGCTGCTGCAACATGACACGCCTTTTGTCTTCAGTGAAGAGTGCCTTGAATCTTTCAATCTCTTGAAGAAGGCTCTCATTTCTGCATCGGTAGTCAAAACTCCGGACTGGTCCAAGCCATTTGAGTTAATGTGTGATGCCAGTGACTATGCCATTGGCGCTGTTTTAGGCCAAAGGCATAACAAAGTTTTTCACACCATTTACTACGCAACCAAGACTTTGATAAAAGCACAAATTAATTATACAACCACGGAGAAGGAGCTGCTGGCAGTAGTGTTTACTTTTGATAAGTTCAGACCTTACTTGGTAGGAACTAAAGTCATTGTGTACACGGATCATGCAACAATCAAGTATTTGATTGCCAAAAAAGATGCAAAGCCACGGCTTATACGATGGGTGCTTCTCCTACAAGAGTTTGACATAGAGATAAGAGACAAGAAAGGGGTAGAAAACTTAGTTGCTGATCATCTTTCAAGACTACCAGAAGAAGTGCAATCTCAAAGCAGTGGAGAGATTAAAGAAAGTTTTTCGGATGAAAAGTTGTTGGTGATTACTGATGGCATGACTCCCTGGTATGCTGACATTGTTAATTTCTTAGTCAGCAGAGTTGTGCCACCAGAATTCAACTACCAACAAAGAAAGAGGTTCTTCCCCACTGTCAAGAATTATTTCTGGGATGAGCCTTATCTGTATAAGAAGTGTGTTGATCAGCTATTGAGAAAATGTGTTGACTATGAGGAGGCGCCCCAGATCTTATCAGCCTGCCACAAAGCCCCATATGGTGGACACTTTGGTGGAGTCAGAACTGCAGCAAAGGTGCTGCAATCAGGTTATTTTTGGCCTTCTATTTTTAAAGATGCTCATGAATTTACAAAAAGGTGTGATAGATGTCAAAGGGTAGGAAATGTGTCCATGAGACAAGAGATGCCGCTCACTAGTATTCTTGAAGTAGAAATTTTTGATGCGTGGGGCATTGATTTCATGGGACCATTCCCTCCCTCTTTTGGAAATCTTTACATTCTTGTAGTTGTGGACTACGTGTCCAAGTGGATTGAGGCAGTAGCAACGCCATCCAATGATGCTAAGGTTGTGACTAAGTTCTTGGTCAAGAACATCTTGACAAGACATGGCACGTCTAGAGCTATCATCAGTGATGGTGGATCCTATTTTTGCAATAAACTTTTTGAAAACCTAATGGCAAAGTATGGGATTAAGCACAAGGTTGCTACAGCCTACCATCCACAAACTAGTGGACAAGTGGAGTTATCTAATAGAGAAATCAAGAGGATTTTGGAAAAAATGGTTAACCCCACAAGAAAGGATTGGTCCAAACACTTGGATGAAGCACTATGGGCGTATAGGACTGCCTATAAAACCCCTTAGACATGTCTCCATATAGACTTGTTTATGGGAAGGCTTGTCATCTACCCATTGAATTGGAGCATAAGGCATTTTGGGTTGTGAAGCAATTAAATTTTAATATTCAAAATGTTGGCCAAGCTAGAATGCTCCAATTAAATGAGTTAGATGAGCATAGGTTGTTCTCACACAAGAATGCTGAATTGTACAAAGAGAAGACCAAAAGGTGGCACGACAGGAAATGCCAGAAGAGGGAATTAGTGAAAGGCCAAAAAGTTTTACTTTTTAACTCAAGGCTGAAGCTATTCCCTGGAAAATTAAAATCAAGATGGTCTGGACCCTTTATCTTAAAGGAGATTTACCCCCATGGTGTTGTGGAATTGTTGAATGAGAAAAATGGAGAGAAATTTAAGGTTAATGGCCAAAGGGTCAAGGCTTACCTTGGAGAGTCCTCAAGTAACACAAGGGATTCTCTCCATTTTATTGATTAATGGATTTTTGTGTTGGTCAGGCGATAAGACCTTAAAATAGCGCTACTGGGAGGCAGCCCAGCTTTATGCTTTTTTTATTTTGTTTTATTTTGTACAGGATCATGAAGTGTTCTAGTGGCGTCAGCTCATGACAAGGCGAGACTGCCAGCAACAGACACAAGGACTGTGGAGTTGGACTATTGGAAAAGATTGAAGGAATCAAAAATCTTTCCTAAGTCCAATGAGATTAATATTAATGTTGAGTTGGCGTTAATTATTTTTCTTTTAGAAAATCATAAAAGAATTGAAACATTGTGTTTAAGGAGGAAGAGAGAGAAATGAAATGCATCATAGGGAGTAAGCGTCTTGGGCTTAGTGAGATAGCAGAGTTATGATGGCCAGGTCAGCCACGTCAGACACTTCAGCCACCTAAACACGCAAACCCACTAAAATATGTCTTTTCAGGTGTCAGACCTAGGGTTTTCCACTCCTTGCCCTACGAAACACAAAAACAGAAAAATCTCTCTCTCCACCTTTCAAGAAACGTTTTATTTTATTATTTCCTAAAAACTCTTCCCAAACATCTTTACAACTCCCCCCCACTTTTACCTACACACAAACCTTCAAACAAAAACCTCTTCATCTTTTATTTCATCACCTTCTCCGTAACCTTAAAAATTTCTCACACCCTTTTTCCTCCTTCACTCAAGAAAAATGGCACGAGACCCACAAACCGGCCGCCGTTACAAAGCAACTGCAAAGAAGAATGTCGCCCCTACTATTGACATATCAAGTCAGGACGAAGATGAGATTTTTGTCAACGTGGAAGCACACAGGCGTTACATGCAGCACTTCAGCAAAATGAGTATTTTTGCTGAGCGTGGTTTCATAATGGATACTACTGATGAAGACCTAGGACTACTAGGGAATAATGGAACTACAATCTCAAAGTTGAAATGGGAACAGTTGTGCAAGCAGCCTGGTGTATACAATGCGAGCCTAGTCAAGGAGTTCTATGCAAATCTCACTGATCCAGGACACAAAAGATAGGAGGTTATCATAAGAGGAACAAAAGTTGTGTATACTGAGTCAATATCAACTACTACTTCAAACTGGAAGCTGTGGATGATGAGTACCAAAACTTGGTACTAAGATCTCAAGAAGACGAGTATGATGCATATCTGGAATCTTTGTGTGTCCCGGGTGCCAACTGGGTGGACAAAGCAGTTAAGAGAATGGATCTCAGGCCGGAGGTCAAAGTATAGTATCAGTTCTTGAAGCACTCTATCAAGTCAATCGCTCACAATGAAACAGTTTCTAGAGCAAATCTGGTACTTTTACACTGTATCACTGGGTTGAGACCCATCAATGTTGGGAAGATCATAGTACAGGAAATCCATGCTTGTTCCAAAAAGAAAGAAGGGATGCTCTATTTCCCTTGCTTGATTACAACTTTGTGTCGGAGACATGGTGTGTCTGAGTATGACTCAGACAATTTTGGCTCCCGACAACAGCCGTTGGACAAGACACTAATCATGACACTCATGAAGCCCAAGGGATCAAGGAAGAGAGCAGCTACAACAAGTCAAAACTCATATGGAACAGAGGAGTAACCAGACCCATCAATGGAGATCTTAAGGCAGATACAGAAAGATCAACAAGCATACTTTGCTTACCAAAAGGTCAAGGCGCAATGGCTAGAAGAAATGTGGGCCATGCAAGCCCCATCTCACATGCTGAAGGCCCCAGAGTTCCCAGACCATATTTTAGGGATTGTTGAACCAGTTGTTGCTGCTGAAGGGGAGGAAAAGAAACTCACGAAAAAGGAGAAGGCCAAAAAGAAGAAGAAAGACAAGGAGTCAAAGAAGAAGGATGTTGAAGAGGCCAGAAAAGGTGTGTCTGTGGAAACCAGTCAAAGCCAAGTCAAAAAGAAGAAAAAGATGAGGAAGGCATATTCGTCTCCACCTCCAGAAATGGAGGAAAGCCCAAAGCAAAAGAAGCTGAAGGCTAAATGGAGAAAGAAAGAGACAGCTGCAGTCGTGACACCACCCACCAGTCCTGTAACCAATGCAAACAAATTTGACTTAAACGAATCTGATCAAGAGGAGGAAGGTTCAGGAAAGGATGAAGTCTTGGAAACTATGTTGTCAGAAGTAGAAAAGGATGCTGAGGACTTGGAGATAAACAAGGAGAACGCTACTTGTAGCGGCAAAATCGTGAGTGTAAGCTATTGATTAACTTAACTCGAAAAGCAAGAGTCACCACCGCACTTTTATTTTATCCAAAAAGGAAAGGAAAAAGAGCGAACAAAACCTACACAAGCTCTAAAACGAGAACAAGTGAACAGAGACTGGGTAAGGGGGTTGGTTACGTTAAGGGAAGGTGTTAGCACCCAAAACGTCTATAGTACTCTATAGGAACCCTTTGAAATATTTACGCTTTTGGTCTGAAAATGTTTGCTTGAAAGGTGATTGAGGAGATGAGAAGAGAAATTGTTTTTAAGATTTTTGTGTTTGGAGAGATTTGTCGTCTCATGCCTACGTACCCACGAAGTGCAATGTAGGATCAAAACCTCGTAGTTCGTGGTACAAAGAATGAAATTTGTTTGTTTTGGTTGATTTTAAATGTAAAGACAAGTCGTCATTTCCAAGCGAATAATTCCGTTTAAAGAAATGAATCGTGCTTAAACTTATGAAAAAGTTTTAAAGGAAAAGTGCATAAGGCACAAAAAGAGTTTTGATGAGTTTGGTGTTTTTTAATATCTTTTGAAAAAAGGTTTCAATATGCTTATGTAGTTTAGCATTTGTTAAGAAATGAAAGGAAAAGGGTAAAATCACTTGACAAAGTCAAGGTTTGATTATGAAAGAGGTGATAGTTTAAAATCAAGAAAGTTTTGAAAAAGGGAGAGAGTTTTGAAAATTGAAGAATGGGTGGGGAAGAAGTGACTATCCTAAAGCATAAAGTAAAAGCTAAGGATAAGAAAGATCTAACCACAAATGTAGTTGTCTTCACCATAAACTAAGCAATAGCACAAGGCTTCAAAGTCTTCGAACCATAATTCCAAAGCAAAGGGAAAAGGTCCTAGTTCTAAGTCCAAGGTTCCAAGAATTGCATTGGATGTCCAAGGTCTAAGTCCAAGGATTCAAGAATAACATTGAAGTCCAAGGTCTAGGTGCAAAATTCCATGTCCATTGCAAAGGATAGTAACCATAGTCCAAGATTAGAAGCACAAGTTTTTTAGAGGTTTTGACCTTTATTAATATTTTTGGTCCAAGTGGACAAAGAGAAAAAGGCATAAGCATAAACATGTGTCCAACGGACAAAGGAAAAATTGCGGAAGCTTAAACATGATATGATAATGATAATAATGGAGCATAAAAGTAAAAGAGAGATAGGGAGCGAGAAGGAAACATAAACAAGATTAGTACAATAGTATTGTTAGTAAGTTAGTGGTTAGTTGTTAGAGTAAGTGATCAATAATAATTGAATAATTGCACTTAGGTCAAGGTTAACGAGAACTCATTAGAGGATTGATAAGACCAAAGCCTCCTAACAATAAGTCTCATAAGTATTAAACCAAAAGACAAATAATCAATAATTTTTTATTGTTTTCCGATACGGGACATATGTTGCGCTATGTTAAGCAATCGCCGAGTAATTTATGGAGTAATTACCCTACAATGAGGCCGGTCAATAGATCTTTGTGATAATGCATGCTAGATGAACGATATGTAAATCGTCATCCGAAAGCAATACCGCACGAAAAGAAAATAGGTAGCGATCTAGTCTTGATCTAGAATTCAACAAAGGAATTCCAAGATCCATAAGACTTTCATCGATCAAAAGAAAAGAGATGAAGAAAAGTGGATCTAACATTTATGATCCACACAAAAACAACAATCAAAAGAGAAAAAAAAACTAAAAATAAATTGACTGAAAAAAAAGCATTAAAATATTTTGAAATGATTTTTTTCAAGAGATTTTTCTTTAAGATAACAATCAAAACACCAAAAAATTAAAATCTATTAAAAAAATTAATAAGAAAAAGAGAAATAAAAATAGTGAAAATGAAAATTGAATTAAGAAAAAAAAGAGGAAATGGAGGTTTGATTTAAAAAAAAAAAGAGGTGGTGATGGTGGTAACCTGGCCCATGCGGCCCAATCTTTTAAAGAAGAAGAAAATAAAAATAAAAAAGAAAATAAAAATAAAAATAAAAGGAAATAAGATTAGAAAGAAAGAAAAACGTGACAACATTATCTTCTTCTTCTCACACGTCGGCGGTTATCACCATGCTCACAACTTCGAGATCAAACGAAACATAGCGTCGGGAACCAACTCAAGTGCGGAATGGATCGAAATACAGTGTAGATTTCAAATACGTCTTCAATTTCTTGTAACGGTGCTCAGATAATTCGAATTGAAACCGCGAAGTTTGACGAGAAAGCTCCAAATTACCTTCAAAATCAGGTTAGAAATGGTTCAATTCTTCTTCCTCTCTTCTTCTGACCGTGAATCATTGTTTGTGGATTGTTGTGGTTGATGTTGATGCAGACGGTTGTGAAATGTTGATGATGGAATCCGCTTCGAATCTCCTTCACTATCCGCAAAGCTTCCGCACTTCTGGTTTTGGATTGATGAAGGTTTTAAAATTGAAGTTTGAATAATTGAAGATGAATTGTGGAGTTTGGAGATTGAATGAAAATTATGAAGTTGTTTGAAGGTTTGAGAAATTAAAGATTGAAAGTATTTTTGGTGATATGTTTAATGGAGTTTGAAGCTTGAAAATGGGTTGAAGTGTGATTGAAACTTGGAAATTCTGCAGAACTTTGTTGGCTATCCAAGCTTGAAGCAATTTTGAGAATTGTTGCTCTATTTATAGATGAATTAGAGAATGAAGTGTGATTCATGATGCTGCCATTTTGCTTTTTGCTCTGCGTTTGGCTTGTTTTGATTTGCATTTTGATGAATTTCATGCCGCTTTGAAATCGTTTCGATGTCGTTTTGCAAACTTGGTTGATGAGTTATGAGTTGATTTTGTGACTTGATGCTAAAAAAATTCTGTTGCCGTTTTAATGCTCATTACAAGTCGTTTCATGATGGTTTGTGTACGGCTTGCGTTAAGCTTTGTGAGGTAGTAACGGCTTTAAGTTGAATGGCTCTCGTGCGTGTTTGGCTTCAAGAAGTATCAGCTTGGGAATGTTGCTTATAGCAGTGGCTGTGTAGAAGAAACTTCTTGCAGCTCTTTTTTTATAATATGTGGTGGGCTGCGTTTTGAATGGCAGCTTGGCTTGGAGGCTTGGTAAACATGACGTGGTAATTGGGCTTGCACTGGAAACTTGGTGAATCATGAATAGGAAAGCTTCACGAAGAGACAACCTGAAATGTAATAGGCCATATGCATCAAAGAGCCTGCTGGCTTTTTTTTGTTGCGAATTTTCTTTTTGTTGGAATTGGTTGTATGGGCTTATGATGTTTTGAAAAAAAAAATTGTGGTAATGGTTGGTGAAAATGATAAATGGATTTCAAAGTGGATATTGAATTGGATAATGAAAGTGGGTTTTTAAATAGATATTGAAAATGGATTTTTAAATGGATATAAAATAGATAAATTTGGTAAATTTGGAAAAAATGGAAATTGGAAAGAAATCTAAAATGGATGTGAACAATTGAATATGGATAATTGGTTATTTTAAAAATTGAGTGGGTAATTGGAAAATAATATATAATTGAAAATGAAATGAAATTATGAAAATGGGTTTGAATTTGAGAAAAGTGGATATGAAGTTTGGATATTAAATGGATAGAAATGGTTTAGGAAATGTGGATGGTTTATGAAGTGGATCATGGATAGCAAATGGATAACCGAACTTTTTCACAAGCCTCTGATAAACTGCACACAGCTACCACTGAATAAGCCACAACTGAACAACAGCCATTTGAATTTGTCTGAACTTGTCTGAATCAGTTATCTGGGAAAATAAATCCACAGATGAACACAGTTGAACATCGAACTCTGATCATGATGAACCTGGCTTTCTGAACCCAAACCAATGCTTGATAAATTGAAGAGTCTCAACATAAGACATCCTGACTTTGAACAATCACTGCTTGAGAAATAAACCACTGGCACAAATGACAGGCAGATGAAGCAAACTTTTTGGTAAATCGACCAATATTAGGTCAAACTTCCATTTGAACTGGGTCAGGAATAAACAACCACATGTGACTTGAAAACACTTCATTGTCTTTGACAAACCTGCACAACACACAGAGAGAATAGAACAGGCAAACTACAACATAGTTTATGTATTTTTGTCAGAGGTTAGTAAACATAAACAAATGATAAAGCAAGTAAGAAAAATATACAGATGCTCAAGAGAAACACAGATGGTGATCTTGTTTGTGGTATGAGATGCAAATGAAATGTGAAGTCTTAGGGGTAAAAATTAAGATTCAACAGCTGCCCCTATTTAAGTTTCTTCTATCAGGAGATATGAAGGTTAAAAACTTTGTCTCGACAAGATTGAAGATACTTAAATACAGAAAACCAAATTTTTAGCCCTGAGATGCCACAAGATGATATGAATGCAAAGGACAAAACAGACTGCGGGGAAACTTGAAACAAGGCATTTACGGTAAATTGAGAGAGATGACGCGAAAAGATATGCTGGGGAACACAAGCTATTTCTGGAGATCTGTCAAGGTGATAAGAAGTATCCATCAATAGTTGGAAAGAGAGGAACAAGACCCTGTGAAGACAAGTCGTGACATCCAAGAATGGAATTGGATGAAAACTACGAACGAGGCAAAAAGGTATGCCAATAGATGTCCAAGAATGGCATTGGATAGCAACAAGAAAGTTTCTGGTAAAAACAACAGCGTCATCCAAGAATAGCATTGGATGGAGGTGAAAAACACTATATTGGGGGTAAGATATCCAAGAATAGCATTGGATAAAAGGAACTACAACATTCAAGAATGACATTGAATGAGGCAACAGTAAATATCAGAGACATCCAATAATGGCATTGGATTCGGCTGGGGAAAAGGTGTCCAAGAATGGCATTGGACTAAAGGAATCTCAACATCCAAGAATGGCATTGGATAAAAGGAATCTCAACATTCAAGAATGACATTGGATGAAGTGAGAAAAGTTCTGGAAAATACATCAGAAGTATCAAAGAATGGCATTGGATAAAAAGAGTTCACAATATCCCAGATTGGTATTGAATAAAGTGAGCATGGACTTTCAGGAATGGCACTGAAAGGCAAAGGTAAATCACTACATTCAAGAATGGCATTGAATGATAGTGAGAAAGACATCCAGGAATGGCACTGAATGCAAAGGAGAAAACTCATTCAGGAATGGCACTGAATGAATAGATAAGACTTTCAGGAATGGAACTGAAAGATATCCAAGCAAATCTGTTGGGGATTATAGAAGAGAGACAAAACTTCCAGGAATAGCACTGGGAGAAATAAGAGGAACAAGGTATGGAGATCAAAAGAGACAGACATCCAGGAATGACACTGGAGTGAAAGAAAAACAAAGATCCAGAAATAGCACTGGAATGGAAGAAAACAAACATCTAACAATAGGACAAGATGCACAGCAAAACGACAATATCCAGGAATGGCACTGGAAAGAAAGAAGATAAACAAGACATCCAAGAATAGCACTGGGTGAAAAGACAGGCAATGTTTTGGTAGGTGCCAAGTAAGTTGGACTTTGATCACAAGGTAATATGTTGAAAGCAACAGGACCTCGGGAAATGCAACATGAGCGCGAAACACACTTCGAGCTATGAAAATATTTCTATGTATGATAGATGAATGATTTACGTATGCAATGCAGATGATAGGGACAACTGAGATAGACTCTTTTATGAGGGAAGAATGGAACTCTGATTCCTCAACACAGGGAACACTGCCAACTCTGCTTGGAGAGAAGATGTTGAACACATCTCTGTCATACTTATGAATTATATCAGGTTGATGATCTTTTGAGGAAAGACATCTTGAGGGTTCTTGAACAAGATTGCCCCAGATTGAGTGAATGATGAAAATAAACTGATCATAGCTTCAGTTTGATTGCTGCAAGGAAAAATGAACTGATCATGACTTCAATTCTTGAAATGATTGTTGAGAACAAACTGATCATGGATTCAACTTTACTATTGCTGGGGATGAACTGATCATGGCTTCAGTTCTTGAAATGAATGTTGAGAAGGCAAAACTCAGTATGGGTCTTGAAAGAGATCTTCTGGCTAACCAATTCTGAGAAAAATAACTTGCACTGAGCAACAAATCTTGAACTGATTCACAACATGATCTGGAAGTAATGTGCCCCTAATAGGATCATTGACCAAGTTTCTCAACTGTTTTAAATTATTGATGAGAAAATTTGCCTGCAAATAGGATTATTCAAACAAACATGGTAATTTTAATGCAAAGCTCATGCAATTTTGAAATCAAAAATCATTTTTGGAATGATATTATTGATGTAAAGCAAAATGAATCACTTGTCAAAACACAACGGTTTAGACATTCAAAAAATGAAAGATAAAGTAAAGGTATGACATCAAAGAAAATGATTGGCAACAATCTTAGGAGTCAATTTACGCAACCTTGCTGTAGTATGCTTTCAAAAGAAACCTAGCTTCAATTAGGTCTTTTAAGGGTTGTAACGTGGTTTGGTTCACGGTTTTCAAAACAAAGGATATAGGCTCAAAGTTTATTTGTACCCAACCCATTCTTCGTGATGATCTCCAGTCCTATGCCCAGTTAATTCAAACTATGCATTCAGGTTCCAGGAGATTTTAGAATTGTAACACATGTCGTGATGATGGCTTAAGGGATTTTTGAGATGGCAGTCACTCTTACAACATTTTGTTGTTTTTGATGAGGACCTCGGTCAACTCGTTTTTTCTTTGAGGATTTTAGTAACCTTTTGATTGATTTTTTTTGTTATCCCTATCTTTTGCCTGAACTGTGTCATTTGAACTAACAGTCAGCGGGATGCCCTAATTTTTGCCTAAGTTTCCTTCATAGGTTTTGAGTTAGCGAGCTTTTCATTTGTTTTTTTTTTCATTCTCTTTTTTTTGAAAGATAGTGATTGTCTGGCTTAATGATTACGGTGAATTATCATTGGCTTTTGATTTGAAAGACATCTTCGACACTTCTTTGATGTGTGCGAAGGAAAGCTTGTGATTGCAATGATTCTCTTGTGTTTAAATACACAGTCAAATTAACTGAGAACTACCCATCCCCAGGTTAAGATTGCGGGTTTTTTCGTACAGAAAGAAACTCCAACTTCTAGGCTCAAATTGTTTGACAAGGGATTAACTTCCTTATTTCTCCAGTGTTTGGGAGTTGAAACAATGCCTGTACATCATCAGCCAAGTTTTAAATTGAAAGCATACAGTTCAACAATTTTAGGTATTTCGTTTTCATCATCCTCCCTCCGATATTTGCATAAACAAAAGCTTGATAAAGAAAGTGAACAGGAGATTTTTTTTTTTTGTGTGAAAAAGAAAGCATAAAGATGCACACAGTGGATATAAATGAACTGAATCAAAACATTTTAATGCTCATTTCATTAAAATTACCATGAAAGTACAAATAAAGTTCGAAAGCAAACAAACAATACAATCAAAGAAAAATGCAAACAGAAATAAACAAGGCCTACTGACTAATCAGCAACAAGGATGAGTTGTCCTGTCTGAAACACTGGCTTTAGGAGATGATCCGTCTGAACTGACTCAAACTTTACTTTGCATGCTCTGGCAAAGGATTGTTGACAACATTGGGATTGTCATCAAGAAAAGTTAGAATCTTTGAGTTCACCTATTCTTGTACTCTAGCTTTCAATGCATAGCAACCTTCCAAGTTATGGCCTGCCCCACCTCGATGGAACTCACATTGAAGATCAGCCCTATAACCGGCTGGGAGAGGATTTGGAGGAGGAGGTAGATCCCTCGTTGTAATTAAACCTTTATTTATAAGACATGGATAAAACTCAGTGTAGGACATCGGGATAGGATCAAAGTCAACCCTATTGTGATTTTGATTTTGCCTAACAGTCTGACGAGGAGCTTGAACTGGTTGATCATTAACAACAGTAGCAACTGCAGCCACATATTGTTGTTGCCTGTGACGAGGTTTCCCTTCAACTGAAACAACATGGGTATCACCATCCTTTTTCTTTTAAAAATTCCCAACATACTTTTTAGCACCACTAAAGGCTTCAGCATTGGCAATCTTTCCTTTCTTGATACCTTCTTATAGTCTTTTCTAATAGTGACTAGGTCAGCAAAACCGAATAATACACTGCCTATCATCTTTTCCCAAAAAAGTGGCTGAAAAGTGTCCATGAATAATCCAGTCAATTCCTTTTCAGCCAATGGTGGCTCCACGTGTGCAGCTAGCTCTCTCCAGCGCTGAGCGTACTCCTTAAAGGATTCTTTTTCTTTCGGAGACATATTTTGCAATTGACGGAGATCAGGTGCCATGTCTAAATTGTACTTATATTGCTTTAAGAAAGCATCAGCCAAGTCTTTCCAGCTTTGGATGCGGTTCTTCTCAAGTCCCATATACCATTTCATTGAAGCCCCACTCAAGCTGTCTTGGAAACAGTGAATGAGCAGTTTGTCGTTTTTGGCATGAGCAGCCATCTTGCGGCAATACATCACCAAGTGGCTTATGGGACAGGTGTGCCCCTTGTATTTCTGAAAATCAGGAGTTTTGAATTTTGCAGGCAATACATCACCAAGTCTGAAACCAAGCACATGTCCATTGCGCAGCACTAAAGACATCACTTCCTTCCATGGCTCTTATCCTTTTGTCCAGAGTTTGCCATTGTTCTCTGACTTCTTCAATGTATCCAGGTTCTCCCTGACTCTCGGATTGTGGACCAGCAGCATGGTACACGAAAGGAAGATTCTCATGAATAGCTTGAGCAACAGAATGCACAACAGGCTGAGGTTCAGTGAACAATGGAGCTGAAGATACTAGCAGTACAGATGGGACAACCACTGGAGTAGTTGCAAAGGGTGGCGAGTAATTCAGAGGTAACCTAAATTCTGGCCAAGTAGAAGCTGGTTGCTGAGTCAGTGGAGGGTCAACAGCAGCAAATAAGATTTCAGAGATCATAGTCCTCTGAGGTGGTTCACCTCTAGCAATCAGAACTTGCATCATTTCTGTGAGTATGGTCATCCCGGCCTTAAACTCATCAATTTCCATTCTGACTTCGGCATTGTGTTGTTCTTGGTTTTCCATTCTCAATATGATGGCAGCTCTAGTTCCGTAGTTGTGTTGAGGAAACAGCTTGACGGTGAACAGATAACTGAAGAAGGAGACAATTGAAATGAGTTTCTGAGGCGACTTGGATAAATGCATATGTATGCTCATGGATGCAAGAGTGCATGGATGCAACAACCACAAATAAGATCACTCAAAGCACACGGGTCCAAAGGTTCGAGTCACGAGCATGGAGTCAAGGTTAAGAACCAACCCACAAAGGTATGTACTAAGGGTATAACACCTGTCGGACAAGGTTCTAAAGAAGTTCCCAGAGTCTACAACCCATCTTTCGGATATTATCGATTTCCCAACTTCTTGGTAGTCAATAATATTCTCAAGAGAGTCTCGTCTGAGTGTGGTATCGCGTAATAACTGATTCAAGTCTGCACCTGAATAGCCACCGCACCACGTCCTAATAAGGCCAAGATGGGTTAAGGGTTCTAAAGTTCTCAGCTTCGGGTCCTTGGATCAAGAAGCATAACGGGTTTGCCATTTCTGGTCTGCCATTACTACCTCTTGGGAGGAGTACCTCAACTGAGTCCTCGGGAATGGTCACCAGATTCGACAGCTCTCTAGGTTACATCCCATCATCTGCACCAATGTGCAGGATAAAACATTACCAAAGAAAACCTCGTCCGGATATGGAGTTTTCGTGTATACTAAGTCTGGCCAAATGCCACACAAGTCATACTACTTTCCACCCTAGTCCTGGGTGTATACTCAAGCCTGGGTATAAGACTTATCTCACCACTCAAATCACCAAGCACCCTGACAGAATAATCAATAATAAACAAATCAGACAAAAATCAATAAATAAATCAAAGTAGGCTAAACCCACTAGGAACCAGAGATTCCCTAGCCGAGTTGCCACTTTTTCTGTAGCGGCAAAATCGTGAGTGTAAGTTATTGATTAACTTAACTCGAAAAGCAAGAGTCGCCACCGCACTTTTATTTTATCCAAAAAGGAAAGGAAAAAGAGCGAACAAAACCTACACAAGCTCTAAAACGAGAACAAGTGAACAAAGACTGGGTAAGGGGGTTGGTTACGTTAAGGAAAGGTGTTAGAACCCAAAACGTCTATAGTACTCTATAGGAACCCTTTGAAATGTTTACGCTTTTGGTCTGAAAATGTTTGCTTGAAAGGTGATTGAGGAGATGAGAAGAGAAATTGTTTTTAAGATTTTTGTGTTTGGAGAGACTTGTTGTCTCATGCCTACGTACCCACGAAGTGCAATGTAGGATCAAAACCTCGTAGTTCGTGGTACAAAGAATGAAATTTGTTTATTTTGGTTGATTTTAAATGTAAAGACAAGTCATCATTTCCAAACGAATAATTCCGCTTAAAGAAATGAATCACGTCTAAACTTATGAAAAAGTTTTAAAGGAAAAGTACATAAGGCACAAAAAGAGTTTTGATGAGTTTGTGTTTTTTAAAGTCTTTTGAAAAAAGGTGTCAATATGCTTATGTAGTTTAGCATTTGTTAAGAAATGAAAGGAAAAGGGTAAAATCACTTGACAAAGTCAAGGTTTGATTATGAAAGAGGTGATAGTTTAAAATCAAGAAAGTTTTGAAAAAGGGAGAGAGTTTTGAAAATTGAAGAATGGGTGGAGAAGAAGTGACTATCCTAAAGCATAAAGTAAAAGCTAAGGATAAGAAAGATCTAACCACAAATGTAGTTGTCTTCACCATAAACCAAGCAAAAGCACAAGGTGTCAAAGTGTTCGAACCATAATTCCAAAGCAAAGGCAAAAGGTCATAGTTCTAAGTCCAAGGTTCCAAGAATTGCATTGGATGTCCAAGGTCTAAGTCCAAGGATTCAATAATAGCATTGAAGTCTAAGGTCTAGGTGCAAAATTCCATGTCCATTGCAAAGGATAGTAACCATAGTCCAAGATTAGCAGCACAATTTTTTTAGAGGTTTTGGCCTTTATTAATATTTTTGGTCCAAGTGGACAAAGAGAAAAAGGCATAAGCATAAACATGTGTCCAACGGACAAAGGAAAAATTGCGGAAGCTTAAACATGATATGATAATGATAATAATGGAGCATAAAAGTAAAAGAGAGATAGGGAGCGAGAAGGAAACATAAACAAGATTAGTACAATAGTATTGTTAGTAAGTTAGTGGTTAGTTGTTAGAGTAAGTGATCAATAATAATTGAATAATTGCACTTAGGCCAAGGTTAATGAGAACTCATTAGAGGATTGATAAGACCAAAGCCTCCTAACAACAAGTCTCATAAGTATTGAACCAAAAGACAAATAATCAATATTTTTTTATTGTTTTCCGATACGGGACATATGTTGCGCTATGTTAAGCAATCGCCGAGTAATTTACGGAGTAATTACCCTACAATGAGGCCGGTCAATAGATCTTTGTGCTAATGCATGCTAGATGAACGATATGTAAATCGTCATCCGAAAGCAATACCACACGAAAAGAAAATAGGTAGCGATCTAGTCTTGATCTAGAATTCAACAAAGGAATTCCAAGATCCATAAGACTTTCATCGATCAAAAGAAAAGAGATGAAGAAAAGTGGATCTAACATTTATGATCCACACAAAAACAACAATCAAAAGAGAAAAAATACTAAAAAGAAATTAACTGAAAAAAAAGCATTAAAATATTTTGAAATGATTTTTTTCAAGAGATTTTTCTTTAAGATAACAATCAAAACACCAAAAAATTAAAATCTATTAAAAAAATTAATAAGAAAAAGAGAAATAAAAATAGTGAAAATGAAAATTGAATTAAGAAAAAAAAGAGGAAATGGAGGTTTGATTTAAAAAAAAAAAGAGGTGGTGATGGTGGTAACCTGGCCCATGCGGCCCAATCTTTTAAAGAAGAAGAAAATAAAAATAAAAAAGAAAATAAAAATAAAAATAAAAGTAAATAAGATCAGAAAGAAAGAAAAACGTGACAACATTATCTTCTTCTTCTCACACGTCGGCGGTTATCACCATGCTCACAACTTCGAGATCAAACGAAACATAGCGGCGGGAACCAACTCAAGTGCGGAATGGATCGAAATACAGTGTAGATTTCAAATACGTCTTCAATTTCTTGTAACGGTGCTCAGATAATAAGAATTGAAACCGCGAAGTTTGACGAGAAAGCTCCAAATTACCTTCAAAATCAGGTTAGAAATGGTTCAATTCTTCTTCCTTTCTTCTTCTGACCGTGAATCGGTGTTTGTGGATGGTTGTGGTTGATGTTGATGTGGACGGTTGTGAAATGTTGATGATGGAATCCGCTTCGAATCTCCTTCACTATCCGTAAAGCTTCCGCACTTCTGGTTTTGGATTGATGAAGGTTTTAAAATTGAAGTTTGAAGAATTGAAGATGAATTGTGGAGTTTAGAGATTGAATGAAAATTATGAAGTTGTGTGAAGGTTTGAGAAATTAAAGATTGAAAGTATTTTTGGGGATATGTTTAATGGAGTTTAAAGCTTGAAAATGGGTTGAAGTGTATTTGAAACTTGGAAATTCTGCAGAACTTTGTTGGTTATCCAAATTTGAAGCAATTGTGAGAATTGTTGCTCTATTTATAGATAAATTAGAGAATGAAGTGTGATTCATGATGCTGCCATTTTGATTTTTGCTCTGCGTTTGGCTTGTTTTGATTTGCATTTTGATGAATTTCATGCCGCTTTGAAACCGTTTTGATGTCGTTTTGCAAACTTGGTTGATGAGTTGTGAGTTGATTTTGTGAATTGATGCTGAAAAAATTATGTTGCCGTTTTAATGCTCATTACAAGTCTTTTCATGATGGTTTGTGTACGGCTTGCGTTAAGCTTTGTGAGGTAGTAACGACTTTACATTGGATGGCTCTCGTGCGTGTTTGGCTTCAAGAAGTATCAGCTTGGGAATGTTGCTTGTAGCAGTGGCTGTGTAGAAGAAACTTCTTGCAGCTCTTTTTTTTTTAATATGTGGTGGGCTGCGTTTTGAATGGCAGCTTTGGCTTGGAGGCTTGGTAAACATGACGTGGTAATTGGGCTTGCACTCAAACTTGGTGAATCATGAATAGGAAAGCTTCACGAAGGGACAGCCTGAAATGTAATAGGCCGTGTGCATCAAAGAGCCTGCTGGCTTTTTATTGTTGCCAATTTTCTTTTTGTTGGAATTGGTTGTATGGGCTTATGATGTTTTGAAAAAAAAATTGTGGTAATGGTTTGTGAAAATGATAAATGGATTTCAAAGTGGATATTGAATTGGATAATGAAAGTGGCTTTTTAAATGGATATTGAAAATGGATTTTTAAATGGATATAAAATAGATAAAATTGGATAAATTTGGAAAAAATGGAAATTGAAAAGAAATCTCAAATGGATGTGAACAATTGAATATGGATAATTAGTTATTTTAAAAATTGAAGTGGGTAACTGGAAAATAATAGATAATTGAAAATGAAATGAAATTATTAAAAATGGGTTTGAATATGAGAAAAGTGGATATGAAGTTTGGATATTAAATGGATAGAAATGGTTTAGGAAATGTGGATGGTTTATGAAGTGGATCATGGATAGAAAATTGATAACCAAACTTTTTTCACAAGCCTCTGATAAACTGTACACAGCTACCACTGAATAAGCCACAACTGAACAACAGCCATTTGAATCTGTTTGAACTTGTCTGAATCAATTATCTGGGAAAATAAATCCACAGATGAACACAGTTGAACATTGAACTCTGATCATGATGAACATGAATTTCTGAACCCAAACCAATGCTTAATAAATTGAAGAGTCTCAACACAAGACATCCTGACTTTGAACAGTCACTGCTTGAGAAATAAACCATCGGCACAAATGACAGGCTGATGAAGCAAACTTTTTGGTAAATCGACCAATATTAGGTCAAACTTCCATTTGAACTGGGTCATGAATAAACAACCACATGTGACTTGAAATCACTTCATTGTCTTTGACAAACCTGCACAACACACAGAGAGAAAAGAGCAGGCAAACTGCAACATATTTTTGGTATTTTTGTCAGAGGTTAGTAAACATAAACAAATGATAAAGCAAGTAAGAAAAATATACAGATGCTCAGGAGAAACACAGATGGTGATCTTGTTTGTGGTATGAGATGCAAATGAAACGTGAAATCTTAGGGGTAAAAATTAAGATTCAACACTACTGAGGATGTAGGAAGAAGTGAAGTAAATGAGGATATTGTGGAAGAAATGGTGCAATCTGAAGGAGGAGATGAAGACAAGGAAGCAGAAAAAGTGAGGAAATATTACTCCTCCACGGAGACAGAAAAAGAAGAAGTTGCCAAAGAAGATGAGGAGGCGGATAGTGAGGAGACAGAAAAGAACAGAGCTGACCCAGAACCCCTACCTGTCATGTAACTTGCTGTGAATAAGGAAAACATTGTTGCGGAGGAGCAGCAGGAGAAAATTGAAGAGCAGCCTCAACAGAAGGCGAAAAGTCCAACGAAAGCTGCTAGGAAGGAGGTTACTGCTGACACAGCTGGAGAGGGCAGTGAAAAGAAAGACCTGGGAGCGCAGGAGACCAAAAAGAAGAAAAAGAAGCAAACTGTGCAAGCACCAAGAAAGAGCTCCAGGCTTAGGGCCTAACTGGTAAGGTGAAATAGGCGAGCACTGACTTGCCACCTCTCATCACTAAACAGTGAGGACACTGTCCTTACTAATTTGGGGGAAGGTATCAGTACTCAGCCTATTTTCACCAATTCTAACCCTCTACAATCAACTGTTTGTGTCTATTGCTGTAGTTTCTGTCTATGACTGATGCCCTATTTTCTACTCATGGATAATGTTTTGGATATTGTGTTTGCTTGGCCATGTTTTGAGCCAGATGTTTTTAATTTTCTTGTGGGATGCTGTAACGCTCCCAGAACATGATGACCTGCTGTTTTTTTGTTTGTTTTAATGATATGTGTGTGGCACTTTGTGTGATTATTCTTTTGTTGAATTTGTGTTTATCATAACTTAGAATAAGGAAGAACTAGGGAAAGTTGGGATTCAACCAAGTCAGGAGCTTAAATTTTTAATTTCTAGGCTCAAGAATAAAAAAGGGGAATGAAGCTGTTAGGAGTTAGAAAAGCAAGGTGTAGGAATTCCACCAAATGAGTTTGACAGAGGAGACTGATATTCTCCGTCACGACAATGCTAGTCTCCTAAACCAGCCAGAAAATTTTTTCCAAAAGAAAACTGAATTTTGAAAATCAAGGGAAAGGTTGAAATCTTAGGAATCACAAAGGGAAGAACAAGAATATTTAAATAATGATTGAGACAATCACAGAATGGACACACTTCACACAAAGACACACAAAAGTGAGCAAAAAGTGGCAAAGACCACCAATAATGTTCCTGTGCCTGAAACTGGAGGAACAACAAGCGTCTTCATCATAATATCCAGTTGAACTCATATGAGAAGATTCTGAGATGAAACGTTTTGCCAAAAAAAAAAGAAAAAAAAGAAGAAAAAGAACAAAAAATAATAAGTGGATAAGTGTGGTCCCAAGTGTTCTAGTCAAAAATATCATTTGAGAATCAGGACAGAATTCCCTAGTGAAGCCAAAAGAGAAGAAACCCCACTAAAGAAAGTACACAAGGAGGGATCAAAAAGAGAAAATTGTGGCTTATTTTCTAGAAGAGTAGGGTCGTAACAGGAGACGACAGTTCCCCTTTGAGCTAACAAAACTTTGGGACAATTGCAAATCTGAGCAATTCGCACCAGTACCGCTTCCTGACCCTTCCAATTCTTAAGCCTCATTACCCTGCTAAACCTGACTGAAGCTGTTGAGAACCAATTTCACTTTCCTATGTCTTTCACTGTCACATCACCTGAGGACAAGTGATCATTCAAGTTTGAGGGAGTGATAACACTATTTTAGTGTGTTACTTTAACCCAATTTATGTGACATTTCTAGTTCATGATTTCACTTATGTAGCATGAGTTTAGGGTGTTTTATCATGATTTAAGCTTTAAGAACTTTAAGTGCTTCTTTTACGTTTTCTTTGTGTTTCTGCTCTAAAAGGAAGTTAGATGATGATGAGAAGAGGCATGACCCCAGTTGACAGATTCTGGAGCAGAATGAGGAGCTATTTGAAGAGAAGTAGTTGATAGGTTAATCAACTATTTCGCCAAGAGAGTTGGAGATTAATGATGAAAAGCCAAGAATGACTAGGGCTCACGTGGCAGCATTTTGGAGAAAGCAATGGAGCAAAAGGAATGGATAAGAGCAAGAAAGCTAGAGGCCAAAAGGTAGTACGGTGGGGACCACACAACAAAGAGCGCCCAGCACCAACGCCACCAGCCGTCTGCTCTGCTCCACCAGCCATCTGCTCTGCTCCACCGGCCTGCTACAGCTGTATGAAAAAGCATATTTGTCTCCCACCAACATCTGTACCAGATTGCTTGCAAAGGAAGGATTGAGGGACAGTTGGACCACATGAAGGATTTTATTTGGGCCTAACCTTATTTTCCTCAAGAGACCCACGATCCAAGAAAGGAGGAACTACCACTTCCACTCATCACTATTTAAAGAGAGTCTGTGCATTGAAAAAGGGAGAGACGAGAGATTCCACACACAACGATAGTTTATTTTTAGTTCTTAAGTTATTTTCATTTTCGAGAGTTAAGAGTATTATTAGAGAGTATTCTTTTCTTCTCCAGACCTGTACGTTCTGCTGAGAACTGTCGTGACTGAAAAGAGCTGTTGTTGTTTATCCAATGCAAGAAATCTCCAAGTTATTATTAGGTTGCATTTCTTTAGTACACTCTGTAAGATGACGTTTCCTATTAATTTCATTCCAGTAGTTTGTACTTAGCTCACTATGAGCTAAACCTTTGTTTGATGAGACTAATGAAGTTAGTATAAAAGTTGTTTTTATGTTAATATGATGTGTTGGCTAGTGTCTTATTTTGTTATGTGTTTTTATGCTATAAACTTGGTTCTTAGAGTGATCAACTAGGAAAAAAGTAAAAGCTTGTTGTTGAGAGAGATCCAATAAACAAGTGGATTTCATAACAAAAGTGGTTAATAAAGTAGGATAGAGATATTCACTTAATTCAACTTGCTTAGAGATAAGAAGTTGAGACCATAAAGATTTTTCAGAATTAAAACCAGACGTATTTTAGGGTTACAAGTGAGACTTAGAGATTTGTTCCCTTTCCCTAGTTATACATGTTTTTGATGTTGTAGAGATACACCACTAGATCACGTTCTGGCCTTTTGAGGCACGACACTTCACATCATAAAGGTATTCTAAACAACAACTATACTAATGGATTTAGCTCATCAACTACTCTCTCTGATATTTTAACTCCTTTTTAGCTTTAAGTTATTTTAGTTAATTATGTGTGCTCTTGCTCTTTATTCTCATATTTCTGTTACCTTGCTCATACTTCTCTTAAACAAAGAAAATTAAACATAGTAGTTCAAATACTTTGCACTTCCTTGTGCGTTCGACCTTTAGTTTATCACTTGCTACATTACCAAGCATGTATACTTGCATGTGACACCATTACTCTATTATTCAAAAGAAAAGCATTATATAAAGTAGAGACCATCAGTACCTCAACTACAACTCTGTCAAGAATTTGAGCAATTGGCTAGTGATTTGGTGAATTTGATGTTCCAGATGTGATTTTGTGTTATGGATCACTCATACATGATGTTTATGAGATGTGTGTGTGATTGGTTATGTTGGAATCACTCTCAATCTCAAAACCCGATAGTAACTTAAGTTAGAAGGCAAAATTGGAGTGAAAGGGAGATTTTGAGGAAAGCATCAGTTTGGGTGCTTTGGTGTACTCAAACTGATCACAAATGAGCTCTATTTATAGTGTGTCAAGTTTGTTTTGGCAGCAATAATGTGTGGCAACTGCAACATGTCTCATGCCACCTTGATGCATCCATCGAATGCATTGAAACAAAATTCGAGTCTTGGCACTTTTTAGCCTTTTTAGGTTTGTTATGGCTATATGTAGATTCTTGGACTTGGGAGGCTTGGGGATCAGATAATTCCCCTTTGATGTCATCCTATGATGTGTCCAAATGGATGAAAAGGCTTGAATTTGTCTTATTTTGCCAAATCGAGCAAAATACCAAATTCTGCCTTGTACAAGACAGTTGGAAATGGTGATTTTGAGGGGATCATATCTCCCTGCTTAGGTTGAGTTATGGGAGGCTCTTGTACTTTTTAGAAAGCCCTCATATGATACAATACATGTGTGATCATAGTTTATCTTGAAACTATTTGGATCCCATTAAAAAATCCTCATGAACATTGGTGTTCAAAGCTGATAACTTAGGCAGATTTTCACTAAGTGTTGAAAAAGTGTCATTTTCTTCATTTTTGTCATTTTGATCACTGAATAACTTAAAATCCATGAAGAATTGGAGTTTTAGGTAGTTGAAGCTTTTGTAGAATGTAGGAAGACCTACAAATCAGGCTTTGGATCACCCAAAATGGCTGCTTGGATCACAAGTTATGATCCTTAGAAGTTGGTACCAAAATCATTCAAACTTAATAACTTAGAAAAATTTTCAATTTTTCAAGGTTACCCTTTTTACAAGTTATCATGATTTCTTGATAAATTCTTGTTCAAATAACATTATAAGTCACATATTATGAAAATATGAATCATAATTATCATTTTGGCCAAAAAAAACCATGTTTTGACTTTTGGCTCCGGAGCGGTTCGGCGCGTAAAACCCTTATTCCCAACATTTGAGGAATGCATCCTCTGAGGGTAATTCATCTTTGTAAATGGATCCCTAGGGTTATTTTGAGCATATTGAGTCATGTTTTGAAGTCTTGGCTCATCCTCTTGTGAAAATTTCACTCTAGAGGTCCCGGTCGTCCAAAACCCTACTTCGGCGACATCGGGTGTTCCGAGGCTCAAACCACTTGGAATGTGGAAACTTTGTGATTAATTCTTGATGTGGGAGTCCTCTTGATCCCTTATGGTTTTTTGAGTGGTTTAGACAAGTTGAAGGTTATGTCATTTCTTGATTGATCCTTTGTCTAAGTGCTCTGAGAGGGCTCAAAACCCTAATTCTTGATTGTGGTGAATGCTCAATAATCCTTGAGGAGATTGATGAGGCATGAAGGTACATCTATATTGTGATGATGATTCTCACAATGATGGGAAATCTTGGTGGTCAAAATTTGGGGTATGACAGATGCCCCTATTTAATCTTCTTGGACCCGAAGGTGTGAATGGCGAAGGTATTCGGGCATTCGAGGTGCAAGATGATTAAATATTGGAATACCCGAAATTTTGACGGTGGTTATGAATGTCAGCGGTTTGCTCATCCATCTTCTTTTGCTAAGCAATGATACTTAGAAAAAGGTAAAACTTCCCCTCGATCCTGGTTTTTTTTTGCAACGAAACTGGTCTCAGTTTCTGATATAAACTTCCCCTCGATCCTGGTTTTCATCCAAGGAACTGGTCTTAGTTTCTGAAATAAACTTCCCCTCGATCCTGGTTTTTTTTCCATGGAACTGGTCTCAATTTCTGATATAAACTTCCCCTCGATCCTGATTTTCAGCCAAGGAACTGGTCTCAGTTTCTTCTTGTCAAGTTCCTTCCTTGACAAGGGATACTATTTGCAGCGATTTTCGTCAAACTTCTCGCCGAGTTTTCTACTGGGGAGATGCCATTTGACGGGAAAAAATGAGGTCAAACTTGTTGGGGACACCCATTTGTCTGAGCTGTAGAGGTGTGCAAACTTCTCTGTTGGAAATGTCATTTGTTGACTCTACTGGGGAAAACGAGTCTCTTGAAAGACTGCTTTTGGCTTGGGGATATTACATCATACTTTTCTTCGAGATCTTCTCAAAGAAATGCCATGTGATGTAATCCAATTTTGAGGTGCTGATGACTTCATTAACATTGATTTTCTCAGGAGAAAAACTAATGTGTTGTTGAGAGTCTTTAGTTGAGAAGCTTTCTCTAGGGATTTTCTTTAATCCGGGAAAGCGAAAAATATCATCTTCAATGATGAAGAGTGACGTTTGTCGAATGTTTCCTTGCCTTTCAGAGGTTTAAGTTATCAAAGTGGTCGAGGACCGTCTCCAATCCAGAAATAAACTAGGGAGAGAGATTGTTCAGACAATACATTTTCTGGCTAGGAAAGAACTGACAACTCGATTGATAAGAGAACTTTTATCACTTGGGGATGAATATGACCAGAGTGATAGTAATGCAATATGAATATGAATATGAATAAATAATGCATGATGCAGGTATGTTTATGCTGACAAAACTGATGCGACATACTGACTTATAGATGAACACGACTGGATACTCGACCACGGCAGGGACAAAAAAGTATCAATGTTCCAAGATAGCAACCCTGCCTTGTGTAGCACCCCAAAATTTGCCCTACCTTTTTCTGGCTTATGTTTCTTTCTCATTTTGCATTCAGTAGGTCATATTCATATTCATATTTATATCATTTGCATTGGGTTCCTAAGACATGGGATCGAGGGGTTTTCTTGTTATTGGTATTCAGAGGTGCAGAGGTTTTCTTATTCAGAGGAGGCATCAAAAGCATCGGGCCAGGATTTCATTTGTGTGAATCAGGGTGTACGTCTCAAAGAGAATTAGAGTTCTTGTTCAAAGTTGAGCTTGTGGATTATTTATCAGTTGAGATTCTTCAGTGGATCATGTGAGTGGCCAGATTGTTCAGTGGTAGCTGTGACCATTTTGTCAGAGGCTTGTGGAAAGTTGGTGATTGGTTTGAATTCATTTGGTTAGCCATTTTCTATCCATAATCCATATCCAAACTAGTTATTTTTAATCCACCTATCCTTTTCTTTTGACCATCTTCATTTTTCTAAACCATCATCTGTATTTTCAATTAATCCATTTTTCATTTATACACTTATCTTTTTATCCATATCCATTTCCATTCTTATTATCCACTAATAACCCATTTCGAATCCAATTCTAAAAAATCCATATCCATTTCTTTTAAACCATTATCCATTTCTTTTAAACCATTATCCATTCTTGCTAATCCAGTTAACCATTCCATCCATTTCAATTTCCATTTTAGAACTTAAATCCATTTCCATTCATTTTACAAATAACCATTTTTTCATTGCAATATCCATTTGAAAATTCAATTAACTATTTGTCCATATTCCATTAGTTTAAATCCATATCCAAATTAAAGTTTCAATGTCCATTTGAAAATAACCATTGTTTTTCTTTTACCACTAACCAAATAACCATGTTGGGCTAATATCCACTTCTATGTCTAATTCCAAATTCAAAACATCAAGAAGTTCCCTACAGCTTTCTCTTACCCCAATTCACCATTACGTACACCATGAACAAAATACCACAGTTTATTCCCTTTCAAAAAAACATAATTCCTAGCAAAAGAGAGACAATACAAGGCGCAGCATACCAACGACATAACAGGTCACGACAAAATGCAGAATTACAAAAAGGAAAATGGCGGTTTTCACGTAGAAACTTGTGACCAATTCCACTACAAATTCACACCAAATAACTCTAACAGAATTGTAGCTCAAAACCCGATTCTACCCTCTAATTTTACTCCTATAAAACTTGCTCCTCTTTCACACTTGATGATCATTCTCTGCACGCATACACCAACCTCACTCTTCCAATAAAAAACCAGCAAAAGAAAAATACCAACACATAACCACTTCTTCATCTTTCTCGATCCACTCTTCTCGCATTTTTTTCTTCATCAATTCTGAAAAGCTTTAGTGCTCCATATTCAAAAGCCTGAAATTCAAGATTCAATCAAAGTGTTCAGCAACATTTTAATTCAAAACACACCTGCAGAAAATCATACAGCCGCAACAATAAGACCAGCAGAGAATAAAGAAGAAGGAGATTGAAAAGTTGCAGGAGATCTTCAAACCTCATAATCACCATCTCCTTCGTTCTGCTACACTAAATCATCAACAACTCTTCAACATTCTCATCATCATCTTCTATTTTAAACACTGATCTGTAGCTGAAGCGCAACATCAATCATCTTCTCCACAGCATTACACGTATCAGTTCACATCGACACAAATTCAACAACCTCTCAGATTTACAGAAGCAAGCAAAGCAAAGAAAAAGAAGAAGCAAGTTGAGTCGAAGAAGGAGGGTGTGAGATACCTGAACGATAGACTCTGGTTTTCTTTTGTCGCCGACGAAGACGCCATCGGAGTGACTCCGATTCGTAAGCTTCTCTTCCTTCCTTAATCATCATGTAAATATTATGTTGTTGTTTGTCTGCTCCGATTCGAGTCGTATGGTGAGGTTCAGGCTTTCTCTCGCATTGAAGTGTTAAGACGACGGAAGGATCGAAGACATTGTTGTGGTTGTTTTAGTCTGAGAGAGAGCTGATGATGTGAGGGTGTTGAGTTTCAAAGTTTGAGGCGAATGAGAGAGAATCGACGATGGCTGAGGGAGTTTTCGTCGCCGGAGAAGGAGAGGGCCGGAGGTGCGAAGACGGAGGGGAGATAGCGATTCGAAGGTGGAGGGATTTTGTCGCCGGAGATTTGGAGAAGAGGATTGAGAGAGGGCTGAGGGTGGAGGTGCGACGACGGCATTTGGTAAGAGGGATGACGACGGAAAGAGAAGGTTGGTGATGGCGGATGAAAACAGGGGAGCATGTGTGAAGCTTTACTGATAGCTTTAGGGTTTATTTTCTTTCATACCATGGCGGACTGGGCTCCTAGGCCCATGGAGTTTTTCTTTCCACACCCTCTGATAACTTCAGCGCACCTCCCTGGCTGTGTTGTTCAAAATCCGTTGGGCCAGAGTCTTAGGCCCACTCGCCTGATCTTTTATTCCCACCTCCTATTTTACTGCTGCACCCTTTGTTTTGTGCATTTGTTTAGTTAATTTTAGATTTTGTTTTAATTGTTTCATTTAATTGATAATTAGAGTAGTTAATATTTTTGAAATTAGATTTTTAATTAGAGATTAGAATTTAGTTAGTTTGTTTTTTAATTAACTTAGGATATATTTTAAATAGAATTTAATTTTGATTTGATTTGTTAATTAGGAGTAGATTTTGTTAGATTTTAGGATTAATTTTCTAATTAGTTTTAATTTTTAGATTAACTTTTTTTACTTAGATTTTAATCTTGCTTAATTAGAATTTTATTCCTCACTTGGATAATTTTTGTTGACTTTTAATCTTGCTTTTAATTAGCACTTCATTTTAGTTTGGATATTCTTGATTAATTTCTGATTAATTCATGATTACTCTTTTTCATCTTTTTCACTCTTTCTCCTCCCATGGATCTCAAGACTTGTTGAAGTCTTGGATTCTCTCCCTTTAGAGCTACCTAGTCCAACTTAATTTTTTATTAAGCTTGAAGTAGGATTAGCATTAAGTTTTAGTTAGTCTTTTCTCCTAAACCTCACTAACCATAGGACATCCATGCATGATAACATTAAGACTCTTAGTTTCCCTTTAGAGTTTCCTTTGTGTCATCTCTCTTCTCATCTCAAAACTTCTTCAAAACATTTAATAAAGGTTAACGTGTATTGCGCTTGAGCCTTCTATGTGGGAAGTGGGGAATGAGGGGCTTTCTCTCATTCCTCTAGGATACCTAGTGTACGTCCTGTTGGGGACGATGCGCGAAGTATTCGTTCCTGTGTTTAAGACTTTGGTTCAATGCAAGTTACAAATAACTGTAAAAAACACTTCTTTCTTAAAAAACTCCAGACAAACAATAACGTCTTTCCTTTGGGAATTCTTTTCTCATCTCACTCACTCTCAGCGTACGAACGTGCTCCTACTTGTTCTCTTGCAAGACGGTAACGCCTAAGTCTCCATACAGGGAGCTGCAACACCTGAGCTAGAACGTAAGTCGTTTCCTAAAAAACACAATCCACCCTTAGTGAGGGGAACTACGTCGCTCTGATTCTCATGCTCCCGATGAGATACGTAGGGAGTGGGGTAGGGCCCATGCGAGCACTTCTTTTATTTTCCCTACATTTGTTTCTTTTTCTCTCTCCCCTCCTTTTCCGGTTCTCTAGCTAGCAGTTCATTTTCCCTTTCCAGCAGCAGTGAGGCTCCAGTTGACGACACCCTTTGATCGAGACAAGTAAGCGTGGATCCCATCGGGTACGATGGACGCGTGGGGGTGCTAATACCTTCCTCGCACGTAACCGACTCCCGAACCCAGTTCTCTTGGTCGCAAGACCATGCTCTTTCCTTTCCCCTCAGGTTTACGCAGTGTTTCCTTTCCCTCTCTTGGGATAAATACACATTGCTGGCGACTCTGTTTTCGGGAGTGACACCTTGCTTAGGAGAGACGGTCCCTGTGGGGAGAAAGAATTGTTCAATCAGTCTTAAGAGATACGTACTCTGCCGGGGATGTCAGATGGGACATTGCATCTGAAACAGTTGATCCCTCATTCAGGTGCACTGGTTTAGAAGAAGTATTTTGATTCTGCACTTTGAGGTCCAATCACCTTCAGAGAAGCGATCGATGTTCTTTCGATGTTCAACAGTCAAAAGAATTGCCATCTTTATTTTAAAAGCAAAAAAATTTTGACAAGTAAATTCATTTTTGTTTTATTTCAAGAATCGTTGATCATGTTAAAAATGTCATTCTGTAAAGCTAAAATAAATGAGAATTGCAAACAAAAGCACTAGGGCTCAAATTTTATTGATAGGATGGAAATCAGCCAATCGCGTGATCCCATAGAGCATTACAAAGTTTAGAAAATGGTAATTTAAGGGAAAAGGGCTACATTGAAACATAACAACCGTTATCCTTCTACCAACTTTGAATTTTGGACATCCTGAGCTTCTGTCGAAGATGACCTTGACTGGAAGTTTTTCTCTGATGGATGGCATTACTGCTGGGGATTTAACCTTGTTGGACTTAGTTACTTGCCATGAATCCCTAACTTTTGCCTGGATTTTCTTTGAGATTTCCAATCCATCGGGATGATTTTTTTTATTATGTCTCTAAATTTTGCCTAGACCGCCCTTCGGGTTTTCAATCCACCGAGACGTTTTTTTAATTTTTATTTAGGCGAAGTATTTCTTGACTACATCAACATCCGTGGGGTAGGAAAATTCCTCTCCGTCCATGGTTACAAGTCTCAAGGCGCCGCCTAAGAAGGCTTTCTTAACTACATAGGGGCCATCATAGTTCAGATTCCATTTGCCCCGGGAATCTGTGAGGAATAATTGTATCTTTTTAGCACAAGGTCTCCTTTCTTGAAGACACGGGGTCGAACCTTTTTTTCGAACGCCTTCTTCATTCTCTGCTGATACAACTGACCATGGCATAGAGCCGTTATTCGCTTTTCTTCGATTAGGTTCAGTTCGTCGTGTCGACTTTGACACCATTCAGCCTCTGTTAGCTTAGCTTCCATCAATACCCGGATTGATGAGATCTCTACTTCTATGGGAAGCACTGCCTCCATGCCATATACTAGAAAGAAAGGGGATGCCCCTGTTGAAGTGCGGACAAACGTGTGATAACCGTGAAGAGCAAAGGGTAGCATTCCGTGCCAGTCTTTGTAGGTTATAACCATCTTTTGAATGATATTCTTGATGTTCTTGTTAGCCGCTTCTAACGCTCTATTCATCTTGGGTCGGTAGGGAGATGAATTATGGTGTTCGATCTTGAACTCAGCATACAGTTCTTTCATCATCTTATTGTTCAAGTTAGATCCATTATCAGTAATGATCTGGCTTGAAACACCATAACAGCAGATGAGATTATTTTTGATGAAACAGACTACCACTTGTCTGATTACATTGGTGTATGATGCTGCTTCGAGCCATTTGGTGAAGTATTCAATGGCTACCAGGATGAACCGATGTCCGTTTGAAGCTTTGGGTTCAATCATCCCAATCATGTCGATTCCCCATATGGAAAAAGGCCATGGGGAAGAAAGAACTTTGAGATGTGTTGGCGGTACATGGATTTTGTCTGAGTATATCTGACACTTATGACAACTCCTCATGTACTTGTAGCAGTCGGATTCCATGGTCAACCAATAGTATCCTGCTCTTAGAATTTTTCTCGCCATTGTGTGTTCGTTGGCATGAGTGCCAAAGGATCCTTTATGAATTTCCTTCATCAGCATGTTTGCTTCTGGTCTGTTTACGCATCGGAGCAAGACCATGTCAAAGTTTCTCTTATAAAGTGTATCACCGCTCAAGAAGAAGTTGCCAGCCATTCTCCTAAGAGTTTTCCTGCCTTTTCTGGATACCCCAGGTGGGTACTCTTATTTTTGAAGGAAGCACTTGATATCGTGATACCAAGGTTTGTGGTCTATGACTGCATCAATCGTGAAGATGTAAGCGGGTCATTCAAGGCGCATTATGTCAACCTTAGGTACCTCGTTCCATTGACCTACACTAATCATGGAAGAGAGAGTGGATAATGCATCAGCCATGTGATTCTCTTCACGAGGGATATGGTGAAACTAGATTCTGTTGAAGAAGGTTAACAACCTTCTCGCGTAATCTTTGTAAGGGATCAGTCCTAATTGGTATGTGTTCCAATCTCCTTTGATCTGATTGATAACCAGGGCTGAGTCTCCATACACATTCAAGTTCTTGACCCTTAAGTCGATCGCTTCTTCGAGACCCATGATACAAGCTTCGTATTCGGCCTCGTTGTTTGTGCACTTGAATGTCAGCCTGGCAGTGAAAGGAATGTGGGTACCCTGAGGTGTTACGATGATTGCCCCAATTCCGTTTCCATAAGTGTTGACAGCTCCGTCAAAAATTAGCCCCCATTGGGAACCTAGTTCTGGCCCTTCACTGGGTAACGGTTCATCGTAATCTTTCATTTTCAAGTACATGACATCTTCGTCTGGGAAGTCAAATCCGACTGATTCCTGATCTTCAATCGGTTGATGATCTAAATGATCGGCTAAAATACTTCCCTTGACGACTTTCTGAGCATGGTACTCAATGTCGTATTCTGATAACAACATCTGCCAACGGGCGATCCTTCCCGTGAGAGCAGGTTTTTCAAAGACGTAATTGATTGGGTCCATTTTAGAGATTAACCAAGTAGTGTGACAAATCATGTACTGGCAACGGCGTTTGGCTGCCCAAGCCAGAGCACAATAAGTTTTCTCGAGCATAGTGTACCGAGTTTCACAGTCAGTGAATTTCTTGCTTAAGTAATAAATGACAGACTCTTTTCTTTTTGTTTCATCTTGTTGGCCAAGTACACAACCCATTGAGTCTTCCAAGACTGTTAGGTAGATGATTAATGGTCTTCCCTCTACTGGAGATGACAGGATTGGTGGATTCAACAGATATTCTTTGATACTGTCGAAGCTGATAACACTGAATCACACTGCGTATTTGACTCGGATTGCACATGTTTCTTAGGATTTTATTGCCATTTTATTGTGTTATGCTTGTGTTTTGTTTTGTTTTCAGGTTCTTTGTATTTCCAGAGCTCCTTGTGAAGAAATGAAGAAAAACGAGCAAGAAAACTAGTTTTTGAGGAAATTGTACACATGGCATCCACCATCGCGGGCACCATAGGGTAGGCCATGACTTGGATATAAGTCAACTGCTGTCAACTGCCACGATCTCCACTTCTTTCTCCCTTGGTTCACATGGCGGGCGCCATGAGGGGGTGGCGAGCGCCACCTTTGTCGTATGGTTTCCCTCCCAAAAGAAGTTGGGGGCACTTTGGTATTTCCATAGTTTTTCCTAGGCTATAAATAGATGAGTCCTCGATCTTTTTTCTTCATCCAAGCTTAGTTTCAGAACTCAAGACATATATCTCAGTATTGTAAAGTGATAAACTCTTCACATTGGGGAGTTATCAAACTGTTTGATCGAGTCTGTAATCGAGTTTGGATCACTCTGGTAGAAGTTAATCCTATCGCCATTTTCATTTCCAGTCCTTTATTTCCAGTTGTACTAGATTTAAAGCCTCCGATCTGGAACAGGTTTCTATTTACTTTCCCGCACCATTTATTTTCTCGCACTCGCTTTACTTTCTTTGATTTCTCGCACTCGCTTTTACTTTCTTTATTTCTCGCACTCGCTTTACTTTCTTTATTTTTCGCACTCGCTTTACTTTCTTTATTTCTCGCACTCGCTTTACTTTCTTTATTTTTCGCACTCGCTTTACTTTCAAAACCTTTTTAAGAATTTACTTTAACATGATCTATTTCAACATGTCTATTTACATTTCCATGTCTGGCTAAATCTTAAAGGTTAGAATGTAAAGATCACGATTTAAGTATCATTTCACATAATGCATCGATAGAAACACTTAGGGGCTATTTGGGTCTTTAACACGAGTTTTCCGCACTTAATTTCTGTTGGGTAAGATCGAAAGCCGTCCAACCTTTAGATAAACTTGGTTAGTCTTGACTGTACAAAGGAAGCGACAGCGCTTTGTACAGTTAAGTAGGAATTTTTAATACTTTAGAAAAATGATTTTAGAACTATTTTCGGACACGTTTGTATGTTTAAAATCTGGTTCGTATGAACCTCTTTTGTTTAAAAGTTACAGATCAAAATACTTTTCAACTAAGTCAAGAAACTATATTTATTAAAAATAGGTTTTTCACTTTAACGCAATGCGCGCCTTTTTATAAGTGACAATAAGAGGGTTTGTTTAAAGGTTAAACTCGGTTCTGAATACGCGAAAGCAACAGTTCCCGTTAAATTAGTTTTTTTCATAAAGTAGAAAACATTGCCCATAAGTAGTTCCGTTACATGCGTTGGAATGTTACCTGACTGTGTGAATTACATTCAAGCCTGTTGCTTTCATTTGAGTTTTATATCTTCGTACTTTTCTTCACTCTATTTTTACTGTGCACTCATAAATCCATGAATTAACTTGCCTTAGATAAACACCGTAACTATAGGAATTGATAGATTGACGTTTGGTCTCTGTGGATCGATAATCTTTTGTATTACTCTGACACGTTTCGTATACTTGCGAAAACCACGCATCAAGTTTTTGGCGCCGTTGCGGGGACCAATTACGTCAAATTTCGTACCTCGTCGTTGCACCGTATAGACTAAGGCACTCCCATAAAAAAAATTAAAAAAAAAATTAAAAACTATGTATCACCCAAATTTTCTCTACAATTACCAACCGCAATACTCCCAATATTTTGAGGAACCGCAACCAAAATTTTCCTATGATTACCATTCCCAATATTTCGAGGAACCACAAGAATTTGTTAATTCCAACCTCGAAGCATTAATGGAGGACTTCATTAAAACAACAACTAATTCTAGGTTAGAATCTATGATGGAGCACTTTGTGGAAACCCAAACTCTCCATAATGAAGAGCTTAGAAGACAACATCTCGATACTTATGAAACCCTTAGGCAGATAAACACTATGGTCGAGTCCCTCGCGACTCACACTGAGGCATTGGAGACTCAAATCTCCCTGCTTACACAGACACCTATAGAACCCTACCCTGAGGAACATGTGGATGTTGTAGCAACCAATAGTGAAGAACAAATAGAAAACCTTGGGAGAGTGATAATGAAATTGAGGAGAGTTCTGGTGAGGAAAGAGTTGAGATTGAGAAAAATCCATCGACACCATCCGAAAGGGAGGTTGTCGAAGAGGTAGAAAAGGAAGCACCTAATGTCGTTCCTCCTCCATATACCCCACTAATTCCTTTCTCGCAAAGGTTTGTGGAAGCTAAGGTAGAATCCCAGTCCAAAACGTATGCGGGAGTATTGGAAAATATCCACACCGATGCATCTTTGTTTGAGGTCACGCATAAAAAGAGAAAATTCGAGGACCATGAAACTAGGGATATCATTACTGTTAAGAGGGTAAGGTTAGACTTTGAGGTGATGGATGAAATAGCTGAGCCCAAACTCGAAAAGCTAATACTTAGGATAGATCCAGAACCACCACCACAAGTTCAAAAAAATGAACCGCCCCACAGAAAGAAGAAAAGAAAAGGTGAGGGATATGTGAGATGGCTTGATAAATGGCCATGGAAACCGAAGATTAACACTCCTAACCGTCGAGCTATCGACGTTAAACAAAGCCCTGCGTGGGAGGAAACCCACGAGCTTTTAATTTAATGTTTTCTTTTTATTGTTTGTGTTTGCAGAAAATAAAGAATTGTATCGCTTGTCACGTCTCAGCTACATTTAGGCGAAAGATCTCTAGATGACAATCCCTTAAAATGACCGGGTGCCCACGCACATTCCTACGAATGTCGCTGCTGGTGGTGACACCAATGATGAGTATGATGGGAGAAATCATATCTCTCCCATTCGTAACTCACCCATTCTCCTTGCCCTTTCGCATGGTCAGGTTCCACCTGCACACACCGCACCGTATTTTTCTAACAATTTTTGCAGGTACTTCCTTCAGAAATAGGCAATATAATGAGCAGCTTCAAGAAAATGAAGTTTCAGCAAATTCAGATAACTCGTAGTGCAAGACACCGGAGTAGAAGTGGCCAGCGAAGACAGGGACAACAAGGGAAGAATCAGCGCGAATTTGGCCGTGGTAGCACGCAATGGCATTCATACAGGTTCTATCTTTCCTTTTTCACCTTTTATCAAAACATTGAGGACAATGTTTGGTTTAAGTGTGGGGGAGGAACTCTACTGCTTTCATTTTACCGCTTTCTAGTTAAATTTACTGTTTTCTAGCATGATTTTAAAAAAATTTCTGTTTTAAATTTTTCGTCCGTCTGTGCATGTGTTGTCGAGTCTTTATGCTGATTTTATGTTGTTTATCGATTTTCCCATTCTCTCAAGCCGTACCAAATATTTTGAGTTAAAAATAGTGTTTCTTTTGAAAATCTTAGGTTACAGACGAAATTGAGGTTAGATTGTGAGACTTGGGAAAATTCTGCAAGATCGGTGTCATTTTAATACCGTGAGCCTCTCAATTATGGAAATCGATTTGAGTACTTGTTATGCCATAGCCTTAAGTTCTCATCCTTTAGTATTCCCTAAGTAGTTTATTTAGCAGTCAGCACCATCCTAAGCACGCACTAAGTAAGAAGCCGATGCAAATAAGTGTATGATCTCAGGCTAAAAAGGTAAATTGAGAAAAAAAACGATGAATGAGTGAAAAGAAATGCTCCTTCTAAGTTAGGTGATCCTGACCCGGTCATTTAGCCCAACGGTGCAAACTTCTTTATTTTATCGATATTTAAGCCAATGTGCAAAAAGAAAAAAAATGATGATAATGAGATCATAGTCATTAACAGGCTATCCTACCATGAATGTGAAAGGATAACGGGCTTAATGTGATTGCGCCAGAATGAAAAGGGATAAAAGAAGGATGAGTGAGTTAGGCTTAGGTATAATGACATGATTCAGATTGGTTTGTATAGGATGGAGGTTGATGACCGCAAAAGAATTGTGTTGATACGATATCCTTAGTGTGTGAGCAAGTACCTATTGATACAAACTTAACCGAAGTAGAGTTGGTAGCCTAGGATGAGTATCCGTATTCACTATTTTTCTCGCGAGTCATGGTTTGCTTGAGGACAAGCAAAGGTCTAAGTGTGGGAGAATTTGATAACACAGAATCACACTGCGTATTTGACTCGGATTGCACATGTTTCTTAGGATTTTATTGCCATTTTCTTGTGTTATGCTTGTGTTTTGTTTTGTTTTCAGGTTCTTTGTATTTCCAGAGCTCCTTGTGAAGAAATGAATAAAAACGAGCAAGAAAACTAGTTTTTTAGGAAATTGTACACATGGCATCCACCATGGCGGGCGCCATAGGGTAGGCCATGACTTGGATATGAGTCAACTGCTGTCAACTGCCATGATCTCCATTTCTTTCTCACTTGGTTCACATGGCGGGCGCCATGAGGGGGTGGCGGGCGCCACCTTTGTCGTATGGTTTCCCTCCCAAAAGAAGTTGGGGGGCACTTTGGTCTTTCCATAGTTTTTCGTAGGCTATAAATAGATGAGTCCTCGATCCTTTTTCTTCATCCAAGCTTAGTTTCAGAACTCAAGACATATATCTCAGTATTGTAAAGTGATAAACTCTTCACATTGGGGAGTTATCACACTGTTTGATCGAGTCTGTAATCGAGTTTGGATCACTCTGGTAGAAGTTACCTGCCGCCATTTTCATTTCCAGTCATTTATTTCCAGTTGTACCAGATTTAAAGCCTCCGATCTGGAGCAGGTTTCTATTTACTTTCCCGCACCATTTATTTTCTCGCACTCGCTTTACTTTCTTTTATTTCTCGCACTAGCTTTTACTTTCTTTATTTCTCGTACTTGCTTTACTTTCTTTATTTTTCGCACTCGCTTTACTTTCTTTATTTCTCGCACTCGCTTTACTTTCTTTATTTTTCGCACTCGCTTTACTTTCAAAACCTTTTTAAGAATTTACTTTAACATGATCTATTTCAACATGTCTATTTACATTTCCATGTCTGGCTAAATCTTAAAGGTTAGAATGTAAAGATCACGGTTTAAGTATCTTTTCACATAATGCATCGATAGAAACACTTAGGGGCTATTTGGGTCTTTAACACGAGTTTTCCGCACTTAATTTCTGTTGGGTAAGATCGAAAGCCGTCCAACCTTTAGATAAACTTGGTTAGTCTTGACTGTACAAAGGAAGCGACAACGCTTTGTACAGTTAAGTAGGAATTTTTAATACTTTAGAAAAACGATTTTAGAACTATTTTCGGACGCGTTTGTAGTTTTAAAATCCGGTTCGTATGAACCTCTTTTGTTTAAAAGTTTCAGATCTAAATACTTTTCAACTAAATCAAGAAACTATATTTCTTAAAAATAGGTTTTTCACTTTAACACAATGCGCGCCTTTTTATAAGTGACAATAAGAGGGTTTGTTTAAAGGTTAAACTCGGTTCTGAATACGCGAAAGCGGCAGCTCCCGTTAAATTAGTTCTTTTCATAAAGTAGAAAACATTGCCCATAAGTAGTTCTGTTACATGCGTTGGAATGTTACCTGACTGTGTGAATTACATTCAAGCCTGTTGCTTTCATTTGAGTTTTATATCTTCGTACTTTGCTTCACTCTACATTTATTGTGCACTCATAAATCCCTGAATTAACTTGCCTTAGATAAACACCGTAACTATAGGAATCGATAGATTGACGTTTGGTCTCTGTGGATCGATAATATTTTGTATTACTCTTACGGGTTTCGTATACTTGCGAAAACCATGCATCAGAAGGCTTTTTGGCAATCTTTCGTCCATACGCAACTTTGATTCTTATTGAGTAGTTTGAAGATTGGTGCGCATGTCGCGGTCATGAGAGATATGAATCTGGAAATGTAATTCTGACGTCCCGAAAATCCTCGGACATGTTTTTCAGTCTTTGGAGAAGGCATTTCTTGAATGGCCTTGACTTTGTCAGGATCAACCTCAATTCCTTTCTGGCTGACGACAAACCCCAAGAGTTTTCCTGAGCGCACACTGAATGTGCATTTGTTGGGATTCAAGCGGAGTTTGTACTTCCTTAGACGCTCGAATAACTTTGACAGGTGGGTCACATGCTCCTCTTCTGTTTTAGATTTGGCAATCATGTCATCGACGTACACTTCGATTTCTTTGTGTATCATCTCGTGGAACAGAGTAGTCATGGCCCTTTGATAGGTTGCCCCGACGTTCTTCAAACCGAATGGCATTACCTTGTAACAAAAGGTGACCCATGGGGTGATGAATGAAGTTTTCTCCATGTCTTTCGGCGCCATTTTGATTTAATTATAGCCTGAGAATCCATCCATGAAGGAGAAGACTTTGAACTTTGTTGTACTGTCTACCAACATGTCAATGTGCGGTAAGGGGAAGTCGTCCTTCGGACTGGCTTTGTTCAGATCCCTGTAGTCTACACACACACTACTACAAAATGCTAAAACAACAATGCCAGGCTTACAACACATCCTTTTATGCTGTTGTAATAGGTTAAAAATTTCACGCCCAGGTAAATGCTGAGTCATTTAATGACGGTTGAATGAAACCACTGTAGTAATAAATAAAATGTATCAAGCTTCGATTCCCTGCAACTACTTTTTTTCCATTTTTTAGAGTACACTTAGCGTGTGTCAATTAAGTCCATTATTTAAAAAATAAATTGTAAATTATTTTACAACGGTTAAGATGAACAACCGTAGTAATAAATGAAATGTAACAAGCTTCGATTCCCTGCAACTACATTTTTTCCATTTTTTAGAGTACATTTAGCGTGTGTCACTTAAGTCCATTATTTAAAAAATAAATTATAAATTATTTTACAACAGTTAAGATGAACAACCGTAGTAATAAATGAAATGTAACAAGCTCCGATTCCCTGCAACACATTTTTTCCTTTTTTTAGGATACATTTAGCGTGTGTCACTTAAGATTCCACTACGGTTTGTTTCTCCAACCGAGATTAAAAGGTTTACTGATAAATTAAAACAAAACTTATTATGTATTTCTTTCATAAGACGCCCTAATCGAACAAGTGAGCCAGAGACGCCCTAACCTTTACCCTCTTCGTATCCATTCACTTGGAGCTCAAATATTGCTCAAATAAGGTACTCTTCAACATCTTCATTCCTTTTTTCTTGGTTTATGCTCAAATATTGACCGTCTTCATTCATTTGCTTCTTCAGCTTCGAAGTAAGGTACTCTTCAATATCTCCATTCCTTTTTTCTTGGTTTATGCTCAAATATTGACCGTCTTCATCATTCATTTGCTTCTTCAGCTTCGAAGTGAGGTTCTCTTCAACATCTTCATTCCTTTTTTCTTTGTTCATATTGTATATGCTCAAGTCAGAATGAGATGTTTCATATGCTTTACGTTTAGTATGAGAGTACATCTTTATTGATTTTTTCTTTGTTCATATTGTATATGCATATGCTTGAGTTTTTGGATTAGATTTTGGTGTGTCATTCACAATATTATACATGTATAAATTTCAGAAGTTGTAATGGACCGTAGTTGGATGAAAGCCAATAGATTAGATCTGATTTATGAGAACGGAGTTTGTGAATTCCTTGAATACGCTGATAAACATCTTCCCGGCAATGATGGTATCTTTTATTGTCCTTGTGTTGTTTGCGCTAATATCAAAAAAGGTACAGAGAAAGAAATACACAATCACCTTTGTTGTGATGGTATATGTCAAAATTATATTATATGGACGTGGCATGGTGAGGTGGATAATAAGGAAATTCGGGCTTCACAAAGTCAAAGAGTGGAGGAAGATGAATATATGGAAGATCACCTAGAGGATATGTTCCGTGATATTGGGGAATCTTCTTTTATGAATGCTCATATTTATGATAATTTATGTAGTGATAAAGACACCCCTTTATATAAGGGATACATAGAGTTCACACGAGTGTCGGTGGTGTTAAAGTTGTTTAATCTGAAGGCAAAAAATGGATGGTCGGATAAAAGTTTCACGGAACTACTTGAATTGCTACAGCAAATGTTACCAGAAGATAACAAATTGTCGGATCGTTGCTATGAAGCCAAGAATATATTGTGTCCACTGGGTCTGGAGTATATCAAGATACATGCTTTCCCTAATGATTGCATATTATACCGGAAAGAGTATGAAGACTTGTTTCAATGTCCGAAATGTGGTGTGTCGCGTTACAAGCTGAAGGCTAGCAATGGTGATGACAATGATCACTATGACAATGTTAGTAGGAAGTCTTGATATTCCGTCCACACCTTCTTACATAACACAAGTTCCTACCTCATATGATGAAGTTGATGGAGATGCCGTGCATGCTATACGACTCAATCATGAAGAAGGCATATGGGAAAATTAACAAGTACGTAATTTATTATTTATTCATAATATATTAATTGTATGTTATAGTTTAGAAGTATTTTTACTAACAAGTATAATTATTTGAAATCATAGGTATTTTGAGTCCAGACACCAGGCCAGGAGACAAGACACCAAGAGACAAGATACCAACACACCAAGTTACAATTATGTGAAGTTATGTAATGTGTGTAAACTGTAATATGGTATATGTGATATTTTATTTATGTAGGTTGTTTATTCTGATAAACTGTAATCTTATATATGTGATATTATGAATATGATACGATTAATATTATTATGAAAACTTTATCACAAAATGTGAATTGTATTTTTCTGCTGTGCTGAGATATAGAGAACAATAATACAGGTAAAAAAATGGGATTAATTATAAAAGCAGGATCATATTGTTAATTTTGCAGAAACTTTAACGATGGTTATATTTCATAACCGTTATAATATTTGGCGCGCTGTCCAGGAAAAAATAAATATCAAAATTGCGTTGCTGGGAATCGAACCGAGGACAATTATATTTATTACAATGGTGTATTGTAAAACCGTTGTGATAGTTAGCGCGCTTTCCTGTTTATTACAATGCCTACAAGGCCGTCGTTGTAAGTATCATATATACAACGACAATCTACATAACAACGCCCTCGCCCGCTTCATTATATGTCATTCCCAACCGTTGTTAAATGGGTTTTTCGTAGTAGTGACATTCTGACTTTTCCGTCCTTTTTCGGAACTGGCACTATGTTGGCTAATCATTGAGGATATTCTGACGTGGTGAGGAAACCTGCGTCAATCTGTTTCTGCACTTCCTCCTTGATTTTGATGGCCATGTCTGGATGAGTCCATCTCAGTCTCTGTTTCACCGGAGGACATTCTGATCTTAACGGTAAATGATGCTCCACGATGCTGGTATCCAACCTTGGCATGTCCTGATAGGACCAAACAAATACATTAGGAAATTCTTTGAGAAGTTCTATCAAGTCTTCTTTGACAGTCGGACTGAGCAGTGCCCCAATCTTGACTTCTTTCCTCTCTTCTTCTGAACCCAAGTTGACCATTTCCAACGACTCTTTGTGAGGTTCAATGGACTTCTCTTCTTGTCTGAGTAATCGGAAGATCTCCTATGGAATTTCTTCGTCTTCTTCTTCTTCAGCTTCAAATACCGGGAATTCAAAGTTGGGAGAAGACATTGGATCGTGTGTTTCAACGGGGTTTGAAACAAGCAATCTGCATGACGTGATGATTTTTTTTAGAAGAGATAGAGAGAATGCAAGAGTGTGTGCAGTGTATTTTCTGAAAAATGTTTGTTTTTATTTTTGAGTTATTTTTTAGGATTACCATTTTCTGAAAAAGCGAAAAGTGAAAACAGCAATAAATGCGGAAATTACAGAATGACGTTTATTTATTTATGATTTTGTCGATTCTTGAAACTACAGCCCTATAAAACAAAACTCTGTCGCTTTGGGAGAAGCGAATAGGAACATTTACAGAAAGTGAGCCCTATAAAAACATCTGTTTCACCTAGGCAGGGTGAATGGTTAAGATGGCAATTACTTAGACTTATGGACGACTTTCGGGACATCGACAGCAACCCATTGGCGACGAACTCCTCAGTGAATCACAAAGTCTGGTACCTTCTTTCTTGGTTTATCCTCATAAATGACGTTGATTTATGGTGGAGCAGGATCGTTGGAGTCTTCCTCCCAGGCAGAGTTGTCATAAATGAACTCTTCTATTGTATCTTGCACACTGTTTTTATTCTTAGGCGGATCTCCCCATCCAGTTGGCTGGATGTCTTCGAGCTTGATACGAGAGCTTTTAGGAGCGGTGTACTTGACCAAGAAGTCGTACTTTCCACTCGGTTGTCCTAAGGTATCCCATACTTTTGTGGGAATGAAGGAGGCATCCTTCTCAATGACGTTGACCTCAGGAAAAGCATAGTTGATGAACTTTTGTCCTGCAATCTTTGCAGATTCATCGTTGTGCTGGATATCTTTAGAATATCCTGAGTAATGATCCCATGATTCGATGGGGACGCAGGTATTCTTTTCAATGATGCTTAGCTGGTATGCATCGTTGGGCTGACTCTTTTGCCCTGAGTCTTCTGGGGACGGTTGCCAGATTGGTAAGTCATCTAGGGGATCAAAATAGTCATAGTCAAAGTTGTCTTTCATCGGAGTGTCCTCCTCTAATGAGTTGGGTGGAGCACGGCATCCTTCTGGATCACAATCTCCGTATATCATCTTGACGTCTGATCTTGGTATATATCTCGGACTCTGCGTGGGATAGCAAAATGGCGTATGCGCCTCTCCCTGAGACATATAACCTTCCTCGTTGAGATAAGACTTCCACTCTTCATCTGTATCAGAGGAGTCACCCTCATTGATGATGTGTACTTCTTGAGACACTGGGTCGAGGAAGCCTACACTGTGGAAGAAGTCCTGGATGGGACGAAAACTTTCATTTTTAGTAGTCTGGGTATAGTTTAAAGAGAAACCAAGACCTTTCTTTGTCTTGTTATCAGTAGGAATTACAAGTTTTCCACATCCTTTTACGTCGTTACTGTTGATCACTTTGAGATCATCTTTGTAGGAGGAAATATATGTCCCTTTCTCTGATCGATTCTCATTGCTCACCGAGAGTGCTTGAAACTGAGTTCCAACGACCTCCTCGGGTTCTACACAGGAGAATGATGATAAGTTGCTTACTATTAACGCTTGCTCTCCACAGACTATGACTAGCTTGTCATTCTTGACGAACTTCAGCTTCTGGTGAGGTGTCGAAGTGACTGCCTCAGCTTCGTGTATCCACAGTCTTCCTAATAAACAGCTGTATGCTGCCCGAATGTCCATGACCTGGAAAGTGACTTGGAAAGTGTGAGGGCCGATAGTTATGGGAAGGTCGACTTCGCCGATAACTGTTTTTCTGGATCCGTCGAAGGCTTTGACGATGACCTCACTGCCTCTCATCGGAGATCCTTGAAATAATAGTCGCATCATAGTAGATTTTGGCATAACATTCAGAGCTGATCCTGTATCTACCAGTACGCTGGCTAGAGCATCATCCTGGCAATTGACTGTAATGTTAAGCGCCATGTTGTGATTTTTTCCTTCTTCTGGCAGTTCTTCATCACTGAATCCTAAATTGTTGCAGGAAGTGATGTTGGAGATGATGTTGTCAAATTGTCTTATCGTCACATCTTGTTCTACGAAAGCTTGCTCTAAGACTTTCTGCAGAGCTTCCCTGTGAGCTTCGGAACTGAGCAAGAGAGATAGCACAGAGATTCTTGATGGAGTTTACAACAGTTGGTCTACAATGTTGTACTCGCTTTTCTGGATGAGCTTCAGCATCTCATCATTGTTCTTGAAAGGTCGAGATTACTGGATTGCCCATCTGGTTGATTGGGAACTTCTATTTGAGGTTCCTTTTCCTTGGTGGGTTCTCCAACTCCTATGTTAAAGATCTGACCGCTCCGTGTTACTCGAATGATGTCGGCAATGTTTACGACGGAGGGTAATGGAGTTTCCTTTCCATTTTCGATTATCGTTGCACCGTACTTGTAAGGGATATCCTTATCAGATTTGTACGGTATTGGTCCTTGAAGATATATGACCACAGGAGCCTTTTGATTTTTCTAACCATCATAGCCGGCCTCAATTGGTTCGAGGTTGAGAATCTTTCTACTATCAAGAGGGAGTCTTGATTCATGGAGTAGAGGGATTATAGCGCATACGTCTTTGGCCATTTCATGATTAGATATTATGACAACATGTTTGCTTTGATCAAGGAAATAGTCTGGTATCATGTTGATCGTCTCAGAATTTGAACATGGTCGAATCTCTTTGCGGTCTAACTGATTTTGAAGATCCGCTCGTACGAGGTAGCATCCTTGGTTGTTCTCTGAACAAACTCTACAGTGCTCGTAGTTGTGAAGTGGCACCCGGCCACGCCCGCTTTGTATGCAGTGCATCTTTACTAGATCTGTTTCCATTTAGCGGACATCCTGGCTTTGATATCTAGTAGGATTCCCGTCAGTCATACTGATCTTCTGTGTAACTTCGTCCAAGTATATTGGAAGCCACCAGTGGTCCAATAAGTGTTGAAGTGTTCTTTGGACGAGTGCACACCCTTGATCGTTCTCACGACACTTTTCACAGTCTTGATAAACACGTGAAGCCAGAAAACTGAGCCTGACTTGCTTAGCGTGTAGTTCTACTAGACTGGTATTCATCAATCGAATATCAAAGATCTGAATCATATTGACTTGATGGTTATTTCTATCACGGTAATCTTGAATCCATCTGAGATCCATCTGTCGTTGGAGGGCCTCTTGTACAAAAGAGCATCCCTGATTGCTTATTGAGCAGATCGGACAGGAATTGTAATCGTGCCGTGGTAAATCATGGTATTGACTTTGTCTTGAGTGCATTGCCACCAAGTTGACGTTCATCGCATGAATGTGGTGGTTCTGAACAATGTTGGGATTTGCGTGAGCCATAATGACTTCACGGATTCGGTGATCTTGAATCCATCCGAGATTCATTTGCTCTTGTAAAGCTGATTGCACTACGGAACATCTTTGATTATTCTTTGAGCAGATATCACACTGGTGATATTTGTGAGGTGGTACATGACCGTACCCGCTCTGTCTACAATGCATCCTGACCAGATTGGTTCCTAATAGGAGTACATTATGAATTTGATAATTGCGGATAAATTCCTCCTCTATTAATTTTAAGACAATCTTCTTATGTTGAGGCAATGGGTTCGTCTGAACATTTGGATTAGTATCTTTGAAAGATAGGACCCCGTTCCTGACAAGCTTCTACACGTCATATTTGAAGCTGAGACAGTTTTCAATGTTGTGCCCCGGTCCTCCTTGATGATAAGGGCAAGTTTGATCCGCTTTGAACCAAAAAGGCAGATTTTCCAGTACCGTAAGAGGAGACCTGGTTTGGACGTGCCCCTAGACCAGTAAGAGTGGAAATAATTCTACGTACAACATCAGTATAGGGTCGAACCCTGGTGGTCGTGTAGTACGATTGTTATTGTTGTACTGAGGACGAGCCTACTGAAGAGGCTATTGTGTCCTTTGCTGATACCGTTGTTGATTTGGTTGGCTCTAAGCAACCTGAGGTTGATACGTTAGAGCCGGCGCTGGGTTGATAGCAGGAGTTACCGCTGCTACTGGTTGATACCTTTACCTTTGCTTTCCAAGAGAGATATTACCAATATCTTGCTCTTTTTTATTTAGGAAAGCACTATCGTATCTTTTGGTACTGCTTGATGATTCTGTATTTTTTACCAAACGTCCCTCTCGGACTGCTTCTTCAAGGCGTACCCCCATGTTCACCATTTCAGTGAAGTAGCTGGGCGCACTGGAGACCATTCGATCATAATAGAATGAGCTCAAGGTTTTCAAAAAGATATTTGTCATCTCTTTTTCCTCAAGAGGGGGGCATATCTGGGCGGCAATTTCACGCCATCTCTGAGCATATTCCTTGAAAGTTTCCTTGTCCTTCTGCGACATTGCTCTAAGTTGATCTCGGTCCGATGCCATGTCCAGGTTATACTTATACTGCTGAACAAAAGCTGCCCCAAGATCTCTAAAAGTAACGATCTTGGTGCGGTTTAAGCCCATGTACCATTTGAGTGTGGCACCAATTAAACTGTCCTGAAAATAATGGATCAGTAGCTGTTGATTCTCTGTCTGAGTTGACATCTTTCGAGTGTATATCACCAAATGAATTTGAGGGCAAGAGTTGCCCTTGTATTTTTCAAAGTCCGACACCTTGAATTTGTGCAGTATTTTCACGTTAGGGACCAGACAAAAGTCTGCAGCATTCTTTCCAAATAAATCCTGACTGCGAATGGCATGCAGTTCCTTCTGCATCTCCAGGAATTGTTCCTGGAACTCATTTATTTTTTCATACATGTCCTCATTTCCACCAGAAATTACTTGTGGAATCTGTCCTTCAGGGACAGTGTGTACTGTTGGTTACGGTATAGTCATTATGGCGGTGACTCTTGGTGCTTCCATGCCCCGAAGTTTGTAACCTTCAGGAGTTGCTATCATAACTCTTGCATCTTCGCTTTCCGGAAGTTTGTAACCTTCAGGCCCAGCGGTTCCTGCTACAGTTTCTGGGTCTTCAGTGACCGACGAAATGTATCCTTCAGGGACAAAGTTGATAGGCATGCCCCAGGGGCAATCTTTAGGCATGTTGTACCGAGGATCATATGTCTCCACTATGGGCGTAAATGTGATCTCTGAAATCATAGTCCTTTGTTGTTGCCTATGAGCTGTTACCAGGGATTGCATGTCACTATGAAGTTTTTTCAGATCTTCCTTCAGAGCTTCGATTTCTTCTCTTAGCTCTCTGTTCTCTTCCTCGAGATCGTCCATTTTCTTTTGTGGATTGGCCTGAGTATTATACAAATGAGACAGTTTGACTCTAGAATCGTGACACGTACGTGAGATTCGAAGATAAGAAGAACGCGTTATATGAGAATGATGAATGATATGCAAATTTATATATATTTATTGTTTTCAAAAAGAAACATCAACAATTAGATTGCAAATATCATACAGTAAAATGGTGGAGACCCTGTTTTATTGAATTTGAAAGATTGCAGAAAGGGAAAATACAGCATTTTACAAAGTGCTGTAAAAGGAAATGTCTAAACTTATGGATCATGAGTCCTCTCTGAAGAGATCTCAGATGCTGGTTCTAGTACTTTCCTTTTCTTTGACCGGGGCTCTTCAGCCTTTGTCGGGTTGTCAGTCCTTTGCCAAGTGAAAAGAGCGAGCAAATTTCTTTGGTCTTCTTGATTCTCCACAACATGTTGTTATAGTATCTTAATCAGAGCATCATTTTGTTTTAACAGTTCCTGAATTTTGGTACACTCCACATTAAGGATACGATACTTGTTTTTCCAAGAGTGTTTCTCCCGTTGAACTTTGTTAAGAGCTACTTGGAGTTTTTCCGTGTCAGACATGAAATAAAGGACAGATTCCTTTAACGAAAAAACTTCTTGACGAGGGTAAGGCATTCTAGTTTGCACCCAGTGGAGATAAGGTTCCATGGAGGTACAACTTGGTCTTCCTAGAGACTCTCTTCCCTTCTTGTGAACATGTTGCCAGGCATGCATTATTTCCTTCTTTAGTGCCCTGTCATTTTCCCCTTCCTTGAAGAAAAGACCTTCCAGATAAGCATTATGCGGGATATGTCTCATCGGGTATCCGAGTTGACGGAGAACTAAAATTGGATGATAGTTGATTCCTCCTTTAGTTCCTATGAGGGGTACCTTAGGGAAGTTTCCACATCTTTTGATGATCCTTATCCCCTCGTAAATCCTATCATACCAATCTATGTCAGAGTTGGTAAGAGACATGATCCTTTGTGACCAACGTAGAGTAATCTTGTGATCCCAAAAAGCAGCAGACTTGGGTAAATGGGAAATAAACCATTTGTAAAACAAGGGTACACAGCATGTGATCATTCCTCCACTATACAAATTCCTTAAGTGTACAGAATGATAAGCATCTGCAAGTAGAGTTGGTACGGGGTTTCTAATCAGAAATATCTTAACAACGTTGGTATCAACGAAGTTGTCTATGTTGGGGAAAAGGAATAACCCGTATGTGAGTAGGAAAAAGATATCTTTGAAAGAAGTAATGTTCCCTATACTGGCGAAGTATAGGGCTTTCTCCACCAAAAATTTGGCTGGTAAACCTTGGATTCCTCCTTTGGTGGTCAGGTGAGTCCTGACTTATGACTCGTCCAAACAAATGGCTCTTGCGATGACCCGATCCTTTGGAATTTCTTCCATTCTAGAAAAAGGAGCTTAATCAGTAATAGGTAGATCAGTCAGATGAGAGTATTCTTCTAATGTTGGTGCCGGTTGGTAATCCGGGAATGTGAAGCAGTGATAAACCGGATCATAGAACTGGATCAGTGTAGACAGGATTCCTTCACCTACATGGACCCTTAACAGAGATAACAACCCTCCGTACTTAGCTCTGAAAGCATCAGGGTTGGTGATCATCCTTGCCAACCCCCTTAAATCCTCTAGTTTTGGAGCCTTGAAGGTGTACTTGTGCGTCTTTCTTCTACCGAAATTCATAACGCAATCTTTCTCTCTCTGATATTTACAATCATTGTATCAGTTTAATTTTGAAAAAAAGAGAGAGGAGAAAATAAGATTTTTTCTTTGTTTAAGAGTTTTTTTTAAATGAATGCATGAATGCAGCACACAAAAACATTGAAAAAACATGGGTTTAAAAGTTCAACGTCATGAGCATGGAGTCACGGCTCTACCCATCCCCAAAGGTTGTATTCTGGTCAATTTTTGTACCTGTAGAACGGATCCTAAGGTTCCCAAAATCATTGACCCCCTAGAGATAACAACAGCAAGCTGGTTCACCCGAGCGAGCTGTAGCATCTTAGGGTAATCTCATTTGAGTGTAGTATCGCGTATAAACTATTTCCGATAGTCACCACACTACCAAGTGGTCATAAGGTTAATGCCTACTAAATCTTCAGGTTCACAGGTGCCGCATTAGGAAAACTCTGCTTTCAACAACTATCGTGATCAACAGGCTGAATCCTACGGGCCCTCGCCTGATTTGGTGGTCTACCAGGTTCGCTTATTCAGGATTCACTCCCTATAAGACCCCCTGTCTATGCCACCCCTTATCTTAGTTTTCTCTCAAACTTTCCAGATGCGACATCACTCGCATTCCCATTGACAGAAAAATAAACACGGATATCAAGTAGGACAAGTGATATATATATATATATAGTATAATACCTAAAGCTAATCATCCTAGACCTCTTAAGAACTATAATCCTGAAATTTCCCCAGCAGAGTCGCCATTTTCTTGTAGCGTGCGATTTTTGTCGCTGACGCGACCACCTTATCGCCATTTGGTTTCTCCTCACCACAATGGTAGTAGTGGGGTGCTACTTTCTGATTTCTTATTTATCCTATGAAGCTGGAAAGGAAAGGGAAGCTATCTAAAACTAACCTTGCACGTAAATGTTTAACTGAACAAATGCTTAAGAGATTCGGGGAGTTCAGGGTCAGGTTATACAATGGGGAGTTGTCAGTTACCCATCCTATATGTGGTTATCCACAGGTTGTTAGAAATTATCCTTACTGATTTCTACTTACTGGTGTTTGTCTGTTGTGGGTTGGGAAAGTTTCTCCTTTGGGAGTGTTTGAGAGTGAGAGTTTTTGTTGATGTCGGGCTTGTCGATGTTTTGATGAATGTGTGAAGGTACTATACCTAGAGTTTTTGATTGGTGTGCTCGTTAAGATTTTGCAATCTTATGCCTACGTATTCCCATTAAAGATAAACAGGAAAATCAGAGCAATCGTAGTTCCTCCTATTCTATGGGAGGAAATATATGTTTTGGTGTCTTGTTCAAAGCCCAAGATTGAAGCTAAAGGTATTTGTGTCTTGTTCAAAGCCCAAGATTGAAGCTAAAAGGTTTGACTGAGAGAGAATTTGTCATCTCTAAAGGGAGACATCTCGTCTGTTTATCACAGTTGTTGGGTAACTGATTATAAAGGAGAATTACTTTAACTGGGATATGTGAATCCAACAATGCCATAATTTCCTTTATAGGGGATTTGTCCTGAAGGAGAAAACTTTAACTCAGTGTAGAGAAATGCCATTTTCCTTAGGAGTCTTTCATGCTAAGACATGTACAGTGGCGTGGATGTAAATAATCTAGAAGCTTGCCACTTACAGCAATTAGATGAAATAGAGGATTTACCAGGATAAAAGATGGACTACAACTTGGATATTTGAATTAACAAGTGTGCCACTTACAGCAGTTATCTGGGATTAAGGTTTGTTTTGATTTGTTTGTTTTGATGTGTGATAACACAAAGAAATGTCTTCCTACAGAGAGTTTTTGATTTCCTCTTAAAGGATGTGGATTTTTGTATGTTCCTTGATCAAAGCCCGAGGTTGAAGCTAAGAGATTGATTGACTCCACTGGGGAAGTCCTTATACAAAGCCTAAGAGGAGGCTGGAAAAGATTAACTCAACAAGAGAGTGTTTATCTGTCTTGTACAAAGCCCAAGATTGAGGCTAAAGAGATTTGACTCTTTGGGGGATATCATGATACAAAGCCTAAGAGGAGGCTAAAAGTTGACTTTTTCGGGGAAATATTTTGTCTGTCTTGTATAAGCCCAAGATTGAGGCTAAAAGGAGACTGACTCAACAAGAGATTGTTTAGGGAGATTTTATATGGTGTCTTGTACAAAGCCCAAGATTGAGGCTAACAGGGACCGACTCTACTAGTGAGAGGTTTTATCTGTCTTGTACAAAGCTCAAGATTGCGGCTAAAATGGGATTGACTCAGCTGAAGAGTATGATTTGTTTTGTACAAAGCCCAAGATTGAGGCTAACTCTACTAAGGAAAATCATTATACAAAGCCTAAGAGGAGGCTGAAAAAGAGTATTAACTCTGCTTAGGGAGATTAACTCCCAAAGCCTAAAAGAAGGCTGGAAGGAATTGACTCTGCTGGGAAGATATTTGTCCAGAGCTTAAGAGAAGGTTAAGAAGATTTTGACTTTGCTGGAGAAAGTTTATATATGTCTTGTACAAAGCCCAAGATTGAGGCTAAAAAAAGGATGACTCAACAAGAGAGAGTTTATATGGTGTCTTGTACAAAGCCCAAGATTGAGGCTGAAAAGATGGTTAACTCAACAAGAGAGTTTTTTTAGGTGTCAAGTACAAAGCCCAAGATTGAGGCTGAAAAGAGACTGACTCAACAAGAGAGTGCTTTTAGGAGATTGACTCAAAAAAAGAGTGCTTAAAAGGTGATTGACCCAACGAAAGAGTGCTTTTGAAGCTAAATCTGCTGAGAAAAATCATTATACAAAGCCTAAGAGGAGGCTGGCTTCTGCTGAGGATTATTGAGATCCAGAGGCAGGTCCAAAATGGGAAATCAACTCTTGCTGAAGATTTACAGAAGAGTTGAGGTATTAGATGCCTTGGGGTTCTGATATAGTTTTATTGGTAGTGATTTGACCCTAACTGGGGAAATTTGGAAGAAAGTTTGAGTTTTTGAACCTATAGAGGTTTTAACTCTACTGGAGATTGATTAAATGACCAGGGTTTCTCCTGTGTTTGTAGGGAACTTGAGAATGTCTTTGAGATTCAAGAGGAGATTAGACTGTCCAAGTCTACTGGTATGGAAGAGTTTATCTTTGTGTGATGCCCAAGAGGAGGCAGATGTTTTAAGGGATAAGAATCAACACTAAAATTGGTCTGAGGTTTTGACTCTTTAGAAAGACTGCTCTAACAAAGAATGACTAAGTTTTGTCCTATACCTTTAAGAGGTCTTTGGTCCTTGTATTAAGCCCAAGAGAAGGCATGAAAACTTCTAAGAAGCCGGAGGGTCCTTGTACAAAGCCCAAGAGGAGGCGGGTATGCTTTTAGGAAGCCTGTGGGTCCAAACTTAAGAAGATTTCAAGAAACGTTTCATCGGGAATAATCTTTTCTTTAGTGAAAAGTTCTAGGGTTTGAAGAAATTCAAGAGAGGTTTCACCGAGAATTAATCCTCTCTGGGGGAAATGAATTTCTTTGACAATTTTCTAATAGTGACAGTCTGAGAAAAAATTCACCGGGAATAATGCCTTTCTCTTTGTTCCATATTGTATAAGCCCAAGAGGAGGCAAGATTGTATCTGGAATTCCTATGGGGAACTAGTTTTGACTGTGTTGAAAGAGCGACCACTGACTTTATCTAATCCTAGACCTAATTGTCGGGGAAAACTCTAAGCAGATAATATATAGGTATATATATACAGATGAGATATATACTATATGTAAAAGAGGGTAGGAGGACCTCAGTGAGCAAGCTTCCAGCATAAACAAATATATATATATATATATATATATATATATATATATATATATATATATATATATATATATATATATATGTGCAAGTATGTAAAAGAAAGCTATTAAAACTTACAGGTGAGTAAGCTTCCATTATAAAAGTTGTATGGTTAGTTGTTCAAGAAATTAAAGAAACTTTTGATAACAACTATGAGTTTGAACCTAAATCAAAAGGAAAAGTTATTTTGAAAAGAAGATTGGGGCTTATACTCAAGGAGAGGCCCAGATGAAAAACAGTAATCGTACCGTTGATCTAAAAATTGTATCGGGACTTATACAATGACTGAGGCCCAAATTATCGGAAAATCCTGCCTTGTACAAGACAATTAGAAATGGTGATTTTGAGGGGACCATATCTCCCTGCTCAGGTTGAGTTATGGGAGGCTCTTGTACTTTTTAGAAATCCCTCATATGATACAATACATGTGTGATCATAGTTTGTCTTGAAACTATTGGGATCCCATTGAAAAATCCTCATGAACATTGGTGTTCAAAGCTGATAACTTAGGCAGATTTTCACTAAGTGTTGAAAAAGTGTCATTTTCTTCATTTTTGTCATTTTGATCTCTCCATAACGTAAAAACCATGAAGAATTGGAGTTTGAGGTAGTTGAAGCTTTTGCAGAATGTTGGAAGACCTACAATTCAGGCTTTGGATCACCCAAAATGGCTGCTTGGATCACAAGTTATGATCCTTGGAAGTTGGTACCAAAATCATTCAAACTTAATAACTTAGAAAAATTTTCAATTTTTCAAGGTTACCCTTTTTACAAGTTGTCGCTCCCAGGATTTTCATCCAGGTACAAACGCGAGAGTGGCACAGAAAACAGAGTCGTCAGCCGTGTAAATTTATCCCAAGAGAGGGAAAGGGAACACCGCATAAACCTGAGGAAGAGGGAAAGGAATGGTCATCGCAACCATTGCCTGGGTTCGGGAGTCGGTTACGCGAGGGGAAGGTGCTAGCACCCCACGCGTCCATCGTACTCAATGGGATCCACGCTTGTTGTCTATTCTAAGGGTGAGTTATCATATCATCTATGGCTGTACTAAGACGGGGGGAAACAAAGACAGACTCGGTAGGATGTCAACGTCCTAGGCCTACGTACCCCCTTTGTGCAATGGGGAATTCAGAGTCAACGTAGTTCGGACCAAGTTCTTTTTGTGTTTTTTATGAGCGACGTTAAGTTCGCGTCCGGCAGTTAGGGTCGATGCCTATTTGCGACTCAGACGGAAAGTAACGTGCCCTTTTTGAAAATAGCCTTTAGTTTGACAATCCCGAAGGACAAAAAGGTTTGAAGTTTGTTTGTATTTTTTAAGACAGAAGTGACTTAAGTTAGTTCATAACTTGCATTGCACCAAAGTCTAGGGCACAGGGGCGAATACTTAACGCATCGTCCCAAGACAGGACGCTCGCTAAGCACTCTAGAAAGATGAGAGGAAGCCCCTCATTTCTCATTCCCCATGCTTAAGGCTCGTGCGCAATACACTTTATTCTTATTAAGTGTTTTCAAGAAGTTCTGAGATGAGAAGAGAGAAGACACAAAGGAAACTCTAAAGGGAAACTAAGAGTCCTAATGTTATCATGCATGGATGACCTACGGTTAGTGAGGTTTGACGACAACCTAAGCCTAAAGAAAAGAAAAGATGAGAGACAGAAAGAGTGAGAGTGGTCATGGATAGCTATCCACACCCTTACATAACTTACCTCAGCCCCTGCATACAAGGTTAGTACAAAACCGACATAAGTAAAAGAAATGAGACAAATGAATCCCAAGCAATGACATGTATGGTGATCAAGTGACCTATAACAATTCAAACATGGTTTATGAAGTCAAAGACACAATCCCAAAACAATGGCACAAGTGCCTTTTCAAACAGGTAACCAGACATGATCAGAGATATGCATACAAGAAGACCTCAAATAAAAGCAATCAAATAATTTGCAAAACATCTTCTGAAATCACCAAATTAATTATCAACATATCTCAACCAGAAGCAAACAACATGTCCAAAATTCATGCCAAAACTCCCAAGATAGGTCACTCAAACAATTATGCAAATTCAAATGAGAAATATGGTTCAATATGTAAAAAGGGAGGACTAAAATGCAATATGAAATGATTTTAAAAATGAGAGAAAACTATTTTAATGCAATCCAGTGTGTTGGTGAATGAATGCAAAAATAATGAATTCAAAAGGTTTTGTATGCTATGAGAACAAAATTCTACAAGTTTAGGTATGCATGATGAAATAATTACAAGAAAGAAATTATTAAAATAATTATTTCAGATGATAAAAATAAAATAAAATAATAAAATAAAATTTGTGAAAATTTTATAAAATTATAAATATGATGCATGAATTTTTTGGGAATTTTTTAATGCAATTAACTATTTTTAAAAATTAAAAATGAATTAATGCAAACAATTAAATAAAATAAAAAAATGAAAATGCAAGGGGGTGCGTTCAGTAAATAAAACACGTTGAAAATAATAAAGGGCTTAGGTGGGGGGTGCAATTAACAAGGCCCAGCCCAACATAGACATCAGCGAAAAAAATAAAATAAAAAGGTACATGTGAAACCCAGTCAACCAGTTGACTCACCAGCATCCCTCAGATCAATCTTACGCTCCCCATTAAGTCAACCAAATCACAAAATACACAAAACACATGGTCATGATTAAGAGTGCACCATAACTATTAAACACACACGCGTATACAATCGTTCAGCTCACCATACACACGCCACGTGATTGGCACACTCTCATTTAATTCGCGGTCAAAACAATGGCCACCAGATAGATCATACGCATGAAAATGAGTCAAACAAAACACAAATAAATCATTATCAATGGCTGGGATCTGAAGCACATGATAACACACATGGGATGGCAAACACACAATTAAATCAAATAAAATAAAATTAAAAGAAACGTGGCAGCATGATGACCGTAGGATTAAGCAGATCAACGGCTGGGGATCATCTTCTTCACCAAAAAACCCTAGCTGGCCGGAGACCAAACCAGACGCCGAAGCCCTAGCTCCAGCCGTCATCTCCGGTGACCCCTACCCCCAAATTTCCCAGAACATGCATGTGGGTACACTAAATTGATCAGAAAAACGCGAGGATTCCAAATATCAAATTATTTTCAACCAACAATCAACGTACGTGGCAAGTCGAAGGAAAAAAGTCATGGTTCAAAAATTTCAAACTCAAAGTATGATCAATCCACACGTCCAATCTCAAAAATAAATATATCAGAATCATCAGTGTACACCACAGATCACTATGCGTATTCAAAAGAGGAGTTTTATGATCATAAAAAATATCACTAACCTCAGCTTGTGCACCACGTATCTTCACTGTTAGCTTCAAAGAATGGTTGGTTTGTGCTCTGTGGATCCCCAGAAAGAAGATTGTGGAAGAACTTCGTGAAAAAACCTTGTGGATTGTGAGCTATGAAGAAATCAAGAATTAGGGTTGAAACTTGAACTCTCCTCCAAAAGCACATGTTCTTTTTCTAACCCTAGCATGAGTAAGTTTAAATAGGCTAGGTTAAACCACTGATGATCACTTGGGCCTTGGTAATTCTTTGTTTAATGAGTTTTGGGCAAATTTGGAAATTTGAACAATGTGAAATACACCCTCCTCCATGCATGGATATCCAAACCCTTGATGATGGATCACTTATGTTTCAATTGCTAATCACACCTGAATTTGATTTGGGCCTTGAGATGTCTTGGTTCATGAGATTTCAATAATTTGGCAATTTTGCATAATAAAAAATAAATAATGAATAAACCATGGATCCTCTTGATTTAAAGGCCAACAATGCTCCTTGGGGATTTTACTTTGAGGTTAGAATATGACATGAAGCAATGGAATCAATTATAGGTCCATATGTCCCAAAGTGCAAAAGTTGTGAAAATGGAACCCTAAAAACCACTTTGCCTTCTTTTGATCATAACTTGAGTTTCACAAATGATATGGAGACCCACTAGTACTTGTTGGAAAGAGGGAAAAAAGTATTCAACTTTAATGTTTGAGGAAAATTCATTTGAAGCTTTCTTGATGGTAAAAAGTCAAGTTGAATGTAGTGTAAAGACTTGCCCAAAAAGGAAACTTTCAAATTATAGGTCATCTCCATATTTAGTAATTTTTGTACCAACCCTTGATTCTTGATGAATTGTATGAAATTTGACTCTTTAAGACCATATGAGGATGTGAGACCTTGAAAACCTTGGAGAGAACCTCAAAATTCTACAGTTGACTTCCCCTCTCACTGTTGACTTTTCCCCAATTCACCTGATTCCTAGTCCATTGGCCAATTGAACTTCTCCTGAACCAAACTGATGGACAATCTTCCATTCCTAGATACTTAAGGACCCAAGGAATACCATGGAATCAAGTCTTGCCCAAAAAATCAGAAATAAACTGACTTTATAGCAAACCCTAATCTTGGTACCCTTAGTCTAGGAGGAAATAGCACAGTCTCCAAATCCAAATTCCTCTGAATGTGATGTGTATCCTCTCCAACAAAGATAAGATATGCCATTTGGTGATAATAAAACCCAAGAAACTTGCCCATTGGAGCAATAAACCCAAGAATCTCAAAACCCTAGTTTCTGCACTGGTTAGGAGAGAGTGATCCACTTGAACTCTCTTGCTTGACCCTTTGAAGAACATCTTCTCCTCTTGAACTTGCGTCAGGCACCTTGACCCCATGCTAAGAACCAATAATATGCACTCATGATGATGTAAAAATGAAATGAAACATAAGCCAGTTAGTACTAAAGTGAGGAGAGCAAATTTTGGGGTGCTACAGCTGCCCCTATTCAATAAACTTGGTCCTGAAGGTATGGTAGCGACGACTCTCAGACATTCCAGGATGCACGGGGATTGAATACCGAAGGAGCCCCGAAAATTTGCTAATGGTGAAAATAACGAGATGGAGCGTGCTGAAAAATAAGGAATATGACCTCAACCATACCCTCAAAAATAAGACGAATACGACCTCAATCGTACCCACAAAGGAAGACTGACCTCAATCACTCTACCCACATAGAAAACATGAATACGACCTCAATCGCACCCACAAAATGAATACAACCTCAATTGTACACTCAAAGGAAGACTGACCTCAATCACTCTACCCACAAAGAAAATATGAATACGACCTCAATCGCACCCACAAAACGAATACAACCACATTTGTACCCTTAAAGGAAGACTGACCTCAATCACTCTACCCACAAAGAAAATACGAATACGACCTCAATTGCACCCACAAAACGAATACAACCTCAATTGTTACCCTCAAAGGAAGACTGACCTCAATCACTCTACCCACAAAGAAAATACGAATACGACCTCAATCGCACCCACAAAACGAATACAACCTCAATTGTACCCTCAAAGGAAGACTGACCTCAATCACTCTACCCACAAAGAAAATACGAATACGACCTCAATCGCACCCACAAACCGAATACAACCTCAATTGTACCCTCAAAGGAAGACTGACCTCAATCACTCTACCCAAAAAGAAAATACGAATATGACCTCAATCGCACCCACAAAACGAATACAACCTCAATTGTACCCTCAAAGGAAGACTGACCTCAATCAATCTACCCACAAAGAAAAGGACGAATACGACCTCAATCGTACCCTCAAAACGAATACAACCTCAATTGCACCCGCAAAGGAAGACTGACCTCAATCACTCTACCCACAAAGAAAACATGAATACGACCTCAATCGCACCCACAAAACGAATACAACCTCAATTGCACCCGTAAAGGAAGACTGGCCTCAATCACTCTACCCACAAAGAAAAGGACGAATACGACCTCAATCGTACCCTCAAAACGAATACAACCTCAATTGTACCCTCAAAGGATAACCAACATAAAGTGGACTTCGCCGTGAAACAAAACTTTTGATTTAGACCACCCTACTGAGAAAGGGAAATTGGCAGAAAAAATATGTCAGGAGAGAACTGACTACCAGGCGAGAACTGGATTTCACGACAGAGAAAGGACAAACAAAGGCAAACTTCCAACGGACTCACGATCCACAGATAAGATGACTCCGCCGGGGAAAGGAGAAGTCTAAATACAAGATTCTGCCAGGGAGCACAAGTATGAGGAACACATCCCTCCAAAATGTCCTGAGTTATGCCATCTCTACTGCGAAAAAGAACTGGCAAAGAAAGCATCAAACCTGGCTTATGCTTCGAATGCAAATGTTTGAATTTTGCCGTAATGCTCCACACAAAGTGGAAATGCTACGCGTTTTGAGGATGCAATGCCAATGCTTATGATATGCAAAAGGGGTCTCTCTAGCAAAATAAATGCATGAAGAGAAAAGACCAATTCAGCTGGGGATGACGAAAATAAATTGTCCTCTGAATCCAGGAACTCTGCTGAGAAGGGTCATACTGATCGACTCTTCGGATCAACAACTTCTGCTGGGGATGAAATCCCGAAAGAACTACCGGGGGCCACACCTGTCTTTCACTGAAGGTAACATCCAAAACCTGAGATTTCTCCTCTGCTGGGGGAGTTGAGAATGAACACCAATAACAGAGCCGGAAGTCTGTTACTGAAGATTGCTAATATCCAATTGGGCTCAGAACCTGCTGGGGGATGCCAACCCATAATACCATTCTGCTTGGGGAAAACAGTCCATAATACCATCCTGCTTGGGGATACTGCTGAATTTATCCTGCTGGTGGGGAGAATGACTTTACTCCTACCTTGCTGGGGACTAGAATATAACATCGTCGGCGAAAGCCCGCTTCCTGACTGGGTGGGGGAATTTAACACCCTGATTCTGTGGGGAGATAACGTCTTGATTCAGAGAAAGTACTTTCCAGGTCTCCTGCTGGAGAAGGTCGGCTCTGCTGAGGAAAGTGCAATCTCAATGCTGGGGAAAGCAAACTGCTGGGGAAATACAATCTTGTTGCCCTGCAAGTCAAATAACAACAAAAGAATATGCCACAACCTGACTATCACCGTTAATGCCCAAGTAATTTCTACTGCTTTTCGTTATGCTCCGCAAAGCTCGAAGTTTTATATGCAATGTTTATAAAAAATATCGGACGTTTTTTTGCAAACAAAACAGTAAAAGTAAAACAAACAACGGAAAGCTCTTTGAGTGAAATGAATATCTTATTGAGAAAAGTGGCCTGTAAATAGGCATTTACAATAGGAAGCAATTCCTAAAAAGAGGTAATTGCACAAAAGCAAAAAAGAAAATACACATGTCGGCAATGTGGGAACAGATATCCACCATGATTCGACTCAGCTATGACCCGTATGTCTTGCTTATCCACAAATGTCTTGACCTTTGAAGAGACTAACTGTACTGATTCCTTTCTTTCAGAATTTCCAGGTATTGAAAGTGCTCACAGATCGAACGTAGACCATAGCCTTTCGCTTATAGATCCCTAACTTTTGCTTGGATCGCCCTTTTCGGGTTTTCAATCCATCGGGATACCCATTTTTTCCAAAGTCGCCTTTTCAGGTTTTCAACTTTGCGGGTTTACACGTTTCTTTTTACATTTTATCCCTAATTTTTTGCCCAAACCTTTTCCTTTTTATGGTTCGCCGGGATGCCCCTTTTTTTCCTGGACTTTCTTTTTATGTCCAGCGGTCTCTTTTATGCGAAGTATTTTTTGACTACGTCTGCGTTCACAGGGGATGTAAAATCTTCGCCATCCATAGTTGAAAGTAGTAAGGCTCCACCAGAGAAAACCTTTCTGACTACATACGACCCTTCGTAGTTTGGAGTCCATTTGCCCCTGTGATCTGTCTGAGGAGGAAGGATCCTTTTCAAAACCAATTCACTTGTCTGAAAACTCCGAGGACGCACTGTCTGGTCAAATGCGTGCTTTATCCTGCTCTGATACAAACGACCATGTGCGATGGCTGCCAATCTCTTTTCTTCAATAAGGTTTAACTGATCCAATCTGGAACGCACCCACTCAGCTTCATCAAGCTTCACATCTGCCAGAACTCTCAAAGACGGAATCTCGACCTCTAAGGGTAAAACTACTTCCATACCATATACCAATGAGAAAGGGGTTGCCCCAGTTGACGTACGCACCGAAGTACGGTAACCATGTAGGGCATAAGGTAGCATCTCATGCCAGTCTTTATATGTTACCACCATTTTCTGCACAATCTTCTTGATATTCTTATTTGCTGCCTCAACAGCCCCATTCATCTTCGGAAGATATGGAGAGGAATTATGATGTTCGATCTTAAAACTCTGACATAGTTCCTTCATCATCTTGTTGTTCAAATTCGAGCCATTATCAGTAATAATTCTCTTCGGGACCCCATAACGACAGATGATATCCTTTTTTATAAACCAGGCTACCACTTGCTTGGTGACGTTGGCGTGCGAGGCTGCTTCCACCCACTTTGTGAAATAATCAATGGCAACCAAAATGAAACGATGCCCATTGGAAGTAGTGGGCTCAATCTTTCCAATCATATCTATGCCCCACATTGCAAAAGGCCAAGGAGATGACAACACATTTAGAGGCGTAGGCGGTACATGCATCTTATCTGCATAAATCTGGCATTTATGGCACTTTCGGGCGTACTTGAAATAATCAGACTCCATAGTCATCCAATAATATCCTGCCCTCAACAACTTTCTAGCCATGGTGTGTCCACTGGAATGAGTACCGAAAGAACCCTCGTGAACTTCCTCCATCAACAAACCAGCCTCGTGTTCATCAACACAACGTAGCAAGACCATATCGAAGTTCCTCTTATATAACACATCATCCTTGTTCAGAAAGAAGTTTCCTGCCAACCTTCTCAGAGTCTTCTTATCTTTGGTGGAGGCACCCTCTGGATACTTTGTCTCTTCAGAAAGACCTTAATATCATGATACCACGGTTTGTCATCAGAGACATCTTCAATTACAAACTCAAAAGCTGGTCTGTCCAGACGCATGATTCTAATTGACGGAGTTTCATTCCACCGGTTCACCTTGTACATGGATGCTAATGTCGCTAGCGCATCAGCCATCTGATTCTCAGCTCGGGGCACATGATGAAAATCCACCTTATCAAAGAACGGTAACAACCTTCTGGCATAGTTGTTGTAAGGCACCAAATTCGCCTGACGAGTCTCCCATTCTCCTGTAATCTGATTAACTACCAACGCGGAATCACCATAGACATCGAGGTTCTTAATTCTCAAATCAATTGCTTCTTCTAACCCCATGATGCATGCTTCATACTCCGCCTCGTTATTGGTACACACAAATGCTAACCGGGCAGTGAAAGGTATATGAGAACCCTTCGGGGTTGTAATGATCGCCCCAATTCCATTACCATATGAGTTGACAGCCCCATCAAAAATCATCTTCCATTGAGACCCAATCTCAGGTCCTTCGTCAGGCAGAGGCTCTTCACAATCTTTCATTTTCAGAAACATAACATGCTCGTCTGGAAACTCAAACTTCATAGGCTGATAATCCTCGACCGGCTGTTCAGCAAGGTATTCTGACAGAACACTTCCCTTAATGGCTTTCTGAGAAACATACTGAATATCGTACTCTTTCAAAACCATCTGCCAACGGGCTATCCTTCCAGAAAGTGCTTGCTTCTCAAACACATACTTAATCGGATCCATCTTCGAAATCAACAAGGTTGTGTGGTTTAACATATACTGCCTCAGGCGCTTGGCCGCCCAAGCGAGCGCACAACATGTCTTTTCCAACATAGAGTATCTTGATTCACAATCAGTGAACTTCTTACTCAGGTAGTAAATGGCGTGCTCTTTCCTACCTGTCTCGTCGTGTTGACCGAGCACACAACCCATCGAATTCTCAAGAACCGTAAGGTACATAATCAACGGTCTCCCGGACACCGGTGGCATAAGGACTGGATGTTCCTGCAAATACGTCTTTATCCTTTCAAACGCCTCTCCAGAATTTTCATTCCACCTGACCTCTTGATCCTTTCTTAACAACTTGAAAATTGGTTCACACGTGGCTGTCAGATGAGAGATGAACCTAGCAATGTAATTCAACCTCCCCAAGAAACCACGGACCTCTTTCTCTGTTCTTGGCTCAGGCATCTCCTGTATGGCTCTTATCTTTGCAGGATCAACCTCGATACCTCTTTCACTAATAATGAATCCCAGCAATTTACCAGACCTCACGCCGAAAGTGCACTTGTTCGGATTCAATCTCAGTCTAAACTTCCTCAACCTTTCAAACAGCTTCTGGAGGTTTACCAAGTGTTCTTCCTCTGTTTGTGACTTCGCAATCATGTCATCAACATAGACTTTGATCTCTTTGTGAATCATATCATGAAAGAGAGTCACCATTGCCCGCTGATAGGTTTCCCCAGCATTCTTCATTCCAAAGGGCATTACCTTGTAGCAAAATGTTCCCCACGGTGTTATGAACGTAGTCTTCTCCATGTCCTCTGGGGCCATTTTGATTTGGTTATACCCAGAGAAGCCATCCATGAAAGAAAACACATAATATTGAGCATTATTGTCTACTAACACGTCAATGTGGGGGAGCGAGAAATCATCCTTCGGGCTCGCCCGGTTCAAATCTCGGTAATCAACACACATCCTAACCTTCCCATCCTTCTTAGGTACAGGTACAATATTAGCAACCCACGGAGGATAATTTGTCACAGCGAGAAATCTGGCATCTAACTGTTTCTTAACCTCTTCCTTGATCTTGACAGCCATATCTGGTTTCGTCCTTCTCAGTTTCTGCTTGACCGGAGTACAACCCTCTTTAAGCGGTAGTCTGTGTGAAATAATGTCAGTGTCAAGCCCGGTCATGTCTTGGTAAGACCAGGCGAAGATATCCACGTACTCTCGAAGTAACTCAACCAATCTTCTCTTAACAGTGTCTTCCAAAGCAGCCCCAACCTTTACTTCTCGTTTAACATCCTCGGTTCCCAGATTAACAGTCTCAACTTCCTCCTGATAAGGTAGAATAACCCTTTCCTCTTGTTTCAGTAACCTGGCTAATTCTTCTGGTAAGTCACAGTCTTCATCAATCTCTTCTTCGGCTTGATAGATAGGATTGTCGAAGTCATATCGGGCCATAGCTAAGTCATGATGGGTGGAATCTGAACAAAGAAACCTGCATGATGGATGTTTTATGTTTATTATGAGTGCAACAAACAAGAAAACACATTGCCATTTTGATGTGGGTTAATGCAAAAAGTAAAAAAAATAGAAAGACAGGGATCAAAATATTTGAATGAAAAAACGTCCTTTATTGATGATAAAAAATAGAAAATAAAACATCCAAGCCCTACAAATAAATATCACTACGTCTTGGGCAGAAAGTAGGATTCAACATAACAGAAAACAAAAGTAAATTACTCCGAGCGCGTCACTTGGATGACTTTCTCGGAGGACCAGTTGCCCAAACTCTGACCAGGGGTACAGGGACGGATCCACTCATCCATGTCACAGTCACTATCTCCTTCATCCTCAATAGCATTGACTCTGTCGAAGAAAACACCGACACTGGTGAAACGGACTGGACCATAGAACTTGGGAGGCTCTTCAGAAAGCCTAGGTGGCTTGTAACCCAGTCCATGAGTATCTTGCTTTCTTTGAACATCAATGACACTGCCCCACTTCTAAGAACCACCAGCTTCAACTATAGCGCGCGCCTCTTTGAAAGAGGACATTGGAACTTCTGGTTGTCTGACGACTTCAGGTTGGGCAACCACCTCAGGCTGACTGACTGCCCTTGGGGGTTCCTCGGGAATCTTCACAGCTTCAAAGGCTTGGTACAAAGTTTCCTGTATTTCACCATCTACCTCTACATACTTGAAGGCCGATAGGTGACTCATCATGATATCTTCTCCACCACAAACAGTCACAACGTGGCCATCCACCATATACTTCAACTTCTGGTGCAGCGTAGAGGTTACTGCCCCAGCACCATGGATCCAAGGGCGACTCAACAAACAACTATAGGCAGGCTGAATATCCATTATGTAAAAGGTGGTGTTGAAAATATCAGGACCCACCTTGATTGGCAGAACTAACTCTCCAAACACTGACCTCTTGGAGCCATCAAAAGCACGTACCACCAAGTCACTTGGTGTACAAATCAACCCACGAGTATCCAATTTCATCAAAGCCTTCTTCGGTAACACATTCAAAGACGACCCAGTATCAACTAACACATGCGACATTAAATAACCACGACATTCCACTGAAATATGCAGAGCGTTATTGTGATTCCTCCCAGCCGGAGTCAGATCTAAATCGGTGAAACCCAAACCATTACCAGCATTCACATGAGCCACAACCCCTTCTAACTGGTTGACAGATATTTCCTGCGGTACATAAGCCATGTTCAAAACCTTCAGCAATGCATTTCGGTGTGCCTCAGAGCACAACAGTAAGGATAGAGTGGAAATCTTCGATGGAGTTTGGTGAAGTTGATCAACAATCTTGTAATCACTTTTCCTGATCAGTCTCATAAACTCTTCTACGTCTTCTGAGAAAGTATCCCCAACCTTCTTTGTCATAGAATTATTTGCTTCCTACCTCTGTGCAGACTCATCCATCATCTGTTTACCTTTGTCTTGTCTTGAACTGCCAGCTTGATCCTCGGACGGAATAAAGACTCTACCACTCCTAGTGATAGCCCCTGCTTCAACAAAATTTTCAACCCCTGTATTCACAGCTGATGTCTCTTCCAACTCCTTCTTCTTACCATTAACAAACACCTCGGCCCCATAATTCCATGGGATGGCCTTGGTACTCTCATACGGGACTGGTCCAGGAACAGTGATAGTGACCGACGCTGGTCTCGCCGGCGCTGATATAGTTATTGTCTTGAATGGAATTGTTATCGTGGCAACATCAATCTCTCTGTCAGTAACATTACTCTGCTTATAACCTCTGTCAAACTGTAATATCCCTTTGCTGATCATTTTTTGAATACCTGCTTTCAATAAAACATAACCACCTGGTTGCGACACACACCCTACACAACCTTCATCACAGCCGGGAAATACCCCTCCCCTCAATAGTCTTTCCTTCACCACACCCAAGGGAGTTTGGACTTCGTTCACATCTAAAATCAAACTCAAGTCTTCACAGTCTTTAATAATAACATTGACCCTCGGCTCATCGTGATTCGGCATCGGGTTCTGATTCACATTTGGAACATCATTGGAGAAATTGATGGCTTTGGAATCCACCAAATCTTGAACCTGATGCTTAAAAGCTTTACAGTTCTCAATATGATGTCCGGGTGCCCCAGAATGAGTGGGCGTTGGCGTCATAGCCGGGAGGTGGATTACCAGTGGGTGGAGCCAAGGTTCTCTTCTGAATTAACTGGAGCTTTAGCAAGTGCTGAAATAATTGAGAATAGGGAAGAGGTGGAGTGTCAAAATGCATATCCCGCCTAGTCAGAGGCTGCGATCGGCGAGGAGCCTGATTTTGCTGTTGAGACACTGCTGGTTGAGACACTGTGGGTCCTTGGGCAAGACATACCATTATACTTCTCGAAAGTGGGAGTCTGAAACTTGTGCGGAATAACAACGCCTGGAACCAACCCCAAATCCTTTAGATCCATACCCAAAGCATCCTGATTCACAACACTCCTTAGTTGTTCCTCAATCAACCAGAACCTCTGATCATTGTCAATCTGGGGGCCAACATCCCCACCTGGCAGAGAAAATGCATCATCTTGAACATCATCATACTGACGGCCATGAATTGTGCCAGCACCGTTACCTCCCCCCACTGCAGTAGGAATCACAACATTTTCTCCTCCGCCCGGAGGAATCACAACACCAGTAACAGGAATACTTCCGCCCAGAGGGCCATTCTGAACATTATTACCAGTAACACCAGTATGAATGACACCGTCCTCATCAACCCTTGCAATTAGTGGCTGAACGAGAGTCCTCAACTGCTCTTGGCCTTGAGCGACACCTTGCATTAATTCCATGAATTGGTTCATGCGACTCCGCATCTCAGTCATCTCATTTTGTAGCTGATCCATGAATCTCTTCTGATTTTGTCTGGTAGAATACCGGTGAATGTGCTGATCTGCAATCCTGAGATTAGAACAAGATAATAATACCGGAGATAAACACCTGTTATGCAAAATGATTATGCAAAATGATTATGAATATGCAAATGCAAATTAACATGTTTGAATATCCGCAGGGCGATCCACCCCTTGATTCCAGTTTAACAACAAGATAGAACAAAACTTCTGCTCATATATTAAGAAAACCAGAGGGGAACCAAATGTCAACAATCACAAATCCAAGATAACAAGTCTGAACGCAATAATCATAGATCCAACCAACAAGTCTGGCGGTGGTCCGAATAATGAAAGAAAGTAGAAAACTACGACATGTCATCAAAGTCTACAAGTGTCAATCCCCCCATCCATTATGCTTCTTGCTCCAGTCTTGAATTTCCTTGAACAACTTTCTGGTGTCAGGATGCTTCGGTCTCTGAATTAGCTCTTGAATGAGAACGTCTCTCCTATGCATGATCCCTTCCAAGTATCGGCAATGTAACTCCCAAGCGTCTTCTCCCGAAACACAATCCATGCTAGGTCCCTCATGTCTAGATCTCTTCACTTCAGCTTGGACCTTCAGTTCCTCTATGGAGGCTATGGCTTCATTGAGTCGACCCTCGACTGCTTGTCTCTGGAATACCCTTAATAAGATCTCAGCGTCTTTCTTCTTGAGCTGCGACTTCAATTGATCAATCTGGGCCAGGTAATCGTCTTCCTTTCTCTTATTATCGGCCATTGCAGTTTCTCGGTGAGTATTGAACCTGTGAATTTTTAACAAAGCCTTGTCCAATTCCTCCTTCTTAGACTCGAGAACCTTACTGATACCATCTAAAGCTTGTTTCATCCTTTGTCTGGCCGCGACCTTGTCAGCTAGCTCCTTTTCTGCTTCAGCAAGAAGCTTTGTCTTCAACTTGGCGATATGAACAGCTTCACCCCGCTCATGTTTCAACTGATAAATCTCTCTTTGTAGCTCACTGTTTTCTTCTCGCAGCTTTTCCTTTTCAGCCCACAACTTGTTAAACTTCTCTATCTCAACTGTGGTAGGAGGCTCAATCAGGAAGGGGTAAGATGGTGGTTCTACCTGGAAGGGAATAAGCTCCTCTTCTACTCTCTTCTTAATCCATTCTTCATAGGAAGGAAAAGCCTGGTTGTTACATTTCCCGAACGAAGTTTTTCCCTTCTTGGTCACCTGCTTCCAAGCAATCAAAATCTTCCTTATCATCTCTTGATCCTCAGTACCATTGAAGAATAAGGACTCTCTGACATCTCGCTCTTCAGGTGGACCTTTCAGAGGATAGCCAAACTGCCTGATAGCAAGGGAAGGATTATAGTTAATTCCACCCCTTCTCCCTATCAAGTGTACATTAGGGAATTCTCCGCACTTGCAAATAATCTCTATTCCTAGAAAATCACGGTTGAACCAGACAATGTGGTCAGCAGTCAAGCCCATTAACCTCTTTGACCACTTCAGAGAATCTTTCGTATCAATAAAGGCACCAGTTTCGGGGAGATGGCTCAGAAACCAAGTAGATAAGAGTGGTGGACAACAACTCACGGTTTTACCCCGCCTATTTTCATTCTTGTAGTGGACTGAGTGATACACATCACCTAGCAAGGTAGATATAGGATTCTTTGAGATAAAGATTCTGACAGCATGCATATCCACCAGATCAGGAACATTGGGAAACAGGACAATCCCATAGATGCACATAGCCAGAATAGTTTGGAAACATTGGGAAACAGTCCAATTCTTCTCTTTAACATGTATGCAAGCTTGATCAAACAAGAACTTCAATAAGAAACCCTTAGCTCCTTGTTTTTCCTCAATATTACTGCTCAGAACTGATTCACCAATATGAAGAGCAATAGCCATTTCTTTTATCCCGGGGTGTTCTTCAGAAAAGAATACTATGTCATGCCTGATGGGGATTCCCAAAATAAATGAGAACTCCTCCAACGTTGGGGCCAAGATGTAGTCTGGGAAGGTGAAGCAACGCAAAGACGGATTGTAAAACTAAAGAAGTGTATGAATGGCATCCTTCTCATACTTGGAGATATTGTAGACAAACTTCAGAAGTCTCCCATACCCTCCACTGAACTCTGTACGAACTCCGGGGCCTGCCATACTAATCAGCTTGTGAATCAATGTCAAGGTCGGATCTGGGAACGAATAGGCAACAGTCTTCTTCCTCTGGACATCCATGCCAAGGTAACCTCAGAAAACCGGAATCAAGAGTAAGATGCAAGCCCTGAAAAATGTCAAACATGTCAGAATGCAAGAAAAATGATATGCTCATGCAAACATGGGATCAAGGCAACACTGCTGGATGTGCTGTGCTGTTAACTGAACGAGAACCACAACCCAGAAAATCAGAATTCCAAAATACCGAACTACTGAGATAACCAGAAACCCAGATAATCAAACACTGATGAGAAATCCAGAAAAACCGGGTAGGTTGAAGGTTTCGGTTACCTGCAAACCTGCAAACGCCCATCCCCTCTCACGTGTGGGTACTAGGATGTTCAGTATCCCGGACTCTCAGGTCGAGAAATGATGATACGTTCACCATTTCTGGTTTGGCATCATCATCAATTGAGGAGGCCTCAACTGATTCTCCAAAATGGAAGGTCCTCAACTTTTGGCACTGAGGTCGAGAAACAATAGTACATGCATCCCTCGAGGTGCAGTACTATCGTCAATCGAGGAGTGCCTCCACTGATTCTCTTCAAAAGATAGGGGTCATCCTATGCGAGTTCCAAAGTGGGCCCTCGGGTGCGAATAGGTTTGCCACAGGATGTGGTCTGCCACTATCACCACTAAAGAGGGATGTTTCCACTAAGGTCCTCGATGATCGGTCACCAGAGTCGACAGCTCTCTAGATCAACACCCTAACATGCGCAAGACACACACTTTAGAATGCGTCCCAAGATAGCCTCGTCTGGTTGTGAATTTCGCGAACACACAAACGTACCAAGCGGGCACGTAGGTCCCACTACTTTCCACTCTAGTCCAAGGGTGTACTCAAGCCTGGGTATTGGGCTTATCTCTCAGAACAACCCAACCCGCAAAATAGAAACAGCCAGCACAACACAACAATATCTAGTATGACAGTAATAAAGATAAAGATGCAATGCAGAAAATGCGGTAAAAATAAAATACAACAAACGCAGCAAAGCAAAAACAAAGACACCCAAAAAGAACAAAGACAAGCAAGCGCTTGGATTGACTCGCTTAGGGATGGACCAGCATAGGTCAACCAGAGTCCCCAGCAGAGTCGCCAGCTGTCGCTCCCAGGATTTTCATCCAGGTACAAACGCGAGAGTGGCGCGGAAAACAGAGTCGCCAGCCGTGTAAATTTATCCCAAGAGAGGGAAAGGGAACACCGCATAAACCTGAGGAAGAGGGAAAGGAATGGTCATCGCAACCATTGCCTGGGTTCGGGAGTCGGTTACGCGAGAGGAAGGTGCTAGCACCCCACGCGTTCATCATACTCGATGGGATCCACGCTTGTTGTCTATTCTAAGGGTGAGTTATCCTATCATCTATGGCTATACTAAGACGGGGGAAAACAAAGACAAACTCGGTAGGACGTCAACGTCCTAGGCCTACGTACCCCCTTTGTGCAATGGGGAATTCAGAGTCAACGTAGTTCGGACCAAGTTCTTTTTGTGTTTTTTATGAGCGACGTTAAGTTCGCGTCCGGCAGTTAGGGTCGATGCCTATTTGCGACTCAGACGGAAAGTAACGTGCCTTTTTTGAAAATAGCCTTTAGTTTGACAATCCCGAAGGACAAAAAGGTTTGAAGTTTGTTTGTATTTTTTAAGACATAAGTGACTTAAGTTAGTTCATAACTTGCATTGCACCAAAGTCTAGGGCACAGGGGCGAATACTTAACGCATCGTCCCAAGACAGGACGCTCGCTAAGCACTCTAGAAAGATGAGAGGAAGCCCCTCATTTCTCATTCCCCACGCTTAAGGCTCGTGCACAATACACTTTATTCTTATTAAGTGTTTTCAAGAAGTTCTGAGATGAGAAGAGAGAAGACACAAAGGAAACTCTAAAGGGAAAATAAGAGTCCTAATGTTATCATGCATGGATGACCTACGGTTAGTGAGGTTTGACGACAACCTAAGCCTAAAGAAAAGAAAAGATGAGAGACAGAAAGAGTGAGAGTGGTCATGGATAGCTATCCACACCCTTACATAACTTACCTCAGCCCCTGCATACAAAGTTAGTACAAAACCGACATAAGTAAAAGAAATGAGACAAATAAATCCCAAGCAATGACATGTATGGTGATCAAGTGACCTATAACAATTCAAACATGGTTTATGAAGTCAAAGACACAATCCCAAAACAATGGCACAAGTGCCTTTTCAAACAGGTAACCAGACATGATCAGAGATATGCATACAAGAAGACCTCAAATAAAAGCAATCAAACAATTTGCAAAACATCTTCTGAAATCACCAAATTAATTATCAACATATCTCAACCAGAAGCAAACAACATGCCCAAAATTCATGCCAAAACTCCCAAGATAGGTCAATCAAACAATTATGCAAATTCAAATGAGAAATATGGTTCAATATGCAAAAAGGGAGGACTAAAATGCAATATGAAATAATTTTAAAATGAGAGAAAAATATTTTAATGCAATCCAGTGTGTTGGTGAATGAATGCAAAAAGAATGAATTCAAAAGGTTTTGTATGCTATGAGAACAAAATTCTACAAGTTTGGGTATGCATGATGAAATAATTACAAGAAAGAAATTATTAAAATAATTATTTCAGATGATAAAATTAAAATAAAATAATAAAATAAAATTTGTGAAAATTTTATCAAATTATAAATATGATGCATGAATTTTTTGGGAATGTTTTAATGCAATTAACTATTTTTAAAAATAAAAAATGAATTAATGCAAACAATTAAATAAAATAAAAAAATGAAAATGCAAGGGGGTGCGTTCAGTAAATAAAACACGTTGAAAATAATAAAGAGCTTAGGTGGGGGGTGCAATTAACAAGGCCCAGCCCAACATAGACATCAGCGAAAAAAAATAAAATAAAAAGGTACATGTGAAACCCAGTCAACCAGTTGACTCACCAGCATCCCTCAGATCAATCTTATGCTCCCCATTAAGTCAACCAAATCACAAAATACACAAAACACACGGTCATGATTAAGAGTGCACCATAACTATTAAACACACACGCGTATACAATCGTTCAGCTCACCATACACACGCCACGTGATTGGCACACTCTCATTTAATTCGCTGTCAAAACAATGGCTACCAGATGGATCATACGCATGAAAATGAGTCAAACAAAACACAAATTAATCATGATCAATGGCTGGGATCTGAAGCACATGATAACACACAAGGGATGGTAAACACACAATTAAATAAAATAAAACAAAATTAAAAGAAACGTGGCAGCATGATGACCGTAGGATTAAGCAAATCAACGACTGGGGATCATCTTCTTCACCAAAAAACCCTAGCTGGCCGGAGACCAAACCAGACGCCGGAGCCCTAGCTCCGGCCGTCATCTCCGGTGACCCCCACCCCCAAATTTCCCAGAACATGCATGTGGGTACACTAAATTGATCAGAAAATCGCGAGGATTCCAAATATCAAATTATTTTCAACCAACAATCAACGTACATGGCAAGTCGAAGGAAAAAAGTCATGGTTCAAAAATTTCAAACTCAAAGTATGATCAATCCACACGTCCAATCTCAAAAATAAATATATCAGAATCATCAGTGTACACCACAGATCACTATGCGTATTCAAAAGAGGAGTTTTATGATCATTAAAAATATCACTAACCTGAGCTTGTGCACCACGTATCTTCACTGTTAGCTTCAAAGGATGGTTGGTTTGTGCTCTGTGGATCCCCAGAAAGAAGATTGTGGAAGAACTTCGTGAAAAAACCTTGTGGATTGTGAGCTATGAAAAAATCAAGAATTAGGGTTGAAACTTGAACTCTCCTCCAAAAGCACGTGTTCTTTTTCTAACCCTAGCATGAGTAAGTTTAAATAGGCTAGGTTAAACCACTGATGATCACTTGGGCCTTGGTAATTCTTTGTTTAATGAGTTTTGGGCAAATTTGGAAATTTGAACAATGTGAAATACACCCTCCTCCATGCATGGATATCCAAACCCTTGATGATGGATCACTTATGTTTCAATTGCTAATCACACCTGAATTTGATTTGGGCCTTGAGATGTCTTGGTTCATGAGATTTCAATAATTTGGCAATTTTGCATAATAAAAATAAATAATGAATAAACCATGGATCCTCTTGATTTAAAGGCCAACAATGCTCCTTGGGGATTGTACTTTGAGGTTAGAATATGAAATGAAGTAATGGAATCAATTATAGGTCCATATGTCCCAAAGTGCAAAAGTTGTGAAAATGGAACCCTAAAAACCACTTTGCCTTCTTTTAATCATAACTTGAGTTTCACAAATGATATGGAGACCCACTAGTACTTGTTGGAAAGAGGGAAAAAAGATATTCAACTTTCATGTTTGAGGAAAATTCTTTTGAAGCTTTCTTGATGGTGAAAAGTCAAGTTGAATGTAGTGTAAGGACTTGCCAAAAAAGGAAACTTTCAAATTATAGGTCATCTCCATATTTAGTAACTTTTGTACCAACCCTTGATTCTTCATGAATGGTATGAAATTTGACTCTTGAAGACCATATGAGGATGTGAGACCTTGAAAACCTTGGAGAGAACCTCAAAATTCCACAGTTGACTTCCCCTCTCACTGTTGACTTTTCCCCAATTCACCTGATTCCCAGTCCATTGGCCAATTGAACTTCTCCTGAACCAAACTGATGGACAATATTCCATTCCTAGATACTTAAGGACCCAAGAAATACTATGGAATCAAGTCTTGCCCAAAAAATCAGAAATAAACTGACTTTATAGCAAACCCTAATATTGGTACCCTCAGTCTAGGAGGAAATAACACAGTCTCCAAATCCAAATTCCTCTGAATATGATGTGTATACTCTCCAACAAAGATAAGATATGCCATTTGGTGATGATAAAAACCCAAGAAACTTTCCCATTGGAGCAATAAACCCAAGAATCTCAAAACCCTAGTTTCTGCACTCGTTAGGAGAGAGTGATCCCCTTGAACTCTCTTGCTTGACCCTTTGAAGAAAATCTTCTCCTCTTGAACTTGCCTCAGGCACCTTGACCCCATGCTAAGAACCAATGATATGCACTCATGATGATGCAAAAATGAAATGAAACATAAGCCAGTTAGTACTAAAGCGAGGAGAGCAAATTTTGGGGTGCTACACAAGTTATCATGATTTCTTGATCAATTCTTGTTGATATGACATTATAAGTCACATTTTATGAAAATATGAATCATAAGGATCATTTTGGCTAAAAAAAATCATGTTTTGACTTTTGGCTCCAGAGCGGTTCGGCGCGTAAAACCCTTATTCCCGACTTTTGAGGAATGCATCCTCTGAGGGTCATTCATCTTTGCAAATGGATCCCTAGGGTTATTTTGATCATATTGAGTCATGTTTTGAAGTCTTGGCTCATCCTCTTGTGAAAATTTCACTCTAGAGGTCCCGGTCGTCCAAAACCCTACTTCGGCGGCATCAGGTGTTTTGGGGCTTATACCACTTGGAATGTGGCAACTTTGTGCTTGATTCTTGATGTGGGAGTCCTCTTGATCCCTTATGGGTGTTTGAAAGGTTTAAACAAGTTGAAGGTCATGTCATTTCTTGATTGATTCTTTGTCTAAGTGCTCTGAGAGGGCTCAAAACCCTAATTCTTGATTGTGGTGAATGCTCAACAATCCTTGAGGAGATTGATGAGGCATGAAGGTACATCCATATTGTGATGATGATTCTCACAATGATGGGAAATCTTGGTGGTCAAAATTTGGGGTATGACACCGAGCAGGCAAATTCCTCAGCTTCTACTTGAAAGAGCGAGGAATCGAGGCAAACCACGACAAGTGCAGGGTTTTCTCTGAGTTACCGATGCTGAGCTCAAAGAAATCAATCTAGTCTCTGAACGAGATGCTCACCTCGTTGTCCCGATTCGTGGCTAAGTCTGTCCAACACGCCCTTCCATTTTTCAAACAGCTGCGTAAGGAAGCCACATTTGAGTGGACAGAGGAGTGCGAACAAGCTCTCCTCCATCTCAAACAAGTCCTTTCATAACCCCCAGCCCTCTTGCGACCAGAAAGCAGAGAGACTTTATACTTGTACCTCGCCATCGTAACAGAGGTCGTCATCACGACTCTTATTCGCGAAACCCCCGAGGGACAAAAACCAATTAACTTCACTAGCAAGGCCCCAAGCTTAGAGACCAACAAATCGAAAAGGTGGCTCTGGCCCTCGTCACTGTGGCCAGAAAGTTGTGGCATTACTTCCTGGACCACACAATCATGGTGAGGACAGACCAGCCCATAAAGGAACTACTCTGTCGGCCCGACATGGCTGGCATGATGCTAAAATGGTCGCTCGATCTCTCCGAGTTCGACATCCAATACGAGAGTAGGAAGGCCCTCAAAGCTTAAGTGCTAGCTGGCTTCATCGCAGAAATGACCGCCCCAATCTCTACTGACGGAGTCTACAAGTGGACCATCCATGTCGACGGGGCATCCAGCTTGACAGGAAGCGAAGCAGGAATTATTCTTGAGATTAAAGAAGGCATCTTGATTGAGGTATACCTCGCGCTATCCTTCCCGACCTCAAACAACCAAGCCGGGTGTGAGGCCTTCCTCATCGGGTTGCGCCTAGTTGAGGGCCTTGGTGCGAAGGAGGTGAAGATATTTACCGACTCCCAGCTCATCGCCTCTCAAGTACGAGGAGAGTACCAGGCCAAAAGCGACAACCTCGTCGAATACTTAACCCTGGTGAAAGAGAAGATGAAGTTGTTCGACTTCGCAGAGGTAAAACATGTCCCCCACGAGCATAACACTCGGGCAGACATCCTGTCGAAGCTCGCGAGCCGAAGAGGAAGGGCGGAAACAAGTCCGTCATCCAGGAGGTACTTTCTTGATCAAGCATCGAGAAACTTACCACGACCATCGACGTGAACACCATCAGAGACAACAACTGCTGGATGACCTCGGTATACACATACCTCAGCACGGGGAAACTTCCCAACGACTCGAAGGAGGCTAGCTTAGTCAGTCGTCGATCTTGCTCTTACGTCTTGATCGAAGACAATTTGTACAGGCGGGGATTCTCCATCCCCCTCCTTAAGTGTGTCGAGGAGTCCAAGGTCACCCATATACTTCAGGAGATCCACGATGGGATCAACGCCCATCACCTCGTTGGACGATCCCTTGCCCGGAAGGCTCTGTGAGTAGGATAATATTGGTCCACCATGAAGTAAGACCCGAATGAGCACGTCAAGAAGTGCGAAAAGTGCCAATGACACAGGGACATGCACCTGGCCCCGCTCAACTAGCTCAAAACGCTCTCGTCCCCGTGGCCTTTCGCCTGGTGGGGGATGGATATCCTTGGGCTCTTCACCATGGGACCGTACCAGAACAAATATTTGATAGTCGGTGTCGACTACTTCAGGAAGTGGATAGAGGCTAAAGCCCTTGCCAAAATCATGGGACACAATATACTATGTTTCTACAAAAGGAACATACTTTCCCGGTTCGGCGTACTTCAGGCGATTGTCACCGACAACAGGACATAGTTCACCGACAAAAACTTCCAGGACTTCATTACCAAACTGGGCACTAAGCAACATTTCACGTCCGTCGAGCACCCGCAAACAAACTGGCAGGATGAAGTCGCGACCAAAGTGATCCTGCAAGGCCTAAAGCGAAAACTGTGCGAATGCAGAAAGAGGTGGGTCGAGGAGCTAAATAGTGTGCTCTGGACCTACAGGATGACCCCACACTCGACCACCGGGGAGACCCCATTCCGGCTAACTTACAGGACCGAGGCGGTCACTCAAGTAGAAATTACAGAGCCCTCCAGGCAGACCGAATCTCCCATCGACGAGGAGCTCAATCTGGTCGAGGTAATCTGATCGGGGGCAGCCCTCCGCGAAGCCTCGCTGAAACAAAAGAAAACTTTGTAGCATGACAACAAAGTCATCAAATGCGAATTCCAGATCGACAGCCTAGTCCTAAGAGGGCAAACTCGTCGCGAACTGAGAAGGCCTATATCATGTCTGTGTAAAAACAAAAAACAGAGACTACTACCTTGATAACCTATGCAGCGAGGAACTTGCTCGACCATGGAACGCTGAAAAGCTTAAACAATATTATAGTTAAACACTACAGTCGGCGTACCTAGTTTGACCACGACGAAGGATGTCCTGATCACCGGAGCGTGCTAAGGTACAAGCACGACTTTCAAACTTGAAACAAGAAGATAAGAGTCCGCTCTTGAGTGTGCGAGCAGACTCTTGATCTGAAGAGGACACCTCAACTGAGCTCCGCCGTTGTCGTACCAATAAAGCAGAACACCCAGCTCGCGATGGGAAGTTCATGCCACAAAGCAAAGACTTGATCGAGATCTTAGCTCTATTATCGATCAAAAACAATCTCCGACCACTCGACTAGTTCCCTGCATGGTCGAAAACTAATTATGTCGAGCAAAGGCCTCCGTTAATAAAAATAAGCAAATACAATATTGCATACACATCAACGAGGAAAATAAGTACTCGACATACAATGGCAAACACACATAGCAGAAAAGCAAGCATATATTAGAAGTGCAAATTAAACATCAAATTACAAACGGGAAAAGCCCAATATTCCAATATTACAAGCCATGGAACGCAGGCCAGGCAAAATCAAAAATCAAAATGTGGCACGGAGGCTAAACAACTAAGTTAACTAAGTAGCTATTTCCTCTTCGGGCAGGGTCTCCTCTTTGGTTTGTTCAGCTCCCCCATCGAGCCCAGCTGGAGCGATCACTTGGCCGTCGACCACCTGGTGGAAAGGCCATATCCCCTCGGTGACAAGCTACAGCCCAGGGTTAATAACTTGGAGTTGCTCCACCGCGGTGTTGAAGCCCAGCTCGAGGGTACCCAGGAAATCCTGCTCGAGCTCCTGGATTCGGGAGACCAAATCACCCCGAGTTACCAAGAGTTTCTCCCCGGAGGTTTCCTCCTCTACAGGCCTTGCGGCAGCCTCCAACTCAGCGACCCGCGCTTGGAGCTGATTCTTCTCCTCGTCAGCCTCAGTCATCTTTTTCTGCATCTCCTAAATCTCGCTATAAAGGTTGACTTGGATCTTATACCTCTCACTATATTCGAAGAAGTCATTATCCACCTTGACCTTCTCTGTCCCAAGGGTCACGTTCTCCGCCTATAATTTCTTCAGCTCAGCAAGGGGGCAGGTCCCATCATTGAGAGCCAAAGCTATCTCAATGACCCTCATCACGGCGGTCGCGTCGTCGGATCACGCCTTTCTCCTGGTATCCTTGTCGAACGCCAGGATTGTCTTAGATTCAGCCTCGGGCACTATCAGGGAGTTTTCTCTGCCAAATAGCCCCCGAGCGCAATGACCATGAGGTAGCACGAACTTCTCCCTGACAACGCCCTCCAGAAGGTCGATTGGACCAGACTCCTCGAGGTGCTGTTTCTTGGCCAGAGGATCCAGAGAAACAGGAGACTGGCTTCCCAAGGGAGAGGAAGAACCCCCGGGCTACTGGTAGGCCTTAGCCATCTGCTGGACCTAGGAGACGCGACCCTTTGGAGCCTTCTTGACACCCTTGGTCATCGCGAGCTTAAGCATACGTTCTTGGAGGTTCGACATCTGACCTGTAACAAAGAAAATAATGAGTCAATATAACAAGGAAAAATAAGCGGACACACAAGTTAGAAACACGCTTGTTACCAAGGCTTCCTCGTCAGAACTGCACTCGAGGAGCGCCTTAGTGTTGATTAAACGAACCTCGAAAATAACTTCTGTGAGTGCAACTTCTCTATTAGATGTTTTACATGATGTCAAAACTAAGAAAACTTAGTATTTTTGTGTTTCGGACGGTATCTCTGAGTTTGTGTGGCACCCTTGCATTAGAGGTCTTAGGAATCATCAAAACCACCTTGAACTTGCCTAAAAACATGAAAAACAGATTTCTGCACAAAAATGCACTACATGTGTCGACACATACACATTTCAGGCCGGCACATGTAACTAAATATTAAAGCTTGTAGGCTCTGACTTGGTTGGGTCAACACATGGCTATCTCGATCGGCACATACGGAAAGTTTCAACATTATGTGCCGGAACATCTACTGTCCTAAATAAGGTTGTACTCTCTGTTTGATTAGGGTCGGCACATGCTGTTATTTTTTACAGTATGTGCTGGCACATCCAACGTTCAGGCCGGCATATACTATTTAAGTTGGTCAATTTTGTTCATTTCTTTTACTCCGAAAATTACCTCCTACCACCAAACTTCCAAAACTAGAAATACATCATTCATGCTTCATTCCAAATTGGTGATACCATAAAATTAGCATGCATTTGCTCATCATCTTCAACCTCCGTCATATGTCTACACACTGACAAATCACACATAATAATCATTTGTTGGGGTGCCAGCTAGGCGAAGGCCTGATAACGTCTGATTAGGCTCTTGTGTAGCCGAGAATATCAGATTGAGATTTGTAGGGGTCTTCATCCAGAAAAACCGCGGGTTTGTCCTCCAAGATCGTGTGTCAATTTAGGGGTTTTCGTACAAGACGTTCAAGAGAGGATTGCAACATTGTGAAAGCCTTTAGAGATAAAGTACGCAAAGGATCCTTTGGATATAAAGAACGCAAATGAAGTAACGGAGAACGGTGAATCAAATTGAAGTCTTGTGGAACAATCAGTGCAATTGATCGTGCGTGAAAGCTTGGAGATAAAGAATGCAAAGGAGTAGCAATATAGACAAGTAAATTGGCATACATTGTTATCTTGGTCTTTTTCAAGATCAAAAGACTAGAAGGGGTTGAATCAACATCAAAACCAGTGGTGTTTGTATGGTTGCTATTGAACACTTCTCTTGTACATCGACTTTTTGCATAGTAAGAAAGTATCCTAATTTCACATTGGAAATTAGGCGAAGACGTACCCACATGCGAGGACGAAAGTGGGGAACTGTGTAAATAAATCCTCGTGTCGATCTCTCTATTTTCTCTGTACTTGCTTTATTTTTCATTACGCAATTTGTCAAATAACATTGATCAATCGATCGACTCATAAGAATTTTCCTGTGATCATTTTATTTTAACTTGATTGTTGATTAGCTTATAATCACTTTTGATTATAAGTGGTTTTCATATCAACAACAACACAAAGGAAATTCTGAAAATTTGTTTGCACACCAAGTGTTTGATAAATTGCATAGTTCAATATTTTTGCTTATTATCATTGGAAATATCATTACTAGGTCAATTAGTTTAAATGAGTAATAACATGATACTCGATTAAAGGTTAAATTTGATTATTGTGTTTGTCATTCCATAATTGGCTTTGCATATCTGAGTTCCAATAACTAGGTTCGTATAGATGGCTTTTGTTGATCCATACTAAAACCTTTTGCGTGCACTCTTTTTCAAATAAATTTAAAACCCAAATTTTATTTGGTGATTTTGGCTTGGTGATGACACTAAATTATACTGTATTTTCGACTCTGATTTCACATGCATATTAGTTGTTTTTCTATTTTTATGCTTTGTTATTGTTATGTTTTCCTTTGTTTTCAGGTTTTCAATAAAATCGAGGTCCCAGACGGAAAAGGATGCAAAAGGAGCAAGAATTCCAGTTTGGCAGCAAATTGCTCTTGTCACTTCTCTTGTCGCGGACGCCCCAGGGTAGGCGACGATGTGTCCCATGATCTCCTCAACTCAAGTGCCACGTTCCCACGATCAGCACTCTCCTTTGCCACTTTCTTCTTGTCGCAGGCGCGATGATCCTGTCGCGGGCGCAACCAGGCAAATTGCGTTCCCGCCCATTTTCAAACCAAGGTCGTTTTTGTCCTTACACCACGCCAACTTTGCCTATAAATACTTGTAGAACTCGAATTTTAGGGATCATCCAATCTTAGTTTACTTCACCCTAGGCATAAATTTCACTCTTGTAAAGCGGTAATCTTCTCACATCGAGGAGTTATTGCACTGTGTGTGATCGAGTTTGTAATCAAGTCTTGGAGTGTCTGTAATCAAGTTGGAGCATTTTATTTTCCGTGCATTGTACCAGATTTAAAGACTCCGCTTTGGAGCAGGTTTTATTTTAATCGCATTTACTTTTATTTATTTCTCACACTTGCTTTATTTTGTTTATTTATTGTCTTGCCTTACTTTTCAATACTTTACTTTTCAAAGACTTAATTCCATACATGATAAGAATTAACATGACTGTTGTTACTACCATGGCTGGCTAAGTTTTAGATAGGTAAGAATGTAAAGACCATAACCACCGTAATACGTCTATGTGTTAATAGAAATACTTAAGGGCTGTTTTAATCTTTAACACAAGTTTTCTATTCCTAAAAGCAATGTTGGGTAAGATCGAAAGCCGTCCAACAATTTGTAAACCTGTTTAGTTCTCAACTGATCAAATACAGCGAAAGCGCTTTGCTCAGTTGAGTAGGGATTTTTAACACTTTAGAAAAGAGGTTTTAAAACTATTTTCGGACGCGTTAATGGGATTAGAATCTGGTTCATTTCGAACCTCTTTAGTTTAGAAATTTCAGGTCAAAATACTTTTCTGTTTAGTCTAGAATTTTCATTTCTTAAAAGTAAGTTTTCCATGACTCTAACGCAATGCGCGCCTTCTTATAAGTGACAATAAAGGGGTTAGTTTAGAGGGTAAACTTGGTTCTGACTACGCGAAAGCGACAGTTCCTGTTAAATTGAATTTTTTTCTTAAAATATAAGATATTGCCCGTAAGTAGTTCTGTCGATGAATATAGAAATATTATCGGTTATGAGAATTACATTCAAGCCTATTGTTTTGTCTGAATTTTATTACCTCGTCATTTACTTTTATTTATTTTCCTCTGCATTAGTAAACCCTGAATTGAACTGCCTTAGATAAGCACTGTAACAAACGAAAATTGTTAGATCGACATTTGGTCCCTGTGGATACGATAACTTTTTATATTACTCTGACGCGATTCGTGCACTTGCGAATAAAACGCATCAAGTTTTTGGCGCCGTTGCCGGGGACCAATTTCGCCGAATTTCAAATTTCGTTTGTTATCACCGTTTAGACTAGGGCCGCACGAACTAGTCGATGCGAAGATCTCGCAGCTCCAGTAGTGTAATAGATCCTTTAGTGGAACCAGAACGTTACGCTCGCGCACGACTTTGGCTTCGTCGAATTAAGCAAGCTATGGCCGAAGATCGTAACCAAAGACCCCTTAAGGAATTCGCTCAGCCTACTGACGAAGAACCGAGCTCTAGTATAGTTAACCCTACCATACCTGCCAATAATTTTGAACTAAAGCCGTCCCTATTACAACTAGTTCAACAAAACCAATTCGCAGGACTACCATCTGAAAACCCAAACCAACATCTAAAAACCTTTGTCCAGTTGTCAAACATCTTTAAGACCAATGGTGCTAGTCCTGAGGTGATTCGTTTAAGACTATTTCCCCTTTCCCTTAAAGACAAAGCCCTAACTTGGTTAGATTCCCTTCCTGCCAATTCTATAACAACATGGGAAGACCTTAGGAGAACATTCCTTGCTAGATACTTTCCCCCAAGCAAAACAGCCGTTCTCCGAAACCAAATAACAAGATTTACCCAAAACCAAGGAGAATCGCTATTTGAAGCTTGGGAAAGGTATAAAGACCTTCTAAGGGCTTGTCCACACCACGGTTTGGAGCAATGGTTGATTATACATACCTTTTACCACGGACTTCATTATAACACAAAGATGTCCATCGACGCTGCCGCTGGCGGTGCCCTAATGAACAAACCCTATCCTGACGCTTGTAGTCTCATTGAAGATATGGCTCAAAACCATCATCAATGGGGAAACGAAAGAGCAACAGTAGAAAAGAAAGAAACCCAAGGAGGTAAACATGAGGTAAGCTCTATAGACATGATGCAAGCCAAAATGGATGTTATGGCCCTCAAGATCGATCAAATGTACGCACAACCAACCGCTGCAGCAGCAGTAGTGTCGGATTGTGAACTTTGTGGTACTAAAGGTCATCAATCAGCTGACTGCCATCTGTTAAACGAGACTAACCCAGACCCAGTCAACTATGCCCAAGGAAACCCGTTCTCAAATACTTACAACCCTGGATGGAGAAATCACCCTAACTTTTCCTACAAAAACAATAACCCTACCCAAAACCAAGCACCTCCGAGATCAACCAACAATCAAGCACCTAGACAAAACCAACCTATGCAAGCAGTGCCACCTAAGCCAAATATTGAGAAAGTGCTAAATGATTTTATGACAGCACAAGCCCAGCAAAACAAAGAGTTCCTAAATCAGAATATTCATGTGAATGAGTTGCTTACCCAACTAGGAACCAAAATGGATCAAATGGCCACCCACAGCAAAATGCTTGAAACCCAGATCTCTCAGGTAGCCTTAAAGCAAGCACCCCAAACTACTCCTGGAGGACAATTTCCCGGACAACCTCAACAGAACCCTCGAGGGCAAGCTAACGCTGTTACCTTACGAAGTGGAACCACTTATGAAGGGCCTAAAAACCCAACATTGAGTGACTCCGAAGTTTCCAAAAAGGATGCTACCCCCAAAGGTGAGGAGCCCGTAGAGATTGAGAAACCAAAAGACAGAGATAAAGGAGAAGTTACGGACAAAGCTTCAGCACCCCCTCAGCCATACAAACCACTAATTCCCTATCCACAAAGACTCAAACAAACTAAGATCAATGACCAATTCCAAAAGTTTGTTAAAGTTATAGAAAAACTTCATGTAGAGATTCCTTTTACAGAAGCCATCACCCAAATACCATCTTATACTAAATTCCTGAAGGACATCCTCACCAATAAACGTAGACTTGACGATCCAAAACCAGTGGAGTGAAATTCCATTTCCGAGAACAAACTTGCCAAAAAAGACAAAGATCCGGGGAATTTCTCCATACCTTGTATTTTGGGGAATCATGTCATAGATAAAGCCTTTCTGGACTTAGGAGCCAGTGTAAGCCTAATGCCCCTTGCAGTTTGTGAACGATTGAAACTAGGAGATTTGCAACCTACTAAGATGTCTCTCCAATTAGCTGACAGATCTATAAAATACCCTGTAGGCGTATTAGAAGACATCCCAGTTAGAATAGGCAAGTTGTTCATTCCCACCGACTTCGTCGTAATGGACATCAAAGAAGATACAAATATCCCAATCCTCCTAGGTAGACCCTTCCTATCAACTGCAGGAGCCATAATAGATGTCAAGAAAGGAAAATTGACTTTTGAGGTGGGTAACGAAAAAATAGAGTTTGTCCTAGCAAAGTTTCTCGCGGCACCAGTAATAGGAGAAGCATGTTATGCAGTTGATGTTATTGATGAATGTGTCCATGAACTTAATCAGGGAGAGCCAATAGAAAGAATAAAACTACCTTCAACGCCCATTGAGAAAGATGATGACAGTATGGAACCCTACATAGATGACAGCCTTTTTGAATGTCTATCCTTAACTCCAGATCCTATACAAAGCCCCAGCAAACCAACCTTAGAATTAAAAGAATTACCCAAGAATCTAAGATATGAGTTTTTAGACAAAGAAATGGACAGACCAGTTATAGTCAGTGTCGTTCTGAACCAAAATGAAACGAACCAACTCTTAGATGTCTTGCGAAGATATCCCTCAGCACTAGGGTACAACATCTCAGATCTTAAAGGAATAAGTCCATCCGTGTGCATGCACCGGATTTCACTTGAGGAAGACGCTAAAACTTCGAGAGAACACCAAAGGAGGATTAACCCTATAATGAGTGACGTAGTTAAGAAGGAAGTTCTTAAGTTGTTGGAAGCAGGGATAATATATCAGATCTCGGACAGTAAATGGGTAAGCCCTGTGCATGTAGTACCTAAAAAGGGAGGCATCACCGTGTTTCAAAACGAAAAAGGTGAGCACGTTACAAAACGGATAGAAGGAGGTTGGCGTATGTGCATAGATTACAGAAAATTAAACAAAGCCACTAGGAAAGACCATTTCCCATTACCTTTTATAGATCAGATGTTGGAACGTCTAGCTAGATATTCCTACTTCTGTTACCTCGACGGATATTCAGGTTTTTTCCAAATTCCTATACACCCTGATGACCAAGAGAAAACAACCTTCACATGCCCATATGGAACTTTTGCCTATAGACGTATGCCTTTCGGACTCTGTAATGCCCCAGCAACTTTTCAGCGTTGCATGATGTCAATCTTCGCTGATTATCTTGATGGAATTATGGAAGTATTCATGGACGATTTCTTAGTCTGCGGATTTGATTTCAATAACTGTCTAGTCAACCTTGAAAAGATCTTGAAGAGATGTGTCGAAGTAAACCTGGTATTAAATTGGGAGAAATGTCACTTCATGGTCACTGAAGGTATAGTTCTAGGACATATCGTTTCTGAAAAAGGCATTGAAGTTGATAAAGCTAAGATCGAGGTGATAGAGAATCTTAAACCACCCAAAACAATTAGAGAAGTTCGAAGTTTTCTCGGACATGCCGGATTTTACCGGCGTTTCATTAAAAACTTCTCTAAGATCACTAAACCTTTGACAGGTCTTCTGATGAAAGATGCCGAGTTCATTTTTGATGAAAAATGCAACGAAGCATTCAACCTTTTAAAACAAGCTTTAATCTCAGCACCCATTATGCAACCACCGGATTGGACAAAACCTTTTGAAATCATGTGTGATGCTAGTGATTACGCTGTAGGAGCAGTGCTAGGGAAAAGATCTGATAAGAAGTTACATGTGATTTACTACGCCAGTAGAACTCTAGATGCCGCTCAGCTAAACTATGCAACCACAGAAAAAGAACTCCTAGCCGTAGTTTTCGCCATAGACAAATTTAGATCCTATTTGGTGGGAGCCAAAATAATTGTTTACACTGATCATGCCGCCATCCGATACCTTTTGAATAAAAAGGATGCTAAACCTAGGTTACTCCGGTGGATACTTTTATTGCAAGAATTTGACCTTGATATCAGAGATAAGAAAGGCACCGAGAATGTAGTTGCCGATCACCTTTCCAGGCTTGAGTTCTTGAAACCTGATATAGTACCCATAAATGATGACTTTGCTTACGACAGGTTAATCGCTAAGCTAGATGCCATTGGAGATATAAGTTTAGAAATCCTAGAAGACTCTAAAAAATCCTTAGTGGTAAATAATGTACCTTGGTATGCAGATTTCGTTAACTACCTTGCTGCAGATATAATACCTCCTGACCTCAGTTATCAGCAGAAAAAGAAGTTCTTCAATGACGTTAAACATTTATATTGGGATGAACCACATCTCTTTAAGAGAGGCACTGACGGAATCTTTCGCCGGTGTGTTCCAGAGGAAGAAGTGCACCATATCATAGAACATTGTCACTCAACACCCTACGGAGGACACGCAAGCACATCTAAGACTCACGCTTAAATCTTACAAGCTGGTCTTTATTGGCGAACTATATGGCGTGATGTTCATACATATATAACCAAGTGTGACCCGTGTCAACGCTCCGGAAACATCTCGAGAAGAAATGAAATGCCATTAAGAAACATTCAAGAAGTAGAACTTTTTGATGTTTGGGGAATCGACTTTATGGGACCTTTTCCGTCATCCTTAGGAAACAAATATATTTTAGTCGCTGTCGATTACGTGTCCAAGTGGATTGAAGCTATAGCTGCACACACAAATGACACTCGAGTGGTGATTAAGATGTTCAAGCAGAATATATTCCCTAGATTCGGAGTTCCCAGACTAGTCATAAGTGATGGAGGATCACATTTTATATCTAGGATTTTTGACAAACTATTGAGGAAGTATGGAGTTAAACATAGAGTAGCCACACCTTACCACCCACAAACCAGTGGGCAAGTAGAAGTATCCAATAGAGAAATCAAGCATATCTTAGAAAAAACTGTCTCGATATCCAGAAAGGATTGGTCACAGAAGCTTTCAGAAGCACTGTGGGCCTACAGGACAGCCTACAAGACTCCCATTGGAACAACCCCTTACCAACTAGTTTACGAAAAATCATGTCACTTACCCTTTGAATTGGAACACAAAGCATATTGGGCCATCAGAACTTTAAATTTTGATTACTTCGCAGCTGGTGAGAAACGCATCTTAGACATACATAAGCTAGAAGAGCTCCGACAATCAACCTACGAGAATGCCATCATATATAAAGAGAGAACCAAGGCATGGCATGACAAGAAGATCATCAAGAAATACTTCAACATAGGTGACCCTGTTCTTCTATATAATTCAAGACTGCGACTTTTTCCAGGTAAGCTTCGATCCAGATGGACGGGCCCGTTCGAAGTTTCCAAAGTCCTAAAATCTGGGGCAGTGGAAATTAAGAACAAATCTTGCAATCCGTTCGTAGTAAATGGACAAAGGCTCAAGCATTATGAAGGAGGCGACATTCCAGCATACTACTCCAGGTTCACGTTAACAGACCCACCTATCCTCGCACTAGATACATGACTTGAACTCGTCGAGCTAACGACGTTAAACAAGCGCTGCATGGGAGGCAACCCATGGTTTTTTTCCTTTTCGTATTTATTTTTTCTTGATTTACGTTTATTTGCTTGTTTGTACATATATGTCTAACTTGTTTTGTGTGTTTGATTTCAGGGCCTGTTTTTCCTAACTTTTTTCTTTCAGGATGCCACCAGTGGACGACATGCACGTGACCTTTAGAGACGACGCTCAGAGAGAGCGTTATGCGATGCTTTCACTCAAACCCATGGCACCCACTCGCTACCCAGACAGTGATTGCATGGAAGCTTTGGACATAGAGCCCAGTGTCCGATACTTGGCCCACCAGCTCAAATGGGACTAGTACGCTGATGATTTGCATCCCACCTATAGGAACCTCACTCTGGAGTTCCTCAGCTCTTTCTCCTATGATCCGTACTTGGGACCAGATGGCCACACTAGTTTCAGGTTATTTGGCACAGAGTATTCGTTCACCCATACTGAGTTCGGTGATCTTCTTGGATTTGAGACTGAAGTTGGCGCTATCCCTGAGCTGCCCATGGGTTACTTCATGAATAGAGACGTGGAGAAATTTTGGAGTGACATCTCTGGAGGTGGAGGCCCTGACCCTGATACTCACATTTCACAGGTTATCCATAACCCAGCTCTCCAATACTTTCAGATGATCATTGCCCATACATTCTTTGGGAGAGCAGATACTGATGACCACGTTACTGAGGAGGACATATTTTTCATGTTTTGTGTGAATCAGTCGCGTCGTTTAGCTTGTGGTAACTTTATGCTGTACTCCTTTAGTGGTGTTGCCACCTGGACAGGAGGACCTATACACGTAGGAGGTAATGTGACTGAGATTGCTGCTGCTCTAGGCCTTGGCCGAAAGCTATTTCATTTGACTCCCTACTGCAGCCATACCACCATGGATATTGATTTTTGCTTAGATCGGGGACTGATGAGAAGGAACTCCTTTAATCCCTCTCAGTTCAGACTCCTGATCGACGGTGAGACCATACATCATTTCACTTTGCCAGATCCTGTTATGACCAGTGTCCATGACCCAGTAAACTGGACATATGCCTTAGAGGGACACGGTGAGACGGTAGACGCACCACGACCCTGTCCAGAGCCAGAATACATTCCAGCTCCACCAGTTGACAGGACTACGGTATGGTCAAATAATCACGCATTAGGTACTCCAAATATGCAGACCCAGATGGCGATGATGCGCCAGGAGATAACAGATCTCCAACAGACTCTTGCTGACCTACACCTGAGGATGGAAGTGTCAGAGCTGACCCACGCTACTGAGTCTGATGTGCTGCATGAAGACATAGCGGAGCTCCGTCGTGAGATAGCGAGACTCCGTGGAGATGACCAGACATCTTGATTTCCATTTTCGTATTATTTACTATATTTCTTATGCATTGATTTACTTCCAGTATCACCCAGACATATTTCCTACTATTTGCATGTGATATATTTCCTATTTATATTAAGATTTGAGTTTTTTTATGTTTATATGCTAATATTCTCTTTTATTTCATTTTATTTTTTTCTTGACAAAATATATAGAAAAAAAAATTATTGTAAAAAAATAATATATATATACTTTGTGGAAAATTTTATGCAAAAACTACATTTTTAGGAAATGTGGAATGCTAAAGAGGCCCCCCAAGGTCAAAGGAAGGACACAAAGGCCCATTCAAAATGACAAAGGCCCATCAGCGGATTTGCCTTGTAGCGCCCGCGACACACCCATCGCGCCCGCGACGGCGTCCCTGTAAATTCGGGGCAGAACTTCCATTTTCACCATTTTTGAACCTCTAACTTCTCCAAACCCATTTTTTCCCTCCGAAAATTCCCTATAAATCCCCATTGATTTCACATCTCTAACATTCAACCATCATCTTTTACCCTTCCATTTCAAATTCCATCAACAAAAACCCAAAAAAATTCAACCTTTATTATACCCATTTTTCCACCCTCTTCACCATCTTCATCAATGGAGTTCAACGGGATCACTCTTCGTGAAGGACAATCCGGGAATAGGCAAAGGAGACAACTTCAAAAGCTTCAGGATCGAGAAATTCTCTCGACGAGGTATGTCGACGATTCTTGCTTGCACACTTTAGGGGTCCATCATAGTGTTTTTCATTTGTTAGAATTTGTAGGTTTAAGCACTATTTTTACCGCAAGAGAACCCACCTATGAGAGGATGACGGTTGAATTTTTAAGTTCATTGGTTTATACCGTCCGTCCCGACACTGCTAGCACAGTCGGTACTGTGCATTTTAGACTGTTTGCTGTTGAGTATGAGTTCAGTACCGATGAACTAGCAGGTCTATTGGGATTCCCTCATGGGGAGGGTGCTGTTTGTGAGGCTCCTTCTAGTGCTGAATGGTCAGTCGAGGTATTCGCCTTCTGGCGTAGGTTGTCAGATACTATTGCTGATTCCTTTAAGGGATTACTCGCCTCGACCATTCATAACCCGACCATAAGGATTTTCAGATATCTTTTGGCATGCTCTATTTTTGGCCGGGAGAATCAAAACAAGGTTAATAGCAAAGAACTTTTGTTCTTGCAAGGATGCCTCACAAATATTAGAATTAATCCGGTCCCATTTATGATCGCCCGCATGTGCTTAACGGTAAATAAGGATGGACCGATAGTTTTTGGCGGATTGATTACGTCTATTGCTCGGGCACTGAATTTAAATGATGAGATAGCTACCTTGGAACCACTGCCCCCTCGCACAATTAATTTGAAATTTCTGAAAGACATGAAATTGTGCCGATCAAGGAGGGCTGGTGGTTATGAGTTAATGATTCACGGGGTAGCCATCGAATCGATTGTTATACCATGCAGTAGACGTACATATGTACGATTCGAGAGGAACTGGACCTATGACCTTACTGCACCACCTTTTCTAGGTCCAATTCCTCCTAATGACCATGACAACGAGGGGCCTGACACAGATGATGAGTATGACCATAGAGAGCATGTGTCCCCCCCTCGTCCTACACAATCACACACCGCACCATCTGCTTCTAACACTTTTCCAGGAGCTGCTCCCGGATTTTATATTACGGAGGAGATGTGGCGAGACCATATGGCTAGAGAAGCACGACATGAAGACCTGCTCTCTTCCATTCAGCAACAGATGGCGGACCAAATGAGCTTTATACAAGAGTCGCGGCGAAGAGCAGACCAGTCTTGCGAGACCATCTCTCGTACTCTGCTTGCGATCACCAATGAGCAGTCCCGTCAACAGCAGTATAATCATCAACACTTTCAGCTTATGGAGGCCACTCAGGGTTCCATCTTAGGTAAACTTCGTGAGGTGAAAGCTGCTCAGACAGACTTGATGGTTAGGATGGACCAGCGAGATCGTCACCGTAGCAGATCCCGTCGTTCCGAGCATCCAGCACAGGGCGGCGAGGGCACCAGCGGTCCTCACTAGTTTTGCCGGGTTCCTTTCTCCTTAGCTTACTTCAAAACATTGGGGACAATGTTCGATTTAAGTGTGGGAGGAGATTTCATCGTTTTTATCTTTTTTCCGTCATTTTAGTAGTTTATTTTTATTTCCCTTCAGTTATTTACTTTTGTTTCTGTTTTAGGAAATGCATGTGTTTGAAGAGTCACTAGTATAAGTATGTTTTTGGTTCACCTTCATTTTTTTTTCCACATTTTTAGCCCCAATAAATTTTTTTTTTAGAAAATAAGTGTTGTTCTGAAAAAATTTTGGACTTTAAGACAGGTTCTGGTTAGGATGCGGTGACTTGGGAGAACCTTTGAAACATCAGTATCGTCCTTACACCATGAACTTTGTAAATATAAGAATCACACCTGAAACCCCATGTACCATGGCCCCAATTTCATTTCAAAATCATCCTTAGTAGTTTATTTCAGCAATCAGCTCCGGCCTAAACATGTTCTAAGTAGGAGACCAACGAATATAAGTGACTGATCTGAGTGCATATTCAAAAAAGAAAAGAAAAAGAAAAGAAGAAAAAGGAAAAAAGTAATAAGATGTTTAACTTGCTCATTTCAGTTGGTTCAGAGGTATCTGGCACTGAACTCGATAGGGCGGATTACGATCCGATCCCCCACAACTGCACTTGAGAAGAATAAAAGGATTTTACACAGTTCCCTGTGCCAGAAATCCGGTATGAAAAGATCAGAATCACTAACAGGTCACTCTACCATGAAGCATGTACGGAAAACGGGCTTAATGTGATTGCGCTTGAATGAAAAGGACTCAAAAGAGATGGAAAAGGAAGGCCTAAGTATTGTGGGATATAATGGGTAGATTAGTATATGAGCGAAGTTTATGTCCGTATTTTTGGGATTAGTGTCATCACGATGCCCTTGGTTCACTCAGTTAGTACCGACTGCTGCATCCAGACTCGGATTTAGAAGCCCTTTTTGTCCAAAATCCTCGATCGACACTGATTTTTCTTCTGAGCTTTAAATGTTTTGCTTGAGGACAAGCAAAGGTCTAAGTGTGGGAGAATTTGATGACACTAAATTATACTGTATTTTCGACTCTGATTTCACATGCATATTAGTTGTTTTTCTATTTTTATGCTTTGTTATTGTTATGTTTTCCTTTGTTTTCAGGTTTATAAAATCGAGGTCCCAGACGAAAAAGGATGCAAAAGGAGCAAGAATTCCAGTTTGGCAGCAAATTGCTCTTGTCGCTTCTCTTGTCGCGGACGCCCCAGGGTAGGCGACGATGTGTCCCATGATCTCCTCAACTCAAGTGCCACGTTCCCACGATCAGCACTCTCCTTTGCCACTTTCTTCTTGTCGTGGGCGCGATGATCCTGTCGCGGGCGCAACCAGGCAAATTGCGTTCCCGCCCATTTTCAAACCAAGGTCGTTTTTGTCCTTACACCACGCCAACTTTGCCTATAAATACTTGTAGAACTCGAATTTTAGGGATCATCCAATCTTAGTTTACTTCACCCTAGGCATAAATTTCACTCTTGTAAAGCGGTAATCTTCTCACATCGAGGAGTTATTGCACTGTGTGTGATCGAGTTTGTAATCAAGTCTTGGAGTGTCTGTAATCAAGTTGGAGCATTTTATTTTCCGTGCATTGTACCAGATTTAAAGACTCCGCTTTGGAGCAGGTTTTATTTTAATCGCATTTACTTTCATTTATTTCTCGCACTTGCTTTATTTTGTTTATTTATTGTCTTGCCTTACTTTTCAATACTTTACTTTTCAAAGACTTAATTCCATACATGATAAGAATTAACATGACTGTTGTTACTACCATGGCTGGCTAAGTTTTAGATAGGTAAGAATGTAAAGACCATAACCACCGTAATACGTCTATGTGTTAATATAAATACTTAAGGGCTGTTTTAATCTTTAACACAAGTTTTCTGTTCCTAAAAGCAATGTTGGGTAAGATCGAAAGCCGTCCAACGATTTGTAAACCTGTTTAGTTCTCAACTGATCAAATACAGCGAAAACGCTTTGCTCAGTTGAGTAGGGATTTTTAACACTTTAGAAAAGAGGTTTTAAAACTATTTTCGGACGCGTTAGTGGGATTAGAATCTGGTTCATTTCGAACCTCTTTAGTTTAGAAATTTCAGGTCAAAATACTTTTCTGTTTAGTCTAGAATTTGCATTTCTTAAAAGTAAGTTTTCCATGACTCTAACACAATGCGCGCCTTTTTATAAGTGACAATAAAGGGGTTAGTTTAGAGGGTAAACTTGGTTCTGACTACGCGAAAGCGACAGTTCCTGTTAAATTGAATTCTTTTCTTAAAATAGAAGATATTGCCCGTAAGTAGTTCTGCCGATGAATATAGAAATATTATCGGTTATGAGAATTACATTCAAGCCTATTGTTTTGTCTGAATTTTATTACCTCGTCATTTACTTTTATTTATTTTCCTCTGCATTAGTAAATCCTGAATTGAACTGCCTTAGATAAGCACTGTAACAAACGAAAATCGTTAGATCGACATTTGGTCCCTGTGGATACGATAACTTTTTATATTACTCTGACGCGATTCGTGCACTTGCGAATAAAACGCATCACTTGGGTGTCTATTCATCCCCCCCCTAGACAAGTCATCATCGTCTAACAAGTGACATCAAGAGCCCGGTTGATTCCGTGCTTCAAAATGCTAATTAGAAAATAGCTCACGAACCTAAAGGGAATTATACAAGAGCTCCAATATTTACGGGAGAAAACTATGGTTATTGGAAAGCTTGTATGAAAATTCATGTGAACTCTTATGATAAGGGTGTTTGGGAGGCCATTCAAAATGGTTCTACACCGATAACACATCGTGTTGATGGTGTTGATGTTCCTAAGCCCGAAACACTATGGAATGTGGAAGATAATAAGAAGTGGGCACACGATTGGAAAGCGAAAAACATTATTGTATCCGCTCTTGGTGTTGATGAGTTTTATCGCATTTCTCATTGTGTGACCACTAAGGCTATGTGGGACACTCTACAAGTTGCCCATGAGGGAACTAATGAGGTCAAACAAGCGCGGATTAACACACTTAATCAAAAATTCAAACTCTTTCGCATGAAGCATGGTGAAACCATTGCTCAAATGTAAAAGCGGTTCTCACGTCTTATTAATCGTTTAAACTTGCTAGGTAACCCTATTTCCAATGTTATTGCTACTAACAAGGTTTTGAGATGTCTTACTAGGAATTGGCAACCGAAGGTTACAGCCATCAAGGAAGCCAAGAATCTTACAACACTTGATCTCACCACCTTGTTCAAAAAGTTAGAAGAACACGAGCAAGATCTCGCTTGCATGGAAAAACATGAAAAGAAGCTTGAGAAAAAGAAGAAAAAGGAGAAAGACACCTACAAGGAGGAAGGAATGAAACCTAAACTCTTAGGGCTTCAAGTTTAGTATCCTCAAAGGATGAGCATCTTTATGATAGTGATGGTAGCAACAAATATGTTTCGGATGACGAAGAGATGAGTTTGTTTGTCAAAGAGTATCATAAATACTTGAATAACATACATGACATTTTTCAAAATATAACTTGTTACAACTGTTGTATGAAAGGTCATACTATTTCCAAATGCAAACTTAAGAGATTTTCAATCCCTAATGGCATTTCTCAATGGTCACCTAAGTGCAACAATTGTGTTACTCACCCTCTAGGACCCAACAAAGATTGGGTACCTAGTTTATATTGTTGATTTTGCAGGAAAAAGTGTCTTGAGTCTATGAAGAAGTTGTGGGGCTTCATTTATAGTAACATCAAGACATTTGGTAGATAACATGTTCAAATCAAATTGACTTGGTGTCAAGAAGAAGGAATATGTTTTCTAGAAGCATCAACAAGAAAGCCCTTTGGTAAAAGATATTGAGACAACTTAGAAAGGTGAAGATGAATGAATATATGTTGAAAATATTTTGTTTATGGTACGGTTGGCATTTGTTAAAGCTCTTGTTCTAGAGCTTCTCGTGAAATGCTCATGCATACTCCGTTAGTACGATGAGGTTGTATCGTTTCATTTTCTTTCTAAAAGTAAGCTATGTCTTTTATCCTATTTTATTTAAAGGTATTTCAAATACATGCTGGATGTTATTTGTTCTTGTGTTCACTTCCAAAAATCTCTAATTGAATCTAATTATTTCAATTTACATGCTTATAGTGACCTAGATCAAATTTACATGCTTGTGTTGACACATGATGCAGTCAGGTCGGCCTGAAATGAAGTCATTTAAATTTTGTTGATTTTGATTCAGTATAGGCCAGCACATAAGTCCTATGTGCCGACACATAAATTCATTTTTCAACTTTGTTTCAAAACTGGTTAAATATGTACCGGCACGAAATTCGATTCATGTTACCTTTGATGAGTCTTGCCCAAGTAATGTTGGGAAAGGTATTTCTTTTGATGGAGTAGGTGCATCTACAGAAGACATGCTCAATGAAACCGTAAAAGGGAATGATCAACCTAAAGCGATGATATTGAGAAGGAGGAAGACGACAACCATGAAAAGGAAGATGATGAGAGTCAACAAGAGAATGATGGTCTTCCATTGGAGTGGAGAACCTCCAAGGATCATCCAATTGACAACATTATTGGTGACATCACAAAAGGGTTCTCTAAGCTTATGCAGGGAGAGTTTGAAATGAGTCTCATGGGGGAGTTAAACTACTTTCTTGCACTTTATACTATTGATCTAACATTTCGTTTTAAGTTTTTAACATCATGTGAGTGCAACGTTTATCCCATCAAGAGTGAGGTAGTATTGTTTCAATTTCTTCTTGAAAGTAAGACTTTTCTTAATGCATGTTATTTGTTGGTTAAAGATGCTTGATATTTTCTCAAATGATGAAAACCATGAATGTTCATTTCCAAAAATTTTGATTGATAACCATTGTGTGTTCTCAATGTATATGCTTATAGTGACTTCATGTATTAACTCTTTCACATTTGTATAAGTTTGTTCTTGATTGTATAAGCATGTGTTTTATTATTATTTCTTCTAGCAAGATAATTGGTTTCTATTGTTCTCGTTGTGGATGTGTTATATGTTATGTCACATTTTCACGTTGGATTGAATAGTGACATGTTCTTTTCGCTATGCTAGGCACATGCGTGTGCGGCATTAGGAGTTCCATTGTGTTATGTTACATAGTTGTGATGTTATTAGAAGCAACTTGAATAGTTTTCTCTTTGTTGCTGGTTATTTATCAATTTTGCATCATTAAATATATATGGGGATATGTGATTATTTCTCTTCTGTTCAAAAAGGCCTCTGAGTGATATATTAATATTTGTATTGGAATATGATACTTCTCACGAATTGCTTTTCTTCTTTTTGATGTTGTCAGAGGGGGAGAAGCATATGCGAGATGAAGAAGGAGAGCACAAAGTCAGGGGGGCCTTTGATATAAACATGAAATGTCTTGTCGCAAGTTTTTCCATCATAAAAAAGGGGAGTATGTGAGTGCAACTTCTCCGTTAGATGTCTTGCATGATGTAAAAACTAAGAAAATTTAGTAATTCTGTGTGTCAGACGGTATCTCTGAGTTTGTGTGGCACCCTTGCATTAGAGGTCTTAGGAATCATTAAAAACCACCTTGAACTTGCCCAAAAACATGAAAAATAGATTTCTGCACAAAAATGCACTACATGTGTCGGCACATACACATTTCAGGCCGACACATGTAACTCAATATTAAAGCATGTAGGCTCTGACTTGGTTGGGTCGACACATGGCTATCTCGGTCAGAACACACTGGAAGTTTCAACATTATGTGTCGGCACATACGTACTTCAGGCCGACACATCTACTGTCCTAAATAAGGTTGTAGTCTCTGTTTAATTTGGGTCGGCACATAGGTCATTTCAGGTCGGCACATGCTGTTATTTTTGACAGTATGTGCAGGCATATCCAACCTTCAGGCTAGCACATGTTGTTTAAGTTGGTCAATTTTGTTCATTTCTTTTACTCTGAAAATTACCTCCTTGCCATCAAACTTCCAGAACTATAAATACATCATTCATGCTTCATTCCAAACTGGTGATACCATAAAATTAGTCTGTATTTACTCATCATCTTCAACCTCCATCCTATGTCTACACACTGACAAATCACACATAATAATCTTTTGTTGGGGTGCCATCTAGGCGAAGGCCCTCCAAGATTTGTAGGGGCCTTCATTCGGAAAAACCACGGGTTTGTCCTCCAAGATCGTGTGTCGATTTGGGGGTTTTCCTGCAAGACGTTTAAGAGAGGATTGGGACGTTGTGAAAGCCTTTGGAGATGAAGTACGCAAAGGATCCTTTAGAGATAAAGAAAGCAAAGGAAGTAACGGAGAACAACGAATCAAATTGAAGTCTTGTGGAACAATCGGTGCAATTGATCGTGTACGAAAGCTTGGAGATAAAGAACGCAAATGAGTAGCAATATCGACAAGTCAATTGGTATCTATTATTATCTTGGTCTTTTTCAAGATCAAAACAAGAGAAGGAGTTGAATCAACATCAAAACCAGTGGTGTTTGTATGGTTGCTATTGAACACTTCTCTTGTACATCGAATTTTTACATAGTAAGAAAGTATCCTAATTTCACATTGTAAATTAGGCGCAGACAGTACCCACACGCGAGGACGAAAGTGGGGAACTGTGTAAGAAAATCCTCGTGCCGATCTCTCTATTATCTCTTTACTTGCTTTATTTTTCATTACGTAATTTGTCAAATAGCATTGATCAATCGATCGACTCGTAAGAATTTTCCTATGATCTTTTTGTTTTAACTTGATTGTTGATTAGCTTATAATCAATTTTTATTATAAGTGGTTTTCATATCAACAACAACATAAAGGAAATTCTGAATATTCGTTCGCACACCAAGTGTTTGATAAATTGCATAGCTCAATATTTTTGCTTATTATCATTGGAAATAGCATTACTAGGTCAATTAGTTTAAACGAGTAATAACGTGATACTCGATTAAAGGTTAAATTTGATTATTGTGTTTGTCATTCCATAATTGGCTTTGCATATCCGAGTTCCAATAAGTAGGTTCGTATAGACGAATTTTCTCGATCCATACCAAAACCTTCCGCGCGCACTCTTTTTCAAATAACTTTAGGGTTCCAGCCCTGCCCAGTCGGTTGGGGATTCACCGTTAGGGTTGGCCAGATTATCTTCGACATCTGCAACGACGTGTTCTACGTCGACGATGTCTACGTCGACCACAACGACATCCTCGGGCTTTGAAGCCATTTAACCTGAAAAGCAGAAGGAAATAGTGAATTCGACGTTAAGATCAAATCCACCCTTCAACCACAAATCAAGTGAAGGGCGAAAGGAAAACGCAAGGATGCGCCCTCGACCAAACCCTAGTCGACAAGCATGTGGTCATAAGGAACTTCTCCTCAACATAATGCGCGAAGCTCACAGCTCGGGGTGAGTCTCCTCGACATAAAAACTTTATACCACGAGCGTCAAAGGAAGCAGTGTAGCGAGCGATTTTGGACGTGGTTCTTAAGCACTATCGCTCTGGGGTACTACAGGTCGATTCATTTTTTATCCTATTGAAGCTGACTAAGGAAGGGAAATAGATGTCTCCAATTAACCCTGCTTGCATAATGAGTTTAAACAGATGACTGTTGGTTTACAGATGCGGTTTACATTGTGGGCCTCTCTCTGCATATTTTGTTAAGAATGAAATGACAGGACTATTTGTGAGGATGTTAGGACTGACGCTTTTCGATTGATGTGTGAAGGTACAGGATTTTGGGTTTTTGATTAGTGTGCTCGCTAAGATTCTTTTCAATCTTATGCCTACGTATTCCCGTTTAACGAAACAGGGAAATCAGAACGATCGTAGTTCCTCCTATTCTATGGGAGGAAAAAAGGGTGTTTTGGTGTCCTGTTCAAAGCCCAAGACGTGAAGCTAAAGGTGGTTTGTATCTTGTTCAAAGCCCAAGATGTGAAGCTGAAAGGTCTATTTGTATCTTGTTCGAAGCCCAAGATATGAAGCTGAAGGGTTTTGACTTTAGAGAGAATTTGTCATCTCTAAAGGGGATACTTGGTCAATTTGTCACAACTGTTGCGTGACTGGTTATAAAGGAGAATTACTTTAACTGGGATATGTGAATCCAGCAATGCCATAATTTCCTTTATAGGGGATTTTTGACCTGAAGGAGAAGACTTTAACTCAGTGTAGAGAAATGTTATCTTTCCTTAGGAATTTCTCATGCTAAAAGAGGGACAGTGGCGTGGATGTAAATAATCCAGAGGTTTGCCGCTTACAGCAATTAGATGAAGGAAAAGGAGTTGTTGATGTTTGTATACTATGAACAAGGCACAGATTTTGATGCTAAAAGGTTGATTGACTCAACCGGGGTTTTCTTATACAAAGCCTAAGAGGAGGCTATTGACCCAACAAGAGGGTGTTTTTATGTGTCTCGTATGAAGCCCGAGAGAGAGGCTAAAAGGGTTGACTCAACAAGAGAGTGCTTTTTTATGTGTCTTGTACGAAGCCCAAGACGGAGGCTAAAAGGAGGTTGACTCAACAAGAGAGTCTTTTATACTCAACAAGGGAGTGTTTTTGTATCTCGTACAAAGCCCGAGATGGAGGCTAAAGAGGTTTTACTCAACAAGAGAGTCTTTTATACTCAACAAGAGAGTGTGAATAGGTTAGCTCCGCTGGGGAGAATCATTGTACAAAGCCCAAGAAGAGGCTAGTGTGCTGGTGACTGTTTCAGTTTAGTGACAGGTCCAGTATGTTGGATAAAGAGAAAATCAGTTCTTATGAAAGGAACGATTAAGGGTATTATTGTGCTTTAGGATTGATCAGAGGATCAAGGTTATTTCCTGTTCTTTAAGGAAATGGGAAATCCAAAGGGTATTGAGACTATCCAAGTCTACCGGTGTTTTGAGAAATTGATTCTTAGGTAGTGAATGATCTTTGTATGATGCCCAAGAGAAGGCTGGTATGTTAAGGGATGAAGGTCAACCCATTAACTGGTCTGACACTTGACTCAGAAAGACAGCTCTAGCAATTTGATGACTGGGTTCTGTTCCTATACCTGTAGAGGTCTCTAGGTCCTTGTACTAATCCCAAGAGAAGGCATGAGAGCTTTTAAGAAGCTGAAGGGTCCTTGTACAACGCCCAAGAGGAAGCGGGGATGCTTTTAAGAAGCCTGTGGGTCCCCAAACCCTGAGAAGTTCAAGACATGCCATTCACCGAGAATAGATCAAGCCAGGAAAATCTGAGAATTTGGAAGAAACTCAAGAGATGCCATTCACGGAGAAAAGATTATCTCTGGGGAGTAGAGTCTCTTTGACGATTTCTAAGAGTGACAGTCTGAGAAAGGGTTCACCGAGAATGCTTCCTTTCACGTCTCCATATTGTTTAACCCCAAGAGGAGGGAAGACTGTGTCTGGTAATCCTATGGGGATCTAGTTTTGTTTGTATTTAAGAGTGACCAACAGGGCTTTACCTAGTGCTAAACGTAGTTGCCAGGGAAAACTCTAAATAACTATACTATTATTACACAGTTGATATTTGACAAGTATATAAAAGTTTGTGAAAGAAGACTTACTGTGAGCAGCCCCACAATACAGTTATATATATATATATATATATATATATATGAAAGCGGATAAAGAAAGCGGGTAAACACTTACTCAGTTGTAGAGCTTCCATGCTGTTTGGTTCGTTTATTCAACAAAGAAAGCTTTGATAACAATATTCAAAAATCAAAGGAGAAAGCGTTTTGAAAAGATTGTTTGGGGCTTACAACTCAAGGAGAGGCCCAAGGTTTTATCAGTAATTGCATTGTTGTTTTAAAATTGTACAGGGACTTATACAAGTGACTGAGGCCTAAAAAGGTTTTCTGTACAAAGGGATGGGTCTTACACTCTCTCAAGAGGCCCAAAGAATTATTTTTGTACAAGTGGTGGGGCTTACAGCTCAAGGAGAGGCCCAAAAGTTTTGTTTTAAAAGGCGACGATCGCGCCTAACTTTTTGATGGTATCGGGACTTATACAATACACTGAGCCCCAAATTATTTTGGTTTTCAAAAAGGGTTGGGTCTTACACTCTACTAGAGGCCCAATGATTTTTAAAGAATGGGGCTTATAACACGAGGGTAGGCCCAAGGGTTTGATTTTAAACTGGCGATCGCGTCGAGATTTTCTTTTAACGCAGAGGGACTTATACAATATCTGAGGCCCAAAATTGTTTTGGTTAAAAAGGGATTGGGTCTTAGACTCTATTAGAGGCCCAAAGTGTTTAAAAGTTTTGTTTGAGTGAAAATCAAGGAAACCCTAAATTTGTTTTCTTTTAAAAGTATATATTTAAAGAAAATCAAATAAAAATGATAAAAATACCAAATAAGTTTGAATAAACCACTTGTGATTTTTGTTGAGGGTTTGAAAAATGAGGTTTTAATCACAAGATAAATTAAAACTCATTTGGTTTTGATTTTCAAAGTAAATATTCACTTTTAAATGTTTAAAAACAATTAAAAAGGAATTTATTCACAAAAATACTAATTATATTAAATAACTAATATAAATTTAATTTTTTTTGGAATAAAATATTTCAACATTTTTGTGATTTTTTGCAAAAAGAACCAATAAAAAATAATTAAAATTGAGGGAGTTATTAATTTTTCAAATCATTAAAAATAATAAGAAAAACAATAAAAAAAGTGGAGAAAATAGCAAAAAGAGGATCTGGGGCGAGGGGGATTCGAACCTCAGACCTCTTGTGTATAGGCGCGCGCGCCTTACCACTGGGGTGGTGATGCATCTGTTGATTGAAACACAACCACAAATATACAAGGCTTGCCTTGTTTTTGGCCTGGCCCAAGGCAAGGCAAGGCAAGATTTTCGTTGAAAACGTGAAGGCCATAACTTTCTCATTTCTCCATGGATTGGGATAAAATTTAGGTCTATCCTGCCTAGAATTTCACAAGGAATTCAATGGTGGTGGTATTTTTTTTCAGATCATGCTCCTATGGAAAAACCCGATAGTGGTTTTGAAATAGACCATGATTTGCATTTTCTATGCCATCTCTTGGTACAAGCATGAATTACATGATAAATTGGTGCAAACACAATACATATAACATGTATAAGGGATGCATGATAAGTGGACATCAAAAGAAAGCATGGTTCAAAGAATCCAAGTTGTGATGCTTATCTCTTTTTGGAGCTTTTGTACAATCTGCCAAGCCACTTGTTCCAGAAGTGAGTTGATGCTTTGAACAACCTCAAATGATCTCTTAGAAGCTTTTAGGATGGTTGGAATCAGCTGGAAACCTCAGGAACAAGTTTGAGCTCTTTCTTGCAAAAGGGGTAAAAGTGGCCAAAATAGCAACTCTCTCAAATGGTGTTCCAGATGGGGGGAACCATTTGGGACAGTTCAAGGGTGATATTTGGAGTGTGTTTGAGGTTTTATCTGGTTTGGAAAGTGACTGAATCAAGACATGGCTTGAAAAATGCACAAAAGTCCTATTTTGAGGTTTTGAGAGGTGACTTTGTGATTTTGGTGTTACAGGTCACTTGTGAGAGTTTGGACAGCTTAGATATGATATATTGGATGTGTTTGGATCATAAGCTGTGGTGGAATTGCTCTCTAACTCAAAAACTCAGAGTTACCTTGCTAAAGAAGGTATATTTGCCTAGAGAAAGAGATTTTGAGGAAAGCAAGTGTTGTAGTGCTTTGGTGTACTTAAACTGAACACAATTGAGCTCTATTTATAGTAGAGCAAGTTTGTTTTGGCTACAATAGTGAATGGAAACTGCAGCAGAGGTTTGGCCAATGTTGAGCAATGAGAATCCAAGTCTCCTCTAGCCATTGACTAGAGGTTAGGGCACAGGCTGCTGGTCCCCTTGGTCTTGGATAAGTCTTGACTGAATTCATTTGGAAATGGATCAGTCCATTCCACCTTGGTGCATCCATTAAATGCTCCAATCCAAAATTGGAGTCTTGTCCCTCTTTTAGGCATTTCTAGGTTTGGCATGCTATTTTTGGTTCCAAAGACTTTGGAGGCTTGGGATTAGAGTTGGTTCCTCCTTGGTCCCCCCTTGAGGTGTTCAGATGGATAGAGTTTCTCTCCCTTTGCAAAATTTGAGCAAATCGAGCAAAACTCCCAAATCTGCCTTGCCATGACAGTTTGCAACAAGGCATATTGGCATTGTCATATCTCATGGCTCAAGTGGACTTTGATGGAGTTCTTGGCCATTTTGGAAAGCCCTCATATGATACAACAATTGTTTGACCATAATTGGTTTTGATACTTTTTGGATCCAAGTGAAAAATGCCCCTACATTTGGAAAAAAGTGAAGGTAGATTCTGACTTAGTGAAAATTTCACTAAGTGTTGGAAAAAAATGACATTTTCACTTTTTGTGATTTTGATCATTCCATAACTTAAAACCCATGAGGAATTGGAATGAGTTGTGTTTGAAGCTTTTGTAGAGGGCCATGTGAGCTACAAATCCAGCTTTGGATGGGGAAAAATGGCCTTGTGGTTTAGGAGTTATGATCCTCCAAAGTTGGTACCCTAGCCACTTTGTTCCATAACTTAGAAAAATTTCTAAGTTTTTATGGTTACCCCTTTTACAAGTTATCCTACTTTTCTTGAATTTTCTTGATGAATGATGATTCCAATCACACATTAACATCATTTTAGGGTTAAAAAACCATAATTGTGAGAAATCTCAAAAAGTCAAAGTTTGACTTTTGTGCACAGTAGACTTTTTATCAGATGAATTCCAAACTGTGCGATCCTTTATGAAATCAAGTCCTTGACCTAAATCAAACTTGATGGATTGATTTCATAGGTGTTATAGGGTGTATTGAATCATGTCCTAGGGTTTGTGAGCATGTCCTGGTCAAAAGTCAAAGATACGGTTGACTTTTCTCGCAAAACCCTAATTGTGGTTCTGATGAACTTGAAACTTATTGCTCAAGCTTCTTGGATCAACCCATTGTTGCAAATGGATCAATGTGGTTTATTAGAGACCCTCAAATCATATCTTGAGGTCTTGGCTCATGCTTGGCCCCAAAAGTCAACTTAGGGGTGAATTAGGTCAAGAAACCCTAATTCCTGATCTTTTATGAATGCATCCCCTGAGGTCAAATTGACTTAATGATTGGGTCCATGATGTCCCATGGAGCATATTAGGTTATGCTTTGAAGCATTGGCTCATGCCTAGAGGAAAAATTCCATCTGGAGGCCCTGGTCGACCAAACCCTAATTTGGTGACACTGGCGATCTTGAGGCTTAATCCACTCAGAATGTTGCAGCCTTGTGCTTGATTCTTGAAGTGGGAGTCCTCTTGATCCCTTGTGGATGTTTGAGAGGTTAGACAAGTTGAAGATCATGTCAATTCCTTGATTTATCCTTTGTTTAAGGCTCAAAGAGGGCTTGAAACCCTAATTCTGATTGTAATGGAGGCTCACCCATCTTTGGGGAGACTAATGGTTCATCCATATTATTATGATGATTTGCACAATGATGGAAAATCTTAGTGGTCAAAATTTGGGGTATGACAGATGCCCCTATTTAATCTTCTTGGACCCGAAGGTGTGAATGGCGAAGGTATTCGGGCATTCGGGGTGCAAGAGGATTAAATATCGGAATACCCAAAATTTTGATGGTGGTTATGAATTGTAGTTTGCCCATCCATCTTCTTTTTCTAAGCAATGATGCTTAGAAAAGGTAAACTTCCCCTCGATCCTGGTTTCCTACCAAGGAACTGGTCTTAGTTTCCGAAATAAACTTCCCCTCGATCCTGGTTTTCTACCAAGGAACTGGTCTCAGTTTCTGATATAAACTTCCCCTCGATCCTGGTTTCCCATCAAGGAACTTGTCTTAGTTTCTGATATAAACTTCCCCTCGATCCTGGTTTCCTACCAAGGAACTAGTCTTAGTTTCTGAAATAAACCTCCCCTCGATCCTGGTTTCCTACCAAGGAACTGGTCTCAGTTTCTTTTGTCAATAAACTTTCTTGACAAGGGACGCTATTCGTAGCGGTTTTCCTCAAACTTCTCGCCGAATTTTCCTGGGAAGATGCCATTTGATGGAAAAAGTTTTGATGTCAGACTTGCTGGGGAACCCAGTCGTCTGAGTTGTAGAGGGGTACAAACTTCTCTATTAGAGACGCCATTTATCAACTCTATCGGGGAAAACGAATCTCTTGAGAGACTGTTTCTGCTTGGAGATATTACATCATACTTTTCTCGAAGATCTTCTCGGAGAAATACCATATGATGTGATCCAATTTTGAGGTGCTGATGATTTCATTAACATTGACTTTTTAGAGAGAAAAATCAATGTGTTGCTGAGAGTCTGTAGTTGTGAGGCTTTCTCTGGGGATTTTCCTTAATCCGGGAAAGCGAAGGTATCATCTTCAATGGTAAAGAGTGACATTTGTCGAAAGTTTTCTGGTCTTTCAGAGGTTCAAGTTATCAAAGTGGTCGAGGAACCAACTCTAATCCAGAAATAAACTGGAGGAGAGAGATTGTTCAGACGCGACATTTCCTGACGAGGAAAGAACTGACAACTCGATTGAGAGGACTGTTATCACTAGGGGATAAGACTGACTAGAGTGATAGTGATGCAATATGAATTTGAATGCAAATCAACCATGCATGATGTATGTATGTATATGCTGACAAAACTGACACGACATACAGACTAGTAGATGAACACGACTGGATACTCGGCCACAGTGGGAGATAAAAAGTATCATTGGTTCAAGATAGCAATTCTGCCTCGCTTAGGAGAAGTAGTCCCTGCGGGGAGCTACGTTGATCGGGCTTAGGAGATGAGAACTCGGCCGAGGGTGTCAGATGGAACATTCGCGTCTGACACAGTTGATCCTTTATTCAGGTGTACTGGTCTAGAAGGAATACTTTGATTCTGCACTTTGAAGCTCGATTACTTCTAGAGAAGCGTTCGATGTTCTTTCGATGTTCAATAGTCGAAAGAAATTGCCATATTTATTTTAAAAGCGGAACAATTTTACAAGTAAATTCATTTTTGTTTTATTTCAAGAACTGTTGATCATGTTAAAATGTCGTTCTATAAAGCTAAAACAAATAAGAATTGCAAACAAAAGCACAAGGGCTCAAATTTTATTGATAGGATGGAAATCAGCCAAACGCGTGGTTCCATAGAGTATTTACAAAGTTTGAAAATGGTAATTTAAGGGAAAAGGGGCTACATTGAAACATAACGACCACTATCCTTCTACCAACTTTGAATTCGGGACATCCTGAGCTTCTGTCGAAGATGACCTTGACTGGAGTTTTTCTTCTGATGGATGGCATTACTGCTGAGGAGTTGAACTGATCAGATGTAGTTACCTGCCATTATCCCTAACTTTTGCCTGGATTGTACTTTGAGATTTCCAACCCACCAGGATGATTTTTGATCATGTCTCTAATTTTTGCCTGGACCGCCCTTTCGGGTTTTCAATCCACCGAGACGTTTTTTTTTAGTTTAGGCGAAGTATTTCTTGACTACATCAACATTTGTGGGGTAGGAAAATTCCCCTCCGTCCATGGTTGCAAGTCTCAAGGCGCCGCCTGAGAAAGCTTTCTTGACTACATAGGGGCCGTCATAGTTCAGAGTCCATTTACCCCGGAAATCAGGGAGAAATGATTGTATCTTTTTTAGCACGAGGTCCCCTTTTCTGAAGACGCGAGGTCGGACCTTTTTGTCAAACGCCTTCTTCATTCTTTGCTGATACAACTGACCATGGCATAATGCCGTTATTCATTTTTCCTCGATCAGATTTAGTTCGTCGTGCCGGCTTTGGTACCATTCAGCTTCTATTAGTTTAGCTTCCATCAATACCCTAATTGATGGGATCTCTACTTCGATGGGGAGCACTGCTTCCATGCCATAAACTAGAGAGAAAGGGGTTGCCCTTGTTGAAGCGCGGACAGATGTACGATAACCGTGAAGAGCAAAGGGGAGCATCTCATGCCAATCTTTATAGGTTACAACCATTTTCTGAACGATCTTTTTGATGTTCTTGTTAGCCGCTTCTACCACTCCATTCATCTTGGGTCGGTAGGGAGATGAGTTATGGTGTTCGATTTTGAACTCAACGTACAACTCTTTCATCATCTTATTGTTCAAGTTAGATCCATTATCAGTAATGATCTGGCTAGGAACACCATAACGGCAGATGATATTGTTTTTGATAAAGTGGATCACCACTTGTCAGATCACATTGGCGTATGACGCTGCTTCAACCCACTTGGTGAAGTAATCAATGGCTACCAGGATGAACCGATGTCCGTTCGAAGCCTTAGGTTCAATCATGCCGATCATGTCGATTCCCCATATGGAAAAAGGCCATGGAGAAGAAAGAACTTTGAGATGTGTTGGCTGTACATGGATTTTGTCGGAGTATATCTGACATTTGTGATACCTCCTCATGTACTGGTAGCAGTAAGATTCCATTGTCAACCAATAGTACCCTGCTCTCAGAATTTTTCTCGCCATTGTGTGTCCGTTGGCATGAGTGCCAAAGGATCCTTCGTGAATTTCTTTTATCAGCATGTCTGCTTCTGGTCTGTCTACACATCAGAGCAAGACCATGTCAAAGATTCTCTTATACAGTGTATCGCCGCTCAGAAAGAATCTGCCTGCCAGCCTTCTGAGGGTTTTTTTGTCTTTTCTTAGTGCCCCAGGTGGGTACTCTTGTTTCTGAAGGAAGCATTTGATATCGTGATACCAAGGTTTATCGTCTATGACTGCTTCAATCGTGAAGATGTAAGCGGGTCGTTCAAGGCGCATTATGTTGATCTTAGGTAAGTCGGTCCATTGACCTACACTAATCATGGAAGAGAGGGTGGCTAAGGCATCATCCATGTGATTCTCTTCACGAGGGATATGATGAAACTCAATTATGTTGAATGATGGTAACAACCTTCTCGCATAGTCTTTGTAAGGAATCAATCTGGATTGGTATGTGTTCCAATCTCCTTTGATCTGATTGACGACCAAAGCTGAGTCGCCATATACATCCAAGTTCTTGATCCTCAAATCAATCGCTTCTTCGAGACCCATAATACAAGCTTCGTATTCGGCCTCGTTATTTGTACACTTGAACGTAAGTCTGGCGGTGAAAGGAATGTGGGTACCCTGAGGTGTTATTATGATTGCCCCAATTCCGTTTCCGTAATGATTGACGGCTCCTTCAAAGATTAGTCCCCATTGGGAACCTGGTTCTGGCCCTTCACTGGGTAGCGGTTCATCGCAGTCTTTCATTTTTAGATACATAACATCTTCGTCTGGGAAGTCAAACCCGACTGATTCTTGATCGTCAATTGGTTGATGAACCAAATGATCAGCTAAAACACTTCCTTTAACGGATTTTTGAGCGTGGTATTCGATGTCGTATTCTGATAACAATATCTGCCAACGGGCAATCCTTCCCGTGAGAGCAGGCTTTTCAAAGACATACTTGATTGGATCCATTTCAGAGATCAATCAAGTAGTGTGACGAATCATGTACTGGCAAAGACATCTGGCTGCCCAAGCCAAAGCGCAGCAAGTTTTCTCAAGCATAGTGTACCGAGTCTCGCAGTCGGTGAATTTCTTGCTCAAATAGTAAATGGCAGACTCGTTTCTTTTGGTTTCGTCTTGTTGGCCAAGTACACAACCCATTGAGTCCTCTAGGACTGTGAGGTAGATGATCAGTGATCTTCCTTCCACTGGAGGTGATAGAATCGGTGGATTCAACAAATATTCCTTGATACTGTCGAAGGCGGTTTGGCAGTCTTCTGTCCAAATGCAGTCCTGATTCTTTTTGAGTAATTTGAAGATTGGCGCACATGTCGCACTCATGAGGAATATGAATCTGGAAATGTAGTTCAGACGTCCCAGGAATCCTCTGACTTGTTTTTCAGTCTTCGGAGAAGGCATTTCTTGAATGGCCTTGACCTTGTCAGGATCAACCTCAATTCCTTTTTGGCTGACGATGAACCCTAAAAGTTTCCCTGAACGGACACTGAAGGTGCACTTGTTAGGATTTAAGCGGAGTTTGTACTTTCTCAACCGGTCGAATCATTTTGACAGTTGGGTCACATGCGCCTCTTCTGTCTTAGATTTGGCAATCATATCATCGACATATACCTCGATTTCCTTGTGTATCATGTCATAAAATATAGTAGTCGTGGCCCTTTGATAGGTTGCCCCAGCGTTCTTCAAACCGAACGACATTACCTTATAACAAAAGGTACCCCATGGGGTAATGAACGAAGTTTTCTCCACGTCTTTCGGCGCCATTTTAATCTGATTATAGCCCGAGAATCCATCTATGAAGGAGAAAACTTTGAACTTTGTTGTACTGTCTACCAACATGTCAAAGTGTGTTAAAGGAAAGTCGTCCTTTGGACTAGCCTTGTTTAGATCTCTGTAGTCTACACACATTCTGACCTTTCCATCCTTTTTTGGATCTGGTACGATGTTGGCTAACCATTGAGGATATTCAGACGTGGCGAGGAAGCCCGCATCAATCTGTTTTTCTATCTACTCTTTGATTTTGATGGCCATGTCCGGGTGAGTCCGTCTTAGTCTTTGTTTTACTGGCGGACATTCCGATTTCAATGGTAAATGATGTTCCACGATGCTGGTATCCAACCTTGGCATGTCCTGGTAGGACCAAGCGAATACATCGGGAAACTCTTTGAGAAGCTTTATCAAACTTTCTTTGACAGCTGGACTGAGTAGGGCCCCAATCTTGACCTCTTTTCTCTCTTTTTTTGAACCCACATTGATCGTTTCCAACGGCTCTTTGTGAGGTTCAATGGACCTTTCCTCCAGTCTGAGTAATCGGGAGATCTCTTCTGGAATTTCGTTGTCAACTTCTTGTTCAGCCCCAAATACCGGGAACTCAAAGTTGGGAGAAGGCATTGGATCGTATGTTTCAACGGGGTTTAAAACGAGCAATCTGCATGACGTGATGATTTGTGTTTAGAAGAGATAAAGAAGATGCAAGTGGGTGTGCAGTGTTTTTTTTTTTGAAAAATTGCTTGTTTATTTGATTGATTTGTTTTTTAGGATTACCATTTTCGGAAAAAGCAAAAAGAAAACAGCAATTAATGCGGAAATTACAGAACGACGTTATTTTATTTATGAGCAAGTCGATTCATGAAACTACAGCCATATAAAACAAACTCTGTCGCTTTGGCCGAAGCGAAGAGGGAAATTTACAGAAAGTGAGCCCTATCAAAACACTTATTTCACCTGGGCAGGGTGAAAGGTTAAGATAAAGATGGCAATTACTTTGACTTATGAACAATCTTCGGAACATCGACAGCAACCCATTGGCGGCGAACTCCTTGGTAAATCACAAAGTCTGGTACTTTCCTTGATTTGTCTTCAGAAATAACACTGATTTCTGGCGGAGCAGGATCATTGGAATCTGTCTCCCAGGCAGAGTTGTCGTAGGAGGATTCCTCTGTTGTATTTTGCATAGTATTTGTTCTCTCAGGTAAATCTCCCCATCCAGTTGGTTGTATATCTTCGAACCTGATACGAGAGCTTTCGGGAGCGGTGTACTTGACCATGTAGTCGTATTTTCCACTTGGTTGTCCCAAGGTGTCCCACACTTCTTTGGAACTGGAGGAGTCATCTCTCTCGATGACATTGACCTCGGGAAAAGCATAGTTGATGAATTCTAGTCCGGCAAGCTTTGCCAATTCATCGTTGTACTGGATAGGTTTTGAATAACCTGAGTGTTGATCCCATGACATGGTGGGGATGCAGGTAGTCTGTTCAATGACGCTCAGCTGATTTTCATTGTTCGGCTGATTTTCTTGCCCCAAGTCTCGTGGGTACGGTTGCCAGATAGGCAGGCTATCCATTGGGCCATAATAATCGTGGTCAAAGTTATCTTTCATCAGAGTGTCCTCTTCTAATGAGTTTGGTGGGGCACGACATCCTTCTGGATCACAATCTCCATATATCATTTCGACGTCTGACCTCGGTATAAATCTCGGACTCTATGCGGGATAGCAAAAGGGCATAGGCACCTCTTCCTGAGACATATAACTGTCCTCGTTGAGATAGGACTTTCATTCCTCATCCGTATCAGAGAAATCTCCCTCGTTGATAGTATGGACTTCTTGAGGCACTGGGTGAAGGAAACCTCCACTGTGGAAGAAGTCCTGAATGGGATGAGAACTTTCATCGTTAGCAGCTGTCTGGGTGCAGGTTACAGAAAAACTAAGACCCTTCTTTGTTTTGTTATCAGTGGGAATGACAATTTGTCCCCATCCTTTTGTATTGTTATTTTTTATCACTTCGAGAGCATCTATGTACGAGGAAATCGGGGTTCCATTTTTTGATTAGCTGTCATTGCTCATGGACAGTGCTTGGAACTAAGTTCCAACAACCTCCTCGGGTTCTACATAAGTAGATAATGACAAGTTGCTCACGAGCAAGGCTTGTTCTCCATAAACCGTGACGAGTTAATCGCTCTTGACGAACTTCAGTTTCTGGTGCAGTGTCGAAGTGACTGCCCCATCCTGGTGTATCCAAGGTCTTCCTAATAAACAGTTGTATGCTGCCCGAACGTCCAAGACCTGGAAAGTGATTAGGAAAGTGTGAGGACCGATAGTTATGGGAAGGTCGACTTTGCCGATAACTGCTTTCTAAGACCCGTCAAATGCTTTGACGATGACCTCACTGCCCCTCATCGAGGGTCCTTTAAATGATAGTCGCATTAAAGTGGACTTCGGCATAATGTTGATGGTCGATCCTGTGTCTACCAGTACGGTGGCTAAAGCATCATCCTGGCAGTTAACTATGATATTGAGCGCCATATTGTGACTTTTGCCCCCCTCTGGCAAATCCTCATCATTGAATCATAAGTTGTTGCAGGAAGTGATGTTAGAGATGATGCTATCGAACTGTCATATTGACACATCCTGTTCCACAAAGGCCTGCTCTAAGACTTTCCGTAGAGCCTCTCTGTGGGCTTCGGAACTGAGTAAAAGTGATAGCACTGAGATCTTTGAAGGAGTTTGTAACAGTTGATCAACAATGTTGTATTCACTCCTTTGGATGAGCTTCAGCATCTCATCATTGTTTTCTGAAAGGTCGGGATTACTGGATTGACCGACTGGTGGATTGGGAACTTCCATTTGAAGTTCCTTTTCTTTGTTAGGTTCTCCAACTCCTCGGTTGAAGATTTGACCGCTCCGTGTTACTCGACTGATGTCTGCAATATTTACGATGGAGGGTAATGGAATTTCCTTTCCATTCTCAATTATCGTTGCACCGTATTTGTAAGGGATCACCTTAGATGATTTATACGGTAATGGTCCCTGTAGATAGATACCTACAGGAGCCTTCTGATTTTTCTGACTATCGTAAGTAACTGCAATCAGTTCCTTGCTAAGAACCTTTGATTCGTCCAGTAGAGGGATGATGGTACAAACATCCTTGTTCCTCTCAGGGTCAGAGATTACAACCACGTCTCTGACTTGATCTGCGGAGTAGTCTGGCGTCCAGTCAATGGACCCCGAAGCTAGGTGTGGGTGAATCTCCCTGCGATCCAACTGACTTTGAAGGGCTGCTCGCATGAGGTAACATCCTTGGTTATTTTTCGAACAGACTCTACAACGTTCATAGTTGTATGGTGGCACCTGGCCATGCCCGTTTTGAATGCAGTGTAACCTCACTAGATCTGTTTCCGTAGATCGGACATCCAGACTTCGATGCCGAGTAGGGTTCCCATCAACCACACTGTTTTGTTGTGTGTCTTCATCTATATAGATTGGAAGCCACCAGTGGTTTAACAAGTGTTGTAAAGTTCTTTGAACGAGAGCGCATCCTTGGTTACTCTCACAACATCCTTTACAGTTCTGATAATCATGCGAAGTGAGAAAACCAAGTTGGTCCTGCCTGGTATGTAAGTCCACCAAGCTGGTATTCATCAGACGAATATCGAATATTTGAATCATGATGATCTGATAGGGATTCCTATCATGGTAGTCCTGGATCCATCCTAGATCCATCTGACGCTGGAGGGCCTCTTGTACAAAAGAGCATCCCTGTTTGTTTACCGAGCAAGTCAGACATGAATTATATCGTGCCGCGGAAGATTATGATACTGGTTTTTCCTTGAGTGCATTGCCACCAAGTTGACATTCATTGCACCGATGTCGTGGTTCTGAATGATGTTGGAATTCGTATAGGTCATGTTGACTCCATGAACTCGATGCTCTTGGATCCATCCGAGATCCAATTGTTCCTGTAGAGCTGATTGCACCACAGAACATCCCTAATTTTTTTTAGAGCAGATATCACACTGGTGATAGTTATGAGGTGGCACATGGCCATATCCACTCTGTCTATAATGTATCTTGACCAAGTTGGCCCTTAACAAGAGTACATCATCAATTTGATAGATGTTGTTAGACTCTCCCTCTATCAAATTGACTGCAGCTTTCTTATGTTGAGGCAGCGGGTTTGTGAGAACATTAGGATTCGTGTCCTTGAAAGATAAGACCCCACAAGCTTTTGCACATCAGATTTGAAACTGAGACAGTTTTCTATGTTATGCCCTGGTCCTCCTTGATGGTAAGGACAAGTCTGATCTGTTTTGAACCAAAAAGGTGGATTTTCTGGTACTGTAAGAGGAGACTTAGTTTGGACGTGCCCCTTGACCAGTAATAATGGAAGCAGTTCTGCGTACAACATGGGTATAGGGTCAAACCCTGGTGGTCGCATTGTACGGTTGTTGTTGTATGGAGGACGAGCCTGCTAAAGAGGCTGCTGATTAGGTTGGCTCTGCGCAACCTGAGGTTGATACGTAGGAACAGGCGCAGGATTGATAGCAGGAGTTACAGCTGCTACTGGTTGGTATCGTCGCCTTTGCTTTTTGAGAGAGATATTACCAATATCTTGCTCTTTTTTCTTAGGGAGAGCACTACCGTATCGTTTTGTACTACTTGATGATCCAGTGTCTTTTACTAAACGTCCTTCTCGGACTGCTTCCTCAAGACGAACTCCCATGCTGACCATCTCGGTGAAGTCACTGGGCGCACTGGCGACCATTCTGTCGTAGTAAAATGAGCTTAAGGTCTTTAAGAAGATCTTTGTCATCTCTTTTTCCTCAAGAGGTGGACAAATCTGAGCGGAAATTTCACGCCATCTCTGAGCGTATTCCTTAAAGGTTTCCTTGTCCTTTTGTGACATCGATCTGAGTTGATCTCTGTCCGGTGCCATGTCCAAATTGTATTTATATTATTGAACGAAAGCAGTGCCAAGATCTCTGAACATGCCGATCGTAGCGTGGTTTAAACCCATGTACCATTTTAATGCGGCACCGATTAAACTATCCTGAAAGTAATGAATTAGTAGCTCCTGGTTCTTTGTCTGAGCTGACATTCGCCGAGCGTACATCATTAAATGACTCTGAGGGCAAGAGTTACCCTTGTAATTTTCAAAGTCGGGCACTTGGAACTTGTGTGGAACTTTCACATTGGGGACCAAGAAGAGGTCTGCGGCGTCCTTTCCAAATAGATCCTGACCGCGAAGGGCCTACAGTTCTTTCTGTATTTCCAGGAACTGTTCCTGGAACTCATTCATTCTGTCGAACATGCTTTCTTTTCCACCAGAAGGTATATGGGGAATCTGTCCTTCCGGGACAGTGTGTACCACGGGTGGTGGTATAGTCATTATGGCCGAGACTCTCGGTGCCTCCCGAAGTTTGTAACCTTCAGGAGTTGCTACCATGCCCCTGGCATCTTCGCTTTCCCGAAGTTTGTAACCTTCAGGCCCAGCGGTTCCTGCTATGGTTCCCTGATCCTCAACGACCGGCGGAACATATCCTTCCAGGATATAGTTGAGTGGCATGCCCCAGGGACGATCTTTCGGCATTTTGTACCTAGGATCATACTTCTCCACTATGGGTGTTGATGTGATCTCTGAGATCACAGTCCTTTATTATTGTATCTGAGCTTCTGCTAGAGCTTGCATGTCGTTATGAAGCTTTCTTAGATCTTCTTTCAGAGTGTCGATCTCTTCTCTCAACTCTCTGTTCTCTTCCTCGAGATTATCCATCTTTTTCTGACGATTGGCCCGAGTATTGTACGAGTGAGACAGTTTGACTCTAGAATCGAGACGTAAACGTGAGATTCGTAGGTAAGAAGAATGCGTTTATGAGAATGATGAATGCAATGATTATATTAATTATTTTTGTTTATTCAAAGTAAACTTCGACAATTGGATTGCAAATATCAAACAGTGGGGAAACCCCATTTTATTGAATTCAAAGGATTGTGGAAATGGAAATACAGTAGATTACAAAGTGCTGGAAAATGAAATCTAAACTAATGGATCCCGAGTCCTCTCTGAGGAGAGCTCAAGTGCTGGTTCTGGTACTTTCCTCTTCTTTGACCGGGGCTCTTGGGCCGTTGTCGGGTTGTCATTCCTCTGCCAAGTGAAAGGAGCCAGCAAATTCCTTTGGTCATCCTGATTCTCTACAGCATGTTGCTCTAGAATCTCAATCAGAGCATCCTTTTCTTTTAACAGTTGTTGTATTTTCTTGCACTCCACATTGAGAATAGGGTACTTGTTCCTCCAAGACCTCTTCTCCCGCTAAACTTTGCTGAGAGTAACCTGAAATTTTTCCGTCTCAAACATGAAATAAAGGGCAGAGTCCCTTAATGGAATAACTTCCTGGTGAGGGTAAGGCATCCTCAGCTTGAGAGCTCTAGTTTGTACCCAGTGGAGATAAGGCTCCATCGAGACACAATCTGGTTTTCCTAGAGACTCTCGTCCTTTCCTATGAACGTGTTTCCAAGCGTGCAAAATTTCCGTCTTTAGTGCCCTGTCATTTTCTCCTTCCTTGAAGAAAAGACCTTCCAGATGAGCATTGCGCGGGACATGCCTCATCGGGTATCCAAATTAACGGCGAAATAACACCAAATGATAGTTGAATCTCCCCTTAGTTCCTATAAGGGGTGCATTTGGGAAATTTCCACAACGGTCAATGATCCTGATCCCGTCATAGATTCGATTGTACCAATCGATGTCAGAGTTGGTAAGAGACATGATTCTCTGCGACCAACGTAAAGTATTCTTTTGATCCCAAAATGCAGCAGACATGGGCAAATGGGAAGTGAACCATTTGTATAGCAGGGGTACACAGCATGTGATCATTCCTCCACTGTATAAATTACTTAAGTGTACCGAATGATACGCATCTGCGAGTAAGGTCGGTACGGGGTTTCCAATCAGAAAAATTTTAATGGCATTGATATCTACAAAGTTATCGATGTTGGGAAACAAAAATAACCCGTAGGTGAGCAAAACAAAGATGCTCTCGAAAGCGGCCACGTTCCCTATACTAGCAAAGTACAGGGATTTATTTGTCAAGAATTGGGCTGGCAAACCCTGGATGCCACCCTTAGTGGTTATGTGAGTCCTGACTTCTGACTCATCCAAATAAATTGCTCTTGCAATGGTCTGATCCTTTGGAATTTCTTCCTGTCCAGAAAAGGGAGCTTGATCGGTAATATGTAAATCAGTCAGGTGAGAGTACTCCTCAAGCGTTGGTGCTAGCTGATAATTCGGGAATGTGAAACAGTGATAGACCGGATCGTAGAACTGGATTAACATGGACAGGATTCCTTCAATTACGTGAACCCTCAACAAGGACAACAGTCCTCCATACTTGGCTCTGAAAGCCTCGTGGTTGGTGATCATTCTCGCCAGACCTCTTAAATCCTCTAACTTTGGAACCTTGAAGGTGTACTTATAAGTTTTCCTTCTACCGAAACCCATTAGCGCAATCTCCTTTCTCTCTGACATTTGCAATCATTGTCTTAGTTTAATTTGAAAAAGTGAGACTAGAAGAGAAGATTTTTTTATTTTTTATTTTAATGTTTTTTAAATGAATGTATGAATGCAGCACACAAAAACATAGAAAACACATGGGGTCAAAGGGTCGGTGTCATGAAGTCAAGGCTCTCCCCCCCCCCCCCCACAAAGGTTTATACTGGTGATTTTTTGTACCTGTCCGCAAAATCATTGACCCCTCTGGGATAACAACAGCAAGTGGATCGCCTGCGAGCTGATGTATCCTAGAGTGATCTCAAATGAGGGTAGTATCGCGTGACAACTATTTCTGATAGCTTCCGCACTACAAAATGGCTTAAGTCTACTAAAAACCTCAGCTTCTCAGATAACCCAGTCGACCACACTACTTTCAACAAACAAAGTCGTATAGGCAATGTATCTGCAAAGGGAGTCTCCACTGAGTTTGATGGTCGATCGGGGGCTCTTAACTGGAATTCACTCCCAGTAAGATTACCCGCATTGCCATCACCTATCTTAGGTGTATACTCAGTCTTTCCGCATGCGGCATCACACACATTCCCATTAGCAGAAAAATAAACACAGATATCAATTAGGAAAAGCAGTATATATATATATATATATATATATATATATATATATATATATATATATATATATATATATATTTGTCTTAATCATCCTAGACCTCTAGTCTTATGATCCTATACAAACAATGACTCCTCAGCAGAGTCGCCATTTCTGTGACACTTTGAGAACTCAGGTTTCAACCAGAGAGATAAGAGGGACAAGATGCCCTGCGTTGCCCCACGGTGGGCGCCATTTTCTGTAGTGAGCGATTTTGGACGTGGTTCTTAAGCACTGTCGCTTTGGGGTACTACAGGTCGATTCATTTTTTACCCTATTGAATCTGACTAAGGAAGGGAAATAGATGTCTCCAATTAACCCTGCTTGCATACTGAGTTTAAACAGATAACTGTTGGTTTACAGATGCGGTTTAGATTGTGGGCCTCTCTCTGCTTATTTTGTTAAGAATGAAATGGCGGGACTATTTGTGAGGATGTTAGGACTAATGTTTTTTGATTGATGTGTGAAGGTACGGGATTTTGGCTTTTTGATTAGTGTGCTCGCTAAGATTCTTTTCAATCTTATGCCTACTGTAATACCCCAAAATTTGCTCCCCCTTTTTGTCATCTTAGCATAGCATTATCATTTATCATATCATATCCATCTCATTAGCATTGCATTGCATTTAACATAGAAAAATGAAGCATAACATCTCTCTTACCATCAAGGCATGTGATCAGGTGAAAGATGGACAATCAAGGGATCATTCAAAGCACAAAAAGGTCAAACAAGTTGCCTCAAGAAAAACTAAGAGGTCTTTCATGTCTCATATTTCAATTGATCATCCACCATCTCAAGGAAGTGAGATTCAATGGGAGATTGAAACAATACATACTTCATCATGCAAGAGGTTCAAAAACTGAAGGAAAACCCTCAAAAGAGAAAGCTCATTAATCCAAAATCACCCTCAAGTGGCATATCTCATCATCCTTTAAGAGGATACACAACATACTCTGAGGAATTTGAAATTGAAGACTGCATTTTTCCCTCCTAACCAGAGGGGGTCAAAATTAGGGTTTCCAATAAAATCAGGGAATCTCTGATTTTTTGGACAAGACTTGTTGTCATGGTATTCCATATGTCCATAAGTGTATGGGTGTGGAAAATTGCCTCTCAATTGGTTTTAGAAGTGGTTCAATTGGAAGAAAGATCAAAAGTCAGGAAATTTGGGGCCAAGTCAAATAATCAGGGGAAAAAGTCAACTCTTGACTTTTTGAGGCCAAATTCATGAAATTCATGTTATATGTGACCAATGTGCAAAATTTGATCAAGAAAATCCAAAGGAATCATGAAAAAATCAAGATGTAGAAAGTTGCCATTTTGGGATGAAGTAGGGTTACTAAAAAAGGCAAGTTTTGGCCATTTTGCATCAGAGTTTGAACCAAGGCCATTTAAAATTGAGGCACCAAATGAAAATTCCACTCGGCCACAATAAAATTTCTTTCTCTAAGCTTCAAATCCATGTGTAGAACATCTCCATTGGATAAAAATTGAGAGAGATATGATTGATCAAAGTTGGAGGAAAGTAGGGCAAAAACCAGGGCATGACCAAGGATTTTCATGTCACGCGCACATCATTTTCTCAAACAGTTGGTGAGCCAAATGTCCACCTATTTTTCATTAAGAAGGAAGCTCCAAAGGAGGAAATTTTCAACATCAAAGTTGTTCCTTGTAGTGTCATCTTCAATATTCATGTTGGACAAAATTCCATTTGATCAATTTATGAGGGAGAAATCTTGGTCTCAAGTTAGGTTGATTAGGCTGAAGTTTCATGCATTCCACTGCCACGACATGACCTGCTTCACACGCCTACCACACAGTCCCCAAACTTTGATGTTCACAGCTATTTTCAAGCCTCTTGCACACCTCATTTCAACTCAAGTCCAACACCAATGTTGTTCTATGATATCTCCTCTTTCCAATGACACCAAATGCTCATGATTCCATGCATTAGTGTGTGAGAATTCCATCCCCAAAACTCCATGTTCCAAACTGTCACAAAACCAAATAATAACAATGTTGTTGAATCCATATCAGTTTGCACACATGCTTTATGCATCACTCTTCATTCTTTTCCTCATTTAAACCAACATCCCCTTACAAACTTGAGTGGCACGTGCTTCGCTTACTACATGAGAATGGAAGGAAACTTGCCCAACAAGTTGCTCTGCTACATCAGAACCGCATCACCCCCACTCTTTTCCATTAAGCCTCACCATAACACACCATGAGTCATCACCATAACATCCCAACCAACCTCACTCGCCCCTAACTAACTTGACTCAGTTAGTTAGGGTGCACTCAGTTTAACCATGCTAACTCATTTAACTCAACTCACTAAACCATGATTAAAGCTCACTATAAATAGAAAATTCACTCTCTAATTTCATTTTCAACTCCATTCTTCTCATTTCACTCCAAAACACTCTCTACTTTTCTCTCTGATTCTCTAACTCTTTTTCATCAAAAACTTCTTCTCTTACACGAGATTTTCATCTACTTCATCTTCATCATCATCAATGGAGCATGATTGAATCCACACGATTTTCTCAAGTATACTTCGGCAAGATTTGAATCTCTTTTCTCTCAAGATAGCATTTATTTTGCTCAGTTTTGAAGCTCTAAGGTTGAAGAAGCAAGTATTTCCTCTGGTTTTCTAAAACTCTACAAGAACTGCAAGATCAAGTTCCAAAGCTCACAAACTCTTCTCTCATGTTTACTTGTTCATTTTGTTGTTTTCATGATGATTTGAGCTTAATAGAAGCGTTTGAACTCCGGCTAGTTTATAGGCCTTCTAAAGGCGTAGTTGCAAAACTTAGGGCATGATTTGATCTCTTCTGTTCTTGCTATGTGTGTGTGTTTCGTGGTTTTTATGAGCATATTCATGATCTACGTTAGCTCAGCTTCAATTTGGTATGAGATTTGTGCATTTTGGTGAAGAGTGAGAGTTGCAGGTGGTGGTTGTTGGCCGGAGAAGGTGACTGGAGGTTCCTCTTCGGCCGGTGACTTGATTTTAGGGTTTTGTTGCAGTTTGAATGAGAACCGTTGGATGATCACTATCGTGTGGCTTGTATGATGACAACGCATTAAAACGCATGTGCATGTCATGTGCCATTTTTCTGATTCACTTAAATGTGATGTGATGCATTGCATGGTAGTTAAGATGCACATTCATGTACGCGCGTTGGATGTAATTACCTTGACTTGTTTGTTGACTTGACTTAATCTGGTGGCTGGGATCATTTTGACTATTGTTGACTAAAGTGCATGCTTGTTATCGTGTTCTGCGTGTAATTGGACTTAAGCTGAATTGCTATTCGCACCTTTTATTTCTAAAGCCCAAATCATCTGAACTAAACAATTGTTATGCTTGCACCCCCTTTCCTTATTCCATTTCCATTTTATTTTTCCATTTTGCATACACGTTTGCTTTTTAATTTTTAAAAATACTAAATGGCATTATAAAATTCTACAAAAATTCATGAACATCATTAAGACATTTAGAAAATTTTTGGTGATTTTATTTTCTGATTTTATGACGTTTTGCCCCTGCTCCATTATTCTCTTTGATTTTCTTTTGTGTGCATTCTTAATGTGGTACATGATTTTGTGCATTTTTGTTCTTGGTCATTAAAAATAGTTTTGATTTGCTTCTTTTTGCATTAAGTCATTAACATCTTGAAGTATGTCCTATGATTTTTATTTTATTTTTTAGATCATTTCATGACATGTTTAGATGTCCATCTTTGCATTACTTTGCATGTGTATCCAACTTGACTTAAGTGCATTGTATAAAGCCTTTTTGCCTTGATTTCTTGCATGCTATTTTGGTATATGATTCACTTCTGACTTGTGTATCTTTAAAACATGTTTGCTTAATTTCCTTGAGTTCATTTAATTTTTGTGTGATGCATTACATTTGAAGCATAATGACATGTCATATCCTTGTAATATTTGTGCATGTTTACATGTTTTCTTTTGTGCATACTTGCATGATCATTTGCATGTTTTGTGAACCATTTATGTGACATTGTAGGTCATTGATACACATTATATGTCACCTTTGCATGTTGATTGTCATTTGAACCTTGTGTACCTTTAACATGTTGTTTTGCACTTTCTTTTTTTGAACTTCCATTTCAATTATATTCCTTGTATAACTTCTTGAATGTCTTGATGTTTGATCCATGAACAATTTGAGATATGTATAAGCCATTTTCCATTTAGTTCAATTCTGATCCTTGAATTACATGTTTCATTTATGCATGTTTCTTTCATTTCTTTTCATCTTTCATTTCCCTTTTCTTATGATAGCATGTTCTAATGCCATGGATGATGATTGTGGGTTGTTCACTTGAACTTGCTTGATGATAATCATTTGTTTTCCATATGATGCACATTCTGGTTATGACTAATAGGATTTGATCTTTCATCTTATTCTTTTGATCTTTATGGTGCATTAAGTGTTCCTTTGCTTCTTATACTTTTTATACATGTTTACTAACCATGTAGGGGCTTTGGTAAGTTGCAATTGAGTGTGGATAAGGAATCCACATTCAAACTTCTTTCCTTTCATCTCTTTTACAATTCAATTTTGTGTTTGTTAAGCACTTATGTGTTTTCTTTGTTAATAACTCATTACTTCCCCTTTTGAGTTACATTTCATCTTCTACTTTAGAAGTGAATTGTTTTGCTCATTTCTTCTTTAGACTTTAGGTTTAAACCTCACAAACCCTTAGGATCACTCCCTTAATTAATTGATTAGGATTGAGTCTTAGTTCACATAGGTTCTACCTTTATCCTCTCTTGAGTCTTTCATCTTCTCTTCTCATCTCAAAAGAAAATTTAAAAAATGTAATAAAGGTAGGCATTTATTGCATTTAGGCCTTTCATATAAAGAAAAGATTTTAAGGGGTCTTCTCTTATAATCTTAGAATGTGTAGCATATAGCCCATCTTGGGTCAATGTGTTAAACATTTGATCTTGTATGAGGGACTTAAATGCAATACTTGTTGAAGGTACAAATAAAAAAACACTTCTTCATTTCTTAATCAACAAAAACACTTAATAAATACAAGTATGCTAGTGTGTTTGAACCTTGATAATTGGAACTAAGTGTGAGGGTCTTCTTCATTCTTAGTGTGTTTTCTTATCCATTCCATCTTGGAATGTGAGGATGTACACATTCCAATGACTAAGATTTGGATACACTATCATACGCAAACAAATAAAAAGAAACTTCTAAAAGACAAAAACAAACAATGACGTCTTTCCTTCGGGAATTCTTTTCTCATCTCATTCATTCTCAACGTATGAACGTGCTTCTTCTCGTTCTCTTGCAAGATGGTAACGCACTCGGACCAGCGAGCCTGCAACACCTGAGCTAGAACGTTAGCCGTTTCCTTGAAAAACACAAACAATTCATCCCTAGTGAGGGGAACTATGTCGCTCTGATTCTCATGTTCCCGATGAGATACGTAGGCAGTGGGGTAGGGCCCATTCGAGCACTTCTTTTATTTTCCCTACATTTGTTTCTCTTTCTCTCTCCTTTCCTTTTCCATTCCTTTTCATTCCTTTTCCAGTATTCCTTTCCTTACACCCTTTGATTGAGACAAGCAAGTGTGGATCCCATCGGGTACGATGGACACATGGGGGTGCTAATACCTTCCTCACGCGTAACCGACTCCCGAACCCAGTTCTCTTGGTCGCAAGACCATGTTCTTTCCTTCCTTCAGGTTTACAAGGTGTTTCCTTTCCCTCTCTTGGGATAAATACACATTCCTGGCGACTCTGTTTCGGTGCCACTTTCGCGTTTGTACTAGGATGAAAATCCCGGGAGCGACAGCTGGCGACTCTGCTGGGGACCGAACCCAGAATCTCTGGTTTCCTTAGCGAGTCAATCCTAGCGCTTGTCTGTTTTTCTTTCATTGGGTGTTTACTTTTTTGCGGTATTTACTGTTGTATTGTATTGCTATTTACTGTATTGCTGCTTTACTGTACTTTACTGTATTTATCACATTTGCTGCATTACATATCATTATTATGCTGGACTGTGCTGTTGTTTTCTATTTGGCGGGATGGGTGTTCTGAGATATGAGCCCACTACCAAGGCTTGAGTACACACATAGGTATTAGAGTGGATAGTCATGACGCTTGCGTGGTGGTGACCACGTATTGTTGTTCATGAGACCCACAACCAGACGAGGTTCTATCAGGAGCTTTCTGCTACTGCATGTTATGTAGGCCAGTAGTTATTCTCTTGAGGAACTATCGACTCTGGTGACCATTCCCGAGAACTCAGTTGCGCACTCCTCCTGAGATGTGACAGTGGCAGACCACATTTTGTGGCAAACCCATTGCACATTCTCGATCCGAGGACCCAATGCTGGGAACTTGCTATAGGTTGTCCTTTTTGAAAGAGAATCAGTGGAGGCACTCCTCGATTGGCGATAGTACTGTACCCCGAGGGATGAATGTACTATTGCTTCTCGACCTCAGTGCCAGAAGCTGAGGATCTTTCGTTTTGGAGAATCAGTTGAGGCCTCCTCGATTGATGATGATGCCAAACCAGAAATGGTGAAAGTATCATCATTTCTCGACCTGAGAGCCCGGGATACTGAACATCCTAGTACCCACATGTGAGAAGGGCGGGTTGTTTACAGGTTTGCAGGAAACCATAACCTCCTACATACCCGGTTTTCTATCATCGTCGCTCACAAGGAAGTTTCATCCTATTGTATTCAGATGGTTTTTTATCTATGGTTCTATATTGTTCTCAGAGCTACACTGACACCGTTCACAATTCAGCACAGACACCTGATTACCTGATCACATTGCCCTTTGCATTGCATTATCATATCCTAACATACATGTTTATTCATTTCCAGGTGCATATTTTACCCTTGATTCCAATCATCAGGTCCCCGCAAAGATGAACACTAAAGAGAGGAAGAACATCATCAGCTACAAGTTCCTTACGCCTACTTTGGGCCCTATTATTATGCTGAAGGGAATGCCGAGCCCTGCAGTACGAGAAGCTTTTGAAGAGAAATATGGGTGGATTTTATCTGTGGTCTGTAATGTCAGTGATTATGAAGCCAGAGGTCTCCATACGTTGATGCAGTTCTATGATCCGCCTCTGAGGTGTTTTGTATTTCCAGACTATGTGTTGGTTCCTACCTTGGAGGAGTATTCCAACATGTTGGGGATTGCTATCAAGGAGGAACCCCCTTTCTTTGGATCGGTAGGAGATCTTGACTTTGGAAAGGTGGCTGGTGCTCTTTATTTGAGCAAATCAGAGTTAGACGCCAATGTCTCCAACAAAGGAAAGATTCGTGGTTACAAGCTGGAATATCTGATTAAGAAGGCCCAGGAAGCAGCTAAAGGCGAGAATTGGGTTGTTTTTAATGCTTTGCTAGCCCTTTGTATATACGGCATAGTGTTGTTTCCCAACGAGCCAGATTTCATTGATGCGGACGCCATACAGATATTCATGATGAAGAATCCGGTGCCAACACTACTGGGAGATCTTCACTACTCTTTGTACAACCGAAACGAAAAGAAAAGAGGAGGGATAATTCGTTGATGTGCACCTTTGTTCTATAAGTGGTTTGCAGGCCGCTTACCACAATCAGGGGCTTTTGTGGATTCCAAAGATTCTCTAGAGTGGAAACAGCGTTTAATGGGATTAGTGGCCAAGGACATCGTATGGGTAGATCATGGGCTGATTGGCAAGAATATTATCCACAACTGTGGTAAGTTCCCTAATGTTCCACTGATAGGAAGAATGGGTGGAATTAACTACAATCCTTCTTTGGCCATTCGGCAGTTTGGGTATGTCCTGATGGGTCCGCCTATTAAGAGAGATGTAGAGGAGTCCCTTTATTTTCATACATCAGGTGGTTGGGAAACAGCACAGAAAGCTTCTGAAAGCTGGGGTAGCATACTGAAAAAGGGGAAAGTTGCTCTAGGCAAGCCTAACAACCGGGTTTATCCAGCATATGAAGAGTGGGTGAAGAAAAGAGTTGAAGATTTTCTCTTGCCTTTTGGTAAGGCACCCCTTTTGTATCCGGAGAATGAGAAAGCAAGAAGCACTGCTACTGTGGAAGAAGTTGACAAGTTGCAAGCCTTGGTGAAAAAGCTTCAAGGAGAGAATTCCGAGTTGAGTAGTCGTCTTCAGAATGCTCTACATGCCAACAAGGAGCTGGAGCGGAAAGCCCAAGATGCTGAACGAATCCTAGCTACAAAAGAGAAAGACTTTGCTGGAAGAGCTCAACATTTCCAAAAGATTAGTAAAGGTGCCGACGCTGCTACTCAAGCTCACAAGCAAACCAAACAGGCCTTAGCGCAGAACAAAGAGAAGTTATCTAAGTTTCAGTAAGCTTGGGATGAGGTCAGGCTCGAGAATGCTGAATTACGGGAACAGTTGCAGATTAAAGACGAAGAGCTTAAGAAGGCACATGAGCAGAGGAGAAGGTATCGAGAAAGTCTCGGTAAAAGTCAAGGACAGTTAGAAGAAGCCAGAAGAGAGCTGAAGAATACCAAGAAAGAGCTTGAAGAAGTCATGATAGAAAGGGAGATACTCAAGACGCAAGCTGGCATAAAAAGACACAAAGGAGTGTGCGATGACGAAGCTTTGATGCTGCATATGGGTTCTTTAACAGAAGCTCTCTAGAAAAGGGATGTTTTGATTAGAGAGATGATTAAAAAGCCGAATCACCAGCGTACTCGCATACTCTTTGAGGAAATCAAATGCACAAGTGATAAGCTAAAGAACGTGGAATTGTCAGATTGATGTTCTTTGTTTTCTTGTATTTTGTTGTTAATGGTTACCATCAGGCATGTTGATGGACCCATCTTTCCTTTGTACTTCAGTTATTGATGAATCTCTGTTGAATGTATTTGAACACTTTGTTGAATGGGGATGAGCAGTTTTATTCAGAATTAGTCATCATCAGATATCTGTACACAAGCACATGACCACGACACGTCTCTTTATATCACGATTTCTGGTCTTCAGATTTCCGTGGTCAAGGTTGGAATCAGGGTGTAAGCCACCTCGGAAATGATAAACATGACATTTGCATTTGCATGGCATATCATTTTTTGCATTGCAGGTTTTCTTTTTTGCAGGCGCCTGCTAACCTTTATTTGGTTTTCAGGCACGATAGCTGATACCCCGGTTCACCGATATTCTACCCGACGCAATCAAGCAAGAGTCATGGAGCAAGTTCAGACTGAGTTAGCTGATTTGAGGGGAAGGATAGAACAGTTCATGAACCTTATGCAGGGGATTGCTCAAGGACAGCAGGAGTTGAGGACTGGTCAAGAAAACATGAGGATTGGACAAGAAGCTATGAGAACCACTATCCAGAGGCTAGAAACTGAAATCCCAAATCGCAACGTGCGCACTCCTCCTGTTGGCACAATCCCTGCTGATGGGGTACATCTGGGATTTGATAACAATGAGGATGGTCAGGAAGACCAGTTCACTGCATTCAATAATGACATGGGTTTCTACAATGACGACCGAAAATATGAAGGGCTGGATGAAAGACTCAAGGCCATTGAAAGCCAAAGTCCTCTGGGAATTGATGTAGAAGACATGGGTCTCGTGCAGGGTGTGCGAATCCCTCCCAAGTTCAAGCTTCCTGCTTTGGACAAGTACAATGGCAGTACCTGTCCCAAAACACATTTGCAAGCTTACAATCGCAAGATTGCCGCTTACACCGAGGACCAAAAGCTCTGGATGTATTTTTTCCAGGATAGCGTGTCAGGCGCTTCCCTGGAATGGTACATTAAGCTGGACAGGGTTCATGTAAGGAGTTGGAAAGATTTGTGCGCTGCGTTTCTGAAGCAGTATCAATATAATCTGGACATGGTACCTAATCATACTCAATTGCAGAGTATGACTCAGGATAACAAGGAGGGCTTTAAGCAGTACGCACAGAGATGGAGAGAATTGGCTGCCCGAGTTCAACCACCTTTGGGTGATCGTGAGATGGATGATATGTTCATGAGCACACTTCAAGGGACGTATTTGGATAGACTTGTTGCATGTCCTTCCACGGGGTTTGCCGATATCGTCGTTGCTGGGGAACGAATTGAAAGTCTGCTGAAATTGGGTAAGATTCAAGATGTTGCTTGAAGTTCAAAGAAACCCTTTGCCAATGGACCAAGGAAAAGAGAAGGGGAGTCCAGCGCTGTGTATAGAGGAAAGGGCCGAGGCAGGACTCAATCTTACCATCAGGTGGATGCTGTAACCATTCTGATTCCAGCAGTACAGCAAGCTCCAGATCAGTAAGCTAGACCCCGATTCCAGACTAATAGACAAAGGGACCGTAAGTTTGATCCCTTGCCTATGACATATGCTGCTTTGCTACCACAACTGCTCAAAGAGAAGTTGGTCGAACTTCGGACTATGAAGCCATTAGATACCGGAAAATTGCCTCAAGGTTACGATGCTAATGTTCGATGTGAATTTCATTCTGGTGCGCCAGGTCACTCAGTAGAGAAGTGTTGGGCCTTTCAACATAAGGTTCAAGATCTGATCGATGCAAAAGCTATTAACTTCTCTAAGCCGCCGAATGTTCGTGATAACCCAATGCCTCATCATGGAGGTACAGGCACGAATGCTATTTTCGATGGCGAGAAGTTGAATTTGATTACTAATGTTAATTTGGTAAAGACTCCGCTGTTGATTATAAAAGAACGTTTGTTAAAAGGAAAGGTATTTCCTGGATGTGCCTCTGATTGCGAGGATTGTGCGAGACAGATTAATGGCTGCGGTAAGTTGAAAGTTGGACTGCAGAATCTCATGGACGAAGGAAGTCTTCAGTTTGATAAAGTAGAGAAAGAAAGGGATGTTTCTGCTGTTACCATCTATTATAATCCAGTTGAAATACAGGTGCCTGCTGAAGAGCCTGTTGCTATCATTGTGCCCGAGAGGCCGAAACCAGTTACAATTATGGTTCCTGAATCGGCTTCTTATGTGTCTAATAGGGCAGTTCCGTGGCAATATGGAACTGATACTCATCAAGGAGGAAGTCAACAGAGGGAAGAGGCTGCTGTTGGTACCAGTGTTGAGAATGTCAGTGGACCGAGTGGTTTCACCAGGAGTGGTCGACTGTTTGCTCCCCAGACTCTAAGGAATGATAAGGAAGCAGAAGTTGCTGCAAGAGCGAAAGGAAAACAGGTTGTTGATGACAAGGTGCCTGTTCAGGAAGAGGACCCTAAAGTCAATTTTGATAATGATGTTGAAGAATTTATGAGGGTTATCAAAAAGAGCGATTATAAGATCATTGACCAGCTTAATCAGACACCCTCTAAAATTTCGATATTATCCCTGTTAATGAGTTCAAATGCACACCGGGCTGCTTTGTTGAAAGTTCTAAACATGGCATATGTTCCCCAAGAGATTACGGTGAATCAGTTGGAGGGAGTAATTTCTAATGTGAATGTGAGCCACGGGTTGGGGTTTACGAACAGGGATTTGACACCAGATGGACGTAATCACAACAAAGCGTTGCACATCACACTTGAATACAAAGGAGCTGTTTTGTCGCATGTGCTGGTTGACACAGGTTCTTCCTTAAATGTGTTACCCAAAAAGGCCCTGATGAAAATTAAAGTAGATGGATTGGTTCTTAGACCTAGTGATCTGATTGTGAGAGCTTTCGATGGATCCCAGAGATCGGTGTTTGGGGAGGTTGAACTACCAATACAAGTTGGTCCACAGATATTCAAGACGATCTTTCATGTTATGGACATTCAGCCTGCTTATAGCTGTTTGTTGGGCCGACCATGGATTCACGCAGCGGGTGCAGTTACCTCCACGCTTCATCAGAAGCTCAAGTATGTGTTCGAGGGTCAAGTGGTCACTGTTTGCGGTGAGGAAGATATATTTGTGAGTCATCTATCCACTTTCAAATATGTGGAAATGGATGGAGAAATTCATGAAACTTTGTGCCAATCTTTTGAAGCCCTGAATATCAATAACTTACCAGAGTCTACTTTAGCAGCAGTGATGTCGAATGTGCCAGCTGGACCAAGTACGTCAATCGTGTCCTATAAGCAGGCCAGAGAAGTGGTCGAAAGCGGGAATGCCCAGGGTTGGGGTAAAGTTATTGACGTGTTTGTGAAAGAAGATAAGTTTGGCATTGGATACCAGCCGGGCCGAGCGCCAGTTCCCCGATTCCGTGGGCCAATTAATTTCAACAGTGGAGGAATTGTCAACCCTAATCAGTCTTGCTCAGTAATAGAAGATGACGCTGAGAGCTCAGCTTACTTGGACAGATGGGTGTATGCACTGGCTCCAGGCGAAGTATTGCAGAACTGGTCTAGCGAAGAAATCGTTCATGTTGTACACCATTCAGAGTAATAATTCTTGTCTTTCATACTGCATAAAGTCCCACACTCTGCCCAAGGTGTGAGGATTCATTTGTAGGGCCACCATATTTTGTCATATAATGTTCAAACATCAATAAAAAGGACGTTTTTGTTTACAAATTTGTGTTCCTTTATTCCTTCCTTATTTTTATTTTTGCACAAAGAAAATTAAAAAATGATAATGCACTTTCTTTTCTTTTGTTTTCAAGCAAAAATAATCTAAAATAAAGCATAAATCCAATCATGCAGACTTGATTTTGTGAATTCCTCTGAAAATGATTCTGTTATGCCCACGTATGATTTCGACAATCCGATTTATCAAGCTGAGGAGGAAAGTGATGAAGACTATGAACTCCCTGAAGAGTTAGCTAGATTGTTGAAACAGGAAGAAAAGACCATTAAGCCTCATCAGGAAGCTCTTGAGATCATCAATATTGGGTCAGAGGAAAGCAAGAAAGAGATTAAGATCGGTGCAAATCTGCGGGTTGATGTAAAGCAAGAGTTGATAGTCATGCTACGTGAATACATTGACATCTTTGCTTGGTCATATCAGGATATCCCAGGTTTAGATACAGACATAGTTGTACACAGACTACCATTAAAAGAGGACTGTCCACCGGTCAAGCAAAAGCTACGCAGAACAAAACCAGAAATGGCTTTGAAGATCAAGGAAGAGGTACAGAAACAGTTGAATGCAGGTTTTATGGCAGTAACCGACTATCCTCCTTGGGTGGCCAATATAGTACCGGTGCCGAAGAAAGATGGCAAGGTCAGAATGTGTGTGGATTACAGAGATCTCAACAGGGCGAGCCCTAAAGATGACTTTCCACTCCCTCATATTGACGTGTTGGTTGACAATACTGCTCAGTTTTCAGTGTTCTCATTTATGGATGGATTCTCCGGGTACAATCAGATAAAGATGGCGCCTGAAGACATGGAGAAGCCGACATTCATTACCCCGTGGGGTACCTTCTGTTACAAAGTAATGCCTTTTGGGTTGAAGAACGCAGGGGCAACTTATCAAAGAGCAATGGTGACATTATTCCATGATCTGATTCATAAAAAGATCAAATGCTATGTGGATGACATGATTGCTAAATCAAAGACAGAAGAGGAACATCTGATTAACTTGAAGAAGTTATTTGAGAGGTTAAGGAAATTCAGGTTGAGACTGAATCCTAACAAATGTACTTTCGGCGTGCGATCCGGAAAATTGCTTGGTTTCATTGTCAGTTAAAAAGGGATAGAGGTTGATCTTGCTAAAGTGAAAGCCATACAAGATATACCTGTACCGAGAACTGAGAAAGAAGTTCGCGGCTTTCTAGGGAGATTGAATTACATTTCAAGGTTCATATCTCACCTAACTGCCACCTGCGAACCGATATTCAAAATGCTAAGAAAAGATCAAACGGTCAGGTGGAATGATGATTGTCAAAATGCATTCGATAAAATAAAAAGGTATTTGCAGGAACCTCCGATTCTAATACCTCCAGTTCAAGGGAGACCACTGATTATGTATTTGACAGTGCTCGAAGGATCCATGGGTTGTGTTCTCGGTCAACACAACGAGACAGGTAGGAAAGAACATGCTATTTACTACCTGAGCAAGAAGTTTACAGATTGTGAATAGCGATACTCAATGCTTGAGAAGACATGTTGTGCACTCGCATGGGCCGCCAAGCGATTGAGGCAATACATGCTTACACACACAACCTTGTTGATCTCAAAAATGGATCTGGTCAAGTATATTTTTGAGAAACCAGCGCTTACAGGCAGAGTTGCAAGGTGGCAGATGGTACTGACAGAGTACGACATTTAATTTACTTCGCAAAAAGCAATCAAAGGAAGTATACTGTCAGATTATCTGGCGCAACAGCCTCTTGATGATTACCATCCCATGAGATTTGATTTCCCTGATGAGGACATCATGTTTCTCAAAGTGAAAGACTGCGAGGAACCACTTCTGGAGGAGGGGCCTGATCCTGAATCCAAATGGAGTTTGATGTTTGATGGGGCGGTTAATATGAATGGGTGCGGAGTTGGTGCAGTCCTCATTACGCTAGAAGGTGTTCACATGCCTTTCACTGCCCGAGTAACCTTCGGGTGCACCAACAATGAAGCGGAATATGAAGCTTGCATACTAGGGATCGAGGAAGCTATTGATTTAGGAATCAAGACCCTCGATATCTTTGGTGATTCAGCACTGGTAATCAATCAAGTAAAGGGAACTTGGCACACACATCAGCAGAATTTGATTCCGTATAGAGATTATACGAGGAGATTGCTAACATTCTTTACAACTGTCAAGTTGTACCATGTTCCTAGAGATGAAAATAAATTTGCAGACGCCTTGGCCACTATATCCTCGATGATCAAAGTGCATGGTTGGAACTTTGTGCCCAGGATTGATGTATCTCGTCTTGATAGGCCTGCTTTTGTGTTTGAGGTTGATGCAGCGTCTGACGATAAGCCTTGGTACCATGACATCAAATGCTTCTTGAAAAATCAAGGATACCCGCCTGGGGCATCTTCCAATGACAAGAAGACGTTAAGAAGGCTAGCCGGTAGTTTCTTCTTGAATAAAGATGGCGTGCTGTATAAGAGAAATTTTGACACGGTTCTTCTCAGATGCGTGGATAGACACGAGGCAGACTTGTTGATGATTAAAGTGGACGAAGGCTCTTTCGGTACCCATGCCGGAGGACATGCGATGGCTAAGAAATTGTTGAGATTGGGGTATTATTGGTTGATAATGGAGTCAGATTGCTGCAAGTATGCTCGCAAGTGTCACAAATGCATATATATGCAGATAAAGTGCATGTACCTCCAAATCCGTTAAGTATCATGTCTTCACCCTGGCCATTTGCAATGTGGGGCATTGATATGATCGGAAAAATTGAACCTACTGCTTCGAACGGCCATCGTTTCATCTTGGTCGCCATTGATTATTTCACTAAATGGGTTGAAGCAGCATCTTATGCCAATGTCACTAGGCAAGTGGTGGCTCGTTTCTTAAAAAGGGATATCATTTGTCGTTATGGAGTTCCCGAAAGAATCATTACTGATAATGGTTCCAATTTGAATAATAAGATGATGGCTGAGTTATGCAGGGACTTCAAAATCGAGCATCACAATTCTTCTCCGTACCGTCCGAAGATGAATGGCGCGGTCGAAGCAGCCAACAAAAATATCAAGAAGAATGTGCAGAAGATGGTTGTCACGTACAAAGATTGGCATGAGATGTTACCATTGGCTTTGCATGGGTATCGAACATCAGTCCGCACGTCCATTGGGGCAACACCGTATTCGCTTGTATACGGTATGGAGGCAGTTCTGCCGGTAGAAGTTGAGATCCCCTCTCTCCGAGTATTGATGGACGTTAAACTGGATGAAGCTGAATGGGTACGAGCCAGATTTGATCAGCTGAGCCTTATTGAGGAGAAGCGATTAGCAGCAGTATGTCATGGCCAACTATACCAGCGCAGAATGAAGAGGGCTTTCAATCAAAAGGTTCGACCTCAAGTTTACAAGGTCGGAGATGTGGTAATCAAGAGAATACTTCCTCCGAGTACAGATCATAGGGGCAAATGGACTCCTAACTATGAAGGTCCATTTGTGGTTAAGAAGGTTTTCTCAGGCGGAGCCTTATTGCTGACAACCATGGATGGTGAAGACTTTTCATCCCCTGTTAATTCAGATGCAGTTAAAAAAAACTTCGTATAAAGAGACCCGCTGGATAAAAGAAAAAAGGAATCCAGGCAAAAAAGGGCATCCCGGCGAACCAAAAACAGAATAAAGGTTCGGGCAAAAATTAGGGATATAATTGAAAAAATTGTACGCCCGGTAAGTTGAAAACCCGAAAGGGCAACTTAGGCAAAAATGGGTATCCCGGTGGATTGAAAACCTGAAAAGGCGATTCACGCAAAAGAGGGATTAAAGTGAATGACTGCAGTCTGAATTAATCTGTACGTTTTCTACTCTTCAACGAACTGGCAAAATTCCAAAGGAGGAATTGATCCGACCACGAGCTTCTGAAGGCAAAGATAATCAGGAGAGTTGGAATACATACTGGCTATAACAGAATCAGAAATCAGTTGGAATCCAATTTCCGCATTATCATTAGGATAGATTTCTTTTCTCAATTTTATGGCAATCGCCTCTTTCAGGGGTTTTGCTTCCGATTTTAAATCCGCCAATTTTGGTATTTCATCAATAAAATTGAATATTCAATCACGAGCTTTTACTTTCATTTTATTGTTTTGTTTGCAAAAACGTCTGATTTTTGATAATAAACATTACTTTGAAAATATCTTTGCCTTGCAAAAACACACACAAAGACAATTAAAATTACTTTGCTTGTTGGACAACCTTGTATGGTGGACTCAAAAGACCACGCAATATCCTGGGGCATGTGCATATTCTTTTTCCGTTGCAGGTAATGAGTACGATCGACCCAAGCAGCACGAAAGTTGTCTCTTAGCACAATCGATAGATGTTTGCTTTGACTTGATACTGTTGTATCTTATTAAGTCGATTCTTCCATTCAAGAGTTCCCACCGAGTCCGTGACGGCAACGGCGGTCGAAGATGGAATTTTTCTGTGTTGATAACGGTTATTAATGCAGTGAACGCTCCAGGTCAATAACAAGTGCCAACCCTCCGGTACCTTGCAGACGATGTGAAGGGTAGTTCAAGGCAGAGTGTTCGTATAAGAGTTTGAAAACGCTTAGTTTTCTATAAAATCCTCTTAAGGGACGAAACTTTTAGTACTAACATCCTTTGTGGAGTTTACTCTTGGCAGGATGTACCAGTAAGTGGTGGTATCATATCTCCCGCAGGTTTCGGCATGTGAAATTTGTCAAAGACTAATCCCCAGCGGAGTTATTGACCATCCTAAATATGGGGCATGTTATCTCCCCAACAAAGGATACTCCCGATCTGTTATCCCCAGTAGAGTTTGAAGACGCTTGGTCTTCTGTAAAATCCTCTCGAAGGGCCAGCCAGTGGGATGATCATTATATGCAGTTGGTTCATATTATTCCAGCCGGTGGGATAGTATGGTAGATGGTTGTTCCAGCTAGTGGGATGATCATTATATGCAGTTGGTTCATATTATTCCAGCCGGTGGGATGGTATGGTAGATGGTTGTTCCAGCTAGTGGGATGATCATTATATGCAGTTTGTTCATATTATTCCAGCCGGTGGGATAGTATGGTAGATGGTTGTTCCAGCCAGTGGGATGATCATTATATGCAGTTTGTTCATATTATTCCAGCCGGTGGGATAGTATGGTAGATGGTTGTTCCAGCCAGTGGGATGATCATTATATGCAATTTTTTCATATTATTCCAGCCGGTGGGATAGTATGGTAGATGGTTGTTCCAGCCAGTGGGATAATTATTATATGCAGTTTGTTCATATTATTCCAGCTGGTGGGATAGTATGGTAGATGGTTGTTCCAGCCAGTGGGATGATCATTATATATAGTTTGTTCATATTATTCCAGCCGGTGAGATAGTATGGTAGATGATTGTTCCAGCAGGTGGGGTGATCATTATAAATAATCTTTCATATTATTCCAACAGGTGGGATAGTATTGCAGATGATTGTTCCAGCAGGTGGGGTGATCATTACAGATAATCGTTCATATTATTCCAGCAGGTGGGGTGATCATTATATACAGTCGTTCATATTATTCCAGCAGGTGGGATAGTATTGCAGATGATTGTTCCAGCAGGTGGGATGATCATACAGATAGTCGTTCATATTATTCCAGCAGGTGGATAGTATTGCAGATGGTTGTTCCAGTAGGTGGGGTGATCATACAGATAGTTGTTTATATTATTCCAGCAGGTGGGATAGTATTGCAGATGGTTGTTCCAGCAGGTGGGGTGATCATACAGATAGTTGTTCATATTATTCCAGCAGGTGGGATAGTATTGCATATGGTTGTTCCAGCAGGTGGGGTGATCATACAGATAATCGTTCATCTTATTCCAGCAGGTGGGATAGTATTGCAGATGGTTTTTCCAGCAGGTGGAATGATCATACAAACAGTAGTTTATATTGTTGTTGTTGTTCCAGCAGGTGGGACGATGATAAACAACTATATTCTCAGCAAAGTCCAAAGTTGGTTTGGCAAAGCTTCCAAAGCTGGTTTGGTAAGCATCAAAGTCCAAGTTTAATTTGGCAAAGCTGCAAAAGTCCATCTGAGGATGGCAATTTTGAGATTCCAAAGCCTGTTTGGTAATCATCGAAGTCCAACGACAGATTGGCAAAAATCCAGCACGAACTGGTAAAAGTCCATTGTTTAGAATGGCAGAGCATCTAAAGTCCACCAGTAGTGTGGCAAGCCAGTAGTCGTCTGGCGTCGTTCAAAAGACATTATTAAAATCCACCAGCAATGTGGCAAGCCAGTAGTCGTCTGGCGTAGTTCAAAAGACATTATTAAAGTCCACCAGCAGTGTGGCAAGCCAGTAGTCGTCTGGCGTCGTTCAAAAGACATTATTAAAGTCCACCAGCAGTGTGGCAAGCCAATAGTCATCTGGCGTCGTTCAAAAAGACAAATTTTTTTAAGTCCATCAACAGTATGGCAAGCCAGTAGTCGCCTGCCTTCGTTCAAAAGACAGATCTCTCCGACGACGTTCATTTGAAGATTCAATCCAGCAGTCTCGTTGGGTTTATATCCCTTTTCTTCTTCATCATCCAGAGCAAATTTTTGGTTATATTTGGTATTCAATCACTATATACCTTGAAAGTCTGAAAGCAATCGCTTTCAGGCATTCAGGTCTACAGCGTTTGAATAGGGGCAGCTGTAATACCCCAAAATTTGCTCTCCCTTTTTGTCATCTTAGCATAGCATTATCATTTATCATATCATATCCATCTCATTAGCATTGCATTGCATTTAACATAGAAAAATGAAGCATAGCATCTCTCTTACCATCAAGGCATGTGATCAGGTGAAAGATGGACAATCAAGGGATCATTCAAAGCACAAAAAGGTCAAACAAGTTGCCTCAAGAAAAACTAAGAGGTCTTTCATGTCTCATATTTCAATTGATCATCCACCATCTCAAGGAAGTGAGATCCAATGGGAGATTGAAACAATACATACTTCATCATGCAAGAGGTTCAAAAACTGAAGGAAAACCCTCAAAAGATAAAGCTCATTGATCCAAAATCACCCTCAAGTGGCATATCTCATCATCCTTTAAGAGGATACACAACATACTCTGAGGAATTTGAAATTGAAGACTGCACTTTTCCCTCCTAACTAGAGGGGGTCAAAATTAGGGTTTCCAATAAAATCAAGGAATCTCTGATTTTTTGGACAAGACTTGTTGTCATGGTATTCCATATGTGCATAAGTGTATGGGTGTGGAAAATTGCCTCTCAATTGGTTTTAGAAGTGGTTCAATTGGAAGAAAGATCAAAAGTCAGGAAATTTGGGGCCAAGTCAAATAATCAGGGGAAAAAGTCAACTCTTGACTTTTTGAGGCCAAATTCATGAAATTCATGTTATATGTGACCAATGTGCAAAATTTGATCAAGAAACTCCAAAGGAATCATGAAAAAATCAAGATGTAGAAAGTTGCCATTTTGGGATGAAGTAGGGTTACTAAAAAAGGCAAGTTTTAGCCATTTTGCATTAGAGTTTGAACCAAGGCCATTTAAAATTGAGGAACTAAATGAAAATTCCACTCGTCCACAACAAAAGTTCTTTCTCTAAGCTTCAAATCCATGTGTAGAACATCTCCATTGGATAAAAATTGAGAGAGATATGATTGATCAAAGTTGGAGGAAAGTAGGGCAAAAACCAGGGCATGACCAAGGATTTTCATGTCATGCGCACATCATTTTCTCAAACAGTTGGTGGGCCAAATGTCCACCTATTTTTCATTAAGAAGGAAGCTCCAAAGGAGGAAATTTTCAACATCAAAGTTGTTCCTTGTAGTGTCATCTTCAATATTCATGTTGGACAAAATCCCATTTGATCAATTTATGAGGGAGAAATCTTGGTCTCAAGTTAGGTTGATTAGGCTGAAGTTTCATGCATTCCACTGCCATGACATGACCTGCTTCACACGCCTACCACACAGTCCCCAAACTTTGATGTTCACAGCTATTTTCAAGCCTCTTGCACACCTTATTTCAACTCAAGTCCAACACCAATGTTGTTCTATGATATCTCCTCTTTCCAATGACACCAAATGCTCATGATTCCATGCATTAGTGTGTGAGAATTCCATCCCCAAAACTCCATGTTCCAAACTGTAACAAAACCAAATAATAACAATGTTGTTGAATCCATATCAGTTTGCACACATGCTTTATGCATCACTCTTCATTCTTTTCCTCATTTAAACTAACATCCCCTTACAAACTTGAGTGGCACGTGCTTCGCTTACTACATGAGAATGGAAGGAAACTTGCCCAACAAGTTGCTCTGCTACATCAGAACCGCATCACCCCCACTCTTTTCCATTAAGCCTCACCATAACACACCATGAGTCATCACCATAACATCCCAACCAACCTCACTCGCCCCTAACTAACTTGACTCAGTTAGTTAGGATGCACTCAGTTTAACCATGCTAACTCATTTGACTCAACTCACTAAACCATGATTAAAGCTCACTATAAATATAAAATTCACTCTCTAATTTCATTTTCAACTCCATTCTTCTCATTTCACTCCAAAACACTCTCTACTTTTCTCTCTGATTCTCTAACTCTTTTTCATCAAAAACTTCTTCTCTTACACGAGATTTTCATCTAATTCATCTTCATCATCATCAATGGAGCATGATTGAATCCACATGATTTTCTCAAGTATACTTCAGCAAGCTTTGAATCTCTTTGCTCTCAAGATAGCATTTATTTTGCTCAGTTTTGAAGCTCCAAGGTTGAAGAAGCAAGTATTTCCTCTGGTTTTCTAAAACTCTACAAGAACTCCAAGATCAGGTTCCAAAGCTCACAAACTCTTCTCTCATGTTTACTTGTTCATTTTGTTGTTTTCATGATGATTTGGGCTTAATAGAAGCGTTTGAACTCCGGCTAGTTGATAGGCCTTCTAAAGGCGTAGTTGCAAAACTTAGGGCATGATTTGATCTCTTCTGTTCTTGCTATGTGTGTGTGTTTCGTGGTTTTTATGAGCATATTCATGATCTACGTTAGCTCAGCTTCAATTTGGTATGAGATTTGTGCATTTTGGTGAAGAGTGAGAGTTGCAGGTGGTGGCTGTTGGCCGGAGAAGGTGACTGGAGGTTCCTCTTCGGCCGGTGACTTGATTTTAGGGTTTTGTTGCAGTTTGAATGAGAACCGTTGGATGATCACTATCGTGTGGCTTGTATGATGACAACGCATTAAAACGCATGTGCATGTCATGTGCCATTTTTCTGATTCACTTAAATGTGATGTGATGCATTGCATGGTAGTTAAGATGCACATTCATGTACGCGCGTTGGATGTAATTACCTTGACTTGTTTGTTGACTTGACTTAATCTGGTGGCTGGGATCATTTTGACTATTGTTGACTGAAGTGCATGCTTGTTATCGTGTTCTGCGTGTAATTGGACTTAAGCTGAATTGCTATTCGCACCTTTTATTTCTAAAGCCCAAATCATCTGAACTAAACAATTGCTATGCTTGCACCCCCTTTCCTTATTCCATTTCCATTTTATTTTTCCATTTTGCATACACGTTTGCTTTTTAATTTTTAAAAATACTAAATGGCATTATAAAATTCTATAAAAATTCATGAACATCATTAAGACATTTAGAAAATTTTTGGTGATTTTATTTTATGATTTTATGACGTTTTGCCCCTGCTCCATTATTCTCTTTGATTTTCTTTTGTGTGCATTCTTAATGTGGTACATGATTTTGTGCATTTTTGTTCTTGGTCATTAAAAATAGTTTTGATTTGCTTCTTTTTGCATTAAGTCATTAACATCTTGAAGTATGTCCTATGATTTTTATTTTATTTTTTAGATCATTTCATGACATGTTTAGATGTCCATCTTTGCATTACTTTGCATGTGTATCCAACTTGACTTAAGTGCATTGTATAAAGCCTTTTTGCCTTGATTTCTTGCATGCTATTTTGGTATATGATTCACTTCTGACTTGTGTATCTTTAAAACATGTTTGCTTAATTTCCTTGAGTTCATTTAATTTTTGTGTGATGCATTACATTTGAAGCATAATGACATGTCATATCCTTGTAATATTTGTGCATGTTTACATGTTTTCTTTTGTGCATACTTGCATGATCATTTGCATGTTTTGTGAACCATTTATGTGACATTGTAGGTCATTGATACACATTATATGTCACCTTTGCATGTTGATTGTCATTTGAACCTTGTGTACCTTTAACATGTTGTTTTGCACTTTCTTTTTTTGAACTTCCATTTCAATTATATTCCTTGTATAACTTCTTGAATGTCTTGATGTTTGATCCATGAACAATTTGAGATATGTATAAGCCATTTTCCATTTAGTTCAATTCTGATCCTTGAATTACATGTTTCATTTATGCATGTTTCTTTCATTTCTTTTCATCTTTCATTTCCCTTTTCTTATGATAGCATGTTCTAATGCCATGGATGATGATTGTGGGTTGTTCACTTGAACTTGCTTGATGATAATCATTTGTTTTCCATATGATGCACATTCTGGTTATGACTAATAGGATTTGATCTTTCATCTTATTCTTTTGATCTTTATGGTGCATTAAGTGTTCCTTTGCTTCTTATACTTTTTATACATGTTTACTAACCATGTAGGGGCTTTGGTAAGTTGCAATTGAGTGTGGATAAGGAATCCACATTCAAACTTCTTTCCTTTCATCTCTTTTACAATTCAATTTTGTGTTTGTTAAGCACTTATGTGTTTTCTTTGTTAATAACTCATTACTTCCCCTTTTGAGTTACATTTCATCTTCTACTTTAGAAGTGAATTGTTTTGCTCATTTCTTCTTTAGACTTTAGGTTTAAACCTCACAACCCTTAGGATCACTCCCTTAATTAATTGATTAGGATTGAGTCTTAGTTCACATAGGTTCTACCTTTATCCTCTCTTGAGTCTTTCATCTTCTCTTCTCATCTCAAAAGAAAATTTAAAAAATGTAATAAAGGTAGGCATTTATTGCATTTAGGCCTTTCATATAAAGAAAAGATTTTAAGGGGTCTTCTCTTATAATCTTAGAATGTGTAGCATATAGCCCATCTTGGGTCAATGTGTTAAACATTTGATCTTGTATGAGGGACTTAAATGCAATACTTGTTGAAGGTACAAATAAAAAAACACTTCTTCATTTCTTAATCAACAAAAACACTTAATAAATACAAGTATGCTAGTGTGTTTGAACCTTGATAATTGGAACTAAGTGTGAGGGTCTTCTTCATTCTTAGTGTGCTTTCTTATCCATTCCATCTTGGAATGTGAGGATGTACACATTCCAATGACTAAGATTTGGATACACTATCATACGCAAACAAATAAAAAGAAACTTCTAAAAGACAAAAACAAACAATGACGTTTTTCCTTTGGGAATTCTTTTCTCATCTCATTCATTCTCAACGTACGAACGTGCTTCTTCTCGTTCTCTTGCAAGATGGTAACGCACTCGGACCAGCGAGCCTGCAACACCTGAGCTAGAACGTTAGTCGTTTCCTTAAAAAACACAAACAATCCATCCCTAGTGAGGGGAACTACGTCGCTCTGATTCTCATGTTCCCGATGAGATACGTAGGCAGTGGGGTAGGGCCCATTCGAGCACTTCTTTTATTTTCCCTACATTTGTTTCTCTTTCTCTCTCCTTTCCTTTTCCATTCCTTTTCATTCCTTTTCCAGTATTCATTTCCTTACACCCTTTGATTGAGACAAGCAAGCGTGGATCCCATCGGGTACGATGGACGCATGGAGGTGCTAATACCTTCCTCACGCGTAACCGACTCCCGAACCCAGTTCTCTTGGTCGCAAGACCATGTTCTTTCCTTCCTTCAGGTTTACGCGGTGTTTCCTTTCCCTCTCTTGGGATAAATACACATTGCTGGCGACTCTGTTTCGGTGCCACTTTCGCGTTTGTACTAGGATGAAAATCCCGGGAACGACACCTACGTATTCCCGTTTAACGAAACAGGGAAATCAGAGCGATCGTAGTTCCTCCTATTCAATGGGACGAAAAAAGGGTGTTTTGGTGTCCTGTTCAAAGCCCAAGACGTGAGGCTAAAGGTCGTTTGTATCTTGTTCAAAGCCCAAGATGTGAAGCTGAAAGGTGTATTTATATCTTGTTCGAAGCCCAAGATATGAAGCTGAAGGGTTTTGACTTTAGAGAGAATTTGTCATCTCTAAAGGGGATACTTGGTCTATTTGTCACAACTGTTGCGTGACTGGTTATAAAAGAGTTACTTTAACTGGGATATGTGAATCCAGCAATGCCATAATTTCCTTTATAGGGGATTTTTGACCTGAAGGAGAAGACTTTAACTCAGTGTAGAGCAATGCTATCTTTCCTTAGGAATTTCTCATGCTAAAAGAGGGACAGTGGCGTGGATGTAAATAATCCAGAGGCTTGCCGCTTACAGCAATTAGATGAAGGAAAAGGAGTTGTTGATGTTTGTATACTGTGAACAAGGCATAAATTTTGATGCTAAAAGGTTGATTGACTCAACCGGGGTTTTCTTATACAAAACCTAAGAGGAGGCTATTAACCCAACAAGAGGGTGTTTTTATGTGTCTCGTACGAAGCCCGAGAGAGAGGCTAAAAGGGTTGACTCAACAAGAGAGTGCTTTTGTATGTGTCTTGTACGAAGCCCAAGACAGAGGCTAAAAGGAGGTTGACTCAACAAGAGAGTCTTTTATACTCAACAAGAGAGTGTTTTTGTATCTCGTACAAAGCCCGAGATGGAGGCTAAAGAGGTTTGACTCAACAAGAGAGTCTTTTATACTCAACAAGAGAGTGTGAATAGGTTAGCTCCGCTGGGGAGAATCATTGTACAAAGCCCAAGAGGAGGCTAGTGTGCTGGTGACTGTTTAAGTTTAGTGACAGGTCCAGTATGTTGGATAAAGAGAAAATCAGTTCTTATGAATGAAACGATTAAAGGTATTGTTGTGCTTTAGGATTGATCAGAGGATCAGGGTTATTTCCTATTCTTTAAGGAAATGGGAAATCCAAAGGGTATTGAGACTGTCCAAGTCTACTGGTGTTTTGATAAATTGATTCTCAGGTAGTGAATGATCTTTGTATGATGCCCAAGAGAAGGCTGGTATGTTAAGGGATGAAGGTCAACCCATTAACCGGTTTGACAATTGACTTAGAAAGATAGCTCTAGCAATTTGATGACTAGGTTCTGTTCCTATACCTGTAGAGGTCTCTGGGTCCTTGTACTAAGCCCAAGAGAAGGCATGAGAGCTTTTAAGAAGCCGAAGGGTCCTTGTACAACACCCAAGAGGAGGCGGGGATGCTTTTAAGAAGCCTGTGGGTCCCCAAACCCCGAGAAGTTCAAGACATGCCATTCACCAAGAAAGATCAAGCCAGGAAAGTCCGAGAATTTGGAAGAAACTCAAGAGATGCCATTCACGGAGAAAAGATCATCTCTGGGGAGTAAAGTCTCTTTGACGATTTCTAAGAGTGACAGTCTGAGAAAGGGTTCACCGAGAATGCTGCCTTTCACGTCTCCATATTGTTTAACCCCAAGAGGAGGGAAGACTGTGTCTGGTAATCCTATGGGGATCTAGTTTTGTTTGTATTTAAGAGTGACCAACAGGGCTTTACCTAGTGCTAGACGTAGTTGCCGGGGAAAACTCTAAATAACTATACTAGTATAACACAGTTGATATTTGACAAGTATATAAAAGTTTTTGAAAGAAGACTTACAGTGAGCAACCCCACAATACAGTTATATATATATATATATATATATATGAAAGCGGATAAAGAAAGCGGGTAAACACTTACTCGGTTGTAGAGCTTCCATGTTGTTTGGTTAGTTTGTTCAACAAAGAAAGCTTTGATAACAATATTCAAAATCAAAGGAGAAAGTTATTTGAAAAGATTGTTTGGGGCTTACAGCTCAAGGAGAGGCCCAAGGTTTTATCAGTGATTGCACTGTTGTTTTGAAATTGTACAGGGACTTATACAAGTGAATGAGGCCCAAAAAGGTTTTATGTACAAAGGGATGGGTCTTACACTCTCTCAAGAGGCCCAAAGATTTATTTTTGTACAAGTGGTGGGGCTTACAGCTCAAGGAGAGGCCCAAAAGTTTTGTTTTAAAAGGCGACGATCACGCCGAACTTTTTGATGGTATCGGGACTTATACAATACACTGAGTCCCAAATTATTTAGGTTTTCAAAAAGTGTTGGGTCTTACACTCTACTAGAGGCCCAATGATTTTTAAAGAATGGGGCTTATAACACGAGGGTAGGCCCAAGGGTTTGATTTTAAACTGGCGATCGCGCCGAGATTTTCGTTTAACGCAGAGGCCCAAAATTGTTTTGGTTAAAAGGGGATTGGGTCTTACACTCTATTAGAAGCCCAAAGTGTTTAAAAGTTTTGTTTGAGTGAAAATCAAGGAAACCCTAAATTTGTTTTCTTTTAAAAGAAAATATTTAAAGAAAATCAAATAAAAATGATAAAAATACCAAATAAGTTTGAATAAACCACTTGTGATTTTTGTCGAGGGTTTGAAAAATGAGGTTTTAATCACAAGATAAATTAAAACTCATTTGGTTTTGATTTTCAAAGTAAATATTCACTTTTAAATGTTTAAAAACAATTAAAAAGGAATTTATTCAGAAAAATACTAATTATATTAAATAACTAATATAAATTTAATTTTTTATGGAATAAAATTTTTCAACATTTTTGTGATTTTTTGCAAAAAGAACCAATAAAAAATAATTAAAATTGAGGGAGCTATTAATTTTTCAAATCATTAAAAATAATAAGAAAAACAATAAAAAAAAGTGGAGAAAATAGCAAAAAGAGGATCTAGGGCGAGGGAGATTCGAACCCCAGACCTCTTGTGTATTGGGCGTACGCCTTACCACTGGGGTGGTGATACATCCGTTGATTGAAACACAACCACAAATATACAAGGCTTGCCTTGTTTTTGGCCTGGCCCAAGGCAAGGCAAGGCAAGATTTTGGTTGAAAACGTGAAGACCATAACTTTCTCATTTGTCCATGGATTGGGATAAAATTTAGGTCTATCCTGCCTAGAATTTCACAAGGAATCCAATGGTGGTGATATTTTTTCAGATCATGCTCCTATGGAAAAACCCGATAGTGGTTTTGAAATAGGCCATGATTTGCATTTTCTATGCCGTCTCTTGGGACAAGCATGAATTACATGATAAATTGGTGCAAACATGTTAGATGTCAATCATGATATATTTTGTATGAATTATTTGGCATTTTCCATTACTTTTCCATGTGGAATATGTTGATTTTAGTGTGGAATGTTGTTGTTGTGCATTATTTGAAATATACTTGTGGTGCTTGTAATGTGTGTGCTAATGTGCAGAAAAACCAGTGAAAAGATCAAAGTTTGAAGACACAAAGAAATAGTGCAAGCTGCCAAAGAATTGAAATCAACAACAGCATTCGCTAGGCGAGTGTTGGCGAAGATGCCAGCGAAGGTTCGCCTAGCGAACGTTAGCGAAGGTGCCAGCGAGGGGTGGCAGAAAGTATGCAAAAACTTACAGTAGGAAAACTGGGTAAATTCGCTGGGCGAGGAAGCCAGCGAATGCTCGCTGTCATGTTCGCGAGGCGAAGGTGCCAGCGAGGGGGGTGGCAGAAACTTCCACTTTTGAAAGCACCCAAACTTCGCTGGGCGAGTGAGGTAGCGAAGCTTCGCTTCGCGAGTGAAATGGTTCACCTAGCGAACCCGCGATAATTCCATTGGGCGGTTTAAGTCTGAGGCACTTAAATGTGCCATGTTTTTAGTCATTCGCTAGGCGAATGAATCCTTCGCTAGGCGAAGGGTGCTGTGAAAAAAAGTGTATAAATAGATTTTTTTACTTTTGTAATGGGATTTTTTGCTCTTTTCCATCAGAATTGATAGTTTACAGTATTTTGTTCATCAAAGAGTGTATTTTCGATTGGAGAAGCTGAAGTCGCATCCATTCTCGATTAATCGTCGTGGATGCTCATTCATCTCCTCTCTTTACTTGTCATCCAAGCTACCATGAGAAGTGGTAGCTAAACACTCAATGTTGAGGTTAGATGTAGTTGATTCTGTTTTTATGTATTGCTGTTGATCTATTGTATATGAACAAAGTCTTTGATCAATATAGATGAAGTTGTTTTCTCTTCATGCTTTATGTTTGATTTGTTTTACACTAGACATAGATTCCACAAATCTTGACCTAACAATTTCATCTCTTAAAAACCAAACTCTAGACATAGATTTGGGATTTTCTATTCGCATTGTATTGATCTTAATGATCGTTGCTTAGATTATTAGCGTGAGACATCATTTAACGGTCTAAACAACGGTACTCACGATTTCGCTTTAGACATAAACATAGTCGGGAGGATACGCGGTTGTATTGGTCAGAAACCGAGTTCATATGCTTGATTAATCGTTTATACATGGAAAGGATTAGTGAAACCTAACCTTAACATGCTTTTATAAAACCTTTTACAAAATCTTTGTGACAAATTAATCTTTGCTACAAGTGAATGATAAAAACAATTGAGAATCTTTTGAAACTGTTGAACTTATAATAGCACAACTATTGAACGGCACACATCAAAATATCAAACAATCCATGTGGAGACGATAACAAAAACCCACACTAATACTATTCCAACAAAATGGCGTCGTTGCCGGGGATTGTTAGTTGATATTGCAAGCATTGCGATAGTTGAGTTGTTGTAAGCTGTTACCACTTTATCTTGAACTTGTTAATCTGTTTGTTTAGTGTACAGACTTAGTTTATGTGAGGGAAACTACCGGCGGACCAACTTCTTTTCGATCCTGAGATTGAAAGAACCGCTCGTAGAATCAATAGCCGAACTAGAAGAAGGAGGCAGCTAGTGAAACAGAGGCGAGAACAAGAGGAAAGTACTTCTACCCCACCACCTGCTCCACAAGTACTTCCAATTATGGAGGGAGACCCACCACCACCACCACCACCTGCTTCTAGGCCATGTACAAATAGTCCGAGGTACAATGCTCAGTTCGCCCGTCATGCACACAATGGTCGTCATGCTGAGATGAAGACCGGAATTCTCCAACTGTTATACCAAAGTCCATTTACGGGTATGGATCATGAAGATCCTTTCACCCATTTGACAAAATTCTATGAAATAGCTGGAGCGACGGGTGCACCGGAAGCAGAAGAGGAGTCTCTGTTCAAGAGACTATTCCCGCATTCCCTCATTGGGAAGGCCAAGGAATGGTACCTTGATCAGTCAACTGCCATAATGACTGATTGGAATGCCTTGGAAGAAAAAATTTTGGAAAGATTTTTTCCGTACACTCGGTTTATGGAAGCAAAGACCGCCATTGCGGTATTCACACAAGGAGCTAATGAATCTCTCAAAGAAGCTTGGGAGAGGTTCAAATCAATGTTACGAAAGTGCAAAGGCCATGGTTTTGATGAATTGTCACAAATTCATATATTCAGAAACGGGCTGCAACTCGTACACAAAACCTTGTTGGATGCCACCGCCGGTGGATCTTTGTTAAGTAAAAATGCAGCAGAAGCCACAGCTATCATTGATAAAATGGCCTTGAACGATCATCAAGGTAGTCACAACCGTGGACCTGCTCAACGAACTCCGGGAGTGTTGGAATTAGGAACAAGTGACGCTATCCTTGCACAAAACAAATTGTTATCACAACAGGTTGAGTTGTTAACGAAGCAAATGTCTAAGCTGCCGCAACAGTTCAAAGAAATGCATGAATCTTCGAGTAAAAATGTGCAAGTGTTAGTGTGTGAATTATGTCGAGGTGACCATCCGACCGGTTATTGTCCTCCCGTTGAGGAGGAAGCAAATTACGCAGGAAATCAAGGTTACCAACCCCGACCTCCGTATCAACAAGCTAACCAAGGTTACCAACAAAGGCCTAACCAAGGTTATCAACAACAATGGAGACCACAAGAAGCTGGACCATCAAACCGTCAACAATATCAAAACTACACTCAACCTCCGCAAGCTCCTGTTGGAAATACAAAGATGGAGGACACTCTTACACAATTTATGCAAATGGCAATCTCAAATCAAAAGAATACCGATGCCGCCATAAGGAATCTTGAAACACAAGTCGGGCAATTATCAAAACAATTGGCCGACCAACACCAAGGGCCCTTTACGGCAAATACGCTTCCGAATCCTAAGGATTGCAAAGCAATTCTCACAAGAAGTGGTAGGGAGATTGACATGGGTGTAGGTAAGAGTGTAGTAGAGGAGGAGGAGGTTGTAGTTGAGAATAAAAAAGAAAAAGATAGTGAGGAAATTGAAGTAGAAAAAAATGTTGAGGGTGTGTTAGTTGAAAATGAGATAGAGAAAAATGAGAATGAAAAAAATGAGAATGAGAAAAAAATAGAGAGTGAAGAAAGAGTGAAAAGAACTAAGAAGGGAAAAGAGCCGGTGAACAATATTCCAATTCAAAATCTACCATATCCGCATGCTCCTACAAAGAAAGATAGTGCGCGGCACTATTCTCGATTTATGGATATCTTCAAGCAATTACAAATAAATATTCCATTTTCCGAGGCTTTGGAGCAAATGCCTAAATATGCAAAATTCATGAAGGATATCCTCACAAAGAAGAAGAGGTATTCGGACCAAGAGACGATTATGGTAGATGCGAGCTGTAGTGCCATCATTCAATGGACTCTCCCGAGGAAAGAATGTGATCCAGGACGAGTTACATTGCCGGTTACGATAGGAAACATGTATGTGGGCAATGGGTTGATTGATTTGGGTTCTAGCATCAACTTGATACCATTGTCGATTGTGAAACGGCTAGGCCACATGGAATTGATGTCCACGCAAATGACGTTGCAACTCGCCGATAAATCCACTACCCGTCCTCACGGTGTAGCGGAAGACGTGTTGGTCAAAGTGGACAAATTTTTGTTTCCAATTGATTTTGTTGTCATTGAAATGGAGGAGGACGATGATGCACCGTTGATTCTTGGAAGGCCTTTCATGAAAACCGCCCGTATGGCAATTGACATGGACGATGGTCTCATGAAAGTGAGAGTCCCAGATGAAGAGGTGTGTTTCAATCTTTATGATGCCATGAAGTACAAGAAGGATAAGGGTGATTGTTTCCGAATCGATGCAATAGAGGAAGCGAGTTTGGAAGTTGCAAAGCATATTCATGTTATTGATCCTTTTCAAAGAGCTTTGGATGATTCCTTGGAAGTATTCTCGGTTGAAGAAGAGCAAGCTCTTGAAGAGTGTTTGTTAGAGCTTGAAGCTTTGGAAGAATTGCAACCGTGGGAGTATGAAGAGGAAATTCTGAAAAAAGAGGTGAATGAGGAACAATCCAAACTTGAGCTGAAAGTGTTGCCTTCCACCTTGAAATATGCTTTTCTCGACGACGGTGGTAATAAACCGGTGATCATAAACAGTATGTTATCTGAAGTCGAGGAAAGCCGATTAATTCAAGTGTTGAGGAAAAATCAAGATGCAATGGGATGGACGTTGTCTGATCTCAAAGGCATAAGCCCTTCGTATTGCATGCATAGGATATTCATGGAGGAGGACTTTAAGCCGGTTGCTCAACCTCAACGCCGCTTAAATCCTGTCATGAAAGAAGTGGTTAGAAAAGAAGTAGTGAAGATGTTAGATGCCGGGATAATTTATCCTATTTCTGACAGCCCGTGGGTTAGTCACGTGCATGTAGTACCGAAAAAAGGAGGATTAACGGTGGTCCGAAACGAGAAAAATGAGCTTATACCAACAAAGACCGTAACCGGGTGGAGAATGTGTATCGACTACCATAGGTTGAACAAAGCTACGAGAAAAGATCATTTTCCTCTACCTTTTATGGATCAAATGCTCGAGAGGCTTTCCGGTCAACAATTTTACTGTTTTTTGGATGGTTATTCGGGTTACAACCAAATAATTGTGAACCCGGATGATCATGAAAAAATAGCTTTTACATGTCCGTTCGGAATCTTCGCTTATAGGAGGATGTCGTTTGGATTATGTAATGCACCGGCGACTTTTCAACGGTGTATGCAAGCAATCTTCTCGGATTTGATCGAAAAGACTATCGAGGTTTTTATGGATGATTTCTCCGTTTTTGGACAATCGTTTGATTTGTGCTTGAAAAATTTGGATACGGTGTTAGAACGGTGCGTGGAAACTAACTTGGTGCTTAATTGGGAGAAATGCAACTTTATGGTGAACGAGGGAATTGTGCTCGGTCACAAAGTTTCGTCAAAGGGACTTGAAGTTGATAAAGCCAAAGTGGATGTTATCGAGAAATTACCACCGCCGATGAATGTCAAAGGAATAAGGAGCTTTCTTGGACACGTCGGGTTCTACCGGAGATTTATCAAGGACTTCGCCAAGGTCGCAAATCCGTTGAGCAACTTGCTTGTCCAAGGTAAGGTTTTTGACTTTGACGAGTCTTGTCTTTTCGCATTTAATTGTTTGAAACAGAGTTTAATAACCTCACCGATAATCGTTGCACCAAACTGGAAATTGGATTTTGAATTAATGTGCGATGCTAGCGATTATGCGGTTGGGGCTGTTTTGGGTCAAAGGAGAACGAAAGTTTTCCACGCTATCCATTATGCGAGCAAAGTTTTAAACGAGGCTCAAATTAACTATGCAACAACTGAAAAAGAGTTGCTTGCCATAGTGTATACGTTGGAAAAATTTCGTGCCTATTTGATTGGTTCACATGTCGTCGTTTATACGGACCATTCGGCTATAAGGTATCTGCTCACCAAGCCTGATTCAAAACAGAGGCTGATTCGGTGGATCCTTTTGTTACAAGAATTTGATCTTGAAATTCGTGACAAAAGGGGTTCCGAGAATTTGGTGGCGGATCACTTATCCCGCCTGGTCAACATTGACGTGACCAGAAATGAATTTGAGGTAAAAGAGGAGTTCCCAGATGAAAAACTTTTTAGAGTGCAGGTTAGACCGTGGTTCGCCGACATGGCTAACCACAAAGCCACCAGATTGATACCGGACGGTCTAACGCACCACCAAAAACGGAAATTTTTGTCTGATGCCAAGTCATTTGTATGGGATGAACCCCATTTATTTAAACTTGGTGCCGACAACCTCCTCAGAAGGTGTGTGTCAGTGGAGGAAGCCACAAATATTCTGTGGCATTGTCATAACTCTCCTTACGGAGGACACTTTAATGGGTTGAGAACGGCCACTAAAGTCCTACAATCGGGCTTTTATTGGCCGTCCTTATTCAAAGATGCGCATGCGCATGCCCTTAGTTGTGACAAGTGCCAGAGAAGCGGCGGTATTTCACAGCGGCAAGAAATGCCATTACAAAATATGTTAGAAATTGAAGTTTTTGACTGTTGGGGGATCGACTTTGTCGGTCCATTCCCATCTTCATTTTCTAATGAATATATTTTGGTCGCTGTGGATTACGTTTCCAAGTGGGTTGAGGCGATAGCATGTGCTAAAGCCGACGGAAAAACAGTGGTGAAGTTTTTGAAAAGAAATATTTTTGCGCGTTTTGGTACACCTCGAGTGTTAATAAGTGATGGAGGATCGCACTTCTGTAACACTCAGCTTGACAAAGCTCTTGAGAAATATAGTGTGAAGCACAAAGTTGCTACACCATATCATCCTCAAGCTAAGGGTCAAGCAGAGGTATCCAATCGTGAGATTAAGCGTATCTTGGAGAAAACTGTTTCGGCCTCGAGAAAGGATTGGGCGAACAAACTAGATGACGCGTTGTGGGCGTATCAGACCGCTTTTAAGGCTCCGATCGGTCTCACACCGTTCAAAATGGTTTATGGTAAGAATTGTCACTTGTCGGTAGAGTTGGAGCACAAGGCATTTTGGGCCTTAAAATTTTTGAATTTTGATCCAACTCTAAGCGGCGAAAAAAGAAAAGTGCAACTACACGAGTTGGATGAATTGCGCCTTCAGGCGTACGATTCCAACAAATTGTATAAGGAACGTGTAAAGTCTTACCATGATAGAAAAATTGTCATCAAACAGTTTGAGGTCGGACAGCTGGTCTTATTGTTCAATTCTCGATTAAAATTATTTCCTGGAAAATTAAGATCTAAATGGTCTGGTCCGTTTCGGATTGTGGAAATCTAGCCTTATGGAGCAATCGTAATTGAGGACACAACGTCAAAAGAAAATTGGACAGTTAACGGACAGAGATTGAAAATTTATCTTGGAGGAGATTTCGAGCGGAATCCCGCCATTGTTCCCTTCCGCGATCCGTGAGATTGCGGTGGACCGTCGAGCTTAGCCGACGTTAAACAAGCGCTGGTTGGGAGGCACCCCAACATTGTAAGTATTACTGTTCATTTATGTTTTAAGTCTGTTTGGTTATCATTTTGAAGCCTTAAAAGATGTGGAAAAATTTAAAATTTTTTGAAAATTCTGGTGTGTTCGCTAGCGTTCGCCTAGCGAGCTGGGGCGAGCATTCGCTGGCCTTCGCTCCGCGAACCCAGCGTGACAGACCAACCCAAGTTTTTACTACATCAGTAAAAATGAATTGTGGGTGGGCCATCCAAATTGGGCCCATGACCCATTTTGAAATCTGAATAGAGGGGGAAAAACCCTAAATCATTTGCCTCCATTTCCTTTTCCACCGTTTGCAATTTTCTTCTCCTTTTCTCTCAAGAACTAAGCAACACTCATCTCTTTCAATTTTCCAATTGCCCTAATCCACCACTAACCGTGCGAAATTCAGGTTTGCAGACTCTTTATTGTTTATTTCGTTTTGCATTGTTTATGTTCTTGGTTGATCAAGTAGGGGTTTGAGAAAAATATGGAACCTCTGTCATGATGATTTTGTATTGCATGTTAAAAATTACATTGGCATTATGACTAGAGTGATATTAGAAATTAGGAGATGGTTGTTGGACTGCTTGTGCTATGGTTTTTCTGAGATTTCGCGTATTCGCTGGTTTGTTCGCTTCGCGAGTCTGCGCGAACATTCGCCAGCATTCGCCTCGCGAATCTGGGGCGAGTGTTCGCCAGACTTCGCCTAGCGAACCTGACGCGAACAGAAGCAAAATTTCCATTTTTTTTATGCAATGCATGTCTCTGGCTGGTTGGTTTTGTTTCACTAATGCGTTTGTTTGGTGTTGTTTTGTTTTATTGTTTGTTATGTGCATATGGCACCAAAAATTGCAGTTCACGCGGCTAAGAAGCGAAAGGCTTCAACCTCGAGACAAGCGCCCGTGCGGTTTTATGAAGACAGATTTAGGGGTGCGAAGCAAGCAGTCAGATATGAAACCCTTGAGAGAAAGACCATTTTGGCCGAGAAACGATTTATACTTAGTGATCGTGGAGATTACCGGATAATAGATGCTCTTTTTGTGGCGAAGAAATGGGATCGTCTAATGATGTCGCTGGATGGGTACAACATTGACATTGTTCGGGAATTTTATGCCAATGCTTTGCCGGATGATGGAGAAAGATTTAGCTGGGCCTCATGGGTTAGAGGCACTATTGTGAGATTTGATCGTAGGACGATCAGCACTATTTTGGGAGATCCGTTGCCATTGGTTGGTACTGAGTTGGATGCATATCATCGCGATTTGCATCTCCACCGTGACATTGGAAAGATGACCCGGGAATTACTTCTTGAAGGTAAGGAAGTTGAGCTGAATTCATCCAGGGTGCCAATTAGATTCAGACGGGTGGATATGCAGCCTTTAGTTCAGCTTATTCTGTTATTTGTGCTCACTAACATTTGTCCCAGGCCGCATCATAGTACAGTTCCTATTGCTCTGGCTCATCTTATCCACAACATTCAGATGAATGTTCAAATTGACGTGGCCCGCATCATTGCGGATGAAATCAAGGCGATTGTTTTAAGTGGTTTGGGAGGTACTGCGGCGCGCAAGAATGCCCCGCTTGCTTTTCCATGTCTTATTATGTCCTTGTGTGCTCACGCTGGTGTGGATATCCCAGCCCGCAGGCAGGTCACTATTCCTTCGGCAATTGATGATCGGTATGTGGATAAGTTCTGTAAAGCTAGAGGGGCTGGTGGAGAGTCTTCTAGGGCTGTTGCTGATGATGCTGCTGAAGCTGGTGGAGGTTCTGAACCGGCGTCGCCGGCCTTTTATCCATTTCAGCAGGAGATCTGCCAATATAATTGGGATTGGATGGCTGCCCAGCAGCGTGCCATGACTGATATTCATGATTCTTTGCAGGTTCTCCAATTGCAGATCTGTGACCCTTCTTCTGAGCAGATGATGATGTCTAGGGAGCAGTTCCTAGCGCATGCTGGTTGGCCTGAGGCCAGGCCAATTTTAGGAGGGGGTGAGGACGATGCTGATGATGAGGAGGCTGGAGTTGAGACTGTTGGTGACGATGATGATGATGGTGATGAGGATATTGAGGTGTCGGATGAGGATTGATGTAATTTGTTGTGATCTTAGACTTGTACACTTCCTTTGGACTCCAAAGTGAAGTTTTCTTATTATTTTTATTTTTCAGCTTTTACTAGTCTTATGTATCCACATTAGTGGAATATTTTGATATTGGTGTACTTGTATCCTAGTGGTACTATTTTTGATATTGTAGGTGTTCTTACACCAAGCACTTTATTTATATTGAGTAATGTTAATGTTAAGTGTTTTGTTAAAATTTTTTTTTTTGGTTTGCTTTTACTAATAATTTGGTAGTTTTTAATTGTTAGTATGTTTGCATGTAATTTTTCTTTCTTGTATGATGGAAGTTTGGAAGTAGGTTGGACTCTTGATTTTAACGAGGGATTCCTCCAAGATGTGAGGGCTATGATAGTACCGTAAGCATTGTGTTGCGACAAGGTATCGTTACCTTGTTCGAGAATTTTTTATGTTTTAGAGCTTTGTGTCTTGGTGCGATTGAAATTGTGTTTCATGTTTCAACTTCTTTTGAATGCATATGTCATTTTAGGATCATAAACCATTAAAGTGAGAAGCCTCCAATGTATTACTATATGCTAAGGATTGTGATTAATGTTGTCTTTACTTTTAATTCATGCCTTATCTTATGACCATGTGATTTTGTGGAAGTAGGAGAAGTGATCAAGGCACTTTTTGAAGTTGAGCACAACCATGTGCATATATTAATTCACCCGTGAGTAGTGAGCATTTGGTAACCCCTTTGAGCCTTAACAGTTTAGAACTCAATTGAATGATGAACTTGTTTTATGTACATAATTTGCAAGTTTGGTTCATCATTGAATTTGGTGAGTTTCTAACATTTTCTTCTTTAACCTTTGAAAATTGTATACTTTGACTTCCTTGCCTTAACAAGCAAGGAACATTCACTTTAGGTTGAGTTGAAAATGAGTTGGGGAGAATAAAAAGAAGATGGGTACATTACTCCAAAATTTGAAAAATATTCAAGTAAGCGTGTAAAGAAAAGAGTGTGAGTATGTTGTACAAATGCGAAAACGCTTGCTTGAATGAAAAAAAAAAAAAAAAAAAGAGAGATTCAATAATTGTGAGGTAATTTGTGAAGGTGTGATGAAAATTTGGTGGAATGAAACTGAGATGTGTGAATATGTGTATAGTGAATGTTCTTGTGCTTTGGCAATTTCGTTTCCATGACCTTTAGAAATGACCCTTTTTTGTTCACCCCGACCAAGCTACATCCTTGTAGTCCTTAGTGATCTTATACTTCCATGAGTTCTTTTGTGTTCATTGAGATATGATATGAATTGCTTAGTATTGCATCATTGGTCATTTGAGTGTAATTGTCCTGTGCTTGTATGCACGTTCGCCTTCAATCCTTTTTCGAAGAGGAGTGTAGAATGACATGTGTATGATGAGTTTGTTGTCGCTTGAAACATTGTTGAAATTGTTTAAGAGTCAAGTTCTTTTACGTTTTGAGTTCTTGAATTGCGTAATTGTTGCATTGTTGTGATCGTTGTTTAGTTGAGCCATTTTTCGTGTCTTGGTTGAATTGAATCCTCGAGCAAATCCTCGTGAGAGGCATACTTTGCTTGAGGACAAGCAATGAGTTAGTTGGGGAGAGTTTGTTAGATGTTAATCATGATATATTTTGTATGAATTATTTGGCATTTTCCATGACTTTTCCATGTGGAATATGTTGATTTTAGTGTGGAATGTTGTTGTTGTGCATTATTTGAAATATACTTGTGGTGCTTGTAATGTGTGTGCTAATGTGCAGAAAAACCAGTGAAAAGATCAAAGTTTGAAGACACAAAGAAATAGTGCAAGCTGCCAAAGAATTGAAATCAACAACAGCATTCGCTAGGCGAGTGTTGGCGAAGATGCCAGCGAAGGTTCGCCTAGCGAACGTTAGCGAAGGTGCCAGCGAGGGGGTGGCAGAAAGTATACAAAAACTTACAGTAGGAAAACTGGGTAAATTCGCTGGGCGAGGAAGCCAGCGAATACTCGCTATCATGTTCGCGAGGCGAAGGTACCAGCGAGGGGGTGGCAGAAACTTCCACTTTTGAAAGCACCCAAACTTCGCTGGGCGAGTGAGGTAGCGAAGCTTCGCTTCGCGAGTGAAATGGTTCGCCTAGCGAACCCGCGATAATTCCATTGGGCGGTTTAAGTATGAGGAAATTAAATGTGCCATGTTTTTAGTCATTCGCTAGGCGAATGAATCCTTCGCTAGGCGAAGGGTGCTGTGAAAAAAAGTGTATAAATAGATTTTTTTACTTTTGTAATGGGATTTTTTTCTCATTTTCCATCAGAATTGATAGTTTACAGTATTTTGTTCATCAAAGAGTGTATTTTCGATTGGAGAAGCTGAAGTTGCATCCATTCTCGATTAATTGTCGTGGATGCTCATTCATCTCCTCTCTTTACTTGTCATCCAAGCTACCATGAGAAGTGGTAGCTAAACACTCAATGTTGAGGTTAGATGTAGTTGATTCTATTTTTATGTATTGCTGTTGATCTATTGTATATGAATAAAGTCTTTGATCAATATAGATGAAGTTGTTTTCTCTTCATGCTTTATGTTTGATTTGTTTTACTCTAGACATAGATTCCACAAATCTTGACCTAACAATTTCATCTCTTAAAAACCAAACTCTAGACATAGATTTGGGATTTGCTATTCGCATTGTATTAATCTTAATGATCGTTGCTTAGATTGTTAGCGTGAGACATCATCTAACGGTCTAAACAACGGTACTCACGATTTCGCTTTAGACATAAACGTAGTCGGGAGGATACGCGGTTGTATTGGTTGGAAACCGAGTTCATATGCTTGATTAATCGTTTATACATGGAAAGGATTAGCGAAACCTAACCTTAACATGCTTTTATAAAACCTTTTACAAAATCTTTGTGACAAATTAATCTTTGCTACAAGTGAATGATAAAAACAATTGAGAATCTTTTGAAACTGTTGAACTTATAATAGCACAACTATTGAATGACACGCATCAAAATATCAAACAATCCCTGTGGAGACGATAACAAAAACCCACACTAATACTATTCCAACAAAACACAACACATATAACATGTATAAGGGATGCATGATCAGTGGACATTAAAAGAAAGCATGGTTCAAAGAATCCAAGTTGTGATGCTTACCTCTTTTTGGAGCTTTTGTGCAATCTGCCAAGCCACTTGTTCCAGAAGTGAATTGATGCTTTGAACAACCTCAAATGATCTCTTAGAAGCTTTTAGGATGGTTGGAATCAGCTGGAAACCTCAGGAACAAGTTTGAGCTCTTTCTTGCAAAAGGGGCAAAAGTGGCCAAAATAGCAACTCTCTCAAATGGTGTTCCAGATGTGGGGAACCATTTGGCACAGTTCAAGGATGATATTTGGAGTGTGTTTTAGGTTTTATCTAGTTTGGAAAGTGACTGAATCAAGACATGGCTTGAAAAATGCACAAAAGTCCTATTTTGAGGTTTTGAGATGTGACTTTGTGATTTTGGTGTTACAGGTCACTTGTGAGAGTTTGGACAGCTTAGATATAATATATTGGATGTGTTTGGATCATAAGCTGTGGTGGAATTGCTCTCTAACTCAAAAACTCAGATTTACCTTGCTAAAGAAGGTATTTTTGCTTAGAGAAAGAGATTTTGAGGAAAGCAAGTGCTGTAGTGCTTTGGTGTACTCAAACTGAACACAATTGAGCTCTATTTATAGTAGAGCAAGTTTGTTTTGGCTACAATAGTGAATCGCAACTGTAGCAGAGGTTTGGCCAATGTTGAGCAATGAGAATCCAAGTCTCCTCTAGCCATTGACTAGAGGTTAGGGCACAGGCTGCTGGTCCCCTTAGTCTTGGATAAGTCTTAACTGAATTCAGTTGGAAATGGCTCAGTCCATGCCACCTTGGTGCATCCATTAAATGCTCCAATCCAAAATTGGAGTCTTGTCCCTCTTTTAGGCATTTCTAGGTTTGACATGCTATTTTTGGTTCCAAAGACTTGGGAGGCTTGGGATCAGAGTTGGTTCCTCCTTGGTCCCCCCTTGAGGTGTTCAGATGGATAGAGTTGCTCTCCCTTTGCAAAATTTGAGCAAATCGAGCAAAACTCCCAAATCTGCCTTGCCATGACAGTTTGCAGCAAGGCATATTGGCATTGTCATATCTCATGGCTCAAGTGGACTTTGATGGAGTTCTTGGCCATTTTGGAAAACCCTCATATGATACAACAACTGTTTGACCATAATTGGTTTTGATACTTTTTGGATCCAAGTGAAAATGCCCCTACATTTGGAAAAAAGTGAAGGCAGATTCTGACTTAGTGAAAATTTCACTAAGTGTTAGAAAAAAGTGACATTTTCACTTTTTGTGATTTTGATCATTCCATAACTTAAAATCCATGAGGAATTGGAATAATTTGTGTGTGAAGCTTTTGTAGAGGGCCATGAGAGCTACAAATCCAGCTTTGGATGGGGAAAAATGGCCTTGTGGTTTAGGAGTTATGATCCTCCAAAGTTGGTACCCTAGCCACTTTGTTCCATAACTTAGAAAATTTTCTAAGTTTTTATGGTTACCCCCTTTTACAAGTTATCCCACTTTTCTTGATTTTTCTTGATAAATGATGATTCCAATCACACATTAACGTCATTTTAGGGTTAAAAAATCATAATTGTGAAAAATCTCAAAAAGTCAAAGTTTGACTTTTGTGCACAGTTGACTTTTTATCAGATGAATTCCAAATTGTGCGATCCTTTATGAAATCAAGTCCTTGACCTAAATCAAACTTGATGGATTGATTTCATAGGTGTTATAGGGTGTATTGAATCATGTCCTAGGGTTTGGGAGCATGTCCTGGTCAAAAGTCAAAGATACCGTTGACTTTTCTCGCGAAACCCTAATTGTGGTTCTGATGAACTTGAAACTTATTGCTCAAGCTTCTTGGATCAACCCATTGTTGCAAATGGATCAATGTGGTTTATTAGAGACCCTCAAATCATGTCTTGAGGTCTTGGCTCATGCTTTGCCCCAAAAGTCAACTTAGGGGTGAATTAGGTCAAGAAACCCTAATTCATGATCTTTTGTGAATGCATCCCCTAAGGTCAAATTGACTTGATGATTGGGTCCATGATGTCCCATGGAGCATATTAGGTTATGCTTTGAAGCGTTGGCTCATGCCCAGAGGAAAATTTCCATCTGGAGGCCCTGGTCGACCAAACCCTAATTTGGTGACACTGGCGATCTTGAGGCTTAATCCACTCAGAATGTTGCAGCCTTGTGCTTGATTCTTGAAGTGGCAGTCCTCTTGATCCCTTGTGGATGTTTGAGAGGTTAGACAAATTGAAGATCATGTCAATTCCTTGATTGATCCTTTGTCTACGGCTCAAAGAGGGCTTGAAACCCTAATTCTGATTGTAGTGGAGGCTCACCCATCTTTGGGGAGACTAATGGTTCATCCATATTGTGATGATGATTTGCACAATGATGGGAAATCTTAATGGTCAAATTTTGGGGTATGACAAGCATACCTCCTCGACGCGAGATCTTTTTCCAGCCCCCGCGGGGAGGAAGCCCCCCGACGTTAACCCAGCGAGAACGTTAAAAGCCTCATGGGGTCCCTGAGACCTTCACTGGAAACTTCATGAAGTTTCCCAAAATCCTCATGAGTCCCCCGGTATCTTCATCGGAAACTTTATGAGTCCGCCAGGAACTTCATGAATCCACCTGAAACTTCATGGACTCCTCGGAAAATTCACCAGAAACTTCATGAGCTTCCCGGAAACTTCATCGGAGACTCAAGAAGTTCTCCAGAAAATTCACAACAACATCGGAAAACGCATAAATTATGGAGAAAGATTACATTACGAAAGTCTTTTTCATCAAGCATGACATAAATAGTTTGCCATCTACTCACTAGAAATTAATTTTTCCATTGAAAACATTTGTATTACCGAATTTGAATTATTGAACCCTGTTTTTTTCACAATATTCTGCTTTTTTTTAATATTTAAAGAGACATCGATGGAGATCAAAATAATTTTTCTTTTTATCGTAGACTTTAATTTAATTTGTTAATTCATATTTATTTATATAGGATCAATAAGATTTTGCAATGCTTGAGGTTAACTTTGGGCTTATCATTAAATTGTATATCCTAAAATGACCCAGTAACCAACTTGATCCATTTTTAAAAATCCATTCTATTTTTATGAAAAAATCGAACCCGACGCATCTAAGCCCAAAACATAACAAATACCATTTTAGATTAGGTTTTGTTAACAAGTTCCATATTTTCCCCATCTTCCCTTGCCTTCAGGCTCAGCCGCCTCGCCTCTATATGAAATTCCTACTTTCATCATATCTACATTCATGTGAAATATTGATGAAGATTTTGTAGATATTCATTCATAATGACAAATATTTAAAAGATTTATTTTCAAGATCTGGCTTCCTCCTTAGAAGAAAATTTTAGGTATAGATCTATATGAAGATTCTAGAAATTTGATTTTCGCTCATCTCATCCTTGCGATTTAGCGTTGTTGCATTAGATGCCATTTTCAACACTTGTTTTTATGATTTTATTAATTAATATTATTATTAGGAGTGGTGTCGCTTGTGTTAGCAGTCTCAACTAGATAGGTGTTCAGTATTTACTTTTACGGAATTATTACGATTCTGGCCTTAAGACTTAGGCTCTCACGCTACCACCCTAACTACAATAGAAGGAACAACAAAGGATCAAATGCCTCAATTAAATCTTTCTAGCAATTTTAATAAAACTCGATATATGTGGTGGAGACCAGCTCCAAGATCACCAGGTACGCACATGACTATTACTCCACAACTGCCTTTTTTTTCCATTGAAATGATGTCATTTACTGTTTTATAGCATATTGGCAAGAGTTAGTGTATAATGTAAAATTTAGATAGATTCTTCTTAATAACACAATTTTTATTGTAAGAAATTTTGCAAACATTGTGTCCAATTGTGGTTGAACTTTCAAGAATGTGCATTGAAATTATTTAAATGCTTCTTTTATGTATTTTACCATTGCTTATTGAAATTATTATGCCTTAATCATGTTGGATTGTGGTTCAATGTATGTCTCTCAAACTCAAAAGTGTAGAAAATTAAAATCGATGCTAATTTTGTGAAATGTAGTAGTCTACAAATCATGAAAAACATATAATTAGTGAAATTTTTAACTTCTTTGCTACAGCACCTTTACACATTGTTTTACTTTATGGTCTAATGTTATGACGTACTTGAGTAAGTCTAAGATGAGTATTATTAAAAAACTAAGCTATAATTATTTTAATGAATTTCATATTCTTTATGTAACATATATTTGATAAAATCATTTATATGTTTATAAAGTCAGATCACTTGTTTGAATATTTGACGAAATTTCTAAACCACTCATGAGTATTGCATGCGTGCATGATCTAATAGCATAAAAAGACTCAAAATCAAGAATTGTAGGCCTCTGGTGTGATTGTTAGGCATCCAACACATAAATTGTAGTTGTGTTTTAACATAATCAACAATAAAGATTTTATAAGTCGTTTGATTTTGATCTCATGATTAGAAAGAAAACAGATTTTAATAATTTGAAAAATATCACAAGGAAACCAAGACCGTTCGATGTAAATATTAAAACATAATACTCCCTCAGTTCCTTTTTAAATGTCACTTTTTTATTTTTCACACATACCAAAAAAGTTAATCAATATTGTTACTTTTCATACAATCATTTTTCTTTTTACCTATAATACCCCTAATTATTTATTACATTCATTTTACTTTTTCTCTCTCTATAATAATTATTTAGGGGTGATTTTGGCAAATTTACATTTAATATTACCTTGAACTTTACAAGTGACACTTAAAAAGGAACAAAAAATTATTCCAAAAGTGACACTTATAAAGGAACGGAGGGAGTAACAATTTAGTTCTTTGAAAGACCCTATGACCTTTGTCTTCGCGCTTCATTCTCAATTTCAATCATTTTCAACTTCACCCTTTTCTCCACACTCTCCATTCTCATCATTTTCATAAAAACCAAAATCGATTTATCGAAAAATAAAAATCTCTCTCTGCTCTTATAAACCCTAACAGAGATGGAGCTTGAAGAAAACTCTGATAATGACGGTGGCCGCACCAACTTATCCAATCTTGCACCGGTCGCACCCGAACAATCCGGCGATGGTTTACCTTATGCGCCAGAAAATTTTCCGAATCCCGGCGATATTTGGCGGTGGAAAGCGGGCAGGAGGATTTCATCTAACGGTAACTTTAGGGACCGGTATCTGTATCTTCCTCGCCGTCTTGCTGCCTCTTACCGCGGTGGATTTAAAAGCAAGCTTGCGGTTGAACGCTACGTCAAAGAATTCTTCCCTGACGCTAATGTTGTTGATTTCTTCGCTTCTTTCAGCTGGTCTATTTCTTCGGGTCTTCCTGGTATGTCTCTCTTTTTGTTTTTCATCATATATACTGTTAATTTAATCACGTGATTCTGAAAATGAAAGGGATTTTGAGTGTTCAAACCTGTTATTTAGAATAACAGTCTGTGTTGCCGTCAATACCGCAGCAACAAAACCGTACTGGTATCGGTATCAGCATCTTCTGATATTATTCACAGTTTTGATGATAAAGAAGAAATTGTGATTAGTTCACACCGCAATCACCGTTTTGAAAATTTCTTCCTACTTGTTTGTTGTAAAGCTTTTCTGCACCTTTAGATGATTGATTACACACGGTTGTTCTGCCTTGTAGGCAATATGAGTCCTGTACCTGCTGATGGTCTTCTTCATCAGTTAGAACTAAAGGAGCAGCCTGAATCTGATTCCAACATTGGTGGATGCAAAGCTGGGAATAAGACCTGCACCAGTTTGATTTTGGATCAAGAAAAAGAAAATTCACCTTTTGCACCATGTGATATCTGTTGCGTTGAATCTAAATTTTGCCGCGAATGTTGCTGCATTCTCTGTTACAAAACAGTTGATTCGGCTTATGGTGGCTATAGTTATATCATGTGCAGAGTAAATCTAGGTGATAATATTTGCGGCCATGTCTGTCATCTGGAATGCGCTCTTCGATCTTATTCGGCTGGCACTTTTGGAGGAACGATTGGATTGGATGCTGAGTATTTCTGTTGGCGCTGTGATGGGAGGACTGAACTGATTCCTCATGCTAATAAGCTTCTGCAGACATGTGAAGAAGCTATTGATACAGCCGATGATGTTGATATGAAGGAAAAAATTCTAAAGCTTGGCATTTGTCTCTTGCGCGGTTCAGAGAAAGCCGCTGCAAAGGAGCTTCTGAGCCGCATTATGTCGGCCATATCAAAGGTATTGGTTAATTAATTTCTTGCTTTTCCTCTAATAAATCGTAAAAGACAATATCATGATGAATTTGGTCTTTTACTTCACAGCTTAAACATGGGACCAATACTGAAGATATCTTGAACGTTGATGCCAAACTTACCGCTAATTCTTCAGGTAAATGTTCTATAAATATTACTTATGAAGTAAGTGTATATAAAAATGCTGAAAAGAATACGATTAACTGTTGAATATTTTGTTTACCAACAGGTTCTTCCGGTTACAGCAATGCTGTGATGGAAACTACAGATGACGAAGCTCCTTTAAAGCATTTAAATGTTCAAAATCTTTTCGTTATCAATCCGAGTTATCAAAACTTGATGCTGACTTTGATAAGGCTATGGAGGATCTTGAAAAATCTCAAAAAAATGAATATAAGCTGGCAGAGGAAAGCCTTCATACACATAAGGAATATTTACTAAATATTTCTCAGCAACTCGACAACGAGAAGTCCGAGTTAGCAGGGCAATCCAGCGCATCTGGTTCAAGTGTCTTGCTTCAAACTATTGAGAGAAAAAACGAACAGCTAAGGCAGGAACTGAAGAAATTTGAAGAAATGAAGAAGATAGCTGATGGTTTTGGCAGCACATCCAAAGAAATTTTAGAAAAGCATTTCGGCTTGTAAATTGCATTCTAAAATGAAAGATCATAGAGATTACAGACAAGGGTTGAATAAATTGCCTATGGGCCATATGGCTAAGGTTTTACTGCCAAATAATAAGTAGGAACTAATTCCTACAAAAACAGCTTGAATTCTTTTATTTTAATTGCAATATAATATCTTTTGAGACTCAACTTCAGCATTTATATCACCAAGTCTCTATCTGATATAGCTTTTTAAAAATAGGCTAAATTATGTCTGTGGTCTTTTATGTTAGCCGCTCAAATTCTGGACTTCTTTTATACTCTGTTAAATACTTGCGTTGCAACTATGTTTATCTCCAAACCCATGAGTTCACAATCTTCGTTACCTAATGTGTTTTGGAGATCCTGAGCAAGCAAGAGACTCCTTACAAAAATTATTACACTGAGAGAGTGTTATGGTTACTTACGCTACATGACAAGATATTATTCATATAGTTATTAGTTTTCTGCCAGAGATAAACTTATAAGCATTTTTCAATTATATCTATGCTTGTCTACATAAATCTAAATATGGTTGGTGATAATAATTAATTATAAGTTTAATTGAAAAATGCATTTTATTAATTTTAATAATAAAATGAATATCATTTATTAAAATAACCTTATTAATAATAGGTAATGGAGTAGTTATATCATTCATATCCAATGTGATCCTATTTTCCCACTTACTCACACTTGCTTATATTATTCCAACATTCTCCCGCAAGTGTGAGTCTACAATTAGGGGTGCTCAAATAAACCGGTTATTTAAATAATCCATATCCATATCCAAATTCGGTTATTAAAAACCGGTTAATTATTAGTATGGTTTTAACCAAATCCATATTTTGGATATATTTTTAATATGGTTTTAACCAAATCCATAATTTGGACATCCATATCCAAAATAAAAACCAAATTAGTCAATTTTTTTATAAAAAAAAAAAATTTGAAATTTTTTTCAAAAAAATAATTTTTTTTTCAAAAAAAATATTTAAAAAAAAATTTTGAAAAAAAAAATTCCAAAATAAAATATTTTTCTCAAAATAAAATAATTTTTTTTTCAAATTTTTTTAATTTATTTTCGATATTTTTTTTGAAAAAATTTTTTTTTCTGAAAATATTTTTTTTTCAAATAATTAAAAAATATATTTTTTCCAAAAATTTTTAAAAACTATTTTTTAGTTTTAAACATCAATATTTTTTCTTAAAAAAATTATTTCAAAAAAATGATTTTAAAATAAAATTAAATCAAAACTAATTATAAAATTGGTTATGGATATAACCGGTTTATAACCATTTTACAAAAATGAAAACCGATTATGACAATTGGTTTTAATAACCGGTTATGACATATGGATTATTTATGATTATGGATTGGTTATGAAAATTAACCGTCCATGAGGATCCCTATCTACAATGTTCTCCCTTTTTTTATATTTGTACCGTCGTGACACCTATTACTAGGCACCTCTTATTAGGTATTTCGAATACATCTCTTCCTTTGGCGTTTCGATTTCAACGGAACACCACTTCCTGAGCATTTCGATACAAGTAAGCCGATCTCTTTCTCGAACCAGGGCTCTGGATACCATTTGTTGGGGGAGTTTACTAGGGAGCATTGATACATAGTGTAGGATTAGGCACCTTTGTGAGAAACAAACCACTTGTCCACCTAAAACCTTAAGGTGATAGGTGTATGTATTCTCCCACTTATAAATGCTCAAATCACCACATTTTATCCATACTACTCATACTTGTTATATTATTCCAATACTTCTAGGGTTAGCTCCCACATTAATCCCTAAAAAACCAAAAGGTACATAACCAATTTTACAAGAGATAAAGGTTGAGGCTGCTAGACTAAACTCATCTTTTAAATTGATACATATCATTTTGCTTTTAGATAAATTCACATATTATCACACCTTAATTTTGACTCTGAATCAACAAATTAATACAATTATCATGACTTTATTTTACTTTACATCATTTGCATAGCATATCATGCATTTCACTGCTAAAAAAAATGAATTTAGAGAGGGTATTATTCCGTCACTAATTCATTAAAAATCCGTCACAAAAATTATTAGTGACGGATTTAGCAACGTGTCAAAATTCCTACCAAATTTCAATGCCGCAAAATATTTGTGAGGGATTTCGCATTCCGTCATAAATAGTTACGGAACCAATCTGTGACTAAATTAAAAATTATGTCACTAAACATTAAAGAAATCCGCCAGTAATTTGTGAGGGAATTTTAAATGCCTCGGTAATTTTACTTTAGTGACGTGTATATTCCATCACTAATTATTGAAGATTAATGTATGAATACTCGTTTATGAGGGATGTTTTCCATCATTAAATTAAAAGAATAATTTACTGACGGTTATATTCTGTCACTAAATTAAGTGATCATGATTTAGTGACATTTTTATTCTGTCACTAATCAATCAGAATCTGTATTAAAATATTGAAATTGTAAATTTCCTATCAAATTTAAATAATACTGCAACTGAATATACTATATCATCACAATTAAAATGAATCAATCACAATATGAAACACTAGAAACTGTTTTTGTGAATATCATAAATATTCCCCTATCAAAACTAATAGTACAGAAAATATGTTCTTAAAACTAAATATTAAAACCACAGTATTTTTTGTTGACACTAGATGATCGTGAAGGCTGGATCAGATCCTGTAGAATCAGGCTGCCAAGTGCGTCAGGGATGCTGGTCGTATGGAGAGAAGGTGGGTGTACCTGCAAGGCACTCCGACGCTCAAGTGAGAAAGGGTAAGAGAAAAGGGGCAAGTACAAAGTATGAATTCTTAGGGTGAATATTGGATACCTGACCCTCTCAAGCGAGAGGGTTTATATAGAGCCCCCAGCGCGTGGCCAACGATCCTATTTTCGGGGCGAAATAACCGTTTCCCCCAAAGAATAGGTAACTGCCCAAACTAGCCGTTATGTCGGGCAGGGTGCTCGAAACTAGCTGTTATGTCGGGCATAACGCAGTTCCGGGCACCTGTCCTTTGCTGTTCGGGCAGCGAGGAAGCGGTGCGTAACGGGCACCAACGCCGGGGAGGAACGTTGCATTTCTTGCCCGGTTGGAGGGGCAGAAAGGTCATTTTTGCCCCTCTGTGGATTGGACTTAGGCAATTTGGGCCGCTCTGGAGCAGAGGCGGATTGGGCCAATTCTAGCCATTGGTCCAGTCCAGAACAGGAGCCCCCCATCTCGTGATGACTTAAGGACTGCTCGTTGCTCCGGGGAGCTAGCATAGAGTCTTCGTTTGTAGACGAGGAAGGTTGTCTCAAAGTGCTTGTGACCCCAGGTGTTCGTGAGATTCGTGGTCGTGACCATGTTGCCCTGTGTACGGGTAGACTAATGGTTAGACCGAATTTGAAACGTTGGGGTGCCACGTGTACCTAGAGCTCCGTGTAGCAGCTAATAGGCAATGATGGCTAGCGGATAGTCATAATGGCCTACGGGCGCGTGGTTGCATGTGCCCCTTTGTATAAAAAGGGGGGGAAACCGTTTCAATTGAAACTTTTTCCTTTCTGATTCCTCTTCGTCTCTTTCAGTTCTTGCCCGTCACCGTCTTCTGGCTTTCCAACCACCGTCACCAGCTTCGAGCAGCTCATACCTTCTTCCAAAATCAAGTAAGTTTTCTGATCTGTAGCTTGTTTTACTCCCTTTTTTTATTAGTGGTAGATTGTATGCGGTTAGGGTTAGCTTTAGATGACAAAATAGATGGATTTCTGGCGAGTGTTGGTGGTGGACGGTGGTTGCGCCATTTTGCTGCCTCCAGCACTTCGCCGGAGTATGTAGTATGTTCAGCGAGGAGGGTGGTCCACAGCGTGGTTGTAGTAGTTGTGCATGCGTGACCACCGTGTTTGTTCATCTTCTGATAGAGCGATGAGTTTTCTGGTAGAACGTTTCCAGATTCCGGTGAAGCTTCGCGGTTTCCGGTGGAGCTTCAACGGAAACTGGGTGAGAGCGCGGGGAAGTTCCTCATTCTGGGATGACATCCTCGAGCGTCTCCTCGCGGGGAGGTTTCATCTTTCCCTTTAATGTTAGGGCTTAGGCCGGGGACGTTGTCCTCAGCCCTTTGCACGCCCTTTCACTTGGCTTAGCTGTGGAAGGGTGGATTTGATTTGCTGTCGAATTCACTGTCTTCTCTACTTTTCTGGTGATCGTAATGGCGACGATGCCAGATAGAGAAGTTATTCTAGATACGTCCGAGGAGGAAACTGGCTCCGAGGATAGGAGCAGCTCGACGGCTTCGAGCTCGGCGACATCGAGTTCCTCGAGCAATGTCGGGGAGGAGGAAGAGCAGGACGTCATGGAGGAAGACGTCGAAGGGTCCTCCGAGGAAGATTGGGAGGTCGCCAAACCTTCCGAGCACATTTCTACGTTCGCAAAGTCTTTGGCGGACGTCTTTATGGAGGTAGGACCGGAAGGGGAATGGAAGGTGCATTTCCCTACTTTGAACGAGCGGGTCTGCACGGACTTCGGGGACCGCTTCACAATGTATGAGTATGCCTTCAAAGAGCTAGGACTGAGGCTGCCTTTTACTGATTTTCAGCGGTCGGTGTTCGAGCATCTGAAGTTATCCCCTACACAACTGCACCCTAATTCGCTGGCCTTCACCCGGGCTTTCAAATTGGTGTGGGAGCATCTTTCTTTGGGGGCCACTCTCCCTCTGTTCTTCGTTGTTTTCCATCTACAAAGGCAGCTGGCGGGGAAAAAGTATGGCTGGGTTTCGTTGAAGCACCCTCGCAAGCTTTTCAAGCCGTTCTCAGAGTCAATCCGAACATTCAAGGAACGGTACTTCGTCGTTGAGCCCGTGTCCGAGGTCGCCCATGACAGTACATATGTCTGGGAGATCGAGGTTGACGAGGATGGAAACGAGTTGCTCACCGAGGAAGGGAAGTATATTGGGCGGAGACTTTACAAGTTCCCCATTCACTGGTCGCCGGACCACTTCACCAAGGAGCCCAGTGATTATGTCTTTCAACCGGGCGAGCTGCTCGGGCAGGATGCTGCGGCGTATGAGAAGCTGGTGAACTGGGTCAACTCCTTCCGGCTTGCTGAGTGCAGACGAGCAAGGGCAGCCCGATCTTCGAGGATGATAGGAACCAGAGATTCGAACGTCGGTTTATTAATGTTAAGGCACTGCTGGAGTGCAAGACTCCTGCGGACGTTGAGAAACTGCTCGGTAGTCTTTAGTTATTTAGACTTTGTTTATGTTATTTTTTTTCTTCGTATCTAACATGCTCATGTTTTGTTTGTGCAGGTAAGATGCCTCAGGCTCACGACAGAGTTGTGAGGAATGCTCTTGCAAGGAATAAAGCTGGAATGGCTCCCCCGAAATCTTGGTTCGCCGGTGCTCGCGCTCCTCCTCTGTCTCAGTCTGCTGCGAGGACCTCCACTTCTCTAACTCCTGCTTCCTGGGGATCTCCCTGCCTCTGGCCGGGCGACCCAAGTGGCCAAGGATCACTGACGCCGTGGACCTTACTCGAGTGGCGGAGAAAGGGAAGTTCGAGCTTCCTCCCTGTATCCTCGACAGGAGGTTTTTTGAGGGCAACTCTCTGGTCGTTCCCCGGGCAGAATCTCTTCACTTGGAAGGCATGGACCGCCCGAGCAAGAGGGCGCTGGTGGCCCAAGACGCTTCAGCCTTGGTCCGGATGCTGGAGATGGCGGCAGTTTATGCCGAAGAGGACTCCGCAACTGAATCTGAACTCAACGCTGCCCGTGCTTCTGTGGCATCCCTCAAGGAAGAAGTCAAGGGTGCTGGCGAGGCTCGGAAGAAGGCGGAAGAGGAAGCGGCCAGGCTAAAAGAGGAGAATTCTAAGTTGTCGGCGGAGAAGAAAGTTGTCGAGGAACTGATCAGGGAGCTGAGGGCTGCCAATGCCTCGGGTGCTGACGAGCCAGACGATGTGAAAAGTTTGAAGACTAGATCCGAGCTGGTTGCTCGTATACTGCTGGCCAAAGATGATGGCATCGTCGTTGCGGAGGAGTCCTTCGGAAATGCTGTGGCTCAGCTGCGCGTGGTGAACCCTGGGCTTGAAATCTCTGCCGAGGGCACTCACTATCTTGCGCGTGTTGATGGTGGTCGCATTGTCTTGCTCGAAGGTCTCCTTGTTGTTACCCCCGAGGATCAGCCCGCAGAGGAGCAAGGACCCGAGCCAGAGTCAACCGAGCACGCTGATGAATGAGGAATTTGTTATTTTGTTGACGTCGTTGTAATTCGTCCGGCTTGCGTGCCGTTGTAATTTATTTTTGGGGGGCATGGCCCCCGTTTTATGTAACAATGTACAATTGTGGTCTTTGCGGCCACTTGTTAAATTATCGCATATTTAGTTCTGTTGTTTGCATGACTATACTTGCTTTTATTTTTGCTAAGTGTTGTATGCATGCTCGCTGTGAATGTATGTCCACCTGTGATAGGGGGTATTTGACTTGTGTAAATATCTTTTGGGGAGATTGCTCGTAATAGATGTGTTCGGCAGTGTGGGGAACTGGTCGAACTGCCGGGGAATGTCCTGGCAGGGAGCGGAACTCAGGTCGCGTTTGAGGCCTGAGTTCGCGGCGTGAACGTCCCATCGCAAGCTGCAGTTCTGCCAATCGTGGTACTTTGACGACGGTGATGCTCGATCGAGGACCGCTGTCGAGCACTTACCGGGCTCGTTACTGAGCGGGGTTATGCTTTAGTCGTATGCGACGCTTGTACCTAGATGTGCATAGTGGTCGGTAGCTGACGTTCGTCGTTGCGACGAGTCGAACCGAGGATTTAGCTGTAGTATTGTTTTAGCTTTTCAGCGTTCCATGGTCGAGCAAGTTCTTACCCATTGAGATGTTCTAGGTAGTAGGCCCCATTTTCCGTTTTTGCCCGGACGCGATAGGGTCCCTCCCAATTGGCTGCTAGTTTTCCTTCGCGAGAGTCTTTGTGGTTTCTTTTTAGGACAAGGCTTCCCACGTCGAACTCTCGTCGTATCACTTTGGCGTTGTGCCTGATGGTGATCTTTTGTTTCAGTGAGGCTTCGCGGAGAGCTGCCCCAGTTCTGATTTCCTCGATGAGGTCAAGCTCTTCCCTTAAAGATTCGTCGTTCATCTCCTCGTCTAGGGGCGACTCTGTCCGTCTAGAGGGCACGTGAACTTCGACTGGAATTACAGCCTCGGTTCCGTATGCCAAACGGAAAGGTGTTTCCCCGGTCGTTGAATGGGGAGTTGTACGATACGCCCAGAGCACGCTGTGTAGCTCCTCGACCCATGCCTTCTTTGTTTCATCTAGCCTTCGCTTGAGGCCTCGAAGGATGACTCGGTTAGCTGCCTCAGCCTGCCCGTTTGTTCAGGGGTGTTCGACGGATGCGAAGTATTGCTTCGTGCCCAGTTGGGCGACGAAGTCCTGAAACTTCCTGTCCGTGAACTCCGTCCCGTTGTCTGTTACTATCGCTTGGGGAATACCGAAACGTGCAAGGATGTTTCATTTGTAGAAACGCAGGATGTTGAGGGCAGTTATTTTGGCTAGAGCTTTTGCTTCTATCCACTTTGTGAAATAATCTACGCCCACTATGAGGTACTTGTTCTGACTTGATCCTACCACGAAGGGTCCTAGGATGTCTAGGCCCCACCACGCGAATGGCCACGGGGAGGACATAGCCTTGAGCTCGTTGGGCGGAGCCAGGTGCATTTCCCCGTGCTATTGGCATTTGTCGCATTTCTTCACGTGTTCTTTCGCGTCGTTTTGCATGGTCGGCCAGTAGTACTCTGCTCGGAGAGCCTTGCGAGCAAGGGACCTTCCTCCAAGATGTTGGGCGTTGATTCCCTTGTGGATTTCGCGCAGGATGTGTGCGACCATCTCCTCCTCGACACATTTGAGCAGTGGAATGGAGAATCCCCGCCTGTATAGTTTACCTTCGACCAGGACATACGAGCAGGCTCTTTGCCTGATCGTGCTGTCCTCCTTTGCGTCGGACGGGAGTTCGTCTTTGGCGAGGTAGTTGTAGACTGGGGTCATCCAACAGTTGTTGTCGCGATCATCTGCACGTCGAGTGTCGGGGAGGTCTTCTCGATGCTGGGTCGAGGAAGCACTTCCTGTATGACGGATTTGTTTCCGCCTTTCTTCTTCGTGCTGGCCAGTTTAGACAGCACGTCTGCTCGTACGTTATGTTGGCGGGGAACGTGTTTCACTTCCACTGTTGTGAATTTCTCCATTTCCTTCTTTACCAGGGCCAAGTATTTGGTCATGTTGTCGTTTTTGGCTTGGTATTCACCCCGGACCTGGAGGGCCACGAGTTGTGAGTCCGTGCAAATGACGACTTCTTGTGCGCCCAGGTCCTCGGCAAGGCATAGCCCAGCGAGGAAGGCTTCGTATTCCGCCTGGTTATTGGAGGTTGGGAAAGATAGCGTGAGTGATACCTCGACGATAATTCCTTCATTGCTCTCCAGTATGATGTCGGCGCCGCTTCCTGCCGAGTTTGAGGCACCGTCGACGAAGATGATCCACTTGCGCGCTTCGCTCGTGGGGGAATCTGTGAATGTCACCTCCGCGACGAAGTCGCCCAGAGCTTGGGCCTTGAGGGCTTTTCTGACTTCGTATTGGATGTCAAATTCGGACAGCTCCAGCGACCATTTGAGCATTCGGCCGGCCATATCTGGTCGTCCGAGCAACTGCTTTATGTGCTGATCTGTTCAAACCACGATCGTGTGAGCCAGGAAGTAGTGTCTTAATCTTCTGGCTGTGTTGATGAGGGCCAATGCCACTTTCTCTATCTACTGGTATCTTAACTCTGGTCCTTGCAACGCTTTGCTTGTGAAGTAAATGGGTTTCTGCCCGTCGGGCGTCTCGCGGATGAGAGACGCACTCACTGCTTCGGTCGCGACGTCCAGATATAAGTACAGTGTTTCGCCGTTGTCTGGTCGAGAGAGGACCGGCGGCTCTGAGAGTGCCCGTTTCAGATGGAGAAGGGCCTTGTCTCACTCCTCGGTCCATTTGAATGCTGCCTCTTTGCGGAGGAGTTTGAAGAATGGCAGGGCGTGCTAGGTGGACTTGGCCACGAAACGAGATAGTGATGCGAGCATCCTGTTGAGGGACTGGATGGATATTTTGGACTTGGGCGTAGGAAACTCGGAGAATGCCTGGCATTTGTCGAGATTGGCTTCGATTCCTCGTTCCGTCAAGTAGAAGTCGAGGAATTTGCCTGCCCGGACACCGAACGTGCACTTCTCCATGAAATTCTGGTACAGATGTGTGATGTCTTTGTGCAATGTCACAACATCGCAATCTGCTGAACAAGGCAATAATAGAAACAGTAAATAACACACTGAATTATTCACCCAGTTCGGTTCAACAACCTACATCTGGGGGCATACCAAGCCAGGAATGAAGTCCACTATTAGCAGTATCAAATTACAGACTCAACAAACCAGTTGACAATCTACCTAATTTAATCACTACCCAATGACCCTTCTACCTAAGTCCTCCCTAGGTAAGAGACTCCATTTCACTCTCAATCATCGCAATGATGTCTAGCAGTCAACAACTCCGCCACTGCATCGACAACTTGTTTACCAACAACTTTTCTAACACAGAAAACTAGAAGACACACTTCCATGACTCACATTGGAGTTGCTTAACAGCTTCCTCCAAGAACAATACATCTCTTACCTACAGGCTTCGAGATAAACACGATGACCATCCCACAAACCGGGTGGTTCATCAACCAACACAGCCCTTATAATCTACATGATGGCTGGCTTTTTATTTCTAGGTTACAAAGACCCTATTTATAACCTATACCCAGCTGGATTTGGGCTTCAAATCACAGCATATCAGCTGCTACAAATCTGCAAAAGATTCTCCTACAAAATAGGTCTTCAATCAACTCTTCCTAATTTATCTCCATAATTAGAACAATTTATTCTCCATATCTTTTTGCAAAAAAATAGTAACAAACTATTCTCCATATCTTTTTGCACTAAAATAGTAACAACCTATTCTCCATATCTTTTTGCACTAAAATAGTAACAAACTAATCTTCAATAATCTTCACTTTTTAATTCAGCTGCAAGATCTTCTCCATAAAAATATCTGATTTGATTGGAATTTAAAAACAGATTTTATCTTCAAACCTTTTTAAATCTTCAGCCCTTAAACACAGCAACAAATCTGCACAAAATCAGATTGAAACAGAAAATATTTCTCCCAAGATATTCGCACACTAAATCTCTAACAGATCTGATCAAATCAAACTTAAACACACAGCCCTAAAACATCACCACCTGATGTTCTAATGTTCTGATATAGTGATGTCAAGACATCGCATGTGACATCACTCTTCAGCACTTTAACTCTTCAACACCTTAACATTCACTAATGTTATGACTCAATGTTAAGACATCAAACACATGACATTAACATTGTTCGACTTTGTTTTACCAAAATTCCAGCCAATACAAGAACTAACAATCTCCCCCTTTGGCTAATTTTGGCTAAAACAATCTCAGCTAACATCAGCAGCAAAAACCAACAAGCTGCATAAACTCACTTTCACATCAGCATAGGGCAAACTCCCCCTCAAACCAAGAACCAGCTCACAGCTGCTGCACCATATCAGAAAAGGCTTCACAACCACACCTTGGCAACTCTCTCCCCCTTTTTAGCCATAATTGGACAAACTCTGAATCTGCCAACCAACATACTCAGAACAAGATCCAGACTCAACAGCTACTACCGAACATTCTCTCCCCCTTTTTGGCTAACAATTGACAAACATTGGGGTAAATGTATACTTCTGATTCAATCCATTGACACACAAATCTATAGAACCAGGTCCAAACTACCAGTAACATCTTGTCTGACAACTCCTTCAACAAAATATCCAAAACAAAAGATCAACTCCCCCTATCTAAGATAACCAATGCTCATTTGCAAGAAGAACACCTTAAATGAATGGAAAACATAAGACTCATCTTCATGTCTTCAAGAGCGCACCCTCTGTTCAACACACCTGCTGAACTCATTCACTTAATGCTTGATCCTCAAGCACTCCAAATACCAAAACTCACATGATTCCCTCTTGGTTTGTTATCTTCTCATGCTCCAAAACTCACATCTTGCCAAGCTGATCAACTTCTCTCTGTAAAATCCACAGGAATGATCACAATGAACTCCTTGATCATAACACAGTCATTCCCTATCATACTCTTCATCTTCAGATTTCCAAGCAAACAATACCTGATATACTTCAGTCTTCTCTACATTCTCCATCCAAGGCAGACCTTCTACTTCATCATTCTCCTGTATGACTATGTAGACGCTCCTTAGGCATAATGTATGCACCAAACTCCAGAACCAGAACAAAATCATCCTTCATCAAGGATATTCAACCAGATAATGTCCCAACACAAGTTAGAACATTTGCCACACACCAATATATCATCACCATGATTCTTGACATGCTCCACCAACTGGACTTACTATTGCATAGTAATCCAAAGAACTAGAGAATTAACCTCTCATCCACCTTCAAGAAGAATAATCTCCTTGAGTCTTCAACTCATCACCCTTCTTCCCAAGAGTAACTTGTTCCAAGATAATCCTCAATAATAACCAGCTGCCACACTCTGATTATCTTGATTCTTCGAATCCACTTCTGAGATCAACCAAATGCCACAGTTTGATCCCCTCATTCATGAATCCTCATATGAAAACAGCCAAATGCCACATTTTAACCTTTTTCATGTTTGTCAAAACTCTCACAAAGATATCTTGATCCACCAAGGAAACTTGATCTTCAAGTCACATGTTCCACTTGCTCAAAGGCAAACACACTTAGACTCCCTAAGCCATGGTCATGTAACATCTTCTCCTTCCTGCAGCTCCCGCAAACTGCCATGAGAACAATCTTTTTGAAACATCCTATCATTCCTGTAGATCACCCTATCATTAGCTGATGTGCCACATCACCAGCTGAGACTCCTGATGTTAAGCTAGATGTCAAAATATTTTGATATCTAACTGTTAAATTCAGTTTTTCCTTCTGCCACTTAGAAGAACCTCCTCCCTTTGCAGAAACAGATTTCCATGCTCTCATAGACATGATTCAACAATCAAGTTTGAGTATACAACCTCCATCCTGCTTATAAACTCCAAAGACTTCAAACCTCCCACATTTGAATCTTCAGAAAATAAGTAGTCCAAGACTACCCCATAGCAATACTAAAGAAAGTCACTTCCCTTAGTAGAGCCGTCAGTAGAAAGCCAGAGATAACTGCCACTTATCCTCGACCTTCACAACCAGAGCCAACACCATGCTCCAAACCTCTTAAACTGATCCAAGCTGTAACCATCAAGATTATGATGTCTTTATAGTCTTCCATCTTTATCTACAACAGCACCATCATCTGGACAAGTCGTTCACAATACTTTCTAGGAATAAATGCTAAGCAGTAATCCCAGGTCATCACACACCAATACACCACATAGAGAAACAAACAGCCTCATAGAGAAAGGTAAATTCTCAACACTTCTGCAGTCCTGCACTTTTACAACAAACATATACATAGTCTCCCGTCAATGTATATTGTCGTTAGTTGAATGCACAACATCTTAGATAAACGCTCAGCTCCTGTCAAGGTAACCTTCTCACACAACATGCATCTACTGATTCTTCTTCAAAATAAACCATCATGACAACCATTCACACCACAAAAGCATTTCAGGTTAGGTCAGTGTCTTGACCTTTCACTCCTCCCTGAGCAAAGAACTGAAATGATGTTTCAACATCAGTTTCGACATCAGTCTAAATCACATTAAACATCTCCTATGGATTTGGAGACTACAACCATATTAATCCATACATATCTCTAGTAGGGAACACAGGAGAACATAACTACATCTGATCAACTGCAGTAACTTGCATAACACACTCTTCCAGAAGCTTCTTCTTTTAATCACAAGGCTCTAACTTAAGAGTGATAACTGCCATCCTTCTGCATAAACATACCATAGACAATCTGCTGCTTCCAATCCTTCAAGCCACAAAACTGAAAGAGCTCTTTCAAACACCAATTGACCACGGGCTGATTTATACTACTACTGCACATAAACTCTTGGATGTATTTTCCCTATAAAATTATCCTCAGACAATTCAGTTTAAACAAGGATCATTTCCTTCTCTTCTGCTATCAAGATAACTACCTTTTCTTCAACCAGCTCCTGTTGACATTATGAACAGCATCTCAACCATTGTTCAACTTCACAGCTTCAGTGATCCTTCAAAACAGCTACAATCTAATAGGTCTTTGACTAAGCTTTTACCATAAACTGCTTATGTGTAGCGCGATGTCTAGACATTGACATATTAAGCACATCTTCATTCTTGAGGAAACTTCCTCCTCATTAGGTCACCATAACTAAGCTTAAGAGATGACTTATCAAGATCTTCACTCCCGCATGAAAGATTTGACAGTGATACTCTTTTGCTTTGGCTCCACCCTCTTCTTTCATTGATAAAGAAGGAATCAATGTTCTGGACAGAATGGTCTTCAATGCCTGATTTGAACCTGAAACTTCCATGTCATACACTCTTTAATACGATCCATTCACCTGTTGATCACTTCTTTCCCAAAACCAGGATATGAGATAATCCTCAAGTATCTAGCCAAGCGGTTGAAGTTGTCTTGCATAAACTACAACATCATAGAATATCCTGCTGAGGAGACCAAACCCTAATGTCTTTCCAAGAGAATACCTTCCTAGAATCTCACCACCAGAGATACAAGAACCAACCAGGGTTAGATCAGATACCATGCAGCGGAACACACAACAACTCCTCAACAACCTTCAGGCACTACTCCATAATCCTTGAACACCATCACCAAGTGCCAACAAATCAAACTTATAACAGCAGTTCTCCTGATAACAACAGACAGGTCTAATACATACCCTGTCATGAATAGTCCATCCTTCACTTCAAGGGATCATACAAACAACTATATGAACTGACCAAGTCCATAACTCAGCAAAACTATCTTCCTTGCTCATGAACCAGAAAGTATCTTCCCTAGATCTCATCCAGAAATAGACAGGATGCCTGCTTTGATACCAATTGAAATTCTGGTACAGATGTGTGATGTCTTTGTGCAATGTCACAACATCGCAATCTACTGAACAAGGCAATAATAGAAACAGTAAATAACACACTGAATTGTTCACCCAGTTCGGTTCAACAACCTACATCTGGGGGCATACCAAGCCAGGAAGGAAGTCCACTATTAGCAGTATCAAATTACAGACTCAACAAACCAGTTGACAATCTACCTAATTTAATCACTACCCAATGACCCTTCTACCTAAGTCCTCCCTAGGTAAGAGACTCCATCTCACTCCCAATCATCGCAATGATGTCTAGCAGTCAACAACTCCGCCACTGCATCGACAGCTTGTTTACCAACAACTTTTCTAACACAGAAAACTAGAAGACACACTTCCATGACTCACATTGGAGTTGCTTAATAGCTTCCTCCAAGAACAATACATCTCTTACCTACAGGCTTCGAGATAAACACGATGACCATCCCACAAACCGGGTGGTTCATCAACTAACACAGCCCTTATAATCTACATGATGGCTGGCTTTTTATTTCTAGGTTACAAAGACCCTATTTATAACCTATACCCAGCTGGATTTGGGCTTCAAATCACAGCATATCAGCTGCTACAAATCTGCAAAAGATTCTCCTACAAAATAGGTCTTCAATCAACTCTTCCTAATTTATCTCCATAATTAGAACTATTTATTCTCCATATCTTTTTGCACAAAAATAGTAACAAACTATTCTCCATATCTTTTTGCACTAAAATAGTAACAACCTATTCTCCATATCTTTCTGCACTAAAATAGTAACAAACTAATCTTCAATAATCTTCACTTTTTAATTCAGCTGCAAGATCTTCTCCATAAAAATATCTGATTTGATTGGAATTTAAAAACAGATTTTATCTTCAAACCTTTTTAAATCTTCAGCCCTTAAACACAGCAACAAATCTGCACAAAATCAGATTGCAACAGAAAATATTTCTCCCAAGATATTCGCACACTAAATCTCTAACAGATCTGATCAAATCAAACTTAAACGCACAGCCCTAAAACATCACCACCTGATGTTCTAATGTTCTGGTATAGTGATGTCAAGACATCGCATGTGACATCACTCTTCAGCACTTTAACTCTTCAACACCTTAACATTCACTAATGTTATGACTCAATGTTAAGACATCAGACACATGACATTAACATTGTTCGACTTTGTTTTACCAAAGTTCCAGCCAATACAAGAACTAACACTCCAGATTAAAATGCATTTTGTATTTCCTGGCCTGTTCGAAGACCTTTCGTAAGTGGGCAGTATGATCGGTTTCCTCGTGGGAGTTAACGATCCTGTCGTCCATGTATACTTCGAGAATGTCGCTTATTTCTCCCCGAAATACTTTGTTCATCATTCGTTAGTACGTTGCTCCGGCGTTCTTCAGGCCGAAGGGCATTACGTTGTAGTAATAGTTCCCCGATTCGGTCATGAAGGTCGTATATTTTTTGTCGGACATTGCCATTGGGATTTGATTGTAGCCCGAGTAGGCGTCCATGAACGATAAAAGTTTAAAACCAGCAGAATTATCAACAAGTTTATCAATATTGGGGAGGGGGTAGGCATCCTTCGGGCATGCCTTATTGAGATCGGTATAATCAATGCACATGCGCTATTTTCCATTAGATTTTTTAACCAATACAACGTTGGATAGCCAAGTGGTGTACTTGGCCTCCGAAATAAATTTGACCTCGAGGAGGTCCTTTACAGCTTTTTCGGCAGCCTCCGTTTTCTCCGGAGACTGCTTCCTCCTACGTTGTGCTACGACCTTGATGGCCGGGTCAATGGTCAGCTGGTGACATGCGACAGATGGATCCAAGCCGGGCATTTCCGCGGCGCTCCACGCGAAAAGGTCGGCGTTCTCTCGAAGGTACGCTTTGAGCTGCTTCCTCGCGATGTCAGGCAGGTCTCCTTCGATCTTTACTCCCCGTTGGGGGTCTTCGCCGAATAGGACTAGCTCGAAGTTGCCATCCGGGATTGGGCGCATCGAATGGGAGCTGCTGCTGGATGACGTGGATGGGTCAGCTGAAGCTGCTCGTTCCTCCTGTTGGTCCTCGGGGAAGCGACTGTCGAGGTCGATTGAGTCGACCTGAGGCAGAGGCTTGGCCTCCTCGGAGCTGCTTGGCAGTGCTGGCTTGCCCGACGCTTTAGGCTTAGGCACAATGGCATTGAGCCCCTTTGTAGCTGCTTCAAAACACCGTCGGGCAGCTTCTATATCACCGTGGAGGGTGGCGACCATTCCTTTCGAAGTGTAATACTTCATCTTCAGGTGGACGGTCGATGGCACCGCTACCAACTCGGGTAGAGTTGGCCTTCCGAAAATGCATTGGTAAAGTGACGGGCAGTCGATTACCAGAAATTGCACCTTGATGGATCTGGCCGTTTCAGCTGCTCCGAAGGTCACGATCAACTCGATGTAACCCCACGGCTTGGTCACAGACCCGTTGAACCCCTGCAAATCGGACCATACGTAGGGGTAAGGTGCGATTCGTCTAGCTGCAGCGTTGAGAACAGCTGGGAGTACATGATGTCGACCAAGCTGCCCTGGTCGACTAGGATTCGGCGAACGTCGAAGTTTTCCATTTGGGCTCTGACGTACAACGGAATGCTTGAGTTCGGGGAGCCGCCGAGGAGTTCCTCCCTGTAGAAGGAGATGGGGATGGAACCCTTCGGGGCCTGATCAAGCGTGGTCACTTTGTTCGAGCTGGTGTGGATCAGGTGTTCGAACTTTCGTTTCACGGATCCCACAGTAACTTTGTTGAAACTCCCGCAAGAGATGACCATGGTGGAGGGAAAGGTCTCCCACGGGCTGTGGGCCGCGAAATATGCAGGGGCGCTGAGCCCGTCAGGGACGTTGAAGTCCTCGGGTCGCGATATGGACATAGTAACCTGTATGTTGGCGTCTTCTGAGGAGGGTACCTCCTCCTCGACCTTCTTGGACTCCTGGGCGTCCTGCCGAGGAGTGTCCTTCTTCTTCGCGAACTGCTTCAGGTGGCCGTCCCTGATCAGTATTTCAATGGCATCCTTCAGATGGATGCAGTCCTCTATAATATGGTCGTGACTTTTGTGGAAGCGGCAATACTTTGACTTGTCCACGTTTGGTCTGTTCGGCAGCTGTTTGAGGAAGCGGACCCCGGCATGTTTGAACTCCGAATTGGCACATTCGGTCAAAATCTTCTCCCTGGAAACGGTCAGGGGAGTGTAATCATGGAAACGCCCGGAGGGCCCTTTGCTGTCACGGGAGTCACGGGGACGGTCCTCGTGCCTTCGTTCACCTCGACGAGATGTCGAGGCTTCTTCTCCTTTGGAAGCCCGGGCGTTCTCCTGGCGGCGAAACGCTCGGACGTTGCTAGCCGCAATCTTCTCCTCGTACTGAATATGAGATTGGGCTTTGAGGAGGAGGGCGTCTAAGTTCCTCGGTGGCGCGAGGCCAATGGCTTTGGCGAACTCGGAGTCCGGGCGGACCCCTTGTTCGAGCAGGAACTTCTTCATCTTATATGTCGTCAGGACCTGCACAGCTTCCTTGTTGAACCTCTCGATATATACGCGGAGAGGTTCGTCTTTCCCCTGGATTATGGCTCCGAGGGAGGCCTCAGTTTTGGGATGGCGGCGAGATGCTGTGAAGTGCCGCGAGAACATCCTGCCCAGTTGTTTCCACGAGGTGATGGACTTCTCGGGCAGTTGTTTATACCATGTCATTGCTCCCTTCCGAAGCGTGGTCGGGAACAGTCTGCATTTGATGGCGCCCCTTACGCCGCGGTAGTCTAGCAGCGCATCGATGTTCTCGATGTGCTCGTCGGGGTCGGTGGTCCCGTCATATGTGCCAAGTGACGGGGGTTTCTCCAAGCCTTTTGGGAGACGGGTGGCCAGGATCTCCTGGGACAACAGGTTACGAGGCTCGTCATCGTCACTAGAACTGGTGTATGATGGTGAACGGATGGGTTGCTCGCGTCGGTGGTTCCTTCGTGGAGAAGGTGAGCGGTTCCTTTGAGGAGAAGGTGAGCGGTTCCTTCGAGGAGAAGGTGAGCGTGCCCGTCCTTTGGACTTGATTGGAGACTCCTTGTTCCTTCGAGTCCTTTTGTGGTCATGAGCGTGCTGGTCACGCGGTGAGATCTGATCGGGCTTTCAGGCTACGCGAGGATCGTGCTCTTGGCGCAGTCTTCGGTCGATTTTTCTCTGTGGCTGCGGGCTTCTAGATCGTCGCTGGTTCCTCCGCGTAGGAGGGGATCTTAGATGGCGAGACTCTTCCAGTGCCCCGATCCTCTCGTTTTGCTGCAGGATCAGGGTGTTGGTTTTGTTGAGGGCCTCCAGGAGGGCTGCCACGGCCGGGTCGGCGCTGGGCGGAACAGGAATGGGCTGGAGGTTGAGAGACGGTTGATCGTTGTTGCAATCAGCAGGGGTAGGGGAAGGAGAAGCAGTGGTTCCATCCCTAAGGAAACGGGCATCTCGGAGGAGAGATGATTGGCCGTCAACGTCAGATTTGTTGACGGGGAGGATGGTGGAATGAAGAGCATCCTGGGTGCGATCTTGGGAGGCCATGATCGTGATGATGTTCGAAAGCTATTTTGATCTTCGGTTAAAGAAAGAAGGGGAGAACAAAAGTTCCCACAGACGGCGCTACTGATCGTGAAGGCTGGATCAGATCCTGTAGAATCAGGCCGCCAAGTGCATCAGGGATGTTGGTCGTATGGAGAGGAGGGGGTGTACCTGCAAGGCACTCCTACGCTCAAGTGAGAAAGGGTCAGAGAAAAGGGGCAAGTACAAAGTATGAATTCTTAGGGTGAATATTGGATACCTGACCCTCTCAAGCGAAAGGGTTTATATAGAGCCCCCAGCGCGTGGCCAACGGTCCTATTTTCGGGGCGAAATAACCGTTTCCCCCAAAGAACAGGTAACTGCCCAAACTAGCCGTTATGCCGGGCAGGGTGCTCGAAACTAGCCGTTATGTCGGGCATAACGCAGTTCCGGGCACCTGTCCTTTGCTGTTCGGGCAGCGAGGAAGCCGTGCTTAACGGGCACCAACGCCAGGGAGGAACGTTGCATTCCTTGCCCGGTTGGAGGGGCAGAAAGGTCATTTTTGCCCCTCTGTGGATTGGACTTAGGCAATTTGGGCCGCTCTGGAGCAAAGGCGGATTGGGCCAATTTTAGCCATTGGTCCAGTCTAGAACACTAGATATTACAACTAAAATAATTCAAACAAAGCTCTTAAAATTAAGAAATGACAACAAAAACAATATTATCATTGTTCTTGAGACTAATAGATGAGAAACAAAAGTGTGGTCACCGTAATTTAGTACTGTTTTTCGGGTGAAGACGGATATCAGAAAATCTTTCCTTAAATTGGAATAATTGTTCTCTAAGCAAACGAGAGTCTTCATGCGATGCACGAATCAAATCCTCATGAGTCTTAAGTTTCTCTTTAAGGGTCTCGTTTTCAACAGACAAATCAGAAATAACAGTCTTCATTTGTTCATATTCAGACGGTGAGATACCGTCAGATGTGAAAGATCTAGACGGTTTGTACTTTACTGCTTCTGGTCCCAAACCATATATATGACCCTTCTTGCCTACTCCTTCAGCAACATCTAAGAAGATAATGCTATCAGATCGACGACTAGAAACATCATCTCCAGGTGCCTCTTGTGAGTCCCTCTCAATAATCCTTTTTTCATACTCAGTCTGTAAATAGCAATTAAGTAGAGAGGAAGAATATAATTAGCCAAAACAGAAAATAATATAATATTAATAGTTCATGAGAACTTGCACAATCCTGAATTTGCACTAGTATAACAAGCTGAAATAATCCTAAATTTTAAAGTACATTGCACAAATCCTACATTTGTGTTAGTATACATAAATAATATATTAAGAAATTTGATGTTAATCACAAGCATTAATGAAACCATGCTTATCACATGCACTAGTGCATCCACATATAGTACAAGCATTTTAGTAGATAAAAGCATTAGAACAACATTAATACAAGCATAAGTTGATGCATTAAAACATCATTAGTAAAACTACATCTAGTCTAAAAAAATTAGTAGATAAAAGCATTAATACACCATTATAACATCATTATTACGAACATTTTAGCATATAAAAACAACCATATATCTTTAGTACATCATCAATACAAACATTAATTCATACATGTGTACAACATAGAACAACCACATCTAGTACACGCGTTTTAGTAAATAAAAGAATTAGTATATCATTAGTACAAACATTAAAATAACATGGTCAAAAAGTTTATGAAATTGTAACTTACAACAACCATTTCTGATTTTGAAGAAACCCACTTGTTTGGGTTACATTTTACCTTGTGTGTCTTTTGAAATAACTCCCAACAAGTTGGATTCGTATCTGAGGATTTTTTCTATAAATTAAAAAAAATAAAAATCAATAATTAAAATTAAAATATTTAACATAACAAAATAAATTAAATTTCTTACTAATCTCTTATAGTGCTCAGTTGTTGGAATTGATCCTCCAGTGTGTAATGGGTCATCCGAAGATCTTCTATTGTGAGTGTTAATTTGTGACTTTCTTTTCCACTTATCATCATTCCATTTTTCTTCTAATATCTTGCGCATTTCAATAGGAATCCAATCACCTAAACCAATCTTCTTTCTCACCCTATACATTGTGTTTGAGTATGCATCAGAGGCTTTATGATCAAATATCTTCTTAATTTCTTTCTCATGTTCAGGTAGCCACTTGTACTTTCTCTGCAATATAGACAATATAAGTTAATAAAAAAAATATTATATTGGACTTCTAAAATTGCGAGGTAACTATGGTTCATAAGAAAGATTGGTGATTGGGTTCATAAGAAGGATAATAAACAAAAGTGATAAATTTATAATGTGATAAATTTAGATGTTCACTTGGTCTCTTAGCCTTAGAATGCATAAAAAGTATCTTTGAACATGCTAGGAATGTCTTAGGATTATCGTACACCTGAAAAATCATAGTTATGTGTCATAAATCATGTGCAGGCCGAATTATACGCATACAGGCCGACCTTTACGAAGCCACAGGCCAACACATAACTGTTACAGGCCGGCTCCTACGGAGCAATAATGAAGCTTGTAGCTTCTGCCTACAAGCTGCACTACAGGTCACCTCACAGGTCGGCCTATTAACCTATACAGGGCGACCTATGACCTTTACAGGCCAGCCTATGCATGTTTGTCCAATAAATTTCTTTTTTCTTCCTTCTAGAATTCGTTGCCCTCAACAACTTCCTTCTTAATGGTACTCTACTTACTTCCTCTCATGTATTACATTAACTCTATTTTACTCACTACTTGTATTTTTAATGCCTTTATAGGTTCAACGTGCATTTTCTGATCTAGACAAGTAGTATTTTGTTTTCTATTTCCTGCTCCTGTAACTTACCCTTTTCATTTCCTGCGTTATGCAGTACTAAATTATGCATTGATTCTAGAGCTCCTAAAGTGACCACCTAATCTAAAAAGTTTATAACATATTAGTTTGAGATCCTACACCATGGCCAAAATACACCCATTGACATTAATGAATATAAAATTTATAGAAGATCGGCTTAAGATTCTATATCATGGTCAAAATACTCCCCATAACCCTGAGGTATTTTCTTGGGTTCAATTGGACTCAACATAAATAACAAAAAAATCCAACAACAAAATGAAATTTAACGATTTCAGTGTTTATACTAACAGATGCACAACTAACAGCTGAGAATGTGAAAACTTCACGACATTTATTTGCTAGAGTACAATATAATTCAAAAATAATTTATAACTGGAAACTTGACAGATTATCAACATTCAACAAAGCTTGTTTCAATATATTAACACACTAATTTGATTAAAACATTGACACATTCAAAAACCTAATCAACTCACAAGTAGCTTGTCACACAACAAAATATAACTTACACTTATAACTCCATGATATTATCTTCAAATTTATCAAGACTATTACCAGTGTAACTTATAATATTAATTAACAAATCAATTCCTAAATCATTTACGAAATCATTTAATCCTTTGCTAATGGAACCACCACTTTAAAGCATATTTTCACCTAAACACAACCTAAAAGAAAATAAAATCAAGAAATTCATACCTCTAATGTTATTACTCTTAAAAAAATCTCTCTCCTTGTTTTCCTTCTACCTCTTTTTGTATATCCAAGCTGACAAAAAACATTAATACCATCAAATTAAAGAAATCATGAAATTGAAATTGGGAAGAAATTAGGTTAGGAAATTGTTAGTTTGAAATAAGTTATAGAAGAAAGAGGGGAAATTACTACCTTGAAACCGCATGAGTGTTACTTCTCCGAGTGATGGAAGCTTTTTGAATGAGAGAGAAAACAAAATCGAAATTAGAAGGTTACGGTTCTGGGCATTCTTGGCAGTGGATGTGTTACGCTGAGAGAGAGAGAGAGAGAGAGAGAGAGAGAGAGAGATAGTGTGTGTGTGTGTGTGTTACAGGGTTGGAAAAAAGAGAGGACGATGAGCCATTTGTGAGAGAAGAGAGAAAATGAAAATAGTTATAAAAGTACTATTAAACAGATTGGTTTATGAAAGAGGGAAAATCCAATTGATAGAAAACTAACATTTATTTGAGTGGGAGTGAGAGGGAAGCTGAAGCAATTCAAGATAAAATCATATTTTTATTTTTATTTCTATTTATTTTATATTCATCTTTAATTTTATTATTTGCAATTATGATCTATGAAACTTTTATTTATTTCTAAAAAAATTATATATAATATAAAATACTCTACATGTATTTATGTTTTAAAATTTAAAAAAAATATCAAAATTTATTTTAATATAAAATAATAATTTATTTTAGAAAATATTTTACTATAATTTTTATTAAAATTTAAGCTACATTGTCATTAACTAAAATTTTAACTTAAATTATTTTATATAAAAAAATATATTAGGGAGGAAATATTTCCCTCACAAAAACAACTAACATGTTTATGAGGAAATTTGTGAGGGAAATATTAGTGAGAAATAAAGTTCTTCTCAAATTCTCTCGCCAAATGTACGGTTGTCAAATTTGTGAGGGAATCTATGAGAGATTTTTTGTGACGAAATAATTATCTCACAAATTTTTTCACTAATTTTTACTCATTCTTGAATAATTATACACACGGTTTTTCCTCACTAAATACATCGCAATTAGTGAGGGATGTACTTCCCTCACTATATTCTGTTTTTTTTGTAATATTTAAAGACATCGATGGAAATCAAAATAATTTTTATTTTTTCGTAGACTCTAATTTAATTTGATAATTCATATTTATTTATATAGGATCAATAAGATGTTGAAATGCTTGAGGTTAACTTTGGGATTTTTTTATAAAAGTGTATATCCTTAAATGACCTAGTAACCAAATTGATCCATATTTAAAAATCCATTCCATTTTTATGAAAAAATCGAACCCAGCACATCTAAGCCCAAAACATAACGAATACCATTTTCGATTAGGTTTTGTTAACCAGTTCCATATTTTCCCCATCTCCTCTTACCTTCAGGCTCAGCCGCCTCTGTATGAAATTCCTACGTTCATCATATATACATTCATGTGAAATATTGATGAAGATTTTGTAGATATTCATTCATAATGACAAATATTTAAAAGATTTATTTTCAAGATCTGGCTTTCTCCTTAGAAGAAAACTTTAGATATATATCTATATGAAGATTCTAGAAATTTGATTTTTGCTCATCTCGTCCTTGCGATTTAGCGTTGTTGCATTAGATGTCGATTTAAACATTTGTTTTTATGATTTTATTAATTAATATTATTATCAGTAGTGATGTCCATTGTGTTAGCAGTCCCAACTAGATAGGTGTTCAGTATTTACTTTTGCAAAATTATTACGATTCTGGTCTTAAGATTTAGGCTCTTATGCTACCACCATAACTACAATAGAAGGAACAACAAAGGAACAGATGCCTCAATTAAATCTTTCTAGCCAAATTTATAAAACATAATATATGTGGTGGAGACCAGAGCCAAGATCACCAGGTACGCACATGCCTATTTCTCCACAACTGCCTTTTTTTTATTGAAATTATGTCATTTACTGTTTTATAGCATATTTACAAGAGTTAGTGAATAATGTAAAATTTATATAGCATATTTACAAGAGTTAGTGAATAATGTAAAATTTAGATCGATTCTTCTTAGTAACACAATTTTTATTGTAAGAAATTTTGTAAACATTGTGTCCAATTGTGGTTGAACTTTTAAGAATGTGCATTGAAATTATTTAAATGATTATGTCCTTTATGTAAATTTACCATTGCTCATTAAAATCATTGTGCCCTAAATATGTTGGGTTGTGGTTCAATGTATGTCTCTTAAACTCAAAAGTGTAGGAAATTAAAATTGGCGCTAATTTTGTGAAATATAGTAGTCTACAAGTCATGAAAAACATATAATTAGTGAAATTTTTAACTTCTTTGCTACGATAACTTTATACATTGTGGAATTTCTTTTTAATATAACTTATTTTTTTTAAAAAAATATTTAAATAACCAGTTTTTCAAAAAATTTTCTAAAATGGCATGGTTTGGTTTGGAGCTATAAGGGTGGCGCCATTTGGGATGACGCCTCAGTTAGAGGCCAGGAACTATTCCAAATGGCGCCTCAGGCCAAAATAAATACCCTAAATTTTTTCCAAATTTTTTTAAGGGAGGCGCCATCCCAGATGGCGCCTTAGTGTCCCTTTTTTTTTTATTTTTTTATTTTAAGAATGGATAATAAAAAAAAACAACATTAATTTTTTTTTAAATATTTAGTACAATAATACAATAGTTGGATACAAAAAGAAAATCAATGATTGTGCCTATTTAATCGACCACCGGTCCCACAATCAGGGACTCTTGTTTGACGTCTCTGTCTAGCACCACGAGGTTGTTGAGGCGTGGTTGGTCTCTGTGTTTGTTCAGATGGCCCCGGCGCATCAGACGATGGCCCTGGAGCATGAGATAAATTCTGCAGCATCTGTCCCCAATAGCCGGGGGGTTGCCGCCGACAGCACTTCCGTAATCCAGCTGCATGTCCATGTTCATGTAATTTGTATGAGGGGGTTGGGTTGGTTCCATACGGTATGGTTGACCAAAATGATGCATTGATGGGTGTTGGTATTGATGCAGTGGTTGTGTGGGGTTTGATAGTTAAAAAGAGATGGGGTTTGTTGGGTGTATGATGATTGTGGTTCTGAGTGGTAGGAAGATGGGGTCATCATTTGTGGGGGGTTAATTTGTGGGGGGTTCATTTGTGGGGGACTCATTTGTGGGGGGCTTTGGTGTGCTTCGGTAGGTTCGAATGACTCATCAGGGCTATAGTAAGGGTTTTGTTGTTGTGGTGGAGAGGTTGGTGAATGGTGTTAGGCATATTGCTGGGAGGAAGACGCACGTTGGCGGGGGTCAACTAGATACGTCGGCTGAGAGAGGAAAGGTTGTGGTGTGGTAACAGACCTAAACCAACTCATATATAGTTCCGTTGGCCGAGAAGGTTGTACAACGGGGTCTGTTAAGACGAGCTGGTGGCGCATCTCCCATTGGTGACACAACGCTGCTGTAAAGTTGGTCCACACACCATTCTTCCACTGCGTGTCGACTCTGCGTAGGTGCCACTTTCCCAAGTTGGTAGGATCCACCGGAATGTCCTGATGCATACCGAATTGTAGTTTCACTCGGTCGCTTTGGTGCATCTCAACAGTTGTGAATCAAATTACTGGTGTTTTCGAAGTCCACACAGCAGCATCATTTGCGTTGGGCTGGTGGTTGAGATCGTCGTAAGGCCTCCATACAAACTACAAGAAAAAATAGTTTAATGAGTAAGTATACAAAATGTTAGAAATATCTATGGATGAAATGTTACAAAAGTTGTAGGGAAATATACGTCGTCAGGGCCAATGTGATCTAGCAGGTTGCGGTAGACTGTTATGGCGTTCCGGGGGTTTCTATCGTAGCTCATTTTCGGAACTGCCCACCTGAAAATGTAGTTAGAAAATGAATTAGTTACACCTGAATATATCAGTATAGGCGCATGGATGTGTATAGTCTTACCTTAATGCGTATGGAAATGTGAATGGGTTCTGGTTTATTGGAGCTAGTGTTGGCATTCTCGACCAACCCCACGCCTGAAGGAGATAGGCGCAACCATAAAATGTACACGCATTTTTTTTGGCATTTTTGCAGAGTGCACTATACAGATGTGCCAGGACAGCTGAACCCTAACTATATTCGTGCACACTGTTAATGTTAGACAACAACGGGAGATACATAATATTTACACTGTTTCCAGTGCTCTCTGGAAACAAAAAATGACCGAACAATAGCAACAAATAACATCTAGTTTTTTGTATTATGTGTAAGGGGAGGGAATCCTCGTCTAATACGATGGAGTCATGGTATTCCCTAAGGCGTTTTAAGTTAATACCTTGCCCCCTACACCTACCGTCGGGTGAAGGCTCAGCTTCTTCAATCTCAAGGGGGGTGCCCAACAAGTCGAAGCATAATTGGCTATTTATATTTACGGGGCTGTTAACGGCCATGCCATCTATGCGGAGGCCCAGTAACATATACACGTCTTGTAGGGTGACCGTGCATTCACCAAAAGGAAGGTGAAAGGTGTGGGTCTCCGACCTCCATCTTTCTAGCAAGGCCAGAATGAACTTTGGTTCTACATGGTATGATGGGATTTTTATCACATCTCCAAATCCACATCTTGTTAGATATGGTTCAGTGATAGGGTCATGAGGGAAGTATGCGTGCCCTCGACAACGGAACCTTGAAACCTCCTGAACAAAAAAAAAACAAGCAAAATTACTAACAGAATAAAAGACATCAAGGTTTAATATTGTAAAACAAAATACTACAGGAAAACTTACGAAGTCTTCAATGTTTTCCGACGTTCCTTGGTGGTTGCTTCCCATCGTGAGTAAAGCCATTTTCGTAACTGGTTGTGAGATGCAAAGGTTTGGGATGCAAAGGTTTCAGAAAATAAGAGAAGAAGAAGTGAGAGTAGTTTGGGATGAGATGAAAATTGTAAATGCTGAGAGGGTTTTTATAATGGTGTAAAGGGGGAGTCACATGTGTAGGCATGCATGCTTCTTAGCCTTTGCAGTCTGCCATGTGTAGGCATGCATGCTTCTTAGCCTTTGCAGTCTGCCGTGTGTAGGCATGCATGTGTAGTCATGTCAACAGTGGCCTGAAACAAAAATAATGGAGCAGAGGCATGCGAATGAACAGTATATACAGTGTATAGGGCTGCACATTCATCAGTCTAGAGGCATGTGAATGAATAGTAGATGCAGACTATAGGCCTGCAAATTCATCAGTCTAGAGACATGTGAATGAATAGTATACGTTTTAAAATTTAAAAAAAAAACAGTAAACGTTTTAAAATTAAAAACTAAAATAAATAGTACACGTTTTAAAATTTAAAAAAAAAAAAAACTTTGAATTGAGGCGCTATCTGGGATGGCGCATCTCAATTGTTTTTTTTCAAATTTATTTTGGCCTGAGGCGCCATTTGGGATGGCTCCTGGCCTCAAACTGAGGCGCCATCCCAAATGGCGCCACCCTTATAGCTCCAAACCAAACCATGCCATTTTGGAAAAAAAATTTGAAAAACTGGTTTTTTTTAGTATTTTTTTTTAAAATAAGTTATATTAAAAAAAAAATCTACATTGTGTTACTTTATGATCTAATACTATGACGTTGAGTATGTGTAAGATGAGTATTATTAAGAAATTAAGCTATAAATATTTTAATGAATTTCATATTTCTTATGTGAGTTATATTTGATAAAATTACTTATCTATAACAATATATTTATAACAATATATAAAGGCAAAACATCTTTTTGGTGTATTCTATTTTCTTTCTTGTTTTGTCCTTCAAAAGTATTTAGAAGTTATAGAAGTTACACAAATAAAAATTAACTACTCCCTCCCATTTTATATTTGAATATTATACACAAGTGAAAGTAATTAGTAATTTGAAAAGAAAACTGACTTAAATTTTTCATTAAAAACTATATTAAAATATACATACCACCAATTCAAATACCTATAATTTTAATTAAAATCAAAATTAAAAAAAATATCATATATATTTTTATGTGTAATTAATAACTGTATTTTTTAAAGAAATTGTTTAGCACAAAAATTAACTTCAAGTACAACAGTGGCACGGTTTTATAAAATAGAAGAGTGCAGTTTGTGGCAGTTTACTTTTTTACACTTATATATTTAAAACATGCAGTTTGTGTTTCATTGTCCAAAGTGAAAAAAACTTGCAAGTTGGTATTATCTTTCTTCGCATCTTCTCTAATGGTTTGTTTGGTAAGCATGAAGTTGAAGTGAGAGATACAGAAGAGAGAGAAAACAGAGAAATAGTAAAGTTCCCTTGATTGGTGCAGCAGAGAAATGGAGGAGAGAGTAAATAATGTGGGACCCAGTTACTTTTTATTTTTCCTTCAAAGTGCGAAGAAATATGAAATTAGAACAATTTTTTTCATCATACCCTTGATTCATCTCTTTCATAGGAGTACCTTTTATAATTATATATTTGTATTATTATATTTTTTAAATTGAAACTTGAACTGCTAAATAATTAAATAATTTATTTATTTAAAATAATTATTTGATTAATTATTTAAATTAATATTAATTGATAAATAAATAAAATTTATCTTTTGATACATATTTTTCAAATCAAAGATATTTTAATCCTTTCATACTTAATCAACACTTCTCTCTCTTCTATTTCTTTTATCTTTCTCTTATAACAAACAATACTTTAAATATATGATTCTTATTTTAGAACCAAACATACCATAAATGTATGATTCTTATTTTATTTACACGTCTTATCTATTTCTCTCTTCTCTCACTCTCTCACATATTTATCTCTTTACAACTTCTCTTTAGAATCAAACATACCATAAATATATGATTCTTATTTTACTTCTTCACATATTTTTTATAACTTCTATAATGTGTAAAAATGTTGATGTAAATTAGTTATATATTACTACTATCTATGAAATATATTTTGTTGTTCTAATTATTGTTTGATGCCTATTATTGCATATCAATTAATCTTGAAACAGAAAAACTTTTATCCATGACCGACTTTTATATGCTTAACTTTTTTATTGAATTTTTAGAGTATTCTAACACATAATTGATTGAATACTTTCAAATCTAAAATCAAAAGAAAATTGCAATGGAAGGTGATGCTTTTGTGCGCAAATTGATGGAGACTTTGAAAATCTAACGATAAATCATGTGTAGAGTATTCTAACATATCTTATTTATTCTTTTATGGAGAGACATGATACAATTTCTTCAAACAAATACCATATAGTTAGAATTTTATATATCTTAGTCATAATCTCTACTGGGTATACATTGTCACGATATAATTCTACACTCCAGTTTCCACAATACTATATATGCACTTTTTTTTTAAAGATATACCTATTGTCTCAAATTTTAAAATTTGTGCAATTAATTGTGATATTAATTTTTTTTGTAGGTAATTGAAATTCTGGTATCAGATATATGATGTTACGTGTGATGTCACAACAACACACTCTGCAATGGACAATGTAAAACAACAGAAAAGACACAAAGAATTGTTCACCCAGTTCAGTTAAACAACTTACTCTGGGGACTACCAAGCCAGGGATGAATTTCACTATTAGTAGTATCAAATTACAGACTCAACAACCCAGTTGACATCTCCTAAACTTAATCACTACTTAATGAACCTTCTACCTAAGAGACCACTTAGGTATGAGAACACTACTCAATCCCTAAATCACTTCAGTGATATAATTCAAAGATCACACACTTTGAATAACACAACTTGATTCTGCTTCACAGCTTTGATCAAGAACAACTCAAAACAACAACACCAATTCACACTAGAATGGTTTACAACACATACACGAAGACACAAACGACTCTCAGTCTTTAGCTCTCTTTCTTCGTTGCTTTCTTCAAAGGATTGATGCGCTTTATATAGCTATTTGATCTGGTCTTGGACCTGCTACAATATCTGACCTGATTTGTTATTTAAAACTGAATCTTCAATAGATTTTCTCTCTCAAAATCTTCTTAAATCTTCAGCCTTTAAACACTCCTTCAAATCTGCATCAAATCTGTTTACAACAGAAAATATCTCCTCCAAGATATTCGTATCCAATAACTCTAACAGCTCTCCCAAAATTCCAGCTAATACGCTTAACCCTAAAAACATCTCAAACCTGATGTTTTAATGAACTGCATATCTGATGTCATGACATTGCATGTGACATCAGACTTCAAAACTTCAACAACTTAAACACCTAACATTATCCAATGTTAAGACTCAATGTTAAGACATCACCCATGTGACATCAACATTAAACAACTTTGTTTTACCAAAATTCTAGCCAATCCAACAGCTAACAATCTCCCCCTTTGGCTAATTTTGGCTAAAACAATCTCTGCAACATCAGAGACTACAGCAGCGGATTAAAATGTTAAAAAGATTAAAAACTCCTAATAGCATTCCTTCAAAATAGCTCCTACTTCAAAATGCTGCACATACTCCATCAGCTCAGCAAAGGGTCAAGCTCCCCCTCAAAACCAGAATCATCCTACAGCTGCACAAACAAACTCCCCCTCAACTTCTACAGCACATCAGAAACAGGATTCACAACCACACCTTGGCTTGGCTAACTTACAACTACGCCTTAGCTTGGCTAACTCTCCCCCTTTTTAGCCATAATTGGACAACCACCTACTAACTACCAGTTAGTCCTAATCTAGCTCTCATTGTCAGTCAACATACAAGACAAGACAAATCATAGAACATAAAAAGTGCTTAAAAAGCTACAATATCCAAATTACATAATTCAGTGCAGAATCAAAACAACAAAAGAAAAAAAAACTATTGTCTAGCAGAAACAACAAAAGAACTAATCTTCATCAGAACTAGGGCCATCTTCACCATCCTCTTCATCTTCCTCAGAATTGACACCTTCAGCATTGACATCATCATTATCATCTTGTTCCAAGGACTGGATCAGCTTCTCAATCTCATTCTTTCTAGTCATGCTGGTACTGATCACAACATCCAGATCCTTACAAGCAGACTTCAATCCTGCAAGTAAATCAGCCTTGGTACTTTTCTTCTTGTTCCCAGCATCTGATGTTGAGACAATGTCTGGAACATGACTCCCAACAAACAATTTTGGATGCAGAGATAAAGTAGACTCCCTCTTGCAGGCTGTGTCTGAACTTGTCAATATGCCAGGATTTTGTTTCAGAATTACCCCACAAATAAGAGATGGGAATGCTATAGGCATTTTGGTAGCATTAGTGGTGGCATGTTTCACAGTCTGTTCAAAAATATATGATTTATAGTCAAATTTCTTCTTAGTGCCCACAGCATAAATGAACCTTCCTAATCCCACAGCTGTTATGGTTTTATGATTAGTTGGCACCTAATTTGCAGCTCCAATTCTGTGCAAGATAACATACTTAACACTAAGTTTGCTAGTTAGCAGTTTTCCTTTCAAGGGCCACACCTTAACTTGACCAGCAGTTATTTCCTTGCTGACATCATTATCAGTGACTTCTAGCTCTGTAAACTCTTCTTCTTTTCTTCCTAGGTAGTTGTTGATAACCTCAAGAGAGAATCCAATACATTTTCCTCTCACAAACACTTTCATGAAATCTCCACTTCTTTTGTCAGAGATATTTATAGGAATGTTAACCATGAATTCCTTAACCAGACTGTCATAACACTTGGAGAACCCACACACAGTCTTCATCAATCCAGCAACCTTTATCACCTCTATGACTTCTTTAATTTCCATTGCCTATTTTCCAATCTCTCTTTCAAGAGCAAGTCTTCTTTGACAAACAAATTTCCACATGGAAGCACTGCTTGCATAATGGAAAGAAATGTTGTCAACAGGAACATCAGGTATCTTGTCAGCAATTCTCTTCAAGATTGACTTTCTCACAGGAGTGATGTCTTGAACATCATCCTCAACATCATACTTTGATTCAGATTTTTCCACTAGCTTCCTCTTTCTGGGATTCACATCAACTTTGCTCCATGTTTTTGTAGGACCAACAATAGAAGTATTTTTCTTTTTTCCTTCAGCTAACTTCTTTGGAGAAGATTCCACATTCTTCCCTTTCCTTGTTTTCATTCTCTTGTCTAGACTAGGAACAACATTCCCAATCACTTCAGCATCAGACAGATCAACAACATTCACCATATCTTCATTCTTCTTTCCACCAGGGCAAGTTTCAACATCTCTATCAGGCGATGTTCTGACATTTGTTTCAACATCAGCTTCCTCCTGAACACCTTCTTCTTCACCACCTACTTCAGCATCCTCAATAACAGACATAGCCAGTCTGTGAAGATTTGTATCAGCACTTTGCATGTCCTCCTTTTCAGCAGGAATTTGTCTAAGGGGAATAGAAATGCCTTTTACAGACAAACCCTTATCCAAATTTTTGGTGGCAATCTGATTAAGACTGCGATCAACATCAAACCTCTCTTCAACAGCTTGAGAGGTGGGCGACCTAGATGCAGATTTATCGCTAAAAAGTACACTAGTGACTAGCCTCTTAGTTTCGTCATCATTAAATTTAGTTGCAGCCCTTTTGGGTTGAAGTTTGGAAGGTCTTGACTTACCAGAATCAGGAACCATCATGGAGATGGGTGCTATATTCAAAGCTTCCTCTGCAGAACACTCTTCTGTAGAAACCCTAGCTTTATCTCGCGATGAACTTTGTGAAGCAGATTTCTTAGATGGAGATGATATATTTTTTGACATTGTTCTTGTGAAGCACTTGAGGATCAGGGAAGGATTGCTACTTTTGTTGATGGATAAGGAGACGAACAGTCTAGGGGTATGGTTTTTGATGAAGTGTGTGATAGCTACAATAGGAAATGATGGCCTAAAGTATGGAGCCTGATTTTGTGGATCACTTAAACGCCCATCAATGAGTTTCTCCCTCCAAAATAACTTTCCTTTTAAATTTTTAAAAGAATTCACACCATAAGTTATTAACCCTAATTGACCTTTCACCATGTTCAGACTTTCACACTTAATGTTACAGTCTGATGTCACAACATCAACCTTAACATCATTAGATGAGCAGACCTCTTGAGGTATTCATTGATAACAATTATCTCTGGATCTGAATCCTTTCATAACTACCTCATTTTCCTCATTAGTTATCAAACACTCATCTTTAGTGTAGCTGACCTTGTATCCATCATCACAGAGCTGACTTATGCTAATCAAGTTAGCACTCAAACCTTTGACAAGAAGCACATTGTCAAGATCAGGTCCATCATGACACTTCACTTTTCCAACACCTTTTACCACCCATTTCTCTCCATTTCCAAAAGTAACATCAATTGAGGAGCGAGAATTGACATCCACCAATAGGTTTTTGAATCCAGTCATGTGCTTTGAACAGCCACTGTCAAAGTACCATTCATCCTTAGCAGATTATCTATCTGAAATATGAGCCAACAGACATGTAACCTCAGCCTTAGGAACCCATTATTTAACAACCTTGGGCCTGTTATCCTTCTGTCTAGGTTGAGGGATAGACTTGGGATAGCCATGAAGCTTGAAGCAAGAAAATTGCATATGGCCAAATCTTCCACAATAGAAGCACCTTACTCTTTCTTCTCTAAAGTTGTTAAACTTCCTGCCACCTTGATGATGAAACTGTTGTGGCTGCCATCCATAGTACTGGTGTTGTTTTCTTCCATAGTTTGTCTGTCTCCTGTAGTGAGGATTCTGTCTCTTAGGTTGTCTTCTATGGTGATGTGGCTTCCTTCTTCCATAATATGAGGAACATCATTATTATATTCAAAGCCATACATGTTCCCCTGATGTTGAGACATCTGATGGAACATGTTGAACCTAGGAGTCTATATACTCCTATGGTATTGAGGAGGCATATACTGCCTAGCTCCATAAGTATGTACCTTCCCTTGATGAGGACCATGAGCATACCTTTTCCCAACATTTTATTGGTGAGCAACCTGCTTGGGTTTAGGATTATGTCTCTTTTTGTTATGTTGAGACATTGGTTGAGACATGTCCTTTTTGGTTCCTGAAGTACTAGCTTCAGCAGAAACCTTCTCCTCAACAAATCCTAAGCCAGATTTGTCTCCTGCTACTTTTTCTGCCTGAAGGATCTTATCAAGAGTATCAGATCCACTGTTCAATATTCTAACAGATTTTGTCATTTGATCAAGTTGAGATTTAACCAACAAGACTTCATTTTCAAGGTCAGCTTTGACAGTCTCAAGCTAAACAATTTGTGTCTTTTGTTTCTCACTTTCTTGACATACCTCTGCACTCTTCAGGCATAACTCTTGATAGGAGACTGCTAACTCCTCAAAAGTCAGTTCCTCATCACTTGATTCTCCATCAGACACACATGTCCCTGTCAAAGCTCTGACATGCTTGGCTGACTCTTCTTCACTTTCACTGTCAGTATCAGACCAGGAAACTGTCATGCCCTTCTTCTGCTTCTTAAGGAATGTAGGACATTCTTTCTTGACATGTCCATATCCTTCACACTCAAAGCATTGAATCCCTTTTTCTTGAGCAGTCTTCTCTTCATCCTTCTCTTTTGACTTGCTGATGTCAGAGGAGATGTTCTTAACATTAGGTTTGTAGTTCTTATTCATCCTCTTGAAAACTTTGTTAAACTGTCTTCCCAGCATAACAATGGCCTGAGACAGCTCCTCCTGAGATTCAGCACCATTCCCTTTCTTCTCTTCTTGAGTATTAGATACCAAGGCTATACTCTTGGTCTTCTTTTCAGGTTCCTCTTCATTCAACCCTAACTCAAAGGTTTGAAGAGATCCAATTAGCTCATCAACTCTCATTTTGCTGATGTCTTGAGCTTCTTTAGAAACTTCACAGGTATTGATCAACCTGAATATGTTCTTATCAACTCCATTAAAAATAGCATTTAAAGCTTTGGAATTACCAAGGGCAAGCTCATCTTCTTCCTTGGTCCATTCTTCTTCAGGTTTCAGTTTTGAGCTGCCTTCTTTTTCTTTCCCAGCATCATCTTTCTCAACAACAACAGGTGTTTTCCATTCTTTTATGATAGCCTTCCAACCCCTGTTGTCCAAGGATTTCAAAAAGGTAATCATCCTTGGTTTCCAATAATCATAATTAGAGCCATCCAAAATAGGGGGTCTATTCACAAATCCACCAACTTCCTTGTCCATCTTTACCAGAAAGTATCAGCCCTAGATCTCACCCAGATGCAGAGCAGGATGCCTGCTCTGATACCAATTGAAATTCTGGTACCAAATATGTGATGTTACGTGTGATGTCACAACAACACACTCTGCAATGGACAATGTAAAACAACAGAAAAGACACAAATAATTGTTCACCCAGTTCAGTCAAACAACTTACTCTGGGGGCTACCAAGCCAGGGATGAATTTCACTATTAGTAGTATCAAATTACAGACTCAACAACCCAGTTGACATCTCCTAAACTTAATCACTACTTAATGAACCTTCTACCTAAGAGACCACTTAGGTATGAGAACACTACTCAATCCCTAAATCACTTCAGTGATATAATTCAAAGATCACACACTTTGAATAACACAACTTGATTCTGCTTCACAGCTTTGATCAAGAACAACTCAAAACAACAACACCAATTCACACTAGAATGGTTTACAACATATACACGAAGACACAAACGACTCTCAGTCTTTAGCTCTCTTTCTTCGTTGCTTTCTTCAAAGGATTGATGCGCTTTATATAGCTATTTGATCTGGTCTTGGACCTACTACAATATCTGACCTGATTTGTTATTTAAAACTGAATCTTCAATAGATTTTCTCTCTCAAAATCTTCTTAAATCTTCAGCCTTTAAACACTCCTACAAATCTGCATCAAAGCTGTTTGCAACAGAAAATATCTCCTCCAAGATATTCGTATCCAATAACTCTAACAGCTCTCCCAAAATTCCAGCTAATACGCTTAACCCTAAAAACATCTCAAACCTGATGTTTTAATGAACTGCATATCTGATGTCATGACATCGCATGTGACATCAGACTTCAAAACTTCAACAACTTAAACACCTAACATTATCCAATGTTAAGACATCACCCATGTGACATCAACATTGAACAACTTTGTTTTACCAAAATTCTAACCAATCCAAGAGCTAACAGTAATGATATGTACTCTAGAGAGGGGGAGAGAGGGAGAGAGAATATGTTTGATTTATTACTATATTTATGTTTACAGATAGAATATATAAATATAATTATTGATATAATGTATTTTTTTTGAGATTTCAAGTAGAAATAGCGTGTGATGACAGGTTGTTCATTAAACATTGTCGGCGAGAATTGAAAATAGCGTCAAAAGAAAAGTTCTATTAAAGAATCTTCCACAAAACTCATCAATGTCAAACTTGAGTGAGAACTCTTCATATAAATAAATACATGTTTATTTCACTTTCTACTTTATTTCATTGATGTTTATTTTATATGGTTATATAGCTAATCTAAATTATGACCAAAATTAAATAAAAAAAATACGTTTATGTTTTGACGTGTATGCACATTAAAAAAAGCAGACAAACGGGCACGGGAGTGTCCGTTTGGATGCTAGTATGTTTATAAAACCAGATCACGTATGTAAGAATTTGATGAAATCTCTAAATCATTCATGAGTATTAGATGCGTGCATGATCTAATAGCATAAAAAAGTGTCATAATCGTTGAACATCTTTGAGTCTTTTGAACCATATGCTTCATCTAGTATACTTAATTAGACTAATGGACATAATTTCTCTTACACTTTTATGGAAAGTTGAGAATGTTTATATCTTAGAAAAAATAAATTTGAATATGATACAGGTGTGTTTTCACACAATCAACAATCAAGATTTTAAAAGTCGTTTGACTTTGATCTGATGATCAGAAGAAAAACAGATATTTATAATTTAAAAAATATCACAAGTAAACCAAGACCGTTCGATGTACATATTAAAACAGAATAACAGTTTAGTTCTTTGAAGACACTATGACCTTTGTCTTCGCGCTTCATTCTCAATTTCAATCATTTTTAACTTCACCATTTTCTCCACACTCTCCATTCTCATCATTTTCATAAAAACCAAAATCGATTTATCGAAAAGTAAAAATCTCTCTCTGCTCTTATAAACCCTAACAGAGATGGAGCTTGAAGAAAACTCTGATAATGATGGTGGCCGCATCAACTTATCCAATCTTGCACCGGTCGCACCCGAACAATCCGACGATGGTTTACCTTATGCGCCAGAAAATTTTCCGAATCCCGACGACATTTGACAGTGGAAAACGGGTAGGATGATTTCATCTAACGGTAACTTTCGGGACAGGTATCTATATCTTCCTCATGTCTTGCTGCCTCTTATCAAGGTGGATTCAAAAGCAAGTTGCGGTTGAACGCTACGTCAAAGAATTCTTCCCTAACGCTAATGTTGTTGATTTCTTCGCTTCTTTCAGCTGGTCAATTCCTTCTGGTCTTCCTGGTATGTCTCTTTTTGTTTTTCATCATATATACTGTTAATTTAATCGCCAGATTCTGAAAATGAAAGGGCCTTTGAGTGTTCAAACCTGTTATTTAGAATAACAGTCTGTGTTGCCGTGAATACTGTGGCAACAAAGCAGTACTGATATCAGCATCTTCTAATATTATTCACCGTTTTGATGATAAAGAACAGATTGTGATTAGTTCACACCGCAATCACCGTTTTGTAAATTTCTTCCTAGTTATAAAGCTTTTGTGCACCTTTAGATGATTGATTACACACGGTTGTTCTTCATTGTAGGCAATATGAATCATGTACCTACTGGTGGACTTCTTCATCAGTTTGAATTAAAACAGCAGCCTAAATCTGATTCAGACATTGGTGGATGCAAAGCTGGGAATAAGACCTGCACCAGTTTGATTTTGAATGAAGAAAAAGAAAATTCACCTGTTGCACCATGTGATATCTGTTGTGTTGAATCTAAATTTTGCGCGAATGTTGTTGCATTCTCTATTACAAAACAGATGATTCAGTTTATGGAGGCTATAGTTATATCATGTGCAGAGTAAAACTAGGAGATAACATTTGCGGCCATGTCTGTCATCTGGAATGTGCTCTTCGATTTTATTCAGCTGGCACAGTTGGAGGAACGATTATATTGGAGGTTGAGTATTTTTATTGGCGTTGTGATGGAAGGACTAAACTTATTTCTCATGGGAATAAACTTTTGCAGACATGTGAAGAAGCTATTGATACAGACGATGATGTTGATATTAAGGAAAAAATTCTAAAGCTTGGTATTTGTCTCTTGCGCGGTTCAGAGAAAGCCGCTGCAAAGGAGCTTATGAGCCGTATTATGTCGGCCATATCAAAGGTATTGTTTAATTAATTTCTTGCTTTCCCTCAAATAAATCATAAAAGACAATATCATGATGAATTTGATCTTTTACTTCAGCTTAAACATGTGACTAATAATGAAAATATCTTGAACGTTAATGCCAAAATTACCGCTAATTCTTCAGGTAAATGTTCTATTAATATTACTTATGAAGTGTATATAAAAATGCTGAAAAGAATACGATTAACTGTTGAATATTTTGTTTACCAACAGGTTCTTCCGATTACGGCAATGCTGCAATGGAAACTACATATAACGAAGGTCCTTCAAAGCATTCAAATGTTCAAAAAGGAACAAAATCTTTTTGTTATCAATCCGAGTTATCAAAACTTGATGCTGAGTTTGATAAGGCTATGAAGGATCTTGAAAATCTCAAAAGTTTGAATGTAATCTGGCAGAGGAAAGCCTTCATACACATAAGGAATATAACTTGATGCTTTGCAACATTCCTCACACATCTGACTTGGTTCTTTAACCTGAGGTAAATTATACACCATCCTCTTCTGGTTGAGCATACATAAACTTCTAAAGTTTAGATATCCATACATGAGATGCCATAGCAAGTTCTTATCTTCTTCTGCAGTCGAAGCAATACAACTTGTGATCTCTACCTTGAAGGTCCTGTTGTCTACCAATGGTGCTTTCGGAATCAGCCTTCCATTACTATGATACACCTTCATATGATTATTTTCTATCCTCATGGTGTGCCCTTTTGCAAGTAATTGACACACGCTTATCAAGTTAGTTGTCATCAAAGGTATATATAACACATCAGTGATGCTGACTTTTCGACCATCTTTTCTGACAACAGAGATGTTTCCATTTCCACCTGATGTGATGTCTCTGCCATCTGTAAACTTTATCACTTTCTCAACTAATTCATCTAGCTTGGTGAACCAGTCTTTATAACCAGTCATGTGGTTACCTCATCTTGAATCCAGGTACAACATGTTGGTTTGCCCAGTGTTTGACTGAGTGTTGGCAATGAGTAACACATCCTCAGAATCATTATCTTCAGCATATGCATGCTGCTTTTCATCGTTATCTTTCGCTCATTCTTCCTTCTTTCTTCGACAGTCTCGAGCATAGTGACCAAATCCTTGACAGTTGTAACATTGCACCTCCTCCATGTCAACTTTCTTCCTAAAATACTAGTTGTTCACACCTTTCTTGATTGAAACAGAGTTTTTCATTGAGTTCTTGTTTGACTTCTCATCATTAGCAAGATTCTTTCCCTTCTCTTTCCCATATTTCTAGATGAATCTTGCTTCTAGTGTCTGTTCAGCCACATTCCCTCTTTCTGAGTTCCTCTGCTTCAGCCTCATCACATGAGCCTCTGATGAAGCTTGAAGTTCTTCTAACTTCATATCAGCTAGGTTCTTGGACTCTTCAATTGACACTACAATGTAATCAAAATTTGCAGTCAAAGATCTCAACACTTTCTCAATCTTCTACAAATTGTTGATTGATTCACCACACACCTTCATCTGGTTCGTTAACAACACTACATGTGAGAGGTATTCAGAGACTGGTTCATCTTCCTTCATTTGAGTCATCTCGAATTGCTTTCTCAACGTTTGCAACTTCACCCTTTTCAGTTTTTCATCTCCGCCGTACAAGTACTTTAATTTGTGCCACGCTCATTTGGTTGTTTCTTCTTCAATTATTTTCTCAAACACATTAGAATCCACACACTGATGAATCAAGAACAGACATTTTTCATCTTTCTTTCTTCGTTCCTTGTGCGGCAGCTTGCTGAGCATCGTTCACGTTCTCTTCTAATGTAGTTACTCCATCATTCAAAGAAAACCAAAATCAGAACAAAGCAAAGAGACAGATCAGAAGACCAGAAGGAATTTACCAGCTGAAGGAATCAAAGAAATCAACAATATTAGCGCAGGGAAGAATTCTTTGACGTAGCGTTCAGCTGCAAGCTTGCTTGCAAAAGCCACCGTGATAAGAAGTCCGATCAGCAGGGGCAGCAAGACGATGAGGAAGATATAGGAACCGATCCCGAAAGTTACCATTAGATGATATTCTCTTGCCTACTTTCCACCGCCAAATGTCGCCGGGATTCGGAAAATTTTCCGGCGCATAGGGTAAACCTTCTCCGGATTGTTCCGGCGCCACAGGTTTTAGATTCCATAACATGTTTCTCGTGCCATCATTTTTAGAGTTTCCTTCGGGCTCCATTGATTTTAGGGTTTATAGGTTTAGTAGCGGAAAGAAAAAGAAAATTCACCTGTTGCATGATATCTGTTGCGTTGAATCTAAATTTTGCCGCGAATGTTGCTGCATTCTCTGTTACAAAACAGTTGATTCGGCTTATGGTGGCTATAGTTATATCATGTGCAAAGTAAAACTGGGCGATAATATTTGCGGCCATGTCTGTCATCTGGTTATTCGGCTGGAACTGTTGGAGGAACGATTGGCTTGGATGCTGAGTACTTTTGTTGGCACTGTGATGGAAGGACTGAACTGGTTTCTCATGCTCATAAGCTTCTACAGACATGTGAAGAAGCTATTGATAAGGATGATGTTGATATGAAGGAAAAAATTCTAAAGCTTGGCATTTGTCTCTTGCGCGGTTCAGAGAAAACCGCTGCAAAGGAGCTTCTGAGCTGTATTACATCAGCAATATCAAATTTCGTCTTTTACTTCAGCTTAAACATGGGACTAATACCGAAGATATCTTGAACGTTGATGCCAAAATTACCGCTAATTCTTCAGGTAAATGTTCTATTAATATTACTTATGAAGTGTATATAAAAATGCTGAAAAGAATACGATTAACTGTCAAATATTTTGTTTACCAACAGGTTCTTCCGATTATGGCAATGCTGTGATGGAAACAACAGATGACGAAGGTCCTTTAAAGCATTTAAATGTTCAAAAAGGAACAAAATCTTTTCGTTATCAATCCGAGTAATCAAAACTCGATGCTGAGTTTGATAATGCTATGGAGGATCTTGAAAAATCTCAAAAGTTTAAATATAAGCTGGCAGAGGAAAGCCTTCATACACATAAATATTTACTAAATATTTCTCAGCAACTCGACAATGAGATGTCCGAGTTAGCAGGGCAATCCAGCACATCAAGTTCAAGTGCATTGCTTCAAATTATTGAGAAAAAAACGAACAGCTAAGGCAGGAACTGATGAAATTTGAAGAAATGACAGAAGGTAGTTAATGGTTTTGGTAGCACATCCAAAGAAATTTTAGAAAAACATTTCGGCTTGTACATTGCACTCTAAAATGAAAGGTTATAGAGATTAAAGACAAGGGTTGAATAAATTGCCTATGAGCCATGGCAAAGGTTTTACTGCCATATAATAAGCAGGAACTAATTCCTACAAAAACAGCCTCAATTTATTTATTTTAATTGCAATATAATATCTTTTGAGACTCAACTTTAGCATTTATACCAAGTCTCTATCTGATATATGCTCTTAAAAATAGGCTAAATTACTATGTCTGTGGTCTTTTATGTTAGCCTCTCCAATTCTGGATTGATATTTTTTTGCCCCCAAAATCAAAATGGTCTTTAAGTCTCCAAATGTGCATGTTGTGATCCTTTTTTTGGACTTCTTTTAAACTCTGTTGAATACTGGCGTGGCAACTTTGTTCATCTCCTTATTCTTCTCCAACCCATGAATCCACAATCTTCATTACCTAATGTGTTTTGGAGATCCTGAGTGAGCAAGCAAGAGATTCCTTACAAAAATTATTACATCCAGAGTATTTTATGGTACGTACACTACATGACAAAATATTATTCATATAGTTATGTAAGTTCTATGTTTTTTTTATAAATTAAAAGATTAATTTTGACATCCTATAATATAGACATACATTATTGAAAATAAAAAAAATAGTCAAAGTGACAAGTTTTTTAAAAAATTGTATCTCAAAAATGATTTTTCAAAAATACTATTTGAAATAGTTTCAAAATTATGTGTTTTTTTTTAAAATTTTGATATAAAAAAAAGTTATAATAAACGATGAAATATCTAAAATAGCATTTTAAGAATAGATAGTGCTAATTTGTGCCCTTCCCAAGGGCACAAGTTAAGAGATAAATATAGTAAAACTTTATTGGGAATTGTGTATTGAATTTAATACAATTTTATAATTAATGATTTTATTGTTTTATTCAATACAAATTTTCTATTTTTTGATTTTTTAACATGTGCCCCAAGGGCACAAGTTAGCATTACCCTTTAAGAATTATTATTCAAACCAAATTATCATTATTAAAAATCAAAACATAGTCGAAGTCGCAATTTTTTCAAAAAATTGTATCTCAAAAATGAATTTTAAGAAAAACTATTTGAAATAACTTCAAAATTGATTTATTTTTATTTAAATTTTGACATAAAAAAAAGTTATAATAAATGATGAAATACCTAAAATAACATTTTAAAAATAACTATTCAAACAAAATCATCATTTGAAACTTTTATTAAAAAATTCTATGTAAACTTTTTTTAAATAAAAATATGTAATCCTAAATGTTAGCCCGAGAATTTTAGTTTAGCATTTTTTGACAAAAATGTGATACAAAGGTATGAGATTGCTAAGTGTAGAACGACTTAGCTACGGTTTCGACATATTGATTACTTCGACTAAGGTGGTGAGCTCGACTCACCTACCAAGTGTGTTTGGGACTAAGTGTATTATTGAGTTCAAAGATTAAATGACTTGGAGATCCACTAATTCTGGTTTGGAGGAATATCTAGAACAGATCCATTAGATTATGATTACTTTCTTTAAAACATGTCCAGAATCTCAAAGAGGATTGCATTGATTTGACATATTCGATATGGGCAGTTAGAAGACTTGAAGATGTCTTCAACAGAAGAAGTTAGGAGATTTGAGGGAATTTGTCACCATTAGTAGCAGTTTGCAACAATTCAAAAATTGAAGACACGTGGAAGCAAAGCAGATAATATAACTCCACATAACAGTGTACGTGTGGAACACTAGAGAAGTAACTGTTATCGAGTGTTATTGATGTGTTTAGTATATAAGTTTATTTCATTCATGTAATAAAGGTTCACATTTTTTATTAGTATTCTCTATAGAACTTGAGTATCCAAGTCACAAAGAGAAAAGAGTTTGTAAGAAAACATGTATGAATCTGTGTCCCTCTTTTAATTCCTTAATCCAAACATTTTTATTTAATTACTTTTATTGTATTCTTTGTCACACTTTATTTCTTAGAACAATTTCGCATTATTCTTATTGGGATTTTTACCCAATTTTCCTACATTCAAACATTAATACCCAAGCACAAACACATTTCATCAAACTGTTTTGCACAAGTTCTCCATAGGATTTTTTCGAGTTTAATCCCTTAAGTGAACAAAAGTTTGTGATTTAATTTACCAAAAACAACGGTAAACAAATTGACACGGTCAGTTGGACCCTTTTGTGGAACAAATTTAAACTTTTACAAAAAAGTGTTTGTACTGGTATTATTTGTTTTGTTCTTCATACATGAAATATTTTAATGTTTGAGTGCTTATGCGTCTGAGGAGTGGAAAAACTCTTGTAGAGATGGCATGATCAAAAAATTCTTCCCTTCCCTAAAACGATGCTCTAAATACATAAGAGCAACCAGTCGAAACAACGGTTGATGGTGTAGGAACTTCAACCTCCGTTGGAGTAACCACTCATGTTATAAGTCAAATGTCAGTTTCGACGACATTAATAGAGTTGGTGGTTCCCCCACCTTAAGTAACAAGTATTCTAACTATCCCTGGGGTCACACAAACTATTATATGAAACCCTAGGCCTTATTTTCTTCCAAGATTAACCCTATCCCCTGGTAGTAGGGAATACCCTTATGGCATACCAACTGCAATGATGGAAGGTCTACAAACTAGTGCATTTATGTATGTAGATAATGTAATGACTATTGCGTCTCCTATTAATCCATAGTTAGCATCAAGATCGACTATAAGCAATCATATTCGAGTGGCACAACCACAAGCAATCCTAGTCGATCTCCTAACATTTTGCTCAAGTGGTTCTTCGTTTCGATTATTGGGACTTTAGTTTGTTGGTCTTCTTCAAACATAGTTGTGATTGTTTCTAATTCCTGTCAAACTGACCCATGACTCGAATCCCACAATTTGCTTTCATTTACTTGAACATCTTGACTAATCACAAGTTTATCATCGTTCTATGAGCACAATATCCTGACTGTGATCATCTAGTTTCTTCCTCAATTGTTCAGGTACATGCCTGAAGCACATTGATCCAAACACTCTAAGATGACTAACATTCGGTGTCACACATGTCCAAGCCTTATAAGGAGTCCTCTTGACCATTTTCTTTGTTGGACATCTATTTAGAACGTATGTTGTTGTCGAAGCTGCTTCACCCCAAAACATGTTTTTAGTCATGTTTAGTATAATTTGATTCTTCCTCTAAGTTATGCCATTATGCTGAGGTGTATAGGGTACAATGACCTCATGCTTTATACCTTCCTCACTACAAAATCTAGCAAATTCTCGAGAGGTGTATTCACCACCACCACCATCAGTTCTCAATTTCTTTAACTTGCATCCACTTTGCCTTTCGACAAGCAATTTAAACTTCTTGAGATGTGTGAATACCCCACTCTTCCTTTGAATAAAGTAAACCCACATATATCTAGTGAATTCATCTATGAAGGTTAGGAAGTAGCATTTACCTCCATTCGACCTCACTTCAAATGGTCCACAAACATCAGAGTGAACTAACTCAAACTTTTTCTTCGACCTCATCGGAAAGTCATGCTTGAATACTTTTCTTGATTGATTTGCTTTGCAACCTCACACATCTGACTTGGCTCTTTAATCTGAGGTAAATCATACACCATCCTCTTCTGGTTAAGCATACCTAAACTTTTAAAGTTAAGATATCCATACATGTGATCTCATAGCAAGTTCTTGTCTTCTCTATAGTTGAAGCAAGACACTTGTAATTAACTGGGTTGATCTCTACCTTGAAGGTCCAGTTGTCTGCTAATGGTACCTTCAAAATCAACATTTCATCACTATGATACACCTTCATATGATTCTTTTATATCTTCATGTTGTACCCTTTTGCAATTAATTGACCTACATTTATCAAGTTACTTTTCATCGAAGGTCCTATTGAAGTAGCCAAAACGGTCCATCTAGCAGTAAACTGTCTTTAGGTTTGATGTTCCTCAAAGTTTCAGTAGCTACTCCTAGGGATTCATAAAGAGATCCTAGGATTGATTGGATAAGAAAAACATCTTTACCCTCGTACAGTTGTTTGGCAAGAGTTAAGTATCTCTTCGCCACTTTCATGGACCTGCAACAGAAGATACATCTAGATAACCATAATGCAAAGAACACAATGTGTTTTTCGGCGGTAACTTTACGGGTGCTAGTAACATGGTAGTCCTGGATGTACTTGCCAAAGCTGGCACGGTGGATGCCGAAATCAATGGTGTCCTCGTCGTTTTCGTTAGGGTCAAAATTGGTATCAGCTGGGCGAAGGCCAGTAATAGCCGCCACGTCGAAAAGCGTGGGCTTCAACATTCAACAGGGAAGTTGTAAGGTGTTAGTGGTGATTTCCCAGAAATATAGGGACGCGACCAATATATTTTGACAGTAGGCTAGACTGGTTCTTGACAATTGGTTCAAGTCGAAAATACCTATCTCTTTCCAAATATCACTCATTTTGGCCTCTATTTTGTTCATCCAAAAGATGTAATCCTCATGTTTTTTGGCAGGGCGAGCTGAACGAAAGACACGCAAATTTGTGGTCATATATTCTAGGTTCAGAGGTTCCTTAACAGTAGCTATGAGTTTTGTCTTATGGTAAGTGGGGAAAAATCCATAAGTTTAGTAAGGTCTTCAGAAAGGCCATGCATGGGTACTTTCAGAAATAGTATAAGGAATAAGTACCTAAGACTTGTAAATGCGCAACTTTTCCTCATAGTTGAGAGGCTCCGAAACATACTCTCAGTTCCCGATCACAGTAGCGTAGGGGAACATGTTGGCCATGGGAAGAGGACCTTTGGTAGCTTTGGTGTTCTTGGTTTTGGAAGCCATTTTTGTGAGCTTAGAAGTTCTGATAGCTTTGGAAGAAGAAATGTCTCAGAGTAGAAGTATTGAAGACAATAGAGGAAAATGGGAGAAAAGTGAAGGAAACGTTATTTATAGTGAAGAAGAAAAAGCATCTTCAGACTTTACATTTGACAAATGACACGAAGTAGGTGGCACATCTCATCTCCTTAGAGGAAGGATCGAAACGATCTGTTGTACGTAGTCACGCCATCCTACGGAGGCAAAACCATGATGAGTAAAGTTATAGGATCATGACATCAACCCACTAGCTGAATAGTGTTTGAGAAGATAAAAAACGCCTTATCTCCTAGGTTTATCGAAAGAGGCCTTTTTTAGGAGTAATTTGTTAAATGGGATTTTTCGACCAAGGAAAAAACCTCAACATAATACAAAGCTAAAGGTACGTGAACCATTGATGACGTGTACACGGTTTGGAGTCTCGGATTGAAGAAATGTGGGACTTAATATTTTTTGGAAATGTCGTGGAAACATTTCGGCTGCATTGTGTTCGACAGTATCAAGTGCGTCGAAGAAACGATTATTTGGACACGCGGACATCACGTTCAAATATAGATACCTACTTGTGAGTTTCATTCTGAATGACACGTGGAGAGAATGCAAAAGTGGACTACATGCAGACTTTTACGTCGTGAAAGTTGGAGATTCGAACGTTGGAAGCAGTTATTTTGCACTAGTATAAATAGGAAGTTCATTTGTAGAATCCGGTATGTTCATTTCATTACAAAATCTCATTTACACTCGAAGTACCAGCATCTAGAAAAAAGAGTTATTACTGAGAGAATGTATGAACCTTGAAACACCACTTTTATTTCAATGCAAAGTCCTTAAATTCAATTTACTATTCTTGCCCAATTGCTTTCATTTTTGCTTAATTACATTGCTTCTTTTATTTTCAGTTTTCTTACTACTTTTCTCAATTAAAATATACACATTCACAACCCTTTTATCACTATTTCGACCAAGTCGAACTCAGATTTTTTCTCAATAGAAAATTATAGAACAAGGTTTGACATTATATCATAGGATTCTCTAGTTGATCCTACAAGTAACCTTAATTAAAGAGACTAGCAGTTGTTTACAAATTTTCAATGTAAACAAACCCACCATTCATAGTTCTCTCCTTTGAAAACCAGTAGGTTTGGTGGAAATTGCGTTGATGTTGTGTTTCCGTTCGCCATTACAAATTCTCTCTAAATCGTAACTTGGACTCCTTGATACCAATTTGTTGGAACAAAAGGTTTTTAAGAAAGGTGAGAGAAGAAGAGAGAAAAGAAAGAAAAACAATAAACTGAGTTATGAAAATTAGGATTTGTATTGAGTGAAGTTCTATCTGATTTACATCATACAATGCATTTACATAAGCAATTAAAGCTCAGACCCAAAAACTATACCAACCAACCTAAGTCCAAAATATACACAATGCAAAGTACAAAATTACAATTTGCATTTCAACATAATAACTATATGCTATATTCAATTGACTTCTACATCTCGACTAGCTACTTCGAGAAAACATTAAACTACAACTTCTAACGTCATATAAATCTAATAGTTTTAATTTGAATATTAGCTTACGAATATTGAGGATTTAAAAGAGTTTAAAGAAAGACAAAAAAAAGACAACAACATGCTGTTTGGTTGAGATTTAAAGACCAATCTGTGGGTAAGGGGAAATCTATCCAAAATTTAGGACTGACATAAAAGACCTCATGTACAATTTTGCCTATTTTTGAGAGACTATCAGATAAAGACTTGATAAAGACTTCAAATAAATATGTTCAGGCTGTTTTTGTAGGAATTAATTCCTACTTATTATTTGGCAGTAAAACCATTGCCATGGTCCATAGGCAATTTATTCAAACCCTTGTCTGTAATCTCTATAATCTTTCATTTTATAATGCAATTTACAAGCCAAAGTGCTTTTCTAAAATTTCTTTAGATGTGCTGCCAAAACCATTAGCTACCTTCTTCATTTCTTCAAATTTCTTCAATTCCTGCCGTAGCTGCTCATTTCTTTTCTCGACAGTTTGAAACAAGACACTTGAACGAGATGTGCTGGATTGCCCTGCTAACTCAGACTTCTCTTTGTCGAGTTGCTGAGAAATATTTTGTAAATATTTCTTGTGGGTATGAAGGCTTTCCTCTGCTAGCTTATATTCATACTTTTGAGATTTTTCAAGATCCTCCATAGCATTATCAAACTCAGCATCAAGTTTTAATAACTCGGATTGATAACGAAAATATGTTGTTCCTTTTTGAACATTTAAATGCTTTAAAGGAATTTCGTCATCTGTAGTATCCATTGCAGCATTGCCCTTACCAGAAGAACCTGTTGATAAACAAAATGTTCAATTGTCATATTCTTTTCAGCATTTTTACATCAGAGGGGGAGAGGGGGAGTTTTTCACCTTCATAAGCACACGATCAGTAATAGAACATATACCTGAAGAATTAGCTGTAAGTTTGGCATCAACGCTCAAGATATCTTCAGTATTAGTCCCATGTTTAAGCTGAAATAAAAGATCCAATTCATTATGATATTGTCTTTTATGATTTATTAGAGGAAAAGCAAGAAATTAATTAAACAATACCTTTGATATGGCCGATGTAATAAGGCTCAGAAGCTCCTTTGCAGCGGTTTTCTCTGAACCGCGCAAGAGACAAATGCCAAGCTTTAGAATTTTTTCTTTAATACCAACATCATCAATTGGATCAATAGCTTCATATGTCTGTAGAAGCTTATTAGCATGAGAAATCAGGTCAGTCCTCCCATCACAGCGCCAACAAAAATACTCAGCATCCAACCCAATCGTTCCTCCAACAAAGCCAGCCGAATAAGATCGAAGAGCGCATTCCAGATGACAAACATGGCCGCAAATATTATCGCCTAGTTTTACTCTGCACATGATATAACTATAGCCACCATAAGCGGAATCAACTGTTTTGTAACAAAGAATGCAGCAACATTCACGGCAAAACTTCGATTCAACGCAACAGATATCACACGGTGCAACCGGTGAACTTTCTTTTTCTTCGTCCAAAATCAAACTGCTGCACGTCTTATTCCCAGCTTTGCATCCACCAATGTCTGAATCAGATTCAGGCGGCTCTTTCAATTCTAACCGATGAAGAAGTCCATCAACTACAGGATTCATATTGCCTACAATGCAGAACAACCTTGTATAAAGATGCATAAAAGCTTTGCAACAAGTAGGAAGAAATTGCCTAAATAACAGTATCTAATGCAAGTTAAAATGAGCTTTTACGGTTCAAACATTCAAAAGCCCCTATCTATAACTTGTCAATAAACAGAAAATTAACAACATCGAAAAAAGACGGATAGCGAAACATTCAGAAGAAAAAGCAAAATCAGAACAGAACAAAGAGACAGACCAGGAAGACCAGAAGGAATCCTCCAGCTGAAGGAATCAAAGAAATCAACAATATTAGCGCCAGGGAAGAATTCTTTGACGTAGCGTTCAGCTGCAATCTTGCTTGCAAATCCACCTCGATAAGAAGTCCGATCAGCAGGGGCAGCAAGACGACGAGGAAGATATAGGAACCGATCCCGAAAGTTACCGTTAGATGATATTCTCTTGCCTACTTTCCACCGCCAAGTGTCGCCGGGATTCGGAAAATTTTCCGGCGCATAGGGTAAACCTTCGCCGGATTGTTCCGGCGCCACAGGTGTAAGATTCGATAACATGTTTCTCTTGCCATCATTATCAGAGTTTCCTTCGGGCTCCATTGATTTTAGGGTTTTTAGTTGTAGTAGCTGAAAGAATCGATTTGTTTGTTTGATGAATTGATTTGAGAATTTTGTTGTTGTAAAAGTGGTGAAGATGGAAATGGAGGGAAAGTAGAAAATGATTGAAATTTGAGAGAATGAAAGGAAAGTGTGAGAATAACAGCTTCCGACAGAGGTCAGAGTTGATCAATGTGTGTTCTTCATGTCTTTTCAACTCATGTTTTTTAATAAATATTTAATGATTTTAAAACAAATAAAAAAAATTAAAAAAAAAACCAATTATTTTAATTTCCAATAGATTAAATAAATATATTTTCATTTTTTTTTTTTTACTATTTTAAAGTGTTTAAAGGATACTCCGAAACTTTTGAGCTTACGAATATATATTGGACTACAATTTAACACAAATTGGACACAACAATCTCAATGAACAATATGATAAAAGAATAAACTTAGACCTATATTTCAAGATGTGCATTCAAATGAGAATTTTTTTTAATATAACTTACTTTTTTTTTTAAAAATACGGAAAAAACATACATTTCAAAAAAATTACAAAAGTGGTTATGTTTGGAAAACGAATAATAGGGTGGCGTCATATCATATGAAGCCTCACTTAAAAGACAAAAGTCATACCATATGGCGCCTCAGGCCATATGGGGTTTGCCCTAATTTTTTTCTTACTGAAGGGGGAGGCGTCATACCATATAGTGCCTCAGTTGATGCCTTTTTTTTTAAATTTATTTTAATTTGGAAATTTATTAAATTAATGGTGGTACAGTGTTTCATGTGTCTATAAATGACACTGCACCCTCATTTGTTACTCCACAACACTTCTCACCAAAACCTTAATTTCCTCCCTTCCCTCACCAATATCCTAATCTCTCCTCTCCCACCATGTCTTCATCGTCAAATCGCCGTCCACCGTCATCATCATCAGCACCGGAGGAACCGATTCTAGAATTTCCACTGATAAAAAGAAATGCCCTAGTTGTTTTCTCAGCTGTCAAGCCTCCGATGAAGATGTTACTCTGGAACACGCAGACGCTGGAGCATTTGCATAGGGAACTTTACCGCTGGCTAGAAGGAAAATTTGATGCAGGTGAAAAAATCAGGAAGATTGAGAGGTTGGTTGAGAAGCCTGGTCCAAACGGAGTTACCCGGACTTGGAGAAAAGTGGAAAATGATGCTGGTGTCCTCATGATGACGTTGACACCACAGAAAATTCAGTTGACGGTTGTAATATCCTAGATAAGCTGATTCGTTGAGTTGTTTCGTTTGGGTTTGTTCTTGTTATTTTCTGATTTGGTATTAGGTTATGTCGTTGTTATTTGTTGATGTTTAGCTATTAAGTTATGTTCTGTTATGTTATGTCGTTGTATTCAATTAGGTATGTCATCAATGAAATAAAATTTGTTGTTGTTATAAATAGACAAGATTACAGTTGAAAATATGATGTTGTACAAGAGCCCACATTAGGACACTTGGTACGATTGTGGCCTGGCTGGCGGCACAAACCACATAACCTAACCATTTTGTCTGCTGCATCCATCTCCGTTCGAATGCGGGTGCTGTTAGGGCGACCCTTTTTATTTCTTCGCATCAAATCATTATGCCACACAATTTCGCCTTCGTATGGAGGCCAGTAGTCCTCCTTTGCCACCACTTGAAAGCTAGTGCCGTAGACATTGCATAGAGTAATGACTTGGTGAAGAACAGAGAGATAGTTGGTTAGGTCCAGCCGGGCCTTGGAACAGGCTGCTATAACATGGGAGCAAGGCATACGAAATGCCTGAAACTTTCCACAGTCACACCACCTGTTATCCAGTCCCACTCAGTAACATCCCCTAGGTCTTCCTTCGTTGTGATCAATAGACTCTGCAACACTAAAGTGACCTTTAATGCGGTCAAAGACCGTGACCACATGTGTGTTGGCCTTTGCAGCTTCGTTCTTCATGAATGTCATTGACATATCACTAAACATCTGCCCAGATTGTAAGACCGAACCACACTTTGTACGTCTGGTATCAAAGAGTGCAGCGAGCCTAAAATATGTTGACCTCACCAGAGCAGTTATCGGTAGGTTTCGGATGCCCTTGAATACAAAGTTCATAGATTCAACGAGGTTTGTTGTCAAGTGGCCCCATCGCTGCCCGTTATCGTATGCCCTTGTCCACTTCTCCCGTTGAATATTATCAATCCATCTCAATGTATCTGGGTTTGAAAGTATGATCTCATCACGATAGTATATGAAGGTAGGCTCTGTTCGTGCATGGCCCGCGTTAGTAACCATCGTCTTTAGCCCCTTGTCCTTGAACTCCCGCATGAAATTTTGACCGATGTGTCTAATGCAGTACACATGGCTTAAGGGAGGATCCTGCCAACCGTTAGCAGGATTGTTGTAAGCACTCTCGATCGAGGGGTGTCTATCGGAGATCAAACATAAATTAGGTTGGGGAGTAACGTATTGTCGGAGATTTTTTAGGAAAAAACTCCAACCTGCAGCTAGAGATGTTCAAAACCGAACCAACCCAATAGAAAACCGCAAACCAAACCAAACCAAACCGAAACCGCAAAAAACCGCATTTGGTTTGGATTTGTTCGGGTCATCTTTTAACAAAACCGCACGGTTCGGTTTGGTTTGCGGTTTATATTTTGTAAACCGAACTAAACCAAACCAAACCGCATTATGTTACAGCCCAAACTTTACTTATCCCACATCTAACCCAAAACTCAAACCCATTATGTCGTAACCTTACAATTACGAAATATTTTCTCTTACTCACACTTAACTTTTCAGTTTTAATCTTCTCAAATCTCTCCTAATAGTTTTGCGCATTCTTCTCATCTTCTTTGCCATGTACGTTTCACCTCTTCTACATTAATCTCTCATCTCACATGTTCTTTCTTTTTCATCTTCTCATTTTTATGTTACTATTTTCTATTCTAATTATCTTTTTATCGCACCTTTCTTCTCTAATTTCACATCCCTTATGTTCTTTCTTTTTCATCTTATCTAATCTCCCTTCTCCTCTATTTTTATGTTTTATTATAATATTTTTTATATTATTTTATGCTACTATTTTTTTCCACTTTTGTTTAACTTGATTTTTGTATATTGAATGAGAACTTTTTGTCTAAATATGATGAGTTTTGCTATTATTTGGTAATGTATGAACGACTAAACACAAAGTTATGTTGTTCTCTATATATGTAAATATCACTCAACAAAAATATTGTAAAAAACCGAGCCAACCGAACCAATCCAAAGCGCATTGGTTTGGTTTGGTTTGGTTCGGATTTTTTTAAAAGCCAACCGAACTAAACCAAACCGCATATTTTTTTCTCTTGCGGTTCGGATGATTTTTAGCGTCAAAACCGCCCAAACCGCACCGCGAACACCGCTACCTGCAGCAGTCTCCCCTTCAACTAGAGCGAAGGCAATTGGGAAAATGTTGTTGTTGCCATCCTGTGCCACAGCCATCAATAGCGTACCCTTATATTTTTCGTACAACCATGTGCCATCAATTTGAATTATATGTTTACAGTACGCAAATCCTTTGATGCATGGTTCAAAAGCCCAGAAGAGCCTGTGGAAAATGCCATTTCCACTTACACAATTCCCGTCTGGCGTATACGCCGACAACATCTCCAACATGACAACAGTCCCTGGAGCATAGTGTTTTAGTGCCACCAGGTATCTTGGAAGTTCTTTGTAAGAGTCCTCATAATTTCCAAAAACCGTTTCAACTGCCTTAGTCCTAGCAATCCACGCCTTCCTGTATGAAGGAGTGTAGTTGTATCTTTGAACCATATGCACTATTATTGTACTCACCTTCAAAGAAGGGTTGTCGCTAATGACTGATAGAATTTCGTTGCATATCAACTGAGAGCTGAGCTTGCGATGATCCTGACTTGGATTCGTAATTATGCAAGTGTGCTCTGGACCCATTGGCCATATCTTCCAGGAATCGCTTCGCTTCCGAAAAGATGTTGTTAATCTAAACGGGCACACCTCGTTACGGCAGTAGATCTTGTATAGAGTCGGATTTGTTCGATCGACTCTATAATCTACAGATAAGTTCATGTGGTATTGTTTTATTGCTCGGACACAATCTTCTTTCGTACGAAAATTGTCTCCAACTTTTAATACTCCCTCCGTCTGCATGTATGGGTCGTAAAAAATATCGGTTGATGGTTTGTCATCGCCTAAGTTGAGTGTTGTCATGTGTCGAGGTGGGCAATAAATATGACTGCTTGGTAATTGGTCTGCCTCCTCGTTGTTGACCATTTCATCGACAATGTCCTCCGCTTCTTCTTCTTCCTCGTCAACGACATCGATCTCAGCTTGTTCGTTGTCGAAATCGTTAAAAACCTGAGAAAGTTCAAGTTGTTGAGACAGTTGTTGCTGTTGTAACGTAATATATAACTCAATATCATTGAATCCAGAATTCTCATGACTGAGAAACATATTACGCACATCATCATCGTCTCGAATCATCAGCTGAAAAAATTTGCATTGGTTATGCCCGTCAAAAAACATAGGATTTTTGTATATGGTTTTCCCAACAGGACCGCACTGTATTTTCTTTTCTAACCTGGCTTTCAAATGTAAAAAATTTGATCTTCTATCAATTAAAAACCTAGTCACTTCCATTTCCCTAAAATTGAAACCTGTGATGGGACATTCAAATATCTCACCATTGAGATGTGCACTTATCATGTATTGTGGTCTTTGAGCCATAAAAAGAAACGTTACTAAATTGTGTTTGGAAGAAATGTTTTACAAACTTTAGTGTTTGGAAGAAATGGTTTACAAACTTTAGTGTTTGGAAGAAAATGTTAACTCAAGGATGTGAGGATAAGTTGTATGTTACATATGTATTAATAGGCGTATAGTAGATACAAGTTATGTCTCTTGGGAGTTTAATTGCTTCATAATGGTTTACCATTGCCTTGCATAAACCATGTGCTGCTCTGCGTGACAAGACCCCATTTCCACACAACTCTGCATGGCTACACTAGCCTTGACAAGACCACACAACTCTGCATGGCTAGACTAGCCTTGACAAGACCACACAACTCTGCATTCCTACACTTGCCTTCCATTATTCTTTAGCATGCCTCTGCACTAGGAATTGCTTCAAAATTGTTTCTTACTACTATGATAAGACCACACTTCTGAATGCTTTATCATTATTGTTATTATTTTTATTGGTATTATTTTTCTGTGTGACAAGACCACACTCCCACGCCAGGAATCTCACAATGACTTTATGACTATTCTGATTCCTTTTTTCAAATAATATATATTTTAATTCGTACTATCATTTGAGTAAATTTTTTAAAATTTTTGTATTACTATTGTATACTATTCTGATGCCTTACCAACTACACTTACACCTATATTGTATTTCTTTAAGATTCTCTTCTTGACATGACAATACTACCATGCCTTCACCTTTACATGTGACTCTCTAACCACACTTCTCACACTCCACAAAATAAGTGCTTCCAAGGCATGCATGACTACACTTGTCAGACTACAATGACCAAGAATGCATGCAAGAGAACACATAAGAGATTCCAAAGCATGCATGACTACACCTGTCACACTACAATGACCAAGAATGCATGCATTATCATGTGACTTCCCTCATCTCATTCTTCACCATTATAAATACCATCTCACCACTTTACAAATTTTTCTCATCCCAAACTCTTCTCTTCAGCTCACCAAACATTCGCATCCATCACAAAGTCTTCTTCTTAATATCAATTACGAAAAATATGTCTTTACTTACAATGGGAAACGATCACAGAGGAACCCCCGAAAACGTTGCAGACTTTGTAAGTGTTTCAGCCTTCTTTTGTTTTACCCTCTTATACCTAGATGTGGTTTTTTATATAACTAACGTTATTAATATTTTTGTTCAGGTGGTATCAAGGTTCCGTTGTCGTGGGCACGAATACATGGCACCCGACCCTTTCATCGAAGAATACCTGGCTGCATGTGGCTTTGGTCACTTGATGAATATCACGTCATACTCTGTTGACCCAGAATTTATTCTAGCTTTGCTAAAACGATGAAGGCCGGAGACCCACACTTTTCACCTTCCTTTTAGTGAATGCACGATCACACTCCAAGACGTGTATATGTTACTTGGCCTACGTATCGATGGCAGGGCCGTCAACGGCCCCGTTTTTATCAACGACCAACTATGCAACGATTTGTTGGGCACGCCGCTACGTCAGGAAGCACCTGAGCCAACATGTGATGGTAGACCCAGGGGCCAAGGTATTAACATAGAATACCTTAGGGAATACTATGACATTATTGTATTAGACGAACATACCGCCCCCAATTACAAGATACTTAAAACTAGTGCTATTTAATGCTATTGTTCGGTAATTTTTTATTTCCAGAAAGTACTGGAAATAGTGTAAATATTATGTATTTACCTTTGCTAGCTAACATTAACAGAGTGAACGAATATAGTTGGGGTTCAGCTGTCCTGGCCTATCTCTATAGTTCACTCTGTACAACTTCAAAAAAAAGACGCTTGTACTTTTTATGGTTGCGCCTATCTCCTTCAGGCGTGGGGTTGGTCCAGAATGCCAACACTAGCTCCAGTTAACCGGAACCCCTTCACATTTCCCTACGCAAACAGGTAAGCTTATTTTTACTACTCGAACTTATGTCCTTCAATGAAATGTTTATTTGTAACTAATTTATGTGTAACTACTTTTTTAGGTGGTCAGTTCCGGGAATGAATTGCCATCGAAATCCCAGAAGCGCCATAACAGTCTACCACAACCTAATAGATCACATTGGCCCCGACGATGTAAATTTTCCTTAGACTTCCATAAATATTCTTAACACATTAAAGCACCGTACAGTTTCTCATTAAACCTTTTGTTCTTGTAGTTTGTCTGGAGGCCGTACGAGGACCTCGACCACTAGCCCAATGCGAATGATGCTGCTGTGTGGACATCAAAACACCCATCATTCGGTTCACCACTGTGGAGATACATCAAAGCGATCGAGTAAAACTTCAGTTCAGAATGCATCAGGATATTCCGGTGGCTCCGACAAGTTTGGGATCGTGGCATCTGCGTAGAGTGGACACACAGTGGGCTGTAGGTGAGTGGACGAACTTTGCAAGAGAGATGTGTGAACATTGGGAGAATCAACACCAGCACGTCTTATCCGACCCTGTTGTAGAAGATGTTACACCAACGCAACAATATATAAATTGGTTTAGGTCTGTTACAACACCCCAACCATTCCTATCTCAGCCGACATATTTAATTGATCCGCGCCAACGTCCCTCTTCCTCACAGCCGCATGCCCAACATCATACACCTAGTTATACCCAACAACAAGGCATACCAACCGATTCAATCTTCCAAAGCCGCAACCCTATCTTTCCACCAACTCAGTCACAACAAGAAGAGCCTTACCCCTACCCCTATCCCACCTACACCGACCCCACTAATGCCTATACCCCTGACGAGTCTTTCGAACCCACCCCAGCCCACCATAGCCCCCCGCAAATGAACACCCCATCTTCCTACAACCAACAACCACAATCGTCCTACAACCAACAAACCCATCCACTATTTGACTACCAACCCCCACATCAACCACTGAATTAGTACCAACACCCTTCAATGCAACATTTTGGCCAACCATACCGTCTGCAACCAACCCAACCCCCTTCCAAACTACGAAAACATGGGCATGCAACTGGATTACGGAAGCGTCGTTGGCGGCAACCCCCCGGCTATTGGGGACAGATGCTTCAGAATTTGTCTGATACGCCGGGACCATCTCAGCAGACGCAAAGGTCAGGCACTCCTCAACAAAATTGTGGAAGACAAAGACGTCGTGCAAGAGCCCCGTCATGTGGAACCGGTGGACGTTTAGATAGGCACGATCATTAAATTTTTCTTTACCATCAATTGTACTAATTTTTATTTTAAACATGGTTATGTATTTTTGGCTACCCTTATTTTTTTCCTTAAATTTTTTCAGTTTCCAAATTAAAAAAAAAAAAAAAAAACAAAAACAAAATGACCTGAGGCGCCATATGGTATGGCGCCTCCTCTGTAAAAAAAAAAAAAAAAAAAAATAGGACATGCATTATACAACTGAGGCGTCATATGATATGACTTTTAGAATTTATCCCTTAGTCTAAGGCGCCATACCATATGGCGCCATCCTTCTGTATTTCTTTAAAACTATGTCACTTTGGTATTTTTCTTAAATTGTTATTTTATTTGATATTTTTTTTGAAAAAAACATGTTATACTAAAAAAATTCTTCAAATGAATTCAACTAAAATTTATTTTGTTTTGTTTTCTATTTATCAGTGATAGATATATCATAAAGCGTGTCATCTTTGCAAATTTTGGTACCATAAATTTTTGGTTAATAAGAAGAATTTTCCTAAATTTTACCATTTTCACTCATTCTTCTAAAGATGTTTCTTATTACACCACCCTTGTTTCTTAGGCACCACTTGAATTTCCATTTTTACCCCCAATTTCCGAATGTGCACATCCGGACGCACCATTTCTCTAAAATTTTTCAGTTTTTTCCGGATGTGCACATCCGGGCACATTCGGACGCACCCTTTCTCTAAAATTTTTCAGTTTTTTCCGGATGTGCACATCCGGACGCACCCTTTCTCTAAAATTTTTCAGTTTTTTCCAGATGTGCACATCCGGAAGCATTCCTAATCTGCAAATCCGAAAAAAATAAAAAGAATTCCATAAAATCATTTACTTCTAAATATAATTAAATCTAATATAATTAAAATCCAACATAATTAAACTTAATATGATTTTTTCAATATAATTAAATCCAATTTAATTAAATCTAATATAATTAAAATAAATATGATTAAAATTAATATGATTTTTTCAATATAATTAAATTCAATATAATTAAATTAATTTTAGAAGTAAATACCATATAATTTTAATTATAATTTAGAAGTAAATACCATATAATTTAGAAGTAAATACCATATAATTTTAAATACCAATATAATTAAATCCAATTTTAGAAGTAAATACCATATAATTTTAAATCAAATATAATTAAATTAATTTTTTCAATATAAAAAAATCATTTAAAATTAAATACCATATTAATCATATTAATTATATTGAAAAAAAATTAATCATATAGATTTTAATTAATATAGATTTTAATTATATTGAATTTAATTATATTGAAAAAATTATATTAATTTTAATTATATTTAGAAGTAAATGATTTTATGGAATTCTTTTGATTTTTTCCGGATTTGCAAATCAGGAATTCTTCCGGATGTGCACATCAGGAACATATCAGCGTTTTTTAAAAATTTGGTGCGTCCGGATGTGCAAATTCGAAATCTGGGGGCAAAAATGAAATTTCACGTGGTGCCTAAGAAACTTGGTTGGTGTATTAAGAAATCCTCTTCTTCTAAATATATTATGAATTGGTAATGTACATGATTTCAATACAGAGAAAAATCAATGTAGTTTTAATGTTGTAAAGTGTGTACTGGATAGTCTTAAATTTGGTCTCCACCACATATATCTGAGTGTTATAAAAACTATTGAGTGTTATAAAAACTACTAAGTAGATTTGATTGAGGCACCAAAGTCTTTGGTAGTGGTGTTGTTGACGTCGATGTAGCGTAAGAATCTGAATCTTAAGACCAAACTCGTAATAACAAGCACAACCACGATCAAGATAATTTTTTGTGAAAATTTTACTTCCTATCACTGAATATTGCTAGACTGTTCCCAGCAAAGCAAAGTAAATATTGAACACCTCTTTAAGTGTGACCGCAAACACGAGAAAAACCACCATTGATAATAATATTCATTAATAAAAACACTAAATCAAGTATGGAAATATACATTTTTAGAATCTATATTCAGATCTACATCTAGAGTTTTCATCTAAAAAGGAAACTAGATCTCCAAAAGAAATATATTAGAAATGCCTCTTATGTCTAAGTATCTACAAAATCTTCATCAAGATTTCACATGAATGTAGATATGATGAAAGTAGGGATTTCAAACAGAGGTTGCTCATCCTTGAGGTAAAAGCAAATAGGGAAGATATGAGATTGGTTAAAAGAAAAATATATGTTATAGTTTAATTGGACCCCTTCTCAACATTAAAGGTAAGATAAAAGAAAAAAATAGGGGTTTGAGTTTATCCTGGATCACGGAAACTTGTCATAATCGTATTTTAATAGAGTAAGCTCCCTTTAAGTTTGTGGCATTGAAGATAGATCAATTCCTGTTGTATACTGGGAATATTTACGATTTTGATGAAGGAGCTAGAGAACCCTGGTCGATTTGCGATGTAGAACCATTAGAGACACTACAAGAAATATTGTCATTTCTCACATGATATTCACATCACTAAGTCCAAAATCACGTCCCTAAACAAAACTTGCGACGTGGGCAGAGCACATCGGAGGAGCATCCGTGGGAAATTTTTCCTACGTGAAATTCACGTCACTAATTAGTGACATGAATTTCACGTCACAAACCACAATATTATTTGGAGATGTTCCCACGTGAAATTCAAGTCACTAATTAGTGACATGGTTTTCACGTCGCAAAATACCTTTCTGAACCAAGACTGGACTTGAGCGCAGGGTGTCAGTATGAGATATAGTGATGTGATTTCCACGTCACTAATTAGTGACATGGTTTTCACGTCACAAAACTCAATCCTGTTTTAATTTTAGTGACGTGAATTTTATTTCACTGATGTATTTTAAAATAAAATGTAAAAATTAATAAATATTAATGAATAAAATAAATTAATAAATAATAAAATGTAAAAATTAAAATAATTTTCGATTAAAAAATTCAAATTTTTTAATAATTATAATTATAAAAAATATAAAATATTTAGTCACACGATTCACGTCACAAACATAAATAATAATAATAAAAAAGTGTCACGTGATATTCACGTCACAAACATAAATAATACTTAAATAAAAAAAAGTTATTCATTGTCACTGCTAAATATAACATCTTCTTCATCTTCTTCATTTTTTTGGACAGAACAATTCGATTGTGAGGAAAAAAATTGTCGCATTTGTGCCTTCATCTCATATTGCCTCTTCTTCATTTACTCAATTTCAACATTTTGCCTATTTCTCATTTCCTCCATTTCGGCCTTTAGTGCCACCTCACGTGCCTCCCTCTCTCGTCTCGCCTCAGATAGAGCTAATTGTCTCACTGTTGCCAACATTTCGGGTGTCAATTCTGGCGGACAAGATCCTCCTTCCCCATCTTTTAGTCTTTGAAATAAAGTTCTGTCCTCTTTTCTGTAGTCAGCAGCCAAAGATCCACCAAGACCAAAAAAACACCCATTTTCTCCCTTCTCGCCTACTGTTAAACTCCAAATATAAAGATCCACACGTGGATCAAGCGGAGCATTCCCTATCGGAGGATACTGAGGATTTTTTACTAGAAATTGGGCGAGCAATGTCTGATTCAACTCCTACGCACACTTAAAAAAAATTAAATTAAATATAGTTTAAACAATTTATTTATATACAATAATGAAATAAAATAATGAAATATAAACAAATTACCAAGGTTGATTTGGAACGGCCGTCAACAAACTCCCCCGATTTTTTGGTTCGGGTCTTGAGAAATAGCTCATTAATCTGTGGCTCCCTCCCTAAATCCTTTTTCTAATTAAAATAATTAAGTCTAATTAAATATGTATATAATAATACAAAATAGAACTTAAAAAAATAGTTATAATTAGCATTCATCGACGATGTTCGCCGATACTGATACTTCCAACTGTACTAAGGCAGTCACCTGCTTCAGATGCCCTCATCTTTTTTGCATGTTCGGATCTTCTCTGAAAATCTTCTGTCTTCCATCACTCAATAAGTTCTGCAAATATTTCCTCGTTTATCCAGTTAGGACGAGTTTGTTCTCTTTCCCAACGTTGTCTAGCATTCCTAAGCATGTCAGATAGTCGGCTAGATACCTTACTTCTAAAATTATTTTAAATCTTGACCTCGTCAAATTTTTGCTACGTACACCTTTCCTGCAAGTTGTATGACATTCAAATAAAATGTTAGATATTTATAACAAAAAATAATTATAAAATAACATTACTTTAATAAAAAACAATTTACCTTAAATTTATCAAACCATATATATTTCTCAGTATCTGGGAGCTCTCCAAAAGACTTAATGAGTTTTGTATACATCAGTTGAATGACTCGGTTTACAGCTTTTGCAGCAGGCCGACACAGATCAAAACTAAACAACAACAATAATTTGAATAATTATTAAATATAAAAATGTCAACATATAGTTAAGTAAATATTATAAATTAAAAACTTACCTCGATCCATCGGGCCTAATAACATGTTGTCCTTCAACCACCAAAATCTCCTCTGCAACAGGATTTGCCTGCTCCTCATGGACTTCATCATCCTCCTGAATAGGGTCATCCTGCTTCTGTCGCGTAGGTATATGTGTGGGGTGTGGAATGCAGGAATCAGATCCCCCAGGCTGCTGCATGAAGGAAGTCTGCTGAGGAAAACTAGATCCCCCAGGTTGTTGCGTGAAGGAATACTGCTGAGGAAAACTAGATCCATCAGGCTGATGCATGAAGGAAGATGGTACCTGAGGAAAACTAGATCCCCCAGGCTGCTGCGTGAAGGAAGACAACACCTGAGAAAAACTAGATCCCCTAAGCTACTGCATGAAAGATCTCCCAAACGGACTAATAAAAGACGGATTCCCAGATGGAACCATATGGGAGGAGGAGAGTGATGTCGTAAATGGATGTGAAGTGTCTATAGACATTAGATTTGCCTGAGTCTGTGGACGAGAAGCATACATGGGCGAGGGAGGTACCTCACGTACCCTAGCTCTCGGATGGGGTTGGGTCGCCTTAGCCTTACCCTTGTCAATTCGGGTGGCATTTTATCTATTTTGAGAGAGTTGTCAATAAATAAATCAACACAATATATACACACAATACGTAAAAATCATTTCCATTCATATAAAACTAATAATAAATTAATAAAAACTGTCCGAACACATTAATACATTAAGTAAAATTAATAAAAACTATCTATTCAAACTCTTCATCCATATTTTTTTCATCATCTGATCCAATAATGTCCTCATATCCAAACTCTTTATGCTCTTCATCCATATTATTAGCTACCAACAACACAGATGCATCAATTTGATGACCCTCGGCCAATGTATCACACAAATTTGTAATTTGTTCAACTTTAACCACATCATTAATTTGAGAAATTTCATCGTCTTGGTAAGCAGCATCTTCCACTAGATCGTCAGTTTCAATATGATCCAATGATTTTGTTTTGATTACAACACACCATCCACGTTTATGTGGCTGAATTGAAGGGTAAGGAACATAATAAACATATTTAACGATATGTGACATTATGAAAGGGTCATACTCTTTGTACCTTCTGTCCATTCAAATCTCAATAATGTTATATTTCTTATCTATTTTTGTGCCCCTGGCAGATGGATCATACCAATCACAATAAAACAAGACAACTCTATTTTTCGAGTCCAAGTAATTGTATGCCAACTCGTAAATATGCATAACAATGCCATATAAGTCGTCTTCACCACCATCTGCAACTCCTTTAACAAATACACCACTATTTATGGTTTTTCCCCTTCTGTCCAGGCCTGGGTGTGAAATTTATAACTGTTCACAAATTATGTGTGCCATTCAATTACTCTTTGAATAGGGCCTCTAGACAAGTTTCTCAAATGGAGTATTTCTTGAGTCGGTGCAATAATGCATGACAATTGCTGCTTGAACCATGCTGGAAAAGATGCATATATGTGACCGGTAGTTGCTTGTTCACCGGTGCTTTGAAAATAGAAGGTGTTAAATGCCCTATAAAGAAACATACTATTAATTAGAATATAATAATTCAATCTGTAAAGCCAAATAGGTAGTTAGGGGTATACTTACTCAAGATATGGCCTAACTTCAACACAGTTAATTAAGACATGAACATGTGCAGATTGCAATTCTTTTTGGGTTAGCCAATTCACATTTTCCTTTCCCAGGGGGCCACCGAGAAGATCGAAGACTGACAAGGTAAACTGACTTATTTTTTTAACATCAAATTCATTCCTTATGATTCTTGGAGTTAACATTAAATGATTGAAATAATGACCGCAAAAATGTGATGTTTCCCGATGCAAGTAATGTGCACATATTGATCCTTCAACTTTAGCTTTATTTTTCACTGATTACTTTGAATCACACATGAATATTTCAAAGGGATACATCCACCTGTATTGAACGGGGCCACCAAGATAGGCTTCATATGCAAGATTCACAGGTAGATGTTCCATAAAGTCGAAAAAACCAAGTGAAAAAACTCGTTCCAACTTGCATAGAATTACTAGAATATTTTGGTCCAACTTAGTGATGCTATCGACTCTTAAAGTTGACGCACAAATATCTCTGAAAAATTGACTTATTTCAGTTAGCGGATTAAGCACATGGTTGGGTAGTGAATTGAACGCAATTGGAAGCAATCGTTCCATGAAAACATGGCAATCGTGATTTTTCATTCCATGCAACTTCCCAGTTTTAGTGTCGGCACACCTTGCTAAATTTGAAGCATAACCATCGGGCATTCTTAATTTATTTAACCATCGACAAACCGCTTTAGCGTCTTGGGAAGTTAGACTGTAACAAGCCTTGGGTTTTAATAATTTTCCATTAGGTCGAGGCTTCAACTCCAAGTCTTTTCTATCACACAAAATTTCCATGTCCCTTCTAGCCTTCTCATTATCTTTTGTTTTGCCTTGAACATCCATCACTGTGTTAAATACATTATCGAAAAAATTCTTCTCAATATGCATAACATCAAGATTATGTCGCAACAAATTATCTTTCTAATATGGGAGGTCCCAAAATATACTTCTTTTTGTCCAATTGTGTTTGACCCTATATCCTTGAATTCTGTATGCTTCACCATAATCTGTGAATTTTGGCAGTTCAGAAACTCGATTCCATATTTCCTCTGGTGACAATCGAGGAGGAGGCAAATCTTTTACTCGTACATCTTTTTTGAAATCGGTCTTGTTTCTTTTAAAGACATGGTCTCGTGATAGGAATATGCGGTGACAGTCGAACCACAAACTTTTCCCCCCAAACTCCAAAGTAAAAGCCTTTGTAAATTACATGCAATGCACACATCCATTTTGACGTGCGTACCCCAACTAGATAACATTCCATACACGAGAAAGTCATTAATAGCCCACATCAAGGCAGCTTGCAAAGTAAAGTTTTGTTTGAGAGATATATCATAAGTACATTCTCCAATCGACAACCTCTTTAAATCATCAATTAAAGGTTATAAATACACATCGATTTCGGCTTTAGGACTTGATGGTCCTGGAATGATGTAAGTCAAAAACATGTATTGTTTTGTCATGCACATCTCTGGAGGGAGGTTGTAAGGGGTTACAATAACTGGCCAACAAGAATATGCAATTACAGACGCTTGGACATATGGAGTAAAACCATCAGAACATAATCTGAGTCTGATATTTCTAGGTTCTGCAGCAAAATCACAATGTACCCTATCAAAATGCTTCCATGCCTCACCATCAGATGGATGTCGCATAGTTCCTGAACTTGTTTTGTTTGTATGATGCCATGTCATTTGACTTGCAATGTGCATTGAAGCAAACAATCTTTTTAACCTTGGTATTATTGGTAAATAAAACTTGGACTTCACTGCTACACGTTTTTGTTTACGATTAATGGCTTTACAACGAACTTGATATCTCGGACTCTTACAGAACTTACACTCCTCCAGCGCCCCATCATTAGTACCAAAATCATTGTCATAAAACAACATGCATCCTGTTGCGGTGAGAATCAGATATCAAGCTATTAATTAACTTGAATCACAAAATTTTGAAATTCACCAGCGAGCTTTGATTTATCCAAAGGAAAGGGTAAAGATCGAAAGAAAACCCTTTTGCGCCCTAAGGGAAGGTTATACAAAGGGAAGGTATTAGCACCCTAAGTATCTATAGTACTCTACATGAAACTCTTGTTTGTATTTGTGTTATGTTAATGTTTGCTTGCTAAGGAAATCTGCTAAGGGTAAAGGTAAAGACCTAAGGGTGTATACTAAGTATGCTCGCCAAGATGGCGCATCTTGTGCCTACGTATCATGACTAAAGAATCAGAGCAACCGTAGTTCACCTAACTAAAGGTGAGGAACCATTGACTATGGCCAAAGTTCCAAGGGGGGTGAGTGTGATACTTGTATAGAGTTAAAGAACTCTCTAAGTCTAAGTTGTAAAAAGGGGAAGTGAATACTCATGATGATGAGAATCACCTAGAGTTGAAGAACTCTAGCTTATTTCTAAGTTTGAATGGCTCTAATAAGGCCAAAGGGGAAAGGAACATCATAATAATGATGCTCACATAGAGTTGAAGAACTCTAGGTGAATCCTAAGTCATGAGGTAAGTGGCTCTAATAAGGCCAAGGAGGGAAGTAAGCAACTATGATGATAGTACTCACAAGAGGGGAACCTAATGAGGTTTAAGGGAGAAGTGGCTCTAACGAGGCCGAGATGGTAAATGAGCTATCTATGACTTTGAGGTCAAATAGAGAGTCTTTCCTTTGGAAGGAGGGGAAGACAACTTCTTGTAAAAACAAGTGTTGGAAAGGTATTTGAAGTATGAGTGATAAGAAATAAGAGTTTAAGAACTCAAGTAGGATGAACATCCTAGAAAGGCAATAGCATAAAGCAAGCATAAACAACATCAAAAGTCAAGGTAAACAAACCATGTGAATTACCTCTTAGCATGACAAAGTGTAATGAAATGATGCACACAACTTTAACATGAATAAATGGTCAAATAGCCAAGACAAAACCAAAGCCAAAGCCTACTTTCAAGTTACAACATTTAGGAATGTGTGTGTGAAGTGTCATACAAGTTGGGCAAAGTAGCCTTCTCAAAATCAAAACTTCAAGGTGAGTAACAACAATATTAGGTCTAAGAATCGAGGGTCGAACAATGAGCCATAAACCTAAACAAAAGACCTCATTCAAGGTCAAAGGTCATCCCTCAAACATCCCTCTAATTTGTCCTAATACACTCTAGAAAACCAACTCAAAAGATAACGAGAAGTGATTATTTCAAAAGAAGCTCATAAACTTAAGTGTAAAGTTACTCATAGTTTGTATAAAAACCCAAAATAAATATTAAAAAAGAGTAAAAATAAGAATAAAAATTTGAGAAAATTAAATTAAACATTAGAAAGTTAATATGATTTTTTTTGGGATTTTTGTGTAAAAGAAACCCTTTTTTAATACAATAGAATTGGAAAAAATAATAAAATAAAATAAAATAAAATAAAAAGAATAAAACAGGGGGGTACACTACAAAACTCAGCATGAACTAGGTTTGTGTTGTTGTGCGGATGGGCCACTTGATTGGGGGGTGTCGTTAGTGAATGAATCAAGGCCCAAACCCAAAAAAGTGAAAAACAGAAAACATAAAAATGCCAAAAGGGAGTCTGGGGTGAGGGGGATTCGAACCCCAGACCCCTTGTATACACGCGCAATGCTCATACCACTACCACTGGGGTGGCTACACATCCATTGTATAAGCCCACCCCATAAATATATATTCTATAAGCGAATCCAAAATGGCCAGATGAAAAAACACATAAAATGTAACATGGATATATGCTAACAACGTGACACCAACCGGTCACTTAAGTTTAAGTCACAAAATGACAAAAACAGCCCTAACCAATCCCAACCTGCCACGCCTCTTCATCTTCCATGCAACGTGAGCCAAAACCTCACAACTATCGTGAAACATCCATACAACACCATGGCAACCTCTCTACTTTCCTTGGAGTTTTCAGTCTCATTTCTCCATATTCTCTCTCTAACTAAAAGCCTACGCTGATTAGTAAAGATCAAGGAGTTTGAATAACCCATTCATTTGCCCTAAAACTAAGCACACAACTCACACAAAATCCAAAACCAGTGCAACAACAACAAAGTTCAGAAGCTCAGAACTTCAAACACACAAGCCATAACAAGGATGCAATGATTCATACAATTTAAACATAATAATATGCATATGCCAGCCTTAAAGAATAATCAGAATCACAGCATGCTCATGAGTTTCAAAGCTTTAAAGGCTTACCTCTTGGAGAAAGTCCAAGGCTTCTTCTACAACACTTGTAAATGATAAAAATCACCTTCTGGGACTTTGTTGATCCTTGGAGAAAAGATGCAGATGATTAGAAGCTTTGGAAAATGCTTGGATAATGCAACCCGATACCTCTTGCCAATGGAGGTTTAAAAATGGCAGGTGGTGGTGGAGGTATTACAGTTAGGTTTCAGGTGTTTGGATGTTCTTTTTGAGGTATTTGGAGATGGTTTATGGAGCTGGAAGGTGAATGCCGAGTGAGACAAGTTGAAGCAATATTTTTGCAAATTTACAAGAGTTGGTGAGTGAGAGAATGCAATGAGTATTCAACCTTTTCTTGGGGTGAATCTGGTGTACTTTGGAGAGGAGATCAAGCCTCTATTTATAGGAAATGTGGAGGACTTGAGGTATGGTCAGAATTGTACACTTTGCCAAAAACACCCTTCCTCCAAGTTTCTTCGTGTGAGCTGGCAGCTGAGCCAAGAGTCTTCAAAGGCTCTAGTCATAGGATTTGGTCTGATTTGTGGACTGATGGGATTGGAGCAGAGTCCAAGTTACAAGGAAAAAGGGAGCTACCATGCTTTTGTTGAAAAGTTTCTCTTTCTTACATGTTCACTTGATCCACTTGTGCCAACTTGTCTAAACTATGTTATTTTAATGTTGCAACTTTTAGAAAAAGTGGAAGAGGTCCAAATGGTGTTAACTTGTCTTTAAACATCAGAAAAGTGAAGGTTTTGGTGATTAGGAAGAGTTATGTACCATTATGCATTATGTGTGAAACTTGAAATCCAAGAAATGACATCAACTTCAAACCTTCGAAACTCCCAGCTCACTCAATGGATTGAGGAGTTCTAGTACGTTTTGGAAAGCCCTAAAGATCCTCTACAAAGTTCATGGTTGAGGATTTTCCAAATTCCCAAAGGATCTTGATGGAAAATGGACTTGAAGTTAGCTGGTTTTTAAGGTAAAATGTAGTGAAATTTCACTAAGTCTTTAAGTGCCTTGAACTTCCAAGCCTTGTAACTTAAAAAAAAAGCCTCATTTGGATAAGGACCCTCTAATATATTTTGAAGTTCATGATAAGAGCTTAAATTTGAGCTTTGAGTCACCAAAATTGGGTGTGTGGTTTGAAAGTTATGACCTTCCCAATTTTGCACAAGGAGTGAATTCCTCCATACTTAGAAAAATTTAAGAACCAAACCTTGCCCTTTTTGCAAGAAACCTTTCAAATGGTGATCTCCCATGCTCTAAATCAAGAATCATGCATGTCTTGATGGAGTATAGCTTGAATGCTTCATCTTGGGTCATGACACCGAGAATCAAAGGCTTGACTTTGTCAGGTGAAAATCAGGCCAGATGAATCAACTGTGTGATCTTCAATGGATTTGCAACTTTTAACTTCTCCGATACTTTAGATGAGTCCCAAGGATGTTTATGAACACAATGGATCATGTACCATGGTTTGGGATCATGCTTTGACTATAAATTAGGGCACAATCGACTTTCTCCTGAAGAAACCCTAATCTGGGGGCCAGATGAACTTTGAGGTTTATAGCACTTGTGATGGGAGCCAAACACTCCTGATTTCCTATTGAATAAGGTCTCTTGGATGTATGTGAGCTTAATTGGTTGATGAACCAATCAAGGCATTGATTGATCATACCAAGTTCTCTTGTGATTCTTCAGGTAAAAACCCTATTTTCACAGCTTTTGGATGATGGTCTCTTTTTGATTTCTCTGGATCCAAACATAAGAGGTCATGTCATATGACTTGAGAACTCCATGATTAGCTTGTAAGACCAAATGGTTGAACCTTGGAGCCTCAGTTGGCTTTTCTGAACAGATGACTTCACACACCAATCTCAATCAACTAGTGAACACTTGTGATGGATGGTGGAACCAAAGAGTGTCTTAGGAGACTTTGAAACATGTGAGAACTTGGCTCAACAACTTTGTCCTCCTTCTTGTGCAAAACCTAACCTTTACACAAAAGAACCAACTAGCAAGATATGATGGTTAGTTAACAATGCATAGATGATTGAAAACCTAAATGTAAGTGCAAGATGTTATGACATCTAAGGGGTAAAATTTGGGGTATAACACATCCATTTATGCAACAATCAATCTTTCGTACTTCTAAACCCAACTTTGATACCAACCTTTTTTGCATCATAATAACTTGTAGGCAAGTTGTCTTTCGTAGGAGTCGCATCCAACATCATTTTTGCAAAGAATTCCAAGCACTGATCAGGAACATTCCAATTTGACTTTGCTGCCAATAATCTCACACACATTGATAATTTTGAATTTACCGACCCCTCAAACAATGGCGTATTCATTTCTTTCAACAATTGGTAAAATCTTTGTGCTTCCTCATTCGGCAACTCTTCCCCATCAAAATCTTGAGGTTCATCATATGTCACATTTACTCCAAAGGCATTGCCAACCATATCATCGATTAGATTAAATTATTCCTCAAATTCCATATGTGATCGACTGCTTGATGCATGTGTATTAGTAGTCTCTGCATGTACATTACTCGACAGTTCTTCTCCATTATATGTTCAAACCCAATAATTTTTAATGAAACCCCTTCTCTTCAAATGGCGTTCCACTTCCTCTGGGTCATTAATTATAAGTCTACATTCACATTTAAGACAAGGACATCTTACTCCTCCTTCCATTCGACAACATTCTTGAGCAAATGCCCATGTAATAAACCCTTTAACTCCTTCCTCAAATTTTGGAGTAAGTCCACGTCTTCCTGGTAACGTTCTATCGTACATCCAACTACGATAGTAACGAAAATATTACATACTCCGTATTTGTACTATTAGTATCATTTTAATTTAAAATGTGATTTTAATATATGCGAAATAATATAATTCTTTTTACATTGTTTTAAACATAACTACATTTCTTACTATATATGTTTAATCAAATTGTACATTTCATAAATACATATTCTACATTTTATAACTATAGTTAACAAATCTACATAACATTGTATATAAAATCTAATTATACATTTTAACCTAATAAAAATAAACTTTATATTCAGTATTTTCGAATTAATATTTTTTTTAATAATATAGTATAAATTAATAACAACTATATATAATGATTTTACAACAACAACCAACAACCCAATATTTCTTTTACTTAATATCGTTACTTACTATAATATTAAAAATAAAAAATATTATATTTATATAAATTCTGTTTTTAAAAATATTAATAATTACTTTTCTATTTTTAAAAATATTATCTTTACTCACTTACAATAATTACTTTTTTATTTTTAATAAATCAATATATTTATTTTAAACATAAATTCTGTTTTATAAAATCTAATAAAATTGTTTTATATTCTGTTTCTAATTAATATATAATATATTTGTTTTTAATTAATATTATATATTCTGTTTTTAATCAAATATAATATAATATATAATAAAATAAAATATATAAGATAAAATCCATTTTTATAAAATTAGTATTTAAAAATATAAAATCTGTGTTTATAAAATCTGTTTTTATAAAATTTGTTTTTATAAAATATAATATAATATATTATAAAATCTGTTTTTTTATAAAAGTTATATTTAAAAATATATAACATAATATATTTGTTTTAATTAAATCTGTATTTAAAAATAATATATATTAAAATAAAATAATTTTTGGATTTTATGATATATTAATTATTTGACCTAATAAAATCTAATGCTATATATAAATTTTAACCTAATAATTAAAATATGAAAATTTTAATAATTATACTACAACAACAAACAACCAACCATCAACAACTAATTTCATAATAAAAATCTGAATAAATAAAAAAAATTATTATAAAATAATTAGATCTTGCAACATACCTTAGTAAACTTGAAGAAAAATTGAAGCTTTAGCTTGATAAACTTCTCCAATAAATATTGAAAATCTGGATGATTTTAGATTTTGAAACGAATAAAGAGAGAAATATTATATTTACGAAATTATAAAATAAAATGAATTAATAAAACCTTAAAATACTTACATTAATGGTGCAAAAATGTGGAAGAAGAAGTGATTTGTGGGAAGCAAATGAGAGAAACAGAGAGCAAGAGCAAAGCAAGAGTAGAGAAGACAAGAAACTTAACAAAAAGGGAAAAAAATGTTTTGTGGGTCTAGGAATGCTACAAGTAGATTTATATAGGAAAATTTTCCGACGAGGTATTCACACCATTAATTTCCGACGTGGAAATCACTTGGGAAAAAGTGTGTCAAAACGGTACAAAGCACATGGACTCACATGCGTGACCTGCAAAGACAGAGCAATGCTTTTTTTGTCTTATTCTATTGCTGCTTCCGACGTGGATTCCATGCCAAAAACTTCTCACGTGATTATCACGTGGGAATCTGCCAGAACATGTTTTTTTTTTGTTTTTTTGCATTTGCTCTTAGCGACGTGGATTCCATGCAAGTACTTTCCGAAGTGGATATCAAGTGGATATCTGCAAAGCTATATTTAATTTCTGAACGGTTACATAATACCTCTTTATCAACCATTAATTTTTCCCTCAAAAAGTTTTAAATTTTTTGAAACATCTTAGCGACGTGTATTTCACGTCACTAAGCTTTTCTTTTAAATTTTAAATTTCCCACTATCTGAAATGCTGCGTTTCAATTTTATACTAATATTTCCCTATTGCGACGTGTTTATCACGTCACTAATGCAATTTTTAGTGACGTGATTTTCACATGGGTATATCACGTGGCTAATAACATGTTTTCTTGTAGTGAGAGCCTAGGTGGGATCTCGATGCGTTTGAAGTCATATAACCCGGTGGATTCTATATAAAGAAGTCAGAGAGCCCTAGTGGGATCTTGACCCGTTGGCATCGTAGAACCCGATAGGTTCTAAACATAGGAAATAAAACACTTAGCCCCAAAAGAAATAGGAAATAAAATATATTTACCTCTAGCATGGCACACTCTGTCTAAAAAAGAAAAAAAAAGTTTTTCTGATTGTTTGGAATGTATTAAAGTTCCCCAAGGGTACTCACCAAATGTGAAAAAAATTGTGTCAATGAAAGATCTCAAATTAGTTGGCTTAAAATTTCATGATTGTCATATCTTGATGCAACAATCAGGTACACGCTTTCCGTGGCATTTATCAAAAAGTGTAAGGGTAACTATAACCAGATTATGCTTATTCTTCAATTCTATATGTAGTAAAGTCATTGATCCTGGAAATTTAAATGAGTTGGAACATGAGGCAACAGTTATCTTGTGTCAATTAAAGATGTATTTCCCTACATCATTTTTTGACATTATGGTTCACTTAATTGTTCATCTAGTAAGTGATATTAGATTTTGCGGTCCAGTTTATTTAAGGTGGATGTATCTAGTTGAGCGATACATGAAGATCTTTAAAGGCTTTACGAAGAATCATCGCCGTCCAAAAGCTTTGATCGTTGAACATTACATCATATAAGAGGCTATTGAGTTTTGTACAAACTATATGTCATAAGCATTCTCTATAGGAATTTCTTATTCTCATCATGGTGGAAGATATGGAGGTAGAGGTACTCAAGGTTTAAATGTTAAGACAATGAACTGAGATGTAGTTCTTCAAGTACATTTGTATATATTGAATAACGTTGATGAAGTTCAACCTTACTTGTCCACTCACAAAAGTCTTATCAAGGAAAAATTCCCTAGGACGAGTGAAAGTTTGATGTTTACAGAGCATAACAAAACTTTCATAAATTGGTTTAGTGAAACGGTTTCTAAAGATAGTAGTGCATCGAGACAGTTTAATGGATGTCATATATGCATAAGTTTAATGTAATCATTTGGAGTGCATATGACATTACTAAATTTTTATTCTATACAAAATCAAAGAATGATCGTTGTACCATGCAAAATAGTGGGGTTATGGTTGAAGTTGAATCCGTGTACTTCTCTAGTTTCAAAGATAACAATCATGTACTAGAACCTAGAGCGTACTTTAGGGTCATTTAGGAGATTTTGGAGATTGATTATGTTAGTTTTAAAGTGCCTTTATTTAAGTGAAAGTGGATTGATAGTAACACTGGTGTTGAAACCGGTGAATTAGGATTCACACAGGTTGATCTTCGTAAGGCATTTTATATAAAATAACCATTCATCATGGCATCCCAAGCAAAACAAGTTTTTTATGTCACTCATCCTTCTAACACTAGATAGTCAATTGTTCTATAAGGAAAACATACTCCTGATAGTGATGAAAATTAAGATTTAAATGTTGAGACCCCCTTTTCGTAATACATCTACGTCTCTCATCTGAAAAAAATGATTCATATAAAATGCATGTTATTCGTCAAGATCATCAAGAGGGGATATGGGAAAACTAGTAAGTAAATATGTTATATGACTTAGTAATATATATTTATTTATTTTACATTTGTATTTTTTTTATTAATATTTATTTTTTCCAACTTGTAGAGATGTCGAAGGATACCATATGCTGCATGGTTTTAGAAGTAAAAGTCAGAAAATTTAAAACCCCTAAAGTAAGTATTATTCATTGTGACATTCATATATAATTATAAATTATTTATTTTAATTGTAGTTATTTATGCATATTGTTGATATTGAAGTTTGTGGTTGTTGTTGTTGTTGTTGTTGTTGTTGTTGTTGTTGTTGTTGAGATTAAATTTTGAATGTTGTTGTTTTTGTTGAGATCAATGGTTTAAAGATTTAATCTTGTTGTTGTTGATTATCCTTGTTTGTTTCAAATGTGGTTCAAACTATAGGTGCTTAATTACCGGTTACAAAACTCACAAAAGAAAAAATTTGGACGGTCGTTAAAGAATTTTCTTTTTGGTTTTTGTTTTTGTTGGTTAATCATTTTGTTTAGTTTTTTTTGAAAAATATAAGGTGTGTGCCAATTTACCTTTGCAAGTGGTGTAAACAATGAATATTTTTTGTACAATGTTTCTGTTTCAGAAATAGAAAAAATAGGTTCTATAATACATGCTAAAACGAAAATATAGAAAAAATAACAATGTTTTCCCCTTGGTTATTTTATAAAACTTAGGTAGTAAGACTAAATCTATTACCTCGATTTTTTATAAAATCGAGGGAAAGTTTAGGGCGCGCCATCTAATCCTGAAAATAATAAAAATGCAGAGTCTAGGGATCAAACACATGACCAATAAACCTTTCCATGGTAGAGTTTCAACCGAGGGTTAAAATGACACACTTTTCATGATGTCATTCGTTATCTCGGATAAGAAACCAAGGTTAACCCACATTTTTAATCAAGGTAATAAGTGTTTTTTTGTGGTAGTGCATATAATAGATAATTTAAATATACTCCTTGAGTTGAGATAAGTTGAACAAACTCGCCAAGTTGTGACTTACTCAGCAAAATACAAATAATCACATATTCGGATAGTACAGACCCTGATCAACTCACTTTAGATCATATGTAACGCTAAAAAAAAGATTTAGCTAATGTGAGGTGAGGCACTTGCCGAGTTATAAAGGTAAGCTCGCCACATTGCGCTACATCTTGTTGGTGAGTTGTATGCCCCATTGCTTAAAGAAGTGAGGTTCGCTAAGGTGTAACCTAAGTGTTTTCCACAAGAACTGATATATTTCCTTAAACTACATCGTGATACAATCTCAGTACTAGACTAAAGTGGCTATATATACATGCCTCAAAGACTAGAACAGAGAAAATTATTAAGCACGTCGCCTCTTGCATTGACAGGTTTCTGCCCTCAACCACTTCGACCCGTAATTGCCATGTTTTTTACTTAATCATTTCGCCCTTACAGACCTCATGTTTGAGGGATTGTGAACTTCCATGTTTCTTGCATAAACACTTCCCCTTTACAGACCTCATGCTTGAGTGATAGTGAACTTCCATGTTTCTTTCTTAAACACGTCGCCTTTACAGACCTCGTGCTTCTGAGACTATGAACAACCATATTTTTTATTTAATCATTTGACCCCTTACACTTGTTTCTTACTTCTCCTCTACAGGTATCGTGCTCGAAGAAATATGGATTAATATATCCTTTAATATGAGGGCAAGGTGTCTTAATACTTAGTCTTTATTTTAATGATGTCAAAACGTGTACTAGCTCGTAGTGTGTAATTTGGACAGTATCATCGCTCCATAGCCTGCATTCATACTTCACAATGCACAAATATCCCAAAATCATGTGTCTATACATATAGGAAGAGTCTCATATATTTCTTGTGTGTGTCTGATCATGTTGGGAGTCATAGGAATGCATAAACATAACCTAGGTGGAACAAACCATGATCAAAAAGTCGTTTTAGGGAGTTTAAGGTGTTTGAGTCGACTCAAACCCTGTTCTGGTTGACTCATGAAAACTAATTTTCATTCATTTGTTTTCGGGTGTGCTTGCATCGACCCTTAGGCCGACTCATACTTTTAACCTTTGTATCTGCATTTTTTCAGTAGGCTTGCGTCGACGCATGAACCCTATTTCGGTTGACGCATAACTTCAATATTTGCATAATTTTGCTCTCGAGTCTGCTCAGGTCGACCCCCTTTATTCTTTGGTCGACCATTCGCTAAATACATGTCATTTTTTTGATCTTTCTCATTTCAATTTGCTTTTTTTTTAGTTGGTCATGGGATCATATATATATATATTGTACCTCATCATTTTACTAATAACAAGAAAAAGTGAAAGATATACACTGAATTTTTCTCTCATCATCTTCATCCTCATTCTTACATTTTCTCAATAATTACACATAACAATTTTTGTTGATCTCTTGCATCATTGAGGTAATAATGTCCAAACGTAGGATTGTGTATCTAGTTTGGGGTGAGTTTTCAGTGGGTTTTTTATTGAATAAAACCGTTAGGGTTTTGTCCTCCAAGATCGTGTGGATTTGGGGTTTTTGGACAAATCTTTGCTTCATAGATTCAACCGAGCGAAGGTGATTAAAGAACAGTGGGTTCGTTCAATCTAGTAGCGATAATCAGAGGATTGTGCAAGAAAGATTTGGGTTCGAACTGTGTGTGATTAAAATTAGCCGAGCGAAGGTGATTGAAGATCGGTGGGTTCATTCAATCTAGTAGCGGTAATCGGAGGTTTATTCAACATGTTCGAGGCACTTAATTTGACTTGAATCAAGGGGAGAGAAGGCATAGTATCAACATCAACAAGTATTCTTGAGTGTGTGGTGACTAGGGTTTCACTTGTAAAAACATTTGCAACAAGATAATACATATCTAAATTCTAGTTTTAGAATTGGGGGCAGACTTACCCGAAGCGAGGACGAGAGGGGAACTGCCTAAACAAATTCGATGTTGTTCTCTCTTTCCCTATCTCTTTAATTTTTGAACTGTTTACGTTTGTGCAAAATCAATTGATCGATAAAATTCGGTTATAGTGTAGTGCTGAAAATATGGTTTGAAAACTCATTACAATCACGTTGATTGTAATTGGAAAATTTCTACATTACATTTACATAGAAATTAACACTTGGGGTGTTTTGCACACCAAGTATTCGATAAATTGATCGCTCACAAACTGTTTGTGAAATTGTCAATTTTGGTTTACTTTTTATTAGGCATTGGAAATTGCACAAACTTAAGTGAATTTAAGTGTATTGATTAATATTCAAATTAGTGATTCGAATTCTCATTGAGCTTGTTATTCCATTTGGCTTGTCTCATATCCGATCTTTTCAATAACGGTTCATTTAGACGGCGTAGTTCCTCGGCCGCTTCCGCAAACATTTTAAAAACAATTTTTTAAGCGTCGACTCGGTTTAAAAAGTAGTGATCTATTCAACCTCCTTTTTAGATCAATTGCCATCGTCTAACAAGTATTATCAGAGTCTGGTTCATCTAGTGCTTCACATATAACTTTTTAGAAAATGGCTAACGAACTAAAAGGGGCTTACAATAGAGCACCAGTTTTTAACGGTGAGAACTATAATTATTGGAAAGATTGTATGCGTGTGCATATCAATTCTATTGATAGAAAGGTATGGAACGTTATACAAAATGGTCCCATGGAAATTACCATGACCAATGCGGATAACGTTGTTGTGCCTAAGGCGGAAGCACAATGGAATAAAGAAGATGAGAAAAAGTATAACTACAATTGGAAAGCTAGATATATTCTGATCTCCTCTTTAGAAGCTGATGAGTATTATAGAGTTTCACATTGTATGATTGGTAAAGCTATGTGGGAAGCATTGCAAGTTGCCCATGAGGGAACTAATGACGTAAAACTAGCTTGAATCAATATTTTGACACAAGAGTTTGATCTCTTTCACTTGAAGCAAGGGGAAACCATTGCCGATATGCAAAAGAGATTTACTCATTTAATCAATAGACTAAACTCACTTGGTAGACCGGTTTCTAATGACGTTGCTACTAATAAAATCTTGAGTTGTCTTACTAGGGAATGGACACCAAAGGCCACGACCATAAAAGAAGCCAATGACCTCATGACGTTGGACATCACAACTTTATTTTGGAAGCTCGAGGAACATGAGCAAGTGCTCATTAGTCTTGACCAATTTAAGACAAGAGAAATGAAAGAAAATACCAAGACCAAAGAAGCGGAAAAGAAGTCAATAACTCTAAAGGCTTCTAGCTCAAAGTCCTTCGCAATTGAGCTAAGTAAGAGTGAATCGAGTGACGACGATGAAGAGGATTCAAATGAGGATATGAGACTGTTTATGAGGCGATACAATCGCTATATAAAGAAAAATGGTATTCAACATTCGGAAAAGAACCTCGTCAACTTTAGAAGACAAACAAGGTCTTCCAAGAATAAAGGTAACAAGAGTGGAAAAACTAAAGAGTCTTGCTATAATTGTGGAAAATGTAAGTATAAAGTATGCCTAAGAGGGGGGTGAATTAGGCACTTAACAAATATTCTGGTTTTTTGACTGTTTTATTTTTTACTTTCCTAAAGGTTACTATGTAATGAAAATCGGTAAATTACAGAAAGTAAAGAAAACAAAGAAGTATACTGGTTCCCCCTCACAGTCCGAGAGTACTCCAGTCCCCTTTCAACATGAAAGAGATTTCACTATTGTTTGGACAAGACAAGACTCTTCCTAGTCTTTCTATACAGGTCACTAACAATGAACCACCAAGAACAACCTCTTGGATTTTTCCAACTAAGTCCAATTGAGAACAATCCTCTCACAATGGACCTCTTGTATCCACAATCCGGATAACAAGGTTTACAACCAAACAATCTTATATCCAACAATCCTGGAAAAATAAGATATGTTACAACAAGAGTTTTTGAAACAAGTTTGTAGTATATAAATCCTATGAAGGACTTCTTCTCTTTCAAATATGAAATTTCAATATCATAAACTCTCTAAGTGCTCAAATGATACTTTTATGAATGTAATATGAAAATGGTATTCAAAAAGTATCTTGTATAAAATATCTGTTATGGAAAAATATGCTTAGAGATTGTAGAGAACTTTTTAAAGAGGTTAAATGACAAATGAAACTTTGAATTCAATATATAGTGTGCATGCAACCATTCAATAATCAAGGCAATGCTTGAAAGAATTTCTGAAAATTATTATACAATGAATGGAAAAGATGCATGCAAGAGGTATCATGAAAAGGTGCTTTCAAACAAAATATTTTTCAGAAAAGCTTCAGGTGCAATCGATTGCATCAGGATGACAATCGGTTGCACCAAGTGTAACGTGCAAAAATATTTGAATTTTAGCCTAGTGCAATCGATTGCATCAGGATGACAATAATTGAATCAGTGTAAAAATTGAAAATTTTTTAATGCAAATGATTCAAAACCATATATCATCTAAAAATATGACCAAGACTTTAGATGAACTTTGAAAAATGTTTTATCAAGGTTTTAAATAAAAGAATGACTTTTTAATGCAAGATTATAAAACTTGAGCACTAAGATTTGTTTTAGACAAGAGTTTCATATGCCTAAAAATCCAAGTGGATTCAAGTTTTAGGCAATATTTCTTTTTCCTTCTTTGATCATATTGTAGAGCTTGTCTTCATCAAAACATATTAGAAGCTTGTCTTCACATTCTCCCCATTTTTTATGATGACAATCATGAAAGTTTTGAAGTCTTGAGAAATACAAATTGTTGAAGCATGACCATGATAATGAAGTATTTGATCTATTTCCTTTTGTACATAAAACCTTGAATGAACATTGTTGTCTTCATCAAAACCATTGAGAAGCCATGTCTTCATATTCTCCCCCTTTTTGATGATGACAACCCAATTCTTGAAAATTCGATCCAATATTGTTTCTCTAACCAAAGCTTGCTCCCCCTGGATATTGCTCCCCCTTAATCCATGATTTTAGAGAGTTTTGAAATCTGCACATTTTGTTAGAGAAACCAAGCAATAATACACAATTCTTCTCCCCCTTTGTCATTAACAAAAAGGATGGGAAAAAACTTGAAGTATATAAAGAAATTATGAAAAATAAAGACAATTTTTACCTATGAGATTTACCTCATGATTGACTTCATCAAACATTCATCCTTGGCGAACATGATCTTGAAGCCTTTGTCACAAAGTTGGCTTTTGTTTAGAAGATATTTCTTTAGTCCTTTAACATAAAGTACATCTTTAATGAATGTGAAAGTTAGTGCTCCAACTTTGCCAATGCTAAGAATTTTTACTTTAAGGTATTCCCCAATTGAAATAACCCTTGGACTAGAACTAGATTTGAAAGTTAGTTTATGTCTCCCATCAAAAGCTTAGAACAACCACTTATCAACAAGGCAAAAAATTGAAGCGATCTTCAAGCAAACCTACGAATTAAATTAAGTTTTATTTGGTACCCAGTGTTCCTTGGGTCCTTCATAATTAGTTCCCTTCTTAACCCACACATAATGCCCACTTGCAACACTAAAGTTTCTAACATAGCAAGCATTAGGTGTATGGCCAATAATACCACAATAAAAATAAGTAGGAACAAAATTGCTCTTATATCTAGGAACATAAGATTTCTTTTTCACAAATCTTTTCTTTTTAGGATAAGAATGCACATTCCTAGGTTTGTTCACTTTCTCTTTGGAAGATTGGTCACTAGCCTTAACAAAAATAGTTTTACTAGAACTTGGTTTGGAAAACTTTAAATAACCAAGTCCACTTTTATCATTTGAATATCTTTGTTGACTAAGGACCGCTTCTAATCCAATTTGTCCTTTCTCATATCTTTCAAGGACTCTTTTTAATTGAACAATTTAGAAAGAAAGCGATTCACAATTTTTACATACCAACTCTTGTTTTTCTTCACTAATTTTCTTTTGTTTCTCATCTTTTACTTCTTTTTCCATAATATCAACTTTTTCTTCTAAAGATGTAATTTGTTTCTTCTGTGAAGATATTGTTTTATACAATAATTTGCATTCATTTAAGAGTTCTTCAATAGCACCTAAAGCATCATTATCACAAGAAGATATTTCATTACTAACCTCTTCTTCTTCATCATCAGAATGGTGTGTTGTTATCAATGCAAGATTTACATGTTCTTTATCTGAAGATGAACTTATTTCATTGTCATTCCATGCTACATATGCTTTCTTTTCCTTTTTATGATTCTTTTTCTTGAATTTATTATTCTTTTGAAGTGTAGGGCATTCACTTCTAACATGTCCTCTTTCTCCACATTCAAAGCATTTAATCTTCCTTGTTGGTGCTTCCCCTTTAATGGTCTCCCTTTTTCTTTCTTTTCTTAGAAACTTTTAAAACTTCTTGATAAGATAATCATTTTCATCACTATTGGACTCATCCTCTTGATTGCTGTCATAATTTTTTACTTTTGTCTTTAAGGCAACGTCTTTTGAATCTTTTACTTGTATTTCATGTTTTTCAAGTCGTCCAAGTTCTAATCCAAGTTCTTGGAGTTTTCCATATAGTGATGCGGAAGTCATTGTAGAAAGACTTTTCTTTTCCGATATTGTTGTAACTTTTGGTTGCCATTCTCTAGTCAAGGATCTAAGAACTTTGAGATTTAATTCATCGTTATAAAATGTCTTACCAAGTTCCATTAAGTGATTAGTCAAATGAACAAATCTTTTCTGTAATGCAACGATGGATTCTCCGGACTGCATTCGAAACAACTCATATTCTTGACTTAATGTATTCAATCTAGATCTTTTAACTTCAGTAGTTCCTTCATGTGTTTCCACTAAAGTGTCCCAAATTTCTTTTGCGGATTTACATTGTGAAACGCGGAAAAATTCATTCATACTCAATGCACTTTGTAATATGTTAATGGCTTTCTTTTCATCAAGTATTTTCTTTTTATCGTCTTCATCATATGAACTTTTAATCTTAGGAGTGCCAACACCATTAACCACACTCATTAGTCGATGAGGACCATTTTCATCAGTTTCCCATATTCCATCTCCTTGTGCTTCTAAGTGTGCTCTCATTCTGATTTTCCAAAAGTCAAAATATTCTCCAGAAAATAGAGGGGGCTTGTTGCTACTACCGCCATCTTTGAAAACCGGATTTGTGCTTGTGGAAGCCATACTGGATCTGTAGGAACAGGTTACCTATAACCTGCTCTGATGCCAAATGTAAGTATAAAGTATGCCTAAGAGGGGGGTGAATTAGGAACTTAACAATTTTTTCGGTTTTTCGACTGTTTAATATTTTACTTTCTTAAAGGTTACTATGTAATGAAAAGTTGTAAATTGCGGAAAGTAAAGAACATAAAGAAGTATACTGGTTCCCCTCACAGTCCGAGAGTACTCCAGTTCCCTTTTAACATGAAAGAGATTTCACTATTGTTTGGACAAGACAAGACTCTTCCTAGTCTTTCTATACAAGTCACTAACAATGAACCACCAATAACAACCTCTTGGATTTTTCCAACTAAGTCTAATTGAGAACAATCCTCTCACAATGGACCTCTTGTATCCACAATCCGTATAACAAGGTTTACAACCAAACAATCTTATATCCAACAATCCTGGAAAAATAAGATATGTTACAACAAGAGTTTTTGAAACAAGTTTGTAGTATATAAATCCTATGAAGGACTTCTTCTCTTTCAAATATGAAATTTCAATATCATAAACTCTCTAAGTGCTCAAATGATACTTTTATGAATGTAATATGAAAATGGTATTCAAAAAGTATCTTGTATAAAATTTCTGTTATGGAAAAATATGCTTAGAGATTGTAGAGAATTTTTTAAAGAGGTTAAATGACAAATGAAACTTTGAATTCAATATATAGTGTGCATGCAACCATTCTATAATCAAGGCAATGCTTGAAAGAATTTCTGAAAATTATTATACAATGAATGGAAAAGATGCATGCAAGCGGTATCATGAAAAGGTGCTTTCAAACAAAGTATTTTTTAGAAAAACTTCAGGTGCAATCGATTGCATCAGGATGACAATCGGTTGCACCAAGTGTAACGTGCAAAAATATTTGAATTTTAGCCTAGTGCAATCGATTGCATCAGGATGACAATCAATTGCATCAGTGTAAAAATTGAAATTTTTTTAATGCAAATGATTCAAAACCATATATCATCTAAAAATATGACCAAGACTTTAGATGAACTTTGAAAAATGTTTTATCAAGGTTTTAAATCAAAGAATGACTTTTTAATGCAAGATTATAAAACTTGAGCACTAAGATTTGTTTTAGACAAGAATTTCATATGCCTAAACATCCAAGTGGATTCAAGTCTTAGGCAATATTTCTTTTTCCTTCTTTGATCATATTGTAGAGCTTGTCTTCATCAAAACATATTGGAAGCTTGTCTTCACATTCTCCCCATTTTTTATGATGACACCCATGAAAGTTTTGAAGTCTTGAGAAATACAAATTGTTGAAGCATGACCCTAATAATGAAGTATTTGATCTATTTTCTTTTGTACATAAAACTTTGAATGAACATTGTTGTCTTCATCAAAACCATTGAGAAGTCATGCCTTCATATTCTCCCCCTTTTTTATGATGACAACCCAATTCTTGAAAATTCGATCCAATATTATTTCTCTAACCAAAGCTTGCTCCCCCTGGATATTGTTCCCCCTTAATCCATGATTTAGAGAGTTTTAAAATCTGCACATTTTGTTAGAGAAACCAAGCAATAATACACAATTCTTCTCCCCCTTTGTCATTAACAAAAAGGATGGGAAAAAACTTGAAGTATATAAAGAAATTATGAAAAATAAAGACAATTTTTACCTATGAGATTTACCTCATGATTGACTTCATCAAACATTCATCCTTCGCGAACATGATCTTGAAGCCTTTGTCACAAAGTTGGCTTTTGTTTAGAAGATATTGCTTTAGTCCTTTAACATAAAATACATCTTTAATGAATGTGAAAGTTAGTGCTCCAACTTTGCCAATGCCAAGAATTTTTCCTTTAAGGTATTCCCCAATTGAAATAACCCTTGGACTAGAACTAGATTTGAAAGTTAGTTTTGCCTCCCATCAAAAGCTTAGAACAACCACTTATCAACAAGGCAAAAAATTGAAGCGGTCTTCAAGCAAACCTACAAAATAAATTAAGTTTTATTTGGTACCCAGTGTGTCTTGGGTCCTTCATAATTAGTTCCCTTCTTAACCCACACATAATGCCCACTTGCAACACTAAAGTTTCTAAAATAGCAAGCATTAGGTGTATGGCCAATAATACCACAATAAAAACAAGTAGGAACAACATTGCTCTTATATCTAGGAACATAAGATTTCTTTTTCACAAATATTTTCTTTTTAGGATAAGGATGCAGATTCCTAGGCTTGTTCACTTTCTCTTTGGAAGATTGGTCACTAGCCTTAACAAAAATAGTTTTACTAGAACTTGGTTTGAAAAACTTTGAATAACCAAGTCCACTTTTATCATTTGAATATTTTTGCTGACTAAGGACCACTTCTAATCCAATTTGTCATTTCTCATATCTTTCAGGGACTCTTTTTAATTGAACAATTTGGAATGAAAGTGATTCACAATTTTTACATACCAACTCTTGTTTTTCTTCACTAATTTTCTTTTGTTTCTCATCTTTTACTTCCTTTTCCATAATATCAACTTTTTCTTCTAAAGATGTAAATTGTTTCTTTTGTGAAGATATTCTTTTATACAATACTTTGCATTCATTTAAGAGTTCTTCAATAGCACCTAAAGCATCATTATCACAAGAAGATATTTCATTGCTAACCTCTTCTTCTTCATCATCAAAATGGTGTGTTGTTATCAATGCAAGATTTACATGTTCTTCATCTGAAGATGAACTTATTTCATTGTCACTCCATGCTACATATGCTTTCTTTTCCTTTTTATGATTCTTTTTCTTAAATTTATTCTTCTTTTGAAGTGTAGGGCATTCACTTCTAACATGTCCTCTTTCTCCACATTCAAAGCATTTAATCTTCCTTGTTGGTGCTTCCCCTTTAATGGTCTCCCTTTTTCTTTCTTTTCTTAGAAACTTTTAAAACTTCTTGATAAGATCATCATTTTCATCACTATTAGACTCATCCTCTTGATTGCTGTCATAATTTTTTACTTTTGTCTTTAAGGTAACGTCTTTTGAATCTTTTACTTGTATTTCATGTTTTTCAAGTCGTCCAAGTTCTAATTCATGTTCTTGGAGTTTTCCAAATAGTGATGCGGAAGTCATTGTAGAAAGACTTTTGTTTTCCGATATTGTTGTAACTTTTGGTTGCCATTCTCTAGTCAAGGATCTAAGAACTTTGAGATTTAATTCATCATTATAAAATGTCTTACCAAGTGCCATTAAGTGATTAGTCAAATGAACAAATCTTTTCTGTAATGCAACGATGGATTCTCCGTACTGCATTCGGAACATCTCATATTCTTGACTTAATGTATTCAATCTAGATCTTTTAACTTCAGTGGTTCCTTCATGAATTTCCACTAAAGTGTCCCAAATTTCTTTTGCGAATTTACATTGTGAAACGCGGAAAAATTCATTCATACTCAATGCACTTTGTAATATGTTAATGGCTTTCTTTTCATCAAGTATTTTCTTTTTATCGTCTTCATCATATGAACTTTTAATCTTAGGAGTGCCAACACCATTAACCACACTAATTGGTCGATGAGGACCATTTTCAACAGTTTCCCATATTCCATTTCCTTGTGCTTATAAGTGTGCTCTCATTCTGATTTTCCAAAAGTCAAAATATTCTCCAGAAAATAGAGGGGGCTTGTTGCTACTACCGCCATCTTTGAAAATCGGATTTGTGCTTGTGGAAGCCATAATGGATCTGTAGGAACAACTTACCTATAACCTGCTCTGATGCCAAATGTAACTATAAAGTATGCCTAAGAGGGGAGGGTGAATTAGGCACTTAACAATTTTTCCGGTTTTTCGACTGTTTTATTTTTTACTTTCCTAAAGGTTACTATGTATTGAAAAGTGGTAAATTACGGAAAGTAAAGAACACAAAGAAGTATACTGGTTCCCCTCACAGTCCTAGAGTACTCCAGTCCCCTTTCAACATGAAAGAGATTTCACTATTGTTTGGACAAGACAAGACTCTTCCTAGTTTTTCTATACAAGTCACTAACAATGAACCACCAAGAACAACCTCTTGGATTTTTCCAACTAAGTGTCATACCCCAAATTTTGACCACTAAGATTCCCATCATTATGCAAATCATCATCACAATATGGGTGAACCATCATACCTCATCAGTCTCCCCAAAGATGGGTGAGCATTCACTATAACAAGAAACAGGGTTTCAAACCCTCTCAGGGCACTTAGACAAAGGATCAATCAAGGAATGACATGATCTTCAACTTGTCTAAACCTCTTGTAGCGAGCGATTTTGGACGCGGTTCTTAAGCGCTGGTCGCTCTCTGCGGTTTGAGCTTTAAACTACATGTCGATTCATTTTTTATCCTATTGTGAGCTGAATAAGGAAGGGAAATAGATGTCTCAAATTAACCTTGCTTGCATACTGAGTTTAAACAGCGGTCTGTTAGGTTACGGATGCTATCAATGTGGGGGGGCCTTTGTACTGGTTATTTGTATTTTTGCCAATACTGTTTTCTTTCTTTTTTACCTAGGCAGAAGGTTTCTGGCGGGGAACAAGGATTAGGATATTAGGACTGGTGCTTTTGAAATACTGCTTTTGATTGACGAAGATATGGGATTTGGGTTTTTTGTTGATTGCGCTCGCTAAGATCTTTTCTTTCGATCTTATGGCTACGTATTCCCGTTTACCGAAACAGGGAAATCAGAGCTTTGGTGTCTTGTTCAAAGCCCAAGACATGAAGCGAAAGGTGATTTGTATCTTGTTCAAAGCCCAAGATGTGAAGCTAAAAGGTCTATTTGTGTCTTGTTCAAAGCCCAAGACATGAAGCTGAAAGACCTCGGCTTTAGAGAGAATTTGTCATCTCTAAAGAGGGGAGAAGGAGAATTACTTTAACTGGGATACGCGGATCTGAGCAATGCCATAATTTCCGAAGAAAAGGGGGTTTTAACCTGAAGGAGAAGACTTTAACTCAGTGTAGAGCAATGCCATCTTTCCTTAGGAATTTCTCATGCTAAAAGAGGGACAGTGGCAAGGATGTAGAGGATCCAGAGGCTTGCCGCTTACAGCGATTAGATGAAAGGAAAGGAGTTGTTGATGTTTGTGTACTGCGAACGAGGCACAGCTTTGATGCTAAAAGGTTGATTGGATCAACCAGTGGTTTTCTTATACAAAGCTTAAGAGGAGGCTAATTTCCGCTAGGAAAATCATTATACAAAGCCTAAGAGGAGGCTATTTTATGTCTCGTACAAAGCCCAAGAGAGAAGCTAAAAGTTTTTTGACCCAGTGGGGCATATCGTTATACAAAGCCTAAGAGGAGGCTAGCAAAGAGTTGACTCAGTTGGAGAATCTTTTATACTCAGTAAGAGAGCATTTTTGTATCTCGTACAAAGCCCGAGAGAGAGGCGAAAAGGTTGTTTTGACCCCACTGGGGAGAATTTTGGTATCTCGTACGAAGCCCGAGATGGAGGCTATTGTAACTGTTTCAGTTGAGTGACAGATCCAATATACTGATTTAAAAGAGAAAATTAGTTCTTATATGAGTAACACTGTACACAGGGATTTAATTTGAGGATCAGGGATATTTCCTTCTCTTTGAGGAAACGGGAAATCCAAAGGGTATTGAGACTATCCGAGTCTGCGGGTTTCCTTCCTATTTAACGAAGGGTGCTTGAGAATGTCTTTGAGACTCAAGGAAGTTAGACTGTCCGTGTCTAGAGTTTTATCTTTTGTACTATGCTTTGAGAAACAGTAGTAGACTCTATGAAAGGACTGTTCTATGAGGATGACTAGGTTCTGTTCCTATACCTCTAGGAGGTCGTCGGGATAATTTGTACGAAGCCCAAGAGGAGGCTAGAGACTTTTAAGAAGCCGACGGGTCCTTGTACGAAGCCCAAGAGGAGGCTATCATTACCAGAGGAAGAGATCATTATACGAAGCCTAAGAGGAGGCTGTGAATACTTCTAAGAAGCCGTAGGGTCCTTGAATAATGGCCAAGAGGAGGCCGATGCTTTTAAGAAGCCCGTGGGTCTATCATCTCCTTTCCATTAGGAGAGATAACTCTTTTAAAGATGAAAACCACTGGTAAACGTGCGAGGTTTACTATCCAGTGACTTTTAGCTTTTAAAGAGGGTTCCTTAGTTAAGGTCCAAGATTATGACCGTAGTGGGTACCCAAACCTCGAGACATTCAAGGCAAGCTATCCACAAGGAATAGATCAAGTCAGGAAAGTTCGAGAATTGGGAAGAAACTCAAAGATGCCATTCACGGAGAATACATTCATCTTGGGGAGTAGAGCTTCTTGACGATTCCTAAGGAGGACAGTCGAAGAGAAGACTGTATCTGGTGCTCCTATTGGGGATCTAGGTGTCTATTTCTACGAATAAGTGAAACGGCGTCACCTAGTTCTAGACGTAGTTGCCGGGGAAACTCGAAATATCTATACTATTATTACACAGGAGATATGAGTTTATGAAAGGAGACTTACAGTGAGCAGCCCCACAATACAATTTATAATAGGAAAGCAGTAAATGAAAGCAATAACCACTTACTCGGTTGTAGAGCTTCCATGCTGTTTGGTTAGTTGTTCAACAAAGAAAGATTAAAAACAACAGTATATTCAAAATCAAAGGAGAAAGTGCTTTGAAAAAGAAAGATTTGGGGCTTACAGCTCAAGGAGAGGCCCAGGGTTTTATCAGTGAGCGCACTGTTTGAATTTGTACAGAGGGACTTATACAAGTGACTGGGGCCCAAAATGGTTTTCTGTACAAAGGGATGGGTCTTACACTCTCTCAAGAGGCCCAAAAAGGTTTAAAGAAAAGAGAAATGGGTCTTACTACTCGAGGGTGGGCCCAGATGGTTTTTTATTTTTAAACGGGCGACGATCGCGCCGTTTACTTGTACAGAGGGACTTATACAATGAGTGAGGCCCAAAAAGTTTTTGTACAAGGGGGGATGGGTCTTACACTCTCTCAAGAGGCCCAAGGAGTTTTGAAGAAAAATAAATGGGTCTTACTACTCGAGGGTAGACCCAGATGATTTTTGAAAAGGCGACGATCGCGCCATTTATTTTTTTGACGGTATCGGGACTTATACAATAAGTGAGGCCCAAAGATGATTTGGTCAAAAAAAGGGATTGGGTCTTACACTCTAATAGAGGCCCAAAGTGTTTTGAAAATGATTTATGAGGGTTGAATTAATCCAAAACCCTAATTTGTTTTCAAAATGTATTTAATTGAATAAAAATTCAATTAAAATGATCAAAAATTGTTTAACACATGGAAAACAAATTTTGATCTTGGATTAATGCTTCAAAAATTAAGTATTGACCTACAAAATAATTAGAAAGCATTAAAAGTTGCAAAATCAATGTAGAAAAAAATATTTAAAATGCCAAAAACAATCAAAATATTAATTCTTTACAAAAATATCAATTATATGACATAAATAATATTTTTGGGATTTTTTTGATAAAATAAAATATTTTAACATTTTTGTGAATTATTAAAAAAAGAATCAACTCAAAATCATTAAAACTCAGAGAGAAATTAATTTTTGAATCAATTAAACAAAATCACAAAATTCAAATATTTGAATTTGAAGAAAAGGCTCCAAGAACAAGCTGAAGAACACGCGCGTGTTCTTGGTTTCTCAGATTTGCGTTTTCTATCCAATCTCCATGAATACGTAATCATATAATGCAATCCACATATTGTTATGCTCGTCTCAATCTCACGATCATGTCTATGTACTTTAATTTCATTTAAATTAAACATACAACAAGAAATCACGAAGAAACCTCAAGAACCCTAATTTCTGCATGAAGGCTAGGATTTTTGATACACGATTCAATCAATGCAATTAATTGAGGGAAAACATTCCATGCATGATTATGAACATATGGCCAAATTATTGTGCGAGGAAATATGCATAGATTGAGAGATGACCAAGTATGTGCTTACCTCCAAGCCGTGACAGCAAGTTCAGAGTGATTTTTGATTTGGAGGTGTTACAGATGAGTGGTGATGATCTGAACAGCTTCCCTACACCCTATGGATTGTGTTTGGATGGTTGGACTTGATTGAAATTGGCTGGATCATTTTGTGGTACCTCAGCTGCACCTTGTTTGAAAATTTGAGCAACCAGCTGGTGATTTCATGAAATTGATGTTTCAGAAGTTATGTGAGTGTTTGATCAGCTCATATGTGATGTATGTGAGGTGTGTGAGTGATTAGTTTGTGCAGAATTGCTCTCAAACTCAAAACCCGATAGCTACCTTACTAAGAAAGGCATTTTTGCCAAGAGAAAGAGATTTTGAGGAAAGCATCTGTTAGATGGCTTTGGTGTACTTAAACTGACCACAATTGAGCTCTATTTATAGTAGAGCAAGTATGTTTTGCAAGGAATAGTGCATGGCAGCTGGTAAGTAGGTTTGGCCAATGTTGTCCAATGAGAATTCAAGTCTCCTCTAGCCATTGACTAGAGGTTAGGGCACAGAGCTTTGGTCCCCTTGGTCTTGGATAAGTCTTGACTGATTTCAGATGAGAATGGCTCAGTCCATGCCACCTTGATGGTTCCATTGAATGCCTCATTCCAAATTTGAAGTCTTGTCCCTATTTTGGCCATTCTAGGTTCAACATGCTATTTCTTGTTCCATGGACTTTGGAGGCTTGGCTCAGTGATTGTCCCCTTTAGATTCAATCCTCTGAGGTGTCTAAGTGGATTGGAGCAATTGAATTTGGCTGATTTTGGCAAATCGACCAAAGTTGCAAATTCTGCCTTGCCTTGACAGATTTCAGCAAGGCAACTTGGCAATGTTGTATCTCATGGTGTAGGTTGAATTTGGCAATGTTCTTGGCCATTTTGGAAAGCTCTTACATGATACAACAACTGTTTGAACAAGTTTGGTTTTGATCTCTTTTGATTCCAAGTGAAAAATCCCCCTACATTTGGCAAAAAGTGAGGCAGAATCTGACTTAGTGAAAATTTCACTAAGTGTTGGAAAAAGTGACATTTTCACTTTTCAGCCACTTTGATTACTCCATAACTCAAAATCCTTAATGAATTGGAATGACTTGTAGTTGAAGTTTTTGTAGGTGATAATGAGGGCTACAAATCCATCTTTGGATGAGAAAAAATGGCCTTGTGGTTTAGGAGTTATGGTCCTCCAAAGTTGGTACCTTTGCCACTTTATTTTTAACTTAGAAAATTTCTAAGTTTTATGGTTACCCCTTTTACAAGTTATCTCACTTTTCTTGATTTTTATTGATGAATGATGATTCAAATCATACATTAACATCATTTTAGGGTTAAAAATCCATTTTGGTGAAAAATCTCAAAAAGACAAAGTTGACTTTTTATCAGATGAATTCCAAACTGTGCAATTCTTCAGGAAATCATGTGCTTGACCTAAATCAAACTTGATGGACATGTTCCATGGGTGTCATAGGGTATATTCAATCATGTATTAGGGTTTGGGAGCATGTCTTGGTCAAAAGTCAAAGTTACAGTTGACTTTTCCCTTAAAACCCTAATTGTGGTGCAGATGAAAATGAGACTTGTTGCTCAAGCTTCTTGGATCAATCCATTGTTCCAAATGGATCAATATGGTGTATTAGAGACCCTCAAATCATATCTTGAGGTCTTGGCTCATGGTTTGTCCCAAAAGTCAACTTAGGGGTGAATTAGGTCAAGAAACCCTAATTCCTGATTTTTGATGAATGCATCCCCTGAGGCAAAATTGACTTGATGCATGGGTTCATGAGGTTCCATGAAGCATATTAGGTTATGTTTTGGATCATTGCCTTGTGCCCAGATGAAAATTTCCATCTGGAGACCCTGGTCGACCAAAACCCTAATTTGGTGACACTGTCGATCTTGAGACTTGATCCACCTAGAAGGGAGCAGCCTTGTGCTTAATTCTTGAAGTGGGAGTCCTTTTTGATCCATTGTGGATGTTTGAGAGATTATACAAGTTGAAGATCATGTCATTTCTTGATTGATCCTTTGTCTAAGCACTCAGAGAGGGCTTGAAACCCTAATTTTGATTGTATTGGATGCTCACCCATCTTTGGGGAGACTGATGAAGCATGATGGTTCATCCATATTGTGATGATGATTTTCACAATGATGGGAAATCTAAGTGGTCAAAATTTGGGGTATTACAGATGCCCCTATTTAATCTTCTTGGACCCGAAGGTGTGAATGACGAAGGGATTCGGGCATTCGGGGTGCAAGAGGATTAAATATCGGAATATCCGAAATTTTGATGGTGGTTATGAATGGTAGCTTACGCATTCATCTTCTTTAGCTAAGCGATGGTGCTTAGAAAAGGTAAACTTCCCCTCGATCCTGGTTTCCTACCAAGGAACCGGTCTTAGTTTCTGATTTAAACTTCCCCTCGATCCTGGTTTCCTACCAAGAACTGGTCTTAGTTTCTGATTTAAACTTCCCCTCGATCCTGGTTTCCTACCAAGAACTGGTGTTAGTTTCTGATTTAAACTTCCCCTCGATCCTGGTTTCCTACCAAGAACTGGTCTTAGTTTCTTTTGTCAATAAACTTTCTTGACAAGGGACACTATTCATAGCGGCTTTCCTGAAACTTCTCGCCAAATTTTCCTGGGGAGATGCCATTTGAGTGGAAAAAGTTTTGATGTCAGACTTGCTGGGGAACCCATTCGTCTGAGTTGTAGAGGTGTACAAACTTCTCTGTTGGAGACGCCATTTATTGACTCTACTGGGGAAAACGGTTCTCTTGAGAGACTGTTTTCATTTGAGATCTTTCATCATACTTTTCTCGGGATCTTCCCGGAGAAATGCCATATGATGGGGTCCAATTTTGTGGGGCCGATGACCTTTTCATCAGCGGTCCTTTCGGAGCAAAACTGGCATGCTGCCGAATCTCTGATCACGAGGCTTTCTCTGTGGATTTTCCTTAATCCGGGAAAGCAAGGATATCATCTTCAATGGCGAAGAGTGATGTTTATTGAGGGTTTCTCTGGTCATTCAGAGGTTCAAGTTATCAAAGTGGCCAATTGCCGACTCTGATATTAGAGATTCACTGGAAACGAGATTGTGCAGACGCAACACTTCCTGACGAGGAAAGAACTGACAAACTCGATTGAGAAAACTGTTTATCACTAGGGGACAGGACCGACCAGAGTGATAGTGATGCAATATGAAATGTGAATGCAAATAAAAAATGCATGATGTATGTATGTATATGCTGACAAAACAGACGCGGCATACAGACTAATGGATGAACACAATTGGATACTCGGCCATCGCGGGGCGAAGAAGTACCGTTGATTCAAAATAGCAATTCCACCTTGCTTAGGAGAGATAGTCCTGTTGGGAGCTATGTTGATCGGGCTTAGGAGATGAGAACTCGGCCGAAGATGTCAGACGAAACAAGGTCTCTGACACAGTTGATCCCTTCATTCAGGCATACTGGCTTAGAAGGAGCACTTTGATTCTGCACTTTGAAGTTCGCTTACTTCGGGAGAAGCAATCGATGTTCTTCTGATGTTCAACAGTCAAAAGAAATTGCCATCTTTATTTTAAAAGCAGAAAAAGTTTTAACAAGTAAATTCATTTTTGTTTTATTTCAAGAATCGCTGATTAAGTTTAAACAACGTCGTTCTGTAAAGCTAAAACAAGCAAGAATTACAAACAAAAGCACAAGGGCTCAAATTTTATTGATAAGATGGAGATCAGCCAAACGCGTGATTCCAAAAAGTATATACAAAGTTAGAAAACAGAAATTTACAGGGAAAAGGGCTACGTTGAAACATAACGACCACTATCCTTCTACCAACTTTGAATTCGGGGCATCCTGAGCTTCTGTCGAAGATGACCTTTGACTGGAGATTTCCTCCGATAGATGATGTAACTACTGCTGAGGGACTTGCCTCTGTTGAACATAGTTACTTGCCATTATCCCTAACTTTTGCCTGGATTGTACTATGAGATTTCCAATCCATCGGGATGATTCTTTTTTTTTTCATGTCTCTAACTTTTGCCTGGACCGCCCTTTCGGGTTTTCAATCCACCGAGACATTTTTTTTTTTAGTTTAGGCGAAGTATTTCTTGACTACATTAACATTCGTGGGGTAGGCAAATTCCTCTCCGTCCATGGTTGCAAGTCTCAAGGCACCGCCTGAGAAAGCTTTCGTGACCACATAGGGGCCATCATAATTTGGGGTCCATTTGCCCCGAGAGTCAGAGAGAAATGATTGTATCTTCTTGAGCACGAGGTCTCCTTTCCTGAAGACACGAGGTCAGACCTTTTTGTCGAACGCCCTCTTCATTCTTTGTTGATACAACTGACTGTGGCATAGTGCCGTGATTCGCTTCTCTTCGATCAGGTTCAGGTCGTCGTGTCGACTTTGACACCATTCAGCTTCGGTGAGCTTAGCTTCCATCAATACCCTGATTGACGGGATCTCTACTTCTATGGGAAGCACTGCCTCCATGCCATATACTAGAGAGAAAGGGGCAGCCCCTGTTGAAGTGCAGACAGATGTACGATAACCATGAAGAGCAAAGGGTAGCATCTCGTGCCAATCTTTGTAGGTTACAACCATCTTTTGAACAATCTTCTTGATGTTCTTGTTAGCCGCTTCTACCGCTCCATTCGTCTTGGGTCGGTAGGGAGATGAGTTATGGTGTTCAATCTTGAACTCAGCACACAACTCTTTCATCATCTTATTGTTCAAGTTAGATCCATTATCAGTAATGATCTCGCTTGGAACACCATAACGGCAGATGATATTGTTTTTGATAAATCGGACCACCACTTGTCGGGTTACATTGGCGAATGACGCTGCTTCGACCCACTTGGTGAAATAATCAATGGCTACCAGGATGAACCGATGTCCGTTTGAAGCCTTGGGCTCAATCATACCAATCATGTCGATTCCCCATATGGAAAATGGCCACGGGGAAGAAAGAACTTTGAGATGTGATGGCGGTACATGAATTTTGTCGGAGTATATCTGACAATTGTGACACCTCCTCATGTACTTATAGCAGTCGGATTCCATGGTCAACCAATAGTACCCTGCTCTCAGAATTTTTCTGGCCATTGTGTGTCCGTTGGCATGAGTGCCAAAGGATCCTTCATGAATTTCTTTCATGAGCACGTCTGCTTCTGGTCTGTCGACGCATCGGAGCAAGACCATGTCAAAATTTCTCTTATAAAGAGTGTCACCGCTCAGGAAGAAGTTTCCAGCCAATCTTCTGAGGGTTTTCCTGTCTTTTCTGAGTGCCCCAGATGGGTAATCTTGTTTCTGAAGGAAGCATTTGATATCGTGATACCAAGGTTTGTCATCTATGACTGCTTCAATCGTAAAGATGTAGGCGGGCCGTTCAAGGCGCACGATGTCGATCTTAGGTATGTCATTCCATCGACCTACACTAATCATGGAAGAGAGAGTGGCTAATGCATCAGCCATGTGATTCTCATCACGAGGGATGTGATGAAAGTCGACTCTGTTGAAGAAGGGTAACAACCTCCTTGCATAGTCTTTGTAAGGAATCAATCCTGATTGGTATGTGTTCCAATCTCCTTTTATCTGATTGATAACCAGGGCTGAGTCGCCGTATACGTCCAAGTTTTTTATCCTTAAATCAATCTCTTCTTCGAGACCCATAATACATGCTTCGTATTCGGCCTCGTTGTTCGTACATTTGAACGTAAGTCTAGCAGTGAAAGGAATGTGGGAACCCTGAGGGGTTACAATGATTGCCCCAATTCCGTTTCCATAATGATTAACTGCTCCGTCAAAGATGAGTCCCCACTGGGAACCTGGTTCTGGCCCTTCACTGGGTAGCGGTTCATCGCAATCTTTCATTTTTAGATACATGACATCTTCGTCTGGGAAGTCAAACCCGATTGATTCTTGATTGTCAATTGGTTGATGAGCCAAATGATCGGCTAAAATACTTCCCTTAACGGCTTTCTGAGCATGGTACCCTATGTCATATTCTGATAGTAACATCTGCCAACGGGCAATCCTTCCCGTGAGAGCAGGTTTTTCGAAAACGTACTTGATTGGATCCATTTCGGAGACCAACCAAGTAGTATGATGAATCATGTACTGGCGAAGACGTTTGGCTGCCCAAGCCAAAGTGCAACAAGTTTTCTCAAGCATTTTGTATCGAGTCTCGCAGTCGGTGAATTTCTTGCTTAGATAGTAAATGGCAGACTCTTTCCGTTTAGTTTCGTCTTGTTGGCCAAGTACACATCCCATTGAGTCCTCTAGGACTGTGAGGTAAATGATTAGTGGTCTTCCTTCCACTGGAGGTGATAGAATCGGAGGATTCAACAGATATTCCTTGATACTGTCGAAGGCAGTTTGGCAATCTTCTGACCAAACACAATCCTGGTTCTTTTTGAGTAATCTGAAAATCGGCGCACATGTCGCGGTCATAAGGAATATGAATCTGGAGATGTAGTTAAAACGTCCCAGGAATCCTCTGACTTGTTTTTCAGTTTTCGGAGAAGGCATTTCTTGAATGGCCTTGACCTTGTCAGGATCAACTTCAATTCCTTTCTGGCTGACGATGAACCCTAGTAGTTTCCCTGAACGGACACCGAAGGTGCACTTGTTGGGATTCAAGCGGAGCTTGAATTTTCTTAGACGTTCGAATAATTTTGACAGATGTTCAACGTGCTCATCCTCTGTTCTTGATTTTGCAATCAAATCATCGACATATACCTCGATTTCTTTGTGTATCACATCATGAAACAGAGTAGTCATGGCCCTTTGATAGGTTGCCCCGTCATTCTTCAAACCGAACGGCATTACCTTGTAATAAAAGGTACCCCATGGGGTAATGAACGAAGTTTTCTCCATGTCTTTCGGCGCCATTTTGATCTGGTTATAGCCCGAGAATCCATCCATGAAGGAGAATACTTTGAACTTTGCTGTGCTGTCAACCAGCATGTCAATGTGTGGTAAAGGAAAGTCGTCCTTTGGACTTACCTTGTTCAGATCTCTGTAATCAACACACATTCTGACCCTTCCGTCCTTTTTGGGAACGGGTACGATGTTGGCTAACCATTGAGGATATTCAGATGTAGCGAGGAAACCCGTGTCGATCTGTTTCTGTACCTCCTCTTTGATTTTGATGGCCATGTCCGGGTGAGTGCGTCTCAACCTTTGCTTTACTGGCGGACATTCCGATCTCAACGGTAAGTGATGTTCCACGATGCTGGTATCCAACCCTGGCATATCCTGATAGGACCAAGCGAATACATCAGGAAATTCTTTGAGAAGCTTTATCAAACCCTCTCTGGCAGTTGGACTGAGCAATGCTCCGATCCTGATTTCTTTTCTCTCTTTTTCTGAACCCAAGTTTACCGTTTCCAACGGTTCTTTGTGAGGTTCAATGGACCTTTCCTCTTGTCTGAGTAGTCGGGAGATCTCTTCTGGAATTTCGTTGTCATTTTCTTCTTCAGCCTCGAATACCGGGAACTCAAAGTTGGAAAAAGGCATCGGATCGTATGTTTCAACGGGGTATAAAACAAGCAATCTGCATGACGTGATGATTCGTGTTTAGAAGAGATAGAGAAAATGCAAGTGTGTGCAGTGTTTTGATTTTACTGCTTGTTTTTATTATTGAATGTTTTTTTAGGATTACCATTTTCTGAAAAAGCAAAAAGAGAAAACAACAATTAATGCGGAAATTACAGAACGACGTTATTTTATTAATGAACAAGTCGACTCTTGAAACTACAGCCCTATAAAACAAAACTCTGTCGCTTTGGGGCAAAGCGAAGAGGGAAATTTACAGAAAACGAGCCCTATCAAAACATCCGTTTCACCTGGGCAGGGTGAAAGGTCTAAAGATGGCAATTAATTTGACTGATGAACGACCTTCGAAACCTCGACAGCAACCCATTGGCGGCGAACTCCTCGGTGAATCACAAAGTCTGGCACCTTCCTTGATTTGTCTTCAGAAATGACGCTGATTTCTGGTGGAGCAGGATCATTGGAATCTGTCTCCCAAGCAGAATTGTCGTAGGAGGATTCCTCTGTTGTATTTTGCATAGAATTGGTGCTCTCAGCTGTATCTCCCCATCCAGTTGACTGGATATCTTCGAGCCTGATACGAGAGCTTTCGGGAGCAGTGTACTTGACCATAAAGTCGTATTCTCCACTTGGTTGTCCCAAAGTGTCCCAAACTTCTTTGGAACTGGAGAAGTCATCCCTCTCGATGACGTTGACCTCAGGAAAAGCATAGTTGATGAATTCTAGTCCTGCAAATGTTGCGAATTCATCTTCATGTTGAGTAGCTTCCGAATGACCTGAGTGTTGATCCCATGACATGGCGGGGACACAGGTATTCTGTTCAATGATGCTCAGCTGAGTTTCATTACTCGGCTGACTTTCTTGCCCCAAGTTTCCTGGGTAAGGCTTCCACATTGGCAGACCATCCATCGGGCCATAGTAATTGTGATCAAAGTTTTCTTTCATCAGAGTGTCTTCCTCTAATGAATTTGGCGGAGCACGACATCCTTCCGGATCACAATCTCCGTAGATCATTTCGACATCTGATCTTGGTATAAGTCTCGGACTTTCTGTAGGAAAGAAAAAAGGCATATGCACCTCTTCCTGAGACATATAGCCGTCCTTGTTAAGGTAGGACTTCCATTCTTCATCTGTGTCAGAGGGATCTTCCTCATTGATAGCATGAACTGTCTGAGACACTGGGTGAAGAAAACCTCCACTGTGGAAGAAGTTTTGAAGGAGATGAAGACTTTCATCGTTGGCGGCTGTCTGGGTACAGGTTGCAGAAAAAACACGACCCTTCTTTGTTTTATTGTCAATAGGAATGACAAGCCGTCCCCATCCTGTCGTATCGGTACTCTCGACCGCTTTGATAGCATCTTTGTATGAAGAAATTAAAGTTCCTTCTTTGGATTGATCGTTCTTGCTCACCGATAGTGCTTGGAACTGAGTTCCAATAACCTCCTCGGGTTCTACACAAGCAGATGATGATAGGTTACTCACAAGCAAGGCTTGTTCCCCACAAACCGTGACAAGTTGATCGTTCTTGACGAACTTTAGCTTTTGGTGGAGGGTTGAAGTAACCGCTCCAGCCTGATGTATCCAAGGTCTTCCTAATAAACAACTGTACGTTGCCCGGATGTCCATGACCTGGAAAGTGATTTGGAAAGTGTGAGGACCAATAGTTATGGGAAGATCAACTTCGCCGATAACTGTTTTTCTAGATCCGTCGAATGCTTTGACGACAACCTCGCTGACTCTCATCGGAGGGCCCTTAATTGATAATTGCATCAAGGTGGACTTCGGCATAACATTCAGGGCTGACCCTGTGTCTACCAGTACGTTGGCTAAAGCATCGCCCTGGCAGTTAACTGTGATGTTGAGCGCCATGTTATGACGGCGACCCTCTTTAGGTAATTCCTCATCACTAAATCCCAAATTATTGCAGGAAGTGATGTTAGAGACAATGCTATCAAACTGTCTGATTGTTACATCCTGTTCCACAAAGGCTTGCTCCAAGACTTTCTGTAGAGCCTCCCTGTGGGCTTCTGAACTGAGTAACAGTTATAATACCGAGATCTTTGAAGGAGTCTGTAACAGTTGATCAACAATGTTGTATTCACTCCTTTGGATGAGCTTTAGCATCTCATCTTTGTCTTTTGAAAAGTCGGGATTACCAGATTGACTGACTGGTGGATCAGGAATTTCCGCCTGAAGTTCCTTTTCTTTGTTGGATTCTCCAATCCCTCGGTTGAAGATTCGACCGCTCCGTGTTACACGACTGATGTCTGCAATATTCACGACGGAGGGTAATGGAATTTCCTTTCCATTCTCAATTGTCATTGCACCGTATTTGTAAGGGATCGCCTTAGCTGATTCATATGGTAATGGCCCCGGTAGATAGATGACTATGGGAACCTTCTGATTTTTCTGACCATCATAAGTAACCTCGATCCGTTCCTGGTTGGGAACTTTAGATTCGTCAAGTAGAGGGACGATGGCAAAAACATCCCTGGTCTGGTGATGACCAGAGATCGTGACAACTTCCTCAACTTGATCGGCAAGGTAGTTCGGCGACCAAATGATGGGTCCTGAACCTGGATATGGATGAATTTCTCCATGATCGATCTGACCCTAAAGAGCTGCTCTCACAAGGTAACACCCTTGGTTACTTTCCGAACAGATGCTACAGCTGTCATAGTTGTGTGGTGGCACCTGGCCATGCCTACTTTGAATACAATGTAACCTCACTAGGTCATCTTCCATTGATCGGACATCCTGACTTTGACGACGAGTAGGATTCCTGTTATTGATACTAATCTGCTGAGTATCTTCGTCTATATAGATTGGCATCCACCAGTGATTTAACAAGTGCTGAAGTGCCTCCTGGACAAGGGTACAACCTCGATCGTTTTCGCAACCCACTTTACAATTTTGATAGTCATGTGATATTAAGAATCTGAGTCGGACCTGCTCAGCATGTAACTCTACCAGATTGGTATTCATCACGCGGATGTCAAAGATCTGAACCATGTTGTTTTACAGGAGTTCCTATCATGGTAGTCTTGGATCCATCCAAGATCCATCTGACGCTGGAGGGCCTCTTGTATGAAAGAGCATCCCTGTTTGTTTACCGAGCAAATCAGACAGGAACTATAATTGTGCCGCGGTAGATTATGATACTGGCTTTGCCTTGAGTGCATCGCCACCAAGTTGACATTCATCACACGGATGTCGTGGTTTTGAATGACGTTAGAATTCGTAGAGACCATGTTAACTCCACGAACTCGGTGCTCCTGGATCCATCCGAGATCCATTTGTTCCTGTAGAGCTGATTGCACTACCGAACATCCTTGGTTATCTTTAGAGCAGATATCACACTGGTGATAGTTATGAGGTGGCACATGGCCATATCCACTCTGTCTACAATGCATCCTGACCAGATTGGTCCCCAATAAGAGTACATCGTGAATTTGATAGACATTGTTAGTCTCTTTCTCAATCAGATTGACTGCAGCCTTCTCGTGTTGAGGCAGCGGGTTCGTAAGAACATTAGGGTTCGTATCTTTGAAAGATAAGAGCCCGCTCCTAACAAGCTTTTGCACGTCGGATTTGAAATTGAGACAAATCTCAATGTTATGCCCTGAACCTCCTTGATGATAAGGGCATGTTTGATCCGCTTTAAACCAGAAAGGCGGATTTTCTGGAACTGAAAGGGGAGACTTAGTCTGAATGTGCCCCTTGGCTAGCAGTAACGGAAACAGTTATGCGTACGTTACAGGTATAGGATCAAATCCTGGTGGCCGTGTTGTACGGTTGTTGTTATATGGAGGACGAGCCTGCTGAAGAGGCTGTTGTGTCCTTTGTTGGTCAGGTTGGCTCTGCGCAACCTGAGGTTGATACATAGGAACAGGCGCGGGGCCGATAGCAGGAGTAACAGCTGCTACTGGCTGATAACGACGCCTTTGCTTTCCGAGAGACATATTCCCAATATCTTGCTCTTTTTTCTTAGGGAGAGCACTACCGTATTTTTTAGTACCGCTCGTTGATCCAGTGTCTTTTACCAAACGTCCTTCTCGGACGGCTTCCTCAAGACGTACACCCATGCCGACCATTTCGGTGAAATCACTGGGTGCACTGGCAACCATTCGGTCATAGTAAAATGAGCTTAAGGTCTTTAAGAAGATTTTTGTCATCTCTTTTTCCTCAAGAGGTGGACAAATTTGAGCGGCAATTTCACGCCACCTTTGAGCATACTCCTTAAAGGTTTCCTTGTCCTTTTGCGACATCGATCTGAGTTGATCTCTGTCGGGTGCCATGTCCAAATTGTACTTGTATTATTGGACGAAGGCAGTACCAAGATCTCTGAATGTACTGATCGTAGTACGGTTTAAACCCATGTACCATTTGAGTGCGGCACCGGTTAAACTATCCTGGAAGTAGTGAATCAGCAGGTCCTGATTTTCCGTCTGGGCTGACATCCGCCGAGCGTACATCACCAGATGGCTCTGAGGGCAAGAGTTACCCTTGTAATTTTCAAAGTCGGGCACTTGGAACTTGTGCGGGACTTTTACATTTGGGACCAAGCAGAGGTCTGCGGCGTCTTTTCCAAATAGATCCTGACCGCGAATGGCTTGCAGCTCCTTCTGCATTTCCAAGAACTGCTCCTGAAATTCATCCATTCTGTCAAACATAGTTTCCTTCTTACCAGAAGATGTTGGTGGAATCTGTCCTTCCGGGACAGTGTGCACCACAGGGGGTGGTACCGTGACTATGGCAGTAAGCCTTGGCGCCTCACAAAGTTTGTAACCTTCAGGAGTCTTGAGTATACCCCTGGCATCTTCGCTTTCCCGAAGTTTGTAACCTTCAGGCCCAGCGGCTTCTGTTGCGATTCCCTGATCTTCAGTGATCGGCGGAACATATCCTTCCGGGATATAGTTAACAGGCATGCCCCAAGGACGATCTTTCGGTATCTGATACCTAGGATCATACTTTTCTATGATGGGCGTTGAGGTGATCTCTGAGATCACAGTTCTTTGTAGCTGAGCTTCTGCCATGGCTTGCATGTCGTTACGAAGCTTTCTCATATCCTCTCTCAGAGCGTCGATCTCTTCTTTCAACTCTCTGTTTTCTTCCTCAAGATCATCCATCTTTTTCTGATGATTGGCCCGAGTATTATACGAATGAGACAGTTTGACTCTAGAATCGAGACACAAACGTGAGATTCGTAGGGAAGAAGAATACGCGATGTGAGAATGATGAATGCAATGATTATATTAATTGTTTTTAGGTTTAATTAAAATAAACTTCGACAATTAGATTGCAAATATCAAATAGTGGGGAAACCCCTTTTTATTGAATTCCAAAGGATTACAGAAATGGAAATACAGTAGATTACAAAGTGCAGAAACAAAAACCTAAACTAATGGGTCCCGAGTCCTCTCTGAGGAGAAATCGGGTGCTGATTCTGGTACCTTACCTTTCTTTGACCGGGGCGCTTGGGCCGTTGTCGGGTTGTCATTCCTTTGCCAAGTGAAAGGAGTGAGCAAATTCCTTTGGTCATCTTGATTCTCTACAGCATGCTGCTCCAAAATTTCAATCAGAGCATCTTTCTCTTTTAGTAGTTGCTGTATTTGGATACACTCTACGTCGAGGGTGCGGTACTTGTTCTTCCAAGATCTTCTTTCCTTTTGAACCTTGTTGAGAGTAACCTGAAGCCTTTCAGTTTCCTTCATGAAGTACATGACAATTTCCCTCGGCGGAAGAATTCCATAACGAGGATAAGGCAATTTTAGCTTGAGAGCTCTGGTTTGTACCCAATGGAGATAAGGCTCCACCGAGACACAGTCCGGTTTTCCCAGAGACTCTCGTCCTTTCTTATGAACATGTTTCCAAGCTTGCACTATTTCCATCTTTAGTGCTCTGTCACTTTCTCCTTCTTTGAAGAAAAGACCTTCCAGATGAACACCCAATGGGATGTGTCTCATCGGGTATCCAAATTGACGAAGAACCAATATCGGATGATAGTTGATTCCTCCTTTAGTTCCTATGAGGGGTACGCTGGGGAAGTTTCCACAACGGTCAATGATTCTGATTCCCTCATAAATCCTATTACACTAATCTATATCGGAATTGGTGAGAGACATAATCTTCTGCGACCAACGTAAGACACTCTTGCAATCCCAAAAAGCAGCAGACTTGGGCAAGTGAGAGATAAACCATTTGTAGAGCAAAGGTACACAACATGTGATCTCCCCTCTGCTATACAAATTTCCTAAGTGTACAGAATGATACGCATCTGCGAGCAAAGTCGGCACAAGGTTTCCAATGAGAAAAACCTTAATAGCGTTGATATCGACGAAGTTATTAATGTTGGGAAACAAAAATAATCCGTAGGTGAGCAAGACAAAGATGCTTTCAAAAGCAGTCATGTTCCCTATACTAGCAAAGTACAGAGCTTTCTTGGTCAGGAACTGGGCTGGCAAACCTTGGGTGCCACCCTTAGTGGTCATGTGAGTCCGGACCTCAGACTCGTCCAAATGAATTGCTATTGCAATAGTCTGATTCTTTGGAATTTCTTCCAGTCCAGAAAATGGAGCTCGATCAGTGATATGTAAATCAGTCAGATGAGAATACTCCTCCAGCGTTGGTGATAGCTGGTAATCCGGGAATGTGAAACAATGATAAACCGGATCGTAGAATTGAATGAGCGCGTCCATGATTCCCTTAATCACATGGACTCTTAACAGTGGTAGCAAACCACCGTGCTTGGCTCTGAAAGCCTCTGGGTTAACGATCATCCTCGCTAACTTTCTCAAATCCCCTAGTTTTGGAACCTTGAAGGTATACTGGTGAGTTCTCCTTCTACCGAAATCCATTAATGCAATCTTTTTCTCTGATATTTGCAATCACAGTCTTAGTTTAATTTGAAAAACAGAGAGACTAGAAGAGAATTTTTTTTAATGTTTTAATGTTTTATTAAATGAATGCATGAATGCAGCACACAAAAACATAGAAAAAACATGGGGTCAAAGGGTCGTTGTCATGAAGTCAAGGCTCTACCCATCCCCAAAGGTTTATACTAGGGTGATTTTTGTACCTGTACTCATTATCATCAGCTCCTCCCAGGAAAGCAAAACAACAAGCGGATCGCCAGCGAGTTGTAGAGCAATCTTAGAGTACGTGCCATTCACCGAGAATAGATCACCAGCCTCAAATGAGGGTAGTATCGCGTAACAACTATTTCCGATAGTTTCCGCACTACGAAAAAGGTTGGCTTTTCTTAAGTGTATACTCAAACTCACCACATGCGGCATCACACGCATTCCCAGTAGCAGAAAAATAAACACATATTCAATTAGGAAAAGCAGTATATATATTTGTCTTAAACATCCTAGACTTATAAAGCTAAGAATCCTAAGTTCCTGACAGAAATGGGTTCCCCGGCGGAAGCCCCAATCTGTGGATCTCAGCCTAAGAGATGGACCAGCATAGGTCAATCTTTCTCCTCAGCAGAGTTCCCATTTTCCGTGGAAAACGGGGATGATGCCCTAAGGCAGAAAATGACTCTGGCAAGGAATCCCCAGCAGAGTCGCCATTTTACAAGGAAGACAGAAAGAAAGAAAGGTATGCCCCACGGTGGGCGCCACTTTTCTGTAGCGAGCGATTTTGGACGCGGTTCTTAAGCGCTGGTCGCTCTCTGCGGTTTGAGCTTTAAACTACAGGTCGATTCATTTTTTATCCTATTGTGAGCTGAATAAGGAAGGGAAATAGATGTCTCCAATTAACCCTGCTTGCATACTGAGTTTAAACAGTGGTCTGTTAGGTTACGGATGCTATCAATGTGAGGGGGGGCCTTTGTACTGGTTATTTGTATTTTCGCCAATACTGTTTTCTTTCTTTTTTACCTGGGCAGAAGGTTTCTGGCGGGGAACAAGGATTAGGATATTAGGACTGGTGCTTTTGAAATACTGCTTTTGATTGACGAAGATATGGGATTTGGGTTTTTTGTTGATTGCGCTCGCTAAGATCTTTTCTTTCGATCTTATACCTACGTATTCCCGTTTACCGAAACAGGGGAATCAGAGTTTTCGTAGTTCCTCCTATTCTATGGGAGGAAATGGGTGTTTTGGTGTCTTGTTCAAAGCCCAAGACATGAAGCGAAAGGTGATTTGTATCTTGTTCAAAGCCCAAGATGTGAAGCTAAAAGGTCTATTTGTGTCTTGTTCAAAGCCCAAGACATGAAGCTGAAAGACCTCGGCTTTAGAGAGAATTTGTCATCTCTAAAGAGGGGAGAAGGAGAATTACTTTAACTGGGATACGCGGATCCGAGCAATGCCATAATTTCCGAAGAAAAGGGGGTTTTAACCTGAAGGAGAAGACTTTAACTCAGTGTAGAGCAATGCCATCTTTCCTTAGGAATTTCTCATGCTAAAAGAGGGACAGTGGCATGGATGTAGAGGATCCAGAGGCTTGCCGCTTACAGCGATTAGATGAAAGGAAAGGAGTTGTTGATGTTTGTGTACTGCGAACGAGGCACAACTTTGATGCTAAAAGGTTGATTGGATCAACCAGTGGTTTTCTTATACAAAGCCTAAGAGGAGGCTAATTTCCGCTAGGAAAATCATTATACAAAGCCTAAGAGGAGGCTATTTTATGTCTCGTACAAAGCCCGAGAGAGAGGCTAAAAGTTTTTTGACCCAGTGGGGTATATCGTTATACAAAGCCTAAGAGGAGGCTAGCAAAGAGTTGACTCAGTTGGAGAATCTTTTATACTCAGTAAGAGAGCGTTTTTGTATCTCGTACAAAGCCCGAGAGAGAGGCGAAAAGGTTGTTTTGACCCCACTGGGGAGAATTTTGGTATCTCGTACGAAGCCCGAGATGGAGGCTATTATAACTGTTTCAGTTGAGTGACAGATCCAATATACTGATTTAAAAGAGAAAATCAGTTCTTATATGAGTAACACTGTACACAGGGATTTAATTTGAGGATCAGGGATATTTCCTTCTCTTTGAGGAAACGGGAAATCCAAAGGGTATTGAGACTATCCGAGTCTGCGGGTTTCCTTCCTATTTAACGAAGGGTGCTTGAGAATGTCTTTGAGACTCAAGGAAGTTAGACTGTCTGTGTCTAGAGTTTTATCTTTTGTACTATGCTTCGAGAAACAATAGTAGACTCTATGAAAGGACTGTTCTATGAGGATGACTAGGTTCTGTTCCTATACCTCTAGGAGGTCGTCGGTACAATTTGTACGAAGCCCAAGAGGAGGCTAGAGACTTTTAAGAAGCCGACGGGTCCTTGTACGAAGCCCAAGAGGAGGCTATCATTCCCGGAGGAAGAGATCATTATACAAAGCCTAAGAGGAGGCTGTGAATACTTCTAAGAAGCCGTAGGGTCCTTGAATAATGCCCAAGAGGAGGCCGATGCTTTTAAGAAGCCCGTGGGTCTATCATCTCCTTTCCATTAGGAGAGATAACTCTTTTAAAGATGAAAACCACTGGTAAACGTGCGAGGTTTACTATCCAGCGACTTTTAGCTTTTAAAGAGGGTTCCTTAGTTAAGGTCCAAGATTATGACCGTAGTGGGTACCCAAACCTCAAGACATTCAAGGCAAGCTATCCACAAGGAATAGATCAAGTCAGGAAAGTTCGAGAATTGGGAAGAAACTCAAAGATGCCATTCACGGAGAATACATTCATCTTGGGGAGTAGAGCTTCTTGACGATTCCTAAGGAGGACAGCCGAAGAGAAGACTGTATCTGGTGCTCCTATTGGGGATCTAGGTGTCTATTTCTACGAATAAGTGAAACAGCGTCACCTAGTTCTAGGCGTAGTTGCCGGGGAAACTCAAAATATCTATACTATTATTACACAGGAGATATGAGTTTATGAAAGGAGACTTACAGTGAGCAGCCCCACAATACAGTTTATAATAGGAAAGCAGTAAATGAAAGCGATAACCACTTACTCGGTTGTAGAGCTTCCGTGCTGTTTGGTTAGTTGTTCAACAAAGAAAGATTAAAAACAACAGTATATTCAAAATCAAAGGAGAAAGTGCTTTGAAAAAGAAAGATTTGGGGCTTACAGCTCAAGGAGAGGCCCAGGGTTTTATCAGTGAGCGCACTGTTTGAATTTGTACAGAGGGACTTATACAAGTGACTGGGGCCCAAAATGGTTTTCTGTACAAAGGGATGGGTCTTACACTCTCTCAAGAGGCCCAAAAAGGTTTAAAGAAAAGAAAAATGGGTCTTACTACTCGAGGGTAGGCCCAGATGGTTTTTTATTTTTAAACAGGCGACGATCGCGCCGTTTACTTGTACAGAGGGACTTATACAATGAGTGAGGCCCAAAAAGTTTTTGTACAAGGGGGGATGGGTCTTACACTCTCTCAAGAGGCTCAAGGAGTTTTGAAGAAAAATAAATGGGTCTTACTACTCGAGGGTAGGCCCAGATGATTTTTGAAAAGGCTACGATCGCGCCGTTTGTTTTTTTGACGGTATCGGGACTTATACAATAAGTGAGTGTAGCGAGCGATTTTGGACGCGGTTCTCAAGCGCTGGTCGCTCTCTGCGGTTGAGCTTAAAACTATAGGTCGATTCATTTTTTATCCTATTGTGAGCTGAATAAGGAAGGGAAATAGATGTCTCCAATTAACCCTGCTTGCATACTGAGTTTAAACAGCGGTCTGTTAGGTTACAGATGCTATCAATGTGGGGGAGCCTTTGTACTGGTTATTCGTATTTCGCCAATACAGGTTCTCTCTTTCTTTTTTCTAGGCAAAGGGTTTCTGGCGGGGAATAAGGATTAGGATGTTAGGACTGATGCTTTTGAATTACTGCTTTTAATTGATGGAGATATGGGATTTGGGTTTTTTGTTGATTGCGCTCGCTAAGATCTTTTCTTTCGATCTTATGCCTACGTATTCCCGTTTACCGAAACAGGGAAATCAGAGCGTTCGTAGTTCCTCCTATTCTATGGGAGGAAATTGGTTTTTGGTGTCTTGTTCAAAGCCCAAGACGTGAAGCGAAAGGGTAGTTTGTATCTTGTTCAAAGCCCAAGATGTGAAGCTGAAAGGTCTATTTGTGTCTTGTTCAAAGCCCAAGACGTGAAGCTAAAAGACCTCGACTTTAGAGAGAATTTGTCATCTCTAAAGAGGGGAGAATGAGAATTACTTTAACTGGGATACGCGGATCCGAGCCATGCCATAATTTCCGAAGAAAGGGTTTTAACCTGAAGGAGAAGACTTTAACTCAGTATAGAGCAATGCCATCTTTCCTTAGGAATTTCTCATGCTAAAAGAGGGACAGTAGCATGGATGTAGATGATCCAGAGGCTTGCCGCTTACAGCGATTAGATGAAGGGAAAGGAGTTGTTGATGTTTGTGTACTGTGACCGAGGCACAACTTTGATGCTAAAAGGTTGATTGGATAAACCAGTGGTTTTTTTTATACAAAGCCTAAGAGGAGGCTAATTTGTGTCTCGTACAAAGCCCGAGAGAGAGGGTAAAAGGTTTTGACCCAGTGGGGCATATCGTTATACAAAGCCTAAGAGGAGGCTAGCAAAGAGTTGACTCAGTTGGAGAATCTTTTATACTCAGTAAGAGAGCGTTTTTGTATCTCGTACAAAGCCCGAGAGAGAGGCGAAAAGGTTGTTTTGACCCCACTGGGGAGAATTTTGGTATCTCGTACGAAGCCCGAGATGGAGGCTATTATAACTGTTTCAGTTGAGTGACAGATCCAATATACTGATTTAAAAGAGAAAATCCGTTCTTATATGAGTAACACTGTACACAGGGATTTAATTTGAGGATCAGGGATATTTCCTTCTCTTTGAGGAAACGGGAAATCCAAAGGGTATTGAGACTATCCGAGTCTGCGGGTTTCCTTCCTATTTAACGAAGGGTGCTTGAGAATGTCTTTGAGACTCAAGGAAGTTAGACTGTCTGTGTCTAAAGTTTTATCTTTTGTACTATGCTTCGAGAAACAATAGTAGACTCTATGAAAGGACTGTTCTATGAGGATGACTAGGTTCTGTTCCTATACCTCTAGGAGGTCGTCGGGACAATTTGTACGAAGCCCAAGAGGAGGCTAGAGACTTTTAAGAAGCCGACAGGTCCTTGTACGAAGCCCAAGAGGAGGCTATCATTCCCGGAGGAAGAGATCATTATACGAAGCCTAAGAGGAGGCTGTGAATACTTCTAAGAAGCCGTAGGGTCCTTGAATAATGCCCAAGAGGAGGCCGATGCTTTTAAGAAGCCCGTGGGTCTATCATCTCCTTTCCATTAGGAGAGATAACTCTTTTAAAGATGAAAACCACTGGTAAACGTGCGAGGTTTACTATCCAGCGACTTTTAGCTTTTAAAGAGGGTTCCTTAGTTAAGGTCCAAGATTATGACCGTAGTGGGTACCCAAACCTCGAGACATTCAAGGCAAGCTATCCACAAGGAATAGATCAAGTCAGGAAAGTTCGAGAATTGGGAAGAAACTCAAAGATGCCATTCACGGAGAATACATTCATCTTGGGGAGTAGAGCTTCTTGACGATTCCTAAGGAGGACAGCCGAAGAGAAGACTGTATCTGGTGCTCCTATTGGGGATCTAGGTGTCTATTTCTACGAATAAGTGAAACAGCGTCACCTAGTTCTAGGCGTAGTTGCCGGGGAAACTCAAAATATCTATACTATTATTACACAGGAGATATGAGTTTATGAAAGGAGACTTACAGTGAGCAGCCCCATAATACAGTTTATAATAGGAAAGCAGTAAATGAAAGCGATAACCACTTACTCGGTTGTAGAGCTTCCATGCTGTTTGGTTAGTTGTTCAACAAACAAAGATTAAAAACAACAGTATATTCAAAATCAAAGGAGAAAGTGCTTTGAAAAAGAAAGATTTGGGGCTTACAGCTCAAGGAGAGGCCCAGGGTTTTATCAGTGAGCGCACTGTTTGAATTTGTACAGAGGGACTTATACAAGTGACTGGGGCCCAAAATGGTTTTCTGTACAAAGGGATGGGTCTTACACTCTCTCAAGAGGCCCAAAAAGGTTTAAAGAAAAGAAAAATGGGTCTTACTACTCGAGGGTAGGCCCAGATGGTTTTTTATTTTTAAACAGGCGACGATCGCGCCGTTTACTTGTACAGAGGGACTTATACAATGAGTGAGGCCCAAAAAGTTTTTGTACAAGGGGGGATGGGTCTTACACTCTCTCAAGAGGCTCAAGGAGTTTTGAAGAAAAATAAATGGGTCTTACTACTCGAGGGTAGGCCCAGATGATTTTTGAAAAGGCGACGATCGCGCCGTTTGTTTTTTTGACGGTATCGGGACTTATACAATAAGTGAGTGTAGCGAGCGATTTTGGACGCGGTTCTTAAGCGCTGGTCGCTCTCTGCGGTTGAGCTTAAAACTATAGGTCGATTCATTTTTTATCCTATTGTGAGCTGAATAAGGAAGGGAAATAGATGTCTCCAATTAACCCTGCTTGAATACTGAGTTTAAACAGCGGTCTGTTAGGTTACAGATGCTATCAATGTGGGGGAGCCTTTGTACTGGTTATTCGTATTTTGCCAATACAGGTTCTCTCTTTCTTTTTTCTAGGCAAAGGGTTTCTGGCGGGGAATAAGGATTAGGATGTTAGGACTGATGCTTTTGAATTACTGCTTTTAATTGATGGAGATATGGGATTTGGGTTTTTTGTTGATTGCGCTCGCTAAGATCTTTTCTTTCGATCTTATGCCTACGTATTCCCGTTTACCGAAACAGGGAAATCAGAGCGTTCGTAGTTCCTCCTATTCTATGGGAGGAAATTGGTTTTTGGTGTCTTGTTCAAAGCCCAAGACGTGAAGCGAAAGGGTAATTTGTATCTTGTTCAAAGCCCAAGATGTGAAGCTGAAAGGTCTATTTGTGTCTTGTTCAAAGCCCAAGACGTGAAGCTAAAAGACCTCGACTTTAGAGAGAATTTGTCATCTCTAAAGAGGGGAGAAGGAGAATTACTTTAACTGGGATACGCGGATCCGAGCCATGCCATAATTTCCGAAGAAAGGGTTTTAACCTGAAGGAGAAGACTTTAACTCAGTGTAGGGCAATGCCATCTTTCCTTAGGAATTTCTCATGCTAAAAGAGGGACAGTAGCATGGATGTAGATGATCCAGAGGCTTGCCGCTTACAGCGATTAGATGAAGGGAAAGGAGTTGTTGATGTTTGTGTACTGTGACCGAGGCACAACTTTGATGCTAAAAGGTTGATTGGATAAACCAGTGGTTTTTTTATACAAAGCCTAAGAGGAGGCTAATTTGTGTCTCGTACAAAGCCCGAGAGAGAGGGTAAAAGGTTTTGACCCAGTGGGGCATATCGTTATACAAAGCCTAAGAGGAGGCTAGCAAAGAGTTGACTCAGTTGGAGAATCTTTTATACTCAGTAAGAGAGCGTTTTTGTATCTCGTACAAAGCTCGAGAGAGAGGCGAAAAGGTTGTTTTGACCCCACTGGGGAGAATTTTGGTATCTCGTACGAAGCCCGAGATGGAGGCTATTATAACTGTTTCAGTTGAGTGACAGATCCAATATACTGATTTAAAAGAGAAAATCAGTTCTTATATGAGTAACACTGTACACAGGGATTTAATTTGAGGATCAGGGATATTTCCTTCTCTTTGAGGAAACGGGAAATCCAAAGGGTATTGAGACTATCCGAGTCTGCGGGTTTCCTTCCTATTTAACGAAGGGTGCTTGAGAATGTCTTTGAGACTCAAGGAAGTTAGACTGTCTGTGTCTAGAGTTTTATCTTTTGTACTATGCTTCGAGAAACAATAGTAGACTCTATGAAAGGACTGTTCTATGAGGATGACTAGGTTCTGTTCCTATACCTCTAGGAGGTCGTCGGGACAATTTGTACGAAGCCCAAGAGGAGGCTAGAGACTTTTAAGAAGCTGACGGGTCCTTGTACGAAGCCCAAGAGGAGGCTATCATTCCCGGAGGAAGAGATCATTATACGAAGCCTAAGAGGAGGATGTGAATACTTCTAAGAAGCCGTAGGGTCCTTGTATAATGCCCAAGAGGAGGCCGATGCTTTTAAGAAGCCCGTGGGTCTATCATCTCCTTTCCATTAGGAGAGATAACTCTTTTAAAGATGAAAACCACTGGTAAACGTGCGAGGTTTACTATCCAGCGACTTTTAGCTTTTAAAGAGGGTTCCTTAGTTAAGGTCCAAGATTATGACCGTAGTGGGTACCCAAACCACGAGACATTCAAGGCAAGCTATCCACAAGGAATAGATCAAGTCAGGAAAGTTCGAGAATTGGGAAGAAACTCAAAGATGCCATTCACGGAGAATACATTCATCTTGGGGAGTAGAGCTTCTTGACGATTCCTAAGGAGGACAGCCGAAGAGAAGACTGTATCTGGTGCTCCTATTGGGGATCTAGGTGTCTATTTCTACGAATAAGTGAAACAGCGTCACCTAGTTCTAGGCGTAGTTGCCGGGGAAACTCAAAATATCTATACTATTATTACACAGGAGATATGAGTTTATGAAAGGAGACTTACAGTGAGCAGCCCCACAATACAATTTATAATAGGAAAGCAGTAAATGAAAGCGATAACCACTTACTCGGTTGTAGAGCTTCCATGCTGTTTGGTTAGTTGTTCAACAAAGAAAGATTAAAAACAACAGTATATTCAAAATCAAAGGAGAAAGTGCTTTGAAAAAGAAAGATTTGGGGCTTACAGCTCAAGGAGAGGCCCAGGGTTTTATCAGTGAGCGCACTGTTTGAATTTGTACAGAGGGACTTATACAAGTGACTGGGGCCCAAAATGGTTTTCTGTACAAAGGGATGGGTCTTACACTCTCTCAAGAGGCCCAAAAAGGTTTAAAGAAAAGAAAAATGGGTCTTACAACTCGAGGGTAGGCCCAGATGGTTTTTTATTTTTAAACAGGCGACGATCGCGCCGTTTACTTGTACAGAGGGACTTATACAATGAGTGAGGCCCAAAAAGTTTTTGTACAAGGGGGAATGGGTCTTACACTCTCTCAAGAGGCTCAAGGAGTTTTGAAGAAAAATAAATGGGTCTTACTACTCGAGGGTAGGCCCAGATGATTTTTGAAAAGGCTACGATCGCGCCGTTTGTTTTTTTGACGGTATCGGGACTTATACAATAAGTGAGTGTAGCGAGCGATTTTGGACGCGGTTCTTAAGCGCTGGTCGCTCTCTGCGGTTGAGCTTAAAACTATAGGTCGATTCATTTTTTATCCTATTGTGAGCTGAATAAGGAAGGGAAATAGATGTCTCCAATTAACCCTGCTTGCATACTGAGTTTAAACAGCGGTCTGTTAGGTTACGGATGCTATCAATGTGGGGGGGCCTTTGTACTGGTTATTCGTATTTCGCCAATACAAGTTCTCTCTTTCTTTTTTCTAGGCAAAGGGTTTCTGGCGGGGAATAAGGATTAGGATGTTAGGACTTATGCTTTTGAATTACTGCTTTTAATTGATGGAGATATGGGACTTGGGTTTTTTGTTGATTGCGCTCGCTAAGATCTTTTCTTTCGATCTTATGCCTACGTATTCCCGTTTACCGAAACAGGGAAATCAGAGCGTTCGTAGTTCCTCCTATTCTATGGGAGGAAATTGGTTTTTGGTGTCTTGTTCAAAGCCCAAGACGTGAAGCGAAAGGGTAATTTGTATCTTGTTCAAAGCCCAAGATGTGAAGCTGAAAGGTCTATTTGTGTCTTGTTCAAAGCCCAAGACGTGAAGCTAAAAGACCTCGACTTTAGAGAGAATTTGTCATCTCTAAAGAGGGGAGAAGGAGAATTACTTTAACTGGGATACGCGGATCCGAGCAATGCCATAATTTCCGAAGAAAGGGTTTTAACCTGAAGGAGAAGACTTTAACTCAGTGTAGAGCAATGCCATCTTTCCTTAGGAATTTCTCATGCTAAAAGAGGGACAGTAGCATGGATGTAGATGATCCAGAGGCTTGCCGCTTACAGCGATTAGATGAAGGGAAAGGAGTTGTTGATGTTTGTGTACTGTGACCGAGGCACAACTTTGATGCTAAAAGGTTGATTGGATAAACCAGTGGTTTTTTTATACAAAGCCTAAGAGGAGGCTAATTTGTGTCTCGTACAAAGCCCGAGAGAGAGGGTAAAAGGTTTTGACCCAGTGGGGCATATCGTTATACAAAGCCTAAGAGGAGGCTAGCAAAGAGTTGACTCAGTTGGAGAATCTTTTATACTCAGTAAGAGAGCGTTTTTGTATCTCGTACAAAGCCCGAGAGAGAGGCGAAAAGGTTGTTTTGACCCCACTGGGGAGAATTTTGGTATCTCGTACGAAGCCCGAGATGGAGGCTATTATAACTGTTTCAGTTGAGTGACAGATCCAATATACTGATTTAAAAGAGAAAATCAGTTCTTATATGAGTAACACTGTACACAGGGATTTAATTTGAGGATCAGGGATATTTCCTTCTCTTTGAGGAAACGGGAAATCCAAAGGGTATTGAGACTATCCGAGTCTGCGGGTTTCCTTCCTATTTAACGAAGGGTGCTTGAGAATGTCTTTGAGACTCAAGGAAGTTAGACTGTCTGTGTCTAGAGTTTTATCTTTTGTACTATGCTTCGAGAAACAATAGTAGACTCTATGAAAGGACTGTTCTATGAGGATGACTAGGTTCTGTTCCTATACCTCTAGGAGGTCGTCGGGACAATTTGTACGAAGCCCAAGAGGAGGCTAGAGACTTTTAAGAAGCCGACGGGTCCTTGTACGAAGCCCAAGAGGAGGCTATCATTCCCGGAGGAAGAGATCATTATACGAAGCCTAAGAGGAGGCTGTGAATACTTCTAAGAAGCCGTAGGGTCCTTGAATAATGCCCAAGAGGAGGCCGATGCTTTTAAGAAGCCCGTGGGTCTATCATCTCCTTTCCATTAGGAGAGATAACTCTTTTAAAGATGAAAACCACTGGTAAACGTGCGAGGTTTACTATCCAACGACTTTTAGCTTTTAAAGATGGTTCCTTAGTTAAGGTCCAAGATTATGACCGTAGTGGGTACCCAAACCTCGAGACATTCAAGGCAAGCTATCCACAAGGAATAGATCAAGTCAGGAAAGTTCGAGAATTGGGAAGAAACTCAAAGATGCCATTCACGGAGAATACATTCATCTTGGGGAGTAGAGCTTCTTGACGATTCCTAAGGAGGACAGCCGAAGAGAAGACTGTATCTGGTGCTCCTATTGGGGATCTAGGTGTCTATTTCTATGAATAAGTGAAACAGCGTCACCTAGTTCTAGGCGTAGTTGCCGGGGAAACTCGAAATATCTATACTATTATTACACAGGAGATATGAGTTTATGAAAGGAGACTTACAGTGAGCAGCCCCACAATACAGTTTATAATAGGAAAGCAGTAAATGAAAGCGATAACCACTTACTCGGTTGTAGAGCTTCCGTGCTGTTTGGTTAGTTGTTCAACAAAGAAAGATTAAAAACAACAGTATATTCAAAATCAAAGGAGAAAGTGCTTTGAAAAAGAAAGATTTGGGGCTTACAGCTCAAGGAGAGGCCCAGGGTTTTATCAGTGAGCGCACTGTTTGAATTTGTACAGAGGGACTTATACAAGTGACTGGGGCCCAAAATGGTTTTCTGTACAAAGGGATGGGTCTTACACTCTCTCAAGAGGCCCAAAAAGGTTTAAAGAAAAGAAAAATGGGTCTTACTACTCGAGGGTAGGCCCAGATGGTTTTTTATTTTTAAACAGGCGACGATCGCGCCGTTTACTTGTACAGAGGGACTTATACAATGAGTGAGGCCCAAAAAGTTTTTGTACAAGGGGGGATGGGTCTTACACTCTCTCAAGAGGCTCAAGGAGTTTTGAAGAAAAATAAATGGGTCTTACTACTCGAGGGTAGGCCCAGATGATTTTTGAAAAGGCTACGATCGCGCCGTTTGTTTTTTTGACGGTATCGGGACTTATACAATAAGTGAGTGTAGCGAGCGATTTTGGACGCGGTTCTTAAGCGCTGGTCGCTCTCTGCGGTTGAGCTTAAAACTATAGGTCGATTCATTTTTTATCCTATTGTGAGCTGAATAAGGAAGGGAAATAGATGTCTCCAATTAACCCTGCTTGCATACTGAGTTTAAACAGCGGTCTGTTAGGTTACGGATGCTATCAATGTGGGGGGGCCTTTGTACTGGTTATTCGTATTTCGCCAATACAAGTTCTCTCTTTCTTTTTTCTAGGCAAAGGGTTTCTGGCGGGGAATAAGGATTAGGATGTTAGGACTTATGCTTTTGAATTACTGCTTTTAATTGATGGAGATATGGGACTTGGGTTTTTTGTTGATTGCGCTCGCTAAGATCTTTTCTTTCGATCTTATGCCTACGTATTCCCGTTTACCGAAACAGGGAAATCAGAGCGTTCGTAGTTCCTCCTATTCTATGGGAGGAAATTGGTTTTTGGTGTCTTGTTCAAAGCCCAAGACGTGAAGCGAAAGGGTAATTTGTATCTTGTTCAAAGCCCAAGATGTGAAGCTGAAAGGTCTATTTGTGTCTTGTTCAAAGCCCAAGACGTGAAGCTAAAAGACCTCGACTTTAGAGAGAATTTGTCATCTCTAAAGAGGGGAGAAGGAGAATTACTTTAACTGGGATACGCGGATCCGAGCAATGCCATAATTTCCGAAGAAAGGGTTTTAACCTGAAGGAGAAGACTTTAACTCAGTGTAGAGCAATGCCATCTTTCCTTAGGAATTTCTCATGCTAAAAGAGGGACAGTAGCATGGATGTAGATGATCCAGAGGCTTGCCGCTTACAGCGATTAGATGAAGGGAAAGGAGTTGTTGATGTTTGTGTACTGTGACCGAGGCACAACTTTGATGCTAAAAGGTTGATTGGATAAACCAGTGGTTTTTTTATACAAAGCCTAAGAGGAGGCTAATTTGTGTCTCGTACAAAGCCCGAGAGAGAGGGTAAAAGGTTTTGACCCAGTGGGGCATATCGTTATACAAAGCCTAAGAGGAGGCTAGCAAAGAGTTGACTCAGTTGGAGAATCTTTTATACTCAGTAAGAGAGCGTTTTTGTATCTCGTACAAAGCCCGAGAGAGAGGCGAAAAGGTTGTTTTGACCCCACTGGGGAGAATTTTGGTATCTCGTACGAAGCCCGAGATGGAGGCTATTATAACTGTTTCAGTTGAGTGACAGATCCAATATACTGATTTAAAAGAGAAAATCAGTTCTTATATGAGTAACACTGTACACAGGGATTTAATTTGAGGATCAGGGATATTTCCTTCTCTTTGAGGAAACGGGAAATCCAAAGGGTATTGAGACTATCCGAGTCTGCGGGTTTCCTTCCTATTTAACGAAGGGTGCTTGAGAATGTCTTTGAGACTCAAGGAAGTTAGACTGTCTGTGTCTAGAGTTTTATCTTTTGTACTATGCTTCGAGAAACAATAGTAGACTCTATGAAAGGACTGTTCTATGAGGATGACTAGGTTCTGTTCCTATACCTCTAGGAGGTCGTCGGGACAATTTGTACGAAGCCCAAGAGGAGGCTAGAGACTTTTAAGAAGCCGACGGGTCCTTGTACGAAGCCCAAGAGGAGGCTATCATTCCCGGAGGAAGAGATCATTATACGAAGCCTAAGAGGAGGCTGTGAATATTTCTAAGAAGCCGTAGGGTCCTTGAATAATGCCCAAGAGGAGGCCGATGCTTTTAAGAAGCCCGTGGGTCTATCATCTCCTTTCCATTAGGAGAGATAACTCTTTTAAAGATGAAAACCACTGGTAAACGTGCGAGGTTTACTATCCAACGACTTTTAGCTTTTAAAGATGGTTCCTTAGTTAAGGTCCAAGATTATGACCGTAGTGGGTACCCAAACCTCGAGACATTCAAGGCAAGCTATCCACAAGGAATAGATCAAGTCAGGAAAGTTCGAGAATTGGGAAGAAACTCAAAGATGCCATTCACGGAGAATACATTCATCTTGGGGAGTAGAGCTTCTTGACGATTCCTAAGGAGGACAGCCGAAGAGAAGACTGTATCTGGTGCTCCTATTGGGGATCTAGGTGTCTATTTCTATGAATAAGTGAAACAGCGTCACCTAGTTCTAGGCGTAGTTGCCGGGGAAACTCGAAATATCTATACTATTATTACACAGGAGATATGAGTTTATGAAAGGAGACTTACAGTGAGCAGCCCCACAATACAGTTTATAATAGGAAAGCAGTAAATGAAAGCGATAACCACTTACTCGGTTGTAGAGCTTCCGTGCTGTTTGGTTAGTTGTTCAACAAAGAAAGATTAAAAACAACAGTATATTCAAAATCAAAGGAGAAAGTGCTTTGAAAAAGAAAGATTTGGGGCTTACAGCTCAAGGAGAGGCCCAGGGTTTTATCAGTGAGCGCACTGTTTGAATTTGTACAGAGGGACTTATACAAGTGACTGGGGCCCAAAATGGTTTTCTGTACAAAGGGATGGGTCTTACACTCTCTCAAGAGGCCCAAAAAGGTTTAAAGAAAAGAAAAATGGGTCTTACTACTCGAGGGTAGGCCCAGATGGTTTTTTATTTTTAAACAGGCGACGATCGCGCCGTTTACTTGTACAGAGGGACTTATACAATGAGTGAGGCCCAAAAAGTTTTTGTACAAGGGGGGATGGGTCTTACACTCTCTCAAGAGGCTCAAGGAGTTTTGAAGAAAAATAAATGGGTCTTACTACTCGAGGGTAGGCCCAGATGATTTTTGAAAAGGCTACGATCGCGCCGTTTGTTTTTTTGACGGTATCGGGACTTATACAATAAGTGAGTGTAGCGAGCGATTTTGGACGCGGTTCTTAAGCGCTGGTCGCTCTCTGCGGTTGAGCTTAAAACTATAGGTCGATTCATTTTTTATCCTATTGTGAGCTGAATAAGGAAGGGAAATAGATGTCTCCAATTAACCCTGCTTGCATACTGAGTTTAAACAGCGGTCTGTTAGGTTACGGATGCTATCAATGTGGGGGGGCCTTTGTACTGGTTATTCGTATTTCGCCAATACAAGTTCTCTCTTTCTTTTTTCTAGGCAAAGGGTTTCTGGCGGGGAATAAGGATTAGGATGTTAGGACTTATGCTTTTGAATTACTGCTTTTAATTGATGGAGATATGGGACTTGGGTTTTTTGTTGATTGCGCTCGCTAAGATCTTTTCTTTCGATCTTATGCCTACGTATTCCCGTTTACCGAAACAGGGAAATCAGAGCGTTCGTAGTTCCTCCTATTCTATGGGAGGAAATTGGTTTTTGGTGTCTTGTTCAAAGCCCAAGACGTGAAGCGAAAGGGTAATTTGTATCTTGTTCAAAGCCCAAGATGTGAAGCTGAAAGGTCTATTTGTGTCTTGTTCAAAGCCCAAGACGTGAAGCTAAAAGACCTCGACTTTAGAGAGAATTTGTCATCTCTAAAGAGGGGAGAAGGAGAATTACTTTAACTGGGATACGCGGATCCGAGCAATGCCATAATTTCCGAAGAAAGGGTTTTAACCTGAAGGAGAAGACTTTAACTCAGTGTAGAGCAATGCCATCTTTCCTTAGGAATTTCTCATGCTAAAAGAGGGACAGTAGCATGGATGTAGATGATCCAGAGGCTTGCCGCTTACAGCGATTAGATGAAGGGAAAGGAGTTGTTGATGTTTGTGTACTGTGACCGAGGCACAACTTTGATGCTAAAAGGTTGATTGGATAAACCAGTGGTTTTTTTATACAAAGCCTAAGAGGAGGCTAATTTGTGTCTCGTACAAAGCCCGAGAGAGAGGGTAAAAGGTTTTGACCCAGTGGGGCATATCGTTATACAAAGCCTAAGAGGAGGCTAGCAAAGAGTTGACTCAGTTGGAGAATCTTTTATACTCAGTAAGAGAGCGTTTTTGTATCTCGTACAAAGCCCGAGAGAGAGGCGAAAAGGTTGTTTTGACCCCACTGGGGAGAATTTTGGTATCTCGTACGAAGCCCGAGATGGAGGCTATTATAACTGTTTCAGTTGAGTGACAGATCCAATATACTGATTTAAAAGAGAAAATCAGTTCTTATATGAGTAACACTGTACACAGGGATTTAATTTGAGGATCAGGGATATTTCCTTCTCTTTGAGGAAACGGGAAATCCAAAGGGTATTGAGACTATCCGAGTCTGCGGGTTTCCTTCCTATTTAACGAAGGGTGCTTGAGAATGTCTTTGAGACTCAAGGAAGTTAGACTGTCTGTGTCTAGAGTTTTATCTTTTGTACTATGCTTCGAGAAACAATAGTAGACTCTATGAAAGGACTGTTCTATGAGGATGACTAGGTTCTGTTCCTATACCTCTAGGAGGTCGTCGGGACAATTTGTACGAAGCCCAAGAGGAGGCTAGAGACTTTTAAGAAGCCGACTGGTCCTTGTACGAAGCCCAAGAGGAGGCTATCATTCCCGGAGGAAGAGATCATTATACGAAGCCTAAGAGGAGGCTGTGAATACTTCTAAGAAGCCGTAGGGTCCTTGAATAATGCCCAAGAGGAGGCCGATGCTTTTAAGAAGCCCGTGGGTCTATCATCTCCTTTCCATTAGGAGAGATAACTCTTTTAAAGATGAAAACCACTGGTAAACGTGCGAGGTTTACTATCCAACGACTTTTAGCTTTTAAAGAGGGTTCCTTAGTTAAGGTCCAAGATTATGACCGTAGTGGGTACCCAAACCTCGAGACATTCAAGGCAAGCTATCCACAAGGAATAGATCAAGTCAGGAAAGTTCGAGAATTGGGAAGAAACTCAAAGATGCCATTCACGGAGAATACATTCATCTTGGGGAGTAGAGCTTCTTGACGATTCCTAAGGAGGACAGCCGAAGAGAAGACTGTATCTGGTGCTCCTATTGGGGATCTAGGTGTCTATTTCTATGAATAAGTGAAACAGCGTCACCTAGTTCTAGGCGTAGTTGCTGGGGAAACTCGAAATATCTATACTATTATTACACAGGAGATATGAGTTTATGAAAGGAGACTTACAGTGAGCAGCCCCACAATACAGTTTATAATAGGAAAGCAGTAAATGAAAGCGATAACCACTTACTCGGTTGTAGAGCTTCTGTGCTGTTTGGTTAGTTGTTCAACAAAGAAAGATTAAAAACAACAGTATATTCAAAATCAAAGGAGAAAGTGCTTTGAAAAAGAAAGATTTGGGGCTTACAGCTCAAGGAGAGGCCCAGGGTTTTATCAGTGAGCGCACTGTTTGAATTTGTACAGAGGGACTTATACAAGTGACTGGGGCCCAAAATGGTTTTCTGTACAAAGGGATGGGTCTTACACTCTCTCAAGAGGCCCAAAAAGGTTTAAAGAAAAGAAAAATGGGTCTTACTACTCGAGGGTAGGCCCAGATGGTTTTTTATTTTTAAACAGGCGACGATCGCGCCGTTTACTTGTACAGAGGGACTTATACAATGAGTGAGGCCCAAAAAGTTTTTGTACAAGGGGGGATGGGTCTTACACTCTCTCAAGAGGCTCAAGGAGTTTTGAAGAAAAATAAATGGGTCTTACTACTCGAGGGTAGGCCCAGATGATTTTTGAAAAGGCTACGATCGCGCCGTTTGTTTTTTTGACGGTATCGGGACTTATACAATAAGTGAGTGTAGCGAGCGATTTTGGACGCGGTTCTTAAGCGCTGGTCGCTCTCTGCGGTTGAGCTTAAAACTATAGGTCGATTCATTTTTTATCCTATTGTGAGCTGAATAAGGAAGGGAAATAGATGTCTCCAATTAACCCTGCTTGCATACTGAGTTTAAACAGCGGTCTGTTAGGTTACGGATGCTATCAATGTGGGGGGGCCTTTGTACTGGTTATTCGTATTTCGCCAATACAAGTTCTCTCTTTCTTTTTTCTAGGCAAAGGGTTTCTGGCGGGGAATAAGGATTAGGATGTTAGGACTTATGCTTTTGAATTACTGCTTTTAATTGATGGAGATATGGGACTTGGGTTTTTTGTTGATTGCGCTCGCTAAGATCTTTTCTTTCGATCTTATGCCTACGTATTCCCGTTTACCGAAACAGGGAAATCAGAGCGTTCGTAGTTCCTCCTATTCTATGGGAGGAAATTGGTTTTTGGTGTCTTGTTCAAAGCCCAAGACGTGAAGCGAAAGGGTAATTTGTATCTTGTTCAAAGCCCAAGATGTGAAGCTGAAAGGTCTATTTGTGTCTTGTTCAAAGCCCAAGACGTGAAGCTAAAAGACCTCGACTTTAGAGAGAATTTGTCATCTCTAAAGAGGGGAGAAGGAGAATTACTTTAACTGGGATACGCGGATCCGAGCAATGCCATAATTTCCGAAGAAAGGGTTTTAACCTGAAGGAGAAGACTTTAACTCAGTGTAGAGCAATGCCATCTTTCCTTAGGAATTTCTCATGCTAAAAGAGGGACAGTAGCATGGATGTAGATGATCCAGAGGCTTGCCGCTTACAGCGATTAGATGAAGGGAAAGGAGTTGTTGATGTTTGTGTACTGTGACCGAGGCACAACTTTGATGCTAAAAGGTTGATTGGATAAACCAGTGGTTTTTTTATACAAAGCCTAAGAGGAGGCTAATTTGTGTCTCGTACAAAGCCCGAGAGAGAGGGTAAAAGGTTTTGACCCAGTGGGGCATATCGTTATACAAAGCCTAAGAGGAGGCTAGCAAAGAGTTGACTCAGTTGGAGAATCTTTTATACTCAGTAAGAGAGCGTTTTTGTATCTCGTACAAAGCCCGAGAGAGAGGCGAAAAGGTTGTTTTGACCCCACTGGGGAGAATTTTGGTATCTCGTACGAAGCCCGAGATGGAGGCTATTATAACTGTTTCAGTTGAGTGACAGATCCAATATACTGATTTAAAAGAGAAAATCAGTTCTTATATGAGTAACACTGTACACAGGGATTTAATTTGAGGATCAGGGATATTTCCTTCTCTTTGAGGAAACGGGAAATCCAAAGGGTATTGAGACTATCCGAGTCTGCGGGTTTCCTTCCTATTTAACGAAGGGTGCTTGAGAATGTCTTTGAGACTCAAGGAAGTTAGACTGTCTGTGTCTAGAGTTTTATCTTTTGTACTATGCTTCGAGAAACAATAGTAGACTCTATGAAAGGACTATTCTATGAGGATGACTAGGTTCTGTTCCTATACCTCTAGGAGGTCGTCGGGACAATTTGTACGAAGCCCAAGAGGAGGCTAGAGACTTTTAAGAAGCCGACGGGTCCTTGTACGAAGCCCAAGAGGAGGCTATCATTCCCGGAGGAAGAGATCATTATACGAAGCCTAAGAGGAGGCTGTGAATACTTCTAAGAAGCCGTAGGGTCCTTGAATAATGCCCAAGAGGAGGCCGATGCTTTTAAGAAGCCCGTGGGTCTATCATCTCCTTTCCATTAGGAGAGATAACTCTTTTAAAGATGAAAACCACTGGTAAACGTGCGAGGTTTACTATCCAACGACTTTTAGCTTTTAAAGAGGGTTCCTTAGTTAAGGTCCAAGATTATGACCGTAGTGGGTACCCAAACCTCGAGACATTCAAGGCAAGCTATCCACAAGGAATAGATCAAGTCAGGAAAGTTCGAGAATTGGGAAGAAACTCAAAGATGCCATTCACGGAGAATACATTCATCTTGGGGAGTAGAGCTTCTTGACGATTCCTAAGGAGGACAGCCGAAGAGAAGACTGTATCTGGTGCTCCTATTGGGGATCTAGGTGTCTATTTCTATGAATAAGTGAAACAGCGTCACCTAGTTCTAGGCGTAGTTGCCGGGGAAACTCGAAATATCTATACTATTATTACACAGGAGATATGAGTTTATGAAAGGAGACTTACAGTGAGCAGCCCCACAATACAGTTTATAATAGGAAAGCAGTAAATGAAAGCGATAACCACTTACTCGGTTGTAGAGCTTCCGTGCTGTTTGGTTAGTTGTTCAACAAAGAAAGATTAAAAACAACAGTATATTCAAAATCAAAGGAGAAAGTGCTTTGAAAAAGAAAGATTTGGGGCTTACAGCTCAAGGAGAGGCCCAGGGTTTTATCAGTGAGCGCACTGTTTGAATTTGTACAGAGGGACTTATACAAGTGACTGGGGCCCAAAATGGTTTTCTGTACAAAGGGATGGGTCTTACACTCTCTCAAGAGGCCCAAAAAGGTTTAAAGAAAAGAAAAATGGGTCTTACTACTCGAGGGTAGGCCCAGATGGTTTTTTATTTTTAAACAGGCGACGATCGCGCCGTTTACTTGTACAGAGGGACTTATACAATGAGTGAGGCCCAAAAAGTTTTTGTACAAGGGGGGATGGGTCTTACACTCTCTCAAGAGGCTCAAGGAGTTTTGAAGAAAAATAAATGGGTCTTACTACTCGAGGGTAGGCCCAGATGATTTTTGAAAAGGCGACGATCGCACCGTTTGTTTTTTTGACGGTATCGGGACTTATACAATAAGTGAGTGTAGCGAGCGATTTTGGACGCGGTTCTTAAGCGCTGGTCTCTCTCTGCGGTTGAGCTTAAAACTATAGGTCGATTCATTTTTTATCCTATTGTGAGCTGAATAAGGAAGGGAAATAGATGTCTCCAATTAACCCTGCTTGCATACTGAGTTTAAATAGCGGTCTGTTAGGTTACGGATGCTATCAATGTGGGGGAGCCTTTGTACTGGTTATTCGTATTTCTCCAATACAGGTTCTCTCTTTCTTTTTTCTAGGCAAAGGGTTTCTGGCGGGGAATAAGGATTAGGATGTTAGGACTGATCCTTTTGAATTACTGCTTTTAATTGATGGAGATATGGGATTTGGGTTTTTTGTTGATTGTGCTCGCTAAGATCTTTTCTTTCGATCTTATGCCTACGTATTCCCGTTTACCGAAACAGGGAAATCAGAGCGTTCGTAGTTCCTCCTATTCTATGGGAGGAAATTGGTTTTTGGTGTCTTGTTCAAAGCCCAAGACGTGAAGCGAAAGGGTGGTTTGTATCTTGTTCAAAGCCCAAGATGTGAAGCTGAAAGGTCTATTTGTGTCTTGTTCAAAGCCCAAGACGTGAAGCTAAAAGACCTCGACTTTAGAGAGAATTTTTCATCTCTAAAGAGGGGAGAAGGAGAATTACTTTAACTGGGATACGCGGATCCGAGCAATGCCATAATTTCCGAAGAAAGGGTTTTAACCTGAAGGAGAAGACTTTAACTCAGTGTAGAGCAATGCCATCTTTCCTTAGGAATTTCTCATGCTAAAAGAGGGACAGTGGCATGGATGTAGATGATCCAGAGGCTTGCCGCTTACAGCGATTAGATGAAGGGAAAGGAGTTGTTGATGTTTGTGTACTGTGACCGAGGCACAACTTTGATGCTAAAAGGTTGATTGGATCAACCAGTGGTTTTTTTATACAAAGCCTAAGAGGAGGCTAATTTGTGTCTCGTACAAAGCCCGAGAGAGAGGGTAAAAGGTTTTGACCCAGTGGGGCATATCGTTATACAAAGCCTAAGAGGAGGCTAGCAAAGAGTTTGACTCTTGCTTAAGGGATTTATATCTCGTACGAGGCCCGAGATGGAGGCAAAAAAAAGGGGTGATTGACTCAACGAGGGAATCTTTTGTGTCTCATACGAAGCCTGAGAGAGAGGCTAAAAGGTTGTTTTGACTCCACTGGGGAGAATTTTGGTATCTCGTACGAAGCCCGAGATGGAGGCTATTGTAACTGTTTCAGTTGAGTGACAGATCCAATATACTGATTTAAAAGAGAAAATCAGTTCTTATATGAGCAACATTGTGCTCAAGGATTTGATTTGAGGATCAGGGATATTTCCTTTTCTTTGAGGAAACGGGAAATCCAAAGGGTATTGAGACTATCCGAGTCTGCGGGTTTCCTTCCTATTTAACGAAGGGTGCTTGAGAATGTCTTTGAGACTCAAGGAAGTTAGACTGTCCAAGTCTAGAGTTTTATCTTTTGTACTATGCTTCGAGAAACAGTAGTAGACTCTATGAAAGGACTGTTCTATGAGGATGACTAGGTTCTGTTCCTATACCTCTAGGAGGTCGTCGGGACAATTTGTACGAAGCCCAAGAGGAGGCTGGAATCTTTTAAGAAGCCGACGGATCCTTGTACGAAGCCCAAGAGGAGGCTATCATTCCCAAAGGAAGAGATCATTATACGAAGCCTAAGAGGAGGCTGTGAATACTTCTAAGAAGCCGTAGGGTCCTTGAATAATGCCCAAGAGGAGGCCAGGTTGCTTATAGGAAGCCTGTGGGTCCTTGTATGATGCCCAAGAGGAGGCCGATGCTTTTAAGAAGCCCGTGGGTCCCAAACCAAAGAAAAGTTCAGGAAAACTCTTTTAGAGTTAAAACCACTGGTAAACGTGCGAGGTTTACTATCCAGTGACTTTAACTTTTAGAGAGAGTCCGAACCGTTCGGCGGTTTGAAGAAATTCAAGAGAAGTTTCACCGAGAATAATTCATCTCTGGGGGATAGAATTTCTTGACGATTCCTAAGGAGGACAGCCGAAGAGAAGACTGTGTCTGGTGCTCCTATTGGGGATCTAGGTGTCCATTTCTACGAATAAATGAAACGGCGTCACTTAGTTCTAGACGTAGTAGCCGGGGAAACTCGAAATATCTATACTATTATTACACAGTAGATATGAGTTTATGAAAGGAGACTTACAGTGAGCAGCCCCACAATACAGTTTATAATATGAAAGCAGTAAATGAAAGCGATAACCACTTACTCGGTTGTAGTGCTTCCATGCTGTTTGGTTAGTTGTTCAACAAAGAAAGATAAGAACAACAGTATATTCAAAAATCAAAGGAGAAAGTGCTTTGAAAAAGAAAGATTTGGGGCTTACAGCTCAAGGAGAGGCCCAGGGTTTTATCAGTGAGTGCACTGTTTGACTTTGTACAGCGGGACTTATACAAGTGACTGGGGCCCAAAAAGGTTTTCTGTACAAAGGGATGGGTCTTACACTCTCTCAAGAGGCCCAAAAAGGTTTAAAGAAAAGAGATGGGTCTTACTACTCGAGGGTAGGCCCAGATGGTTTTTAATTTTAAACGGGCGACGATCGCGCCGTTTACTTGTACAGAGGGACTTATACAATGAGTGAGGCCCAAAGAGTTTTTGTACAAGGGGGGATGGGTCTTACACTCTCTCAAGAGGCCCAAAAAGGTTTAAAGAAAAATAAATGGGTCTTACTACTCGAGGGTAGGCCCAGATGATTTTTAAAAAGGCGACGATCGTGCCGTTTGTTTTTTGACGGTATCGGGACTTATACAATAAGTGAGGCCCAAAGATGATTTGGTCAAAAAAGGGGGTTGGGTCTTACACTCTAATAGAGGCCCAAAGTGTTTTGAAAATGATTTACGAGGGTTGAATTAATCCAAAACCCTAATTTGTTTTCAAAAATGTATTTAATTGAATAAACATTCAATTAAAATGATAAAAAATTGTTTAACATGTGAAAACAAATTGTGATCTTGGATTAATGGTTCAAAAATTAAGTATTGACCTACAAAATAATTAGAAAGCATTAAAAGTTGCAAAATCAATGTAGAAAAAATATTTAAAATGTCAAAAACAATTAAAATATTAATTCTTTGCAAAAATATCAATTATATGAAATAAATAATATTTTTGGGATTTTTTATGAAAATAAAATATTTTAACATTTTTGTGAATTATTAAAAAAAGAATCAACTCAAAATCATTAAAACTCAGAGAGAAATTAATTTTTGAATCAATTAAACAAAATCACAAAATTCAAATATTCAAATATATGAAAATGGCGCCAAGAACAACACCAAGAACACGCGCGTTTTTCAGTTTGCCCAGATTTGCATTTTCTATCCAATCTCACTGAATACGTAATTATAACATGCAATCCACATATCATTATGCTCGCCTCAACCTCACGATCATGTCTATGTACTTTAATTTCATTTAAATTAAACATACAACAAGAAATCACGAAGAAACCTCAAGAACCCTAATTTCTGCATGAAGGCTAGGATTTTTGATACACGATTCAAACAATGCAATTAATTGAGGGAAAACATTCCATGCATGATTATGAACATATGGCCAAATTATTGTGCGAGGAAATATGCATAGATTGAGAGATGACCAAGTTTAGGCTTACCTCCAAGTCGTGACAGCAAGTTCAGATGTGATTTTGAGTTGGAGGTGTTACAGACAAGTTGTGATGATCTGAACAGCTTCCCTACACCATATGGAGTGTGTTTGAACACTTGGATTGAATTGAAATGGACTGGATCAGTTTATGGCATCTCAGCTGCAACTTCACTTCAAACTTGTGTGGATGGCAAGTGATTTTGAGATTTTGATGTTCCAGATGTTATGTGAGTGTTTGGTCAGCTCATATGTGATGTATGTGAGGTGTGTGAGTGATTGGTTTGTGCAGAATTGCTCTCAAACTCAAAACCCGATAGCTACCTTGCTAAGAAAGGCATTTTTACCAAGAGAAAGAGATTTTGAGGAAAGCATCTGTTAGATGGCTTTGGTGTACTTAAACTGACCATAATTGAGCTCTATTTATAGTAGAGCAAGTTTGTTTTGCAAGGAATAGTGCATGGCAGCTGGTAAGTAGGTTTCCTCAATGTTGGCCAATGGAAATGAAAGTCTCCTCTAGCCATTGACCAGAGGTTAGGGCACAGAGCTTTGGTCCCCTTGGTCTTGGATAAGTCTTGACTGATTTCAGATGAGAATGATTCAGTCCATGCCACCTTGATGGTTCCATTGAATGCCTCATTCCAAATTTGAAGTCTTGTCCCTATTTTGGCAACTCTAGATTCAACATGCTATTCTTTGTTCCTTGGACCTTGGAGGCTTGGCTCAGTGATTGTCCCCTTTGGATTCAATCCTCTGAGGTGTCCAAGTGGATTGGAGCAATTGCAATTGGCTGATTTTGGCAAATCGAGCCAAAATGCAAATTCTGCCTTGCTTTGACAGATTTCAGCAAGGCAACTTGCCAATGTTGTATCTCATGGTGTAGGTTGAATTTGGCAATGTTCTTGGCCATTTTGGAAAGCTCTTACATGATACAACAACTGTTTGAACAAGTTTGGTTTTGATCTCTTTTGATTCCAAGTGAAAAATCCCCCTACATTTGGCAAAAAGTGAAGCAGAATTCTGACTTAGTGAAAATTTCACTAAGTGTTGGAAAAAGTGACATTTTCACTTTTCAGTCACTTTGATCACTCCATAACTCAAAATCCTTAATGAATTGGAATGACTTGTAGTTGAAGTTTTTGTAGGTGATAGTGAGGGCTACAAATCCGTCTTTGGATGAGAAAAAATGGCCTTGTGGTTTAGGAGTTATGGTCCTCCAAAGTTGGTACCTTTGCCACTTTATTTTTAACTTAGAAAATTTTCTAAGTTTTATGGTTACCCCTTTTACAAGTTATCTCACTTTTCTTGATTTTTCTTGATGAATGATGGTTCAAATCATACATTAACATCATTTTAGGGTTAAAAATCCATTTTGGTGAAAAATCTCAAAAAGTCAAAGTTGACTTTTGTGCACAGTTGACTTTTTATCAGATGAATTCCAAACTGTGCAATTCTTCAGGAAATCATGTCCTTGACCTAAATCAAACTTGATGGACATGTTCCATGGGTGTCATAGGGTATATTCAATCATGTATTAGGGTTTGGGAGCATGTCTTGGTCAAAAGTCAAAGTTACAGTTGACTTTTCCCTTAAAACCCTAATTGTGGTGCAGATGAAAATGAGACTTGTTGCTCAAGCTTCTTGGATCAATCCATTGTTCCAAATGGATCAATATAGTGTATTAGAGACCCTCAAATCATCTCTTGAGGTCTTGTCTCATGGTTTGTCCCAAAAGTCAACTTAGGGGTGAATTAGGTCAAGAAACCCTAATTCCTGATTTTTGATGAATGCATCCCCTGAGGCAAAATTGACTTGATGCATGGGTTCATGAGGTTCCATGAAGCATATTAGGTTATGTTTTGGATCATTGCCTTGTGCCCAGATGAAAATTTCCATCTGTAGACCCTGGTCGACCAAAACCCTAATTTGGTGACACTGTCGATCTTGAGACTTGATCCACCTAGAAGGGAGCAGCCTTGTGCTTAATCCTTGAAGTGGGAGTCCTTTTTGATCCATTGTGGATGTTTGAGAGATTAGACAAGTTGAAGATCATGTCATTTCTTGATTGATCCTTTGTCTAAGCACTCAGAGAGGGCTTGAAACCCTAATTTTGATTGTATTGGATGCTCACCCATCTTTGGGGAGACTGATGAAGCATGATGGTTCATCCATATTGTGATGATGATTTTCACAATGATGGGAAATATAAGTGGTCAAAATTTGGGGTATTACACCTCTAAAACTCCCACAATGGATCAAGAGGACTCCCACATCAGGGATCAAGCACAAGGTTGTAGCACTCTAAGTGGAATAAGCCTCAAGATCGCCAGTGTCACCAAATGAGGGTTTTGGTCGGCCAGGGCCTCCAGATGAAAATCTTTATCTGGGCATGAGCCAATACTTCAAAGCATAACCCAAGGTACTCCAAGGGACCTCATGGACCCAATCATCAAGTCAATTTAGCCTCAAGGGAAGCATTCATAAAAAATCAGGAATTAGGGTTTCTTGACCTAATTCACCCCTAATATGACTTCTGAGACAAAACATGAGCCAAGACCTTAAGGCATGATTTGAGGGTCTCTAATAAACTACATTGATCCATTTGCAACAATGGATTGATCCTAGAAGCTTGATCCACAAGTTTCAATTTCATCTGTACCACAACTAGGGTTTTGAGGAAAAAGTCAACCGCGCCTTTGACTTTTGACCAGGACATGCTCCCAAACCTTGGGACATGATTCAATACACCCTATAACACCTATGGAATCCATCCATTAAGTTTTATTTAGGTCAAGGACTTGATTTCATAGAGGATCACACAGTTTGGAATTCATCTGATAAAAAGTCAATTGTACCAAAAAGTCAAAGTTTGACTTTTTGATTTTTTGATCAACCAAGGTTCCTTAACCCTAAAATGATGTTAATGTGTGATTTGAATCATCATTCATCAAGAAAAATCAAAGAAAGTGGGATAACTTATAAAAGGGGTAACCATAAAAAACTTAGAAACTTTCTAAGTTATGGAACAAAGTGGCTAGGGTACCAACTTCCAAAGATCATAACTTGAGATCCAAGCAACCATTTTGGTTGATCCAAAGATGGATTTGTAGATCTCATGGTATACTTTAAAAGCTTCAACTACAGCTCATTCCAATTCCTCATGGATTTTTAGTTATGGAGTAACCAAAATGACAAAAACATGAAAATGCCACTTTTTCCAACACTTAGTGAAATTTTCACTAAGTCAGAATCTGTTTCACTTTTTTCAAAATGTAGGGGCATTTTTCACTTGGATCCAAAAAGTGTCAAGACAAACTATGATCATACATATGTTGTATCATATGAGAGCTTTCCAAAATGGCCAAGAACTCCATCAAATTTCATTTAAGCTAAGAGTTATGACAGTTGCAATATACCTTGCTGCAACTGTCATGGCAAGGCCGATTTGTGCATTTTGCTCGATTTGATCCAATTGTGCAAATGACAAACAAGTTTATCCATCTGAACACATCAGGGGGAGACCAAGGAGGAACAAACACTGATCCATAAGCCTCCCAAGTCTTTGGAACTACAAGTAGCATGCCAAACCTAAAAAAGCCTAAAAGGGGGACAAGACTCCAATTTTGTTTTGGAGCATTCAATGGATGCACCAAGGTGGCATGAACTGAGCTTATTCCAACTGAATTCAGTTAAGGCTTATCTCTGAACCAAGGGACAATAGGCCTGTGCTCTAACCTGTAGTCAATGGCTAGAGGAGACTTAAGATTCCAAAGTGATACAAGTGGCCAACAGTCTGCAACAGCCACCATTCACTATTACTTGCAAAACAAACTTGCTCTACTATAAATAGAGCTCATTTGTGATCAGTTTTAGTACACCAAAGCACCCAAACTGATGCTTTCCTCAAAAGCAAGTCACTATTGGGTTTTAAGCATGGGAAAAATTCCAACCAAACCAATCACACACAACCTCATAAACATCATATAGAAATGATCCAAAAACTTAAACAACATCTGGAACACCAATTTCACAAAATCACCAGCCAATTGCTCAAGGTTTTAACCAAGCTGCAGCTGAGGTGCCATACTTTGTTCCAGTCCATTTTAGATCACTCTAAGCATTCAAACACATTTCATATGGTGTAGGGAAGCTGTTTAGATCATCACAACTTATCTGTAACACCTCCAACTCAAAGATCAGATTGCTCTTGCTACCACGACCTTCAAGTAAGCCTAAACTTGGTCATCTCTTAATCTATGCATATTTCCTCGCACAATACTTTTGCCAAATGTTCATAATCATGCATAGAGTGTTTCCCCTCTATTGATTGCCTTGTTTGAATCGTGTATCAAAATTCTCAGCCTTCATGCAGAATTTAGGGTTCTTGAGGTTTTGTCTTGATTTCTTATTCCATGCGTAAAATAAATGAAATTAAAGACCATAGACATGATCGTGAGGTGAAAACGAATAGATTGATATGTGGATTGTGTGATTTCATAAAGTATTCAGTGAGATTGATGAGAAAATGCAAATTTGGGCAAAATCAGAACACACGCGTGTTCTTGGCGCCTTTTTCAAATATTCAAATATTTGAATTTTGTGATTTTATTTAATTGATTCAAAAATTAATCTCTCTCTGAATTTTAATGATTTTGAGTTGTTTCTTTTCTTAATAATTCACAAAAATGTTAAAGTGTTTTATTTTACAAAAATATCCCAAAAATATTATTTGTTTCCTATACTTGATATTTTTGCAAAGAATTAATTTTTATTTGTTTTTTAACATCTAAAATATTTTTTCCTTCTTTATTTTCCAAACTTAAAGGGGTTTCAATCATTTTGTGGATAAAAACATGATTTTTCAAACATTAATCCAAGATCACCACTCATTTTTCACATATCTCAATAATTTTTATTAATTTTTAAACAAAATTAATTCCTTTTTAAACAAAATTAGGGTTTTGATTAATTCAACCCTCATCAATATTTTTTCAAACACTCATGGGCCTCTAATAGAGTGTAAGACCCAATCCCTTTTTAACCAAAACCTTTTTGGGCCTCAGACATTGCATAAATCCCGCTATGTTAAAAAAAATCTCGGCGCGATCGCCATTTCAAAACAAAAACCACTGGGCCTATCCTCGTGTTGTAAGTCCCATTTATTTTCTTTAAATAAATCATGGGCTCTAATAGAGTGTAAGTCCCACCCCCTTGTACATAAAAACTCTGTGGGCCTCATATATTGTATAAGTCCCTCTGTACAGTTCTAAAAACAACGGTGCGATCATTGTTAAAACTTGGGCCTCTCCTCGAGCTGTAAGCCCCAACAACCTTTTCAAAACACTTTCTCCTTTGATTTTGAATTCAAATATATGTTGTCATCAAAACTTTCTTTAATTTATTTGTTGAACAACTAACAAAACAGCATGGAAGCTCTACAACGGGTAAGTGTTTATCTGCTTTCATTTATTGCTTTCATATATATGACTGTATTGTGGGGCTGCTTCACTGTAAGTCTTCTTTAATAACCTTTTAAATACTCGTCATATATCTGTCATACCCCAAATTTTGATCACTAAGATTCCCATCATAGTGCAAATCATCATCACAATATGGATGAACCATCATACCTCATTAGTCTCCCCAAAGATGGGTGAGCATCCACTACAATCAGATTTAGGGTTTCAAGCCCTCCCTGAGCCTTAGACAAAGTATCAATCAAGGAATGACATGATCTTCAACTTGTCTTACCTCTCAAACATCTACAAAGGATCAAGAGGACTCCCACATCAAGGATCAAGCACAAGGTTTCTCCCTTCTAAGTGGATTAAACCTCAAGATCGCCAGTGTCACCAAATTAGGGTTTTGGTCGACCAGGGCCTCCAGATGGGAATTTTCCTCTGGGGATGAGCCAACGCTTTAAGGCATAACCTATGATGCTCCAAGGAACATCATGAACCCCATCATCAAGTCAATTTAGCCTCAGGGGATGCATTCACCAAAAATCAGGAATTAGGGTTTCTTGACCTAATTCACCCCTAAGTTGACTTTTGGGACAAAACATGAGCCAAGACATTAAGAGAGGATTTAAGGGTCTCTAATACACTACATTGGTCCATTTGCAACAATGGATTGATCCAAGAAGCTTGATTCACAAGTTTCAATTTCATCTGAACCACAGTTAGGGTTTTGCGAGAAAAGTCAACTGTATCTTTGACTTTTGACCAGGACATGCTCCCAAACCCTAGGACATGAATCAATATACCCTATAACACGCATGGAACATGTCCATCAAGTTTGATTTAGGTCAAGGACATGATTTCCTAAAGGATTGCGCAGTTTGGAATTCATCTGATAAAAAGTCAACTGTGCACAAAAGTCAAACTTTGACTTTTTGAGATTTTTCATAAAAATGGTTTTTTAACCCTAAAATGATGTTAATATATGATTGGAATCATCATTCATCAAGAAAAATCAAGAAAAGTGGGATAACTTGCAAAAGGGGTAACCATAAAAACTTAGAAATTTTTCTAAGTTATGATACAAAGTGGCTAGGGTACCAACTTTGGAGGATCATAACTCCTAAACCACAAGGCCATTTTTCCCCATCCAAAGCTGATTTGTAGCTCTCATTACCCTCTACAAAAGCTCCAACTACACCTCACTCCAATTCATTGTTGATTCTGAGTTATGATTGGGCCAAAATGGTTAAAACATGAAAATACATCATTTTCCAACACTTAGAAAAATTCTGGCCAAGACAGATTTTGTTGAAAACACCAAAACTTGTGAGATCTTTTCACATAGTTGCAAGCTGAATCAAGTCTAAAGGTAAATATCAATGTTGTTGCATATGTTTCTAAGAATCCAAAGAACCTCTCAGCATGAATTGATTCAACTTGAGCCAAGAGGAATCCATGCCCAAAGTCATGCTGCTACAAGCTATTTTGGAAAAATCAGTTTGCATGTTTGCTTGCCACACACGATTTCTGAATCAAAACCAAGGATCATTATGCCATATGTACTCAAACTAATCACAATGCATCTGATCCAACATACAAAGCTGAGTCACAAAGCCAAGGAATCTTCCAACTTGAAGTTCATGCATTTTGGCACATTTTGCCTTGAATTCAAAGGGCATTAATGTGGAATAGTGTATTGTCAAGATTCTCACTCTCCTCAGTCAAGTTCTCTGATTAACCAACAATTAAAATGACTGAGGAATGTGATTTCAGTCAAGGCATAGTTGATCTATTTGGAGCAGCTGTTACACCTAATGCAAGAGGCATTTATGTCCAACCAATCCCTTTGAAGGTGATCTGATCCAGCAGCCATTCACTATTCCTCCAAGACAAGAGTTGATCACCTATAAATAGAGGTTCCAATGGATCATTCAAGGCACACCAAAGCACCTTATAGCATTGCTTTCTCCCATTCTCTCTTAAGTGCCAATTTCCTTTGTTTTCGAGCAACCACCATCGGGTTTTGAGTTGCAGCCCTAAGCAATCCATTCCAATTGCTCAGACACATCACATATGATGTATTTGAGGTGTCCAAACACTTAAACACCAACTGTAACACCCCTAGCTCAAAATCACCCTTCAACCAAGCCAATATGCCTCAATTATGCAGTTGGAGTTCTCCAACTTGATCCAAAGGTTTGCAGAGTGTTCCAAAGCTTGCAATACACTCCACAACATTCATTGAAGCTGTAGGGATCATCAAATCGCATATGGAACACCATCTGTGCAGAGTTCCATTTCATCTTGCATCAAGGTAAGCCTCAAAACTACATCTTCATGATCCATGCATATTTCCTCGCATGATATTTTTGTCAATTGCTTGCCATCATATGTTGAGTGTTTTCCCTCAAAAAATTGGATCATAGCCCTCATAACCATGTCTGCACGATTGCTTTTGCAAAATTAGGGTTCATACGGTTGTGATGATATAAGTTGCCATACACTGAAAATAAATGAAATCAAGTATTGCCATCTTGTTCCTTGTGAAAAAACGCATGAGTTTGGTATTTGAATCATGTCAAATGGTTGAGAGATGAGTGAGATAGGGGGCTTCATGCACGAGCTCGAGGAAGAAGATGGCCATGGCACCATTCTTCAGGTTTTCCAACCAAGTTCTCTATATATTTTTCCATTTGCCATACTATATTTGAATTGGCATTGCGCCCCAGTGGTTGATCAGCTGGTTTTGTGTGTATTGGCAAGCGAGAGATCTAGGGTTCGAATCCCCCTCGCCCCAGATCTCTTTCTTACCACTTTTTCTTTTTTTTTTTTGTTATTTTTCATATTTATTTTAAATGATTTGAAAAATTAATAACTCACTCAATTTTAATTATTTTTTATTGGTTCTTTTTGCAAAAAATCACAAGAATGTTGAAATATTTTATTACACAAAAAAATTAGATTTATATTATTTATTTAGAATAATTAGTATTTTTGTGAATAAATTCATTTTTATTATTTTTAAACTTTTGAAAAATAAATATTCATGTTGGAAAATCAACACCAAATAGGTTTTAATTCATCTTGTGATTAAAACCTCATTTTTCAAACCTAAAACCAAAATCACAAGTTGTTTATTCAAACTTATTTGGAATTTGTATCATTTTAATTAATTTTCTTTGAATAATTACTTTAAAAATGATGAAATTAGGGTTTTATTGATTTTCACCCTAACAAATTTTTCTAAACACTCAGGGGCCTCTAATAGAGTGTAAGACCCAAGCCTTTTTGTAAAATAAACCCATTTTGGGCCTCACTTATTGTATAAGTCCCTCTGTGTATTTTCAAAAACTTCGGCGAGATCGTCGCTTTCAAACAAATAACCCTGGGCCTACCCTCGAGTAATAAGACCCATTTCTTTTCCTAAAACTCACTTGGGCCTCTAATAGAGTGTAAGACCCAATCCCTTTTTGAAACCAAGAACTTTTGGGCCTCAGTCATTGTATAAGACCCACGGTGTTTTCAAAACCTCGGCGCGATCGTCGCCCTTTTTAAAATTAACTATTGGGCTTCTCCTTGAGCTATAAGACCCATTCAAAAATCATTTTTGGGCCTCTTGAGAGAGTGTAAGACCCACACCTTTGTACAGAAAACCTTTCACAGGCCTCAGTCACTTGTATAAGTCCCTGTACAAAACGAAAGTGCAATCACTAATGAAACCATGGGCCTCTCCTTGAGCTGTAAGCCCCAATTTTCCTTTCAAAGCACTTTCTCCTTTGATTTTGTAATATACTGTTTTCAACTTTTCTTTGTTGAACAACTAACAATACAGCATGGAAGCTCTACAACCGAGTAAGTGTTTACCCGCTTTCATATGTATATAACTGTACTGTGAGGCTGTTTCACTGTAAGTCTTCTTTCATAAACTCATATCAACTATGTAATAATAGTATAGATATTTAGAGTTTCCCCGGCAACTACGTCTAGAACTAGACAAAACCTCGTCTCCTTACAACAATTTTAGATAACTAGATATAAGAAATTCCCCCTTTGAACAGTTCATATACAGAAGGCCAATGTTCCAAGTGAAACCCCTTCTGGAACTGTTCATCAGCCTCCTCTTGGGCTTAGTGCAAGGACCCAAAGGCTTCCTAAAAGCATCCCCGCCTCCTCTTGGGCATTGCACAAGGACCCGTCGGGTTCTTAGAAGTTTTCACAGCCTCCTCTTAGGCTTTGTATAATGATTCTTCCTCCGAGAAGATAGCCTCCTCTTGGGCTTCATACAAATTGTCCCTCGGCTTCTTAAAAGTTTCCAGCCTCCTCTTGGGCTTCGTACAAATTGTCCCGACGACCTCTTAAAGGTATAGGAATAGAGATTAGTCATCTTAATAGAACAGTCTTTCAAAGAGTCTAGATCTTTCTACCGCAAACGTACTGTTCCTTAATTTCCCTTAAGCATAGTACAAAAGATAAAACTCTAGACTTGGACAGTCTAAGACCCTTAAGTCTCAAAGACATTCTCAAGCCCCTTTCAAGAATGGGAAGAACACCCGTAGACTTGGACGGTCTAAAACCCTTTGGATTCCCCATTTCCTTAGAGAATAGGAAATAATCCCAACCCTCAGATCAAGTCCATGAGTACAACATTACTCATATAAGAATTGATTTTCTCTTTTAACCAACCTACTGGACCTGTCACTCAACTGAAACAATTACTATAGCCTCCTCTTGGGCTTTGTACAATGATTCTCCCCAGCAGAGTTAACCCTTTTAGCCTCCATCTCGGGCTTCGTACGAGATACAAAAACACTCTCTTGTTGAGTATAAAAGACTCTCTTGTTGAGTCACCCATCCTTCAGCCTCCGTCTTGGGCATCGTACAAGACACAAAACACTCTCTTGTTGAGTATAAAAGATTCTCTTGTTGAATCACCCCTTTAGCCTCCATCTCGGGCTTCGTACAAGATACCAAAACACTCTCTTGTTAAGTATAAAAGACTCTCTTATTGAGTCAAACAAACTTTTAGCCTCCGTCTCGGGCTTCATACGAAACACCAAATCACTCTTTTGTTGAGTATAAAAGACTCTCATGTTAAGTCAAACCCCTTTGGCTTCCGTCTTGGGCTTCGTACAAGACACACAAAAAGACCCTCTTGTTGAGTCAAACCCTTTTAGCCTAAGTCTCGGGCTTTGTACAAAAAGCACATTTTCCCTGGAAAAGTCAGCCTTTTAGCCTCCTCTTAGGCTTTGTATAAGGAAACCCCAGTTGAGACAATAAACCTTTTAGTATCAAATCATGCCTTGCTCACAACATGCAAACATGAACAACTCCCCCTTTAGAGATGACAAATTCTCTCTAAAGTCAAAACCTCTTTAGCTTCATACCTTGGGCTTTGAACAAGATACAAAAAGACCTTTCAGCTTCACATCTTGGGCTTTGAACAAGATACAAATAAATCACATTTAGCTTCACGTCTTGGGCTTTGAACAAGACATAAAAACACCGTTTCCTCCCATGGAATAGGAGGAACTACGATCACTCTGATTTCCCTGTTTCGGTAAACGGGAATACGTAGGCATAAGATTGAAAGAAAAATCTTAGCGAGCACACTAATCAAAAACCCCAAATCCCTTACCTTCACACACCAATCAAAAAGCATCAGTCCTAACATCCTACCAATAGCATAGTCCCGTCATTTCAGCCTTAACAGAGTAAGCAGAAAGAGCCCCCACTTCCATATAGCATCCGTAACCTAATAGACCGCTGTTTAAACTCAGTATGTAAGCAGGGTTAGTTGGAGACATCTATTTCCCTTCCTTCATCAGCTTCAATAGTGAAATTCTGGTATCAGACGTGTGATGTTAAGGTGTGATGTCACAACAACACACTCTGCACAATGGACAGCAATAACAGTAAAATAACACCAAAAATTGTTGACCCAGTTCGGTTACAACCAACCTACTCTGGGGGCTACCAAGCCAGGGATGGAATTCACTACTTGTAGATATAATTTACAGACTCAACAACCCGTTGACAATCTCCTAAACTTATACTCTACTAATGACTTCCTACCTAAGAAACCACATAGGTATGAGAACACCACTCAATCCCTTACAAACACTCAAAGAACCCACTTTGAGTACCCTTGATCTTACTTCACAACTTCGATCAATCAACCACTCTCTATTGCTTCACAGCTTCTAGAGAGGACAGAAACTTAACACCTATTCAAACCCTAGAATAGTGTAAATACAACTCGTACAAAATACTCAAGACACTCAGCCTATGCTCTTGATCTTCTCTCTGTATTTCTGTACCTGTTTCCTTTGGTCTTGTGCGCTTTATATAGCTCCTTGAATTGGGCTTGGACTTGTCACTATATTTGATCAGATTTGTTAATTAAAACTGAATCTTCAAAACAGATTTTATCCCCAAAATCTTTTTAAATCTTCAACCTTTTAATTCTCCAACAGACCTGCAATCAAATCTCCCATGTAACAGAAAATATCTATCCCAAGATATTCTCATCCAATGAGTCAACCACTCTCCACAATTCTAGCTAACACGCGTGCCCTAACAACATCTGCACCTGCTGTTGTTAATTCTGCAGATCTAATGTTACAACATCACCTGTGTGACATCAAACATCCAACTTCAGCACTTAACTACTTAACACAGCCCAGTGTTAAGACTTCAATGTTACAACATCAGCACCTTGACATCAACATTGAATATACTTTGTTTTACCAAAATTCCAGCCAATCCAGGAACTAACAATCTCCCCCTTTGGCTAATTTTGGCTAAAACACTTTCTGCACTCTGCAATCAACTTCTGCACTCTGCACCTTCAGAGATTTCAGCAGCGGAATAAACTTCAGAAATTTGAAACTCATTAGCAGCAGTTTGACAATCTTCAAAGTCTTCATCACTTGATATGCTGCAGCACCATCTTCATTATTGACAACAGCCAATTGGTGCTCCCCCTCTAAAACATGAACCAGCATCACAGCTGTTCAGTAGCTCATAATGTGCAGCACTTCTCCCCCTAGATGTCTGCTTGGCTGCACTCTTCAAATGTCATGATATCTACACAAGTTTAGCCAAAACTCCCCCTTAATGCAGCAACAAACTTTTCAACTAAACACCTTTTAGCAGCATCAATCTAACTCCCTCTTAATATCTGCATCACATTAGCAGCATATGGCAATAATACTCTTGACTATCTTGGCTATTTTCTCCCCCTGTTTAGCCACAATTAGGCAAACTTCTATAAGAAGCCCTATTAACTATAGTCAGTACACCCTAGCTCTCATTGTTAGCCTCTCAGTTAGTAAACAGGCAAAACAAATCATAGAAGGAAACTAAAACATACACAGTGCACAACACAATATTCAAATTACAAATCCAAAAAAAACTACAAACTGAAACTACTAAAGGCAAGAGAAGATAAGCTAGTCTTCTTCTGAACTAGATTGTTCTCCAGGATTCTCTTTCTCCTCCTCAGAGCTATCCCCACTGGCATCAACTTCATCTTCCTCAGAGCCATCAACATTGTTCTCAACATCATCACCACTGTTCAGTTCTAAGTGCTGGATCAGCTTTTCAAGTCTCTCTTTTCTAACCAAACTGGTACTTATGACTGCATCAAGGTCTTTGCACATGGTCTTTAATTCTCTGATCAGTTCAGCCCTTGTAGTCTTCTTCTTGACTTCAGTAGTTGAAGTTAGAACAATGTCTGGAACATGATGTCCTGAAAAAAGTTTAGGGTGTAGGGACAAGGCTGTCTTCCTCTGGCAGGCTATGTCTGAGCTTGTTAAAGTTTCAGGATGTTGCTCCAAGATGATACCACACATAAGAGATGGGAATGCTATGGGTAACTTGATAGCGTTTGTTTCAGCATGTTTCACCACTTGCTCAAAGATGTAGCTGCCATAGTCAAACTTAATCTTCTTCCCGATAGTACAGATAAACCTGCCCAATCCAACAACGATTGTTGACTTGTGGTTTGTTGGCACCCAGTTGGCAGCACCAATTCTGTGAAGAATTGCATACTTGATGCTAAGTTTACTAGCTGGCAACTTCCTTTTCAATGGCCAAACCCTTATCTGACCAGCTGTAATCTCTTTACATATATCATTATTAGTCATCTCAAGTTCACTATACTCTTCATCATCTCTTCCTAGATACTTATTGATAGTACTAGGAGAGAAATTAATGCACTTTCCTCTCACATAAACTTTCATGAAATCAATGCTTTTTTTATCAGTAATATTTCTAGCAATGTTGACAACAAATTCTTTGACAAGACTTTCATAACACTTAGGAAACTTGGTCACAGTTTTTACCAATCCAGCCTCAGTAATCAGCTCCATGATATCCTTTATTTCTAAAGCTTCTTTCCCAAGCTCCCTCTCTAGGGCCAGTCTTCTCTGACATACAAATTTCCATAACGGTGCACTGCTGGCATAATGAAAGGAAATGTTGTCGATTGGAACTTCAGGTACTTTGTCAGAGATTCTCTTCAAAATTGTCCTTCTGATAGGTGTGATGTCATCATCCTCATCACCACGGTCAGAAATAGAGTCTTCCCTTATTTTCCTCTTTTTGGATTTCACAGCCACTTTGCTCCATGGCTTGGTTGGACCAACAACAATTTTCTTCTTGCCTTCAGACTTCTTCGGAGAGGATTCAACGGTCTTTCCTTTCCTTGTCTTCAGTCTCTTAGCAATACTTGGGACAACTTTTCCAATGATTTCATCATCAGATAAGTCAACTACATTGATCACATCCTCATTCTTTTCTTCCCCAGCAGGTGAAGTTCCAACATCTTCCTTAACATTAGCTTCCTCCTGTACATCATCTTCTTCTATTCTTACTTCAGAATCTTTAACAACAGACATAGCAAGTCTATGAAGATTTGTAGCTGCACTTTGCATGTCACTCTTTTCCCTTTCAGAATGTTCCGCAGGCATTTGTCTCAGTAGTCTAGGTATACCTAAGCTTTTATCCACGTCTACCCTTTCCTCAACAGTTTGAGAAGTGGATGACCTAGGTGCTGTTTTATTACTAAATATCACACTCGTAACAAGCTTTTTCGTTTCATTATTTCTAAAAATAGTCCCAGCCCTTTTTGGAACAAGTTTGGAAGGTCTAGATTTACCTGATTCAGGAAGAATGGTTGAGAGGGGCTCAATGTCCATGGGATTGAATGCTGATCCTTCGTCAGGGGAAACCCTAGCTCTTTCTTTTGTGGAATTCTGACACTCAGATTTCTTGGATGGAGATGCCATGACTCTTTTCAGTGAGAGTTGATTCTTGAAGTCGAAGGAGTTGATTCGTTGCGAGAGCAGAGCTTTGAAGACGCGTGATGTTGTAGTACCGGGAAAGGGGGTTCTGAGGCTAGGAGCTTGATTTGGAGTGTCAATGACTTTTTCCCTCCACAAAAACTTTCCTTTTAAAACACTCACATCAGAACTTGTTAACTTTGAGTGACCTTTCAGCATCCTGATGTCATAGTCTGATGTTATAACATCAACTTGTACATCACTAGTTGAATCTCCTTCAAGAGAGGTCCACTGATAACAGTTGTCTTTGGTTCTGGCACCCTTCATAACAATCTGATTATGCTCATCAGAAACCACACACTCATGCTTAGTGTAGTTTACCTTGTACCCTTCATCACACAACTGGCTTATGCTGATCAAATTTGCACTTAAGCCATTGACAAACATAACATTGTCAAGTTCAGGTCTACCATTACCTTGCACTTTCCCAACACCTGCAACAACACCTTTTTCTCCATTGCCAAATATGACCTCATGAGAGGGGCAGGGTCTAAGATCATCAAACATGGATCTACATCCAGACATGTGCTTGGAACACCCACTGTCAAAATACCATGCTCCTTCTTTATCACCCATGTGAGCCAATAAGCATTTCACCTTCTCCTTAGGTACCCATTGTTTAACAACTTTGGGCCTGTGCTCTCTCCATCTATTTTGAGGTTGAGGGTATCCATGTAGCTTGTAGCAAGAGTACTGCATATGTCTAAATCTTCCACAATAATAACATCTCACCCTTTCATCTCTGAATCTTCTGCCATAATGAGATTGCTTATGCTGCCATCCATAATGTGGTCTCATCCTACCATAACTGCCCTGCCATCTATTATGTTGATATCTTCTCCCATAAGACGGCTGAGAATGCTGTTTCTTGGATTGTCTCCCATGATGGTGTGGCTTTCTTCTTCCATATATATAAGGAACAGCATTGGTGTATCCATAACCATAACCATACCAGTTGTCCTGATGTTGAGACATCTGATGAGACATGTGCTGTTTGAACTGAGCAGCTTGCATGCTCTCATGGTATTGTGGGGGCATATATTGGCTGGCTCCCTGTGGCTGCTTTCTCTTCTGATAGGGACCAATCTTCTTCTCAATCTTCTTATCAGCTTTCTTAGGGGTAGGATCCTGCTTCTTTGGCTGATGTTGAGATGAAAGTTGTGATACTTCCTTCTTTGAACCTGAAGTGCTTCCTTCTGAAGTTCCCTTGTCCTCAGCCACATAACCTATCCCAGCTTTGTCTCTAGCAGCTTTTTCTGACTGAAGTATCTTGTCAAGTATGTCTGTACCACAGCTCAGCATCCTAACAGACTTGGTCATTTGATCAAGATGAGCTCTAACTAGCACCACTTCATTTTCCAGATCTGTCTTTTCATTCTCTAGCTGAGCAATCTGTTGCTTGTGGCACTTGTTTTCTTGACAAATCTCAGCACTTGTTAAACACAGCTCTTGATAGGTAGATGCTAACTCCTCATAAGTTACTTCTCCATCACTAAAATCATCATCAGAAACCTCAGCTCCTGTTAAAGCTCTCACATGCTTTACTGACTCGCCTTCACTTTCACTTTCAGAGTCAGACCAGGAAACTGTCATGCCCTTCTTCTGCTTTTTCAAGAAGGTGGGACATTCTTTCTTGACATGTCCATACCCTTCACACTCAAAGCACTACATTCCTTTATCTTGGGCAGTTTTCTCTTCATCCTTCTTGCTGGTGTCAGAAGTCATGTTCTTAACATTAGGCCTGGAGTTATTATTCATTCTCCTGAATACTTTGGTGAACTGTCTTCCCAACATCACTATGGCCTGAGATAGATCCTCCTGGGATTCAGATCTCTTCCCTTCTTCTTCACCATTTGTCACCAGGGCTATACTCTTTGGCTTCTTTTCTGGTTCTTCCTCATTCAACCCAAGCTCAAAGGTTTGAAGGAATCCAATGAGCTCATCAACTCTCATCTGGCTGATGTCTTGTGATTCTTCAATGGCAGTAACCTTCATCTTATACTTCTTAGGTAGCGACCTAAGGATCTTCCTCACAAGCTTTTCATTAGACATCTTCTCTCCAAGAGCACTAGATGCATTGGCCAGCTCAAGAACACTCATGTGGAAATCATGAATAGTCTCATCTTCCTTCATCTTCAGGCTTTCAAATTTTGATGTTAAAATCTGAAGTCGTGACATCTTGACTCTAGATGTTCCTTCATGAGTAGCCTGCAAGATATCCCAAGCTACCTTAGCAACTTCACAGGTATTGATTAACCTGAAGATATTCTTATCCACTCCATTGAAGATGGCATTTAGAGCTTTGGAATTTCCAAGGGCGAGCTCATCTTCCTCCTTGGTCCATTCTTCTTCAGGCTTTAGCTTAGAGGTGCCTTCTATATCTTTACCAGCATCGTCCTTCTCACACATGATAGGAGCTTTCCATTCTTTAATAACAGCCTTCCAAGCCCTACTGTCCAAGGATTTTAAGAAGGTGGTCATCCTTGGCTTCCAATAGTTATAATTGGATCCATCCAAAATAGGGGGTCTGTTGACGAATCCTCCAACTTCTTTGTCCATCTTTACACCAGAAAGTAACTTCCGTAGATCTCACCCAGAGACAGACAGGATGCCTGCTCTGATACCAATTGAAATTCTGGTATCAGACATGTGATGTTAAGGTGTGATGTCACAACAACACACTCTGCACAATGGACAGCAATAACAGTAAAATAACACCAAAAATTGTTGACCCAGTTCGGTTACAACCAACCTACTCTGGGGGCTACCAAGCCAGGGATGGAATTCACTACTTGTAGATATAATTTACAGAGTCAACAACCCGTTGACAATCTCCTAAACTTATACTCTACTAATGACTTCCTACCTAAGAAACCACTTAGGTATGAGAACACCACTCAATCCCTTACAAACACTCAAAGAACCCACTTTGAGTACCCTTGATCTTACTTCACAGCTTCGATCAATCAACCACTCTCTATTGCTTCACAGCTTCTAGAGAGGACAGAAACTTAACACCTATTCAAACCCTAGAATAGTGTAAATACAACTCGTACAAAATACTCAAGACACTCAGCCTATGCTCTTGATCTTCTCTCTGTATTTCTGTACCTGTTTCCTTTGGTCTTGTGCGCTTTATATAGCTCCTTGAATTGGGCTTGGACTTGTCACTATATTTGATCAGATTTGTTAATTAAAACTGAATCTTCAAAACAGATTTTATCCCCAAAATCTTTTTAAATCTTCAACCTTTTAATTCTCCAACAGACCTGCAATCAAATCTCCCATGTAACAGAAAATATCTATCCCAAGATATTCTCATCCAATGAGTCAACCACTCTCCACAATTCCAGCTAACACGCGTGCCCTAACAACATCTGCACCTGCTGTTGTTAATTCTGCAGATCTAATGTTACAACATCACCTGTGTGACATCAGACATCCAACTTCAGCACTTAACTACTTAACACAGCCCAGTGTTAATACTTCAATGTTACAACATCAGCACCTTGACATCAACATTGAATATACTTTGTTTTACCAAAATTCCAGCCAATCCAGGAACTAACAAATAGGATAAAAAATGAATCGACCTGTAGTACCCCCAAAGAGTGACAGTGCTTAAGAACCACGTCCAAAATCGCTCGCTACAGAAAAATGGCGCCCACCGTGGGGCCCTTCTTTCTTTCTTACAAGCTAGGGTAAAAACCTTGGACAAGTTATTTTCATGACGGTTTCATCGGGGAATGTCACTCTTGCTAGGATCGGCCCTCACTAGGATCTTAGGTCAAAACCTTTAAGTTGGGAAAGTGCCACAGAATGGCGACTCCGCCGGGGAGCCATTTTCTGTCAGGAGCATAGGATTCATAGCTCTTAAAAGTCTAGGACATTAGGACAAATATATATACTGCTTTTCCTAATTGATATCTGTGTTTATTTTTCTGTTAATGGGAATGCGTGTGATGTCGCATGTGGAAAGATTGAGTATACACCTAGGAAAAACCTCTTTCAGTAGTACGGAAGCTATCGGAAATAGTTGTCATGCGATACTACCCTCTTCTGAGGTTCTTCGAAATAACATCACCTAGCACGGTTCCCGGCCCGCTGATGTTATCTCGACAAGAATCAATGATTTTGAGAGACAGGTAAAAAAATCACTAGTATAAACCTTTGGGATGGGTAGAGCCTTGGCTTCATGACACCGACCCTTTGACCTCATGTTTTTTCTATGTTTTTGTGTGCTGCATTCATGCATTCATTTTAAAAAACATTAAACGAAGAAAATTTTCTCTTCTAGTCTCTCCTTTTCAAATTAAACTAAGACAATGATTACAAATGTCATATAAAGAAGATTGGTCTAATGGATTTCGGTAGAATGAGAACTCATAAGTACACCCTAAAGGTTCCAAAGTTAGAGGATTTGAGAGGTTTGGCAAGGATGATCGCTAACCATGAGACTTTCAGAGCTAAGTACGGAGGTCTGCTACCTCTGTTAAGGGTCCATGTGATTGAAAGAATCATGGAGGCACTCATTCAATTTTACGATCCATTCTATCACTGTTTTACATTCCCGTATTACCAGCTCGCACCAACGCTGGCGGAGTATTCTCACCTGACTTGTTTACATATTACTGATCAAGCTCCCTTTTCTGGACTGGAAGAAATTCCAAAGGATCAAATCATTGCAAGAGCAATCTATTTGGATGAGTCATAAGTCAAGACTCACATGACCACCAAGGGAGGAATCCCAAGTTTACCAGCCAAGTTTCTGGTAAAGAAAGCTCTGTACTTTGCTAGTATAGGGAACGTGACTGCTTTTGAAAGCATCTTTGTTTTACTCACCTACGGGTTATTTCTGTTTCCCAACATTGATAACTTCGTCGATATCAACGCCATTAAGGTTTTTCTCATTGGAAACCTTGTACCGACTTTGCTCGCAGATGCGTATCATTCTGCACATTTAAGGAATTTATACAACGGAGGAATGATCACGTGCTGTGTACCCCTGCTATATAAATGGTTTATTTCCCATTTGCCTAAATCTGCCGCTTTTTAGGATCATAAGAGTGCCTTACGTTGGTCACAGAAAATCATGTCTCTTACCAACTCTGACATAGATTGGTACAATAGGATCTACGACGGGATCAGGATCATTGACCGTTGTGGAAACTTCCCCAACGTACCCCTTATAGGAACTAAGGGGGGAATCAATTATCATCCAGTTTTAGTTCGTCGTCAATTTGGATACCCGATGAGGCATGTCCCGCATAACGCTCATCTGGAAGGTCTTTTCTTCAAGGAAGGAGAAAATGACAGGGCACTAAATATGGAAATAGTGTATGCTTGGAAACATGTTCATAAGAAAGGACAGGAGTCTCTAGGAAAACCGGACTGTGTCTCAGTGGAGCGTTATCTCCACTGGGTACAAACTAGAGCTCTCAAGCTAAAGATGCCTTATCCTCGTCACGGAGTTCTTCTGCCAAGGGAATCTGTGATGTACTTCATGACTGAAACGAAAAAACTTCATGTTACTCTCAACAAAGTTCAACAGGAGAGGAGGTCTTGGAAGAAAAAGGTACCGCATTCTCAATGTGGAATGTACCAAAATACAGCAACTGCTGAAAGATAAGGATGCTCTAATTAAGATTTGGAGCAACATGCTGTAGAGAATCAGGATGACCAAAGGAATTTACTCGCTCCTTTCACTTGGCAAAGGAATGACAACCCAACAACGGCTCAAGAGCCCCGGTCCAAGAAAAGGAAAGTACCAGAATCAGCACCCGAGTTCTCCTCAAAGAGGACTCGGGACCCATTAGCTTAGGTTTCTGTTTCCGCACCTTGTAATTTACTGTATTTTCATTTCCACAATCCTTCGAATTCAATAAAATGGGGTTTCCCCACTGTTTGATATTTGCAATCTAATTGTCGAAGTTTACTTTTGATTAAACAAAAAAAAAACAATTAATATAATCATTGCATTCATCATTCTCACGTCACGTATTCTTCTTACCTACGAATCTCAAGTTCGTGTCTCGGTTCTAGAGTCAAACTGTCTCATTCGTACAATACTCGGGCCAATCGTCAGAAAAAGATGGATGATCTCGAGGAAGAGAACAGAGAGTTGAAAGAAGAAATCGACGCTCTGAGAGAGGATATGAGAAAACTTCGTAACGACATGCAAGCCATGGCAGAAGCTCAGCTACAAAAAACTGTGATCTCAGAGATCACCTCAACGCCCATAGTGGAGAAGTATGATCCTAGGTATCAAATGCCGAAAGGTTATCCCTGGGGCATACCTGTTAACTATATCCCAGAAGGATATGTTCCGCTGATCACTGAAGATCAGGGAATCATAGCAGAAGCCGCTGGGCCTGAAGGTTACAAACTTCAGGAAAGCGAGGATGCCAGAGGCATAATGAGGACTCCTAAAGGTTACAAACTTCGGGAAACACCAAGATTCACTGTCATAGTAACGGTACCACCCCCTGTGGTGCACACTGTCCTGGAAGGACATATTCCACAGATACCTTCTGGTAGAAAGGAAAGTATGTTCGATAGAATGGATGAATTCCAGGAGTAGTTCCTGGAAATACAGAAGGAACTGCAGGCCCTTCGCGGTCAGGATTTGTTTGGAAAGGATGCCGCGGACCTCTGCTTGGTCCCCAATGTGAAAGTCCCGTACAAGTTCCAAGTGCCCGATTTTGGAAAATACAATTGTAACTCTTGCCCTCAAAGCCATTTGGTGATGTACGCTCGGCGAATGTCAGCTCAGACGGAGAATCAGGATCTACTAATCCACTACTTTCAGGATAGTTTAACTGGTGCCGCATTAAAATGGTACATGGGTTTAAACCGCGCTACGATTAGCACTTTCAGAGATCTTGGCACTGCCTTCGTCCAACAATATAAATACAATTTGGACATGGCACTAGACAGAGATCAACTCAGATCAATGTCGCAAAAGGACAAGGAAACCTTTAAGGAATACGCTCAGAGATGGCGTGAAATTTCCGTTCAAATTTGTCCACCTCTTGAGGAAAAAGAGATGACAAAGATCTTCTTAAAGACCTTAAGCTCATTTTACTACGACCGAATGGTTGCCAGTGCGCCCAGCGACTTCACCGAAATGGTCGGTATGGGAGTACGTCTCGAGGAAGCCGTTCAAGAAGGACGTCTAGTCAAAGACACTGGGTCGACAGGCGGTACTAAAAAATACGGTAGTGCTCTCCCTAAGAAAAAGGAGAAAGATATTGGGAATATCTCTCTTGGAAAGCAAAGGCGACGGTACCAACCAGTAGCAGACTCCTGTTATTAACCCTGCGCCTGTTTCTATGTATCAACCTCAGGTTGCTCAAAGCCAACCACATTCGCAGCAATTTCAGCAAAGGACACAACAGCTTCTTCAGCAGGCCCGTCCTCAATACAACAACAACCGTGCAACGCGGACACCAGGATTTGATCCTATACCCGTATCGTACGCGGAACTATTTCCGTTACTACTGGCTAAGGGGCATATCCAGACTAAGTCTCCTTTTACAGTACCGGAAAATCCACCTTTTTGGTTTAAGGTGGATCAGACTTGCCCTTACCATCAAGGAGGACCAGGGCATAACATAGAGAACTGTCCCAGTTTCAAATCCGATGTGCAAAAGCTTGTTAGGAGCGGGGTCTTATCTTTCAAAGATACGAATCCGAATGTTCTCACAAACCCGCTGCCTCAACACGAGAAAGCTGCAGTCAATTTGATAGAGGGAGAGTCTAACAACACCTATCAAATTCACGATGTACTCTTATTGAGGGCCAACTTGGTTAAGATGCATTGTAGACAGAGTGGATATGGCCATGTGCCACCTCATAATTATCACCAGTGTGATATCTGCTCTAAAAGCAATCGAGGATGTTATGTGGTGCAATCAGCTCTACAGGAACAGATGGATCTCGGATGGATCCAAGAGCATCGAGTTCGTGGAGTTAACATGGTTTATACGAATTCCAACATCATTTAAAGCCACGATATCCGTGCGATGAATGTCAACTTGGTGGCAATGCACTCAAGGCAAAGCCAGTATCATAATCTGCCGCGTCACGATTATAATTCCTGTCTGACTTGCTCGGTAAACAAACAGGGATGCTCTTTTGTACAAGAGGCCCTCCAGCGTCAGATGGATCTTGGATGGATCCAAGACTACCATGATAGGAATCATTATCAAATCAACATGGTTCAAATCTTCGATATTCGCTTGATGGATACCAGCCTGGTGGAGTTACATGCTAAACAGGTCCGACTCGAGTTCCTGGTATCACATGATTATTAGAGCTGTAAAGCGGGTTGCGAAAACGATCAAGGCTGTGCCCTTGTCCAGGAAACACTTCAGCACTTGTTGAACCACTGGTGGCTTCCAATCTATATAGACGAAGACACCCAGCAAATTAGTATCACTAACGGAAATCCTACTAGATATCAAGGTCAGGATGTTCGGTCGATGGAAACAGACCTCGTCAGGTTACACTGTATTCAAAGCGGACGTGGCCAGGTGCCACTACACAACTATGAGCGTTGTGGAGTTTACTCAGTGGATAATCAAGGATGCTACCTCGTGCGAGCAGCCCTTCAAAGTCAGTTGGACTGCAAAGAGATTCAACCATGGTCAAGTTCGGAATCAGTCAACTACCTCGCTGATCAAATCGAGGACGTTGTTGTAATCTCTGATCATCAGAGGACTAGGGATGTTTGTGCCATCATCCCCCTACTTGACGAATCGAGAGTTCCCAACCAGGAACGGATCAAAATTACGTACGATGGTCATAAAAATAAGAAGGTTCCCATAGTCATCTATCTACCGGGATCACTACCGTATGAATCAACTAAAGCTATCCCTTACAAGTACGGTGCAACAACAATTGAGAATGGAAGGGAAATTCCGTTACCCTCCATCGTGAATATTGCAGACATCAATCGAGTAACACGGAGTGGTCGAATCTTCAGCAGGGGAGTTGGAGAACCCAGCAAAGAAAAGGAACCTCAGACGGAAGTTCCCAATCCACCGGTTGGTCAGTCCGGTAATCCCGACCTTTTGAAAAACAACGATGAGATGATGAAGCTCATCCAGAGGAGTGAATACAACATTGTTGACCAAATGTTATAGACTCCTTCAAAGATCTCAGTGTTATCACTGTTACTTAGTTCAGAAGTGCACAGGGAGGCTCTACAGAAAGTCTTAGAGCAAGTGGAACAGGATGTAACAATTAGACAATTTGATAGCATTGTCTCTAACATCACTTCCTACAATAACTTAGGATTTAGTGATGAGGAATTACTTGAAGAGGGTCGCCGTCATAACATGGCACTCAATATTACAGTCAACTGCCAGGACGATGCTTTAGCCAGCGTACTGGTAGACACAGGGTCATCCCTGAATGTTATGCCAAAGTCCACTTTGATGCAATTATCATTCAAAGGACCTCCTATGAGAACCAGCGAGGTCCTTGTCAAAGTATTTGACGGATCCAGAAAAACGGTTATCGGCGAAGTCGACCTTCCCATAACTATCGGTCCTCACACTTTCCAAGTCACCTTCCAGGTCATAGACATCCGGGAAACATACAGTTATTTATTAGGAAGACCTTGGATACATCAGGCTGGGGCGGTCACTTCAACCCTCTACCAAAAGCTAAAGTTCGTCCAGAACGACCAACTCATTACAGTCTGTGGAGAACAGGCCTTGCTCGTAAGCAATTTATCGTCATCCACTTATGTAGAACCGGAGGGGGTAATTGGAATTCAGTTCCAAGCGCTTTCGCTACACAAGGATAATCAATCTGAGAGAGGAATCTCGATTTCCTCGTACAAAGATGCTATCAAAGCGGTCGAGAGTACCAATACAACAGGATGGGGATAGCTTGTTATTCCTACTAACAATAAGAAAAAGAAAGGTATTGGCTTTTCCTCAACCTGTACCCGGACTGCTACTAACAATGAAAGTCTTCATCCCATTCAGGACTTCTTCCACAATGGAGGTTTCCTTCACCCAGTGTCTCAAGAAGTGCATACCATCAGCGAGGGTGACTCCTCCGATACAGATGAAGAATGGAAGTCCTATCTTAACGAGGACGGTTATATGTCTCAGGGAGAAACACAAACTCCCTTTTGCTTTCCTGCACAGAGCCCGAGATTTATACCAAGGTCAGACGTCGAAATGGTATATGGAGATTGTGATCCGGAAGGATGCAGTGCTCCACTAAATTCGTTAGAGGAGGACACTCTGATGAAAGACAACTTTGACCACGACTACTATGGCCCGATGGATGACCTGCCAATGTGGCAGCCTTACCCAGGAAACTTGGGGCAAGAGAGTCATCCTAAAAAAGAAAATCAGCTGAGCATCATTGAACAGAATACCTGTGTCCCCGCCATGTCATGGGATCGACACCCAGGTTATCCTCAAAGCACCCAGCACGACGATGAATTCGCAACGTTTGCAGGACTAGAGTTCATCAACTATGCTTTTCCCGAGGTCAATGTCATCGAGAGAGATGACTCCTCCAGCTCCAAAGAAGTGTGGGACACCTTGGGACAACCGAGTGGAAAATTCGACTTCATGGTCAAATACACCGCTCCTGAAAGCTCTCGTATTAGGTTCAAAGACATCCAGCCAACTGGATAGGGAGATACAACTGAGACTACAAATACTATGCAAAATACAACTAAGGAATCCTCCTACGACAACTCTGCCTGGGAGGCAGATTCCAATGATCCTACTCCACCAGAAATCAGCGTTATTTCTGAAGACAAATCAAGGAAGGTACCAGACTTTGTGATTCACTGAGGAGTTCGCCGCCAATGGGTCGTTGTCGATGTTCCGAAGATTGTTCATAAGTCTAAGTAATTGCCATCTTTACTTTAACCTTTCACCTTGCCCAGGTGAAATGGATGTTTTGATAGGGCTCGCTTTCTGTAATTTTCCCTCTTCGCTTCGCCCAAAGCGACAGAGTTTTGTTTTATAGGGCTGTAGTTTCAAGAATCGACTTGTTCATTAATAAAATAACGTCGTTCTGTAAATTCCGCATTAATTGCTGTTTTCTCTTTTCGCTTTTCTTAGAAAATGGTAATCCTAAAAAACAACTCAATAATAGAAACAAGCAGTAAAAAAAATATACACTGCACACACTTTTGCATTCTCTCTACCTCTTCTAAACACAAATCATCACGTCATGCAGATTGCTTGTTTTAAACCCAGTTGAAACATATGATCCAATGCCTTCTCTCAACTTTGAGTTCCCGGTATTTGAGGCTGAAGAAGAAAATGACGACGAAATTTCAGAGGAGATCTCCTGACTACCCAAACAAGAGGAAAGGTCCATCGAACCTCATAAAGAGTCGTTGGAAATGGTAAACTTAGGTTTGGAAGAGGAGAGAAAAGAAATCAGGATAGGGGCACTACTCAGTCCAACTGCCAGAGAGGCTTTGATAAAGCTTCTCAAAGAGTTTCCCGATGTATTCGCTTGGTCCTATTAGGATATGCCAGGGTTGGATACCAGCATCGTGGAGCATCACTTACCGTTGAAATCAGAATGTCCACTAGTAAAACAGAGGTTGAGACAGACTCACCCGGACATGGCCATCAAAATCAAAGAGGAAGTACAAAAACAGATTGACGCGGGTTTCCTCGTTGCGTCTGAATATCCTCAATGGTTAGCCAACATCGTACCTGTTCCGAAAAAGGATGAAAAGGTCAGAATGTGTGTCGATTACAGAGATCTAAACAAGGCTAGTTCGAAGGACGACTTTCCTTTACCACACATTGACATGCTGGTAGACAGTACAACAAAGTTCAAAGTTTTCTCCTTCATGGATGGATTCTCGGGCTATAATCAAATCAAAATGGCGCTGAAAGACATGGAGAAAACTTCGTTCATTACCCCATGGGGTACTTTTGGTTACAAGGTAATGTCGTTCGGGTTGAAGAACGCTGGGGCAACCTATCAACGGGCCATGACTACTCTGTTTCATGACATAATACACAAAGAAATCGAGGTATATGTCGATGATATGATTGCAAAATCTAAAATAGAAGAGGAGCATGTGACCCACCTGTCAAAGCTATTCGAACGTTTGAGAAAGTACAAACTCCGCTTGAATCCCAACAAGTGCACCTTCGGTGTCCGTTCAGGGAAACTTTTAGGGTTCATCGTCAGCTAGAAAGGAATTGAGGTTGATCCTGGCAAGGTCAAGGCCATTCAAGAAATGCCTTCTCCGAAAACCGAAAAACAAGTCAGAGGGTTCCTGGGACGTTTGAACTACATCTCCAGATTCATATTCCTCATGACCGCGACATGTGTGCCGATTTTTAAATTACTTAAAAAGAACCAAGATTGTGTTTAGACAGAAGACTGCCAAACCGCCTTCGACAGTATCAAGGAATACCTGTCGAACCCACCGATTCTATCACCTCCAGTGGAAGGAAGACCACTGATCATCTACCTCACAGTCTTGGAAGACTCAATGGGTTGTGTACTTGGCCAACAAGACGAAACCAAAAGGAAAAAGTCTGCCATCTACTATCTGAGCAAGAAATTCATCGACTGCGAGACTCGGTACACTATGCTTGAGAAAACTTGATGTGCTTTGGCTTGGGCAGCCAAACATCTTCGCCAGTACATGATTCGTCACACTACTTGGTTGGTCTCCGAAATGGATCCAATCAAGTATGTATTTGAAAAGCCTGCTCTCACGAGAATGATTGCCCGTTGGCAGATGTTGTTATCAGAATATGACATCGAATACCACGCTCAGAAAGTCGTAAAAGAAAGTGTTTTAGCCGATCATTTGGCTCATCAACCGATTGAAGATCAGGAATCATTCAGATTTGAATTCCCAGACAAAGATGTCATGTACTTGAAAATGAAAGATTGTGATGAACCACTACCCAGTGAAGGGCCAGAACCAGGTTTCCCAATGGGGACTTATCTTTGACGGAGCTGTCAATCATTATGGAAATGGAATTAGGGCAATCATTGTCACCCCTCAGGGTACCCACATTCCTTTCAACACCAGACTTACATTCAAGTGCACAAACAACGAGGCCGAATACGAAGCTTGTATCGTGGGTCTCGAAGAAGCGATCGACTTAAGGATTAAGAACTTGGATGTATACGGCGATTCAACCCTGGTTATCAATCAGGTCGAAGGAGATTGGAACATATACCAATCAGGATTGATTCCTTACAAAGACTATGCGAGAAGGTTGTTACCATTCTTCAACAGAATCGAGTTTCATCATATCTCTCGTGAAGAGAATCACATGGCTGATGCATTAGCCACTCCCTCTTCCATGATTAGCGTGGGTCAATGGAATGACCTACCTAAGATCGACATAATGCGCCTTGAGCGGCCCGCTTACATCTTCACGATTGAAGCGGTCATAGACAACAAACCTTGGTATCATGATATCAAATGCTTCCTTCAGAAACAGGAGTACCCACTTGGGGCATCCAGAAAAGATAGAGAAACCCTTAGAAGGCTGGCAGGCAGTTTCTTCCTCAGCGGTGATACCTGTCATACCCCAAATTTTGACCACTAAGATTTCCCATCATTGTGAAAATCATCATCACAATATAGAGGAACCATCATACCTCATCAGTCTCCCCAAAGATGGGTGAGCATCCACTACAATCAAATTTAGGGTTTCAAGCCCTCTTAGAGTTCTTAGACAAAGGATCAATCAAGAAATGACATGATCTTCAACTTGTCTAACCTCCCAAACATCTACAATGGATCAAGAGGACTCCCACTTTAAGGATTAAGCACAAGGCTGCTCCCTTCCAGGTGGATCAAGCCTCAAGATCGCCAGTGTCACCAAATTAGGGTTTGGTCGACCAGGGCCTCCAGATGGAAATTTTCCTCTGGGAATGAGCCAATGCTTCAAAGCATAACCTAATATACTCCATGGAACCTCATGGGCCCAAGCATCAAGTCAATTTGACCTCAGGGGATGCATACATAAAAAATCAGGAATTAGGGTTTCTTGACCTAATTCACCCCTAAGTTAACTTTTGGGACAAATCATGAGCCAAGACCTCAAGAGAGGATTTGAGGGTCTCCAACATACCACATTTATCCATTTGTAACAATGGATTGATCCAGGAAGCTTGAGCAGGAAGTCTCAATTTCATCAGTACCACAGTTAGGGTTTTGAGGAAAAAGTCAACTGTATCTCTGAATTTTGACCAGGACATGCTCCCAAACCCTAGGACATGATTCAATATACCCTATAACACCCATGGAACATGTCCATCAAGTTTGATTTAGGTCAAGGACATGATTTCCTAAAGGATTGCACAGTTTGGAATTCATCTGATAAAAAGTCAACTGTGCACAAAAGTCAACTTTGACTTTTTGAGATTTTTCATAAAAATGATTTTTTAACCCTAAAATGATGTTAATGTATGATTGGAATCATCATTCATCAAGAAAAATCAAGAAAAGTGGGATAACTTGTAAAAGGGGTAACCATAAAAACTTAGAAAATTTTCTAAGTTATGAACAAAGTGGCAAGGGTACCAACTTTGGAGGATCATAACTCCTAAACCACAAAGCCATTTTTCCCCATCCAAAGCTTGATTTGTAGATCTCATTGCCCTCTACAAAAGCTTAAAACTGACTTCCCTCCAAATTCCTCATGGATTTTGAGTTATGGAATGATCAAAATCACAAAAAGTGAAAATGTCACTTTTCCAACACTTAGTGAAATTTTCACTAAGTCAGAATCTGCCTTCACTTTTTTCCAAATGTAGGGGGATTTTTCACTTGGATCCAAAAGGTATCAAAACCAAATATGATCAAACAATTGTTGTATTATATGAGGGCTTTCCAAAATGGCCAAGAACATCACCAAATTCCACTTGAGTCATGAGATATGACAATGGCAATATGCCTTGCTGAAAACTACCAAGGCTAGGCAGAATTTTGCATTTTTGCTCGATTTGGAAAAATCAGATAATTCCAAGCCTTGTCATCACTTTGGACACATCTGAGGATCAAATCTAAAGGGGACAAACACTGAGCCAAGCCTCCAAAGTCCTTGGAACAAGAAGTAGCATGCCAAACCTAGAATTGCCTAAAGAGGGACAAGACTCCAACTTTGGATTGGAGCATTCAATGCATACACCAAGGTGGCATGGAATGAGTCATTTGCAACTGAATTCAGTCAAGACTTATCCAAGACCAAGGGAACCACAGCCCTGTGCCCTAACCTCTAGTCAATGGCTAGAGGAGACTTGGATTCCAAAGTGCAACCATTGGCCAAACCTCTGCCGCAGTTGCCATTCACTATTGATCCCAAAACAAACTTGCTCTACTATAAATAGAGCTCATTTGTGCTCAGTTTGAGTACACCAAAGCCATCAAACAGATGCTTTCCTCAAAATCCCTCTCTTTAGGCCAAAATGCCTTCTTTAGCAAGGTAACTCTGAGTTTTTGAGTTAGAGAACATTTCCATCACAAATCATGATCCTAACACCTCATAAACATCATATGTAGGTGATCCAAACTATCAAAAGTGGCCTGTAACAACAAAATCACAAAGTCACATCTCAAAACCTCAAAATAGGCCTTTTGTGCATTTTTCAAGCCATGTCTTGATTCAGTCACTTTCCAAACCAGATAAAACCTCAAACACACTCCAAATAACATCCTTGAACTGTCCCAAATGGTTCCCCCCATCTGGAACACCATTTGAGAGAGTTGATATTTTGGTCATTTTAACCCCTTTTGCAAGAAAGGGCCAGTTTGTGTTTTTGCAGGTTCCAGCTGATTCCAACCATCCTCAAAGCTTCTAAGGGATCATTTGAGAGTGTCCAAAGCATCAAACTATTTCTGGAACAAGAAGTTTGGCAGATTGCACAGAAAACTCCAAAAGCTCAAAAAGAGGTAAGCATCATGACTTGAACTTTCCAAAATATGCATTGCTTTGAAGTCCACTGATTATACACACCTCATACATGTTATATATGTTGTGTTTGGACCAATTCATCATGTAATTCATGCTTGTATCAAAGTGTAGCATAGAAAATGCAATTATAGGCCTTTTTCAAAACCACTATCGGGTTTTGAGGAGGGAGAATGATCTGAAAAAAATACCACCGCCATTGGATTCCTTGTGAAATTCTAGGCCAGATGCATATAAATTTTGTCCCCAACCATTGAGAAATGAGAAAGTTATGGACCTTCCCGTTTCTTGGCAAAACTTGCCTTGCCTTGACCAGGCCTAGAAAACAAGGCATGCCTTGTATATTTGTGGTTTCACTTCAAGCAATGGATGTATCACCACCCCAGTGGTAAGGTGCGCGCCCTATAACCTTGAGGTCTTGGGTTCAAACCCACCTATGCCAGTTTGTGTTTTCTCACATTTTTGCTATTTTTTCCAATATTTTCATGTTTTATTAATTAATTGGAAAATTAATAACTCCTTCAATTTTAATTATTTTTGATTGGTTCTTTTTGAAAAAAATCACAAAAATGTTGAAATATTTTATCCCACACAAAAATTAAGTTTATATTATTTATTTAATATAATTAGTATTTTTGTGAATAAATTCCTTTTTAATGTTTTTTAACATTTTAAAAGTGAATATTTACTTTGAAAATCAAAACTAAGTGAGTTTTAATTCACCTTGTGATTAATCCCTCATTTCTCAAAACTTAAACAAAAATCACAAATGATTTATTCAAACTTATTTGGTATTTTATTTGATTTTCTTTAAATATTTACTTTTAAAGAATAACAAATTAGGGTTTCTTTGATTTTCACCCTCATCAAACAATTTCAAACACTTTTGGGCCTCTAATAGAGTGTAAGACCCAATCTTTTGTAAATACAAACCTATTTTTGGGCCTCACTTATTGTATAAGTCCCGTTGTATTTCAAAAAGTTCGACGCGATCATCGTCCGTTGAAAAACAAACCCTGGGCCTCTCCTCGAGCTATAAGACCCATTCAAAATCTTTTGGGCCTCTATTAGAGTGTAATACGCAACCCCCTTTGAAAACCAAACCATTTTGGGCCTCAATGCATTGTATAAGACCCACCGCATTTTCGAAAATCTCGGCACGATCGCCATTTTTAAACAAATGACCCTGGGCCTCTCCTTGAGCTGTAAGCCCCACCACTTGTACAAAAATAAATCTTTTGGGCCTCTTGAGAGAATGTAAGACCCATCCCCTTGTACAGAAAACCTTTCTTGGGCCTCAGTCACTTATATAAGTCCCTCTGTACAAAACGACAGTGCGATCACTGATAAACCTTGGGCCTCTCCTTGAGCTGTAAGCCCCAACATCTTTTCAAAATACTATCTCCTTTAATTTTGAATATACTGTTGTTTTTAATCTTTCTTTGTTGAACAACTAACCAAACAACATGGAAGCTCTACAACCGAGTAAGTGTTTATATGCTTTCTTTATCCGCTTTCATATACATATAACTGTATTGTGGGGCTGTTTCACTGTAAGTCTTCTTTCATAAACTCATATCAACTGTGTAATACTAGTATAGATGTTTAGAGTTTCCCCAGCAACTACGTCTAGCACTAAACCCTGTTGGTTACTCTTAAATACAGTCAAAACTAGATCCCCATAGGATTACCAGATACAGTCTTCCCTCATCTTGGGGTTAAACAATATGGAGACGTGAAAGGCAGCATTCTCGGTGAACCCTTTCTCAGACTGTCACCCTTAGAAATCATCAAAGAAGCTCTACTCCCCAGAGATGATCTTTTCTCCGTGAATGGCATCTCTTGAGTTTCTTCCAAAATTCTCGAACTTTCCTGGCTTGATCTATTCTCTGTGAATAGCCTGTCTTGAATTACTCGGGGTTTGGGGACCTACAGGCTTCCTAAAAGCATCCCCGCCTCCTCTTGGGCGTTGTACAAGGACCCTACGGCTTCTTAGAAGTATTCACAGCCTCCTCTTAGGCTTCGTATAAGGATTCTTCCTTCGGGAAGAGAGCCTTCTCTTGGGCTTCGTACAAATTGTCCCTCGGCTTCTTAAAAGTTTCCAGCCTCCTCTTGGGCTTCGTACAAATTGTCCCGACGACCTCCTAGAGGTATAGGAACATAAATTAGTCATCTTAATAGAACAGTCTTTCAAAGAGTCTAGATCTTTCCACCGTGAACGTACTACTACTGTTTCTTTAAGCATAGTACAAAAGATAAAACTCTAGACTTGGACAGTCTAATCTCCTTGAGTCTCGAAGGCATTCTCAAGTAGGGAAAAACACCAGTAGACTCGGACAGTCTCCAATACCCTCTGGATTCCCCATTTCCTTAAAGAGCGGGAAATAACCCTGATCCTCTGATCAATCCCAAAGCATAGCCTTACCTTTAATCAATCTCTTTATAAGAACTGATTTTCTCTTTTAACCAACCTACTGGACCTGTCACTCAACGGAAACAACAATCTTTTTAGCCTCTATCTCGGGCTTCGTACGAGATACAAAAAGACTCTCTTGTTGAGTCAATAATCCTTTTAGCCTCTATCTCGGGCTTCGTACGAGATACAAAAACACTCTCTTGTTGAGTCAATAATCCTTTTAGCCTCTATCTCGGGCTTCGTACGAGATACAAAAACACTCTCTTGTTGAGTATAAAAGACTCTCTTGTTGAGTCAACCTTTAGCCTCCGTCTTGGGCTTCGTACAAGACACATCTAAAAGCACTCTCTTGTTGAGTCAACTCCTTTTAGCCTCCCTCTCGGGCTTCGTATGAGACACAAAAGCATCCTCTTGTTGGCTCAATAGCCTCCTCTTAGGATTTGTATAAGAAAAACCCCGGTTGAGTCAATCAACCTTTTAGCATCAAAACTGTGCCTCGTTCACAGGATACAAACATCAACAACTCCTTTCATCTAATCGCTGTAAGCGGCAAGCCTCTGGATTATTTACATCCACGCCACTCTCCCTCTTTTAGCATGAGAAATTCCTAAGGAAAGATAGCATTGCTCTACACTGAGTTAAAGTCTTCTCCTTCAGGTTAAAACCCCCTATAAAGGAAATTGTGGCATTGCTAGGATTCACATATCCTGGTTAAAGTAATCCTCCTTTATAGTCAGTCACCCAACAGTTGTGATAAACAGACCCCCTTTAGAGATGACAAATTCTCTCTAAAGACAACACCTTTTTAGCTTCACATCTTGGGCTATGACCAAGATATAAACCACCTTTTCAGCTTCACGTCTTGGGCTTTGAACAAGACACCAAAACACCATTTCCTCCCATAGAATAGGAGGAACTACGATCGTTCTGATTTCCCTGTTTCGGTAAACGGGAATACGTAGGCATAAGATTGAAAGAAAAATCTTAGCGAGCACACTAATCCAAAGTCCCAAATCCCGTACCTTCACATATCCAATGAAAAGCATCAGTCCTAGCATCCTAACAAGACTCCCCATGAACATTCCCGGTGTTTCGTTCTAAACAAAGTAAGAAGAAAAAGGCCCCATTACCATATAGCATCCGTAACCTAACAGACCGCTGTTTAAACTCAGTATACAAGCAGGGTTAATTGGAGACATCTATTTCCCTTCCTTAGTCAGTTCAATAGAATAAAAAATGAATCGACCTGTAGTAACCCCAGAGCGACAGTGCTTAAGAAACACGTCCAAAATCGCTCGCTACAATACCCTCTATAAGAGAAACTTCGACATGGTCCTACTCCGATGTGTAGACAGACCAGAAGCAAACATGCTAATAAAAGATATTCACGAAGGATCCTTTGGCACTCATGCCAATGGACACACAATGGCGAGAAAAATTCTGAGAGCAGGGTACTACTGGTTGACCATGGAATCCGACTGCTACAAGTACATGAGGAGGTGTCAAAAGTGTCAGATATACTCCGACAAATTCCATGTACCGCCAACACATCTCAAATTTCTCTCTTCCCCGTGGCCTTTTTCCATATGGGGAATCGACATGATTGGCATAATTGAGCCCAAGGTTTCGAACGGACATCGGTTCATCCTGGTAGCCATTGACTACTTCACCAAGTGGGTCGAAGCAGCGTCATACGTTAATGTAACCCGACAAGTGGTGGTCCGATTTATCAAAAACAATATCATTTTCCGTTATGGTGTTCCAAGCCAGATCATTACTGATAATGGATCTAACTTGAACAACAAGATGATGAAAGAGTTGTGCACAGAGTTCAATATTAAACACCATAACTCATCTCCCTACCGACCCAAGATGAACAGAGCGGTAGAAGCGGCTAACAAGAACATCAAGAAGATCGTTCAAAAGATGGTTATAACCTATAAAGACTAGCACGAGATACTACCCTTTTCTCTTCACGGTTATCGTACATCTGTCCGCACTTCAACAGGGGCAACCCCTTTCTCTCTAGTATATGGCATGGAAGTAGTGCTCCCCATAGAAGTAGAGATCCCATCAATCCGGGTATTGATGGAAGCTAAGCTAACAGAAGCTGAATGGTGTCAAATTCGACACGACGAATTGAATCTGATCGAAGAAAAATGGATGACGGCACTATGCCATGGTCAGTTGTATCAACAAAGGATGAAGACGGCGTTTGACAAAAAGGTCAGACCTCGTGTCTTCAGGAAAGGAGACCTCGTGCTCAAGAAGATACAGTCATTTCTCACTGATTCCCGGGGCAAATGGACTCCGAATTATGACAGCCCCTATGTGGTAAAGAAAGCTTTCTCAGGCGGCGCCTTGAGACTTGCAACCATGGACGGAGAGGAATTTGCTTACCCCACGAATGTTGATGTAGTCAAGAAATACTTTTCCTAAACTAAAAAAAACGTCTTGGTGAATTGAAAACCCGAAAGGGCGATCCAGACAAAAATTAGAGACAAAATAAAAAAAAATCATCCCCGTGGATTGGAAACATCACAGTACAATCCAGGCAAAAATTAGGGATAATGGCAAGTAACTATGTCCAACAGAGGCAAGTCCCTCAGCAACAGTTACGCCGTCCATCAGAAAAACTCCAGTCAAGGTCATCTTCGACAGAAGCTCAGGATGCCCGGAATTCAAAGTTGGTAGAAGGATATTGGTCGTTATGTTTCGATGTAGCCCTTTTCCCTATAAATTACCATTTTTTAACTTTGTATATACTCTTTGGGATCACGCGTTTGGCTGATTTCCATCATATCAATAAAATTTGAGCCCTTGTGCTTTTATTTGCAATTCTTATTTGTTTTAGCTTTATAGAACGACGTTTTTAACATGATCAACGATTCTTGAAATAAAACAAAAATGAATTTACTTGTAAAAAAATTTATGCTTTTTAAATAAAAAGATGGCAATTTCTTTTGACTGTTGAACATCGAAAGAAAATCGATCGCTACTCCAGAAGTAATCGAGCTTCAAAGTGCAGAATCAAAGTACTCCTTCTAAACCAGTACGTCTGAACGAAGTATCAACTGTGTCAGAGACCTTGTTTCATCTAACACGCCCCGACAGAGTTCTCATCTCCTAAGCCCGATCAACGTAGCTCCCCGCAGGGACTATCTCTCCTAAGCAAGGCATAATTGCTATCTTGAACCAGGGATACCTTTTCATCTCCCACCTTGGCCGAGTATCCAGTCGTGCTCCTTAAGTCTCTATGCGGTGTCAATTTTGTCAGCATATACATACATGCTTCATGCATTATTGATTTACATTCATATTCATGTTGCATCACTATCACTCTAGTCGGTCTTATCCCCTAGTGATAAACGTCCTCTTGTCAATCGGGTTGTCAATTCTTTCCTTGTCAGGAAACGTCGTGTTTGAACAACCACTTCTCCACTTTGCTGCTGAACTAAAGTTGGTTCTTTGATAACTTTGATAACTTGAACCTCTGAAAAGGCAAGAAAACCCTCAGCCGATGTCACTCTTCGCCATTGAAGATGATATCTTCGCTTTCCCGGATTAAGGAAAATCCCCATAGAAAGCCTCTCAGCTAAAAAACTTTCAGCAACACATTGATTTTGCTCTCAGGAGAGTCGATGTCAACAAGGTCATCGGCACCTCAAAATTGGATCACATCATATGGCGTTTCTCCGAGAAGATCTCTGAGAAAAGTATGATGTAATATCCCCAAACAACAACAGTCTCTCAAGAGACTTGCTCTCCCCAGTAGACTCGAAAAATGGCGTCTTCAACAGAGAAGTTTGTGCCTCTCTACCATCAAAACTTTTTCCGTCAAATGGCATCTCCCCAGGAAAATTCTGCGAGAAGTTTGAGGAAGACCGCTACAAATAGCGTCCCTTGTCAATAAAGTTTATTGACAAAAGAAACTAAGACCAGTTCCTCGGTAAGAAACCAGTATCGAGGGGAAGTTTATTTAAGCAACTGAGACCAGTTCCATGGTAGGAAACCAGGATCGAGGGGAAGTTCATTTCAGCAACTGAGACCAGTTCCTCGGTAGGAAACCAGGATCGAGGGGAAGTTTATTTCAGAAACTAAGACCAGTTCCTTGGCTGAGGACCAGTATCGAGGGGAAGTTTCAACCTTTTCTAAGAATCATCGCTTAGCAAAAGAAGATGAATGCGCAAGCTACCGTTCATAGCAAACCATCAAAATATTGGGTATTCCGATATTTAATCCTCTTGCACCCGAATGCCCGAATACCTTCGTCATTCACACCTTCGGGTCCAAGAAGATTAAATAGGGGCATCTGTCATACCCCAAATTTTGACCACTAAGATTCCCGTCATTGTGCAAATCATCATCATAATATGGATGAACCATCATACCTCATTAGTCTCCCCAAAGATGGGTGAGCATCCACTACAATTAGATTTAGGGTTTCAAGCCCTCCCCGAGCCTTAGACAAAGGATCAATCAAAGAATGATATGATATTCAACTTGTCTAACCTCTCAAACATCTACAAAGGATCAATAGGACTCCCACATCAAGGATCAAGCACAAGGCTGCTCCCTTCTAAGTGGATTAAGCCTCAAGATCGCTAGTGTCACCAAATTAGGGTTTTGGTCGACCAGGGCCTCCAGATGGGAATTTTCCTCTGGGCATGAGCCAATGTTTCAAGGCATAACCTATGATGCTCCAAGGAACATCATGAACCCCATCATCAAGTCAATTTAGCCTCAGGGGATGCATTCACCAAAAATCAGGAATTAGGGTTTCTTGACCTAATTCACCCCTAAGTTGACTTTTGGGACAAAACATGAGCCAAGACCTCATGAGAGGATCTGAGGGTCTCTAATACACTACATTGGTCCATTTACAACAATGGATTGATCCAAGAATCTTGATTCACAAGTTTCAATTTCATCTGAACCACAGTTAGGGTTTTGCGAGAAAAGTCAACTGTATCTTTGACTTTTGACCAGGACATGCTCCCACACCCTAGGACATGAATCAATATACCCTATAACACTCATGGAACATGTCCATCAAGTTTGATTTAGGTCAAGGACATGATTTCCTAAAGGATTGCACAGTTTGGAATTCATCTGATAAAAAGTAAACTGTGCACAAAAGTCAAACTTTGACTTTTTGAGATTTTTCATAAAAAATGGTTTTTTAACCCTAAAATGATGTTAATATATGATTGGAATCATCATTCATCAAGAAAAATCAAGAAAACTGGATAACTTGCAAAAGGGGTAACCATAAAAACTTAGAAATTTTTCTAAGTTATGAAACAAAGTGGCTAGGGTACCAACTTTGGAGGATCATAACTCTTAAACCACAAGGCCATTTTTTCCCATCCAAAGCTAGATTTGTAGCTCTCATTACCCTCTACAAAAGCTCCAACTACACCTCACTCCAATTCATTGTGGATTCTGAGTTATGATTGGGCCAAAATGGCTAAAAACATGAAAATACATCATTTTCCAACACTTAGAAAAATTATGGCCAAGGCAGATTTTGTTGAAAACACCAAAACTTGTGAGATCTTTTCACATAGTTGCAAGCTGAATCAAGTCTAAAGGTAAACATCAATGTTGTTGCATATGTTTCTAAGAATCCAAAGAACCTCTCAACATGAATTGATTCAACTTGAGCCAAGAGGAATCCATGCCCAAAGTCTTGCTGCTACAAGCTGTTTTGGAAAAATCAGTTTGCATGTTTGTTTGCCACACACGATTTCTAAATCAAAACCAAGGATCATTATGCCACATGTACTCAAACCAATCACAATGCATCTGATCCAACCTACAAAGCTGAGTCACAAAGCCAAGGAATCTTCCAACTTGAAGTTCATGCATTTTGGCACATTTTGTGTTGAATTTAAAGGGCATTAATGTGGAATAGTGTATTGTCAAGATTCTCACTCTCCTCAGTCAAGTTCTATGATTAAACAATAATTAAAATGACTGAGGAATGTGATTTCAGTCAAGGCATAGCTGATCTATTTGGAGCAGCTGTTACACCTAATGCAAGAGGCATTTATGTCCAACCAATCCCTTTGAAGGTGATATGATCCAGCAGCCATTCACTATTCCTCCAAGACAAGAGTTGATCACCTATAAATAGAGGTTCCAATGGATCATTCAAGGCACACCAAAGCACCTTATAGCACTGCTTTCTCTCATTCTCTCTTAAGTGCCAATTTTCTTTGTTTTCGAGCAACCACCATCGGGTTTTGAGTTGTAGCCCTAAGCAATCCATTCCAATTGCTCAGACACATCACATATGATGTATTTGAGGTGTCCAAACACTTAAACACCAACTGTAACACCCCTAGCTCAAAATCACCCTTCAACCAAGCCATTATGCCTCAATTATGCAGTTGGAGTTCTCCAACTTGATCCAAAGGTTTGTAGAGTGTTTCAAAACTTGCAACACACTCCACAACATCCATTGAAGCTGTAGGGATCATCAAATCGCATCTGGAACACCATCTGTGCAGAGTTTCATTTCAGCTTGCATCAAGGTAAGCCTCAAAACTACATCTTCATGATCCATGCATATTTCCTCGCATGATATTTTTGCCAATTACTTGCCATCATATGTTGAGTGTTTTCCCTCAAAAAATGGGATCATAGCCCTCATAACCATGTCTGCACGACTGCTTTTGCAAAATTAGGGTTCATACGGTTGTGATGATATAACTTGCTATACACTGAAAATAAATGAAATCAAGTATTGCCATCTTGTTCCTTGTGAAAAAACACATGAGTTTGGTATTTGAATCATGTCAAATGGTTGAGAGATGAGTGAGATAGGGGGCTTCATGCACGAGCTCGAGGAAGAAGATGGCCATGGTGCCATTCTTCAGGTTTTCCAACCAAGTTCTCTATATATTTTTCATTTGCCATACTATATTTGAATTGGCATTGCGCCCCAGTGGTTGGTCAGCTGGTTTTGTGTGTATTGGCAAGGGAGAGGTCTGGGGTTCGAATCCCCCTCGCCCCAGATCTCATTTTTACCACTTTTCTTATTTTTTTGTTATTTTTCATATTTATTTTAAATGATTTGAAAAATTAATAACTCACTCAATTTTAATTATTTTTTATTGGTTCTTTATGAAAAAAATCACAAAAATGTTGAAATATTTTATTCCACAAAAAAATTAGATTTATATTATTTATTTAATATAATTAGTATTTTTTTGAATAAATTCATTTTTAATATTTTTAAACTTGTTTAAAATAAATATTCATGTTGGAAAATCAACACCAAATAGGTTTTAATTCATCTTGTGATTAAAACCTCATTTTTCAAACCTAAAACCAAAATCACAAGTTGTTTATTCAAACTTATTTGGAATTTGTATCATTTTAATTAATTTTCTTTGAATAATTACTTTAAAAATGATGAAATTAGGGTTTTATTGATTTTCACCCTAACAAATTTTTCTAAACACTCATGGGCCTCTAATAGACTGTAAGACCCAAGCCTTTTTGTAAAATAAACCCATTTTGGGCCCCACTTATTGTATAAGTCCCTCTGTGTATTTTCAAAAACTTCGGCGAGATCGTCGCTTTCAAACAAATAACCCTGGGCCTACCCTCGAGTAATAAGACCCATTTCTTTTCCTAAAACTCACTTGGGCCTCTAATAGAGTGTAAGACTCAATCCCTTTTTGAAACCAAGAACTTTTGGGCCTAAGTCATTGTATAAGACCCACAGTGTTTTCAAAACCTCGGCGCGTTCGTTGCCCTTTTTAAAATTAACTATTGGGCTTCTCCTTGAGCTATAAGACCCATTTAAAAATCATTTTTGGGCCTCTTGAGAGAGTGTAAGACCCACACCTTAGTACAAAAAACCTTTCACAGGCCTCAGTCACTTGTATAAGTCCCTGTACAAAACGACAGTGCAATCACCGATGAAACCATGGGCCTCTCCTTGAGCTGTAAGCCCCAATTTTCCTTTCAAAGCACTTTCTCCTTTGATTTTGTAATCTACTGTTTTCAACTTTTCTTTGTTGAACAACTAACAATACAGCATGGAAGCTCTACAACCGAGTAAGTGTTTACCCGCTTTCATTTACCGCTTTCATATGTATATAATTGTAGTGTGGGGCTGTTTCACTGTAAGTCTTCTTTCATAAACTCATATAAACTATGTAATAATAGTATAGATATTTAGAGTTTCCCCGGCAACTACGTCTAGAACTAGACAAAACCTCGTCTCCTTACAACAATTTTAGATAACTAGATCTAAGAAATTCCCCCTTTGAACAGTTCATATACAGAAGACCAATGTTCCAAGTGAAACCCCTTCTGGAACTATTCATCAGCCTCCTCTTGGGCTTAGTGCAAGGACCCAAAGGCTTCCTAAAAGCATCCCCGCCTCCTTTTGGCGTTGTACAAGGACCCATCGGCTTCTTAGAAGTTTTCACAGTCTCCTCTTAGGCTTTGTATAATGATTCTTCCTCCGGGAAGATAGCCTCTTCTTGGGCTTCATACAAATTGTCCCTCGACTTCTTAAAAGTTTCCAGCCTCCTCTTGGGCTTCGTACAAATTGTCCCGACGACCTCTTAAAGGTATAGGAACAGAGATTAGTCATCTTAATAGAACAGTCTTTCAAAGAGTCTAGATCTTTCTACCGCAAACGTATTGTTCCTTAATTTCCCTTAAGCATAGTACAAAAGATAAAACTCTATACTTGGACAGTCTAAGAACCTTGAGTCTCAAAGACATTCTCAAGCCCCTTTCAAGAATGGGAAGAACACCCGTAGACTTGGACGGTCTAAAACCCTTTGGATTCCCCATTTCCTTAGAGAATAGGAAATAATCCCAACCCTCAGATCAAGTCCATGAGTACAACATTACTCATATACGAACGGATTTTCTCTTTTAACCAACCTACTGGACCTGTCACTCAACTGAAACAATTACTATAGCCTCCTCTTGGGCTTTGTACAATGATTCTCCCCAGCAGAGTTAACCCTTTTAGCCTCCATCTCGGGCTTCATACGAGATACAAAAACACTCTCTTGTTGAGTATAAAAGACTCTCTTGTTGAGTCACCCATCCTTCAGCCTCCGTCTTGGGCATCGTACAAGACACAAAACACTCTCTTGTTGAGTATAAAAGATTCTCTTGTTGAATCACCCCTTTAGCCTCCATCTCGGGCTTCGTACGAGATACCAAAACACTCTCTTGTTGAGTATAAAAGACTCTCTTGTTGAGTCAAACAAACTTTTAGCCTCTGTCTCGGGCTTCATACGAAACACCAAATCACTCTCTTGTTGAGTATAAAAGACACTCTTGTTGAGTCAAACCCCTTTGGCTTCCGTCTTGGGCTTCGTACAAGACACACAAAAAGACCCTCTTGTTGAGTCAAACCCTTTTAGCCTAAGTCTCGGGCTTTGTACAAAAAGCACATTTTCCCCGGAAAAGTAAGCCTTTTAGCCTCCTCTTAGGCTTTGTATAAGGAAACCCCGGTTGAGACAATCAACCTTTTAGCATCAAATCATGCCTTGCTCACAACATGCAAACATCAACAACTCCCCCTTTAGAGATGACAAATTCTCTCTAAAGTCAAAACCTCTTTAGCTTCATACCTTGGGCTTTGAACAAGATACAAATAGACCCTTCAGCTTCACATCTTGGGCTTTGAACAAGATACAAATAAATCACATTTAGCTTCATGTCTAGGGCTTTGAACAAGACATCAAAACACCGTTTCCTCCCATAGAATAGGAGGAACTACGATCACTCTGATTTCCCTGTTTCGGTAAACGGGAATACGTAGGCATAAGATTGAAAGAAAAATCTTAGCGAGCACACTAATAAAAAACCCAAAATCCCATACCTTCACACACCAATCGAAAGGCATCAGTCCTAACATCCTACCAATAGCATAGTCCCGTTATTTCAGGCTTAACAAAGTAAGCAGAAAGAGCCCCCACTTCCATATAGCATCCGTAACCTAACAGACAGCTGTTTAAACTCAGTATGCAAGCAGGGTTAGTTGGAGACATATATTTCCCTTCCTTCATCAGCTTCAATAGGATAAAAAATGAATCGACCTGTAGTACCCCCAAAGAGCGACAGTGCTTAAGAACCACGTCCAAAATCGCTTGCTACAATATCAACTGTATATATACTAGTATAATTATTTAGAGTTTTCCCCGGAAACTACGTCTAGAACTAGGTAAAGCCTGTTGGTCACTCTTGAATACAAACAAAACTAGATCCCCATAGGATTCCAGATACAGTCTTCCCTCCTCTTGGGGTTAAACAATATGGAACAAAGAGAAAGGCAGTATTCTCGGTGAACCTTTTCTCAAATTGTCACCCCTAGAAATTGTCAAAGAAACTCTACTCCCCAGAGTTGATCTATTCTCTGTGAATAGCATCTCTTGAGTTCCTTTCTAATCCTCAAACTTTCCTGGAATGATCTCTTCTCTGTGAATTGCATTTCTTGAACTTCTCTTGGTTTGGGGACCCACAGGCTTCCTAAAAGCATCCCCACCTCCTCTTGGGCGTTGTACAAGGACCCTTCGGCTTCTTAGAAGTTCTCATGCCTTCTCTTGGGCTTAATACAAGGACCCTGACAACCTCTTAAAGGTATACGACAGAACTTAGACATCCTTTTCTAGAGCAGTCTTTCCAGTGTCAAAACTCCAGCCATTTTAGGGTTGATTCTCATCCCTTAATGCCCGTGCCAACTCTTGGGCATCATACAAAAGATAAAACTCTTCCAATAGACTTGGACAGTCTAAATACCCATGAGTCTCAAAGACATTCTCAAGTTCTCTACAACATAGGAGAAACCCCAGATTCTGGATTAATCTCCAGCAAGAGTTAAACCTTTGCGGGTTCTAAAAACCCCGTCTTTCTCCCAAAATTCCCCAACCAGGGTCAGTTTAACACTATCTCAAATCAGAGCCTCAAGGTTTCGGATCTATCAATTCATTTTGGATTCCCCTGCAAGGATTGATTCCCTTCTTGGACTTGCCTCGGGATCTCAAGAATCCCCGGCAGAAAAATAACCTCCTCTTAGGCTTTGTATAATGATCCTTCCTCAACATAGCCAGCCTCCTCTTGGGCTTTGTACAATGATTCTCCCCGACGGAGCTAACCTTTTCATACTCTCTTGTTGAGTCCATCACTTTTCAAGACTCTCTTGTTGAGTCCCTTTCCTTTTAGCCTCAATCTCGGGCTTCATACGAGACATCAAATCACTCTCTTGTTGAGTATAAAAGACTCTCTTGTTGAGTCAATCAACTTTTCAGACTCTCTTGTTGAGTCAACCTTTTTAGCCTCCATCTTGGGCTTCGTACAAGACAAATAAAAGTACTCTCTTATTGAGTCAAACCTTTTAGCCTCCTTCTTGGGCTTTGTGCAAGACATATAAAAGTACTCTCTTGTTGAGTCAACCCTTTTAGCCTCTATCTCGGGCTTCGTACGAGATAAATAATAAACACCCTCTTGTTGGGTCAATAGCCTCCTCTTAGGCTTTGCATAAAGAAATCCCCAGTTGAGTCAATCAACTTTTTAGCATCAAACTTGCGCTTTGATCAAGGCATACGAACATCAACAGTTCCTCTTTAGAGATGACAAATTCTCTCCCAGCCAAAACCCTTTAGCTTCACATCTTAGGTTTTGAACAAGATACAAATCACTTTTAGCTTCAATCTTGGGCTTTGAACAAGACACCAAAACACCTTCTTCCTCCCTTAGAATATGAGGGAACTACGATCGCTCTGATTTCCCTGTTTCGTTAAACGGGAATACGTAGGCATAAGATCGCGAAATCTTAACGAGCACACTAATCAAAAACTCTAGGTCCAGTACCTCCATACATCAATAAAAAAACATCAGATCTAATACCTTACCAAAAGCCTCGCAAATAGTCCAGACACTGTATTCTTGAGCAAAATAACCTAAGACAGACCTCCCCTATTTTGATAGCATCTGTAAACCAACAGTCATCTGTTTAAGCTTAGTATGCAAGCAGGGTTAATTGGAGACATCTATTTCCCTTCCTTAATCAGCTTCACAGGATAAAAAATGAATCGAATTGTAGTACCAAAATGATAGTGATTCGAAACCACAAAAATCGCGCTACAGAAAAATGGCGACCACAGTGGGAGAATTTATCTCTTGCAGTCTTAGGTAGAAAGCCTTAAGTTCACAAAGTACCACAGAAATGGCGACTCTGCCGGGGAGTCATTTTCTGTATAAGATCATAGGACTAGAGGTCTAGGATGATAGGACAAATATATATACTGCTTTTCCTAATTGATATATGTGTTTACTTTTCTGCTAATGGGAATGCGTGTGATGCCGCATGTGGAAAGATTGAGTATACACCTAAGATAAGTGATGGCACTAGACGGGTAATCTTACAGCGAGTGACTCCCAAATAAGAGGTCCCGGTCGACCATCGAATCAGTGGAGATGCCCTTTGTGGATTCAATGCCTATACGACTTCGGTTGTTGAAAGCAGATTGTTCGATTGGGTTATCTGAGAAGTTGAGAATTTTAGTAGACTGAAACCATGTTACTATTTTGTAGTGCGGAAGCTATCGAAAATAGTTGTGACGCGATACTACCCTCATTTGAGATTGCTCTAAGATACATCAGCTCGTTCGGGTGATTCCGGCCTGCTGTTGTTATCCCAAGAGGGGCCAATGATTTTGAGAACAGGTACAAAAAATCACCAGTATAAACTTTTGGGGATGGGTAGAGCCTTGACTTCATGACGCCGAACCTTTGACCCCATGTTTTTTCTATGTTTTTGTGTGCTGCATTCATACATTCATTTAAAAAACATTAAAACAAAGAAAATCTTCTCTTCTAGTCTCTCATTTTCAAATTAAACTAAGACAATGATTGCAAATATCAGAGAAAAAGATTGCGTTATGGATTTCAGTAGAAGGAAGACTCACAAGTACACCTTCAAAGTTCCAAAACTAGAGGATTTGAGAGGGTTGGCAAGGATGATCACCAACCCTGATGCGTTTAGAGCTAAGTATGGAGGACTGCTGTCTCTGTTAAGGGTCCATGGGATTGAAGGAATCTTGTCCACACTAATCTAGTTCTACGATCCGGTCTATCATTGTTTCACATTCCTGGATTATCAGCTAGCACCAACACTGGAGGAGGACTCTCACCTGGCTGATTTACCCATCACTGATCAAGCTCCTTTTTCTGGACTGGAAGAAATTCCAAAGGATCAAACCATCGCAAGAGCTATCTATTTGGACGAGTCAGAGATCAGGACTCACATGACCACTAAGGGTGGAATCCAAGGCTTACCAGCTAAGTTTTTGGTAAAGAAAGCTCTGTACTTTGCTAGTATATGGAACGTGACTGCTTTCGAGAGCATCTTTGTTTTGCTCACCTACGGGTTATTTTTGTTTCCCAACATCGATAACTTCGTTGATATCAATGCTGTTAAAATTTTTCTGATTGGAAACCCTGTACCGACCTTGCTCGCAGATGCTTATCATTCTGTACACTTAAGGAATTTGTACAGCGGAGGAATGATCACATGATGTGTACTCCTGCTGTACAAATGGTTTACTTCTCATTTACCCAAGTTTGCTGCATTTTGGGATCATAAGAGTACTTTACGTTGGTCACTGAGAATCATGTCTCTTACCAACTCTGACATCGATTGGTACAATCGAATCTATGACGAGATCAGAATCATTGACTGCTGCGGAAACTTCCCTAATGTACCCCTCATAGGAACTAAAGGAGGAATCAATTATCATCCAGTTTTAGTTCGTCATCAATTCGGATACCCGATGAGGCATGTCCCGCGTAATGCTCATTTGGAAGGTCTTTTCTTCAAGGAAGGAGAAAATGACAGGGCACTAAAGACAGAAATAGTGCATGCTTGGAAACACGTTCATAGAAAAGGACGAGAGTCCCTAGGAAAACCAGATTGTGTCTCGGTGGAGCCTTATCTCCACTGGGTGCAAACTAGAGCTCTCAAGTTGAGGATGTCTTACCCTCGTCAAGAAGTTCTTCCATTAAGGGACCTTGTCCTTTATTTTATGTCTGATACAGAAAAACTTCAGGTTACTCTCAACAAAGTTCAACAGGAGAGGAAGTCTTGGAAGAACAAGTACCGTATTCTCAATGTGGAGTGTAAGAAAATACAGCAACTATTGAAAGATAAAGACACTCTGATTGGGATTTTAGAGCAACATGATGTAGAGAATCAAGAAGACCAAAGGAATTTGCTCGCTCCTTTCACTTGGAAAAGGAATGACAACCCGACAACGGCTCAAGAGCCCCGGTCAAAGAAGAGGAAAGTACCAGAACCAGCACCTGAGCCCTCCTCAGAGAGGACTCGGGACCCATAAGTTTAGATTTCCTTTTACAGCACTTTGTAATTACTGTATTTCCATTTCCGCAATCTTTGAATTCAATAAAACGGGGTTCCCCCATTGTTTGATATTTGCAATCCAATTGTCGAAGTATACTTTGATTAAACAAAAAATATATATAATTAATATAATCATTGCATATCATTCATCATTTTCACATAACATATTCTTCTTACCTACGAATCTCACGTCCGTGTCTTGATTCTAGCATCAAACTGTCTCATTCGTACAATACTCGGGCCAGTCGACAGAAAAAGATGGATAATCTCGAGGAAGAGAACAGAGAGTTGAGAGAAGATCTCGACGCTCAGAAAGAGGATTTGAGAAAGCTTCACAGTGACATACAAGCTCTGGCAGAAGCTCAGCTACAAAGAACTGTGATCTAAGAGATCACATCGACGCCCATAGTGGAAAAGTATGATCCTCGATATGCCATGCCTAAATATCGTCCCTGGGGCATATCTATCAACTATATCCTGGAAGGATATGTTCCACCGATCACTGAAGATCAGGGAACTGCAGCAGGAACCGCTGGGCCAGAAGGTTACAAACTTCGGGAAAGCGAAGATGCCAGGGGCATGACAACAACTCCTGGAGGTTACAAACTTCGGGAAGCACCAAGAGTCACTGCCGTAATGACTATACCACCCCCCAGTGGTGCACACTGTCCTAGAAGAACAGATTCCACAGATACCTTCTGGTGGAAACGAAAGTATGGACGAGAGAATGAAGGAGTTCCAGGAACAGTTCCTGGAAATGCAGAAGGAACTGCAAGCCCTTCGCGGTCAGGATCTATTTGGAAAAGACGCCGCAGACCTTTGTTTAGTCCCTAATGTGAAAGTTCCGCACAAGTTCAAAGTGTCCGAATTTGAAAAGTACAAGGGTAACTCTTGCCCTCAAAGCCATTTAGTGATGTACGCTCGGAGGATGTCAACTCAGACAGAGAACAACCAGCTACTGATCCACTATTTCCAAGATAGTTTAATCGGTGTCGCACTAAAATGGTACATGGGTTTAAATCGCACTAAGATAGCCACTTTCAGAGATCTTGGCGCTGCCTACATGCAACAATATAAGTATAACCTGGACATGGCACCGGACAGAGATCAACTCAGAGCCATGTCACAAAAGGACAAGGAAACCTTTAAGGAATATGCTCAGAGATGGCATGAAATCGCCGCTCAGATTTGTCCACCTCTTGAGGAAAAAGAGATGACAAAGATCTTTTTAAAAAAACCTTGAGCTCATTTTACTACGAGAGAATGGTGGCCAGTGCGCCCAGCGACTTTACTGAGATGGTGGGCATGGGAGTTTGTCTTGAGGAAGCAGTCTGAGAAGGACGTTTAGTTAAAGACACTGGATCGTCAAGTAGTACAAAACGATACGGTAGTGCTCTCCCTAATAAAAAAGAGCAGGATATTGGGAATATCTCTCTCGGAAAGCAAGGGCGACGGTACCAACCAGTAGCAGCTGTAACTCCTGCTATCAATCCTGCGCCTGTTCCTATGTATCAACCTCAGGTTGCTCAAAGCCAACCGAATTAACAACAATATCAGCAAAGGACACAACAGCCTCTTCAGCAGGCTCGTCCTCAGTACAACAACAACCGTACAACGCGACCACCAGGGTTCGACCCTATACTAATGTTGTACGCAGAACTATTTCCATTACTACTGTTCAAGGGACACGTCCAAACCAGGGCTCCTATTACAATACCGAAAAATCTGCCTTTTTGGTTCAAAGCGGATCAGATTTTCCCTTACCATCAAGGAGGACTAGGGCATAACATAGAAAACTGTCTCAGTTTCAAATCAGACGTACAAAAGCTTGTTAGGAGCGGGGTCTTATCTTTCAAGGATATAAATCTGAATGTTCTCACGAACCCGTTGCCTCAACACGAGAAAGCTGCAGTAAATTTGATAGAAGGAGAGTCTAAGAACAGCTATCAAATTCATGATGTACTCTTATTGAGGGCCAACCTGGTCAAGATGCATCGCAGACAGAGCGGGTATGGCCATATACCGTCTCATAACTATCACCAGTGTGATATCTGCTCTAAGAACAATCAAGGATGTTCTGTGGTGCAATCAGCTCTACATGAACAATTGGATCTCGGATGGATCCAAGAGCACCGAGTTCGTGGAGTTAACATGACTTATACAAATTCTAACATCATTAAAAACCACGACATCCGTGCGATGAATGTCAACTTGGTGGCAATGCACTCAAGGCAAAGCCAGTATCATAATCTGCCGCGGCACAATTACGATTCCTGTCTGACTTGCTCAGTAAATAAACAGGGATGCTCTTTTGTACAAGAGGCCCTCCAGCGTCAGATGGATCTTGGGTGGATCCAGGACTACTATGATAGAAATCCTTATCAAGTCAACATGATTCGAATCTTTGATATTCGTCTGATGAATACCACCTTGGTGGAGTTACACGCTAAGCAAGTCCAGCTCGGTTTTGTGACTTCGCATAATTATCAAAACTGTATAGCATGTCGTGAGAGTGACCAAGGATGTGCTCTCGTTCAAAGAACTTTACAACACTTGTTAAACCACTGGTGGCTTCCGATCTATCTAGACAAAGACACCCAACAAGTCAGCATGATTAATGGGAACCCTACTAGGCATCAACGTCAGGATGTTCGATCTACGGAATTAGACCTAGTGAGGTTACATTGCATTCAAAGCGGACGTGGCTAGGTGCCACCACACAATTACGAGCGCTGTAGAGTCTGCTCGGAGAATAACAAAGGATGCTACCTTGTGCGAGCAGCCCTTCAGAGTCAGTTGGACGGCGAAGAGATTCAATTGTCCCTAATTTCGGGGTCCATCAACTTGATGCCCGACTACTTTGCTGATCAGATCAAAGATGTTGTTGTAATCTCTGATCCTGAGAGGACCAAGGATGTTTGTACCATCATCCCTCTACTCAATGAATTAAAAGTTCTTAACCAGGAAATGATTGAAGTTACTTATGACAGTCAAAGAAATCAGAAGGTTCCTGTAGTTATCTATCTGCCGGGACCAGTACCGTACAAATCTGATAAGGCGATCCCTTACAAATACGGTGCAACAACAATTGAGAATGGAAAGGAAATTCCATTACCCTCCGTCGTGAATATTGCAGACATCAATCGGGTAACGCGGATCGGTCGAATCTTCAACCGAGGAGTTGGAGATCCTAACAAAGAAGGGGAACCTCAAACCAAAGTTCCCGTTCAGCCAGTCGGTCAATCCAGTGATCCAGACCTTTCAAAGAACAACGATGAGATGCTGAAGCTCATCCAAAGGAGTGAATACAACATTGTTGGTCAGCTGTTACAAAATCCTTCAAAAATCTCCGTGTTATCACTTTTACTCAGTTCCGAAGCTTACAGAGAAGCTCTACAGAAAGTCTTAGAGCAAGCCTTCGTGGAACAGGATGTAACAATAAGACAGTTCGACAACATCATCTCCAACATCACTTCCTGCAATAATTTGGGATTTAGTAATGAGGAATTGCCAGAAGAAGGCAAAGGTCATAACATGACGCTCAATATTACAGTTAACTGCTAGGATAATGCTTTAGCCAGCGTACTGGTAGATACCGGATCGGCTCTGAACGTTATGGCGACGTCCACATTAATTTGACTATCATTCAAAGGATCTCCGATGAGAGGCAGTGAGGTCATCGTCAAAGCATTTGACGGATCTCGAAAAATAGTTATCGACGAAGTCGACCTTCCCATAACTATTGGTCCTCACACGTTCCAAGTCATTTTCCAAGTCATGGACATTCGGGCAGCATACAGTTGTTTGTTGGGAAGACCTTGGATACACCAGGCTGGGGTAGTCACTTCGACACTTCACCAGAAGCTGAAGTTCGTCAAGAACGACCAACTCGTCACGGTCTATGGAGAACAAGCCCTAATCGTGAGTAACCTATCAACAACCACTTGTGTAGAACCCGAGGAAGTTGTTGGAACTCAGTTCCAGGCAGTATCAATGAGCAATGAGAAACAAGCAGAAAAGGGAACGTCGATTTCCTCGTACAAAGATGCTCTCGAGGTGATCAAAAGTAACAATGTAAAAGGATGGGGATGACTTGTCATTCATACTGATAACAAAACAAAGAAGGGTCTTAGTTTTTCTTCAACCTGTACCCAGACTGCTACTAACAATGAAAGTTTTCATCCCATCTAAGACTTCTTCCACAGTGGAGGTTTCCTTCACCCAGTGTCTCAAGAAGTACATACCATCAACGAGGGAGACTCCTCCGATACATAGGAAGAGTAGAAATCCTATCTCAATGAGGATGGTTATACGTCTCAGGAAGAAGTGCCTACGCCATTTTGCTATCCCGCACAGAGACCGAGATTTATACCAAGGTCAGACGTCAAAATGATATACGAAGATTTTGATCCGGAAGGATGCCGTGCTCCACCAAACTCATTAGAGGAAGACACTCTGATGAAAGACAACTTTGACCACGACTATTATGGCCCGAGGGATGGCTTGCCTATCTGGCAGCCATACCCAGGAAATTCGGGGCAAGAGAATCAGCCGAACAATGAATATCAGCTGAGCATCATTGAAAAGAATACATGCATCCCCACCATGTCATGGGATTAACACTCAGGGCATTCAGAAAATACCCGGCACGATGATGAATTTGCAAAGCTTGCAGGACTTGAGTTCATTAACTATGCTTTTCCCGAAGTCAACGTCATCGAGAGGGATGACCCCTCTAGTTCCAAAGAGGTATGGGACACCTTAGGACAACCGAGTGGTAAATACGACTTTATGGTCAAGTACACCGCTCCGGAAAGCTCTCGTATTAGGCTCGAAGACATCCAGCTAACTGGATGGGGAGATATACCTGAGAGTACAAATATTATGCAAAGTACAACAGAGGAATCCTCCTACGACAACTCTTCTTGGGAGACAGATTCCAATGATCCTGCTCCACCAGAAATCAACGTTATTTCTGAAGATAAATCAAGAAGGAAAGTACTAGACTTTGTGATTCACCGAGGAGTTCGCCGCCAATTGGTTGCTGTCGATGTCCCGAAAGTCGTCCATAAGTCTAAGTAATTGCCGTCTTTATCTTAACCTTTCACCCTGCCCAGGTGAAACGAATGTTTTGATAGGGCTCACGTTCTGTAAATGTCCCTCTTCGCTTTGCCCAAAGCGACAGAGTTTTGTTTTATAGGGCTGTAGTTTCAAGAATCGACAAATCATAAATAAAATAACGTCGTTCTGTAATTTCTGCATTTATTTTTGTTTTCGCCTTTCGCTTTTTCAAAATATGGTAATCCTAAAAAACAACTCAAATAATAAAAAACCAGCAGTTTTCCAAAGAAAATACACTGCACGCACTCTTGCATTTCTCTCTATCTCTTCTAAAAAACAATCATCACGTCATGCATATTGCTTGTTTTAAACCCCATTGAAACATACGATCCAATGCCTTCTCCCAACTTTGAATTCCCGGTATTTGAGGCTAAAGAAGAAAATGACGAGGAAATTCCAGAAGAGATCTCCCAACTACTCAGACAAGAAGAAAGGTCCATTGAACCTCACAAGGAGCCGTTGGAAATGGTCAACTTGGGTTCAGAAGAAGAGAGAAAGGAAGTCAAGATTGGGACACTGCTCAGTCCAACTGTCAAAGAAAGTTTGATAAAACTTCTCGAAGAATTTCTCGATGTATTCGCCTGGCCCTATCAGGATATGCCAGGGTTGGATACCAGCATCAGGGAAATCATCTACCATTAGGATCAGAATGTCCGCCAGTAAAACAGAGGTTGAGAAGAACTCACCCAGACATGGCCATCAAAATCAAAGAGGAAGTACAGAAGATTGACGCGGGTTTCCTCGCCCCTTCAGAATATCCTCAATGGCTAGCCAACATCGTACCAGTTCCAAAAAAGGACGGAAAGGTCAGAATGTGCGTGGACTACAGGGACCTGAACAAGGCCAGTCCAAAGGATGACTTTCCCTTACCGCACATTGACATGCTGGTAGACAGTACCGCAAAGTTCAAAGTTTTCTCCTTCATGGATGGATTCTCGAGCTATAATCATATAAAGATGGCGCCGAAAGACATGGAGAAAACTTCATTTATCACCCCATGGGGTACCTTTTGTTACAAGGTAATGCCGTTCGGTTTGAAGAACGCCGGGGCGACCTATCAAAGGGCCATGACTACTCTGTTTCATGACATGATACACAAAGAAATCGAGGTATATGTCGATGATATGATTGCCAAATATAAAACAGAAGAGGAGCATGTGACCCACCTGTCAAAGCTATTCGAGCGGCTGAGAAAGTACAAACTCCTTTTGAATCCCAACAAGTGCACATTCGGTGTCCGTTCAGGGAAACTGCTAGGGTTCATCGTCAGCCAGAAAGAAATTGAGGTTGATCCTGACAAGGTCAAGGCCATTCAAGAAATGCCTTCCCCAAAGACTGAAAAACAAGTCAGGGGATTCCTAGGACGTTTGAACTACATCTCCAGATTCATATTCCTCATGACCGCGACATGCGCGCCGATTTTCAAATTACTTAAAAAGAATCAGGACTGCGTTTGGACAGAAGACTGCCAAACCGCCTTCGACAGTATCAAGGAATACCCGTTGAACCCACTGATTCTATCACCTCCAATGGAAGGAAGACCACTAATCATCTATTTGACAGTCTTGGAAGACTCAATGGGTTGTGTGCTTGGCCAACAAGACGAAACAAAAAGGAAAGAATCTGCTGTTTACTATTTGAGCAAGAAATTCACTGAGTGTGAAACTCGGTACACTATGCTTGAGAAAACTTGCTGCGCTCTGGCTTGGGCAGCCAAACGTCTTCGCCAGTATATGATTCGTCACACTACTTGGTTAATCTCTGAAATGGATCCAATCAAGTATGTCTTTGAAAAACCTACTCTCACGGGAAGGATTGCCCGTTGGCAGATGTTGCTATCAGAATACGACATCGAGTACCACGCTCAGAAAGCCATTAAAGGAAGTGTTTTAGCCGATCATTTGGCTCATCAACCGATTGACGATCAAGAATCAGTCGGACTTGACTTCCCAGATGAAGATGTCATGTATTTGAAAATGAAAGATTGCGATGAATCGCTACCCAGTGAAAGGCCAGAACCAGGTTCCCAATGGGGACTAATTTTTGATGGAGCTGTCAACACTTATGGAAACTGAATTGGAGAAATCATCATAACACCTCAAGGTACCCACATTCCTTTCACCGCCCGACTAACATTCAAGTGTACAAACAACGAGGCCGAATACGAAGCTTGTATCATGGGTCTCGAGGAAGCGATTGACTTAAGGAGTAAGCACTTGGATGTATATGGCGACTCAGCCCTGGTTATCAATCAGATCAAGGGGGATTGGAACACATACCAATCAGGATTGATTCCTTACAAAGACTATGCAAGAAGGTTGTTACCCTTCTTCAACAGAATCGAGTTTCATCACATCCCTCGTGAGGAGAATCACATGGCTGATACATTAGCCACTCTCTCTTCCATGATTAGTGTAGGTTAATGGAACGACTTACCTAAGATCGACATAATGCGCCTGGAACGGCCCGCTTACATCTTCACGATTGAAGCAGTCATAGATAACAAACCTTGGTATCACGATATCAAATGCTTCCTTCAGAAATAAGAGTACCCACCTGGGGCATCCAGAAAAGACAGGAAGACCCTCAGAAGACTGGCTGGAAACTTCTTCCTAAGCGGTGATACCCTCTATAAGAGAAACTTTGACATGGTCTTGCTCCGATGTGTAGACAGACTAGAAGCAAACATGCTGATAAAAGAAATTCATGAAGGATCCTTTGGCACTCATGCCAATGGACACACAATGGCGATAAAAATTCTGAGAGCATGGTACTATTGGTTGACAATGGAATCCGACTGCTACAAGTACATGAGGAGGTGTCACAAGTGTCAGATATACTCCGACAAAATCCATGTACCTCCAACGCATCTCAAAGTTCTCTCTTCCCCATGGCCTTTTTCTATATGAGGAATCGACATGATTGGTATGATCGAACCCAGAGCTTCGAACAGACATCGGTTCATCCTGGTGGCCATTGACTACTTCACCAAGTGGGTCGAAGCAGCATCATACGCCAATGTAACCCGACAAGTGGTGGTTCGATTTATCAAAAATAACCCCATCTGCCGTTATGGTGTTCCGAGCCAGATCATCACAGATAATGGATCCAACTTGAACAATAAGATGATGAAAGAGTTGTGTGCTGAGTTCAAGATCGAACACCATAACTCATCTCCCTACCGACCCAAGATGAACGGAGCGGTAGAAACGGCTAACAATAACATCAAGAAGATCGTTTAAAAGATGGTTGTAACCTACAAAGACTGGCATGAGATGCTACCCTTTGCTCTTCACGGTTATCGCACATCCGTTCGCACTTCAACAGAGGAAACCCCTTTCTCTCTCGTATATGGCATGGAAGCAGTGCTCCCCATAAAAGTAGAGATCCTATCAATCTGGGTATTGATGGAAGCTAAGTTAACAAAGGCTGAATGGTGTCAAAGTCGACATGACGAACTAAACCTGATCGAAGAAAAGCTAATGACAACTCTATGTCACGGTCAGTTATATCAGCAAAGAATGAAGAAGGCGTTTGACAAAAAGGTAAGACCTCGCGTCTTCAGAAAAGGAGACCTCGTGCTGAAGAAGATATAATCATTTCTCGCTGATTCTCGGAGCAAATAGACTCTGAATTGTGACGGACCTTATGTGGTCAAGAAAGCCTTCTCAAGCGGCGCCTTGAGACTCGCGACCATGGATGGAGAGGAATTTGCCTACCCCACGAACGTTGACGTAGTCAAGAAATACTTCGCCTAAATAAAAAAAATGTCTCGGTGGATTGAAAACCCGAAAGGGCGGTCCAGGAAAAAATTAGAGACATAATAAAAAATCATCCCGGTGGATTGGAAATATCAAAGTATAATCCAAGTAAAAGTTAGTGATACTGGCAAGTAACTACGTCCAACAAAGGGGCAAGTCCCTCAGTAGCAGTCATGCCATCCATCTGGAAAAACTCCAGTCAAGGTCATCTTCGACAGAAGCTCAGGATATCCAGAATTCAAAGTTGGTAGAAGGATAGTGGTCGTTATGTTTCAATGTAGCCCTTTTCCCTTAAATTACCATTTTCTAACTTTGTAAATACTCCATGGAATCACGCGTTTGGCTGATTTCCATCCTATCAATAAATCTTGAGCCCTAGTGCTTTTGTTTGCAATTCTTATTTGTTTTAGCTTTACAGAACGACATTTTAATATGATTAACAATTCTTGAAATAAAACAAAAATGAATTCACTTGTCAAACTTTTTCTGCTTTTAAAATAGAGATGGAAATTTCTTTTGACTGTTGAACATCGAAAGAACATCGATCGCTTCTCCATAAGTAATCAAACTTCAAGGTGCAGAATCAAAGTACTCATTCTTAAACCAGTACGCCTGAATGAAGGATCAGTTGTGTCAGATGCGAATGTTTCATCTGACACCCCCCGGCCGAGTTCTTACCTCCTAAGCTCGACCATGGTTGTTCCCCACAAGGACTATCTCTCCTAAGCAAGGCAGAATTGCTACTCTTGAACCAATGATACCTCTTCGTCCCCCGCAATGGCCGAGTATCCAGTCGTGTTCATCCACTAGTCTGTATGTCGCGTCAGTTTTGTCAGCATAAACATACATACATCATGCATTATTGATTTACATCCATATTCATACTGCATCACCATCACTCTAGTCGGTCTTGTCCCCTAGTGATAAAAGTCCTCTTGTCAATCGAGTTGTCGGTTCTTTCCTCGTTAGGAAGCAAATCATCTAAGCAATTTCTCCCCAGTGTATTTCTGGATGAGAGTTGGTCCTCGACCACTTTGATAACTTGAACCTCTGAAAGGCAAGAAGACAGTCGACGAACGTCACTCTTCATCATCGAAGACGATATCTTTGCTTTCCCGGATTAAGGAAAATCCCCAGAGAAAGCCTCGCAACTACAGACTCTCAGCAACACGTTGGTTCTTCTCTCCAAGAAAGTCAATGTTAATGAAGTCATCGACACCTCAAAATTGGGGTACATCGTATGGCATTTCTCCGAGAAGATCTCGGGGAAAAGTATGATGTAATATCCCTAAGCGGAAAGCAGTCTCTCTAGAAACTCGTTTTCCCCAGTAGAGTCGACAAATGGCGTCTCCAACAGAGAAGTTTGAACACCTCTACAAGCTAAGATAGATGGGTTCCCCCAACAAGTCTGACATAGGTTTTTCCCATCAAATAGCATCTCCCCAGGAAAATTCGGCGAGAAGTTTGAGGAAAACCGCTACGAATATCGTCCCTTGTCAAGAAAGTTTATTGACAAAAGAAACTGAGACCAGTTCCTTGGTAGGAAACCAGGATCGAGGGGAAGTTTATATCAGAAACTTAGACCAGTTCCTCGGTAGGAAACCAAGATCGAGGGGAAGTTTATTTTAGAAACTTAGACCAGTTCCTTGGTAGGAAACCAGGATCGAGGGGAAGTTTATATCAGAAACTGAGACCAGTTCCTTGGTAGGAAACCAGGATCGAGGGGAAGCGTATTTCAAAAGAAAACTGAGACCAGTTCCTTGGCTGAAGACCAGGATCGAGGGGAAGTTTACCTTTTCTAAGAATCACTGCTTAGCAAAAGAAGATGGATGAGCAAACTGCCATTCATAACCACCATCAAAGTTTCGGGTATTCTGATATTTAATCCTCTTGCACCCCGAATGCCCGAATACCTTCGCCATTCACACCTTCGGGTCCAAGAAGATTAAATAGGGGCATCTGTCATACCCCAAATTTTGACCACTAAGATTCCCATCATTGTGCAAATCATCATCACAATATGGGTGAACCATCATACCTCATCAGTCTCCCCAAAGATGGGTGAGCATTCACTATAACAAGAAACAGGGTTTCAAACCCTCTCAGGGCACTTAGACAAAAGATCAATCAAGGAATGACATGATCTTTAACTTGTCTAAACCTCTAAAACTCCCACAATGGATCAAGAGGACACCCACATCAGGGATCAAGCACAAGGTTGCAGCACTCCAAGTGGATTAAGCCTCAAGATCGCCAGTGTCACCAAATGAGGGTTTTGGTCGACCAGGGCCTCCAGGTGAAAATATTCATCTGGGCGTGAGCCAATACTTCAAAGCATAACCTAAGGTACTCCAAGGGACCTCATGGATCGAATCATCAAGTCAATTTAGCCTCAGGGGAAGCATTCATCAAAAATCAGGAATTAGGGTTTCTTGACCTAATTCACCCCTATGTTGACTTCTGACACAAAACATGAGCCAAGACCTCAAGGTATGATTTGAGGGTCTCTAATAAACTACATTGATCCATTTACAACAATGGATTGATCCTAGAAGCTTGATCCACAAGTTTTAATTTTATCTGGACCACAACTAGGGTTTTGAGGAAAAAGTCAACTGTGCCTTTGACTTTTGACCAGGACATGCTCCCAACCCTTGGGACATGATTCAATACACCCTATAACACCTATGGAATCCATCTATTAAGTTTGATTTAGGTTAAGGACTTGATTTCATAGAGGATCGCACAGTTTGGAATTCATCTGATAAAAAGTAAACTGTACCAAAAAGTCAAAGTTTGACTTTTTTATTTTTTGATCAACCAAGGTTCCTGAACCCTAAAATGATGTTAATGTGTGGTTTGAATCATCATTCATCAAGAAAAATCAAAGAAAGTGGGATAACTTGTAAAAGGGGTAACCATAAAAAACTTAGATATTTTCTAAGTTATGGAACAAAGTGGCTAGGGTACCAACTTCCAAGGATCATAACTTGAGATCCAAGCAACCATTTTGGCTGATCCAAAGATGGATTTGTAGATCTCATGGCATACTTTAAAAGCTTCAACTACAGCTCATTCCAATTCCTCATGGATTTTTAGTTATGGAGTGACCAAAATGCAAAAACATGAAAATGCCACTTTTTCCAACACTTAGTGAAATTTTCACTAAGTCAGAATCTGTTTCACTTTTTTCAAAATGTAGGGGCATTTTTCACTTGGATCCAAAAAGTGTCAAGATAAACTATGATCACACATATGTTGTATCATATGAGAGTTTTCCAAAATGGCCAAGAACTCCATCAAATTCCATTTAAGGTAAGAGTTATGACAGTGGCAATATGCCTTGCTGCAACTGTCATGGCAAGGAAGATTTGTGCATTTTGCTCGATTTGATCCAAGTGTGCAAATGACAAACAAGTTTATCCATCTGAACACCTCAGGGGGAGACCAAGGAGGAACAAACACTGATCCATAAGCCTCCCAAGTCTTTGGAACTACAAGTAGCATGCCAAACCTAAAAAATCCTAAAAGGGGGACAAGACTCCAATTTTGTTTTGGAGGATTCAATGGATGCACCAAGGTGGCATGAACTGAGCCTATTCCAAATGAATTCAGTCAAGGCTTATCTCTGAACCAAGGGACAATAGGCCTGTGCTCTAACCTCTAGTCAATGGCTAGAGGAGACTTAAGATTCCAAAGTGATACAAGTGGCCAACAGTCTGCAGGAACCACCATTCACTATTGCGTGCAAAAAAAACTTGCTCTACTATAAATAGAGCTCATTTGTGATCAGCTTTAGTACACCAAAGCACCCATACTGATGCTTTCCTCAAAATCACCTTCTCACTTCCAAATTTTCCTTCCAAAGCAAGTCACTATCGGGTTTTGAGCTTGGGAACAATTCCAACCAAACCAATCACACACACACACCTCATAAACATCATATAGAAGTGATCCAAACACTTAAACAACATCTGGAACACCAATTTCACAAAATCATCATCCAATTACTCAAGGTTTTAACCAAGCTGCAGCTGAGGTGCCATACTTTGTTCCAGTCCATTTCAGATCACTCCAAGCATTCAAACACATTTCATATGGTGCAGGGAAGCTATTCAGATCATCACAACTTATCTGTAACACCTCCAACTCAAAGATCAGATTGATCTTGCTGCCACGACCCTCAAGTAAGCCTAAACTTGGTCATCTCTTAATCTATGCATATTTCCTCGCACAATACTTTTGCCAAATGTTCATAATCATGCATAGAGTGTTTCCCCTCTATTGATTGCCTTGTTTGAATCGTGTATCAAAATTCTCAGCCTTCATGCAGAATTTAGGGTTCTTGAGGTTTTGTCTTGATTTCTTATTCCATGCGTAAAATAAATGAAATTAAAGACCATAGACATGATTGTGAGGTGAAAACGAGTAGATTGATATGTGGATTGTGTGATTTCATCAAGTATTCAGTGAGATTGATGAGAAAATGCAAATCTGGGCAAAATCAGAACACGCGCGTGTTCTTGGTGTGTTCTTGGCCCCTTTTTCAAATATTCAAATATTTGAATTTTATGATTTTATTTAATTGATTCAAAAATTAATTTTCTCTGAATTTTAATGATTTTGAGTTGATTCTTTTTTTAATAATTCACAAAAATGTTAAAATATTTTATTTTACAAAAATTTCCCAAAAATAATATGTATTTCCTATACTTGATATTTTTGCAAAGAATTAATTTTTATTTGTTTTTTAACATCTAAAATATTTTTTCCTTCTTGATTTTCCAAACTTAAAGGGTTTTCAATCATTTGTGGATAAAAACATGATTTTTCAAACATTAATCCAAGATCACCACTCATTTTTCACATATCTCAACAATTTTTATTAATTTTTAAACAAAATTAATTCCTTTTTAAACAAAATTAGGGTTTTAATTAATTCAACCCTCATCAATCTTTTTTTAAACACTCATGGGCCTCTAATAGAGTGTAAGACCCAATCCCTTTTTAACCAAAACCTTTTTGGGCCTCAAACATTGTATAAGTCCCACTATGTTAAAAAAAATCTCGGCGCGATCGCCATTTCAAAACAAAAACCACTGGGCGTACCCTCGTGTTGTAAGTATCATTTCTTTTCTTTAAATAAATCATGGGCCTCTAATAGAGTGTAAGTCCCACCCCCTTGTACATAAAAACTCTGTGGGCCTCACATATTGTATAAGTCCCTCTGTACAGTTCTCAAATCAACGGTACGATCATTGTTAAAACTTGGGCCTCTCCCCGAGCTGTAAGCCCTAACAACCTTTTCAAAACACTTTCTCCTTTGATTTTGAATTCAAATATATGTTGTCATCAAAACTTTCTTTAAATTCTTTGTTGAACAACTAACAAAACAACATGCAAGCTCTACAACGGGTAAGTGTTTATCCGCTTTCATTTATTGCTTTCATATATATGACTGTATTGTGAGGCTGCTTCACTGTAAGTCTTCTTTCATAACCTTTTAAATACTCGTCATATATCAACTGTATATATACTAGTATAGTTATTTAGAGTTTTTCCCGGCAACTACGTCTAGAACTAGGTAAAGCCTGTTGGTCACTCTTGAATACAAACAAAACTAGATCCCCATAGGATTCCAGATATAGTCTTCCCTCCTCTTGGGGTTAAACAATATGGAACAAAGAGAAAGGCAGTATTCTCGGTGAACCTTTTCTCAGACTGTCACCCCTATAAATTGTCAAAGAAACTCTACTCCCCAGAGTTGATCTATTCTCCGTGAATAGCATCTCTTGAGTTTCTTCCAAATCCTCGAACTTTCCTGGAATGATCTCTTCTCTGTTAATTGTATTTCTTAAACTTCTCTTGGTTTGGGGACCCACAGGCTTCCTAAAAACATCCTCGCTTCCTCTTGGGCGTTGTACAAGGACCCTTCGGCTTCTTAGAAGTTCTCATGCCTTCTCTTGGGCTTAATACAAGGACCCTGACAACCTCTTAAAGGTATACGACAGAACTTAGACATCCTTTGCTAGAGCAGTCTTTCCAGTGTTAAAACTCCGGCCATTTTAGGGTTGATTCTCATCCCTTAATGCCCGTGCCTCCTCTTGGGCATCATACAAAAGATAAAACTCTTCCAATAGACTTGGACAGTCTAAATACCCTTGAGTCTCAAAGACATTCTCAAGTTCCCTACAACATAGGAGAAACCCCAAATTCTGGATTAATCTCCAGCAAGAGTTAAAATTTTGCGGGTTCTAAAAACCCCGTCTTTCTCCCAAAATTCCCCAACCAGGGTCAGTTTAACACTATCTCAAATCAGAGCCTCAAGGTTTCTGATCTATCAATTCATTTTGCATTCCCCTGTAAGGATTGATTCCCTTCTTGGACTTGCCTCGGGATCTCAAGAATCCCCGACAGAAGAATAGCCTCCTCTTAGGCTTTGTATAATGATCATTCCTCAACATGGTCAGCCTCCTCTTGGGCTTTGTACAATGATTCTCCCCGACGGAGCTAACCTTTTCAGACTCTCTTGTTGAGTTCATCACTTTTCAAGACTCTCTTGTTGAGTCACTTTCCTTTTATCCTCAATCTCAGACTTCATACGAGGCAACAAATCACTCTCTTGTTGAGTATAAAAGACTCTCTTGTTGAGTCAATCAACTTTTCAGACTCTCTTGTTGAGTCAACCTTTTTAGCCTCCATCTTGGGCTTCGTACAAGATAGATAAAAGTACTCTCTTGTTGAGTCAAACCTTTTAGCCTCCGTCTTGGGCTTTGTGCAAGACATATAAAAGCACTCTCTTGTTGAGTCAACCCTTTTAGCCTCTATCTCGGGCTTCGTACGAGACAAATAATAAACACCCTCTTGTTGGGTCAATAACCTCCTATTAGGCTTTGCATAAAGAAATCCCCGGTTGACTCAATCAACCTTTTAGCATCAAACTTGCGCTTTGATCAAGGCATACGAACATTAACAGTTCCTCTTTAGAGATGACAAATTCTCTCCCAGCCAAAACCCTTTAGCTTTATATCTTGGGCTTTGAACAAGATACTGTCGCGGTGAAAATTGGATACCATAGTTATTTGTTAACAAGGATCGCATTTTTAATGTCACCACCGGTCTTTGATTTTATCCAAGGGAAGGGAGAAAAAAACCGAATACCCACAATGCAATGCAAATGCACTAAGATTCTAAGTTCGGGGGTTGGTTATACCTAGGGAAGGTGTTAGCATCCTAGATATCTGTAGTACTCTACAGGAACCTCTTGATTTTATTTTATGTTATCTGTTATTTGTTTTGCTAAGGTTTTAAGGGTAAGTGATTTATTATTTTATTCCTAAGTGTGCTCGACAAGATATCGCATCTTGTGCCTACATATCCTGTCAGGAGGGAATCAGAGCACTTGTAGTTCCTTATTAAGGATACTAAAATGTTTAAAGGTTTTAGGAGAGAAGATGAGTCATCATCTTAAGAAGACCACCACAGTTTTTGAAAATGTTTGTATTTTGTGGGGTATGGGATTGTATGTCCCTTCTTTGAGATGATTAACATCTAATTCTCTTGTGTGGAGAATTTGGTGGGCTAAAGTTTGATTTTAAATCAAAATTGATGGGGGACTAACTTAAGAAATCTATCCTAAGTTGTCTAATTGACTTATCTTAAGGTGTCGATTATGAGATGCAAATGATGTGCACCATGCACAATAACATGGTTATCATGCATGGGATTTTCCCTCGGATATTAATGCGATTAAATTATTGTTATTTAGGCGAGGGTGCTAGCAAAGTGATGCTAGACTTGTGTCTTGTGATCGGTAGGTCGAATGCGATGCCCTAAGGCGATCGACTTACATGGGTAGAAAAGGGGCTCGACGTTGGATCGATAATTTTTATAAGTTTGAAAAGGTTTAGACATACAAAGCATACATATATTCATCAAGATAAGCATACAAAACATGGCATCAAATAAGATACAAACAAGATAATGGAAACATTCAAGCGTACGATGATGGATTCTAGCGGGGAACGATTTAAGAAAGTGTTGCTTTTTAGGTTTATTATAAAAGGTTTATTTATTTAGAAATATATGATAAAGATGATTTTATTTTAAAAAAGGTTTATTATTATTTTAAGATTATGCTTAATTTGAAAAAGTTACGGACTTCTTTATTATAAAAGATTTTAATTATCTTAAAGTTTTTTATTTAAGTTTTAAAGTTACAAAAAAAACGATAGAGTTTCTTATAAAAGAGTTTTAATATTATTATTTGATAAACGAGAGTTTTTATTAAAAGGTCCTTACTAATTAGAAAAAGTTTTAACAAAATATTTTAATTTGCTTAGTTATTTTTATTATTGTTAACAAATATTGTAATAAACATTATTATTAAAAAAGGTTAAAGGTTTTTTATATTAAGTAAAAAGGATTAATTTTAGTAAATGAAAAAAAATTTCATTATTAAAAAGTTTTTTTTTACTAATTTTGAAAAAAAGCTTTTAAATTATTAATATAAAAGAAACAGTTTTAGATTAAATTATAAAAACTTAATTTTGATTATAAAAAGGTTTTTCATTTTAATTATAAAAGGGTTTTTAATTGTAATTATAAAAAAAGTTTAATTGTAACTAAAAAAAGGAAAAAACGAAAGGAAATAAAAACCAGGAACCGAGAGAACATCATCGTCACTCTCTTTCTCGCTTTCAAAAATTTCTCTCGCTCTCTCACTCTTCTCAAAAGAAAAAAAAAAGAGAATTAGGGTTTATGAGACCTTAATCGTCGTCGTCGTTCCTATCGATCTCACGCGATCTCCCTCTCGATCTGCAAAAAGGAAAAGCAATCAGACAAACCCCACCCCACACAACCCTAATACCTCAATTTTACTATGATTATCCATGGTTTTACAATTTACAAGCGAAAATGAAAAAAAGGGAAACGGCCGGTGAAGGTTGACGAAGGAGGCGCGATCGAGACTCACGATCCTCTATTACAGATAAGTCTTCTCTTCTTTGCTTGCGTTATTTGGTGTATTGTCTGCGCCCGCCGTGTGTGTGTGTGTGTGTGTTTATGGGTTCTCCGGTGTATTCTCTTCTTCTTCTTGGATCGAGTATTCTGGCGAAGTTGATTGATGTCTGATGAATTTGGTTTGGTATGTTGATGAATGGGTTTGATGTTTAGGTGATGACTTGGTTGATGAGTTTGGATTATGCTCTGCTCCCCCTTGTGACTGATGCTGCGTGTTCTATTTATAGGCCTAGAATGATTAAAAATGAATCATTGAACTTGAATGCTCTTCGTTGTGTATTGAAACCTGTTTTGTCCAATTAAGCAGGTTTTTGAAATCTGTTTAGAACATGTTTCGTTGTATTTGGAAGGTAAATGATGATGTTTGATACACGTTGGAACGAAATTAAATCTTGTCAGATCAAGAATTGGAACTTGCCGTTTTCGGTTTGACATCCTCAAATTCCTTACCCTACTAAATTCTAGTTTCTTGCTAACTTGCTTACTTTCCAATTTTGAACTTACCAACTGAATTGAAACAAAATGCAGTGCTATTATTTTGTAATGTTGGAAAAGTTGGAATTGCTTTGCGATTAATGATGATTATTATTGACTGTGTTAGATTGTGTTCAACTTGTTTGGAAACTAAGGATTCTGATTTTCCTTTGTCGTCCTTGTTAACATTGCATATATTCTCTATGGCCTATGGTCTTGGTCAATGAGGAGATTCTCTCCAAGGGCGTCATCAACAAACCCAGTGTAAAATGCTTGACCAATAACCCCGTTAATTGCAATATTAGCATCCATAATATTTTCTTGAACACTACAGTTTCCAGACCATGATTTGGGAGCTGATTCTAAGTTGAAACCTCAGGTCTGCAGTTTAGTTGCCAAAAGTCTGTCTCCCTTTACAGTATGGTTGTTGTATTCTAGTTCAAACAAATAAATGAAATCTACAGAAGTTGCGACTCTTTGCGCACTCTTTTACGCATCGCATAGTAAGAATCTCGAGCCCTAGCGGGTTTGTCGTGAAGTTAATGCATTGTTATCTTGGGGTGATCATCATGTAATCTGCTTCGATTTGCTTTAGGTATAATCCAACTTTACTCACTACTGTCAATTTGTGATTTGCAATTGAAAAGGCAGGTTCCGCGTCTTATAGTCGTATTGATTACCTTAGGAATATCCGTTCTTTTTCATGGTCTGTATTCATCTCAAAAGTATCTTCTTTTCTTTTTGCAGGGATATAGGTAACGAGTTTATTCTTCATGCTGTTGTGAATATTGAGAGCAGCGTGAGGACCCCAAATAACAGGATACAAGGTTGCTGGTTTTGGCAATGGATACCAAGCTACTAATGAGAGTGAAGTAACGTGTATGCTATGCTTGAGTGTTGGGTTATTTCAGGCAATGTAACAGCCACGGTTCCTCAATGTTACCTTCATCATGATACTTGGTTTGCACTTAACTCATTTTCATTTTAGCATTTTGGTAACGAGCAAAGGGTAAGGTATCATAATACTTCTGCGCATGAGGTATACTTGTATCTTGATGGTTTTTCTTTTGGTTGAACAACATTTTGATTGGAATTATCAAACCGTCTTTTTCAGTATCAAGAAACATTTTTGTCTTTCACAATGCTATCCTTTCTAATCTTATTCTCTGAAAAATTTCCACTGGTTTCACTATTTGAGATTTCCATCTTAATTGTTTTTGACCGGATTCCGATAGTCATTAGATTGGTTCTTTGGAAATGGCTCTTGTATCCTTTTGAAATTATGAACTAAATGATTTTGGTTTTGTAAGAATGGAGTTGGAAGCATGGGCGTAGCATGGAGTTTTTTGACTTTCGATTCGGGATCACTTAATTGGCATAGAAGTCGGCTGGCTTTCCATTATCAATGTAGTTAGGTTATTGTTGCTTAACAAATTATGTTGGAGTGTGACTTTGAATTTGATTGGTAATAGATGATGTGAGCTGCATTGTTAAACCGGTAATATACTTCCCTGGCCTTTCATTTTAGTTGCATTTCCATTTCGATTGTAGTGATCCTATTGTCAATTTCTTTCAGATGACAATTGTTGAAACCGGTCGTAATTCTTCGAAATGATGGCGAGATTCTTGGTGTGACTTGCAAGACTTTTGGCTACCGTTTTAGTAATTTGTTCCCATAGTAATGCGACGAAGGCGTCTTTGTAACCGTTAGAATATGTTACAACGTTTGATGAGATAGGTGCGAGAAGCTGCCTTGAGTCACCAACCATAATACATTGGGTTCCATTTGATTTTAGAAGCTGGAGGGTAATTAGTAGCCGGATCCATTACAACAACATCCTGAAGAATAACATTTTCCCGGAGCAAATTCTATCCACTTGCTCTACTGTTACTTCCTTCTATTTTCAAAACTAAATTGGAAGTGTATTAATTTGTGTGAATTGCCACACACACCAACCTTCTGCCTCAATATTGCCTTTTGGTAACTTTGTATAATGGGTTTTGTGAATTTAGAGCTTTGGGCTTTGTAACATAGAAATTCTTGCGTGGGAAACTCATCACTTGTACCATGAGCATAACCCTGGATTTATGAACATTGAAAATGGCGGTTTCGAATCCTCTTCTTTGTATCCTTATAAGACTTGTTTCCTCCGTTTTGGCTGAAACTGTTTGTAATATCTGTAATCTCATAGTCCTTTTACCAAGTAGACTTAAAAATGTCATTGCCTTGTAAATAACACGTGAGTCCGAAATTACTAAATCTTCAATAATTAATTTTAAAATTAAATTGATTTTGCCATGCGAGTTTCCTTGGAATAGTGCCATGAATTTAAGGAGTACCAACTGAAAATTGAATATTGAGCCATGGAGATAGTGTTGAATCTTATATCACAAACTTCAATTGAAACAAAACAAATGACTTGGAGCTTGAAATGAAACCAAACAATGTCTTGCGCATTTACTCTAAGTTAAAGGGCCTTGAACCAAATTGAAACTTCAATGAGAATTGCCTTGTAGATAACTCTTATATTTAAACATGCATTTGAAATTTGTAGACAACATGTTATGTATTTCCAAGAGTTTTGGAAAATATAAGAAATGAGCCTTTGTAATCTTGATGTAGTGATATGGATTAAAGCTCATAGTCGAGCATGATATAATAGCACCCACCTCTTTATCAATAATGCAACAACGAGAATTTAAGGATTCGTAAGGACTTCCAAACTTTTATTAATGGTCAAAATATCTTGAACATTTAAATTCCAAATAATCTTCAAACTTGCTTGAAGAATACCTGACAGCTTCAAGAATATAAATATTCTTCTTGAAACAGATGGCATGTGCTTCAAATGAATTAGAATCATGGGAATGAAGTAGGAATTTTAAACTTGGACTTGTAAACTTGTAACGAACCAACGGCCTTGAATTTGCACTTTGGAAATCAACCTTCTACTTCCTCCTAAATTGAACTTTCATTACTTAAGAACATGGCATCATAGAGCAAACACATCTCTTGAATTTTGAGGAGCTGGCAGAGGGGGGAAGGTACCAACTTGTAATGCAACTTGCCACACACCCAATGACCAGTCTATAGGGGACCAAATTCCATATCAGAGGGTATAAGGACTTAATCTTTGTGGGGGAAAAACTGAGGGATCTTGAGGGGGAAAAGGCTTGGTAGTGATTTGGGGATCAAAAAGGTGAGGGCACAATCTCACAGGACCAGAGAACCTCCATAATCACACACACAACACAACCTTCAGGACTCTGAATCTTCTCCAGCAACACCTGTCCTCAAAAGAGAAACAAGCAGATAAAGCTAGATAAAGCGGTTAGTTATGCAGGAATGATAGACCTAATATGTCATGCAAAAGCGGAACGGGTATCTTAGGGTCAAAAAATTAGGGTGCGACAGATGCCCCTATTTAAGTTTCTCCTATTCGGAGATATGGAGATTAAAATCTTCGTCTCGACGAGATAGGAGAGACTTAAATACAAACATGCGCAAATTTTTGGCCCTAAGATGCCGCCAAATGCACATGATATGGTATGAAGATGATATGCTATGCAAGACAAGGATTATGTGAGGGATGATGTCACAGGGGATAACCGATGTTAAAGCACAAAGAGAGCAAGACCCGACGAGAACGACTAGCAAAACCAGACTCCACGGGGAAAGAACTAACTCCACTGGGGGAAAGAGACTACCAACCTGACAATCACAAGGTATTTTAAGCAGTTGGGTGTCTTCCAGCGAAAAACAGAAGTGTATATTGCAAGGATGATGAGCAAAACACGCTTCTCGGTATGGTTCAATTTATTGTGCAAAGTCTTGAAGTAAAGCGCTACGAGGTTGTCTGCCTCGAACCAAAGTCTTAAAATTGAATGCTACGGGACTATCTGCCTCGAACAACAAAGCTTGAAATTGAATACTACGAGGTTGTCTGCCTCGAACCAAAGTCTTGAAATCTGTGAGGTTGTTTGCCTCGAATAAAGTCTTAAAAGCTGCAAGGTTGTCTGCCTCGAACAAAGTCTTGAAATAAGTGTTGCGAGATTGTCTGTCTCGAACAAAGTCTAAAATTGAAAACTACGAGGTTGTCTACCTCGAATGCATCTTGAAATAAACTGCTACGAGGTTGTCTGCCTCTAGCACAATCTTGAAGTAGAACGCTACGAGGTTGTCTGCCTCGAGCAAAAGTTTTGAACTCCTCTTGGAAAGGTAACTTCACAGGGGTTGGTATTTCACTGGAGATCTTGTGACTTCAGCTAGAATCCATAACTTGTTGGAGATTTGGAAGTTCCAACCGGGGATCTTCAAAAGAGATGCGGGCCAGCTGACTTGTGGAATATATCTTCTCAAATAAAGAGAAAGATCATCTACGTCTTCATCAAACTTCTCGAAGAGATTCCATTTGACGGAAGAAAATTGAATTGTGGGCTCACTGGGGAGAGTACCACCGAGGAATAGTATTGCTGTAAATGAGATTCGTTGAAGCGATAAAATTCTTACAATAGGGATTCTCAAATAAAGAGGATGCTTGTAATGTCTTCAATAACTTTCTCTGGAAAATAAGCTGATAATCTTGACAATATCACCGGGGATAGACAAAATGTCTTGAGGAGATTTCCATTCGCCATCCGGATAGAAAACTGAGCTCAAATAACGAGCTACCACTTGTTGTTTGGCACGTATTCCAAGGAAATGTAGTAATAACTGTTGGAGAAAGAATTTATGTCTTCCATAGAGATCTTTAAGTAAATCCTTCCTGGGGAGACAAAAGTACAAAATAAATGCACGCTTAGTCCGGGTTTAACATCTCAGAGATGTTCGAAATTTGTGATTGTCAGGGACCAAAGTTCAATCCAGGAAATAACCGGAAAGAAACGGTCGAACAAGACCCCGTCTAGTGAGGAATGAACTCATCTGGGCTTTATCTTTATCCAAATATGGCAAAGAAACTAAAGCAACCGTCTTCCATGAGGATCGAACTCAGTGGGGAATTAGAAAGAATGTGCTTTTTCTGCCTAGGGCTGACGACTCTACTTGGAGGGAGCAGACAATACCCAGTCACTTTGGGATAAACACAGCCAAAGTGAAAGAACAAAACAAGCAACACAAAAATGCAAGATGCAAAAGCGCACATGCCATGAATCTACATGAAAGGATGACATGCTATGCTTATGCTCATGCTGACAAAACAACAAAGAGAAAGAAAACTGGAGATGAAAACAAGCATCTCGATACGGATACTCGGCCAATCTTTGCAATATAAGAAGCATCACTGGGGATAAATGGAAGGCCAAATATGGGATCATAGTCCTACTTCGAGGTTTCAAACTTCTCTGGGGAAAATAGAGCACTCCACTTGGGATGAACATCGTGACTTCACTTAGGATTGTCAGGATGAACCTTGTGATTCCGTTGGGGATGAGAAGATTCACTGGGAACGAATCAAACTCATGATCGAAAAGACTCCATGGGGGATAAAATAAATATCCGCTGCGGACTAAAATAGTCTGAATGAAAATTGTAACCGGATAGAATAAATATCCACTTCATTGGGGAAGCTTGAATCGATAATAGTTGAAATGTCGAAGATAAAACTTCGAGGGGATGAAATAAACATCCGCTTTCACTGGAGAAGATTGAGGTAGTCTAATGGGGAGTGAAATAAACATTCGCTTTGCTGGGGAAGGTCGAAACCGAAGGAATTCACCGGGGATTCTTAGGTTACCGACTGGAGAAAACTTGCGTCAAATGTGCCCTAACTTATTGGAGTAGAGGTTTACCGGGGAATAGTCGCGACCACCTGAAGTAAAACTTACAGGGGAGTTGCCCCATTACCTGGGATAGAAACTCTTTGAGCCATTAGTGAAAAAAAAAGTCGTGAGACTGATGTAACTCTGCATTGATAACCTACATAGTAAACATAATTTTGAACAACAATTGTTGTGGATGAGAAGCAATCTTCACTTCTCAAATGCCCCAGATCACTTGGTTTATGAGAAAAAGTCATCCCAAGAGGATTTTACAGAAAACTTGGCGTCCAACTGTCCCAATGTTTTCAAACTCTTGGAGAGATTGTCGAATCTCGACGTAACTGGCCCGGATTGACTGTGTTTTGTAATCGAGTCTTCCAATTCTTTGAGAGATTTATCAAATCTCGACGTAACTGCCCCAGATTGACGGTATTCTGAGTCTTCAAACTCGCCCCTCGGGGTGAGACAGTGAAAGAAACAGCTGGGAAACAACTTGCCCCTGCTCAGCAAAGTTTTCAGGTAGCATGCCCCTAGATACTATCATCTCCTTAAAACAGTACTAAATTTTAGCTCATCAATGCCACACGTATGTTAATTTCTACGATGTCAAGCAATGTTAGCAAGTAGAAAATGTTAATTCTGAGACAGATAAGACAACGTATGTTTGTCTTGAAGTTTTATTTAAAAATATTTTTGTGATTGAATTAACGATTTTATAATGCCAACACGAATTTGAGCATAGCTCATGGGAGTCAGGAAACGATGTCTCAATGAGTATGCTTTTGAAATAAACCCCGCTTCAACTAGGTCTTTTGAGGATTGTATCGTGGTTGGTTCACGGTTTAAGAAACAAAGGATATAAGGCTCAAAGTTTGTTGGTGCCCACCCCATATTTGTGATATTTACCCCATTTTTTTTATTACCCTGCCCCAGGTTAAGAATGAGGGGTTTTTGATTTGGAAGAAGAAAACTCCTACTTCAAAGGCTCAAAAGGGTTAACGAGGGTCTATCTCCTTTATATCTCCAGTGTTTGTGGATTTGAAACAATGCCTTACATCACCAGCAGAGTTTTATTCAAAAGCATATGACAGGAGAGATTGCGCTTGATTTCGTCATCCTCCACTCAATTCTCTGCCAAGGCAAGAGATTGGGCAACATTGGCATTATAAAATAGAAAAGCATTTTAAAAAGAGTGAAACGAATGGATTTCTTCATGACAAACATGTTTATTGCATTAATTATTCAAAATAACAAGTTCTCGCATGCAAACCAAACTTTTACAATCAAAGAAATAGTCATAAGTGCAAGCAAATAAATAAACAGCCTGATGAGCTCGGGAACATGCTCTTCTCTTGATTTCGCCGGCTTGGACCTTCTCTAATCTTCGCCTGCATGACATTCTTGTATCATGTTCACATTGACTCCCCCTGTTGTGGTAAAGGGTTATTTTGCACGTTTGGGTTTGAATCTTTGAAAGTTAGGATTCCACTTTCAACCAATCTCTGAACATCAGCTTTCATCCCATAACAAATTTCAATATTATGACCTGGCGCTCCTTGATGATAAGGGCAGAATAAGTCAGCTCTGTACCAGAAAGGTGGGTTCTTAGGCACCGCTGGTGGGGACTTAGTCTGGATCTGGCCCTTGCGTAACAATACTGGGAAAAGTTCTGCATATGACATGGGAATCGGGTCGAAGTTTGGTTTCCTCAGTGCACGACTTGGGTTGTTGAATGATTGTCGGGCTTGTTGAGGAGGTTTCTGATTTTGCTGATGATACTGCTGTTGTGGTGAAGCAAGTGGAGTTTGAGGTGGTTGCGCAAACTGTGGTTGGTAAGTTGGAGCATTGCTAATTGGGGTCACAGCAGCAACATATGGGCGTGGATGATACCTTCCTTTTGATCGTCCTTGATACACAACACTAACTTCTTGTTCCTTTTTCTTTCCAAAATTACTTCCATAATTTTTGACATTGTTGGAAGTATTCGCTTCCTTAACTAGTCTTCCTTCGCGGACGCCCTCTTCCAAGCACATCCCCATATTCACCATCTCGGTGAAATCACTTGGAGCGCTTGCCACCATTCTCTCATAGAAAAATGGGCTTAGTGTTTTCAAAAAAATTCTAGTCATCTCTTTCTCTTCCAGAGGTGGAGTGACTTGAGCAACTAGCTCACGTCAACGCTGAGCGTATTCCTTAAAGGTCTCTCTTTCTTTCTGGGCCATGGCTCTCAGCTGGTCTCTATCTGGTGCCATGTCAACATTATATTTATATTGCTTGATAAAAAGCTCACAGAGGTCATTAAAACTGCGGACCTTTGAACTATCCAGCCCCATATACCACTTGAGGGCTACACCAGTCAAACTATCCTGGAAATAATGTATCAATAGGGGATCATTATCCTTATGAATAGACATTTTCCGGGCATACATAACTATGTGACTATGCGGGCATGAATTTCCTTTATACTTCTCCGAATCAGGGAGTTTGAACTTTGGAGGAACCTTAACATTAGGAACCAAGCATAGCTCGGAGGCACTCTTCCCAAACAGCTCTTTCCCGCGAAGGGCCTTGATTTCTTTCTTCATTTCTAGAAACTGGTCCTGGAAATCATCCATTCGTTCTTCCATCCTGATACCCTCACTAGGGTCAGCATGAAACACGGGTTCTTCAAAATGGAAAGGAACAGCACTTACCATAGGTGGTGGCACAGTCATTACAGCAGTTGTGGCAATAACTTGAGAAACAGGTGGTCGGTATCCAGCTGGAGTAAAGTTAGGAGGCATACCCCATGGATAAACAGGAGGCATAGAATACTGAACTTCATTTGTAGCGGACACCACTGGGATCGGTGCAGATATTATCTCTGAGATAATAGCGTTGTGTGATGTCATACTATGTGATGGCTGATTCTAAGCAGCCATCAAAGCTTCCATCATCCCATTGATCTTCTCTAGACTTTCCTTTAATGTTGAAACCTCTTCCCGGAGTGCCCTGTTTTCCTGTTCAAGTTGATCCATTCTTTTCTTGCGACCGGCTCGAGTATTGTATCGATGATTCGGCTTGACTGAGAAGAGAAACACGAATGAGAACCTGGAATGCAAAAGAATGCAAATGCAAATGCGAATGCTATGCAACGAGATTCATGGAACTCGACTATTTATAATCATTGAGGAATATTAATAGGCTCGCTTATTAATCATGAAAAAAATGGTTACAATCATTAGTATCAGAAGACTAAAAATTGATTTAATACAAAATTAAAACGCGTCTGTACGCCTTACAACAGTCATAACGTAAAGCTAAAAATGATGGATCTAAGGAGACTCTTACAATGGTCTTCGTTTGAGTCGCTCGATTTCTTCTTCCATCTGGGCTTCTTCTAAAATAAGCTTGTCGACGAAGTGTTGACTGATGGGATAAGACGTCTTGAGCTTTCCGTTTCTTGCAATAGGTAGCATTTTTTTGAAATTCTCCTTTTGTAGTCATTTTAGCTTGAATATTAACCGAAGATAGGAAATGGATTCTTGTCTTGAATAAGTAACTCCATTAGCTGAGAATATTCTTCAAGAGTTGTCACCAATAGTGATGGACTGGAGTAGAGTAGATAATATTTCCTTATCGATAAGAGTTTCCCCATATCTGGTCTTGAACCCTCCTTTATCTGTCAATAAGGTCTCCAATCCCCTTAGATCTTCCAAGTTATGACTCTTGTAAAGGTACTTCAACGTTTTTTTTTCTTTAAAATTTTTTTTAGAGTCCATGATATCCTTATGATGTTTATAAACAAGACTAAGTTCCATGAATCTTTATGATATGATGTTTATGAATGCAGGGATGCAAACACACAAAACACAAAGCACAAAGCACACACAAGCAATCAAACAGACGAAAAGTCCTAGGTTTGAAAGGTCACAACATGGAGCCAGGGTCTACCCTTCCCAATAAGAGTGTACTATAGTTTCAAATATACCTGTCGAACGGGTTCTACAAAGTTCCCAGAGTCTACAATCCATCTTTCGGATATTATCGATTTTCCAGATCACTTGGTAGTCAATAATATTCTCAAGAGAATCTCGTCTGAGTGTAGTATCGCGTAGCAACTATCGCAGAAATAGACTCCCGCATAGTCCCCGCACTACGCCCTAATAGGCCAAGTTGGGTTAAAGGTAACTACGGTCCCCAGTCCCGAAGGCCTTTAGATCGAAACCATATCGTCTTCACGAATGAACTCGTTGGAAAAATATTTTATTCGAGAGGGCCTAGACTGAGTGGTGAAGTCTCAATTTACTTTTTCAGGAATAGACTCCCTCAAAGCATCATTGAAGTCTCACCGTTTTCCTATCTTAATTCACTCTAGTCCGGGTGTAGGACTTTGTCTCACCACACAAGTAATAACCCAAGCAAACATAACAGATAACAAATATATAACAAAAACATAATTAATCAAGTTAGGGGGAACCCTCTTATGAGAAGTCCCCAGTGAAGTCGCCATTTCTGTCGCGGTGAAAATTGGATACCATAGTTATTTGTTAACTAGGATCGCATTTTTAATGTCACCACCGGTCTTTGATTTTATCCAAGGGAAGGGAGAAAAAAACCGAATACCCACAATGCAAAGCAAATGCACTAAGATTCTAAGTTCGGGGGTTGGTTATACCTAGGGAAGGTGTTAGCATCCTAGATATCTGTAGTACTCTACAAGAACCTCTTGATTTTATTTTATGTTATCTGTTATTTGTTTTGCTAAGGTTTTAAGGGTAAGTGATTTATTATTTTATTCCTAAGTGTGCTCGACAAGATATCGCATCTTGTGCCTACATATCCTGTCAGGAGGGAATCAGAGCACTTGTAGTTCCTTATTAAGGATACTAAAATGTTTAAAGGTTTTAGGAGAGAAGATGAGTCATCATCTTAAGAAGACCACCACAGTTTTTGAAAATGTTTGTATTTTGTGGGGTATGGGATTGTATGTCCCTTCTTTGAGATGATTAACATCTAATTCTCTTGTGTGGAGAATTTGGTGGGCTAAAGTTTGATTTTAAATCAAAATTGATGGGGGACTAACTTAAGAAATCTATCCTAAGTTGTCTAATTGACTTATCTTAAGGTGTCGATTATGAGATGCAAATGATGTGCACCATGCACAATAACATGGTTATCATGCATGGGATTTTCCCTCGGATATTAATGCGATTAAATTATTGTTATTTAGGCGAGGGTGCTAGCAAAGTGATGCTAGACTTGTGTCTTGTGATCGGTAGGTCGAATGCGATGCCCTAAGGCGATCGACTTACATGGGTAGACAAGGGGCTCGACGTTGGATCGAGAATTTTTATAAGTTTGAAAAGGTTTAGACATACAAAGCATACATATATTCATCAAGATAAGCATACAAAACATGGCATCAAATAAGATACAAACAAGATAATGGAAACATCAAGCGTACGATGATGGATTCTAGCGGGGAACGATTTAAGAAAGTGTTGCTTTTTAGGTTTATTATAAAAGGTTTATTTATTTAGAAATATATGTTAAAGATTATTTTATTTTAAAAAAGGTTTATTATTATTTTAAGATTATGCTTAATTTGAAAAAGTTACGGACTTCTTTATTATAAAAGATTTTAATTATCTTAAAGTTTTTTATTTAAGTTTTAAAGTTACAAAAAAAACGATAGAGTTTCTTATAAAAGAGTTTTAATATTATTATTTGATAAATGAGAGTTTTTATTAAAAGGTCCTTACTAATTAGAAAAAGTTTTAACAAAATATTTTAATTTGCTTAGTTATTTTTATTATTGTTAAAAGATATTGTAATAAACATTATTATTAAAAAAGGTTAAAGGTTTTTTATATTAAGTAAAAAGGATTAATTTTAGTAAATGAAAAAAAATTTCATTATTAAAAAGTTTTTTTTTACTAACTTTGAAAGAAAGCTTTTAAATTATTAATATAAAAGAAACAATTTTAGATTAAATTATAAAAACTTAATTTTGATTATAAAAAGGTTTTTCATTTTAATTATAAAAGGGTTTTTAATTGTAATTATAAAAAAAGTTTAATTGTAACTAAAAAAAGGGAAAAAACGAAAGAAAAAAAAAACCAGGAACCGAGAGAACATCATCGTCACTCTCTCTCGCTTTCAAAAATCTCTCTCGCTCTCTCACTCTTCTCAAAAGAAAAAAAAAAGAGAATTAGGGTTTATGAGACCCTAATCGCCATCGTCGTTCTTATCGATCTCACGCGATCTCCCTCTCGATCTGCAAAACGGAAAAGCAATCAGACAAACCCCACCCCACACAACCCTAATACCCCGATTTCACTATGATTATCCATGGTTTTACAATTTACAAGCGAAAATGAAAAAAAGGGAAACGACCGGTGAAGGTTGACGAAGGAGGCGCGATCGAGACTCACGATCCTCTATTACAGATAAGTCTTCTCTTCTTTGCTTGCGTGATTCGGTATATTGTCTACGTCCGCCGTGTGTGTGTGTGTTTATGGGTTCTCCGGTGTATTCTCTTCTTCTTCTTGGATCGAGTATTCTGGCGAAGTTGATTGATGTCTGATGAATTTGGTTTGGTATGTTGATGAATGGGTTTGATGTTTAGGTGATGAATTGGTTGATGAGTTTGGATTATGCTCTGCTCCCCCTTGTGACTGATGATGCGTGTTCTATTTATAGGCCTAGAATGATTAAAAAATGAATCATTGAACTTGAATGCTCTTCATTGTGTATTGAAACCTGTTTTGTCCAATTAAGCAGGTTTTTGAAATCTGTTTAGAACATGTTTCGTTGTATTTGGAAGGTAAATGATGATGTTTGATACACGTTGGAACGAAATTAAATCTTGTCAAATCAAGAATTGGAACTTACCGTTTTCGGTTCGACATCCTCAAATTCCTTACCCTACTAAATTCTAGTTTCTTGCCAACTTGCTTACTTTCCAATTTTGAACTTACCAACTGAATTGAAACAAAATGAAGTGCTACTATTTTGTAATGTTGGAAAAGTTGGAATTGCTTTGCGATTAATGATGATTATTATTGACTGTGTTAGATTGTGTTCAACTTGTTTGGAAACTAATGATTCTTATTTACCTTAGGAATATCCGTTCTTTTTCATGGTCTGTATTCATCTCAAAAGTATCTTCTTTTCTTTTTGCAGGGATATAGGTAACGAGTTTATTCTTCATGATGTTGTGAATATTGAGAGCAGCGTGAGGACCCCAAATAACAGGATACAAGGTTACTGGTTTTGGCAATGGATACCAAGCTACTAATTAGAGTGAAGTAACGTGTATGCTATGCTTGCGTGTTGGGTTATTTCAGGCAATGTAACAGCCACGGTTCCTCAATGTTACCTTCATCATGATACTTGGTTTGCACTTAACTCATTTTCATTTTAGCATTTTGATAACGAGCAAAGGGTAAGGTATCATAATACTTCTGCGCATGAGGTATACTTGTATCTTGATGGTTTTTCTTTTGGTTGAACAACATTTTGATTGGAATTATCAAACCGTCTTTTTCAGTATCAAGAAACATTTTTGTCTTTCACAATGCTATCCTTTCTAATCTTATTCTTTGGAAAATTTCCACTGCTTTCACTATTTGAGATTTCCATCTTAATTGTTTTTTACCGGATTCCGATAGTCATTAGATTGGTTCTTTGGAAATGGCTCTTGTATCCTTTTGAAATTATGAACTAAATGATTTTGGTTTTGTAGGAATGGAGGTGGAAGCATGGGCGTAGCATGGAGTTTTTTTACTTTCGATTCGAGATCACTTAATTGGCATAGAAGTCGGCTGGCTTTCCATTGTCAATGTAGTTAGGTTATTGTTGCTGAACAAATTATGTTGGAGTGTGACTTTGAATTTGATTGGTAATAGATGATGTGAGCTGCATTGTTAAATCGGTAATATACTTCCCTGGCCTTTCATTTTAGTTACATTTCCATTTTGATTGTAGTGATCCTATTGTCAATTTCTTTCAGATGACAATTGTTGAAAACAGCCGTAATTCTTCGAAATGATGGCGAGATTCTTGGTGTGACTTGCAAGACTTTTGGCTACCGTTTTAGTAATTTGTTGCCATAGTAATGCGACGAAGGCGTCTTTGTAACCTTTAGAATATGTTGCAACATTTGATGAGATAGGTGCGAGAAGCTGCCTTGAGTCACCAACCATAATACATTGGGTTCCATTTTATTTTAGAAGCTGGAGGGTAATTAGTAGCCGGCTCCATTACAACAACATCTTGAAGAATAACATTTTCCCGGAGCAAATTCTATCCACTTGCTCTACTGTTACTTCCTTCTATTTTCAAAACTAAATTGGCAGTGTATTAATTTGTGTGAATAGCCACACACACCAACCTTCTGCCTCAATATTGCCTTTTGGTAACTTTGTATAATGGGTTTTGTGAATTTAGAGCTTTGGGCTTTGTAACATAGAAATTCTTGCGTGGGAAACTCATCACTTGTACCATGAGCATAACCCTGGATTTATGAACATTGAAAATGGCGGTTTCGAATCCTCTTCTTTGTATCCTTATAAGACTTGTTTCCTCCGTTTTGGCTGAAACTGTTTGTAATATCTGTAATCTCATAGTCCTTTTACCAAGTAGACTTAAAAATGTCATTGCCTTGTAAATAACACGTGAGTCCGAAATTACTAAATCTTCAATAATTAATTTTAAAATTAAATTGATTTTTCCATGCGAGTTTCCTTGGAATAGTGCCATGAATTTAAGGAGTACCAACTAAAAATTGAATATTGAGCCATGGAGATAGTGTTGAATCTTATATCACAAACTTCAATTGAAACAAAACAAATGACTTGGAGCTTGAAATGAAACCAAACAATGTCTTGCGCATTTACCCTAAGTTAAAGGGCCTTGAACCAAATTGAAACTTCAATGAGAATTGCCTTATAGATAACTCTTATATTTAAACATGCATTTGAAATTTGTAGACAACATGTTATGTATTTCCAAGAGTTTTGGAAAATATAAGAAATGAGCCTTTGTAATCTTGATGTAGTGATATGGATTAAAGCTCATAGTCGAGCATGATATAATAGCACCCACCTCTTTATCAATAATGCAACAACGAGAATTTAAGGATTCGTAAGGACTTCCAAACTTTTATTAATGGTCAAAATATCTTGAACATTTAAATTCCAAATAATCTTCAAACTTGCTTGAAGAATACCTGACAGCTTCAAGAATATAAATATTCTTCTTGAAACAGATGGCATGCACTTCAAATGAATTAGAATCATGGGAATGAAGTAGGAATTTTAAACTTGGACTTGTAAACTTGTAACGAACCAACGGCCTTGAATTTGCACTTTGGAAATCAACCTTCTACTTCCTCCTAAATTGAACTTTCATTACTTAAGAACATGGCATCATAGAGCAAACACATCTCTTGAATTTTGAGGAGCTGACAGAGGGGGGAAGGTACCAACTTGTAATGCAACTTGCCACACACCCAATGACCAGTCTATAGGGGACCAAATTCCATATCAGAGGGTATAAGGACTTAATCTTTGTGGGGGAAAAACTGAGGGATCTTGAGGGGGAAAAGGCTTGGTAGTGATTTGGGGATCAAAAAGGTGAGGGCACAATCTCACAGGACCAGAGAACCTCCACAATCACACACACAACACAACCTTCAGGACTCTGAATCTTCTGCAACAACACCTGTCCTCAAAAGAGAAACAAACAGATAAAGCTAGATAAAGCGGTTAGTTATGCAGGAATGATAGACCTAATATGTCATGCAAAACCGGAACGGGTATCTTAGGGTCAAAAAATTAGGGTGCGATAGATACAAATCACTTTTAGCTTTAATCTTGGGCTTTGAACAAGACACCAAAACACCTTCTTCCTCCCTTAGAATAGGAGGGAACTACGATCGCTCTGATTTCCCTGTTTTGTTAAACGGGAATACGTAGGCATAAGATCGCGAAATCTTAGCGAGCACACTAATCAAAAACTCTAGGTCCAGTACCTCTATACATCAATCAAAAAGCATCAGATCTAATACCTTACCAAAAGCCTCGCAAATAGTCCAGACACTGTATTCTTAAGCAAAATAACCTAAGACAGACCCCCCTATTTTGATAGCATTTGTAAACCAACAGTCATCTATTTAAGCTCAGTATGCAAGCAGGGTTAATTGGAGACATCTATTTCTCTTCCTTAATCAGCTTCACAGGATAAAAAGTGAATCGAACTGTAGTACCAAAGCGATAGTGATTCAAAACCATAAAAATCGCGCTACACTAAATCCAATTGAGAACAATCCTCTCACAATGGACCTCTTGTATCCACAATCCGGATAACAAGGTTTACAACCAAATAATCTAATATCCAACAATCCTGGAAAAATAAGATATGTTACAACAAGAGTTTTTGAAACAAGTTTGTAGTATATAAATCCTATGAAGGACTTCTTCTCTTTCAAATATGAAATTTCAATATTATAAACTCTCTAAGTGCTCAAATGATACTTTTATGAATGTAATATGAAAATGGTATTAAAAAGTATCTTGTATAAAATTTCTGTTATGGAAAAATATGCTTAGAGATTGTAAAGAATTTTTTAAAGAGGTTAAATGACAAATGAAACTTTGAATTCAATATATAGTGTGCATGCAACTATTCAATAATTAAGGCAATGCTTGAAAGAATTTCTGAAAATTATTATACAATGAATGGAAAAGATGCATGCAAGAGGTATCATGAAAAGGTGCTTTCAAACAAAGTATTTTTCAGAAAAACTTCAGGTGCAATCAATTGCATCAGGATGACAATCGGTTGCACCAAGTGTAACGTGCAAAAATATTTGAATTTTATCCTAGTTCAATCGATTGCATCAGGATGACAATCGATTGCATCAGTGTAAAAATTGAAATTTTTTTAATGCAAATGATTCAAAACCATATATCATCTAAAAATATGACCAAGAATTTAGATGAACTTTGAAAAATGTTTATCAAGGTTTTAAATCAAAGAATGACTTTTTAATGCAAGATTATAAAATTTGAGCACTAAGATTTGTTTTAGACAAGAATTTCATATACCTAAACATCCAAGTGGATTCAAGTCTTAGGCAATATTTCATTATCCTTCTTTGATCATATTGTAGAGCTTGTCTTCATCAAAACATATTGGAAGCTTTTCTTCATATTCTCCCCCATTTTGATGATGACAACCATGAAAGTTTTGAAGTCTTGAGAAATACAAATTGTTGAAACATGACCATGATAATGAAGTATTTGATCTATTTCCTTTTGTACATAAAACCTTGAATGAACATTGTTGTCTTCATCAAAACCATTGAGAAGCTATGTCTTCACAGAAAAGTCGGCCATTATAAGCCAGATTGTCCATTGACAAAGAAGGACAATGGAAAGGAAAAGAACCGTCCACAAAAGAAACAAGGTAAACCTAGAAGAGCTTATATTACTTGGGAAAGCGATAGTGAGTCATCTAGTGAAGAAAGTTCAAGTGACGAAGAAGAGTCTGTTAACCTTTGCCTCTCCACTCATCAAAGGAAAAATAATAAAAAGGTAAGACAGGTTAAATATGATAACTCTAACAAAATATCTCATTCTGAATTGCAACATGTTTTTGATACTCTACACCATGAGGCTAAGGAAGCCTTTAAATGTTTAGCTTCAAACAAATAAATCTTTTCTCATTTGGAGAAAAAGATCTCCGATTCCGAAAAGGAATTAGAGGCTCTCAAAAAGTATATGGTGGAAGTAACAAAGGTAAATGTTGAGGAAGACAAGAGTAGATGGTTAAATTTTGGTTGTGAAACTTGTCATATTTGGCAAAAAGAGGTTAGAACTCTTAGAGCCAAACTTGGCAATGCTCTAGAACCAAAGGTCACTTTTGCTATTGATAGATCATATTTTAAGAAAAGCATGATTAATCCATATTAAGAATACACTTATGTGATTCGAGATCAATCTAACAAAAGTGATTCCAATGTTAACCTTACTTGCTTGTATTGTTGCAAAAGGGGTCATACCATTGCAAAATGTCGCTTTAGGAGGTTTTTAGTTCCTAAAGGCGTTTATCAATGGTTGCCTAAATGCAATCAAGTTTTCACTCACAACCAAAGACCCAATAAGAATTGGGTACCTATTTCCCTTGATTGATTGTGTAGGTACAACATCTTGAGTCCACAGAGAGAATATGGGTTCTCGATAGTGGATGCTCAAGACACATGACGGGAGACATTTCTCTTTTGGTTGACTTTGTGCCAAAGAAAAAGAGATTTGTGACCTACAAAGACAACAATAAAGGGGCAATGCTTGGCAAAGGCAATGTAGGTAATCCCTCTTCTACTACTATCTCAGACGTGCTACTAGTTGAGGGTCTTAAACACAACCTAATTAGCATAAGTCAATTATGTGACAAGGGTTATGAAGTCTCATTTTCAAAAGATTGCTGCATAATTGGAAATAATGATAAAAAGGAGGATGTGTTTAAAGGCCTGAGGGTTAATAACGTCTATATGCTAGACTTGAGTGAGGTATCGTTGAGTAGCGACAAATGTCTCGTCACCATGAGTAAAGATTCATGGTTATGGCATAGGCGTTTAGCGCATGTCAATTTCGATTTGCTTAATAAGATAGTTTCTAAGGACCTAGTAGTCGGCTTACCCAAAATCAAGTTTTCAAAGGATCACTTATGTGATGCGTGCCAAATGGGGAAGCAAACAAGGATCTCGTTTAAGTATAAAAACATTGTTTCAACCACGAGACCCCTTGAACTTCTCCATATGGACCTCTTTGGACCATCTAGGATTAAGAGCTTAGGTGGTAAGTACTACGGTTTTGTGATTGTCAACGACTATTCTAGGTTTTGCTGGACTATTTTCTTAGCAAGCAAGAGCGATACTTTTTCGTCTTTTGAGAAGTTTGCCAAGCTCTCTCAAAACAAATTGAGCACAAACATTGTAACAATCCAAAGTGATCATGGAAGTGAGTTTGAAAACCATCTCTTTGAAGAAATTTGTGATAAGAATGAGATTGATCATAATTTTTCCGCACCACGTACCCCTCAACAAAATGGGGTTGTGGAACATAAAAATAGAGTTTTGGAAGAATTGGGAAGAACTATGATCAATGAGAGTGGTCTTCCTAAATACTTTTGGGCTGATGCCATTAGTACGGCTTGTTATGTTTTGAATAAGGTGCTCATCCGCCCTATTCTAAACAAAAATTCATATGAGATTTTGAAAGGGAGGAAGCCCAACGTATCACACCTTCATGTTTTTGGTTGTAAATGTTTTGTGTTGAATAATGGTAAATAGACCCTTGGTAAGTTTGATTCTAAGGTCGACGAAGGTATCTTTCTTGGATACTCTCAGTCTAGTAAGGCATATAGGGTATACAATAAGAGGTTACTTACTGTTGAGGAGTCCGTACACGTTATGTTTGATGATTCTTATCCGAAAAATGTCAGAAAAGGTACTTCTTTTCATGGTACAGGTGTATCTTCAGAAGACATACTCAAGGACACTGATAAAGGGACTGATCAACCTGAAGCAGTGTAAGTTGAGGAGGAAAAAGATCACCATCCTGAGAAGATTGAGGAGGATCATCCGACTAACAACGATGACCTGCCTTCAGCTTGGAATTCTTCTAAAGACCATCCCATCGACAACATACTCGGTGATATCTCAAAGGGAGTACCTACGAGATCCAAGCTAAGTAACTTCTGTTATCACTTTGCTTTCGTCTCACAAATTGAGCCTAAAAACTCTAAAGAGGCCTTACTCGATGAAAATTGGTTTTTATCAATGCAAGAGGAGTTAAATCAATTTAAAACAAATGAGGTTTGGGACCTTGTCCCTCCTCCGCGAGGCCATCGAGTAATCGACACGAGATGGGTGTTTAGGAACAAGCTTGACGAAAATGGAGTCATAACTAGAAATAAAGTACGCTTAGTTGTGCAAGGGTATAAGTAAGAGGAGGGCATAGACTATGAGGAAACTTATGCGCCTGTTGCCCGACTCGAGGCTATACGTCTGTTGCTAGCTTATGCATGTGCTAAAATTTTCAAATTATTTCAAATGGATGTAAAAAGTGCTTTTCTGAACAGTTATATTAATGAAGAGGTTTATGTAGGCCAACCTCCTGGTTTTGAATCCCATGAGTATCCTAATCATGTTTATAAGCTCAAATGCGCTTTGTACGGTCTCAAGAAAGCCCCTAGGGCTTAATATGAGTGTTTTAGCAAATTTTTACTAGATCAAGGGTACTCTAGAGGGAAGGTTTACACAACTCTCTTCATTAAACGTAAAGGAAAACACTCCATTTTGGTACAAGTATATGTAGATGATATAATATTTGGATCTACTAACATGAATATGGTTAAGAAGTTCTCTAAGTTGATGCAGGGAGAGTTCGAGATGAGCATGATGGGGGAGCTAAGCTATTTCCTCGGATTGCAAATTAAGCAACTTGAAGAAGGAACATTCGTGATCCAGACGAAGTATTCTCTTGATCTACTCAAGCGCTTCGACATGGCTAACTCAAAAGCAATTGACACTCCAATGCCTACGTGTGTTAACTTGAGTCGAGATGAGAATGGTAAGGATGTAGATGTGAAGAAATATAGAGGTATGATAGGTTATCTCCTCTATCTTACCGTATCCCGACCAGATATCATACTTAGTGTGTGTATGTGTGCTAGGTACCAATCATGCCCCAAGGAATTGTACTTAAAAGCTGTGAAGCACATACTTAGATACCTATGTGGTACTCCAAAGTATGGGCTTTGGTATTCTAAGGGAAGTGATTGCTCTTTGGTTGGCTATTCCGATTTTGACTTTGCCGGTTGCAAATCGGATAGGAAAAGCACGAGTGACACTTGTCATTTTTTCTCAAATTCCTTAGTGAGTTGGCATAACAAAAAGCAAGTTTCCGTTGCTTTGTCAACAGCCGAGGCGGAATACGTTGCGGCCGGTAGTTGTTGTGCTCAAGTCTTGTGGCTCAAGTAACAATTACTCGACTTCAATGTTAAACTTAAACGTATGCCCATTTTTGTGACAATACAAGTGCCATTAATTTAACCAAAAATCTTGCACTACATTCACGCATGAAACATATTGAAATTCACCATCATTTCCTTAGGGATCATGTAGAGAAAAGTGATGTTGTGTTTGAGCATGTTGATACTAAGAATCAACTTGCAGATATTTACACAAAACCACTTACGACAGAGCTTTTCTTTAACATCCGTAGGGAACTTGGTGTTCTCGATATCTCGAATTGTGTCTAAATATGTATGATTGCATGCTTTATATCAATGCTTGTCTATGTTTTTCTTTGTCTAACAATATTGAGAAGATCAGGCTAAAAGTGAGGGCATCTATCATCAATTGTCATCGGAGGTAATATCGTTCCTCTATAGTTAATTATTCTTGATCACTTATATATGTAAGAAATTGTGCCAAAATGTGTGTTATATTGATGTTTATTCTATGGTTTGGATCTATTTTAATCCATTTTTAAGTTTGGAATATGTGTGGCTTGCTATTTATTATTGATTGATGCATACATGACTTAAAATGTGCATTTTTACATGTTTGCACTGTATGAGTCGACCAAAACAGGACATGGGTCGACTTATGATCTCTATATTTTCATATGTTTTGAATTGGGTGCGCACAGGTCGACCTTTAGGTAGACTCAAACTTTGAAACTTTTAAATTTGCATTTTTTTGTTCAGTATGCGTTGACGCGTGACTAGCTCGGTCGACGTTTCGTTGAAACGTTCTGGAAAAAAAATGCTTTGAAAGCTGCGCACCTCTTCATTGTTCTTGGGAACTTTGACCCATTAATTTTCCTTTACTCATTCAAAGCATTAAGATAATTATCATTTGCATCTAGACACTATTCCTCATACTTCTCCTCTCCTACAATTCTCTACAAAACCCTAGAAACCCAATTTCAAAAGTTCATCAAAGAAAAACCCTCAACATTCACAAGATTTCCAGAGGTTTTCTCATCATCACTCACATTCGGGTACTGTTCATCTTCTCCAAAATTTGTGTTCTCATGGTTTCTACAAGAATTACAGGCAAAAGAACCACAAGGGCTTTAACCTCTAGGGTTGGTACTTCTCGATATGTGTCCTTTGTCGACCCCTCTTCCTACTATCACCGACATAAAATTTGCTGACAATTATGAGTTTAAGACTGCTCTGAACTCAATGCTAAAGAAACCTTATGATGATCACATTGTGGCTAGAGATTTGTTTCCTAAAACAGTCACCATAGGTCGTTTGAATCCAATTGATCAAATTCTCCAATGGATCGTCTCTCATATCCTCCGTCCTAAAAAAGGATGTTATTCTCGAGTCGATCAAGCTGAGGTACACTTAGTTTATATACTGAAAAACAAGATAAGAATTCATTGGCCTCACTATATTGCCAGTAGGATATTTGCTTTGAGGGATTTTGGTCGAGGTACTACTTTATGTTATGCCTCTTTTATTCACACTGTTCTTAATTAGGATGAAATTGTGGTTCAAGGCATTCCTTATGTGTCTCTGACGGTTGATCAAGAATTTAGTCAAAAGACTTTGACTATAATGGGTTGTTTTTGGGATCGGCAGGAAAAACGTTACAGGTTCAGGGTGAAGGCTTCTAGTAAAAGGATTCAAGATTCAGATGATGATGAGGATAAAGAAAAAGATGAAGAGGGAGAAGAAGCAGCTCATGAGATGAAAACTGACAATCATGATGCTAAACAAGATAACACTGAGTAGTTGAGTCACTCACTCGCTCAAGATCCTTATGAAAATCAGGGATGGGGTGAGTGGCAACACACTGGATGGACATCTCTAGGTTCATCCTACGTGCCTCCAACTAATGATTGGCATTATCAAGAGTCATACTACATTCCTCCTTCTCCACCGCAACCTTAACACAATAATGATGATGTTCTGGAAATGTTAAGAACCATGTAGCTCCAACAGCAAAACTTTGTGACTGCTCAAGAAGAACGGTACACTGCTCTCACGAATCAGCTACAAGCTCAAAGTGAGAACTTTGACTTGTTTTCCTCCACAGTGATAACAAGGTTTGACAATTTGGCTGCAACCGCTGAGAGTCAGAATTATGCTTTGACAAACAGTTTCAACACTCTCAACCGGGTGGTATTGGAACTTACGGAACGATTGGATGAATAACCACCACCACAACCTCTGGATTACTATTTTAGAGGAAGGGGCCATCCATATAGGGGAGGAGACCTTGAGGATTGAATGTCTAGTTGTAGTGCATTTCATATTTTGTTTTCGCATATCATTTTATATTTTGTTTTTTTATGTATGACTTGTGACTTGAAGGTTCATTTGAATATTATGGCTATGTAATGCACTTTAATTTTCTTTATATGCTTCATGTCTTATTTATCCCTATTATTCTTGCATTAACATCATTGTATGTGAATGTTTGTTAATGTGTCTCTGTTGCAAAATATATGATTGAGTTCATATGGATATATTATGTTATTCTTTGACCTCGTGCTTCTCTCTTTTTGATGTTGTCAAAGAGGGAGAGGAGTATATGGCTCTGCAAAAAGCAGCACTTTATTTTGTAAAGATTGATCAAATTGTATTTCGGAAGAATGCACAAAGTCAGGGGGAAGATGAGTCTCAAATTACTCGACAAGCTGGAGAGTTTTGCCATCATCAAAAAGGGGGAGTATGTGAGGGCAAGGTGTCTTAATACTTAGTCTTTATTTTAATGAGTTCAAAATGTGTACTAGCTCGTAGTGTGTAATTTGGACAGTATCATCGCATCATAGCCTGCATTCATACTTCACAATGCACAAATATCCCAAAATCACGTGTCTATACATATAGGAAGAGTCTCATATATTTCTTGTGTATGTCTGATCATGTTGGGAGTCATAGGAATGCATAAACATAACCTAGATGGAACAAACCATGATCAAAAAATCATTTTTCGGAGTTTAAGGTGTTTGAGTCGACTCAAACCCTGTTCTGGCCGACTCATGAAAACTAATTTTCAGTCATTTGTTCTCGGGTGTGCTCGCGTCGACCCTTAGGTCGACTCATACTGTTAACCTTTGTATCTTCATTTTTTCAGCAATCTTGCATCGACGCATGGACCCTGTTCCGGTCGACGCATAACTTCAATATTTGCACAGTTTTGCTCTCGGGTCTGCTCAGGTCGACCCCCTTTATTCTTTGGTCGACCGTTCGCTAAATACATGTCATTTTTCTGATCTTTCTCATTTCAATTTGCTATTTTTTTTGTTAGTTGGTCATGGGATCATATATATACATTGTACCTCATCATTTTACTAATAACAAGAAAAAGTCAAAGATATACACTGAATTTTTCTCTCATCGTCTTCATCCTCATTCTTGCATTTTCTCAACAATTACACATAACAATTTTTGTTGATCTCTTGCATCATTGAGGTGATAACGTCCAAACGTAGGATTTTGTATCTAGTTTGGGGTGAGTTTTCAGTGGTTTTTTTCTTGAATAAAACCGTTAGGGTTTTGTCCTCCAAGATCGTGTGGATTTGGACAAATCTTTGCTTCATAGATTCAGTCGAGCGAAGGTGATTGAAGAAGGGTGGGTTCGTTCAATCTAGTAGCGATAGTCGGAGGATTGATCAAGAAAGATTTGGATTCGAATTGTGTGTGATTGAAATCAATTGAGCGAAGGTGATTGAAGACCGGTGGGTTCATTCAATCTAGTAGCGGTAATCGGAGGTTTATTCAGCACGTTCGAGGCACTTGATTTGACTTGAATCAAAGGGAGAGAAGGCATAGTATCAACATCAACAAGTATTCTTGAGTGTGTGGTGACTAGGGCTTCTCTTGTAAAAACATTTGCAACAAGATAATACATATCTCAATTCTAGTTTTAGAATTGGGGGCAGGCGTACCAGAAGCGGGGACAAAAGGAGAACTGCCTAAACAAATTCGGTGTTGTTCTATCTTTACCCATCTCTTTAATTTTTGAACTGTTTACGTTTGTGCAAAATCAATTGATCGATAAAATTCTGTTATAGTGTAGTGATGAAAATCTAGTTTGAAAACTCATTACAATCACTTTGATTGTAATTGGAAAAATTTTCCACTACATTTACATAGAAATTAACACTTGGGGTGTTTTGCACACCAAGTGTTCGATAAATTGATTGCTCACAAACTGTTTGTGAAATTGTCAATTTTGCTTTCCTTTTTATTAGTCATTGGAAATTGCACAAACTTAAGTAAATTTAAGTGTATTAATTAATATTTAAATTAGTGATTCGAATTCTCATTAAGCTTGTTATTCTGTTTGTCTTGTCTCATATCTGATCTTTTCGATAACGGTTCGTTTAGACGACGTAGTTCCTCGACTGCTTCCGCAAACATTTTAAAAATAATTTTTTAAGCACCGACTTGGTTTAAAAAGTAGTGATCTATTCAACCCTCCTTCTAGATCAATTGTCATCGTCTAACATTAAAGACCCAAGTTCATTTAGCATCAACAAACGTCAACCTTTAAGGTCTAGAGCAAACTAAACTCTTGGAATGTAATTAAAATGACATGGACGAATTCAAACTGATCTCACCTTCCACAAAATTGACTCGACTCTAAATTAGAAAATTAACTCAGTTCAATTGACAACAATTCTGATAAAAGATACACACTCAAACAAGAAGGCAAAACTGTTAATATATGTTGTAATAGTTATAACATATAACATCACTAAGACATAAAGAAACTTGGATATAAGTTCACCAATAGATGTGAAAGTGAAAGAAATACATGATTTATTCATAGAACACTTGAAGTAACTATTTCATTAATTCATTGCAAATAAGATCACATATATAGTGTACTTGTTGCATCTACAAAGTATATAATAATATAAAATAGTAGTTTGATCCAACTAACCTTTAAATACCATTTATGTGCATCCAAAAATATATAAAAACATGAGTGCTAATACTATTGCCTTGCCACTATCACCGTCAATCATATGTTTCAATTCTTCAACTACCTAACTATTAATGGAAGATACATACTAACACCCTTAATTACCCTTTATTCAAAATTAATTTACACCTTAAAATGCCCTTAATGGTCATTTACTAAATTCAAATTCATTACCCAATGAAAACCAAGCATTTTTCCAAGTGGCAACTACATCCCATTTCTAATTTCCCTCTCTCTTTCTTTTTTTTAAAAATTTCAGATTCTTTTACACTATCTTTCTCTTTTACCCCTTGCTCTCTCTCTTTGTTCATTCTCTCTCTTTCCCCTCTTGCTCGTCTTCCCCCTTTCTCTCTCTCTCTCTCTCTCTCTCTCTCTCTCTCTCTCTCTCTCTCTCTCTCTCTCTCTCTCAGTTCTCTCTTTCACCCAAAACCCTAAATCCTCGTCGCCATATCTATGATTGTTGTAATCCCTCTCCACCACCTTCAATCTACCATACTTATTCTTCATCATCCACTACACTTTTACGATCTGGAGCTGTTAAGTCCTCTGGGTAAACTGAAAGAAGTATAGATGTGATGCAAAGTGGAGCAACTGATGAGAAGGTAAGATGTATGGTGTTAACGGTTAACCATCCTAAATTTTAAGTTCAAACATTTCAGATTCACGTTTTATGATGTTTTTTTGGATAACACCACGTTTTTTGATGTTTTCATTTTTTTTAATTTTCTTCATCGTTTTGGTGTGAATATGTTGCTTACTCATTTGTATTTTTTCAGATCCAATTTTTTGGTGTGAAGATTCAGTTGTATTTTTCATGAACCACTATGCCATAAAAGCCTTTAGACAGCGCTTTTTTTGGCATTACACAGCGCTTAAAAGCGCTGTCTAAACTGGCGCTGCTAAAAGATTAGACAGCGTTTTGGTTAATGTCAAAAGCGCTGTCTAAAGGAGTGCTTTGACTGAAAAAGCGTTGTCAAAGCACTGCTTTAGACAGCGCTTTTACAATAGACAGCGCTTTTGTTTATATTTTAGACACCACTTTTATTGTAAAAGCGCTGTCTAAATGGTGCTTTAGACAGCACTTTTTGTTTTTTTCAGACCAACATTAGACAGCGCTTTTGCCTTTTTTTTAGTATACCTTAGACAACGCTTTTGCTTTTTTTGGTATACCTTAGACAGTGCTTTTTGGTCAAAGCGCTGTCTAAACCCCACTTTAGCCAACGCTTTTTGCGAAAGCGCTGTCTAAACCCCACCTTAGACAGCGCTTTTAGTGTAAAGCGCTGTCTAAGGTATACGAAACTTTTTATATAAATTACTTAAAAAAAGCGCTGTTTGTTTTATACAGTTTATATGTACCTGTTTTTAAACCACAATTTGCACCAGGTTTTCAACCACAATTTGCACCTGTTTTTCAACCACATTTTGCACCAAAATATCATAAATTGGAGCTTCAAACCAATATATACGCACCAATTTTGCCTATTTATATATACAATTTTCATCCAACAATTTATATATATAAAACAATTGATGATACAAAACATTTTGCTTCAAATCTATATATTACTTATAGAAATGCTAAGCAAAAAGCAATGCACATCAATATAACTCTATCTTCTACTTTGCCTCAAACATCCATATTTAGATGGAAGCTCTGCATCAACAAAATTACCTTCTGCATCCCTAAGAAACTTGGTTGATAAAAATGTTCTAAACCCTCTTAGTAGTTTTCCGGCCAATTTGAGACAAAAAGGTATTCTATCATCATCAATGTTGAAACACCTCTAAGAAAAACATACACATTGTGCATTAGTACAAGTAATTTAAAAGACATAATTAGTTGGCATAATTAAAGACATAATTATGGTACCTTTATCTCACTCCAAATTTTTCCTTTAGCTTCGTTCAACTGTTTATTTCTCCAATCATCACAAGTAATTGGAACCTCATTCCTTACAAGTGCACCAATAAAACTTGTCAACGTATAACCGTTAGGCTCAATAAGAAGGCCTTGTGGGCTCCAATGCACATCTAATATGATGCCTCGATCTCTATCATGAATCACTTTCTTCATAACTGTTATTCCTCTTTTAATTTCCTCTTCCGCATTAGCTACGTTCTTACCTCCATCATGAATAGAATCATCATGTGGGTGATCCTCGTTAGTAGCCATCTAACCTGTAATAAAGAAAACAAGGATATCAAATATAAATTATGATGAAAGTACTTGTCTAAGCTATAAATTATGATACCAAATGGTATATAAAATGAAAAATAAAGAAGAGCATATAAATTTATTGAAAATGACATAATATATAACATTCACAATTGAAAGCAATCAATATCAACTTTAAAACTAAAACCATGGAGATGTTAGTAACACAAGAGAGATTAAAGCAGGAATAAGCCATTGAAGAATTCCAAAATTGAATCGTTTATAATTGTATAGTTTTGAATTTAATAGCATAAAACCAAGATATTAATATCCATAAGAGAACAACAAAACACTTAGTACCTATACCCCACTCTATATCTTGATTTAATTTTTTTTTTTGGTTAATTAAGGTATAGTTGTTTATAAAAGAGACAGTATGGTTTACATCAATCAGATTCCTCAAAGAAGAACCCTAAATGCAGAAATGTTCATATCAGAAAATGGACCGTACAAATCCATGGAACAGTTGTTGGATGACTGAGAAAAAACTTGTAATGATTAAAGTAATGGAGTCTTGTTATAACCCTAACCATCTATCCCAAAGTCAGTACCAAGCTACATTCATGAGTAGAACCACTATTTATCATCTCTAACGTTAACCATAACAGAAAAGAAGAAATCTTACCGAAACGGTGGAGAACGGTGGAGTACGGTGGAGGACAATGGAGGAAGGACGATGGTGAGACTGTAACCGAGACGGTGGACGACGGTGGCGAGAGCTGTTCTTCGTTCGTTCTCGTCGTTCGTAGTTCGCAGCAGAGAGGGAAAGAATAGAGATATGAAAAATAGAATACTGATACTATTCAATTTTTTTATTTTAATTAATAAGACCTTAGACAGCGCTTTTCAAAAAGCGCTGGCTAATGTGGTCCTTTACCAGCGCTTTTCAAAAAGCGCTGTCTAAGGTAGGCCTTTTAGCAGCGCTTTTACTCTTTTTCGTATACAGTTTCCGTGTTTTATTTTTTATTTAACTTATAGCAGCGCTTTTGCATAAAAGTGCTGTCTAAGGTGCGCTAGTAAAAGTCATTTTTGGCGTAGTGAACCGGTAGCTTCCTAGAGAACTACTTGGATAAATGTGGTGTTTTTTGTCTTCCCTATTTTTGAGTAATGTTTGGCGATCATTCTGCCATTTTTATTAATTTTTTTTATTAATGCAGGTTTTCAACTATGTTTTTAACAGGTAGAAAATAACCAACAAAGTTTCAATGATGCATGATTAGTACAAACTATAATTGTATCCCTTGAACATCATCAAAAGTAACCTTCATACATTGTTTTTCAGTCAATTTGCTGCCTGGGAAAGTTTTTCCCTTTATACATGCTGTTATGATTCTTACAATCATGTCAATCTATAGGATAATATGCAATTTAATCAGATGACGGTTGCCAGTCTTCATAGCAAACTATCGGCTATGAACATCTTCACTTAACAATATTTTGTTTTTTCAGCTGTCACATCAATACACACAACTGGACTTGAAACATTAGGTGAACTTAGAAAGATGCTGGAAAAGAGATCACTTCAGGTACAGACACTAATTTACATTGATTTCAGAATGTTAAAGAAAACTACAAATTTTTGCTTTCTAACATCTTAAATGATTTGCTACTGCAGTTTGTGTTGATAAATCTGATTAGAAATGTGATGGAAAAGTTACATATGTCGAAGATTTTTATACCTTTGGATTTAAAGGAGTATATCTCACAGTAGGAGAAGCTTTGGCTGATATTTCGACATCAAAAAAATCCGTACCTTTATTTTCGATTAATGGCTTTCTAGGATATGGAAGAATGGTACCTGTTAATTTTTATTCTAAATGCTATTTTATGTTCATGTTTTCTTAAGTGGTTGTAAAATATATAGCTTATGAAAGTAAATGGTTAGACTATTTATTTGGATCATCGTTAACCATATGAAACTGAGATAGGAATGATCCAATATCTGTGTAAGTGCTTCTTGTGGTGATTTATCTTTCTTTTGTTTTGTTGACCGTAAATCTACCAATTTCTTTTGGATATGTAAGGATGAAATAAAGATTTTATATCACAATCACCTTATGTAAGGATATGTAAGGTATGACCATGCATTTTACTCATCCTTGCTTCAAATGATTTCATCAATGATGGCTAGGACATATGTTACTTATCACTCAATTGAAATGGATTTACTTCTCTTCTACATAACATTTTTCTGTCACATAGTTTCTGAAATAAGTTCATGTTTGTAGTAACTTTCTCATCTGAAGAAAATATATCTGTTATAGTTTACAGTATATTTCTGTCACAATAAGTTCATTTTGTAATAATATATTTATGTCACATAATTATATTTTGTCAAAGTTTCTTATCACCAAAATTAATTTACAATAACTTCAATAAGCTTCATGTCTAAAACACGTTTGCAGAACTCTGTAGAAATCTAATTTCACAACAAACTGGTTTTTGAACACCTAACCACATTACATATCATGTCACTTTACATTACATTAAAGTGCTTTGTTTCCATTATAAAAATATTACCCAAATGGTTTTATCTTACACTGCTCTGATCACTGTGCAGAAAGGAACACTGTCTAATAAACAAATACTACTATCAATATCTATGAAAGCAGACTGCTTTGGGAACTACAATATATCATTATCTTTTAACCGGGTATCATTATCTTTTTAGGGTCCATCAAGTGGCAAGTATGAGATGTGCACAGCTTACCAGCCACAGAGTGGACAATGGATTTCGGACCTTATTGTGAGATTTTTGCTAAAGGGTCTTGCACATTCGGAGAAAGGTGTCACTTTGCCCTCTGAGCTGCTGCGTTACGAAGCTAGGATTTCTCAATGCTTGGACAAACCATGTGCAAGGTAATTCATGACCAAAATTTACTAGCAAGGTAAAATATATTCACATATTTTTATGGAAAATGATAATCTCTTCATTGATCTAAGTGTATATTTTTTGAAATTTTAATGTGGTTGAGGTTGTGAGTGAAAATTGCATCATTGTTGCTTATTATTCTATTCCATATGGCACATTTCTTATGGAACTTCTTTTCATATCATTTCAGATTTATGCTATAACTGATGGAACTTCTTTTCATATCATTTATGATTTAAGCTATAACTGATGGAACTTCTTTTCATATCATTTCTGATTAACTCTATTTTTCATGTGAAGGTACAAATGGAATATTCTAGGAATGTTGGTTCTGTTGACAATGACCAAGCCAATTCAGGTTAATGGAACATGGACTATTGTCTCTCTGCCATACTCGTGAATCATTACAAGCTTCTGAATTTGAATAAATCTGTATTAGTGTTCAGGTTATTGATTTAGTAAATGTTGTATACTCTTTATATGTAACTGATCTAATTTTTAAGAATTAAAAATGCTAAATTTACAAGTTTTTAATCATATCCAGTAATGATTATGATTATGATAATTAATTTTTCACTTTGTTTTGTTAGGTTAAAGCTTTAACCATAATGTTCAAGAATTCAAAGGTTTTCTTTGATACTGTTATTGTTGAAGTTAACAACAATTTGCTCACAGAAAATCTTGATATCCATTGGCAAGGTATCAGACAGATTGGAACTCCTTGGTTTGATGGAACATAAGGGGTATCTCAATGTCCTATACTACCTGGAATGCAAAGAGAGGCAGGGCTATATGGAATGATTCGTGTCGCATCCAATGATCCTGAACCCTTTTCTTATGACCTTGATAGAAGGACAATGGCATAATTTTATGGTTTAGTTGTAGTGTCTTCCACATTAATAATTAGTTTCTGAAGGACTATTTGTTTGGGATGTAGCTTCAAGCTAATTCTAGCCTTTTGTTATATACCTGAAAACTATATTTCTTCTTCTGTGAATCCTTGCTTTCTAAAATTCACACCGGTTTTCCGAATATCTGATTTAAATTCCTTGCGCTGGGCTACACAAGGCATAAGTGCTTTAGTTTTTCTTTAGCAACACAGACAGGTTGGGCTGCACAAGACCATTGTCATGTTAATGTTGATTGTCAATTTTGAGTGATGATTATTGCATTGATAATGAGTGTTGATTGTTGCAGTTTCATGAGTATTACAACAAGTTTGCACGTGTGGTTGAAAAGGAGTCAGATTTGACAATTTGGTATATTTGTATACTGTCATGACAGTGTATCAAACAATAAATTTTAAATAAATTATATAGCTATTATGATTGAAATCTCATATGGAGACTGTATGTGTTTCTTAACTACCTCTCAATGTTTTTGATAAGCTTCTTTACAACCAAACCATTAAGATAGAATATAATAAAATATTAAAAATTAAATTTCTAATACATAATTTTGAAATCTATAAAAAAGAATAGAGTCAAAGAATAAAGAAAAAAAAAGTATTTTTTAGCTAAATAGGTAGTTTAAAAATGAAAAGACATAAATCATTCACAATATAAATAATATTAAATATCATAATTTTATTAAGTAAATAGTAATTAAGATGATTGAATATTAAATATCATTCACAATATAACCTTTTGATAATAAAAATCACATTTAATATTGATGATTGAATTAAACAATCGGTTATCTTAATTAATAGTGATTTTTCTAATGAAAAAGTTATAATGTAAATTGAATATATATATTTTTTTTATGCTAAATTTATGTTAATACTTTCTCAATTCATATTATAAGTATATATAAGTAAATTATTATGCTTATGTTTTCTCAATTCTTTGTTTATATAATGCAAGTTGTTGTTTACTATAAAAAAAATTAATTCAACAATTTTAATATTTCTCATTTGTGAATATTTGTTGTTGACTTGGTTTTATGAATAAAAATGTTTGATTTTGAGTTCAGTTATCAATACTAATATAATTAATGAGAGTTATGTTTTCAATACTTTTCATTTTTTCACATTTCAATATATTTTAAATTGAATTTTTCTTTAAAATAATTATTTATTACCCGTTTAAGAATGGTCAATTATTTATGATAATTTTAATATACTAATATAATTAATGTGTATTATTCTCATTGTATAAATATTATTTTCAATGTACATTTATTTTTAATACTATAAATTATTAAATTTAACACTCAAATTATCAATTTATTATTATATTCAAAAGAAACAATGAGAGTGATATATGTAAAGCTTTCATTCTTCTGTGAATTTTATCACTGAAACTCACTATTTTCACGGGTCACTATCGCCACAATAATTTTTTTTAATCAACTAAGTATTTATAAATATTTATAATTATTAATGATATTTATAAATATTTATAATTATTAAACATATTGAATTTATAATGTTAATGATTTACTTAGTATTTATGTTTCAATATTTGCTATTATTAATAATTTTATAATATCATTTATATATTAAAACAACAACTAAACTTTATCAAATGATCTTAAAATATAAATGCTTTTACCAGTTTAATGTTAATAAATTTTGCAAACCAATGCTATGTGGTTCCAAACAAACATGCCACGTTTCCTTGCCATCACTTGCCATGTGTAATGTTTTGCCACGAACTCTCTTTTCCACCTCCATTGCAAACTATTAATATACCTTTTTCAAAGCTAAAATATACGCATTCAACTTCAAATCAGTAATATCCAAAACTCTATAAAAAAACTAGCTACAAATTTTCTCACCATACATATACATATTCGCTCTAATCTAATCAAAGCAAAATGAGCCAGGAACAACCTAAGCGTCATCCCAATCAAGAACCAATCAAATACGGCGACGTTTTACCCGTTTCCGGTGACCTCGCACAGAAGCCTGTTGCGCCGGAAGACGCCGCCATGATGCAGAGTGCCGAGAGCCGTGTGTTGGGCCAGACCCAACCCGGGGGAGTAGCATCCGTCATGCAAGCCGCCGCTACTAAGAATGAGCAGGCAGGAATTGTCGGCCACAAAGATGTCACAGATGTCACCGGCGACCGTGGCGTCACCGTCACGGAAACTCAACTCCCAGGAAGACGCATAGTAACCGAATCAGTTGGTGGACAGGTTCTTAACCAGCGACTCTGTTAATTCCTTTTACAAACTTTTCTTTTTTAACTTCACTAATTTATAACCTGGTATTCTGCTAAATTTTAGGTTGTTGGACAATTTGTTGAACCGACTCCGGTTCAGTGTGGTCCAACCAGTCCGGTTCGAGAGAGTGCCTTAACCATAGGGGAAGCACTGGAGGCGACATCACATACGGTGGGCCACAAGCCAGTGGAACAGAGTGATGCCGCTGCTATACAGGCGGCTGAGGCGAGAGCCACAGGGAGTAATGTTATAACACCGGGAGGGCTAGCTTCAATGGCTCAATCAGCTGCAGCTTTTAATGCTGATTGTCCTCGTGAGGAGGAAAAGATTAAGCTGAGCGACGTTCTGGCAGGAGCTACATTGAAGCTGCCCGCAGATAAGGCGGCAACACAGCAAGATGCTGCGGGAGTGGCGAGTGCGGAGATGAGGAACAGTCCTGATGCTACTGCTACTCCTGGTGGTGTGGCTGCTTCTGTTGCTGCGGCTGCTAGGCTTAATGAAAGTGTGACTAATGTAATGTAATCGTGATGAGTGGTGGTGTATATTAATATTGTAGTTAGTAGTTTCTTTTTGTTTTTTGAGAGAGGATTACAAGTGGTTCTTGTGTCTTCTTGGCATTTGCTTTGCTTTCTTTTAGTTATTTCGGGTGTATGTTGTAAATTGCCTATGTTTTTCACTTAAGTTAATATGCATGATAGATTACTAATATAGTTTATTTAGTTCCTGATTATTAATAAATTTTCAAAATCACTTATATTAATCAAATATGCTACCAACTCATCCAAAATGAGAGTTTGGGTGAGCAACAAAAATAAAAGACTTTTCAGTCTTCAATATGATCGACAAAGTTAAAAGTTGCCCTACTTTCAATGCGACAACAAAAAAATCAATGGCAGATTGCACATATGTGAGATCATCTAAAAGTCCTATTTAAAAGCTTTGATTTTTGGGGTCATCTAAACCAATTTGAGGGTCATCTAAACCACTCGGTTTTTTCGCTTGTGTACCTGTTAACCCTTAATTTCGACGCTAGACAGAATCAAAGCTATTTTATGTTAAAAAATTATTTTTAATATAAAGAAGGCTTCGATCTAGTTTTTGGAGAAGCTTGAGTCGAATAGAGGTGTAGGAACCTCAAAAAATGGCTAAGTGCTGGAAGGGTTTCGACCATGAGAATGTGGAAACAAGCGCTGCAGTGGTTATATTAAGGCTGGAGGGAATTTTCAATATTTGAAATTTAAACAAGAGCAGTTGTGAACGTGGGAACAGTTGAGACCAAGGAGAAGGCGCCAAAATCCACACATTCGAAGCAGTAACCACCACTTAGTAGTTATTTTCTAGCACTATAAATAGGAGTTAGTTCTATGTAAATGGGGTGTTCATATTTTTGTACAAGTTACTCAAAGAAACTCAAAGTACCCCCGTGTAGAGAAACGAGTTCGTGAGAATGTACGTAATGTAACACCATTTTCTTCATTAATGCAATTTATCTTCATCATGTTTAAGATTCAGCCATTTAATTTCCATGCCTTTACAATTTCTTGAACTTTATCTTTCATGCCAAATTTACTTTCAAAGTTATTTAAACTTTCTGCATCTACCTTCGACTGCACTGTTACATTCAAGCATTTAATCTTCAAATTTTTACTTTTCAAAGTCTTTTATTTTCAAGAACGTGGAGCTCACCTTTAATCCATTGCATCTATTTCAGAGTCCTTTACTTTCCTGCACTTTACCTTCGACAGCACTTTATCATTCCAGCCTTTACTTTTCAAGAACGTGGAGTTCGTCGCATTTTACTTTCAAAGCCTTTTACTTCTTATCCATTCCTTTCGACGCCTTTAATTTTTGCACCCTTTACTTACAGCACTTTAAATTTTAAGCCTTTACTTTACTTTATTGCAAGTAGTCGAACGTGGAGTTCAGTTAGATTTTATTTCAGCATTGTCGAACGTGGAGTTCAGTTTACATTCTCTTTAATTTTCATTTTGTCATTTACACTTGTCTCTCAAATTTAGCACATGTCCTAGGATTTGTGTGGTCGATCCTGCAAGTTAATCAATTTGCGTTTAGATTGATAGACTAGAGGTTGTTTACCAAAAATCACAGTAAACAAATTGGCACGCCCAGTGGGACATAATGCTAAGTTTTACACTTTTGTCAACCTTATCTTTCTTGGTGAAGAAGTACTTTCGTTGTATGTTATTGAGAAGTGGGAAGTTAGCCACAACAAACGAAGGGATACCAAAGAGAAGATACACTAAGAAAATGGCAACCAATGCCAACCAACAAGTTGATCCTCAAGGGAGTATTTCAAACATTCAGTCAAGTAGCAGTATGGGGTCTCAAAGCACACCATCACCAGTGTCTTCGACAGGAGGACAGGCGTCACTTCCATTAGTAGTGTCTGAGCCAGGATCAACATATACAAAATCATATACTCAACCTGTGTTGGAATACATAGGACCACAAAGTTCTAACTCACCAACACCCCCAGGAGGAAATTCAATGTACAGGCACGTTCCTCCTCCAGGTTTTCCACATCCAGGGTCAAGGAGTCAACCCTATGGTATGCCTACATCAATGATGCAAAATCTGCAGAATGCTCCACCTGTATTTTCAGAAACTGTTGTGTCTTCGCCACTACAAGGGTCAGGATCAGGAGGGCGAAACAACCAGAATATAGGTGTTGGTTACTCTGTTCAAACGCCTAGCCTTACAAATACATCCATAAATTGTTTGAGACAGCAGATGGATGAAAGTAACATGCAAATGGTACATACGTTGTCTCAGACAATGGGAGAATTTTTTCAACCTTTGATTCAAAATACGACACAAACTAACCAACAATTGGCTGCACAAGTGGCACGCATGACTGATTTCATGGGAGTACCAGCGGTAGATCGAAGAGCAACTGTTGTCAAAGATATCCCAAGACGTTATCCACGTCAGATACCTGATGCGAACTTGGAGGATCAAGAGATGATTGATCATTTTAGAGTCGAACCACCAAGACACCAGATGCCATATCAGGTGGAGGAAGAACCAGTAGTGATGGTGAACAGGAACCAAAACGCAGATCAACTACTTAGACAAGTTCGACACCAAAATCAAGCAGAAGAAAATAATCTTGCAGCCATGGTTGAAAGGATAATGACTAGAAATGGTATGAATTTTGGCTTCACCAGACCAAATTATACTTCGCCTATAGTGGATTACATTCTCCAAGCAGAACTACCCCCTAGGACGAAGGTTCCAAAGTTCAGCAAGTTTTCAGGAGATACTACTGAATCTACTGTTGAACATGTGGCTAGGTATTTGATTGAAGCAGGCGAGATTGCAGCTGACGAAAGCCTTAGGATCAAATACTTCCCAAGTTCCCTTACCAAGAATTCCTTCACATGGTTTACTACTTTGCCTTCAAATTCCATATACAATTGGACCCAACTAGAACGTTTGTTTCATGAACAGTTCTACATGGGGCAAACTAAGATTAGTTTGAAAGAATTGGCTAGCATCAAGCGCAAAGTCATTGAGCCAATTGATGATTACCTGAATAGGTTTCGACTTCTTAAAGCCAGGTGCTTCACACAAGTGCCAGAACATGAGTTGGTCGAAATGGCTGCTGGGGGTCTTGATTATTCCATTAGGAAGAAATTAGATACCCAATATCTTGGAGATATGGTCCAGTTGGCTGATAGGGTTTGACAGCTAGAGAGGTTGAAAGAAGAAAAGGCTAAATTCAGCAGGGGTAAAAAAGTAGCCTTTGTCGAATGCAATGAAGATGTGGAGAATTTGTATGGTGAAACATCTTATTTCGAAGGAAATGAGGTTGACGTTGCTGAGTTAAAGCAAGGTCCACCTTATGCCTGCAAATTATTAGCTCCTTCAGAAGGAAAAAATCCTGTCGAATCTAACGACAAATTTCCTAAGAAAACATATACTTTTGACGTCACTAAATGTGACGAAATTTTTTATTTGTTAGTTAAAGATGGGCAAATGATAGTGCCTGCTGGTGCTAAAACGCCACCTTTAGAACAAAGAAAAAAAATAGGTTTTTGTAAGTACCATAATTTTTTGGGTCATAAAACTTCTCAATGTTTTCTTTTCAGGGATTTGGTGCAAAATGCTATCCAAGAAGGAAGGCTGAAGTTTGGTGACAAAGGCAAAGCCCAGATGAAGATTGACTCTGACCCATTGCAAGTTGCAGAGGCTAACTATACAGAGCCTCACGAGGTTCAGATGGTGGAAGCCACAGAGGGATTCGATGAGTCAGTCAACATGGTGGAGGTTACTGAAGACTTCGCCACTAGTTCTGTGATAATTTAAGGTTCTAGTAAGGCTGCAAGTGGCCTAAATGTTGATGGTACCAGTCTAATGTTGGTGACCAAAGAAACTGCTGATAAGTTTGTTGAAATGGATAATGCTGCTAAGGTTTGGGATATGGCCGTGAGTGGGTTGAAGATAAATGCCAATGAAGGCATTAACATGGTCGAATTGGCTGAAGAATCTGATTCTAGCTCAGATAGTATCAACACCAATGAGGCTATGGGCATAAATGCCCCCAAAGTCCAAGTTGTTAAGGAATTGGAAGATGACATGCTCTTGTTAGGAGAGATGCTAGACATGGATGGCTGTGTGGTGTAAAACTGGATATGTATGGCTGCCGAAATTTTTTTCAAGACATCTCCTGATGTCGAGAGAGTCAATGCTGAGGAAATGGTTGAAGCTGAAAAAGTTGCTTGGCAAAAAGCTTCCCAAAAAGCTGTAAAAGCAGCAGCAGGTGGTGGTTGCCTAGCAAAGACCACTGAAAGTCTGGAAGCCCATTTCTCCAAGATGCACTTAAAGGACAGAATGGATGTCAGCATGGTGGAAATTATAGATCGAAAAGCTCAACAAGTGAGTAAGGTAGATGAACAAGAGAAGCGCAACAAAATGGCTTATCTTAAGCAAGAAGAGATAATTGTGGATTTCTTGCATCGTTGCCAGAAGAAAGGCTCTGGAGTAATGCTATGTCCCAGATGCAGCACCATTTTTGATGAAAAAGCTGCCCACAAGCTAGAAGGTGTCAAGAAGGCTGGTGAAAGCTGGGGGCAGAAGGTGAACAAAGGGCACAGAGGTTTTGACCATAGGCGAATTTCGACAGGGCTAAAAAACCAAGCACCAGGAGTTAGGCCAGGTACGTTCAAACCAGCTGCGAATGTGCCAACAGGTAGTTGGATCAAGCCTATCGAAGGGAGAGGACAGAAGAAAAAGTGGGAGAAATTTGATGTGGAAAGGGGTTCTTCGTTTGAGTATAGAAAAGAGAACCACACCACCAACAAATCAGCATACATTTCTCAGAATTACAAGGGTAAAAACCCCATGTCTAGATCACAATGGCGAAGAGAGCAGCGCAGGCGAAAGGTTGTCAGGGAGGCTCATGTGCAAGGAGAATCAAGCACCAATGTTGATAATCAACCTAGGGCAATGGAGAAGATGCCCATACGACGAAAGTTGTTCACTGTTCAGCCAGAAAGGAAGGTCGAAGAGGATGAGAATATGACTGATAACTTCGACAATGAGTCAGTGGCTTCCCTAGATATTCTGGTAAATATGGTGTCAGTAATGCCAAGAGAATTTGGTCAAGTCTCAGAGGTCGAAGACTTAGATCAAACTGCTGAATTGGAAATGTTGGCACACAAGCCTGTGTGCTATTACATCATGAACAATGGGTACGTCGAAGAACAGAATGCTTTCTTTGAACGCCCCACAGAGGCAATGAAGGGTCATTTGAAGCCTCTTTACATTACTGGCAAAGTAGAAAACGTCTCTGTCAACAAAATTTTGGTAGATTGTGGTGCGACTGTTAATTTGATGCCCATATTTTTGCTGAGCAAGATTGGGAAGTTTGAGACTGATACCAAACCCCACAACATGGTTCTGTCGAACTATGAAGGAAAAGTTGGTTCCACTCTAGGAGTGATTCAGGTGGATCTCACTGTGGGAACTATTACCAGACCAACAGTGTTTATGGTCATTGAGACGAAAGCTAATTACAATCTACTCTTGGGTAGGGAGTGGATTCATGGGATAGGAGTTGTACCCTCATCTATACATCAAAGAATCACCATTTGGAGACCAGATGGGATAGTTGAAAATATTGAAGTTGATCAAGGGTACTTTAAGGTGCCTATTAATCATGTGGACAGTAGGCAATTTGAGAAACATCTGGCGAACATTGCTCCATGCCCTCCAGCTGATTTTGAGTTTACACTTGACGAAGAAACGTTTTATTCGTTGTATTTACACCCTGTTGAAGGTTTCAGGTGGGACAAGGAGGTACCAGGAGGAAGGTTGCCATGCCTAAGCACACCTCCAATAGAGCCCACAGGATGGGGAGATGAATTCAGTGATCATGACTGAGTTCGACGCTTTAAAAAGAATTTCGGCCTATGTGGCCGAAACAAAACTACAAGCGGCTTTGGAAGCTACCAATAACTATATGGCTGGCGAAGCTATTTCTGAAGTATATCAAGAAGGTCCTGGTAAGGACTTCGACCCAAAACCTCCAGATAAGGTTGAAACTGGAGAGCAAAGCCAGAGGCTCGACGCCATCTATGAAGATGAGCCTTTGGGATTTGAGAAGGATCCGTTGGCAAATAATATGAAAATGCTAGCACAAGATCTCTTAGAAGAAGTTGACCTCAGTGAGGGGACAACCAAAAGGCCTACCTACATCAGTGCCAATCTTGATCCCCAGTTGAAGGTGGAAGTGGTTCAGTTGTTGAAAGAATTCAAAGACTGCTTCGCCTGGGATTATGATGAGATGCCTGGTTTGAGCAGGGACTTGGTCGAACACAAGTTTCCTATGATGCCTGGGAAAAAACCAGTCAAGCAAAATCCAAGACGGTTTGCACCAGAGATATTGTCAAAGATCAAAGAGGAAGTCGAAAGACTGCTTCGTTGCAAATTCATTCGAACTGTAAGGTATGTCGAATGGTTGGCTAATATAGTACCTGTTATTAAAAAGAATGGGTCTTTAAGAGTTTGCATTGATTTTAGAGATTTAAACTCTGCAACTCCCAAAGATGAATATTCAATGCCAGTAGCAGAAATGTTAATAGATTCAGCAGCAGGACATGAATATCTTAGTATGTTGGATGGATATTCTGGCTACAACTAAATATTCATTGCTTAGGAAGATGTTCATAAAACTGCTTTTAGATGCCCTGAAGCCTTAGGCACTTATGAATGGGTAGTGATGCCTTTTGGTCTCAAGAATGCTGGTGCCACCTATCAAAGGGCAATGAATTCAATTTTCCACGATTTCATAGACACATTCATGCAAATTTATATTGATGATATTGTTATAAAATCTATTTCTGGGAAAAGTCACATTGACCATCTTCGACAGTCCTTTGAAAGGATGAGAAAATATGGTCTTAAAATGAATCCTCTCAAATGTGCTTTTTGTGTGCAGGCAGGGGATTTCCTAGTCTTTGTGGTCCACAAGAAAGGGATTGAAATAAATCAGAATAAGACCAAAGCCATAATGGAGGAGAAAGCGCCATCAACTAAAAAGGAGTTGCAGTCGTTGTTGGGCAAGATCAACTTCTTAAGAAGGTTTATATCCAACTTGAGTGGCAAAACACAAGTTTTTTCGCCATTGCTTTATTTTAACAAAGATGGTTTTGAGTGGGGGCAATTACAGCAGGAAGCCTTCGACAAGATCAAGGAGTACCTAAGCCACCCTCCAATTCTTTCGTCACCTTGTAGAAACAAGAGTATGAGATTGTATATAGCTGCATCAGATAAAACTCTAGGGAGCATGTTAGCCCAAGAGGATGAAAATGGAGTCGAAAGAGCCATTTATTATCTTAGTCGAGTTTTAAATGATGCAGAAACTAGGTATAGCATGATTGAAAAGCTATGTTTATGCTTGTATTTCTCTTGTACCAAATTGAAGCAATATATAAAGCCCGTTGATGTGTATGTTTCTTCTCACTTTGATGTTGTAAAACATATGTTATCTAAACATATTTTGCATAGTCGAATTGGCAAATAGGCATTAGCATTAACAGAATTTTCCTTAACATATCAACCTTTAAAAGCTGTGAAAGGGCAAATAGTTGCAGACTTTATAGTTGATCACTCCATAAATGAAAATGATTTGAATTATGTTGAATTAAAATCCTGGAAGTTATACTTTGATGGATTAACTCATAAAAATGGAACAAGAGTGGGAATACACATTATTTCTCCTGAAAAAATTCCAACAAAATTCAAGTACAAGGTTGAAGGACCTTGCTCTAACAATGAGGCTGAATATGAAGCATTAATTGCTGGCCTTGAAATTTTGTTAGAATTGGGGGCAACTAGAGTCGAAATAATGGGAGACTCAGAATTGGTTATAAAACAAATCACAAAGGAGTATAAATGTGTTAAAGAAAATCTCATTATGTACTTTGTGATAGCCAATAGATTATTAAAGAAATTTGAGGTAGTGGCCATCCAACACATACCTAGAATAGAGAACCAAGTTGCTAACGACTTGGCTCAAATTGCCTCTAGGTACAAGGTGTCGAAGGAAAACCTTCAAGAAGTAATTGAAGCAAGAGGTAAGGTGGTAGCTGTTGGATTATGCCCATCAGACTTAGAAACAACTAAGCTTGGGTGCATAGATGGTGAAAATTTTGAAATTTTTGCCATAGATAATTTAACAGATGAAGATTGGAGGAAGCCCATAGTTGAATATTTGCAAAACCCAACAGCTTCGACAGAGCGAAAAATCAGGTATCAAGCTTTAAGCTATGTACTGTTGGGGGATGAATTGTTTAAAAAGACCCCTGAAGGAGTCTTATTGAAATGCCTTAGTGAAGCAGAGGCATATTTGGCCCTTTCGACAATACATAGTGGGGCATGTGGAGCACACCAAGTTGGCCAGAAAATGAAATGGCTGTTGTTTCGACAGGGCATGTATTGGCCCACTATGCTGAAAGATTGCATAGAATTTGCTAAGGGTTGCCAAGAATGTCAAATTCATGCTGGCATACAACACATCCCTGCAAGTGAATTACATTCCATAGTGAAACCATGGCCTTTCAGAGGATGGGCTTTGGATATAGTGGGAGAGATTCGACCAGCATCTTCAAAGAACCAAAGATATATTTTGGTGGGAATTGATTATTTCACCAAGTGGATTGAGGCAATACCACTAGTGAATATAGGTCAAGAAGATGTTATTGAATTCATTCAAAATCACATTATTTATAGGTTTGGCATTCATGAAACAATTACTACAGATCAGGGATCAGTGTTCACTGGTCGAAAGATGCAGGAATTTGCCAAAGAAATAGGTTTTAAGTTATTAACTTCTACACCTTATTATGCTCAGGCCATTGGGCAAGTCGAAGCTGCCAATAAGGTAGTAATTGGACTAATTAAGAAGCATGTAGGAAAGAGGGCTAGAAATTGGCACAAGACGTTAGACCAAGTTCTTTGGGCATGTCGAACATCCCCTAAAGAGGCTACCAATACTACCCCATTTCTACTCACTTTTGGTCATGATGCAGTATTGCCTGTTGAGATTTATATACAGTCTGTAAGAGTTCAAAGACATCATGAGATTCCCTCTGAGAATTATTGGGAAATGATGATGAATGAATTAGTGGATTTGGATGAAGAAAGGCTGAGAGCCTTGGAGTTGTTAAGAAGACAAAAGAAGAGGGTCGAAGAATCCTACAACAAAAAGGTTAAGTCTAAATCTTTTGCATGTGGGGAATTGGTTTAGAAAGCGATTTTTCCTATGGATCGAAAAGATAGAGCATTGGGCAAGTGGTCCCCTAAGTGGGAAGGCCCATTCCAAGTCATACAGGTTTTCTCTAATGGAGCTTATGAAGTAGAGGAGTTAGACAAAGATAAAAGAGTCTTGAAAGTAAATGGCAAGTATTTGAAAAAATATAAGCCTATGCTGCAAGAGATTCATGTTAAAACATAAGCTTTATTTAATAAAAAGAAAGCCAAAATAGGCCAAGTCAGGCTAATATGGCATACAAAGCAAAGAGAAATCAATACAACAATGTTTAATCAAGGAAAGGTTATTCATAATCTCTCCAATCAATGGATTTGAGGAAATCCATATAATCTGCATCTGGCTCATCATCAGAGTCTTGGGTGCTGGAGTGCCCTTTCTTAGAGATCTTCATTTTAGTTTCTCTCTTCTTGGCTAGAGAGGTTCCTCAACTGCCTTGGCCTTTCCAGCCATCTTCTTGGTTGAGGATTTCTCTGAATTGTTCATGTTTGCTTCTACGCAAAACGTGGTCAAGTGGAAGAAATTTATAGAGGCGAGGTACTGATTGGATTGGCCAGTCAAACGGTGGAAACACGTGAGTTATTCTTGGAAGTAGGCCTGAGGGCTATGCTATAAATGTTACTTTAAAAGCTAGAGGCTTACGCCTTGGAATTTAAAGCTGGAAAGGTGACTTTCCAAGAAAAAGATAGAATGCCTTAATTGCCAATTTGATTGATAAAAGACAACAATAAAGTACATCATCATGTAATATGGGTCGAAAACAGTTAAGAGCAAAATAATAATGATTGATTAAATCAGTGCCAAAAGGCATAAAATTGTCATTACATAAAAAGCCTGAAAAGGCCAAGAAACAAATGATGATTAAACAAACGAAGGTGTCGAAAGTATCAGAAGGGAAGCCTCGACGCCAACTGAGAAAAAGCTTCTATGTGATGTTTGAGGCGAGCGTTGCACAAAGATTTGTCAAGTTTTGCTGCTGCGAGCTCTTTTTCATATCTTTGGGCCGCCTCAATACGATCAATAGCATTCTTTGTTTCTTCAGCTATCTTAGTGTCGTCGAAATGGTGCAAATCACGGTTGCGTTTTTCAGCATTTTCAATTTTGGCTTGTAGCTCCGTGATTTGTTGTTTCCAGGCTTCAATGTCCTTCTGGTTGGAGGCTATCTCATCTTGTTTTTTCTTTTGATCAGCCTCCATACGTTCGATCTCTTCGTACGCCTCTTTTGCACCACACCAGGCTGCACTCTCACAACCAGATGTTTTCTCTATGGTATTCCTGATAGAGAAACATCTGGATTGAGGGTGGTGAGCTCAATCTTTGCAAGGGTGTCCTTCAAATAAGCAGTTGCCGTTGGATCTGAGGCCAAAACTCTGTGAATATCCCCCCTGAAGAATTTTTTCTTGATGGCTTGGAGAATTGGTTGGGCGAAGTCATCTGGTACTGGAGTCGAAGAGACAGAAGAAGAACCATACCTTTGCTCAAGAATCAATTTGGTAAACTCACGTGGGTTCGACCACTTGAGTGCCGTCAGCGAATCCCCAGGTGGTGGAATGACCATAGGCGAAGGAGTATGGCGGGGGCGAGGCTCAGCTTGTTCTTCTTCCTCCTCTGCTGATTCTTCTCCTTCTTCACCTTGTTCTTCTCCCATTTCTTCATCAGACCCTTCAGCAGCTGGTTGCATATTCTCCTGGTCATCAGCTGGTGTAGGAGGTAGTTCATTTGTCTCCTCAGGCGCAACTTGATCAGGATTGGCGTTATGTGTTTGAACTTCAGGTTCATGCCTTTCTTCTTCAACCAATTGACCTTCATCCATGGGGGTATCCAGATTGAAAGGTGGTGGGCTTGAGGCATCATCATCATCAGAGTTGGCTCCATCAGCTTGTGCGTTTTGAGTAGGGGTTGGAGCTGGTGGTGCAGTGGGTGCTGTAACATGTGGAGTAGGTTGATTAATCTCACTCAAACCAGAGCCAATATCAGAAGATGGGTGATAAGTTGGCTCACCTTGGCTGTTGAGGAGCGTGGTGGTGAGGCTTTCTGAAGTTGGGTGAGGAACAGAATCGTCAATTACGGTGGTGGCGAAGTTGCTTGGAGTTGGTCGGGAATCTGGATTGTTGATTATGGGTGCCTAAAGAACACAAGTGGAGAAAATGAGAATGAAGTAATAGGCGAAAGATGTCAAGCATAATAGAAAAAGGAAATGGTGCACATACCTGAGTTTGTTCAACAGCAGGACTTGATTTATCACTTCCATGGTCACCAAGAGGGGTTCTCAAGGACACCTTGGAGGGTTCCTTCTCGACACCACTTGTGGTGGATGCCTTTTCGAGTATTTTGGCCACCTTCGAAGGAGGTGGGCCAGTAGGTCCAGAGGCCTTTGTGGGTTTTTTCCTTTTCCTTGTGAGAACCTCCTCAGGAGATTCATCTGAGGCCTCTGAAGCTATAACCACAGCTGGGGTATCCTTCTTACCTTTCTTGGAAGGTGTCGGAGGTTTTCGACCAGTTTGAAGAGGCAGTGCAAATATAAGAAAGAAATTCATATAGTACAAGCGTAAATAGGGGAGGTGAAATATACCTGTGTACTCTCTGGTTCTTTGCCACTTTGCAAGGTGGTAGCTCTAGTCGAAGCGGCTTTCCTAGGCACAGTTGAAAGATAGTACACAATTGTTACAAGTTAATGATTACATGGTTAGTCATAAAGCCATGGATTAAGGATTTCAAACCTTCATATATTTCAGATTCGACACGAACGTCCTGAATTCCTATATGAAGGTGCCCTTTAAAACTGTCTAACGTATGCTTAGTCGAACCCACTCATTGAGCCTTTGGCTGAGACTGCTGTCGAAGAAGTTTTAAATGCTCCCCACAGACAAACCAATCTGGAAATGGAGGGGCAAGCGCCACTCCAAAATCAGCATTAGGCAGTCGAGGGAACTTTGGAGGAAAAAGTTTAAAAGCTACCTCATAACGTTTCTCACGAGGGACGTTGGGAGGAATTTTTAGTTGATCCAGCTTTGCTAGAAATTTTCTCTTTAGAGTAACAGCAGCCTCATGAGTGGTTCGACTAAGATCATCTGGTCGATAGATAGTTTGAAAGTATTTTTGAAAAGCCTGTATATCTTCGATGTGAGTGAACTTACTCTTTTTCGTCTTGTCCTGCACATGGAGAAAAGCTTGGTCAAGTAACGAAGAAAATGTAGCCACATCAAGAAAGTGCTCACTATAGTGCTTCGACCACCACTGGTGGAAGGATGAAGTGCATAGAAAGGAAGGTTCAAAAAACACAGGAGAGAGGATTCTTCTTTTTTCATTCTGGCTGTCGAGTGTTTGGGAGACGTTCTCCTCGTCGAAGCAGGCGGTGTGAAGAATTACTTGGCCCTTTTTCTCATATAAGCACTGAGGGAAGCTCTGGGCCAGCCCAAATTGTCGAGAGACCAAGTTTGGTTGATAGGCAATCAATGCTGATAAACCTCTCCCTAAGTTCAGCCTGTGGATAATGAATCTAGGAATCAAAAAGGCTTCCCAGATAGCAACAGATTCTGGATCAAGAGGTTGAAGAGGATTTGGAAATGGCCTTTTAAACCACACAGGGCCATAGCTTCGTCGAGCAAAGGGTGCCATGCTAGGAGTTAACTCATAGCGCTTGGCGAACATCATAATACAACTGGTGAAAGCCCTTTGAAGGTTTTCACCATCATCATTAGGAGTGAGTTTGGCCAGACGTATCCCTTCGACACTCCTTTCCCTGATCTCAGCAGAGGCTTCATCAACTATGCCTTTTCTGGGGAGGCTAGCCTCAAATGTAGCATTGAGCCACAATTGAAGTAGCCAAAGAGGACCACTCAAGTGCATAGGACCTTGGGCTTCCATATTCTTAAGTCGAGAAGCCCCTTCACTGATAGATTCGTAAAGGTTCGCCAAAATGAGTTCACTCAGGCAGGTTCCTCTGTTGTGGTGGAGTTGATTCGCCAGGGGCAGGTACTTCTTAGCTACCTGCAAGGACTTTGTACAAAAAACATACCTCGACAGCCAGACTGTGAGGAAAGCAATGTGTTCTTCATCAGACACCTCGTCATTTTCTTGTTTGAAGTGGTGTTTGATAAAGAGGGTGTAGGTCAGTTTGGAGCCTGAAATGTTGATGGTGTCCTCAGCATCACCATCAGGATTATAGACAAGGCCATCTGGACGAAGCCCCATGATGGTAGCTACATCAAAAAGGGTTGGAGTAACCATTCCACATAGCAAATGGAATGTATAATGGGTGTTGTCCCAAAAGTATAGGGATGCTGCCAACATATTCAGACAATACGGTATGCTGGTCTTCGACAGCATAAGAAGGTCATAAATCCCTATCTCCTTCCAATAGTCAGCTTTAACCTTCTCCATCTTTGCTATCCATTGGTCAAATTCCTTTAAAGGGTTGACAGCTCTCACCAGCCTGGTGCCATCAGTGAGATAGCCAACGTTGATTTTGGGTAAGGGGATCTCTTCAGGGGAAGCTCCAGTAGCGGAATTAATTTTGGGGAAACTCTTTTGCCCTAATGGTCTGGTTCTCCGATACGAGGGAAAAAAACTCACTTAGCCTCTCGTTAGAAATGTCCACATCAGCCAAAGGACCAGATAGCACATAAGTTTTATCAGACATAACTATGGGAATCATTACCTGAGATTTGTAGATGGCTCTTGATTCTTCAGAGGTGGGTTCCGACATGCAATGGCGGTTATCTACTAGTTAGGGGCCTGGGATGTTAGCGAACGGAGGGATGGTTTTCTTAAATGGAGTGGCCTTGCCTCTTTGAGTCTTCTTTGCTTGAGGATTAGATTGGGAAGATGCCATTGTTGAAGAAGATGAAAAGATGGTGTCTTTGCTGGGTTTACGTGAGAGAACTGAAGAGAAGAAGAGGTTGCTTGAGAGTATGAAAAGTGTGGAAAGTTCACAAAGTGGCGGAAATGGGTATATATAGACATTTGAAAATCTCAAGAGACTTGGATCCACCGTTGAAGCTGAGGGGTTAGTGGGACGCGTGTCTTTCTCCTGAAGGCGTGATGAAACGTAGCAGTTATGTGCAGACTGTTAACGTCTGTTTTCAAGAAAGGTGTTATGATGAATACGGCTGAAAGGACGTTTTAAGGATTTGTCATGATGGTATGACGTCAGAGGCGTGGGTTAAAGAAACTGAACAGTTCAGCCATTAAGTAATTAGTGGGATGTTCAGTTAAGGCCATGCAAACAGGCGTCGAAATGGTTATTATACCAAGAAATGGCCTTCCTACCAATTTTGGCAAAAGGACATTCCTTGGGGGCAATTTGTTAACCCTTAATTTCGACGCAAAAAGAATCAAAGCTATTTTATGTTAAAAAATTATTTTTAATATAAAGAAGGCTTCGACCCAGTTTTTGGAGAAGCCTGAGTCGAATAGAGGTGCAGGGACCTCAAAAAATGGCTAAGTACTGGAAGGGTTTCGACCATGAGAATGTGGAAACAAGCGCTGCAGTGGTTATATTAAGGCTGGAGGGAATTTCCAATATTTGAAATTTAAACAAGAGCAGTTGTGAACGTGGGAACAGTTGAGACCAAGGAGAAGGCGCCAAAATCCACACGTTCGAAGCAGTAACCACCACTTAGTAGTTATTTCCTAGCACTATAAATAGGAGTTAGTTCTATGTAAATGGGGTGTTCATATTTTTGTACAAGTTACTCAAAGAAACTCAAAGTACCCGCGTGTAGAGAAACGAGTTCGTGAGAATGTATGTAATGTAACACCATTTTCTTCATTAATGCAATTTATCTTCATCATGTTTAAGATTCAGCCATTTAATTTTCATGCCTTTACAATTTCTTGAACTTTATCTTTCATGCCATATTTACTTTCAAAGTTATTTAAACTTTCTGCATCTACCTTCGACTGCACTGTTACATTCAAGCATTTAATCTTCAAGTTTTTTACTTTTCAAAGTCTTTTATTTTCAAGAACGTGGAGTTCACCTTTAATCCATTGCATCTATTTCAGAGTCATTTACTTTCCTGCACTTTACCTTCGACAACACTTTATCATTCCAGCCTTTACTTTTCAAGAACGTGGAGTTCGTCGTATTTTACTTTCAAAGCCTTTTACTTCTTGTCCATTCCTTTCGACGCCTTTAATTTTTGCACCCTTTACTTACAGCCCTTTAAATTTTAAGCCTTTACTTTACTTTATTGCAAGTAGTCGAACGTGGAGTTCAGTTAGATTTTATTTCAGCATTGTCAAACGTGGAGTTCAGTTTACATTCTCTTTAATTTTCATTTTGTCATTTACACTTGTCTCTCAAATTTAGCACATGTCCTAGGATTTGTGTGGTCGATCCTGCAAGTTAATCAATTTGCGTTTAGATTGATAGACCAGAGGTTGTTTACCAAAATTCACAGTAAACAGTACCATTATGTGTCCATAGTCCTCTTTGAGATATTGAAGTTAGTATGGGCGAACTAAAGAATTGAAGTTAGTATGGGCGAACTAAAAAGTACTCTATTAGAAGCTCGAACCCGAACTAGTCAAATATGATTAGCCGTCGAACCCAAGAGAAAAATCACCCACTTAAATACAAATGAATAAACGATTTCAAAATGATTAGAGAGAAAAATCATCCATTTTAATACAATAACAAAAGATTGATGGTTTTTTGGACTTAATTGGACTAGGGGTGTGCAAATGGTTAAACAAATTTATATTGCACCATAAAAAAACTGAATCATTTACATGGTTAATAAACTAAATCGGTTTATAACCAGTTTTTTTTATAAATTGTTTTAATCATATAAAACTTTTATAAATTGCTTTAATCATATAAATAAATAAGAAGAAATAAATAAATAAGAACAAGAAAAACTATTGAGAGTGAAAAAAAAATTAGAAATAAAAATATATTTGTAATTACTGAAAAATAAAAAAGATTTTGTTGAAAATAAATTATTTTCCAAAAAATTAAAAAAAAAAATTCCACAAATTTTAAATTTTTTTTTCTAATTTTTTTATAATTAACATTTTAGTATTGTATGTATAGTACAAATGTTCTAAAAAAATCATATGCCCAAATTCTTTTTTCTCACAGTAATATTTTTGCACTCACATAAAAAAGCAAATTTAAATCAGATATGGCCAAAAGCCAAGTCCAAAAACAATAAATAGTCACCACACTTATCAATAAACTAACCTATGTTTTATTTGATTATGCAGAAGATACATATGTTCTCAGCCTCCACAGGTCTAACCATTAACCTTGCCAAAAGTAAACTCTATGTAGGAGGTGTGGATGAGGCAACCAAACTTCAACTGTATCAGGTCACAGGTCTTACCAGTGGAGTGATGTCGTTCAAGTATTTGGGAGTTCCTCTCAATAATCGTAAGTTAACTGTAAAAGACTGCCAACCTCTGATTGATAGAATACTCAAGAGAGTCCATCATTAGAGCACCAAGCTTCTGTCATATGCAGGAAGGCTACAACTCGTGAAAAGTATGCTATTCTCAATAGCCAACTATTGGATGCAAGTTTTCCTCTTGCCCAAGAAGGTAACTAGCCATATTGAGAGCATCTGCAGGGTATTCCTTCGGACTGGGAGGGAGGAAAACAATAGGAAAGTCCTTATTGCTTGGGACAAAGTTTGTGACTCGGTTGCGACAGGCGGAAGAAACATCATCTCGTTGAAGGAGTGGAATGTAGCAACTATTGGGAAGCTGCTATGGAAATTATGGACAAAGAAATACATTCTTTGGATTAAGTGGCTGCACACGTACTTCATCAAAGATGCCATCACTGCCCATTATGTTCCTGGCCAAAATTGTTCATGGATCATTAAGAGCATCTTCAAACACAGAGATACTATAACTGCGTCAAATATCTGGCATAATCTTCTAACTGCAAAAAAATATGACACCAGGGGAATGTATTGCTACTTGAGAAGAGATAGACTCAGAGTCGAATGGAGCGGCATGATGGTTAAAAACATTGCATGGCCAAGGGCTACATACACAACTTGGATTGCGTGTCAAGGTAGACTATTGACAAAAGATAGAATTACATGAATGGGGGTCAATACAGATGGCTGCTGTGTGTTTTGTTCGCAACATGAAACGAATGTCCACATCCTCTTTGAATGCAAAACAAGCCAATAGCTCTGGCAGCAAGTGTTTCGTATGCTTAACCTCCCGCTACCAGCAAGAAGAACCGTTGATTACCGTTGGATTATTAGTGTAACTAAGGGCAAGGGACCGAAGGTTAAAATTACTAAATGTGTCGTGGCGGAAACAATTTATCATATTTGGGTGAGTAGAAACAAAATCATATTTCAGAATGGAAAAGCTGACGACTTGAGTATTCATAGGATTAAAGAGTTGGTGATGCCAAAAGTGGAAGCAGACGCGAAGATGTTAGCTTACTACCAGAGGAACTTATAATTTTGCCATATTTTGCTTATTTTTTATGATTTTCTTAGTCAACTTGTAGCCAGGATCGTAATGATCGGCGTGTAATAACTATTTTTTGGTTTAATATATCCTCTCTTACTCCAAAAAAAAAACTAGCCTATGTTTACTGCTGAGATCAAAAAAAATTTCTTTTTCAATTATTTAATGACAGTTTTAAACTTGCACAAAATATCAATTCTTTTTAACCATTTATGATTTTAAATTGATATAAATTTCAGTTTTTTTTTTTATTTTTAATTTTCAACTTTTTAATGCAGTGTAATTTGTCAAAAAATAATCACTGAAATATTATGGCGGTTTAAAACCACAGCTAAATTGATTTAAATTTAAAAATACAAAATTTCTAATTGCACGCGTGAGTCTTAAATTCATTTTTTCTTTAAATAAAAAAAATATATTATTTTTTTGAATAAAAATTTTCAAATATTATAAAAATATTTTGTTAAATTAACATTTTTTATCAAATTAAAAAAATTAGTTTTAAAAAAGTTCAAATTATAAAATTGGTTTATAATTACAAACTGATTATAAACTAGTTTATAAACACAAACTGGTTCTAAACTAGTTTTAAACTTAATTGAAACCATTTTACCAGTTAACTGTATTTTTATTGAAATGGTTTTTGTAAACTGAATTGAACCATAAATATGGTTTGATTCAGTGCAGTTCATGAACCACGAACACTTCTAATTTGGACTCACAAGTTATGATTTACTACATAAATTCTGAGATTCATAGATTTAAATAGTCTGTCACTTGAAATGTTCATACAAGATTTAAAAATGTGTGATCGATTCACAAATTTAAAATGCTCATACAAGCTAAAAATGTGTGATCAGAGACTCTCGCCATAAAGGCAAATCTCCCTTGTCAACCACAAAGACCAACCATGTGGTTAAGATCCCATGTCAACCACAAAGACATAGACTTAGACAATTCAAATTATTTACATCTTCATGTTTGAGGGACATAGACTTAGACAATTCAAATTATTTACATCTTCTCAGTTTCGACGGGGTTTTCCCATTTGATGGTTTTAAACATTTACACGTGTATGGGGGACCTGGCTTGAGTTCGGCCACATGGACCTCGCTTTCGTCGAAGAGCCCCTGGTCATCAGACGAACTTTCGACGGCTGCCACATAGGAATTTTTTTCCTTTTTGTGATATTTCCCGATCTTGGTTTTTTTGGCTCGCAGGCGTTCGATCTGTCGAACCCTGTCAGCTAGTTGAGCCATATCTCTAAGATATTGCGTATCTAGCTTTTTCCTAACCGAATAATCGAGCCCGCCTGCGGCTATTTCGACCAACTCATGTTCAGACACTTGAGTGAAGCATCTAGCTTTCAGAAGCCTGAACCTGTTAAGGTATTGGTCGATCGACTCTGCAGGCTTCCATTTCAAACTAGCCAACTCTTTCAGACTGATTTTCAGTTGCCACGTGTAAAATTACTTGTGGAACAACCTTTCTAACTGTGCCCACATGTGTGGATGGACTGTGGTGGCAACGTGGTGAACCACGTGAATGCATTCTTAGTTAGGGAGCTTGGGAAATACTTCATTTTCAAATCTTCATTGTTGGCTATGTCACCAACCTCTGTCTGGTACCTAGCCACATGTTCAACCGTGGACTCCTTAGTATCCCCAGTGAACTTAGTAAATTTTGGTACATTCCATCCCCTTGGTAGTTCCGTCTGTAAGACGAAATCAGGTAATGGGGAAGAATAACTTGGACTTCTTAGGTCAGGGTTTGCACCATTTCGAACCATGATGCGTTCCACAATGGCCTCTAAGTTTTGTTCTCCGGCCATTGCGTTGTATCGAACCTGTCTAATGACATGGTCCGGGTTTTGGTTTCTGTTAACCATTACCACGTATAACACCCCAAATTCGATTATGATTAATTATTTCTTATTTGAGGATATAAGGTGATTTTGACGATATGTGGTTATGTGGCACGAATGCATTGTGGTGAAATTATTTTAATAATATTAATAGTAAGAATAATCATATGGTATTATTCAAATTATTGTTTATTATTTAAAATAATAGAAATGGGAGTATTGAGGGTATATTGGTCATTAGGGATGGATAAGTGAGGGTATAATGAGAAGAGCACATTTAAGGGTATTTTAAGAGAGAATGGTGAAAGGAACTCATTATTCGTATTATTTTTTAGGAAGAGGCAAAGGTGCTCTGAAGAACAAGTGAGAAGGAGGCTAGAGCATAGAAGAATTCCGGCAAAACTCCAAGAGAAGATCGAAAGAATCAAGACTCTAAGGTATGGGGAGTATCACTTTGCAATATTTTGATATAAAGATTAGGCGTTGGTGGGTGATTGGGGTTTTGGGGGGAAAACCTAGGGTTTAGAGGTTAAAGGTGATGATTTTGATGATTTGTTGTGTTGTGGTTGTTGTGAATGATGTATGTGTGTTAGATATAGGTTATAGTGACTTAATTTGTGTTAATAGGGGTGAAAAATACAGTTTAAGGATATGAAATCGAGGTGGGAGAAGTGCTGTCATCGCAGAAATTTTTTACCAATTCGCAGAGGGCGCTTAGCCCCGTTTAGCGCACTTAGCGCGGTCCCCTCGGGCAGCTTGTTTTCAAAACTTTGAAAATTCGTAACTTTTGATTCGTAAGTCCGTTTGGGTCGCCGTTCGAATCGTTGGAAAGCTGACTTTATGTACTTTATGTTAAAATTGTTTTCAATGATAGATTTCCAACTATTCGACGAGCCATGTGTGTTTTCTTGTATGTTCCAATGTGTCGAACCGTGAAATGTGGACATCGGTCGTATGAATGTGTGTCGTGATTGTGAATTTTGAGGTTGTATGATGTTATTGTTAAGTTGTTGTGGCATACCATGCAATTGTGATAGTTGTTGCTTATAATGTTACGTGAGGATGTTGTTGAGTGGTTATGGTATGATGTGGTGTGAATTAACTGGTAAAGGTAATAGTGGTTGTTTGTGATGTAGTCGAATGTTGTGGGGTATTGTTGTTGTAAATATGATGCTATGTGTTGAAGACTATATGATGCTTATGTTGATCTAGAGTATAACGATAGGGTGTTGTTGTTTTATGATGTTAATTATATGTGGGAACTTATATGATGATTATGCGTTGATTTCTTATGAGGGTATGAGTTATGTGAATGATGTTACTATAATGATGCTATGACGGAATAAATAGATGATGTGCATGTTTTGATGTTCATACATGCTATGTGACGAACATGGCGATCAAATGAATTGGGATGATGTAGTGTGAAACGAAGTAGTGATGTTATAATATGATGTTTCGATGAATTAATGATGATATGAGTAACATGAGGTTTGATGAATGATGATGCACGTAATGACTTTTATTGATGTTGATGATTGTGACGTTGTGCATCATGCATTCATAGCATTTAGACTTCGGTCTATTGACGATTTTAGGACTTCGGTCCAGTGACGATGTTAGGACTTCGGTCCAGTGGTGGCTTCAATCCCATTGTGCGGATTGGAGTGTTTTGTGACATGCTCCCTTATGGGGGGTTGATGGCCTAGTGTCCATTATTATGACGATTTGGTACCACGTGCATTTTATGACGTTGCATTTTATTCTTGGTGGCATTATATGATTGCATGTTTGTGATGTCGATGACTTGGTGATTTATATGATGTTTTGGTTGAGTTGCTATGATGTTTGTTTACGAAGAATGTGTACCCATTAATGTCTTTTCTTTATATGAATTATATTGAATTGTGATTACTCACCCTGCCTGTTTGAATGTTGCCTCTACGTGGGTAACATGCAGATATTCAGGAGTAGCTTCTCGGTGCGTGAAGTTCTAGCTTGGAGTTGTTTAGCTTATTTCCATAGAGTTGTATGGTGTCTTGCTCTGATAGATGTAACATCGGGTGGGGAAACGCTTAAGTGAATATTATGCTGTTTGTTAGAATGATTCTTATGAGTTACCATATACCGATTTTAATTGATGATGATTGTTGACAATGACCCAAGGGTCTTGATGTTTTGATGAAATATAAGAAGATATTTGAATTTATGATTCCGCTGCAAAGTTTGAATTTAGCTGTGGATATTACTAAAGAAAATATTGTTATTTCTTTGATTTTATGGTTGGCATTTATTTTGCTAAAACTACTCTAGCAGCAAGATGTTGAAACAAGTTGTTCTAATTTTCTGCATTAAACATGTCGGATAAATATGTCCTATCCTGGATCATAGGACATCGCGTCTGATTCTGGTTTTAAAAGTAAGATTCTGTTGTTGGTATTTGTTACTGAATATTCTGTGAATATTTAGTTATCCTATGTGGCATCCAAAGTATTTTGGGTTGAGTTTTTGTGTGTTGGTTTTCGGATTTTCAACATTTTCTAAATATGGAGACATATTAGGAAACTTTAGATTGAAGACCTATTTTCTTGGAGTTTATTTTGCAGAATTGTGTGCAGTCTCTTTGTTGCGTTTTGAAGCCCAATCCAGTCCAGATTTAATGTTATATATTGACTGGTGTTAACCTAGTTTAGGTGTGGAACTTACGTGTGTTTTGTTAGGGTTTTTGAGTGTTATTTGTGAGCCTAACTGGTATCATTCTGATAACAGTACAAGGACTGGTTTTGTGTTGTAAGTTCTGTCAGTTACTCATAAGCTTTTACGCATTGAGTTTCTTGTGTGTCAATTCTCATAAGCTTTGAAGTATGAGAATTGTGTGATTTGAAAGTGCGGCTTTCGTTTTGTTATTTGTGTTGAAAGGAGCCAGTCACGGTTTGTGATTGAAGAGGGATTTAAGGAAGGCCTCATACCTAGGTGAGTCTTAGGTAGAAGTCATAGGAAGGGTAGTGATTAAGTGAGCGGATTGTAACCGGGTGTGGTTGTTGTATGATATGTGAATTGATACTATCGTATATTGATTTCGTCCCTGGCTTGGTAGCCCCCGGAGTAGGATTGTTGATCCGAACTGGGTAAACATATCACTGTGTTCTTTACTTTCTGCACTGTTATTATTATTGTTAACTTGTTCATTGTGTTGGATATCGGTGTCTCAACATCTGTGTAGAACATCTGATATCTGTGTCGGAATTTCAATTGGCATCAAGAGCTTGCACCCTTGTTTGGTTCTGGGTGAGATTTAGGGAAGGTACTTTCTGGTGCAATGGACAAGGATGGAGGATTTTTGAACAAAGCACCTCTGCTTGATGGTTCCAACTATGACTACTAGAAACCAAGGATGGTAGCATTCATCAAATCCATGGATGATCAAGCATGGAAAGCTGTTATCAAAGGATAGGAACCCCCAAAGGTTAGAGATGGAGAAGGTAATCCTACTGATGTGGTGAAGGAAGAGGAAGACTGGGATGATGCAGACTACAAAGGGTCCTTGGGAAATTCCAAAGCCATATGGTGTTAATAAGAATATCTTCAGGTTAATTGAACATTGCACCATTGCAAAAGAGGCGTGGCAGGTCTTGAAGGTTGCTCATGAAGGGACTTCAAAGGCGAAGATGTCAAAACTTCAGCTTCTCACTACCAAGTTTGAGAATTTGAAGATGAAGGAAGATGAGAGCATTCATGATTTTCACATGAACATTATTGAGATAGTTAATGCTTCAAGTGCCCTAGGTGAAAAGATGTCTGATAGCAAACTGGTCAGAAAAATCCTCAAATCTCTACCTAAGAGATTTGACATGAAAGTGACTACTATAGAGGAAGTTCAGGACATAGATAAGATGAAAGTGGATGAACTTGTGGGATCACTTCAAACATTTGAATTGGGGATCAGTGAAAAGTCTGAAAAGAAGAAGAGTATAGCTTTTGTGTCAAATGCTGGTGATTCAGACGATGAAGGTAACCTGGTCAGAGATGAAGGGGTGTCTAAAGATCTGTTATTGCTTGGAAAACAATTTAACAAAGTGTTGAAAAGGATGGACTGGAAGTCAAGAGCAAATGTTCAGAACAAGTCACTCGACATCAGTAAAAACCAGGATGGAGGCAGAAGGTCCAAAACTGAAGAAGACTCCAATCAAGGAAAGAAAGTTCAGTGTTTTGAATGTGAGGGATTTGGGCACATAAAAACTGAGTGTCCCTGTTAACCCTCATTTTCAACGCTAGAAAAGATTAAAGCTATTTTAAGTTAAAAAATTATTTTTAACATAAAGAAGCCTTCGACCCAGCTTGGTGAAGCCTGAGTCGAATATAGGTTTTGGAAACCTCAAAAATGGCTAAGTGTTGGGAAAGGTTCGACCATGGGAATATGGAAAAGCGCGCTGAAGTTGTTATGCTAAGGCTGGAGGGAATTTCCAATGTTTGAAATTTAAATAAGAGCAGTTGTGAATGTGGGAACAGTTGAGACCAAGGAGAAGGCGCCAAAATCCACACGTTCGAAGCAGTAACCACCACTTAGTAGTTATTTCCTAGCACTATAAATAGGAGTTAGTTCTATGTAATAGGTGTGTTCATATTTTTGTACAAGTTACTCAAAGAAACTCAAAGTACCCGCGTGTAGAGAAACGAGTTCGTGAGAATGTACGTAATGTAACACCATTTTCTTCATTAATACAATTTATCTTCATCATGTTTAAGATTCAGCCATTTACTTTCCATGCCTTTACAATTTCTTGAACTTTATCTTCCATGCCAAAGTTACTTTCAGAATCATTTAAACTTTTTGCATTTACCTTCGACTGCACTGTTACATTCAAGCATTTAATTTTCAAGCATTTACTTTTCAAAGTCTTTTATTTTCAAGAACGTGGAGTTCACCTTTAATTCATTGCATTTATTTTCAAAGTCCTTTACTTTCCTGCACTTTACCTTCGACAACACTTTTATCATTCCAGCCTTTACTTTTCAAGAACGTGGAGTTCGTCGCATTTTGCTTTCAAAGCTTTTTACTTATTGTCATTTCCTTTCGACGCCTTAATTTCTGCATATTTACAGCCCTTAAAATTCAAGCCTTTACTTTACCTTGTTGCAAGTAGTCGAACGTGGAGTTCAGTTAGGTTTTATTTCAGCATCGTCGAACGTGGAGTTCAATTTACATTCTCTTTAATTTTCATTTATCATTTACACTTGTCTCTTAAATTTAGCACATGTCCTAGGATTTGTGTGGTCGATCCTGCAAGTTAGTCAATTCTCGTTTAAGATTGATAGACCAGAGGTTGTTTACCAAAATTCACAGTAAACAAATTGGCATGCCCAGTGGGACCCAGTGCTAAGTCTTATACTTTTTGTTAACCTTATCTTTCTTGGTGAAGAAGTACTTTCGTTGTATGATATTGAGAAGTGGGAAGTTAGCCAGAACAATCGAAGGAATACCAAAGAGAAGATACACTAAGAAAATGGCAACCAATGCCAACCAACAAGTTGATCCTCAAGGGACTCTTGCAAACACTCAGTCGAGTAGCAGTATGGGGTCTCAAAGCACACCATCACCAGTGTCTTCGACAGGAGGACAGGCGTCACTTCCATTAGTAGTGTCTGAACTAGGATCAACGTATATAAAATCATACACTCAACCTGTGTTGGAATACATAGGACCACAAAGTCCTAATTCACCAACACCACCAGGAGGAAATTCAATGTACATGAACGTTCCTCCTCCAGGTTTTCCACATCTAGGGTCAAGGAGTCAACCCTATGGTATGCCTACATCAATGATGCAAAATCTGCAGAATGCTCCACCTGTATTTTCAGAAACTGTAGTGTCTTCGCCATTACAAGGATCAGGATCAGGGGGTCGAAACAACCAGAGTATAGGTGTTGGTTACTCTGTTCAAGCGCTTAGTCTTACAAATACATCCATAAATTGTTTGAGACAGCAGATGGATGAAAGTAACATGCAAATGGTACATACGTTGTTTCAGACAATGGGAGAAGTTTTTCAACCTTTGATTCAGAATACAACTTAAACTAACCAACAATTGACTGCACAATTGGCACGCATGGCTGATTTCATGGGAGTACCAGCGGTGGATCGAAGAGCAACTGTTGTCGAAGATATCCCAAGACGTCATCCACGTCAGATACCTGAGGCGAACTTGGAAGATCAAGAGATGATTGATCCTTTTAGAGTCAAACCACCAAGAAAATAGATGCCATACCAGATGGAGGAAGAGCCAGTAGTGATGGTAAACAGGAACCAAAATGCAGATCAACTACTTAGACAGGTTCGACACCAAAATCAAGTAGAAGAAAATAACCTTGCAGCCATGGTTGAAAGGATAATGACCAGAAATGGTGTGAATCTTGGCTTCACAAGGCCAAATTATACTTCGCCTATAGTGGATTATATTCTCCAAGCAGAACTACCCCCTAGGACAAAGGTTCCAAAGTTCAACAAGTTTTCAGGAGATACTACTGAATCTACTGTCGAACATGTGGCTAGATATTTGATTGAAGCAGGCAAAATTGCAGCTGATGAAAGCCTCAGAATCAAATACTTCCCAAGTTCCCTTACCAAGAATGCCTTCACATGGTTTACTACTTTGCCTCCAAATTCCATATACAATTGGACCCAACTAGAACGTTTGTTTCATGAACAGTTCTACATGGGGCAAACTAAGATTAGTTTGAAAGAATTGGCTAGCATCAAACGCAAAGTTACTGAGCCAATTGATGATTACCTGAATAGGTTTCGACTTCTTAAAGCCAGGTGCTTTACATAAGTGCTAGAACATGAGTTGGTCGAAATGGCTGCTGGGGGTCTTGATTATTCCATTAGGAAAAAATTAGATACCCAATATCTTAGAGATATGGCCCAGTTGGCTTATAGGGTTTGACAGCTAGAAAGGCTGAAAGAAGAGAAGGCTAAATTCAGCAGGGGTAAAAAAGTAGCCTTTGTCGAATGCAATGAAGATGTGGAGAGTATGTATGGTGAAACATCTTATTTCGACGGAAATGAGGTTGACGTTGCTGAGTTAAAGCAAGGTCCACCTTATTCCTGCAAATTATTAACTCCTTCAGAAGGAAAAAATCCTGTCGAATATAACGACAAATTTCCTAAGAAAACATACACTTTCGACGTTACTAAGTGTGACAAAATTTTTGATTTGTTAGTTAAAGATGGGCAAATGATAGTGCCTGCTGTTGCTAAGATGCCACCTTTAGAACAAAGAAAGAAAAGAGGTTTTTGTAAGTACCATAATTTTTTGGGTCATAAAACTTCTCAATGTTTTCTTTTCAGGGATTTGGTACAAAATGCTATCTAAGAAGGAAGGCTGAAGTTTGGTGACAAGGGCAAAGCCCAGATGAAGATTGACTCTGACCCATTACAAGTTGCAGAGGCTAACTATACAGAGCCTCACGAGGTTCAGATGGTCGAAGTCACAGAGGGATTTGATAAGTCAGTCAACATGGTGGAGGTTACTGAAGACTTCGCCACCAATTCTGTGATAATTGAAGGTTTTAGTAAGGCTGCAAATGGCCCGAACATTGATGGTACCAGTCTAATGTTGGTGACCAAAGAAACTACTGATAAGTTTGTTGAAATGGATAATGCTGCCAAGGTTTTGGATATGGCCATGAGTGGATTGAAGATAAATGCCAATGAAGGCATTAACATGGTCGAATTGGCTGAAGAATCTGATTCTAGCTCAGATAGCATCGGCACCAATGAGGCTATGGGCAGAAATGCCCCCAAAGTCCAAGTTGTTAAGGAATTTGAAGATGACTTGCTGCTGGTAGGAGAGATGATAGACATGGATGGTTGTTTGGTGGAAAATTGGATATGTATGGCTGCTGAACAATTCTTCAAGACATCCCCTGCTGTCGAAAAGGTTAATGCTGAAGCAATGGTTGAAGCTGAAAAAGCTGCTTGGCAAGAAGCTTCCCAAAAAGCTACAAAAGTAGCAGCAAGTGGTGGTTGTCTGGCGAAGACCACTGAAAGTCTGGAAGCCCATTTCTCCAAGATGCGCTTAAAGGACAGAATTGATGTCAATATGGTCGAAATTACAGACCAAAAAGCTGAACAGGTAAGTAAGGCAGATAAACGAGAAGAACGCAACAAGATAGCTTATCCTAAGCAGGAGGAGACAATCGTGGATTTTCTGCATCGTTGCCAGAAGAAAGGTTCTGGAGTAATGTTATGTCCTAGATGCAGCGCCATTTTTGATGAGAAAGCTGCCCACAAGTTAGAAGGTGTCAAAAAAGCTGGTGGAACCTGGGGGCAGAAGGTAAATAAAGGTCCCAAAGGTTTCGACCATAGACGACTTTCGACAGGGTTAAAAAACCAAGTAACAGGAGTTAGGCCAGGTACATTCAAACCAGCTGCGAATGTGCCAACAGGTAGTTGGATCAAGCCTATCGAAGGGAGAGGACAAAAGAAAAAGTGGGAGGAATTTGATGTGGAAAGAGGTTCTTCATTTGAGTATAGAAAAGAGAACCACACAACCAATAAATCAGCATACATTTCTCAGAATTATAAGGGTAAAAACCCCATGTCTAGATCATAATGGCGAAGAGAGCAACGCAGACGAAAGGCTGTCAGGGAGGCTCAGGTGCAAGGAGAATCAAGTACTAATGTTGATCATCAAGCTAGGACAATTGAGAAGATGCCCATAAGGCGAAAGCTGTTCAATGTTCAGCCAGAGAAGAAGGTTGAAGATGATGAGAATATGACTAATAATTTTGACAATGAGTCATCAGCTTCTCTAGATATTCTGGTGAATGTGGTGTCCGTAATGCCAAAAGAATTTGGTCAAGTCTCAGAGGTCGAAGACTTGGATCAAACTGTTGAATTGGAAATGTTGGCACACAAGCCTGTGTGTTATTACATCATGAACAATGGGTGCGTCGAAGAACAGAATGCTTTCTTTGAACGCCCCACAGAGGCAATGAAGGGTCATTTGAAGGCTCTTTACATTACTGGCAAAGTAGAAAATGTCCCTGTCAACAAAATTTTGGTGGATTGTGGTGCAACTGTTAATTTAATGCCAAAATTTTTGTTGAGCAAGATTGGGAAGTTTGAGACTGATACCAAACCCCACAACATGGTTCTGTCGAACTATGAAGGAAAAGTTGGTTCCACTCTAGGAGTGATTCAAGTGGATCTCACTATGGGAACTATTACCAGACCAACAGTGTTTATGGTTGTTGAGATAAAAGCTAACTACAATCTACTCTTGGGTAGGGAGTGGATTCACGGAATAGGAGTTGTGCCCTCATCTATGCATCAAAGAATCACCATTTGGAGACCAGATGGGATAGTTGAAAATATTGAAGCTGATCAAGGGTACTTTAAGGTGCCTATTAATCATGTGGATAGTAGGCAATTTGAGAAACATCTGGCAAACATTGCTCCATGTCCTCCAGCTGATTTTGAGTTTACGCCTGATGTAGAAACATTTTATTCGTTGTATTTACACCTTGTCGAAGGTTTCAGATGGGACAGGGAGGTACCAGGAGGCAGGTTGCCATGCTTAGGCTCACCTCCAATAGAGCCCACAGGATGGGGAGATGAATTCAGTGATCATGACTGAGTTCGACGCTTTAAAAAGAATTTTGGCCTATGTGGCCGAAACAAAACTACAAGCGGCTTTGGAAGCCGCCGATGACTATATGGCTGGCGAAGCCATTTCTGAATTATATCTAGAAGGTCCTGGTAAGGACTTCGACCCAAAACCTCCAGATAAGGTTGAAACTGGAGAGCAAAGCCAGAGGCTCGACGCCATCTATGAAGATGAGCCTTTGGGATTTGAGAAGGATCCGTTGGCAAATAATATAAAAATGCTAGCACAAGATCCTTTAGAAGAAGTTGACCTCAGTGAGGGGGCAACCAAAAGGCCCACCTACATCAGTCCCAATCTTGATCCCCAGTTGAAGGTTGAAGTGGTTCAGTTGTTGAAAGAGTTCAAAGACTGCTTCGCCTGGGATTATGATGAGATGCCTGGTTTGAGCAGGGAGTTGGTCGAACACAGGTTGCCTATGATGCCTGGGAAAAAACCAGTCAAGCAAAATCCAAGACGGTTTGCACCAGAGATATTGTCAAAGATCCAAGAGGAAGTCGAAAGACTGATTCATTGCAAATTCATTCGCACTGCAAGGTATGTCGAATGGTTGGCTAATATAGTACCTATTATTAAAAAGAATGGGTCTTTGAGAGTTTGCATTGATTTTAGAGATTTAAACTCTGCAACTCCTAAAGATGAATATTCAATACCAGTAGCAGAAATGTTAATAGATTCTACAGCAGGACATGAATATCTTAGTATGCTGGATGGATATTCTGGCTACAACCAAATATTCATTGCTGAGGAAGATGTTCATAAAATTGCTTTTAGATGCCCTGGAGCCTTAGGTACCTATAAATGGGTAGTGATGTCTTTTGGTCTCAAAAATGCTGGTGCCACTTATCAAAGGGCAATGAATTCAATTTTCCACGATTTTATAGACACATTCATGCAAATTTATATTGATGATATTGTTATAAAATCTATTTCTGGGAAAAGTCACATTGACCATCTTCGACAGTCCTTTGAAAGGATGAGAAAATATAGTCTTAAAATGAATCCTCTCAAATGTGCTTTTTGTGTGCAGGCAGGGGATTTCCTAGGCTTTGTTGTCCACAAGAAAGGGATCGAAATAAATCAGAATAAAACCAAAGCCATAATGGAGGCGAAAGCGCCATCAACTAAAAAGGAGTTACAGTCGTTGCTGGGCAAGATCAACTTCTTAAGAAGGTTCATATCCAACCTGAGTGGCAAAACACAAGCTTTTTCGCCATTGCTTCGTTTTAACAAAGATAGTTTTGAGTGGGGGCAATTACAGCAGGAAGCCTTTGACAAGATCAAGGAGTACCTACGCCATCCTCCAATTCTGTCACCACCTTGTAGAAACAAGAGTATGAGATTGTATATAGATGCATCAGATAAAACTCTAGGGAGCTTGTTAGCTCAGGAGGATGAAAATGGAGTCGAAAGAGCCATTTATTATCTTAGTCGAGTCTTAAATGATGCAGAAACTAGGTATAGCATGATTGAGAAGTTATGTTTATGCTTGTATTTCTCTTATACTAAATTGAAGCAATATATAAAGCTAGTTGATGTGTATGTTTCTTCTCACTTTGATGTTGTAAAACATATGTTATCTAAACCTATTTTGCATAGTCGAATTGGCAAATGGGCATTAGCATTAACAGAATTTTCCCTAACATATCAACCTTTAAAAGCTGTGAAAGGGCAAGTAGTTGCAGACTTTATAGTTGATCACTCCATAAATGAAAATGATGTGAACTATATTGAATTAAAATCCTGGAAGTTATACTTTGATGGATCAAGTCATAAAAATGGAACAGGAATGGGAATACACATTATTTCTCCTGAAAAAATTCCAACAAAATTCAAGTATAAGGTCGAAGGACCTTGCTCTAACAATGAGGCTGAATATGAAGCATTAATCGATGGCCTTGAAATTTTGTTAGAATTGGGGGCAACTAGAGTCGAAATAATGGGAGACTCAGAATTGGTTATAAAACAAATCACAAAGGAGTATAAGTGTGTTAAAGAAAATCTCATTATGTACTTTGTGATAGCCAATAGATTATTAAAGAAATTTGAGGTAGTGGCCATCCAACACATACCTAGAATAGAGAACCAAGTTGCTAACGACTTGGCTCAAATTGCCTCTGGATACAAGGTGTCGAAGGAAAACCTTCAAGAAGTAATTGAAGCAAGAGGTAAAGTGGTGGCCGTTGGATTGTGCCCATCAGACTTGGAAACAACTAAGCTTGGGTGCATAGATGGCAAAAATTTTGAAATTTTTGCCATAGATAATTTAACAGATGAAGATTGGAGGAAGCCCATAGTTGAATATTTGCAAAATCCAACAGCTTCGACAGAGCGAAAAATCAGGTATCAAGCCTTAAGCTATGTGCTTTTGGGTAATGAACTGTTTAAAAAGACCCCTGAGGGAGTCCTATTGAAATGCCTTAGTGAAGCAGAGGCATATTTAGCTCTTTTGACATTACACAGTGGGGCATGTGGAGCACACCAAGTTGGCCAGAAGATGAAATGGCTGTTGTTTCGACAAGGCGTGTATTGGCCTACTATGCTGAAAGATTGCATAGAATTTGCTAAGGGTTGCCAAGAATGCCAAATTCATGCTGGCGTACAGCATATCCCAGCAAGTGAATTACACTCCATAGTGAAACCGTGGCCTTTCAGAGGATGGGCTTTGGATATAATTGGAGAGATTCGACCAGCATCTTCAAAGAACCAAAGATATATTTTGGTGGGAATTGATTATTTCACCAAGTGGATTGAGGCAATACCACTGGTGAATATAGGTCAGGAAGATGTTATTGAATTCATTCAAAATCACATTATTTATAGATTTGGTATTCCTGAAACAATCACTACAGATCAAGGATCAGTGTTCACTGGTTGAAAGATGCAGGAGTTTGCCAAAGAAATAGGTTTTAAGTTACTAACTTCTACACCTTATTATGCTCAGGCCAATGGTGCCGCTCCCAGGATTTTCATCCAGGTACAAACGCGAGAGTGGCGCGGAAAAACAGAGTTACCAGCCGTGTAAATTTATCCCAAGAGAGGGAAAGGGAACACCGCATAAACCTGAGGAAGAGGGAAAGGAATGGTCATCGCAACCATAACCTGGGTTCGGGAGTCGGTTACGCGAGGGGAAGGTGCTAGCACCCCATGCGTCCATCGTACTCGATGGGATCCACGCTTGTTGTCTACTCTAAGGGTAAGTTATACTATCATCTAGGGTTGTACTAAAACGGAGAGGGAAAGATAAAGACCGACTCGGTAGGACGTCGACATCCTAGGCCTACGTACCCCCCTTGTGCAATGGGGAATTCAGAGTCAACGTAGTTCGGACCAAGTTCTTTTTTTGTGTTTTTTATGAGCGACGTTAAGTTCGCGTCCGGCAGTTAGGGTCGATGCCTGTTTGCGACTCAGACGGAAAATAACGTGCCCTTTTTGAAAATAGCCTTTAGTTTGACAATCCCGAAGGACAAAAAGGTTTGAAGTTTGTTTGTATTTTTTAGGACAGAAGTGACTTGAGTTAGTTCCTAAATTGCATTGCACCAAAGTCTAGGGCACAGGGGCGAATACTTAACGCATCGTCCCAAGACAGGACGCTCGCTAAGCACTCTAGAAAGATGAGAGGAAGCCCCTCATTTCTCATTCCCCATACTTAAGGCTCGTGCGCAATACACCTTATTCTTATTAAGTGTTTTAAAGAAATTTGAGATGAGAAGAGAGAAGACACAAGGGTAACTCTAAGGGAGACTATGAAGTCCTAAAGTTATCATGCATGGATGACCTACGGTTAGTGAGGCTCGACGACAACCTAAATCCTAAAGGAAAGAGATGAGAGAATGAGAGAATAGTAAAGGTGAGTATGGATGCTTATCCACACTCTTACCCTAGACCCTGCATAAAATGTTAGTACAGAATGGACATAAGTAAGAGAGATGAGGTGAATGAAAATCAAACAATGGCAAACAACAATGATTATCATCCAAACATGAATCAAAGAAACAAAGAAACAGCCCCAAAGCCAATGGCACAAGTGCCTTTTCAAACAGATAATCATACAAGGTCAAAGATGCGCCTGCAAGAAAATCTCAAGTGAAAACAAATCAGATAATTAGAAAAATGACTCCTAAAATTCCCAAATTAAACATTAAGGTTCTTCAACCAGAGGCAAACAACATATCAAAAGTCCCTGCAAAAAATCAAGATATTAGTCGTTCAAATAATTAGGCAAAGTTCAGATGGGAATTAGGGCTCAGTGTGCAAGGACCTAAATGCAATATGAAATAAATTTAAAAATGAAAGAAAAATATTTTTATGCAATTTAGGATGTCAATGAACAAATGCAAAAAGAACGGGTCAAAAATATTTTATGGATGAGGAGAATTAAAATAAAGAAATTTATGTATGCATGAGATGTGTAATGCTAAAAAGAAATTGAATTAAACAATTAATTTAAATGATAAAAATAAAAAATAAATTTTGTAAAATTTCATTAAAATGATGCATCAATTTTTTGGTAATTTTTAAATGCAAGGATATATTTTTTAAAATAAAAAATGAAATTATTATGAATTAAATAAAAATAAAAATAAAATAGAAAATAGTATGGGGGTGCGTTAGTAAAAAAATGAAGTAGAAAATGAGATTGGGCTGGCGAGTGGGGGGTGCGTATAGCAACCCAGCCCACTGATTGATCAGAAAAAAAATAAAAAATGGAGGAAGCTACCGTGGGCATGCCATGTGCCATGCGCGTGACCCTTTTAATGCGTTGGCTGCTTGCTGTTCGCATGATTCATCAAACGGCCCATGTTTGGTCAACAAGAACAAAAAGTAAACAGAATAAAAAAAATGATTGGAGGAGCATGGTAATACTCGTGGGTGAATAAACATGAGATTACAAAATAAAAATCAGAAAAAAAATAAAACAAAAAGCACATGGCGCAATCTGAACCGTTGGATTCATGGATCGGACGGTTGTGGTGTCGTCTTCCTCACCCAAGCCCTCGCCGGACTGGTTCGCCGGCCACCACCGCCGGAGCTAGGGCTCCGCCTCCTTCTCCGGTCACCTGCGACAAAATGGCACCAAAATACACGTACGAGTACACTATCCCACCCAGATTTTCACGAGGATTAAGATTATGCCATCAAAAACAACAAAAAACTAACGCATGGTGAGATACGAAGAGAAAAAAGTTAGGGCATGAAACTTTAAATGATCATTACAAGCCATATACGCATCCATATTAAAAACCAATTATATTAGGATGATCAGCAGACATAACACAACAAAATAGACATAAAAAAGAGGAGTTTTGGGAGCACGAAAAAAATCATTAACCTGAGATGGCACAGCTCCAATCCTTGCGTTTGGCTGCGAATGGTGGTTGGGTTGTGCCCTAGAAATCACCAGGAGGAGGTTTGTGGAAGTACTTTTGGCAAAGACCTTGTGGATCGTGAGTTTTTATGAAAGAGAGCTTTAGGGTTCAAGCTTGGATTCCTCTCCAAAATCACGTGTCTCTAACCCTAACCAGTGCATGGGTGGGTTTATAAAGACTAGGGTTTGCCTCTGAATATGAATTGGGCTTGGGTAATCCATTGTTTAATGATTTTTGAATAATTTTGGAAAAATGCATAATGTGAATTACACCTTTCTCCTTGCATGTTCTCTTAAGAATTCCAAGATGGACCACCTTCATTTGGATTGCTAATCACACCACATTTAAATTGGGCCTTGAAAACAAATGATTCATGAGTTTTTTGATGACTTGGCTTTTTTGAATAATAAAAAAGAAGTGAAGAATAAACCATGGAATCACTTGATTAAAAAGCCAAAAATGCTTCTTAGGAATTGTTTTTGGATGTTGGAACATGTCTTGAAGCAATGGAATTAATCATAGGTCCATATGTCCCAAAACATAAAAGTTGTGAAAATGAAACCCTAAAAACTACCTTGCCTTCTTTGGACCATAACTGGAGCTTCGCAAATGATATCGAGACCCACTAGTACTTGTTGGAAAGAGGAGAAAAAGATCTTCAACTTTCATGTTGGAGATAAATTCATTTGAAGCTTTCTTGATGATGAAAAGTCAAGTTGAATGCAGTGTAGACACTTGCCAAAAATGGAAACTTTTCATTATAGGTCACTTTCCAAATTTAGAAACTTTGCACCAACTCCTGATTTCTGATAAATATGTATAAAGCTTGACCCTTGAAGACTATATGAGGATGTGAGACCTTGAAACCTTGGAGAGAACGTCAAAATTCCACAGTTGACTTCTCCTCTCACTGTTGATTTTTATCCAATTCAACTGATTTTCAATCCATTGGCCAATTAAACTTCCCCTGAAACAAACTGATGGACAACCTCCCATCCCTAGGTACTTAGGGACCCAAGGAATACCATGGAATCAAGTATTACCCAAAAAATCAGAAATAAACTGACTTTATAGCAAACCCTAGTTTTGGTACCCTCAGTCTAGGAGGAAATAACACAGTCTCCAAATCCAAATTCCTCTGAATATGATGTGTATCCTCTCTAACAAAGATAAGATATGCCATTTGGTGATGATAAAAACCCAAGGAGCTTGCCCATTGGAGCAATAAACCCAAGAATTTCAAAACCCTAATTCATGCACTGGTTAGGAGAGAGTGATTCGACTTGAGATCCCTTGCCACCTGTGAACTCTTGATGATGTAGTAGACCAGATAGGACTTTACCTGAACTGCCTCAGGCACCTCGACCCCATGCTAATGATATGCATACATGATAATGCAAAAAATGAAATGAAACATAAGCTAGTAAGGAGGGCAAATTTTGGGGTGCTACAGCTGCCTCTATTCAATCAACTTGGTCCTGAGGGTATGATAGCAACGGCTCTTAGACAATCGAGATACACGGAGATTGAATACCAAAGAACCCAGAAATTTGCAACCAACAAAAGAGGGACGACTCTACTGGGGAACAAACAATAAATGCTGCACTTATCACGACACGCACGAGTGTTGAAAACCAAGGTATTGGAAAGTCATGAAATAAACACAAACGAGTGTTAACTATGCCGGGGATAAACACTGACGGGTGTCAAGGAATCCAGAATATCAAATACGGACGGGTACTGAAGAGATACACGGATGGGTGTAAAAGGATTAATACGGACGAGTATCAAAAGGGTACCCGGATGGGTGTAAAAGGATTTAATACGGACGGGTATCGGAAAGGTACACGGACGGGCGTAAAAGGATTCAATACGGACGGGTATCGGCAAAGATACACGGACGGGTGTAAAAAGGTACAATACGGACGGGTATCAGCAAAGATACACGGACGGGTGTAAAAAGGTACAATACGGACGGGTATCAGAAAAGGTACACGGACGGGTGTAAAAAGGTTCAATACGGACGGGTATCAAAAGGGTACACGGACGGGTGTAAAAAGGTTCAATACGGACGGGTATCGGAAAGGTACACGGACGGGTGTAAAAAGGTACAATACGGACGGGTATCGGAAAGGTACACGGACGGGTGTAAAAAGGTTCAATACGGACGGGTATCAAAAGGGTACACGGACGGGTGTAAAAAGGTTCAATACGGACGGGTATCAAAAGGATACACGGACGGGTGTAAAAAGGTTCAATACGGACGGGTATCGGAAAGGTACACGGACGGGTGTAAAAAGGTACAATACGGACGAGTATCGGAAAGGTACACGGATGGGTGTAAAAAGGTTCAATACGGACGGGTATCAAAAGGGTACACGGACGGGTGTAAAAAGGTTTCAATACGGACGAGTATCGGAAAGGTACACGGACGGGTGTAAAAAGGTTCAATACGGACGGGTATCGGACAGGTACACGGACGGGTGTAAAAAGGTTCAATACGGACGGGTATCAAAAGGGTACACGGACGGGTGTAAAAAGGTTCAATACGAACGGGTATCAAAAGGGTACACGGACGGGTGTACAAAGGTTCAATACGGACGGGTATCGGAAAGGTACATGGACGGGTGTAAAAAGGTACAATACGGACCGGTATCGGAAAGGTACACGGACGGGTGTAAAAAGGTTCAATACGGACGGGTATCAAAAGGGTACACGGACGGGTGTAAAAATGTTCAATACGGACAGGTATCAAAAGGATACACGGACGGGTGTAAAAAGGTTCAATACGGACGGGTATCGGAAAGGTACACGGACGGGTGTAAAAAGGTACAATACGAATGGGTATCGAAGGTACACGGACGGGTGTAAAAAGGTTCAATACGGACGGGTATCAAATGGGTACACGGATGGGTGTAAAAAGGTTTCAATATGGACGGGTATCGAAAAGGTACACGGACGGGTGTAAAAAGGTTCAATACGGACGGGTATCGGACAGGTACACGGACGGGTGTAAAAAGGTTCAATACGGACGGGTATCAAAAGGGTACACAGACGGGTGTAAAAAGGTTCAATACGGACGGGTATCAGAAAGGTACACGGACGGGTGTAAAAGGATTCAATACGGACGGGTATCGGAAAGGTACACTGACAGGTGTAAAAAGGTTTAATACGGACGGGTATCAAAAGGGTACACGGACGGGTGTAAAAAGGTTCAATACGGACGGGTATCAGAAAGGTACACGGACGGGTGTAAAAAGGTGTAAAGCAACTTTTACCGGGGATTAATCTCGCTGGGGGAATGGATAAGTCTAAATAAAAGACTCTGCCGGGGAGCACCAATATGAGGAACGCACCCCTCCAAAATCTCCTGAGTTGTGCCACCTCCGCTGAGAAAGAGAACTGGCAAAGGAATCATCAAACCTGGCTTATGCTTCGAATGCAAATGTTTGAATTTTGCCGTAATGCTCCACACGAAGTGGAAATGCTACGCGTTTTGAGGATGCGATGCAAATGCTTATGACATGCAAAAAAGGGTCCCTCCAGCAAAATAAATGCCGGAGAGAGAGACCAATTCAGCTGGGGATGACAAAAATAAATTGTCCTCTGAATCCAAGAACTCTTCTAAGAAGGATCACACTGACAGACTCTTTGGATCAACAACTTCTGCTGGGGATGAAGTCCCAAAAGAACATTCGCTCTACTGGGGATTATACATAACTCTTTGAAAAGGGAGGCCACAGCCTGAATCATAAGAGTGCCAAATATCACTTGGATTTAAAACCTGCTGGGGATGTCAACCGCCGTTGAACAAACTGCTGCGAGGATTACCACCAAACTCCGCTTAGGGGGAACAGTAGATGCTGACATCCACCCTGCTAGCGGATAACATCAGGCTTACTCATCTGTTGGTGATCAGATCACACCGTTGCTGCTGAGAAAAACATTTCCTGACTGGCTGAGGAAAATAAGTGTTCAGACTCTGTGGGGAAATGATGTTTTGATCCAGAGAAAATACTCCCCAAGTCTCCTGCTGGGGGAGGTATACTCTGCTGAGGAAAGGTTGTCCTGCTGGGGAAGGAGCAATCGCAATGCTGGGGAGAGTGACCTGCTGGGGATGTACAATCCTGTTGCCCTGCAACCTGACTTGTCTTTATGGCCATAAGCGGCTCTTTGAACTTTTCATCTCAAGAGGATTTTACAGAAGGTCGGGCGTTCGCACTGCCCCAGGGTCTTCAAACTCTTGGAGAGATTTATCATATCTCGACATAACTGCCCCAGTCTTCATAATCCATGACGTACATTACCTCGAAGGGGTTTGTAATGACTTGAAAATACTCTGCTTTAGTATTTTGAACCTTGAGGAGGTGTTTTCAATTAACCATTTTCAGGAGTGGACGATCTCCCATGCTCTAGAGGTGGTCTGCCCCACTATGGGCTTTGAAGTGACTTTGCCCCTGATCCCAGAATGAATGCCCCAGAACAACTGAATTTTGGAGAGTTTTCTTGACGTGACTGCCCCAGATTGGCTACATCTTAACACGACTTACTGGGGAGATCCCACTCTACACTGAGTCTCTTGGCAGTCTGCCCTTTGATATGATTGTCTTTCAGAATTTTCAAGCATCTCAACTTGGCAGGATCAAGCTTCTTGACTGACTTTCACTGTGTAAGCTGCATTGATGCTTAGGCATATATATATGCAAAATGTTTATTATTAGAATGACAATTCTAATGCAACACTCATGTTAACCTTGAAGTTTCTTTTTTTTGAAAATGCGTCGCCAAGCCTTGTGAACGAATCACTTGCTGAGATGCGACCTTGATTTTTGAACGGCAAAACAATGCGCACATGCAATACCAACAAATCTTATTAGCACAAATCATAGGAGTCAGGAACGCTGTCCTGTTGAAGTACGTTTTCGGAATAAACCCTGTTTCAATTAGGACTTTTAAGGGTTGTAACGTGGTCTGGTTCACGGTTTCATAAAAATGGATTTATGGCTCAAAATTTATCGGTGCCCACCCACTCTCTGTGATGTTCTCCAGTCCTATGTTCAGTTAATCTGACCCGAACACTCATCTCTCAAAAGGTTTATGATCTTTAAGGAACCTACGCCACTAATGGTTTGGCACCTAAGGGAGTTTTGGAATGACAGTCACCTCTTTTTGTCTTTTGTGTCTGTTATCACACGAATTTGTTCTTATCGGGGATTTTCTTTTGTAACGCCTTTCGCTATTTCTCTCTTTTGCTTTTTGATCCCTAATTTTTGCCTGGACTGACTCTTTTGAGTTTTTTTTCGATTTTGAAGTCCAGCGGGATGCCCTAACTTTTGCCTAAGTCGCTTGATTTCAAGTTTCGACTTAGCGGGCATTTCTTTTTTTTTTATTCCCATTTTTCGAACAAAACGTGTGACACTGGTTGTCTTACTTGCTTGAAAGGGTCGTGACTGCCTCACTCCTTGATTGTTGAAGGATAACCATTGTGGTTTTGCCTCTTGATATTGGGATAAAAGGGAATAGATCCTCAAATGCACACCCTCCTTGAAATCTGAACGCTTGGTCAAACTAACTGACGCCTACCCTGCCCCTGGGTTAAGTATGAGGGTTTTTTCTTACGAAAGAAACTCCTACTCCGAGGCTCAAAGGGGTTAACGAAGGTTTATCTCCTTATCTCTCCAGTATTTAGGGGTTTGAAACAATGCCTGTACATCCTCAACAGGGTTCTATCCAAAAGCGTACCATTAGAAACCTGCGTTCTTATTTCGTCATCCTCCCTCAAGAGTTCTAAACAAAGAAAATCGGTATTGCAGTGCATATAAACATTTAAGAGTGAACACGAATGGATTACTTCAAGGAAAACATACTCATTGCATTAATATCATCATAAAAAAACAAACAAGTCTTGCATACATACGATGCTTTAACAAGAAATGAAAAAAAACTACAAATGAAAATGCAGTAAAGAAGCTGAAGATTGCCGTTGCTGAGGAAGCTTAATTCTGTCTGGACGTACTTGCAGACTGAGTGTTCATTTGAGAAAGGAGGCTTCCATTGATGTACATGTCATCTTCAGTGAATACAATGATCTCTGAGTCTACCAGGTCTTGCACCTTGTGCTTGAATACATTACACTCATCAATTGTGTGCCCAAACGTTCCCGAGTGGAACTCGCACCTAGCAGTCATGTCATAATCCGGAGGAATAGGGTACGGTACTGGCGCGGTACCCCTCGTTTGAATCAGAGAGTTCTTGATCAGATGAGTAAACAGCTGACTATAAGGGATAGGAATAGGATCAAATATCCTCTTGGGCCCTCTTGGTCTCGGTTGCCCCTGCTGCTGATAATTCTGCTGTCGGTGCTGATTTGGGCGCCTCACCTGTGCTTGCACTTTCCTTTCCACATTTTGCTGAGGCACAAACAAAGGTTGCTGACGTAGCGCTTCTCCTGCAAAGAGGGGAGGAGCCTTCATTTCTTTTGCAACAGTTGGGGTAGAATCACCTTGCATATTCACGTCGCCCGACGCGAACTCAATTTCCCCTGCCTCAATCAAATCCTGGACCCGGTGTTGAAAAGCCCTACATTCCTCCACAGTATGCCCTGGTGCCCCAGAATGGAAATCACAATGGGCTCTTGCATCATATCCTGGTGGAGGATTACCAGTGAGAGGAGCCAAATTCCTTTTCCGTACCAGTTGAAACTGAAGGAGATACGGCAATAGTTGAGAATATGGTATAGGGAGTAGATGAAAAACTCTTTCAGACTTCTTCTGCCCCAGTGTACACTTTTTGCCCTTGGGCTTCTCTTGGGAGCCAAGACTTAACTGCTGTTGGGAGAATTCTGGAACTTCCGCTTGTGGACGAGACTCACGAGGTAATCCGCGATCAAATTTCAAAGAGATGGGAGGAGTAAGGATCTTTGTTGCGGGAGCGGGCACAGGAATGTCTTCCTTCTTCAACACTGTTTTCAAAATCTCCATGACCAAACCCATCTGAGTCTTCATCTGATTGATCTCTTCCCTCAGCATCCTCTGCTCCTGGAGCATGTCTTCCCCAAATTTCCCCATCTGGCTTCGCATTTCCCTCAACTCAGCTTGAACTCGCTCCATGATCAACTCTGCAATTCTGAGATTATAACAAGATAAGAACACCGGAGATAAACACCTGTCATGGAAAATGATTATGCAAAATGATTATGAATATGCAAATGCAAATGGACGTGTTTGAAAATTCACAGGGCGACCCACCCCTTGATTCTGGTTTAATAACAAGATATAATGGAACTTCTGCTCATATATTAAGAAAACCAGAGGAAAACCAATTGACAATAATCATAATCTGAGGTAACAAGTCTGAACATAAGAAGCACAGGTCCCAACCAACAAGCCTGGTGGTGATCCCAATACAATAAAGAGAAAAGAAAACTACGGCATATCATCAAAGTCCACAAGTGTCAATCCTCCCCAACCACTATGCTTTCTGCACCAGTCTTGAATTTCCTCGAACAGCTTTCTGGTGTCGGGATGCTTTGGTCTCTGAATTAGTCCTTGAATGAGAAGGTCTCTCCTGTGTATGATCTCATCCAAGTATCTGCAATGTAACTCCCAAGCGTCTTCTCCAGAAACACCATCCATGCTAGGTCCCTCATGTCTGGATCTCTTCACTTCTGCTTGGACTTTCAGTTCTTCCATGGAGGCTATGGCTTCATTGAGTCGACCCTCGACTACTTGTCTCTTGAATATCCCTGATAAGATCTCGGCATCTTTCTTCTTGAGTGTCGACTTCAACTGATCAATCTTAGCTATGTAGTCGTCTTCCTTTCTCTTATTCTCAGCCATGGCAGTTTCTTGGTGATCATTGAACCTGTGAATCTTCAACAAAGCCTTGCCTAATTCCTCCTCCTTGGACCTGAGAACGTTACTGACACCATCCAAAGCTTGTTTCATTCTTTCTCTGGATGTGACCATGTCAGCAAGCTCTTTTTCTGCTTTAGCAAGGAGCTCTGTCTTCAACTTGGCAGTATGAACAGCTTCACTCCGCTCATGCTTCCACTGATAAATCTCTCTCTTTAGCTCACTATTCTCTTCCCGCAACCTTTCCTTTTTAGCCCATAATTTGTTATACTTCTCCAACTCAACGGTGGTAGGAGGCTCGATCACTAGAGGATACAAAGGTGGTTCCACCAGGAATGGAAGAAGCTCCTCTTCTCCTCTCTTCTTAATCCACTCTTTATAGGAAGGGAAAGCCCGATTGTTACCTTTCCCGAATGGAATTTTACCCTTCTTGGTTACCTGTTTCCAAGCATTCACAACTTTTCTTATCAACCCTTGATCCTCAATACCATTGAAGAATAAGGACTCTCGGACATCTCGCTCTTCGGGTGGATTTTTCAAAGGATATCCAAACTGTCTGATAGCTAGGGAGGGATTATAGTTAATTCCACCTTTCCTCCCTATCAAGGGAACATTAGGGAATTCTCCGCATTTGCAAATGATCTCCATTCCTAGCAAGTCACGATTAATCCAAGCAATGTTGTCAGCAGTCAAGCCCATAACCCTCTTTGACCACTTCAGAGAATCTTTCGTATCAATGAAAGTGCCAGATTCGGGGAGACGACTCAGAAACCAAGTAGCTAAAATCGGTGCACAACAACTTACAGTTTTCCCACGCCTATTCTCATTCTTGTAGTGAACCGAGTGATACACATCACCTAGCAAGGTAGGTATAGGATTCTTCGAAATAAAGATCCTGACGGCGTGCATATCCACCAGATCAGGAATATTCGGAAACAGAACAATCCCATAGATACACACAGCCAGAATAGCTTAGAAAGCAGTCCAGTTCTTCTCTTTGACATGTATGCAGGCCTGATCAAACAAGAACTTCAGCAGGAAACCCTTAACTCCTTGTTTTTCTTCAATATTACTGTTAAGAACAGATTCACTAATATGAAGAGCCACAGCCATTTCTTTTATACCGGGGTGTTCTTTAGAAAAGAAAATTATATCATGACTGATAGGAATTCCCAAAATAAATGAGAACTCCTCCAACGTTGGGGCCAAGATGTAGTCTGGAAAAGTGAAGCAACGCAGAGACGGATCGTAAAACTGTAGAAGTGTATGAATGGCATCCTTCTCATACTTGGAGATATTATAGACAAATTTCAGAAGTCTTCCATACCTTCCACTGAACTCTGTACAAACTCTGGAACCAGCCATATTAGTCAGCTTGTGAATCAATGTCAAGGTCAGCTCTGGGAACGAGTAAGCAACAGTCTTCTTTCTCTGAACATCCATGCTGAAGTAACCTCAGAAAACCGGAATCAAGAGTAAGATGCAAGCCCTGAGAAATGTCAAACATGTCAGAATGCAAGAAAAATGATATGCTTATGCAAACATGGGGTCAAGGCACACTGCTGGATGTGCTGTGCTGTTAGCTGAACGAGAACCACAACCCAGAAAACCAGAATTCTGAACCACTGAGGAACCCAAATAATCAAACATTAATGAGAAATCCAGAAAACCGGGGTAGGTTGGAGGTCTCGATTACCTGCAAACCTACAAACGCCCATCTCCTCTCACATGTGGGTACTAGGATATTCAGTATCCCGGGCTCTCAGGTCGAAAAATGATGATACGTTCACCATTTCTGGTTTGGCATCATCATCAATCGAGGAGGCCTCAACTGATTCTCCAAAGCGGAAGGTCCTCAGCTTTGGCACTGAGGTCGAGAAACAATAGTACATTCATCCCTCGGGGTACAGTATTAAAGTCAATCGAGGAGTGCCTCCACTGATTCTCTTCAAAACGTAGGGGCCATCCTATGCGAGTTCCAAAACGGGCCCTCGGGTGCGAATGGGTTTGCCACAGGATGTGTTCTGCCACTGTCACCACTAAAGAGGGATGTTTCCACTAAGGTTCTCAATGATCGGTCACCAGAGTCGACAGCTCTCTAGATCAACACCCCAACATGCGCAAGACACACTCGTTAGAATGCATCCCAAGATAGCCTCGTCTGGTTGTGAATTTCATGAACACACAAACGTACCAAGCGGGCACGTTAGGACGCTCGCTAAGCACTCTAGAAAGATGAGAGGAAGCCCCTCATTTCTCATTCCCCATACTTAAGGCTCGTGCGCAATACACCTTATTCTTATTAAGTGTTTTAAAGAAATTTGAGATGAGAAGAGAGAAGACACAAGGGTAACTCTAAGGGAGACTATGAAGTCCTAAAGTTATCATGCATGGATGACCTACAGTTAGTGAGGCTTGACAACAACCTAAATCCTAAAGGAAAGAGATGAGAGAAGGAGAGAATAGTAAAGGTGAGTATGGATGCTTATCCACACCCTTACCCTAGACCCTGCATAAAAGGTTAGTACATAATGGACATAAGTAAGAGAGATGAGGTGAATGAAAATCAAACAATGGCAAACAACAATGATTATCATCCAAACATGAATCAAAGAAACAAAGAAACAGCCCCAAAGCCAATGGCACAAGTGCCTTTTCAAACAGATAATCATACAAGGTCAAAGATGCATCTGCAAGAAAATCTCAAGTGAAAACAAATCAGATAATTAGAAAAATGACTCCTAAAATTCCCAAATTAAACATTAAGGTTCTTCAACCAGAGGCAAACAACATATCAAAAGTCCCTGCAAAAAATCAAGATATTAGTCGTTCAAATAATTAGGCAAAGTTCATATGGGAATTAGGGCTCAGTGTGCCAAAGGGAAGGACCTAAATGCAATATGAAATAAATTTAAAAATGAAAGAAAAATATTTTTATGCAATTTAGGATGTCAATGAACAAATGCAAAAAGAACGGGTCAAAAATATTTTATGGATGAGGAGAATTAAAATAAAGAAATTTATGTATGCATGAGATGTGTAATGCTAAAAAGAAATTGAATTAAACAATTAATTTAAATGATAAAAATAAAATAAAAATAAAAAATAAAATTTGTAAAATGATTCATCAAACGGCCCATGTTTGGTCAACAAGAATAAAAAGTAAACAGAATAAAACAAATGATTGGAGGAGCATGGTAATACTCGTGGGTGAATAAACATGAGATTACAAAATAAAAATCAGAAAAAAAAATAAAACAAAAAGCACATGGCGCAATCTGAACCGTTGGATTCATGGATCGGACGGTTGTGGTGTCGTCTTCCTCACCCAAGCCCTCGCCGGACTGGTTCGCCGGCCACCACCGCCGGAGCTAGGGCTCCGCCTCCTTCTCCGGTCACCTACGACAAAATGGCACCAAAATACACGTACGAGTACACTATCCCACCCAGATTTTCACGAGGATTAAGATTATGCCATCAAAAACAACAAAAAACTAACGCATGGTGAGATACGAAGAGAAAAAAGTTAGGGCATGAAACTTTAAATGATCATTACAAGCCATATACGCATCCATATTAAAAACCAATTATATTAGGATGATCAGCAGACATAACACAAAAAAATAGACATAAAAAAGAGGAGTTTGGGGAGCACAAAAAAAATCATCAACCTGAGATGGCACAGCTCCAATCCTTGCGTTTGGCTGCGAATGGTGGTTGGGTTGTGTCCTAGAAATCACCAGGAGGAGGTTTGTGGAAGTACTTTTGGCAAAGACCTTGTGGATCGTGAGTTTTGATGAAAGAGAGATTTAGGGTTCAAGCTTGGATTCCTCTCCAAAATCACGTGTCTCTAACCCTAACCAGTGCATGGGTGGGTTTATAAAGACTAGGGTTTGCCTCTGAATATGAATTGGGCTTGGGTAATCCATTGTTTAATGATTTTTGAATAATTTTGGAAAAATACATAATGTGAATTACACCTTTCTCCTTGCATGTTCTCTTAAAAATTCCAAGATGGATCACCTTCATTTGGATTGCTAATCACACCACATTTAAATTGGGCCTTGAAAACAAATGATTCATGAGTTTTTTTATGACTTGGCTTTTTTGAATAATAAAAAATAAGTGAAGAATAAACCATGGAATCACTTGATTAAAAATCCAAAAATGCTTCTTAGGAATTGTTTTTGGATGTTGGAACATGTCTTGAAGCAATGGAATTAATCATAGGTCCATATGTCCCAAAACATAAAAGTTGTGAAAATGAAACCCTAAAAACTACCTTGCCTTCTTTGGACCATAACTGGAGCTTCGCAAATGATATGGAGACCCACAAGTACTTGTTTGAAATAGGAGAAAAAGATCTTCAACTTTCATGTTGGAGAAAAATTCATTTGAAGCTTTCTTGATGATGAAAAGTCAAGTTGAATGCAGTGTAGACACTTGCCAAAAATGGAAACTTTTCATTATAGCTCACTTTCCAAATTTAGAAACTTTGCACCAACTCCTGATTTCTGATAAATATGTATGAAGCTTGACCCTTGAAGACCATATGAGGATGTGAGACCTTGAAACCTTGGAGAGAACCTCAAAATTCCACAGTTGACTTCTCCTCTCACTGTTGATTTTTATCCAATTCAACTGATTTTCAATCCATTGGCCAATTAAACTTCCCCTGAAACAAACTGATGGACAACCTCCCATCCCTAGGTACTTAGGGACCCAAGGAATACCATGGAATCAAGTCTTGCCCAAAAATCAGAAATAAACTGACTTTATAGCAAACCCTAGTTTTGGTACCCTCAGTCTAGGAGGAAATAACACAGTCTCCAAATCCAAATTCCTCTGAATATGATGTGTATCCTCTCCAATAAAGATAAGATATGCCATTTGGTGATGATAAAAACCCAAGGAGCTTGCCCATTGGAGCAATAAACCCAAGAATTTCAAAACCCTAATTCATGCACTAGTTAGGAGAGAGTGATTCCACTTGAGATCCCTTGCCACCTGTGAACTCTTGATGATGTAGTAGACCAGATAGGACTTTACCTGAACTGCCTCAGGAACCTCGACCCCATGCTAATGATATGCATACATGATAATGCAAAAACTGAAATGAAACATAAGCCAGTAAAGAGGGCAAATTTTGGGGTGCTATAAATGGGCAAGTCGAAGCTGCCAATAAGGTAGTAATTGGACTAATTAAGAAGCATGTGGGAAAGAGTCCTAGAAATTGGCACAAGACGTTAGACCAAGTTCTTTGGGCATGTCGAACATCCCCTAAAGAGGCTACCAACACTACCCCATTTCGACTTACTTTTGGTCATGATGCAGTATTGCCTGTTGAGATTTATTTACAGTCTGTAAGAGTTCAAAGACATCATGAGATTCCCTCTTAGAATTATTGGGAAATGATGATGAATGAATTAGTGGATTTGGATGAAGAAAGCCTCAGAGCCTTGGAGTTGTTAAGAAGACAAAAGAAGAGGGTCGAAGAATCCTACAACAAAAAGGTTAAGTCTAAATCTTTTGCATGTGGGGAATTGGTTTGGAAAGTGATTTTGCCTATGGATCGAAAGGACAAGACATTGGGCAAATGGTCTCCTAAGTGGGAAGGCCCATTCCAAGTCATACAAGTTTTCTCTAATGGAGCTTATGAAGTGGAACAGTTAGACAAAGATAAAAGAATCTTGAAAGTAAATGGCAAGTATTTGAAAAAATATAAGCCTATGCTGCAAGAGATTCATATTAAAACATAAGCTTTATTTAATAAAAAGAAAGCCAAGATAGGCCAAGTCAGGCTAATATGGCATACAGAGCAAAGAAAAACCAATACAATAATTTTTAATCAAGGAAAGGTCATTCATAATCTCTCCATTCTATGGATTTGAGGAAATCCATATAATCTGCATCTGGTTCATCATCAAAGTCTTGAGTCCTGGAGCACCCTTTCTTAGAGATCTTCATTTTAGTTTCTCTCTTCTTGGCTTGAGAGGTTGCTCCAATGGAGGCTTCAGGTTGCTTGGTTGCCTCCATCTTTTTTGTTTCCTCAACTGCCTTTGCCTTTCCAGCCATGTTCTTGGCTGGTGATTTCTGTGAATTATTCATGTTTGCTTCTACGCAAAACATGGTTTGGTGGAAGAAATTTATAGAGGCGAAGTACTGATTGGATTGGCCAGTCAAACGGTGGAAACACGTGAGTTATTCTTGGAAGTAGGCCTGAGGGCTATGCTATAAATGTTACTTTAAAAGCTAGAGGCTTATGCCTTGGAATTTAAAGCTAGAAAGTTTGACTTCCCAAGAAAAAGATAGAATGCCTTAATTGCAAATTTGACTGATGAGGAGCAACAAATAAAATGCATCATAATATAATATGGGTCGAAAGCAGTTAATGGCAAAATAATAATGATTGATTAATCAATGCCAAAAGGCATAAAATTGTCATCACATAAAGGCCTGAAAAGGCCAAGAAACAAAGGATGATTAAACAAACGAAGGTGTCGAAAGTATCAGAAGGGAAGCCTCGACGCCAACTGAGAAAAAGCTTCTATGTGATGTTTGAGGCGAGCGTTGCACAAAGATTCGTCAAGTTTTGCTGCTGCGAGCTCTTTTTCATATCTTTGGGCTGCCTCAATACGATCAAAAGCATTCTTTGTTTCTTTAGCCATCTTAGTGTCGTCGAAATGGTGCAAATCACGGTTGCGTTTTTCAGCATTTTCAATTTTGGTTTGTAGCTCCGTGATTTATTGCTTCCAGGCTTCGATGTCCTTCTGGTTGGAGGCTATCTCATCTTGCTTTTTCTTTTGATCAGCCTCCATACGTTTGACCTCTTCGTACGCCTCTTTTGCACCACACCAGGCTGCACTTTCACAGCCAGATGTTTTCTCTATGGTATTCCTGATAGAGGGAAGCAGCTTTATTTCTGCAGCTATTTGGTTCACCATAGCAGTTAACTCTATCAGAAAACCATAAACATCTGGATTGAGGGTGGTGAGCTCAATCTTTGCAAGGGTGTCCTTCAGGTAAATGGTTGCAGTAGGGTTTGAGGCCAAAATTCTGTGAATGTCCCCCCTGAAGAATTTTTTCTTTATGGCTTGGAGGACTGTTTTGGCGAACTCATCCGATGCTGGAGTCGAAGAGACAGAAGAAGAAGGACCATACTTCTGCCCGAGTATTAGTTTGGAGTACTCACGTGGGTTCGACCACTTGAGTGCTGATAGTGAGTCTCCAGGAGGTGGAATGCTAGCCAGGGTTGGCTGGACCACAGACGAAGGAGTATGATGGGGATCAGGATCAGTTTGGTCTTCTTCCTCCTCTTCTGATTCTTCTCCTTCTTCATCTTGTTCTTCTCCCATTTCTTCATCAGACTCTTCAGCAGTTGGTTGCATATTCTCCTGGTCATCAAAGGTGTAGGATGTAGTTCATTTGTCTCCTCAGGCGCAGCTTGATCAGGATTGGCGTTGTGTGTTTGAACTTCAGGTTCATGTATTTCTTCTTTAACCAACTGACCTTTATCCATGGGGGTAACCACATTGAAAGGTGGTGGGCTTGAGGCATCATCATCATCAGAGTTGGCACCATCAGCTTGTGCGTTTTGAGTAGTGGTTAGAACTGGTGGTGCGGTGTGTTCTGTAACATGTGGAGTAGGTTGATTAATCTCACTCAAACCAGACCCAATATCAGAAGATGGGTGATAAGTTGGCTCACCTTGGATGTTGAGGAGCGTGGTGAAGCTTCCTGCAGTTGGTTGAGGAACCGGATCGTCAATTATGGTGGTGACAAAGTTGCTTGGAGTTGGTTGGGGATCTGGATTGTTGATTATGGGTGCCTAAAGAACATAAGTGGAGAAAATGAGAATGAAATAATAGGCGAAATACGTCAGCATAAAAAAATGGTGCACATACCTGAGTTTGTTCAACAACAGGACTTGATTTATCACTCCCATGGTCACCAAGAGGGGTTCTCAAGGCCACCTTGGAAGGTTCCTTCTCGACACCACTTGTGGTGGGTGCCTTTTCGAGTATTTTGGCCACCTTCGAAGGAGGTGGGCCAGTAGGTCCAGAAGCCTTTAGGGGTTTTCTTCTTTTCTTTGTGAGAACCTCCTCAGGAGATTCATCTGAGGCCTCTGAAGCTATAACCACAGCTGGGGTATCCTTTTTACCTTTCTTGGAAGGTGTTGGGGGTTTTCGACCAGTCTGAAGAGGCAATGCAAATATAAGAAAGGAATTCATATAGTAAAAGTGTAAGCGGGGGATGTGAAATATACCTGTGTGCTCTCTGGTTCTTTGCCACTTTGTAAGGTAGCAGCCCTAGTCAAAGCAGCTTTCCTAGGCATAGCTGAAAGACAGTACACAATTGTTACAAGTTAATGATTACATGGTTAGTTATGAACCCATGGATTAAGGATTTCAAACCTTCATATATTTCAGATTCGACACGAACGTCCTGAATTCCTATATGAAGGTGCCCTTTAAAACTGTCTAACATATGCTTAGTCGAAACCACTCGTTGAGCCTTTGGATGAGACTGCTGTCGAAGAAGTTTTAAATGCTCCCCACAGACAAACCAATCTGGAAATGGAGGGGCAAGCGCCACTCCAAAGTCAGCATTAGGCAGTCGAGGGAACTTTGGAGGAAAAAGTTTAAAAGCTACCTCATAACGTTTCTCACGAGGGACGTTGGGAGGAATTTTTAGTTGATCCAGCTTTTCTAGAAATTTTCTCTTTAGAGTGACAGCAGCCTCATTAATGGTTCGACTAAGATCATCTAGTCGATAGATAGTTTCAAAGTATTTTTGAAAAGCCTGTATTTCTTCGATGTGAGTGAACTTACTCTTTTTCGTCTTGTCCTGCACATGGAGAAAAGCTTGGTCAAGTAACGAAGAAAACGTAGCCACATCAAGGAAGTGCTCACTATAGTGCTTCGACCACCATTGGTGGAAGGATGAAGTGCATAGAAAGGAAGGTTCAAAAAACACAGGAGAAAGGATTCTTCTTTTCTCATTCCGGCTGTCGAGTGTATGTGAGACATTTTCCTCGTCAAAGCAGGCGGTGTGAAGAATTACTTGGCCCTTTCTCTCATACAAGCACTGAGGGAAGCTCTGGGCCAGCCCAAATTGTCGAGAGACAAGGTTGGGTTGATAGGCAATCAATGCTGATAAACCTCTCCCTAAGTTCATCCTGTGGATAAAGAATCTAGGAACCAAAAAAGCTTCCCAAATAGCAACAGATTCTTGATCAATAGGTTGATGAGGATTTGGAAATGGCCTTTTAAACCACACAGGGTCATAGCCTCGTCGAGCAAAAGGTGTCATGCTAGGGGTGAACTCATAGCGCTTGGCAAACATCATAATATAACTGGTGAAAGCCCTTTGAAGGTTTTCACCATCATCACTGGGAGTGAGTTTAGCCAGACGCGTCCCTTCGACACTCCTTTCCCTTATTTCAGCAGAGGCTTCATCAACTAGGCCTTTTCTGGGGAGGCTAGCCTCAAATGTAGCATTAAGCCACAATTGAAGCAGCCAAAGAGGACCACTCAAGTGCATAGGACCTTGGGCCTCCATATTTCTAAGTCGAGAAGCCCATTCACTGATAGACTCGTAAAGGTTCGCCAGAAGGAGTTCACTCAAGCAGGTTCCTCTGTTGTGGTGAAGCTGATTCGCCAGGGGCAGGTACTTCTTAGCTACCTGCAAAGACTTGGTACAAAAAACATATCTCGACAGCCAGACTGTGAGAAAAGCAATGTGTTCTTCATCAGACACATTGTCATCTTCTGGTTTAAAGTGGTGTTTGATGAAGAGAGTGTATGTAAGTTTGGAGCCTGAAATATTGATGGTATCTTCAGCATCAACATCAGAGTTATACGTAAGGCCATCTGGGCGAAGCCCTGTGATGGCAGCTACATCGAATAAGGTTGGAGTAACCTTTCCACATGGCAGATGGAAGGTATAATGGGTGTTGTCCCAAAAGTATAAGGATGCCGCCAACATGTTCAGACAATATGGTATGCTGGTCTTCGACAACATAAGAAGGTCATAAATCCCTATATCCTTCCAATGGTCAGCTTTGACCTTCTCCATCTTCGCCATCCATTGGTCGAATTCCTTTAAGGGGTTGACAGCTCTCACCAGCCTGGTGCCATCAGTGAGATAGCCAATGTTGATTTTGGGCAAGGGGGTTTCTTCAGGAGAAGTTCCAGCAGCAGCGTTGATTTTGGGAAAACTCTTTTGCCCTAATGGCCTTATTTTCCGGTACGAAGGGAGAAACTCACTTAGCCTCTCGTTAGAAACATCAACCTCAACTAAAGGACCAGATAGCGCATAGGATTTATCAGAAACAACTATAGGAATCATTACCTGAGATTTGTATATGGCTCTTGATTCTTCAGAGGTGGGTTCCGGCATGCAATGACGGTTATCTACTAGTTGGGGGCCTGGGATATTAGCGAACGGAGGAATGATTTGTTTAAATGGAGTGACCTTGCCTCTTTGAGTTTTCTTTGCTTGAGGATTAGTTTGGGAAGACGCCATTGTTGAAGAAGATGAAAAGACAACATTTTTTTTTTTGGGTTTGCGTAAGAGAAACTGAAGAGAAGAAAAGGTTGCTTGAGAGTATGAAAAGTGTGGAAAGTTCACAAAGTGGCGAAAATGGGTATAGAAAATCCCAAGAGACTTGGATCTACCGTTGAAGCTGAGGAGTTAGTGGGACGCGTGTCCTTCTCTTGAAGACGTGATGAAAAGTAGCAGTTATGGTCAGACTGCAAACGTTTGTTTTCAAGAAAAGGGTCATGATGAATACGGCTGAAAAGACGTTTAAGGATTTATCATGATGGTATGACGTCATAAGCGTGGGTTAAAGGAACTGAACAACTCAGCCACTAAGTAATTAGTAGAGTATTTAGTTAAGGCCATGCTAACAAGCGTCGAAATGGTTATTATATCAAGAAATGACCTTCCTACCAATTCTGGCGAAAGGACATTCCTTGGGGGCAATTTGTTAACCCTCATTTTCGACGCTAGAAAAGATTAAAGCTATTTTAAGTTAAAAAATTATTTTTAACATAAAGAAGGCTTCGACCCAGCTTGGTGAAGCCTGAGTCGAATATAGGTTTTGGAAACCTCAAAAATGGCTAAGTGTTGGGAAAGGTTCGACCATGGGAATATGGAAAAGCACGCTGAAGTTGTTATGCTAAGGCTGGAGGGAATTTCCAATGTTTGAAATTTAAATAAGAGCAGTTGTGAACGTGGGAACAGTTGAGACCAAGGAGAAGGCGCCAAAATCCACACGTTCAAAGCAGTAACCACCACTTAGTAGTTATTTCCTAGCACTATAAATAGGAGTTAGTTATATGTAATAGGTGTGTTCATATTTTTGTACAAGTTACTCAAAGAAACTCAAAGGACACGCGTGTGTGAAACGAGTTCGTGAGAATGTACATAATGTAACACCATTTTCTTCATTAATACAATTTATCTTCATCATGTTTAAGATTCAGCCATTTACTTTCCATGCCTTTACAATTTCTTGAACTTTATCTTCCATGCCAAAGTTACTTTCAGAATCATTTAAACTTTCTGCATTTACCTTCGACTGCACTGTTACATTCAAGCATTTAATTTTCAAGCATTTACTTTTCAAAGTCTTTTATTTTCAAGAACATGGAGTTCACCTTTAATCCATTGCATTTATTTTCAAAGTCCTTTACTTTCCTGCACTTTACCTTCGACAGCACTTTTATCATTCCAGCCTTTACTTTTCAAGAACGTGGAGTTCGTCGTATTTTGCTTTCAAAGCTTTTTACTTATTGTCATTTCCTTTCGACGCCTTAATTTCTGCATATTTACAGCCCTTAAAATTCAAGCCTTTACTTTACCTTGTTGCAAGTAGTCGAACGTGGAGTTCAGTTAGGTTTTATTTCAGCATCGTCGAACGTGGAGTTCAATTTACATTCTCTTTAATTTTCATTTGTCATTTACACTTGTCTCTTAAATTTAGCACATGTCCTAGGATTTGTGTGGTCGATCCTGCAAGTTAGTCAATTCTCGTTTAAGATTGATAGACCAGAGGCTGTTTACCAAAATTCACAGTAAACAGTCCCACGTATCTCAAAAGGCAGAAGAATAGCTTATCTGTGTCTTGGTCAGAAGGAGAGTCTGAGAGTGATCTTGAAGAAGAATCAGCAAAATTGGTGACAGCCTTGACTGGAATCTGTAAATCTGATGGAGAAATAACTTGTGAGTCTGATTCTGACAAAGAATCTTATATTGGAGAACTCACTAAGCAGGAAGTTATCACTGGGTTCTCAGAGTTGTGTATCATGAATGAAGAAAGGTGCCAGATAATATTAGAACAGAAGGTTCTGATAGCTCAACTAGAAGTTGAGAAGGAAGAACATCTATCAATCATTGCTGATCTTAAAGAGGAGGTTGTATGGCAAAAGTCAAAACTTGACAATATGACCAAATCTATATGAATGCTGAACAATGGTTCCACGCAGCTGGATGAGATTCTTCAGACTGGGAAAAATGCTGGAAATGTACAAGGTCTTGGTTTTAACAATCAAGCAGAGAACTACAAGAAGTCTGTATTAGAGTTTGTTCCTCAGAAAATAAAGCAAGAGGAGGAGATGTCAAATCACATATTTCAACATCAGATGAAACATCAGAAAATAGTATGTAGTTCAAAGTATAAACCATGGAGATGTCATTACTGTGGAAAGATTGGTCACTTAAAGTCCTTTTGCTACAATTTGCATGGTTATCCCAAAACTGCTCATCAACAAAATAAAGGACATAATTGGGCTAAAGTAAAGAAAAGATGGACTCCTAGAAATATGATGGTTGGTTTCATAGCACATACCTCTCTCAGAGCATCTGCAAGGGAAGATTGGTACTTTGATAGTGGTTGTTCAAGACACATGACTGGTGTGAAGAAATTTTTGTCAGATATCAAGCCTCACTCTACCAATTATGTCACTTTTGGGGATGGATCAAAAGGTGAAATAAAAGGTGTTGGAAAGATGGACTACACAGGACAACCAAATCTGGATCGTGTTCTATTTGTTAAAGGGTTGACTGCAAATTTGATCAGTATAAGCCAACTGTGTGATCTAGGACTCAAAGTAAATTTCACAAAATCTGAATGCCTAGTAACCAATGAAGAAAATGAAGTTGTCATGAAGGGAACCAGGTCTAAGGATAACTGCTATCTGTGGAATCCTCAAGAATCAGAAAGTTTGTCTACCTGTTTGATGTCAAAGGAAGATGAAACCAAACCATGGCATCAAAAATTGGGTCACTTACATTTGAAAGGGATGAAGAAAGTTCTGTCAAGTGAGGCTGTTAGAGGTATTCCCAAGCTGAAGATTGATGAGGATAGAATATGTGGTGAATGTCAAGTTGGGAAGCAAACAAGGATGTCACACAAAAAGCTTCAACATCTTACCACAACTTCTAGAGTTCTGGAGCTGCTTCACATGGACTTAATGGGACCTATGCAGGTTGAAAGTCTTGGTGGGAAGAAGTATGCCTATGTTGTCATTGATGATTACTCCAGATTCACCTGGATAAGCTTTATTAGAGAGAAGTCTGAAGTATTTACAGCTTTCAAAGAATTGTGTCAAAGGATTCAACGAGAAAAGGATTGTGGTGTTGTTCGAATCAGAAGTGATCATGGGAAAGAATTTGAAAATAGCAGGTTTGAAGAGTTTTGTTTATCTGAAGGAATCACTCATGAATTCTCATCACCAATCACTCCTCAGCAAAATGGTGTGGTGGAACGCAAGAATAGGACTATTCAAGAGTGTGCAAGGGTCATGATTCATGTCAAAAAGCTTCCATATCATTTTTGGGCTAAAGCCATGAATACCGCTTGCTATATACACAATAGGGTGACTATCAGATCAGGTACTTCTGTTACTCTTTATGAACTATGGAAAGGTAGAAGCCAAATGTGAAATATTTTCATGTTTTTGGGAGTAAGTGCTATATCTTGGCGGATCGTGAGCAGAGGCGAAAGATGGATCCTAAGAGTGAGGAAGGGGTATTTTTGGGATACTCTACAAACAGTAAAGCATATATTGTATTTAATTCCAGAACTAAGGTGATGATGGAATCCATAAATGTGGTGGTTGATGACTCTGGCAAAGACGAAGATGTTCCAGATGATGTTGGAACATGTTTTCCCATGAACAATGAAATCTCACAAGACACTGAGTCCGTAGAAGATAATGCTCAAGAGACCGACACTAGACCTGAGAATGAAGAGGTAGAGGATGCTAACAGGGGACCCTCTATAAGGGTTCAGAAGGATCACCCTAAGGAGTTGATTATTGGAAATCTGAATGAAGGTGTAAGAACCAGATCGAGGGAGGCTGTGTCAAATGCCTGTTTTGTTTTAAAGCTTTAACCAAAGAATGTTAAAGAGGCATTGACAGATGAGTTCTGGATAAGTGCTATGCAGGATGAGCTTTGTCAATTCAAGAGGAATGAAGTCTGGGAACTGGTACCACGACCAGCAGGAACAAATGTGATTGGAACAAAGTGGGTTTATAAGAATAAGTCTGATGAACAAGGAGTTGTTACCAGAAACAAAGCCAGACTAGTTGCTCAAGGATACACACATATTGAAGGAGTAGATTTTGATAAAACATTTGCTCCTGTGGCTCGATTGGAATCCATCAGATTATTGCTAGGAGTGGCATATTTTTTGAAATTCAAATTGTTTCAAATGGATGTTAAGAGTGCCTTTCTGAATGGCTATCTTAATGAGGAAGTTTATGTTGAGCAGCCTAAAGGGTTTGTGGATCCAAATTTTCTTGATCATGTCTTCAAGCTAAAGAAGGCTTTGTATGGTTTGAAACAAGTTCCAAGAGCTTGGAATGAAAGGCTGACTGAGTTCTTAGTCAAACATGGATACAGGAAGGGTGGTATTGATAAAACACTCTTTGTCAAGGAGAAGGATGGGAAACTAATGATTGCTCAGATTTATGTAGATGATATTGTGTTTGGTGGGATGTCGGATGAAATGGTCCAACATTTTGTCAACCAAATGCAGTCTGAATTTGAAATGAGCTTGGTAGGTGAATTGACTTACTTCCTTGGATTGCAAGTCAAGCAGATGGAAGATTCCATTTTTATTTGTCAGAGTAAATATGCGAGGAATATTGTGAAGAAGTTTGGATTGGATAATGCCAAGCACAAGAGAACTCCTGCTCCTACTCACTTGAAGTTATCCAAAGATGAAAAGGGAGTGAATGTTGAACAGAGTTTATACAGAAGCATGATTGGAAGTCTGCTGTATCTCACAGCAAGTAGGCCAGACATAACCTTTGCAGTTGGTGTATGTGCAAGATACCAAGCAGAACCCAAGGTCAGTCACATCAATCAAGTTAAGAGAATTCTTAAGTATGTGAGTGGTACATGTGATTATGGGTTGTTGTACTCCCATGACTCAAGTTCTATTTTAGTAGGATACTGTGATGCTGATTGGGCTGGAAGTGCTGATGATAGGAAGAGTACCTCTAGAGGTTGTTTCTTTTTGGGAAATAATCTTATTTCATGGTTTAGTAAGAAGTAGAATTCTGTATCTCTTTCTACTGCTGAAGCTGAGTACATAGCATCTGGAAGTAGTTGTGCTCAACTGGTGTGGATGAAGCAAATGCTATCTGAGTATAATGTCACACAAGATGTCATGACATTATTTTGTGACAACCTGAGTGCTATTAATATTTCTAAAAATCCTATTCAACATAATAGGACTAAGCACATTGATATCAGGAATCACTTCATCAAAGAACTTGTGGAGGACAAAGTCATAACTCTTGAGCATGTTAGCACATAAAATCAGCTCGCTGACATATTTACCAAGGCTCTGGATGCAGTTCAGTTTGAAAATCTGAGGAGTAGACTTGGGGTTTGTATTCATGAAGAACTATAGCAATTAATGTTCTTTCTGGCTGCTAGACTAAAAAGAATAAAGGTAATTCTGGTAGTGCAGCTTGTGCAGGTGTTTATGAAGGGAAAGATGCTGAAGTTTGTGCATGACATTTGGTCATGTGATGTTGTGTGCATCTACTTTCTGATGCTGTTTATTCTGGTTTATGACTTAACCATTTCTCAAAATTAATAACTGTTCTACTTGCTTTTGTCATATTTATGGCTAAAAAGGGGGAGTAGTGTTGCCTTGTGGTGTGCTTGTGCTGGTGCTGCAGTTGAGGGGGAGAATGTTGTTGTGTTGCTGTAGTTGAGGGGGAGTTTTTTTTTTTGTGAATTTTTGCTGCTATGCTGTGTTTTGTGTTGGTGTTATGGCGTGTTTTTCGCTGCTGTCTCTGATATTGATGTTTTGCTTGTGTTATCTTTGCAAGATTGTTTGGTGTGTAGTTTTAGCCAAAATAAGCCAAAGGGGGAGATTGTTATTTCTTTGATTTTATGGTTGACATTTATTTTTCTAAAACTATTCTAGCAGCAAGATGTTGAAACAAGATGTTCTAATTTTCTGCATTAAACATGTCGGATAAAGATGTCTCATCCTGGATCATAGGACATCGCGTCTGATTCTGGTTTTAAAAGGAAGATTCTATTGTTGGTATTTGTTACTGAATATTCTGTGAATATTTAGTTATCCTATGTGGCATCCAAAGTATTTTGGGTTGAGTTTTTGTGTGTTGGTTTTCGGATTTTCAACATTTTCTAAATATGGAGACATATTAGGAAACTTTAGATTGAAGACCTATTTTCTTGGAGTTTATTTTGCAAAATTGTGTGCAGTCTCTTTGCTGCGTTTTGAAGCCCAATCTAGTCCAGATTTAAAGCTATATATTGACTGGTGTTAGCCTAGTTTAGGTGTGGAACTTACGTGTGTTTTGTTAGGGTTTTTGAGTGTTATTTGTGAGCCTAACTGGTATCATTCTGATAACAGTACAAGGACAGGTTTTGTGTTGTAAGTTCTGTCAGTTACTCATAAGCTTTTAAGCATTGAGTTTCTTGTGTGTCAATTCTCATAAGCTTTGAAGTATTGAGAATTGTGTGTTTTGAAAGTGTGGCTTTCGTTTTGTTACTTGTGTTGAAAGGAACCAGTCACGGTTTGTGATTGAAGAGGGATTTGAGGAGGGCCTCATACCTAGGTGAGTCTTAGGTAGAAGTCATAGGAAGGGTAGTGATTAAGTGAGCGGATTGTAACCAGGTGTGGTTGCTGTATGATCTGTGAATTGATATTATCGTATATTGATTTCGTCCCTGTCTTTGTAGCCCCCAGAGTAGGATTATTGATCCGAACTGGGTAAACATATCACTGTGTTCTTTACTTTCTGCACTGTTATTATTATTGTTAACTTGTTCATTGTGTTGGATATCGGTGTCTCAACATCTGTGTAGAACATCTGATATCTGTGCCAGAATTTCAAATATTATTTTAACAATGTTTTGAAAACCCGTGTTACGGGGCAGGATCCTAAAATTGATGTTTTATGAAGAAATGTGACACCTTTTTATGATGTACTCTGATTCATTTAAGTATACTTATTGCGTATATTATGTTGGGTTAGAAGGGTGTTACATTAGTGGTATCAGAGCAGGTCGGTCTATCCGGCCAGGTTGTCTAATGATGTTTGTTCCTTAGTGCGCGACATGTGTGTGAAACAATGTCGGTACTTGCTTGTTTTCTAATTGTTTGCCTCCAGGTGTTGGCTTGAAACAAGTGGGGGAGAAGCTATTGCTTCTCTGAGATGTTTTGGTTGTGGAATGTTGGCTCAGTGTGTATTGGATTGCAAGAGTGCAAATGTTATTAGGACGGTGTTGTTCTCGATTCCGGAGGGAATGCGGAGATAAGGCTTGTGTCAACTAAGGATTTGTGCATTAGGTAGTTTAGTGCACAAGATGCAAGGAACGCTATTGGAGTTTGGGAGGTATGGTTTATGCCCCATCGTGATTGTCGGCTATCTATTGGCAAATTGAGGAACTGATCACCCTTAATCTCTTGTTGATAGTAGAAAGAATCATGTTGGATGGGATAGACGTGTCTTGCCAGCTTAGATGGTGTGTGCGGTAAAAATCGATTGGAGTTGAGATGGGTGCTTACAGATGGTTTTGATGAGTCGATGCAGATTATTATACTTGAAGGTGAAGAGAGTTCGAGTTTCTTGTCTGTCGGTCAATTTGGAATGTCTTGAGGGAGAATGATCAGGTATTGTTGATGTTTGCTTCTCGGGGGTATTGAGGACAATGCGACGGCTAGTGATATGCCAGTGGTGTGTAATTCCTGATGTTTTCCTGAAGAGACCCACAACTTGTCTCCAGAGCATGAATTTAAGTTCGGCAAAGGTGAAGAGTTGTTTGTTCCGTTAAGCAAGTGGATAAGTTTGTGAAGGATGGTGCAAAAGTGTTTACGATGTGGGTTTCTTTGAAGGCATAAGGAAATGCAGTGGTTGGTGATTTATCTAAGGTGTGTGACTTTTGGATGTGTTCCCATGAGATAACAGGGTTTTATGCCAAATCGCAAAGCGCGCTTAGCGCAGATGGGCTCGCTTAGCGCGGTCTGGAGGAATTTCGCCTCCTCGAGGCAGTGAGTAGCGCGCTTAGCGCGGCCTGGGACTGTAAACCTCATTTTTTTAATTATTGAAATTAAGTGGAATTATGCATATCTATGTTTCGTAAAGCTGGGATGTTGCTGTAACTTGTGATGTATGTTACATGAGGAGTATGATGGTTATTTAGTGATGTCGCTATGTTACGACATGCTAATTGAGGATAAACATGATGTTGATTATAAGGTCCAATTGTAGTGATTTGTTAATGATGTTGTTGGGACATAAACGAGGTGACTATCAAGAATAAAGGAGATAGCCAAGTTGGCAATGAAGTAAGAAATTAAAGATATTCCGAAGACAGTTATCAGGACGAGGTACGGTCACCATGAGTACATCGTGATGTCGTTTGGTGTATCCAATGCACCTGACGTGTTCATGGAATATATGAATCAGATTTTTCATAAATATTTGGATAAGTTTGTGGTGGTGTTCATTGATGATATTCTGATATATTCTAAGAGAGAAGAAGAACACGAAGAACAATTGCGAGTTGTGTTGTAGGTATTGAGGGAGAAGAAGTTGTATGCGAAACTGTCGAAATGTGAGTTCTGGTTGTAGACAGTAAGTTCCTTGGTCAGGTGATTTCTAATGGTGGAATATCTATTGATCTTTCTAAAATTGATGTTGTGTTGCAGTGGGAGACTCTGAAGTCGGCTACTGAAATAAGAAGCTTTATGGGATTAGCAAGTTGCTATCGCAAGTTTATTGAAGGTTTTTCTAAGTCGACATTACCGTTGACTTAGTTAACTCGAAAGGGGCAAAGCGTATGTGTGAGATGTTGCATGCGAAGGGAGTTTTGTAGGCCGGAAGAAGAAAATTGACGACCGCTCCGATATTGATTTTTCCTAATCCAAGTGAGTCTTTTGCGGGGTAATATGATGCGTCTAAGATGAGTCTTGGTGGATCGTTGATACAGGATGGTCGGGTTGTTGCTTACGCTTCCAGACAATTAAGAGTTCACGAGAGAAATTATCCTACGCACGACTTAGAATTGGCAACCTCGGGGTTTGTGATGAAAATTTGGAGACCTTATATTTTTGGCTTTATGTTTGAAGTGTTCAGCAATCATGGAAGCTTGAAGTACTTGTTGAATCAAAGAGTTGAATGTGAGGCATAAAAGGTGGTTGGAGTTGATGAAAAACTATGATTTTGATTTAAGTTAACACCCTGGTAAAGCAAAAGTAATAGCTAATGCGTTGAGTAGGGAGTTACTGCATATGTCGATGCTTAAGGTGAGGAAGATTGGAATTGATCGAGCAGTTCAGAGATGTGAGTTTAGTATGTGATGGGACTACTGACAGTGTGAAGTTGAGGATGTTGAAGTTGACTAGTGGTATTCTGGAAGAAATCAGAGTGTGTCAGCAATCCGATTTAAAGTTGGTTGACCAATTGATTTTAATTAACTGAGGTAACGGAGGTGAATTCCGAATTGATGAAAATGGCGTGTTGAGGTTCCGAGGTAGAGTGTGTATACCAGATGTTCCAAGGATTGAGAAGAGTATTCATGAAGAGGGATGTTATCAAATTGTGTATGTGTGTTTGACTTATCAGAAGCTAAAGACGAAACAATCAGAAGTCTTTGGATCTGATGCAGATGTTGAATTTCCAGAATGGAAATGGAATAGTATTTCCATGGATTTTGTGTCGGGTTTATCGAAGGCCGCGAAGGGGAATGACTCGATTTGGATGATCGTGGAGGGATTGACGAAGTCAAATCATTTACCAATGAAGATTAATAATTCTATGCAGGAATTAGCTGAGATGAACATTGAGCGAACTACAGAGTTACTTGGGATGGAGATCCGCGATTTACGTCGAGGTTTTGGAAGAGTTTGCAAGATGCGTTGGGCACTGAGTTGAGGATTAGTTCTGCTTAGCATCCCGGACGGATGGTCAGACAGAGAGGAGTATCAAGTCCTTGGAGGATTTGTTGATGGCTCCTGTGTTGGACATGGGGGGCATGAAGATCCGATGAGGGAGTCGTATCTGACTCTGTTTTCTTCGGGTAATTTTCGAGGGCGAAAATTCTTTAAGTGGGGGAGAGTTGTAACACCCAAAATTCGATTATGATTAATTGTTGCTTATTTGAGGATATAAGGTGATTTTGAAGATATGTGGTTATGTGGCACGAATGCATTGTGGTGAAATTATTTTAATAATATTAATGGTAAGAATAGTCATATGGTATTATTCAAATTATTGTTTATTATTTAAAATAATAGAAATGGGAGTATTGAGGGTATGTTGGTCATTAGGGATGGATAAGTGAGGGTATAATGGGAAGAGCACATTTAGGGGTATTTTAGGAGAGAATAGTGAAAGGAACTCATTATTCGTATTATTTTTTAGGAAGAGGCAAAGGTGCTCTGAAGAACAAGTGAGAAGGAGGCTAGGGCATAGAAGAATTCCGGCAAAACTCTAAGAGAAGATCGAAAGAATCAAGACTCTAAGGTATGGGGAGTATCACTTTGCAATATTTTGATATAAAGATTAGGTGTTGGTGGGTGATTGGGGTTTTGGGGGAAAAACCTAGGGTTTAGAGGTTAAAGGTGATGATTTTGATGATTTGTTGTGTTGTGGTTGTTGTGAATGATGTATGTGTGTTAGATATAGGTTATAGTGACTTAATTTGTGTTAATAGGGGTGAAAAATGCAGTTTAAGGGTATGAAATCGAGGTGGGAGAAGTGTTGTCATCGTAGAAATTTTTGACCAATTCACAGAGGGCGCTTAGCCCCGTTTAGGGTGCTTAGCGCGGTCCCCTCGGGCAGCTTGTTTTCAAAACTTTGAAAATTCGTAACTTTTGATTCGTAAGTCCATTTGGGTCGCCGTTCGAATCGTTGGAAAGCTGACTTTATGTAATTTATGTTAAAATTGTTTTCAATGATATATTTCCAACTATTCGACGAGCCATGTGTGTTTTCTTGTATGTTACAATGTGTCGAACCGTGAAATGTGGACATCGGTCGCATGAATGTGTGTCGTGATTGTGAATTATGAGGTTGTATGATGTTGTTGTTAAGTTGTTGTGGCATACCATGCAATTGTGATAGTTGTTACTTATAATGTTGCGTGAGGATGTTGTTGAGTGGTTATGGTATGATGTGGTGTGAATTAACCGGTAAAGGTAATAGTGGTTGTTTGTGATGTAGTCGAATGTTGTGGGGTATTGATGTTGTAAATATGATGCTATGTGTTGAAGACTATATGATGCTTATGTTGATCTAGAGTATAATGATAGGGTGTTGTTGTTTTATGATGTTAATTATATGTGGGAACTTATATGATGATTATGCGTTGATTTCTTATGAGGGTAAGAGTTATGTGAATGATGTTACTATAATGATGCTATGACGGAATAAATAGATGATGTGCATGTTTTGATGTTCATACATGCTATGTGACGAACATGACGATCAAATGAATTGGGATGATGTAGTGTGAAACGAAGTAGTGATGTTATAATATGATGTTTCGATGAATTAATGATGATATGAGTAACATGAGGTTTGATGAATGATGATGCACGTAATGACTTTTATTGATGTTGATGATTGTGACGTTGTGCATCATGTATTCATAGCATTTAGACTTTGGTCTATTGACGATTTTAGGACTTCGGTCCAGTGACGATGTTAGGACTTCGGTCCAGTGGTGGCTTCAATCCCATTGTACGGATTGGAGTGTTTTGTGACGTGCTCCCTTGTGGGGGGTTGATGGCCTAGTGTCCATTATTATGACGATTTGGTACCACGTGCATTTTATGACGTTGCATTTCATTCTTGGTGGCATTATATGATTGCATGTTTGTGATGTCGATGACTTGGTGATTTATATGATGTTTTGGGTGAGTTGCTATGATGTTTGTTTACGACGAATGTGTACCCATTAATGTCTTTTCTTTATATGAATTATATTGAATTGTGATTACTCACCCTGCCTGTTTGAATGTTGCCTCTACGTGGGTAACATGCAGATATTCAGGAGTAGCTTCTCGGTGCGTGAAGTTCTAGCTTGGAGTTGTTTAGCTTATTTCCGTAGAGTTGTATGGTGTCTTACTCTGATAGATGTAACATCGGGTGGGGAAATGGTTAAGTGAATATTATGCTGTTTGTTAGAATGATTCTTATGAGTTACCATATACCGATTTTAATTGATGATGATTGTTGACAATGACCCAAGGGTCTTGATGTTTTGATGAAATATAAGAAGATATTTGAATTTATGATTCCGCTGCAAAGTTTGAATTTAGTTGTGGATATTACTAAAGAAAATATTATTTTAACAATGTTTTGAAAACCCGTGTTACGGGGCAGGATCCTAAAATTGATGTTTTATGAAGAAATGTGACACCTTTTTATGATGTACTCTGATTCATTTAAGTATACTTATTGCGTATATTATGTTGGGTTAGAAGGGTGTTACACCACAGGCAGACGGTGATCTAGCCTAGGTATCTCTTCAACCTCGGGAGGCTCTTGGTCCACCGTTTCATCGAACCTCTCCTCTTGTCGGAGGGGTGCCTCCTGCTGAGGCTGGGGTGGTGGTCGGACCTGTGCCCTCGGGGCACCTAAAAAATCTCCAATTCTAATCATCTGAGTTGCCAATTGTTGGTAACTCTGTGTCGATTCTTGGATTAAAGGTCTCAGTATGGTTTCCATTTGCTGTGTTAGCATGTGGACCATCTTGTGGTTACTTTTATCCATTTGTTGTCTCATCACGGCGACGAAACTTGATGTGAAATTTGGGATTGACTGAGTAGACAACCCTAACCCTAAAGGTTGACTAAACTGATTGGTCAAAGGCCTTATCCCTTAGTAAGGTGGGAATGCTCATGACGACCCATCCTCGAACGTCGAAATGCTGTTGCACATGCCATTCATAAATTCGGGTGGCATGCCACAAGTCTGTGGTATGGGCATTGTAACGCTGGGTGTATGGGGCCCAGACGTTCCTGTCGATGTCGTCCTCGGACTTTCTGACCGAGGTGTCAACAAGATAGGACTACTCGACGCAGTCGTAACTACGGTTGTCGAGATGTCACTAACGTTGGTCACTTGTGACACAACTGGGTTACCCTCTAGGGGTTGTTCATTACTTGGACGTGGTGTTACCATCTTACCACTCCGTAATAGCATAAATCACACTTTATTAACACAAATGGATCCCACTAGGCGTGCCAATTTGTTCGCGCTGGATTTCGGGCGAACAACCTTTAGCCTCCTAACGCAGGTTTACTTGCGAGATCGGCTACGAATCCCAGACTCTCGTGTTTAGACGGTTGTATTTGTGATTAGTTGTCGAGTAATAGAGTTTGGGGTGAGGAGAGAAATAGAACAGACTTTGGGGTCGAAGAGGTTTGAGTGAGTTGGAGAGGGGAAGAACAATATTAAATGTAGGAAACTGTAAATGAAAAGCAAGTAAAAGACAAGTTTAAGTGTAAATGGCTTGATAAGATAAATTACATTAAACGGAAATGGGGCGCAAGTAATACATTTTGCGGGAGTGTGACTCGTTTCTCATAATGCAAGATACTTTGAGTGTTTTTCCCTTGCAATGTTACAAATGCGGCCCTTAAAACTCACTAAGAGCCTTGCTTTAATAGCAAAAAAGTGAATCGTCAACCAATTCTACTGCTGACACGTGTCACCCACGTCTCTTCAACTGTTCGCGCCTTGGCCATATTTGAATTTTTCCCGCGCAAACCTTCGACGTCTTGTCTTCCTTGAAATGTTATGTCGAAGATGCTTCGACGGTCTCTTGTCTTGTGGACTTCCCCAATCTCTGTGTCGGTACACTTCCCTCCTGCTCGTTGTTAGCATCGATCGACTCCATATTTCCCTGATTTCTCTCGCCTATAGTTCTAGTCGAAATCTACTGGCCAACAGACCCGTAACTGCCATGTTTCTTATTTAATCACTTCTCCCTTGTAGGCCTCATGATTGAGGGACTATAAACCACCATGTTTCTTTCTTAAACACTTCGTCTTTTCAGCCTTGTGCTTGAGGGACTATGAACCAACATATTTCTTATTTGATCACTTCACCATTACAGGCCTCGTTTTTAAGGGACTATGAACCACCATGTTTCCTACTTAATTGCTTTTCCTCTACAAACCTTGTGCTTGAAGGAATGTGGATTGATACACCTTTAAAGGCCCAAACTTACTTGGCAATTATTAGCCCGACCCTTTAGGGCTAGAGCTTGCTAAGCCCTTTAAGAATAATCAATATGACAAGGGTGAGTTAGGCCAATTTCGAGTCATATCGGTCCAACATGTCATAATAGAAAGGGTGTGAATTCAATTGGCTATGAGGTCGACTCGGCCCTAGATTAAGAAATTAATTTAACCTTGTTGACTCAGCTACGACTTATGTGACTCTTGAAATAAAGGTTACACACTCAAACAAAAAGACAAGACAAATGGATGTAATGGCATAACAAGCATAACAATTAAGACTATTAAAGCAGGAATAAGAAATACCTAAGAACAATAGTAAACTGAGAAGAAATGATATGACTTATTTAAAAAACACTTAGTGAATGTTTAGATAACTTTATGTAAAATTGATTTGAATAATAAATTTTAATGCAAAAATCATGTGTTAACTCAAAAACTATAAATTATATTTTCAAATAAAATCAATTCTACAAACTTTAAAATTACTTTTCAATCTTTCAAAAAATTAAACCAAATATGTCTTTAAACCAATTCTTTACTGTTTCATTCTTGATAAGATTACATGTGAAATACTCAGTAATTACAAAATATATAACATGATATAAAATAGTTGGGTGATAGTTTGATCCAACTAAACTTTAAATACCATTTTGTGTTCATCTAAAAGTATACTAAAAATAAAACAAGTTTGCTATTTTGACACAAAAAGCCATACACCAAACAATTACATAAAGCATGAGTATGTGTTTGTTTTTGTCGGAATAAATAAAAATAATAATTAAATATTAAAAACAAAACAAAACCGTATAATACTACGGTGTAAGTGTTAAGTCAACTACCTACCCATTAACAAAACATACTACCAAACTTCCTAATTTATCCTTCTCATAAAATACACATTATGCCCAACAAAAGGGTAAATGAGTAAATAACACATTCATTATTCTACAATGGATTCTAAGACTTCTGAAATTCTGGTATCAGACGTGTGATGTTAAGGTGTGATGTCACAACAACACACTCTGCACAATGGACAAAATAAACAGCAGAATAACACACCAAATTGTTCACCCAGTTCGGTCTAACTACCTACGTCTGGGGGCTACCAAGCCAGGGATGAAATTCACTACTTGTAGAATTAATTTACAGACTCAACAACCCAGTTGACAATCTCCTAAACTTAATTCCTACTAGTGACTTTTTACCTAAGAAACCACTTAGATATGAGAACACTACTCAATCCCTAAAACAATACTCAAGGAACAACCTCTTTGAGCAACCTTGATCTTACTTCACAGCTTTGATCAATTAATAACTCTCTTTTGCTTCACAGCTTCTAAGAGAGGACAGAAAACGACTCGGCAATTCAACCTAGAATTCTGTATACAAAACTCGTACAAAATACTCAAGACACTCAGCCTATGCTCTTGATCTTCTCTCTGTATTTCTGTACCTTTTCCTTTGGTTTTGTGCGCTTTAAATAGCAACCTGAATTGGGCTTGGACTGCTACAATATCTAACTTGATTTGTTATTTAAAACTAAATATTCAAAACAGATTTTCTCCTAAAATCTTTTCAAATCTTCAACCTTTTAAATCTCCTACAAATCTGCACCAGATCTCCTATGCAGCGAAGAATATCTAACCCAAGATATTCGCATCCAATGAGACAGCTTGCTCTCCACAATTCTAGCTAACACGCGAACCCTAACAACATCACAACCTGATGTTATTAATTCTGCAGATCTAATGTCACAACATCGCAGTGTGACATCAGACATCCAACTTCAACAATTTAAATACTTAACACAGCCCAGTGTTAAGACTCAATGTTTCAACATCACCACCTTGACATCAACATTGAACATACTTTGTTTTACCAAAATTCCAGCCAATCCAAGAACTAACAATCTCCCCCTTTGGCTAATTTTGGCTAAAACAAACTCTGCACCTTCAGAGACTTCAGCAGCGGAAAAAACATCAAACAATGATTTTTAAACTCCTAGCAGCAACATCTTCAATAAAGACTTCACAAAACTCTGCTGCAGCAGCTGCACATATTTCAACATTAGCAGTAATAAGCACTCCCCCTCAATGTAACAACCAGCATAGCAGCTGTTCAGCAATTACTCCCCCTCAAATTCTGCACTATAACATTAACAATCAGCTCATAGCCTTAGCAACAGCCTCTTTGATACTCTAGGCTCTCTCTTGGCTCTCTCTCTTGGCTACTTCTCCCCCTTTTTAGCCACAATTTGACAAGCTCATCAAGTCAGACTTAATTACAGCAAGTACTACCCTAGCTCTCATTGTTAGTCTCACAGACAGCAAAAAGACATAACAAATCATAGAACAAAACGTAAAGAGTGCATAAACAGCACAATAATCAAGTTACAAACCAAACACCTTAAGTGCTAACAAAAACAACATTGCAGAAACAAAAACTAAAACTACTAGAAGCAAAAACAAATAAGCTAGTCTTCTTCTGAACTTGCACCATCTGCACCATCTTGTCCTTCATCTTCAGAGTCAGCATGATCATATTGTTCCAAAGATTGGATCATATTCTCAATCTTTTCTTTTCTAGCCAGACTGGTATTAATCACAACATCCAAGTCTTTGCGGGTTGCCTTCAGCTCTGCAAGCAAACCAGCCTTGGAAGTTTTCTTCTTGATACCTGCATTTGATGTTGAGACAATATCTGCAACATGACTTCCCATAAACAATTTCTGATGCAAGGATAATGGAGACTCCCTCTTGCATGCTTTATCAGCACAAGTCAATATTCCTGGTTTTTGACTCAGAACAACTCCACTAATGAGAGAAGGAAATGCTATAGGCATTTTAATAGCATTTGTTGTTGCATGTTTTACAGTCTGATCAAATATGTATGTGCCATAGTCAAACTTTTTCTGTGTACCAACAACATAGATAAGTCTTCCTAATCCCACAGCTGTGGTGGTTTTGTGATTAGTGAGCACCCAGTTTGCAGCTCCAATTCTGTGTAGTATAGCATACTTCACACTCAGTTTGCTAGTTGGTAGCTTTTCTTTTAATGGCCATACTCTAACCTGTCCAGCAGTAATTTTCTTGCACACTTCATTATCTGTATCCTCCAGTTCTGTATACTCTGTATCCTCTCTTCCTAAGTAGCTGTTGACAATCTTAGGAGAGAACTTAACACATTTTCCTCTGACGAAGACCTTCATAAAATCTGGATTGCTCTTGTCAGAGATATTTACAGGAAGATTTATTATGAATTCCTTTACCAGACCATCATAGCATCTTGAAAATCCACACACAGTTTTCATTAATTCTGATTGTCCTTTCAGTATTCTTTCATGCTTGATGTTACCATCTGATGTTACAACATCATTACCACATAAGCTGACCTCTTTTGGTATCCATTGATAGCAATTATCTTTGGATCTTATACCCTTTAACACAACCTGATTATGCTCACCAGAAACCACACACTCATCTTTGGTGTAGTTAACTTTGTACCCTTTATCACACAATTGGCTTATGCTGATCAAATTTGTATTTAAACCGTTGACAAACAGAACATTGTCAAGTTCAGGTCTACCATCACCTTTCACTTTTCCAACTCCTGCAACAACACCTTTTTCACCATTGCCAAACATAACTTCATGAGAGGGACAATGACTGACTTTAACTATCAGAGTTCTGAATCCAGTCATATGCTTTGAACATCCACTGTCAAAGTACCATGTATCCTTATCAACCTGGCTGTCTGAGGTGTGGGCTAAAAGACAATTCACCTTCTCCTTGGGAACCTATTGTTTAGCAACTTTGGGTCTGACCTTCTTTAGTTTGCTTTGAGGAGCAGATTGTGGATAACCATGCAATTTAAAATAAGAGTGCTGCATATGTCCAAACCTTCCACAATAGAAGCATCTAACTCTGTCATCTCTGAATTGGTTATATCTTCTACCATTATGTTGTCTCCTTCTTTCATTGTTGGCCTGTCTTCTATGGTGCTGAAATTCTGGTATCAGACGTGTGATGTTAAGGTGCGATGTCACAACAACACACTCTGCACAATGGACAAAATAAACAGCAGAATAACACACCAAATTATTCACCCAGTTCGGTCTAACTACCTACGTCTGGGGGCTACCAAGCCAGGGATGAAATTCACTACTTGTAGAATTAATTTACAGACTCAACAACCCAGTTGACAATCTCCTAAACTTAATTCCTACTAGTGACTTTCTACCTAAGAAACCACTTAGATATGAGAACACTACTCAATCCCTAAAACAATACTCAAGGAACAACCTCTTTGAGCAACCTTGATCTTACTTCACAGCTTTGATCAATTAATAACTCTCTTTTGCTTCACAGCTTCTAAGAGAGGACAGAAAACGACTCGGCAATTCAACCTAGAATTCTGTATACAAAACTCGTACAAAATACTCAAGACACTCAGCCCATGCTCTTGATCTTCTCTCTGTATTTCTGTACCTTTTCCTTTGGTTTTGTGCGCTTTAAATAGCAACCTGAATTGGGCTTGGACTGCTACAATATCTGACTTGATTTGTTATTTAAAACTGAATATTCAAAACAGATTTTCTCCTAAAATCTTTTCAAATCTTCAACCTTTTAAATCTCCTACAAATCTGCACCAGATCTCCTATGCAGCGAAGAATATCTAACCCAAGATATTCGCATCCAATGAGACAGCTTGCTCTCCACAATTCTAGCTAACACGCGAACCCTAACAACATCACAACCTGATGTTATTAATTCTGCAGATCTAATGTCACAACATCGCAGTGTGACATCAGACATCCAACTTCAACAATTTAAATACTTAACACAGCCCAGTGTTAAGACTCAATGTTTCAACATCACCACCTTGACATCAACATTGAACATACTTTGTTTCACCAAAATTCCAGCCAATCCAAGAACTAACAACTTCCACATGGCAGCTTTCAATTTTCTATTGGTCTAAAATTCCCATATTTTTGCATCATACCTTCCCTCTCTTTTTTTTTTCTCATTTCATTTCACTTCTCACTCCTCTCTCTCTCTCTCTAATTTAAATTTTTTTCTTCCTTCTCATTTTTTATTTCTCTCTTCTCCCCTCTCTTTTTCCCATTTTCCCTTCAAACCCTAACATCTCCACCACCCCTTTCTACGCCGGCCCTTTCTCCGCCATATCCACGCCTACCACCACCTCCAATGGAAAACCCGACACTATTTTCGTACTTCTCGCCTTATGACGTTGCTAATAAATTGGTTGGATTTTTGTTTCGAACAACTGTTTCCCCTCTCCGACTGTCACAACTCCTAACTGAAACCCAGAAACTCATCACCATGCTAATCTTCTACGGTAACAACGAAAACCCTAAATGTATGTTCTATTTTGTTTTGAGATTTTTCTTCTTTTTTGATGAAAAGATCGATTTTATCCGTACGAGTCTTTTGTTTGATAATGTTTTTACCGATTTCATCCAACTACAAGTGAAGCAGGTGTAAATTTCTTCACTTTCTATTTTTATTTAATTTTTAGTTGATTTTGTTGTTGTTTTCATGTATTTTATAATCTAAACTTATTACCTTTGTTGTTTTTAGGTATTTTGATTTATTGATACAATCTTTCTGTTTTTGTTTAAAGATATAGAAAGAAGAAAAAAGTTGAAAGGGGATGAATGAAAGGGGTTTAATATACAGTGTTGTTTTATTTACTGTTACTGTTTCTATTGTTTGTTGTTGTCCAGTTTGATGACTTTGTGGTTTTTCTTTTTGTTGTTTTTCTTGTTGTTGTCCATTATTGAATTGATATGTGGTGTTTGTGAACACTGCTCATGAGAATGACTTAAGATATATGAGCAGTTTCAAAGTATGGAGATATTATCATGACTTTGATAAAAAATTTTGCAGGAAGGACTCTTACTTTTTTCTTTTTCTTTCAGTATCATCATTCTGGATCATTCTCACTAGACGAGTATTTTGGAACAACAACATAGAAAGCAGAGTAAGCTCTCATCAATTATATGTTATGTTCTGTTTAAGAATGTTACTATTAATTTTAGGCACTACCAACATAGAAAGGTCAATGTTGTTTTCATTTGTTATTCCACCCGTGTATCTGTTGGTTTTCGTTGAGAAAGTAAAGGTCAACCTTTGTGAGATTTTTGCTAAAGGGTCTTGCACATTCGGAGAAAGATGTCACTTTGCCCTCTGGTGTGTTTTATCGGTTTAGTATTTTATTATTTGTCATTTGGATAGTTGTGATGTGAACCATCATAAATTTTTGTTTTCTTTCAAGATGTATACAGTTTTGTTCTTCATAATTTTTGCCATCCTCACTTGTCATTTGTAGAGACAAGCCGAGAATAATGAACAAGATGTTCCCCAGACAAACCGGTTCAGCGCTGTAATAGAGAAGATTGAACGGCTTTACGTGGTATATATATTATGGTTTACTATGCATGTTACTCAATGACCCGTACCTGCAAGAGTTACTTATTCAAGATGTGCATTTAAGAATTATATTAAAGTTTTCTAGGTATCTATGTTGGGAATAACGCCATACTGAATCATTTTCAGGGTAAGGATAATGACGATAAGGATCTACCCATTGTTCCTGATGATCAGTATGATACAAAAGACTCTTTCATTTATGATGCTGAACTAGTTGGTTTATTTTGTATATTGTATCTGATTGTTATGACTCATTTTACCTTTGATTGCTTCGGGGAGTATTATTGTTCTATATTATGGACTTTCACACACAACACACATACACACACTTTTATATTTTTTAATTGTTCTTTTTGCAAGATGAATATTTTGAGGTTGATGATTCTGTAATCAAACATGATGGTTTCTTCATAAATAGGGTGAAATTGGAACGGATGTAAGTGTTGTATTGATTAAATAGGATGGATATTTTGTTTGAAGTATTTCTTAATTTTGTCTTTTATAAACCACTTAAATTTATCAAGCCTTTGCACCTTTTCATTCTGGTTTATAAGTGAAGTACATACGCCAATGGAGGTATATTGCCACGATGAGTGATTATATTTAATGATGATTTATGTGTGCTTTTGGGATTTCATGAACATGAAATGATATTGTTTATAATTCATAGCTTTCTTTTGAATTTGAGTTGTGACAACAACTAATACTATAATTTCTGTATAAAACTTTGTATGTTTATGATTATAATGTTGAGTACAATACAACTGCCATATAATATAAGAAATAACTTTGTATGTTTATGATTATAATGTTGAGTACAATACAACTGCCATATAATATAAGAAATAACTTTGTATGTTTATGATTATAATGTTGAGTACAATACAACTGCCATATAATATAAGAAATAACTTCAAACCTCTTTGCCATGTGCTGATGCTATGGCAAAATGTAATTATATTAAAAGTTGGCAAATGCTAACCAGTTTTAGGATACCGGCTAATAAATTAAAACTAAAAGAATTTTATCGAAAAGGGTTGCATTTATCGTAGACAATGGATTAATTCTTTTTCTTTCTATTAAATATTTATACTTATAGGGAGGGACATTGGGAAACACTAGCAGAACCATTGAAAGTTTGACCTTCATGTAACTTAAAAACGAATCCTTGAAGGGTTTTGAATATGTCAGTGATGGACATGGTTTAAAGTGAGTGTCTGTGTCCATCATTGATTGATTTAGGTGTAGAGTTATTGATATGCAATTTATTTTGTGGTCCTTTGGTTTGAATTGAAATGAGAATTATGAGTTAAAGTGAGTGTTTGTTTAATCTTGATATTGAATTTAGTGATTGACGGTTAATGGTTGTTGTGATTGGTAATTGAACAGATGGAATCGATCTCGGCAAGCTCTTCATTGGAGGAATATCTTGGGACATGTATGAAGAACGTCTTAGGGAGTATTTTGCCACATATGGGAAGGTGATTGAGGCTGTGATCATGCGAGATCACGCAACAGGGCGTGCTCGTGGTTTTGGTTTTATTGTCTTTGCTGATCATGCTGTTGCTGGCATAGTCATTGTCGATAAGCACATAACCGATGTTTGCATTGTGAGTTGTTGTATTTGTATAGATCAATATATAGACCTCAACATTTTATCCATATTGTTTGTTTCGTCTAGCATCAATTGAGACTATAGCTAAACTTATTATTCTAATAGAAATCATTATGTCTTATTCTTTGATTTTATAAAATATCATTTTCATTTTCGGTAATACTTGAATTTTCGATGTACAGTGGTTCAAACTTGCCCTGTATTTGGAAATTTGATGGCTTTTTTCTTAAATGGAAGCTTATATGTTTATGAAAAACCTAAAACCCCTGTATTTTTTTCATAATCTTTTCTCATACTGGTTTTCAATGCTTATAAATGGAAAGATTGAATGATAATGTAATGATTTCTTAGTTCATCTCAATCTTTAAAGTTACTCTAATTTCATGTAATTAACACATTAAGTTACTCTATTTCTTTTCTAACATATAAGTTAGCTGACCATTTGTGTTGATCATCTCAAATGCTTCTTTCAGGTATAACATTGAAATAGCGGTTGGGTACCAAAATAAGACCGACTTCTTCGTATTTTGAGACAAGGAATGTATTTCAATTGTGAGCATGACTGCACAGTAATTAAGACAGGTTATGCATGAGATGTGTGAAGATCATTGTTTGCCAATTGGAAGTCTAATTTGATGTTAATATTGTATAAGATTGAAATAGAAGTTATTGTTTTTAATGAATTAACTATATGAGTTAAGATTGTATAGATTAGGCCATTGCTTTCCAATTTGAACTCAAATTTGATCTTTATTATTTGAAGGCTAATTTGATCTTAATTCAATTATTTAAGGTGAAAGTCTATATTTGCTTTAGGTGGGTGAAGAAACTATGTTTGGTCCCATATGTATAATAAGGAGACGTCAAATTAGTCTATATTTGCTGAAAATTCTTGCTGTCTAAAAAAGTCTAATTTTTAATCGTTACTGTGACATACATATCATTTACCATCATCATACATTGTCCATCAAAACATTACTTATATGTACGAAAATTACTAGAGTTGCACCAAGACTGCATCTTTTAAGTAATTTTAGGAATAGTTCTTACTTGGTTTATTGAACAAAGAATAAGCCAAATTAATGAAATTCGATTTTGCACTTGGAATATGATTTTCAAGACAGTCAAGTACACATAAGAAACAAAGTGTCCACAAATAGTTTTAACAGTAAGAAATAAAATGTCCACAGATTGCATAAAAACTATATTGCATAAACTTTGTCCACAATTTTTCAATTTGATTTGTTCAAATACTGTATGTAACAGTCAATTTGTTTTACTATAATTTAAACAATTCAAATTAATTTAATATTAGCTTCTACATAAAATAAAAAATTATATATATATATATATATATATATATATATATATATATATATATATATATATATATATATATATATAAAAGTGACATTTATATCAAATCATCTAATATATAAATTTACGTGCGCGGGTGTTATACTAGTTTATGATATGATACCGTCAATCATATGAAAAATATATTTTTATTTCTTTTTATTAACATTATGTGGATTCCAAACAAACATATGAAAAATATATTTAATATATAAATTTATGTGCGCGGGTGTTATACTAGTTTATGATATGATACGGTCAATCATATGAAAAATATATTTTTATTTCTTTTTATTAACATTATGTGGATTCCAAACAAACATATGAAAAATATATTTAGTAATACTGTTTTTCATAAAAAGATATGCACCAGCCGGGAATCGAACCCGGGTCTGTACCGTGGCAGGGTACTATTCTACCACTAGACCACTTGTGCATTTGATGATTTAATGATTCTTCGATGAATTGATAACTACTGGAAATTGGGTTGCAATCGAAATATGTCTAAACAAAAAAATAGCTTTGATTCTAGACAGTTTTGAAATATTAAATTGAGAAATTATGTAAAAAAAGGGATTTCAGGGAAGTAGATCCATGGGGAAAGGATTTTCTGATTGGACATGAGAGTCCAATGCAATCCTAGCCTTGATTTGGTGGGTAAGAGGGAAAAATAATGGATTTTGAAATAAAAAACTGGAAAAATAGATGTGGAATCCCTTTCAATATCCAATCAATCCGACAAATACTTGGTATTATTCAGTAACATAAGAGCACCATTCTCGGTGCTTTTCCATCGTTCATACACTTGTCCCAAAGCTTCAATGTCAGGGTTTTATGGATAATCAAACTCAAAGCACGTTATCAAATTCGTAACTGTTTTTTACTGCAACAACAATTACTTTTATTATAATTAGGATAAAAAAATATAATTACAGTTAATTTGTGAGAAAAAGTAAATTTAATGGAACTCATTTTAAAATTTTTGATAAATTATATGAATATTTTAAAAATGTAGATGAATTGTTTAATTAATTAAAAAGTGTAAAATAATATAAAAAATTAAATGAGACCCATTTAAATAACTCAAATGGGTTTGATGGATAATGATGCTCTAATGGGATATGCCGTAAATCCGTAACATAATAATTTTTAATAGATCAATTGCTTTATAAAAAAATAAATAAATAATTTTCATAAAAATAGACACGAAGTTCATAAATCTATACAAAAGGTATGGAATCTTGTTTTTGAAACATATGAATATAACTTATATAATTTTATTTTCTTTTAGTTTTTTAATGAGAATAATTGTTATATACTATTAGTGTAATGTAAAATATTTTTCACTTTCAGTGTTTCACAATTATTCACAAATGATACTTTATATTTTATTAAAAAAAATATTAAATATTCATAAAAATTTCTGTTATGATTTACTTATAGTGTACAACTTCTTTACATTTTAGTATGTATCAATTAAAAAAAATTATTAATTTTTTTCTTAATTTTATTTTCTTTTAGTTTTCTCTCTAATATTTTTATTTTATTTTTATTTTACTCTTTCTTAAGTTCTATTATTTAGTTCTGAATTACTTTATTTAACATCTTATTCAGCTTTGGCACATAAGTAATACAAATCATATTATTTTGGCTAAAATACAGTTTTTGTCCCCCTGTTTGGCAAAATTCACAGTTTTGGTCCTCCCATTTTGTTTTTTAACAGTTTTGGTCCTCCACCCCTCACTGTTCATGTATTGTTCATGTACGGATATGTACTGTTCATGTACGGACCAAATACTGTTCATCATTTTTTGGGTCAAAATTGGGGTGGAGGACCAAAATTGTTAAAAAAAAATGGGAGACAAAAACCGTGAATTTTGACAAACAAAAAGACCAAAACTGTATTTTAGCCTATTATTTTTCATGTATGACTTTTTTGGACAAATACTGGTTTTTTTTCTTTCTTTTTTTTCTCAACTGTTGTAGATAACGGTCCAATTGTAGGACTTTGAATGTGTTGTCTAGCAAAATAATGGGCTCTTTGATTTTTGTTTGAGGATTCTACGTGAGTACCGATGGTTGTGGGTTGGGTTGAGTCTAATTTGATTAAATTCAATACTTGGTCCGATCGATATTATTTAGGTTAGATTGAATGTTCAACCCGTATTTTTAAGATTAAATCCGACTCAATCCAACTTGTTCATCAATAGATTGGGTTGAATTGGGTTCGTGGATAATCCACTAAATATAATTTTCAAATTCTAAATAAAATATATCAATTTAATAAACATATTTATATTACAAAAACATTAAAAATCATAAACTTTTAGTATTCAATTTGAATAAAATTTATTGGTTAATATCTAAAAAATCTTTTTTAAAGTATAATTTAAAAGGGAAGACACCTCTCTCTTTAAATAAATAAAATTAATCTCTCAAATTTGATTTAGACTTAGATTTTTATAATTAATAAAAACTATAATTATATTTTAAAAAATATATGCATTGTAAGAATTATGCTAGATAATTTATAAATAAAATAAAATAAAAATAGTGTGACATATCAATGGGATGGGTTTGTGGGTTTAAAACTTCAAACCTGTTATCCGAAGCAAATACCAATGGATTTGAATGGATTGGTTTGGGTTGAACCCGTATATGATTGGGTTGGGTAAAAATAAGAGTTGGGTTGGGTTGAGTGAGTGGGTTCACGGGTTGGCTCATACCCATGAACACCTCTACTACCTGCTACTCCACACATATATTTGACATTTTCTAATTATGGAAAAATTCTATTTTTTTTCTTTAAATTTTTTTGAAAATTATAAATTTTATAGGTGTATATTGAAAATTTCGTAAATTTTAGAAAATTCATTTTTTGACAGGAAATATCGAAATTTCTAAAAAAAAATACCAGAAATTTCATTTTTTTTTACACTACCACCAATTTTGAATGTGTTATCAATTAGACGTCTTAAATGAGTACTATCTTTATTCAGTTGTGTCGTTTCACAAGCTTTGTCGTTCTCTTTTCCTTCCCTATAATTTTCGCTCTGATTCGCATTACTTCTATTCATACATGTAAAAACCTTACTATTAAGAACTTTGTTCTCGCCATTCCTAGTCCATATAGCTCTTTTTAGCTTTATAGTAATCATATCCACTGCACTTTTGCAGTCAATGTGAATCTCCAAATATTTAGTATTTATCTACTTCGTCAAATTTGCCATGTTCAACACAACTTGATACTTCGCCATAACAAGATTGTTGAAACCCCTTTGATTCTAGGTCGTCGTATCAATGGTTTCATCGTGCACATTTCTGATCCACTCTTTCATGTTCCATTTCCCTTAATCGCGGGATTCACGTCAGTATTGGCGATGATCTTCATCTCTTATCAGGTATTTGATAGTCAGCTTTTATTGTTTGGATGTTATTATTTGGCTTAAATAGTCATGTGGTTCCTGTAAGTTAGCACATTTTTTAATTTAGTCTCAGTATTTTTTATTTTGGTGTGACTTCCTATATCTCACTTTTGTGTTATTTTTAGTCTCTGACGTTAGATTTCTGTTAAAAAAACTGACTGGACAGACGATGCTGACGTGGAAAATAAGAAACGCATAATCTTTCAAAAAATGGCTTTATGGAGTTTCAAACCATAGACCTTTTGGTTATAGCAAACACAACTTTCCACGAAGTCATTTGCTTCCTTTGGTTTACTTTTATAATGCATATGTATATAACATTAATATTGCGTTCTCTTTGCAACTAATATTGCGACTAATACTGCAACTTATAATTGAAATATTGATATAATTAATTAACCACAACTATTTTATTAAAATAAACTATTAAAATGAACTATTATTTCATATTAATAGTTTAATAAGCTATTTCATTAATTTATTTTATACTATGAAATAATGTTAATATTATTAAATAGTTTATCAAATATTTCAACTATTTCGCTTATTAAATATTGGGTTAATAGTCATTTACCCCCCTGCAATATAGGCAAGTTTTAATTTACCCCCCTTTAAAAAAAGAATTTTGGATTATCCCCTGAAATTTTGGGGTACCCCCTAAGCGTGTAAAAATCAGGGGGGTAAATAAAAAAAAATATTTTATAGGGGTAATTTTTCTACCTGGGGGGCAAAAGACTTAGAATTTTAAAATTTCAGGGGGGTAATCCAAAAAACTTTTTTTAAAGGGGGGGTAAATCAAAACTCGCCTATATTGCAGGGGGTAAATGACTATTAACCCTTAAATATTTATTCTATTAAATAATTATTTTATTAAATATTAAATATTTAGTTTATTAGTAAATTATATAAATATTTAGTTTATAAGTTATACAAATATTATCAAATAATATTAATATTTAGGAAATAATATTAATATTATTAAATAATTTATTAAATATTTTAACTATTTAGAGTATTAAATATTTTAACTATTTAGTGTGTTAAATATTTTAACTATGTAGTTTATTAAATATTTATTCTATTATTTATTTTATACTATTATTATTAATATGGAATAATATTAATATGAAATATTTAAATAATATTTAGTTCAAATAATATACTACGAAATAATATTTGTTGAAATAATATTATTAAATAAAATTTAGTTGAAATAATATTTAGTTTAAATAATATTTTATACTATGAAACAATATTAATATAAATAGTTATAAAATAAATAGTATTAATCGTTAAATAATATTTTATACTATAAAATAATAGTATTAATAGTTATATAAATATTAATAGTTAAAATAATAAAAATATTAATATTAATAGTATAAAATAAATATTATTTATTTATACTATTTTATAATATTTATATTATTTTAGTACTATTAAAATTTACATTATTGATTTTATATTGGACGAATATTAATATTATTTATTTTATACTATTTAGTAATTATTTAATATTATATTATAATGATATTTTTATTGATATTATGAAATAATATTAATATTATTAAATATTTTTCTAAATATTTCAACAATTTAGTTTATTAAATATTTACTCTATTAAATAATCTATTATATATTAAATATTTAGTCTATTAATCATTATTTTATTAAATATTAAATAAACTTTTTAATAGTTAGTCTATAGATAATTGATATTAATATTTAATAAAGTAGTTGAAATATTAAATATTAAATAATTAATGAAATAGTCTATTAAATACTACTAAATAGTTTATTTTATTTCAACTATTTTAAATAATTAGTCAATTATTAATGATATTAAATATACTAAATTGTTTATTTTATTTCAACTATTTTATTTATTAAATAATTATTTTATGAAATATATAACTACTTAATACTTTAATTATTAGTTTATTTAAATATTATTTAATAATTGAAATATTTATTAAAGTAATTGTTTAATATAAACTATTTAATGATATGAAAAACTAAACTATTTAATAAATTATTTTTGTAATCCTGAAGCAGTTATGTAATATATATATTTGTGTTGCAATGATATAAACAAAATGAATGTTGGCCTAGTGGTCGAAGAGTATCCTATTGTTTACTGTAAAAATTAGTAGACAACTGCTGGTCTTCCAAATCAATAAGGGATTGAGATACTTGCAGGATCGACTATACTAAATCCTAAGACATGTAACTTTTAAGAATTTCAAAGAAAGTAAAGTGCAGAACTTAATCAAAAAGTAAGTAAATGCATTAAAAATAACTTGGGCGAAAAAGAAGATAAACTTGAATTGAAATGTAAAAGTATGGTGTTTACATCAAACATACATTTTCTCAACACACTCTTTTTTCTGCACACGAGTACTTTGAGTAATTTAGAGACTTTGTACAACTTTGAGCACACACAATCCTATCACTAAGACTGCCTATTTATAATGAATTGAAATAACTGCTTTTAACAGCATTTCTCTTAAATTAATACAAGTGGCGCTCGACATGTCTTCGATTCTCCAGCATACTCCACGTGTCTTTGTTTAAAAATTGGATAAGGACAATATTCCCTCCTTGATTCAAATTCAAAACTCAAGTCGAAAACATCATCTGTAACACTTCGTCAAAACAACAATTCCATACTTAGAAACTTTTCCAAAGTCAACCTAGTCATCATCCTTTCGTAAGGAATGATTTCGACTAAGCATCCATCATCGAACTTGCCTAGTCGAAATGCATCATAACTTGGCAAAAATTTCCATTTCTTCATTTGTCACATGAATCAAACTAGACGTCGAAATTGAGAGCAAACAAATTACCCCCAAAAAATGTTCATTTCGACATCTAATAGAGGAAAATATATTTTTTGATTGCATGATTCGACGCCATGGACAATTCGAGGTTGTGAACTGTTCACATGACTCAGCAAAATTATGACGTCAGGGTCATCATGACACCTTTTCTGAAACATCTCTTCACTCTCGTGCCTAAATCCTTTTAATCATCACGTTTCTATCCCCTAGGAGATCGTGGGTCAGAAACTTAACTTCCATCGTCTAATCACATCGCCTCCATGCAACGTGTCTCCCACGATCTTGTCACCATTAATGAGGTACAATGATCGTGCATAGCAACCGTTTCGCCTCAACTCACCTATAAAAGGGAAAAGGTTACCATTTTTCACTTTTCTTTTCACTCCCTGAATTTCTGAAACCAAATCATCTTCCCAACGTCTTCTTTCTCCAAACTTTCTTCACATATCCACTGCAACAATGGCTTCCATTCAAACAACCTCCAAAGAAACCAACAAGAAAGCACAAGATTCTAAGAAGTCAAAAGAGCTTGCTCCAGTTCATAAGGTGTTAGGTCCAAAGGTGGTTGGGAATCAACAATATGCTTCAGAACCTCCAAATGAAGAAGAGAAACGTCGGATATATAAATCCCAGGTATTGATTCCTATTCTTGTATCTAGTAAGACCCTTGCCATGCTAGGTCCGTTGCCTGATTTAAATGCTGATCCTGTTATAATTAGGGAATTTTTCCCAGCCTATCAGCGCTATAAACCCATAGCAAATGGCTTAAGACCTAGGACTGATCAGGAAGTTATGATTGATGAAAAATCCAAGTTAGATGGCCAAGGTTCACCTTCGACCATAGCCTCTAGGGACCCTATAAACTTAGAATTTATGAACACTAGTTCTAGGGTTTTCAGATCCTGTCCTTTGTCGAAAGATCCTTCCGACTATCTAGCTTGGCTAGAAAAAATAAAAAAGTTCAAGTCCCAAGTTTGGAAGAAAATGGGCATTTATGACCTCATCCAACTGTCGAAAGTAGGACCAGGTTATTGTCCTTCAATGGTCATCGCCTCCCTCTACTTCTGGGACAATACCTATAACAATTTCCATCTCCCTTGTGGAATGGTCACCCCAACCTTGTTCGACATTGCTGCCATCACTAGCTTGAAACCGACTAGCGTAGATTATGACCCCAACATTTTAGCTGATGACTCAATAGGTTTCGATACCAGCAAAGCAGCCTTCACCACCTACATCGCCTACTACCACGAAAAGGAAACCAAATAGGTTTCGAACCAAGAGCACGTCGCCTTCTTGGCTCTATGGCTCTCACGCTGTGTTTTTTGTTCAAGATCTCTTCAAGTGGCAAAGAGGTATTTGACCATGGCGAACCAATTGCACGCTAGTCACGACCTTTGCCTTAGCGAAATCATTTTGGCGAACCTATATGAATCCCTTGGCGAAGGCGTCACGGTGTTGAAGACGATCAAGACGAAAGGAATTTGCTCCTTTCTGGACCTTTCTGGCTACTCTAACTATGGCTGAATGCCTTTTTTGAATCATCGTTTCCTGGTCAAAACCCTGTCAACGAAGCCTCTATAAAAGATAGAAGAGTTGAAGGAACACGACTTGCGCTGTTGACTCCTAATGATGAGGGAGTGAGTGTTCAGCATACCTTTACCAGTTATCTGATGATGTTCGCAAAACCCTACAATTTTCTCCTAACATGGCCCCTTTTGCTAACAGGAAAGTAGGCCCTGCATGGCTTACAAGACAATTTCCTCCTGAGTCGAAGGAATATGAAGGAGAATCTCTCGATGTCTGAAAGTCTTTCCTTACAACACGATTATTATCCTCGAGACTCAACCCTTCCAAACTTCGAATCTCACTCATCAACTATCAACCAAACCTTATCTCTCGACAATTTGGTTTGATCCATATTACCCCTAGACCTCTCTTTCCAAGAAAGGGCTCACTGATTCATTACAACATGGTGCATAACGAAACAGAGTGTGCCAAGTTGCTAGCCAAATATTCTAGCCTGACAGAATTTAACTTTGTGGCCTTCAAACCAAACTTCCTTTGCACCAAGGAGTTCGACGATTGGTGGAGAGAATACTTCAACACAATTTTTTTTGATGTAGCCTCCTTCAACCTTCAACTAACTAGAGCTTTTTCCCTTATACTGGACAAAGTGAAGAAAGGTACTTCAAGACACATTAAGGAGATCCAAGCATTCCAGAAATACTTTGAAACTGCCTACAGGCCAAATGAACTTAGTCGAACCATTAGCAAAGCAGCAATAACTTTAAAAGAAAAATTTAGTAAGAAATTAGAGGATTTAAAACTTCCTTCGTACGTTCGACCTGATCCACGCTACGAGGTACCTTTTAATCTTTATCCTCCAAAATTCCCTCGAATGCAAACTGCTGATTTTGGCGTGGCTTTTAGCCCTCCATTTCTAGACTGGTTCGTTTGTGGGAATTTTATGAAAAATCATCGCCATGATTATAAAAAACGTGCTCAGCGAGTGATTCCGACATCTCCTCAAACGAATCATGATTATAAAAGTTCAAAACGAAGAAGAAATTTGTGTACCTCAGGATTCTCAGGACAATTTCAAAGGCCACCTTCATTTGGCATAGAACACGTTCGCGTAGAGTCTCCGATATATGAAGGTGTGGAATGGGAGGTTTTTTGACATCTCCTCTTTTCCTTTCATATATATTCTTCTTTTTCTTATATTAACTGCATTACTTTTCTTTAGCAGCCATAAGGATCCCATCCAAGAAAGCCACTCCTGTCGAGAAAGAAACCAACGAAGAAGAAGAAGATGATAACACCAAGAAACCTATATAAAAGGTAAATTTTTTACTTATCATTTCTTTTTTATTTTTTCTTATATATTGCCTTCTCAAATTATCATAAAAAATATGATATTACTTTTATTATTTGAAGGTAAGTCGGAAACCTCTTCTGACACCTAAAAAGAGAAAACAAAAGGATCCTGAGGTTCATCTGATTGAATCTGATGACGGGGATGCTTCGCCAGACCAAACACAACACCTAAAAAAAAAGAAGAAGAAACAAATGAAGATCACTGATGTAAGTTTTCGCCCACAACAAAAACCCACCAAAGCACCTGTAACGAAACCTCATACTTTGAAGGTAGTCGAAACTGATGCCACACCTGTTGGACAAGGACAAATCGACCAAAAAAACCTGATCAGGTTGAGCGTGATAACTCTAGCCCTAAGACTGAGAATCCTGAGGTACACAAATTTCTTCTTCGTTTTGAACTTTTATAATTTTCTTCGATTAACCCATTTTGATTTCTTTTTCCAGACTGCTAAAGATGATCAAGGGCGTCTAATGGTACAACAAATCATTCCGACCACCAGCAGCGAACCTACCTACCATCCAACGAGCCCTTCCAGAACTTCCCCCAGGGATTCCACAAAAGGATCCACTGACGAAGTGAGCTAACTTACTGATGTTCAAGAGAAAACACCACCAGGAGCCGCCACTAAGCTTTCACACACCAACGAACCTGAATAACAAACAAGCGTAGCCAGGGAAGAAGTTATAGCTGACATCACATGAGATACTGAAATTCCCTCCGCAGAATAAGATGTCGAAGATAAATCTGAAGATAAGTCTCCAATCTTTCAACAGAACAGCAGCAACGAAAAGGGTGAGAAGGATGAAGGAGAGGAGGAAGATGATTTTGAACATGAAATTATAGTGGAAGACGAAAAAGAAGAGAAGAAACAAGAAGATCAATCAAAAACCAACCCTGCTTCGACTGGAACAAACTTTACCAGTCTTTCACACAAAGAACTAGAATCACTGAAGGTACAAAGGCCGCTGGAGTACTTGAAAGCCATGATTAGCTCCAGACACAACTTTGGTGATAAAAGTACCAGTACTTCGACTGCCTCAGGTAACCAATCGATTGGAAAACTTGAGGAGGACTTGCTTCCTCAAATCAAAGAGCAAATTTTCCACGTGGACTTATTCCAACTCTTGGAAAATGATGCTTCTGCCCATTTTGGGCTTAAGAAACTCTTGAAGCAAGTCAATGTTTTGGAGGTTTCTCCTGAAGTTGCTGATGTCATCATGGAACTGGGCACATTGATCGACCTTGTTGTTGCTGATCTAAATCGTCTTCGAGATTTCTTAAGCATAATTATCAACAAGTTGGAGACCCAGCTGGTCGAATAGGACACAACCTCTGAATATACTACCAAAGTTTCAAACTTGGAAAAGATCTCTGAGCATAATAAACAGAAAATCGAAAGTTATGACAAAAATGTCAAAGAATGGGAAAAGTAAATCAAGATTCTGCAAAGCAAAATCTCTCAGGCCAAGCAACGTAAAAATGAGCTTCTCCAGTCTAACCAAGAAGAGGTGGCCAAAGAACTCAAAGTTGGAATGTATCATGTCGACAGAGCCCAGTATCTTGGAAAGGAAATCGAAACCCTCTCAATTAACAAAGCTCTCTGCGAACGTCGCTTGATGCTTCAGAAGTCCAAATATGAAAGGATGAAGAGCTCTTTCCCATTCTGAACTGAATTATTAAATTTTATTTCCTTTTTGGTTGTAATTAGTCCTTTGTGGCATGACTTGTAATGACTTAAGCCATTTTGGCAATACTTATCTACCATGTTGGCTTCGACCATTTTGTATGTGATTATTCTTTTTCTATTTTTATCTCTTGGAGTGCACGTTTATATTTAATCAAATGTTTTCCATTCACTCTCAAGACCCTTTTATCCTCGCTTAATTCTTCAATCTCATATGCGCCGTTAGAGTATACTTGAATAACTTAAAAGAGACCTTCCCATTTAGGGGACCATTTCCCCAAAGTCCTATCTTTTCGATCCATAGGAAGGATTACTTTCCAAACCAAATCTTCCGGAAGAAATGCTTTAACTTTAACTTTTTTGTTATAAGACTTCTCTATTCTTTTTTTTTGTCTTTTTAGTAATTCCAAGGCTTTTAGCCTCTCTTCATCCAGATCTACTTATTCTTCTAACATCATATTCCAATACATTTCTGATGGAATTTCATGATGTCTTTGAATTCTTGTTGATTGCAAATAAATTTCCACTGGTAAAACTGCATCATGGCCAAATGTCAATCGAAAAGGAGTCGTATTAGTAGCCTCCTTAGGGGATGTTCGACATGCCCAGAGGACTTGGTCTAAAGTATTATCCCAGTTTCTAGGCTTTTTTTCCCACATGCTTCTTAATCAAAGCAATGACAACCTTATTTGCTGCCTCAACTTGGCCATTAGTTTGAGCGTAGTAAGGTGTAGATGTTAACAGTTTGAAACCCGTTTCCTTAGCAAACTCTTGTATCTTTTGACCAGTAAGTACCAATCCTTGGTCTGTTGTAATAGTTTCTAGAATTCCATACCTGTAGATGATGTTTATCTTGATGAATTCGATCACATCCTCTTGGTCAACGTTCGTCAGTGGTACAACTTCGATCCAGTTTGTAAAATAGTCAATACTGATGCGCGTCGAGGACACTAACATGACCGTCGAGCTTAGAATGCAAGTATACAGCTGCTCGCGTAGTTTTAATTAAGATTGTCGAACCCACAGGGAAGGGATAATCAAACTAATGCAATCTAAGTTGCAGTGTAAAGCTAAGGCTAAGAGTTTACGGAATTCAGACAAAAAGGGAAAAATTACTAATTCTAGAGGTTTTAAGAAATAATACTAAAATCGAGTCAGGAATGTGGTTTCCGCGTACCTAAAGGACTTGTAGAAATTGTTGAAACTGTAATACAACAGCAAGCAAAAACATTTAAGTAACCAAGTTTTATCGTCTCCACATGGATCAGTGCGAGGGAAAGAATGCCATTCGACAGTATCTACGTTTCTAAGCTCATGGTTCAAAAGTTTTGGTTTAAAAGATTTAAGGAACCAAAATTAAATGCAGAAAATGTAAAGACGAAAATATAAAGTAAAGACTGAATTATAAACGGAGCCTTGTTGGAATTGGATCTCATCAATTGATAACACATGCATTCTTCTGACCAATTTCATACATAAATCAAACATTTGCATAATATCATCATGTATCACTCACGACATACATATCCTCTCGGTCCCCCATATTATGAGTGATTTTATACCGATCAATAATTGCTCTCGCACATCACCAATCAATACAAAGCATTTAAAGCCTACATGAATGTTAAGCCTTTATCCATTTCTGGCATCAAAATCCAACAAATATTACTATAACATCAATATCAAACCAATGAGTAATTCATATACAAAGCCAATGATCAAAATACGTACACACGTTTAACCCTTTTTACATGTGTAACCCCCAATCTATACCCCCAAACTATTAAAGCGATAAATAAAAATTCAAAATTTCATCAGAGTATATTCAAAACATTCACGGCATAGACCGAGGGGTCACATCAATTTGAAACCAAATACACATAAACCTGCCCATAAAGATATGCAACAATCGGGTAGCAATTAACAGAGGAACTTAGTTCCAACTACCCACAATTCAGATACAGAATAAAAGCGGAAAATCTGTACTGAAATCTCATATATATATATATCATGAAAATTTTGTCTGCCAAATACAATCATACACGTACAATCCCAAAATAAACATATACATATACACACAAATCACCAACGGTCTCCCTAACTACCCGGTGTCACATATCAGAGCCGACCGACAAAAGAATGAAGACCTAAGCTTCACAAAAAGACCTCCAGCAATCTAATCTGCAATGCCTCATAGAGCATTATAAAATAGCAGAAGGGTGAGAAACACAATCATAATATAATTGCATATAATTATATAATAACACAAAATTACACACGTAAAATATTCTCACCACAACGCACAACAAAATTCAAATACAACACAACACAATATATATCTCAACTCATCAATTCCAATCACGATTCCACACGAAATCAATCCATTCATGAATTATGCAAATGCACAGAGACCGACACAACGACTCTATGCAATGCATATACGGTACCATCCATCCATCATCTCAACACTAGTTCACTCAGGAACTATTGGAACCATCGCTCGTTACTTAATGTAACTCCTCGTCGGGCATACGATGTTCCCCCGTCGCTTTCAGTCCTCTTTGTATAAGGCTCACGACGTTTATGGATCGCTTTCGGTCCTCTTTGTATAAGGCTCACAATCCGATCGTTCACACCCCACACGGGCACACGATCATCTATAATCATCGCTCACACCCCACACGGGCACACGACGTTATAGCGGATTCCCTCTGGAATCGATTCGTCGCTCACACCCACTAGGGCACACGACATCACAAGAATGCATATCATGATGCTTGGCATACAATGACTCATGACATTCAAATGCACACATATATGCAATCATCTCACTCAACATTAATCATGCTTTGCAATTCAAGCCCAAAACAATTCATTTATACCATACAACAGCACGCAAATCATACCATATCCATATCAACAGCACATTGTATGATACACACCAGTTACACACAATTATAACGACAAAAGTCGACAAAACGACACTATTCCAAATTCCCGACATAATTCAATCGGCTAACAATCTCAAAATTATTATAATAAGAAAGTACAGTTCAATAGCTACTCAGCAATACCAAGAATGTTAAAAACGGATAATCGGAACACAAGTTACGGACTAAAACAGAAAAGACATCGCGAGAAAATCACATTTTGCAATTCTCCTGGCCATACGCGTATTGCCCTGAGCCATACGCGTATTGCCTTGCTCCCTCACCCATTCCATACGCGTATTGCCGAAAGTCATACGCGTATGGGCAGAGACCCATTTTTCCCAAAATTCCCATTAAAAAAATCCAATACGCGTAGTGCCCTTCTTCATACGCGTATTGTCCTAAAGTTTTACGTGTACCATTACGTAAATGGGCAGATGTCCGAGAAAATGAAGCTTCATACGCGTATTGCCCACATTTCTTCAATGCCATACGCGTATTGCCTTGACCAATACGCGTATTGCCTTGAGTGATACGCGTATGGGCAATGGAAAAATCAGAATTTTCTGCAGAATTTTCTTCTGCGTTTTCAAACCAAAATCAACCCAATTTTCACCTAAACACTAGAAAAATTACCAATACAATACCTAACAACATGTATCTATCATGTATCAACAATAAGGAACACTAAAACATGATTTCAGACACATTTGAATCAATTTCTAACACTTTCAACATTTATGGGTTTTACTCTATATTTCCATTTCAATCCAATAACAACCAAAAACATACATACATAATCATACACAAGTATATAATAATAAAGTTTCGCACCCTTACCCGATTTAATCGTGTTTAGAAAGTCGGTTGTTTCGATTTCTTCTCTTCCAAGTTTTTTCTCTCTTTCTCCTTTGTTTCTCTTTTCTTCCCTTTTTCCTTCTTCTCTTTTTCTTTCTCTCTATTTTTCTCTCTTTCTATTTTCTATTTTCTTAACTTAAGAAAAATAAAGTGAAATGCCCAAAATACCCCTACACTCAAATATCTCGCAAACGTTCCCGAAACGCGATAAAATATCACAGCATTGAAAAATAACATATTTCCAAATAAAAGTCAAAAATAAAATAATATAATAATAAAATAATCAAAACGACTCGATTAAATAAAAATACTAAAACTGGGGCGTTACAACTCTCCCCCACTTAGAAATTTTCGTCCTCGAAAATATACCTGAGACAAACAACTCTGGATACGACTCCCGCATCTGATTCTCTAACTCCCAAGTCAAATTGCCCTCAGCAGCGCCTCCCCACGCTACCTTCACAAGTGCAATATCCTTGCCCCTTAACCGCTTTAACTCGCGATCCAAAATCCTCACTGGTAACACCTCAACCGTAAGGTTCTCCCTTACCTCAACCTCATCCATCGGAATCACATGCGAAGGATCCGGAACATACTTTCGAAGCTGTGAAACATGGAACACATCGTGCAAATTCGACAGACTCGGCGGCAACGCCACCCTATAAGCCACAGCACCCACTCTCGCAGATATCTGGTAAGGACCAATAAACCGAGAAGTAAGTTTCTTCGATTTCAATGCACGACCCACACCCGTTACCGGTGTAACTCTCAAAAATACATGATCGCCCTCTTGAAACTCAAGATCTTTTCTTCTCCGATCATGATAACTCTTTTGCCTACTCTGAGAAGTCTCCATTTTCTCCCGAATAAGCTTCACTTTTTCCGTAGTCTGTTGCACCAACTCTGGTCCAACCACCGAACTCTCACCAGATTCGTGCCAACACAACGGTGTTCGACAACTTCGTCCATACAACGCTTCAAACGGCGCCATTCCAATACTCGAATGGAAACTATTATTATACGTGAATTCAATCAATGCAAGATAACTATCCCACGCACCACCTTGTTCAAGAACACAGGCTCTCAACAAATCTTCCAAAGACTGAATCGTTCTCTCCGTCTGTCCATCCGTCTGCGGATGATAAGCCGAGCTCAATCTCAATTTAGAACCCAACGCCTTCTGTAAACTTTCCCAAAATCTCGAGGTAAACCTCGGATCTCGATCCCAAAAAATGCTCAACGGAACACCATGCAATTTCACAATCACACTGATATAAATCTAAGCCAACCTCTCCAAAGTAAAACTGATGTCAATCGGAATGAAATGCGCCGATTTAGTCAATCTGTCCACCACCACCCAAATAGCATTATGCCCTCGCTAAGTATTCGGCAACCCTGTCACAAAATCCATAGAAATGCTGTCCCATTTCCACTCAGGAATATCCAACGGTTGCAACAAACCACTAGGCCTCAAATGTTCTACCTTTGATTTCTGACAAGTCAAACATGCATAAACAAACTGAGCCACATCTCTTTTCAATCCAGACCACCAGAAAATCTTCTTCAAATCTTGGTACATTTTATTAGCTCCCGGATGTATACTCAGATTACTCCGGTGTCCTTCCTCCAAAATCATCCTTTTCAACTCCGCATCATCAGGAATACAAATTCGACCTCGGAACCTCAAAACACCATTAACATCCACTTTAAAATCACTATTCGCATCTTTTTCTCCAACCAACATCAAATCCATAAATTTCACATCCAGCTTCTGTTTCTCACTAACAGTCATCAGAAAATCATTAGTTACCCTTAGCATTCCAAGCCTCACGCTATCGGACGTCACCTCACACACCAAACTCAAGTCTCTAAAAGCTTCCAAAAGCTCCCACTCCTTAACCATTAAAGCGGACATATGTAACGATTTCCGACTCAACACATCGGCTACCACATTCGCTTTACCAGGATGGTAATTCAAGCCAAAGTCGTAGTCCTTCAAAAATTCCAACCATCTCCACTGCCTCATATTTAACTCTTTCTGATCAAACAAATATTTCAAACTTTTATGATCACTAAAAACTTCGAATCTAGCACCAAAGAGATAATGCCTCCAAATTTTCAACACAAAGACCACAGCCGCTAATTCAAGATCATGAGTAGGATAATTTTTCTCATGCACTCTCAACTGCCTTGAAGCATAAGCCACGACCTTACCTTCTTGCATTAGCACCCCACCTAGACCAATCAAAGACGCATCACAATACACTATAAACGGTTCATTAGGATCAGGTAAAATCAAAATCGGAGCTGTCGTCAATCTTCTCTTCAGCTCATTAAAACTCTCCTCGCACCGAATATCCCAAATAAACGCTCGCCCTTTACAAGTCAACTGGGTCAAAGGAAGTGCTAGCTTAGAAAAACCTTCAATGAACCGTCGATAATATCCGTCCAAACCCAAAAAGCTTCGAATTTCAGTAACGGATCTCGGAGCCTCCCATTGTAGAACTGCTTCTACTTTAGATGGATCCACATAAATACCATTACCTGAAATCACGTGCCCAAGAAATCTCACCTCCAACAACCAGAACTCACACTTGGACAATTTGGCAAAAAGCTTTCTTTCTTTCAAAACCTGCAAAACAATACGCAAATGCTTCGCATGCTCCTCCCGAGACTTAGAATAAATCAAGATATCATCAATGAACATAACAACAAAACGGTCCAAATGCTCGTGGAAAATACGATTCATGTATTCCATAAACACACCTGGCGCATTAGAAACCCCGAACGGCATCACAGAATATTCATAATGACCGTAACGTGTCCTAAAAGCCGTCTTCTGAATATCTTCCTCTTTCACCCTAATCTGATGATACCCTGACCTCAAGTCAATCTTACTAAACACACAAGCACCTACCAACTGGTCCATCAAATCATCAATTCTTGGAAGAGGATACTTATTCTTAATCGTCACCTTATTCAACTGCTTCTTTAACTCAACCAACTCAGATGCCGACATACGATAAGGTGCCATAGAAACAGGTCTAGTACCAGGAACTAGATCTATAGAAAACTCCACCTCTCTCTCTCTGGCGGCAAGTCTGAAATATCCTCGGGAAACACTTCCGGAAATTCACACACAACAGGAAACACATCAAGTGAAACTTGACTATCCACAGTCAATGATGCAAACAACCCAAACAACTGAGCTTCATCCGCCAAAAGTCTCTTCAACTCTTTGGTAGATAAGAAACTCGAGTCTTCGTCTTCCTCAAGAGAAGGAAACCTTACTAGCTTATGATAACAATCAATATGAACCCTATTGAACTGCAACCAATTCATTCTCAGAACCACATCTAAACCCTCCAACGGCAAACACACCAAATCCATCTCAAAGTCTTTACCATAAATGGTCAAAGGACAGCTTAAACAAACCAAAGAAGTAGTTACTGACCCCATTGCTGGAGTATCAATAACCATCTCTCCACCCATCTAAGACAATACAAGATTCAAACGCTTCGCGCACTCAGACGAAATAAATGAATGAGTCGCTCCAGTATCAATAATAGCAACTAAAGGAGTACTATTAATAAAACAAGTACCTCTGATCAGACGGTCTGCACTTCAAGTCTGAGTTCCTGCCAAGGTAAAAACTTTCCCACCAGCTGGAGCTTGCTTTGGTTTCAGACACTTTGTACTAATATGACCAGGTTCACCACAGTTGAAACACTTCACCACATTCTTCCTTGCACAATCAGCTGCGACATGTCCTAAACCTCCACAATTAGAACACTTCCTCAAATCCTTCCTATATTCGGACTGACGATGTCCCACATCACCACATCTATAACATCTCAGAGGACTAGACATTCCTCCTCCACTTGACCTTCTCTCAAAATTCCCCCTTTGTTTACCCTTATCAGCTGGTGTTACATAAGGACCACTGCGAAATGGTTGCTTCCCTTTCCTCTCATTCACACTCTTATAGTGAGTAGAACGAGCTTTACTATCCTCCTCATAAATCCTACAACAATCCACCAAATCAGAAAACCTTCTAATCCTTTGGTAACCGATTGCCTGCTTTATCTCAGGACGCAATCCGTTCTCAAACTTCACGCACTTAGAAAATTCCGCAGTCGCTTCGGCATAATGTGGATAAAATTGCACAAGCTCCACAAACTTAGCAGTATAATCAACAACAGACATATTACCTTATTTTAATTCCAAGAACTCAATTTCCTTCTTTCCTCTTACATCTTCAGGAAAATACTTCCTCAGAAACTCAATGCTAAACACAGACCAAGTGATCTCTTCCTCTGCAGCTTCCAACACATGACGTGTACTAACCCACCAATCATCAGCTTCTTCCAGTAACATGTGAGTACCCAGTCTCACCTTCTGATCCTCAGCACAATCCATCACTCGGAAGATTCTTTCAATCTCTTTCAGCCATATCTGTGCACCATCAGGATCATATCTTCCTTTGACGATAGGCGGTTTGTTCTTCCTGAACTCATCATTACCTGCAGCATTAGGCGCACCCTGCACAGCCCGAGCCATAGCTTGCATAGCAGCAGCCAAAGCAGCGTCATTCCTACCAGCCATATTCTGTTCATTTCCAATAACAGCAACTATGGTTAAACAAACAGCTCATCCAAACACCAAGACCGACAAGGACTGACACAAACTGACACGGACTGGCTCTGATACCACTTAATGTAACACCCCCAATCTATACCCCCAAGCTATTAAAGCCATAAATAAAAATTCAAAATTTCATCAGAGTATATTCAAAACATTCACGGCATAGACCGAGGGGTCACATCAATTTGAAACCAAATACACATAAACCTGCCCATAAAGATATGCAACAATCAGGTAGCAATTAACAGAGGAACTTAGTTCCTACTACCCACAATTCAGATACAGAATAAAAGCGGAAAATCTGTACTGAAATCTCATATATATATATATATATATATATCATGAAAAGTTTGTCTGCCAAATACAATCATACACGTACAATCCCAAAAGAAACATATACATATACACACAAATCACCAACGGTCTCCCTAACTACCCGGTGTCACATATTAGAGCCGACTGACAAAAGAATGAAGACCTAAGCTTCACAAAAAGACCTCCAGCAATCTAATCTACAATGCCTCATAGAGCATTATAAAACAGCAGAAGAGTGAGAAACACAATCATAATATAATTGCATATAATTATATAATAACACAAAATTACACACGTAAAATATTCTCACCACAACGCACAACAGAATTCAAATACAACACAACACAATATATATCTCAACTCATCAATTCCAATCACGATTCCACACAAAATCAATCCATTCATGAATTATGCAAATGCACAAAGACCGACACAACGATTCTATGCAATGCATATGCGGTACCATCCATCCATCATCTCAACACTAGTTCACTCAGGAATTATTGGAACCATCGCTCGTTACTTAATGTAACTCCCCGTCGGGCATACGATGTTCCCCCGTCCCTTTCGGTCCTCTTTGTATAAGGCTCACGACGTTTATGGATCGCTTTCGGTCCTCTTTATATAAGGCTCACGATCCGATCGCTCACACCCCACACAGGCACACGATGGTCTATAATCATCGCTCACACCCTACACGGGCACACGACATTATAGCGGATTCCCTCTGGAATCGATTCGTCGCTCACACCCACTAGGGCACACGACATCACAAGAATGCATATCATGATGCTTGGCATACAATGACTCATGACATTCAAATGCACACATATATGCAATCATCTCACTCAACATTAATCATGCTTTGCAATTCAAGCCCAAAACAATGCATTTATACCATACAACAACATGCAAATCATACCATATCCATATCAACCGCACATTGCATGATACACACCAGTTACACACAATTATAACGACAAAATTCGACAAAACGACACTATTCCAAATTCCCGACATAATTAAATCGGCTAACAATCTCAAAATTATTATAATAAGAAAGTACAGTTCAATAGCTACTCAACGATACCTAGAATGTTAAAAACGGATAATCGGAACACAAGTTATGAACTAAAACAGAAAAGACATCGCGAAAAAATCACATTTTGCAATTCTCCTGGCCATACGCGTATTGCCCTGAGCCATACGCCTATTGCTCTGCTCCCTCGCCCATTCCATATGCGTATTGCCCAAAGTCATACGCGTATGGGCAGAGACCCATTTTCCCCAAAATTCCCATTAAAAAAATCCAATACGCGTAGTGCCCTTCTTCATACGCGTATTGTCCTAAAGTTTTACGCGTACCATTACGCAAATGGGTAGATGGCCGAGAAAATGTAGCTCCATACGCGTATTGCCCACATTTCTTTAATGCCATACGCGTATTGCCTTGACCAATACGCGTATTGCCTTGAGTGATACGCGTATGGGCAGTGGAAAAATCAGAATTTTCTTATGCGTTTTCAAACCAAAATCAACCCAATTTTCACCTAAACACCAGAAAAATTACCAATACAATGCCTAATAACATATATCTATCATGTATCAATAATAAGGAACACTAAAACATGATTTCAGACACATTTGAATCAATTTCTAACACTTTCAACATTTATGGGTTTTACTCTATATTTCCATTTCAATCCAATAACATACATACATAATCATGCACAAGTATATAATAATCAAGTTTCGCACCCTTACCTGATTTAATCGTGTTTAGAAAGTCGATTGTTTCGATTTCTTCTCTTCCAAGCTTTTTCTCTCTTTCTCCTTTCTTTCTCTTTTCTTCCCTTTTTCCTTCTTCTCTTTTTCTTTCTCTCTATTTTTCTCTCTTTCTATTTTCTATTTTCTTAACTTAAGAAAAATAAAGTGAAATGCCCAAAATACCCCTACACTCAAATATCTCGCAAACGTTCCCGAAACGCGATAAAATATCACAGCATTGAAAAATAACATATTTCCAAATAAAAGTTGAAAATAAAATAATATAATAATAAAATAATCAAAACGACTCGATTAAATAAAAATACTAAAACTGGGGCGTTACAACATGCATTCAACTAATTTTCCAAATGAATGTGAACATCGTTCTTCATCATTATTCTCACGCACCCTCACGATACCGTTCGTCAAGCAATATCGCGGTCTCTTATTGCATTAATTACTAGAAGCTATTCAAACTAACAATCAACACAATGCTAAAAAGCTGAGATGCAAATGAATATCAAATCACAAACCCATGTCAAAAGCTTGCTCAATGATAGATGAAAATCTAAGATCACGGATTTGAAATAGGTTTTGTCAAGACCAACAAATAAGCAATCAAAGACAACAAACAATAGAGAATCAAAACTAGTTCACAAACATAGATTAGATGAAATACAATAGGTATCAAAAGATTACATCCTTTCCCAACAAGAAATCAAAGATCCTACCTTTTCTCCCTTGAAATAAAGAGATATAAATTCTGATCTTCAAATTACAAGTTATGATATTTCTCTCAAGTTTCTATGTTGATAATAACCTAAAAAGTGTGAAAAATCTATTTATAATGCAATCAGAAATTTCACAGTTCGCAAAGCGAACCTTTCATTCGCACAACGAATGTCAAAAATAGGCACCTGAGGTGCCTCTGATAAGCTTAAACCGCCACTTAATTTTTGTGAGTTCGCAATACGAAGGAATGTTTGCAATGCGAAGGAATGTTCGCAAAGCAAACACTCGCTTTCCAGTTCGCAAAGCGAACTTTAGCTCCTTTTTCCTCTGCCATAATTCTGGGACCATTCGCTGGGACCTCGCTAGCCTTCGCAAAGCGAACATTCGCTAGCTAATTTGCAATGCGAATTTCTTGAAGTTTTCCTCTGTTCTTTGGCAGCTTGCACCACTTTCTTATGTCTTACAACTTTGATCATTTATGCCTTTTACTGCACAATAGCACACACATTACAAGCACCAAAGGTATATTCTCAAGGTTAGAAGAACAACAACAATCATTAGTAAAACTAATGAAAACATGAGAAAAGAGAAGAAAAAGTGCAAAGAAAGATATGTCATTTTTAGGTAAAATCTGCACATAACAGAAATCAGGTGCTAATTACGACTACACTTCGTTCCGTAGGAAATACTAACTTAAAGACTCTGCCTCACACTCTCGCGCTATTGACATAAGCCACGCTTAACAACCATAGGACTTTGCTCTCGCTCGCCCATTTTAATTGAAAAGTGTATTTTGGAAGTTAGTGAAATCCTAAACGATGCCTAAAGCACTCTCGCTATTTTTAGGATCGATGCCTAGTTTCTACTATCCGTTCTTTCCCCACACTCTCAAGCTATTGGTCTGAACTTAATTTATCCCTCACTTTCGTGTCGGAATAATAGATCAATAAAATATAGAAACATAAACCAAAACTAGCATGCAATCACATAAAGTCGTGCCTATATTTTCTACAGAGTCCCATCGGTGACGACGGTCCTCACACGCCGAACTCAAACAGAATTTAGCAAAACATTTCGACGTTTATAACATACATGATCATGGTGAAACACATAGCATAATCAAAATAGAAAGTAAATTGCAAAATGAAAGTAATAAAAACCTGTAAAGAAAATACTGAATTAAATTGAAACGAAAGTGTCGGAGCCTTGTTCGAAATCACGATTACAACATCAAAGAAATACAAAGAAATTTGCGATAATTCCTCGATGTGAGTAATTGTCGCTTTGAAAGTAAATTTATGCCTTAACAGAATTCGACAGAGCTTCTGCGTCTAAAATCGGATATCTAATACACAAGTGGAAGGGCCTATATATAGAGAAAAATCCCAAGGGCAACTGCCAAAATATGCAAAGAAGAGTGGAGGAAAAATGGCCCATTAAAACTGCCCATGACAGTTGCAGTTTTGAATTTTTGTAACTGCGCAGCCATGGCGCTCGCCACCAGGCCATGGCGTTCGCCATGGTCCTGGCATTTTTAATAGATGTGGCATGCTTCTCATGGCGAACTCCATCTGGGGATGGCGAATGCCATATTAGTAGGAACCAGAATTCTGCACTTCTTTGCTGAATTTTCTTCTTTCTTTGCTCTTTTTCGATCTTGCGCCTGATTTCTCCACAGACGAAGCTATCAACTGCAAAACACATAAAACACGATTAAATGCTAATAAAACTCAAATAAAATGAACGAAACAAATGCTTAATGAGCCATAAAATACGATACGATTTCTCGTTATCAAACTCCCCCACACTAAGACTTTTGCTTGTCCTCAAGCAAACTCCCAACATAATTAAAACAGTAAGTGCAGCATCCGAAATCAAAACACGACACGACAATAAAAACCAAGCACAGCTAATAGGCTATTGTTCGAAGATAGGTACTAGACTTCGACAAATGAGGATACCGCGATGTCACACATCCGCACTTGCAGACCAAGACTCCCCCCTATGCAATACTAATCCAAAGCGTACCATTATAACTCGACCTATATTCCTTGTCTCTTTTTCCCTCTCTTTCATTCTCGCGCGATCAAATTAAGCCCGGTATCCCTACACTTCCATGGTAAGTGAACTTGTTAGTGTTTATGATCTCGATTTTTCAACTTTTTGTATCATTACTTCTTTTCTTTTTCTTTTCTTTTTCGAATTTCCAGAATCCGATCCGTTGGGCTAAATGGCCGGGTGAGGGCCACCTAACTTAGAAGGAATTAAATCCTTTCATTCGCTTTTCTACAATAAAGCTCAAATGAAACTATTATCAAATTTTTTTTTCAAGATCACCACATATTTGCATCGGTTCATTACTTAGCATGTGTTTTTGGGATGGTGTTGACCGCTAACATAAACTACTCAAGAGACTACTATAGAAACTTGGAAATCAAGGTCTCGGCATAATAGTTATTAAGATCGGTACCGAATACTTAGGGAGTCCAGGGTGCTAAAATGGTACCGACAATGTCAATACTTTCCCAAGTCTAAGTAACAAAGCCTAAAGGTGAAAATATGTCATTCAATAGATTCGGATGAAAAAAATTTTCGCCGGGGCTGCTTGTTATCAATCTTAGGGGAGTTTTTCTAACGAAAGGAAAATGTAAAGTATAATAAGACTCGATTACGCATACACGACTCGACATAAAAGAAACAAACTAAAAAGCATAGAAATAACATGAAAATAACAAAAAACAAAGCAATTAAAACTCCTCCCCCACACTTGAACTAAACATTGTCCCCAATGTTTTCGTACAAGGTGAAAAAAGAGTGGAAGATCCTGGAATGATCAATGAGGATGGCCTCGGCCGCGATGTAGTCCAATCCCTCTGGCAGCTAACCGGTTAGGAATATGCTGAACATACTCCCTCAAAGAGGTAACCTGCATCCTCATGCTCTCCATATGGTCAGCAAGATCTTCCATGTCATGCTCAATACGCCCTGCAAAATCAACATGCTGTTGGTTGGCAAGATCAACAGCGACTCGGATATCCTCCTGCTGGCGCTGTAAGTTCTGGAGCAGCAAGTCATGCTCCGCCTCTCTGTCATTCTGATACCGCAATTCAGAAAAAATATTGTCCAAGCTGGATCGGATAGCAACATAGTCGTACTCCTCACGAGGCTGGTAGGTGCCTGAAAATTTATCAGAAACAGTGGGTGCGGCGTGTGCTATGTGCGCCCTGTGACTTGGACCTAGAATGTCTGCATTGGCATGGGGGCCAGGCTGGTGTGCAAATCCAAAGTCTCAGCAAAAGCCCTATTCACAGCTTCGTCACCTAAGTTCGGGGCCTCTGTATCAAATAGCCAATTTATGCTAATGCACACGTTAATGCGCTATGCACATGGTAAATCTACACTCCTCACCTCCCCATTCCTAATCATGAGCCTGTATTTGCCGCTCGGCACATTCTTGATAAGTCGCATACTGCGACAGTAATCTAAGTCAGCATAAGGGGCGGCTAAATCTTCGAGGGCAGCCAACTGTGGTTCTAGTCCTAAAGCCATAGCAATGGAGGTAATCACGCCTCCTACACAAATGTGACCACCGGACCTACTAGCAACAGAAGAAAGACGAGCCAACAAAGAAAGGTGTGGGATTGACCTTTGTTTCCGATAGTGCATAGCGAATGAAAAATAAGTCTTTAGAATTCACATTCCCCGTGTTTTCTCTCCCAAAGATAGTGCTTGCAAGAACGCGATGGAAGTACCTAATCACAGGGTTATGGATGGAAGTGGCATTTAGACCTTCCCATGAGGTAACGGTCTTGCCAGTAATTTGGCGCCAGAAGCCTAAGGCACTGGCTTCCCACTCGCTTTCAAGCAGTGCCAAACAAGCGTATTCTTCCCCACTTGAAAACTAAAAAATCTCTCATATTCTCTCTACCGGAAGCGAGTAATCTACATTAAACATCCTAAAATTTGCAGTACCAATGGTACGGGTCAGGTCATGCAAGTATTGGAATGAACGACAAACCTACATTATTCAGTATCCAGTTGATGTTGTCGAACAATCCTAGTGCACAGACAGTATCTATGTGAACATAATGTGTGGCTTCGACAGGCCTCTTATAGATTTTGTGAAAAATAACCCTTTGTCTTTCACCAATGATACCTTCGGGAAATTCGATTCCCATGTAATCGATGCCCCAAGCAGCTCTAGGAGGCATTGTGAATATTTCGGAAAGGTTTTGAGAGTTTGGAAACCAAAACAAAGAGTAAGAGTTTGAGAATGTTGTTGGTGGTGATGAAGAATGAAGTTTAGATGGTTTAAATAGGTGAAAAAGTGGTATATGAGTGGTTAGGGGTTAATGAGATAATTAATGGGTAGTTATGTGGGTGGTTACTGATGTATAGGGAAGTTGGAAAGGTTGCAATTGGAACCCGCACATTTTTCTGCAACAGAATACGTGCAGTCAGTTCTGCAGTTTCCGTCTTCATGGCGACCGCCATTAAGCACATGGCAAACGCCATGTGTTTAACGTTAAAAATTTGAATTTTAATATATAGATGGCGAATGCCATTGAGCAGAAACGCGTAAAATTAAATTTTCAACAGAGGAACAATTAGTTTTTCGATTTTTGATAATTAAAAACATATATATACATCAGTACAATAGCAGAATGAGATTAAGATTGCAGAAAAACAAAATAAGATAAAATAAACATTATAACTCACAAAATAACAAAAGAAACATAAACGGGAAATAACATTAATTTAAAAACTATAACATCATGTCTTTGCCGAGAATCGACAATACAAAGAATGCAAATTACAACTGAATGTAAATACAATAAGAACCAAAATAAGCTAAATCATAAAAACAACATGAACTCCATCGGCACAAATCATAGTATCACTTGCAAAAATGCCTAGCAAAAGAATGAACTTATTGGAATAAATGGTCAAACTGTTCATTAGCAACATACATAAATCCAATGAGGTCCCCTCGAATAGAAGTAATCTCATCCCTAAGGGTGTCCACTTGGCACTGTAGAGCACCAATGGCAGCAGCATAATCAACTATAACTCCAGAGACGTGTGAAGTGGCATCAGGAGCATTGGTATCAGGTATCTCATAAGGTTGTGGGCTCTGGGGTGGTGTTGGTGATTCACTCTCTTCCTTAAGGTCATAAAGCCAATTATCCTTATTATGCACATTTGTCATCTCGTGGTTAGGCAGGGTAAAGTTATGGACCACTTTGTCGTCAATAAGGAATTCAAACTCTGTTGGCCCTAGGTTAGCCAACATACCACAGTTAAAACAGAAATTCAGGTGCATCGGACGGATGCCTCCACAAACACGAATGCGGTTAAGTTGGTAACAAAATCCTACTGCCTCAGCAATCATGGTTACTAATCCTCTAGCAAAGATAGGACCATCGGTCGCTTGAGCAATGCAGTTCAAGCTAGCCAACATAAAGGGAGCAGCATTCACATGCCTTCCCCGTGAAGCACAGTACATAATGAATAATTCATCTTTGGAAACAGAGGTGATATTTTCTTCCTTACAAAACAAGGTGTGAGCCAAAATCTATGAAAGTACCTCCAAGCAGGGTTATGTATGTTACTAGAGAACATAGTGTCAGGTTCTTGATGGTAGTTACCAGTAATGGTCCCCTAGAAATAGTCAAGGTAAAGGGCAGTAAAAGCATCATCAGGTGTCACTGAATAGGCATCTGGTCCATTAGGAAAATTCAACAGGTTAGCCATCTCGTGGTGGGTAAAATGGTGTTTGGTGTTAAACAGCCTGAATGTAGCTAAACCTCGGCCAAATCCAAGGCCTCGGCTAGGATCATAATACAATGAGCTAAGAAACTCAAGAGTTAGCATATGGTAAGGACTATATTTGTGCCTCACACCAAAATTCACCCAACCAATTCGGTCGAGCAGGTACATCACACTGTCCCTCAATCCTAAAGTGGTCAAGGTACGACCATCAGGGTAAATAGGGAGTGACAATTCCCTCTGAACCAGAATGTCAAATCGGTGTCTCTGAGCGTCGTCCCTAAATACAATCTCCACATCAACATTGTGATCCATACTCTAAGTCAGTGAAAGCTATCCTAAGCTAAGCTATCCTGAAAATAGACAAAGAGTACACTATCAATGGATTGTACCGCGAAGGTGTCAAAAATAAAAAAATAAAAGCTATAATAATAGTAGTAGTAGTAATAATATAATAGTATAGTAACAAACAGACACAGGAACAGATAATAAAGATAAAACAAACAGGTAAAAAAGGGGTAAACTCTAGAAATCTAAGCATCGTGGGTTACCTCCCACGCAGCGCTTGTTTAATGTCTTTAGCTCGACATCAGGGTCGAACTAGTCTTTCGAAAGAGTGGGTAGCTCCTCTAACTTATAACTTACGTAGAAATCTTTATTTTCTATGTTATGGTAGTGTTTTAGTCTCTGCCCATTAACAATGAAGGTTTCGTCAGATTTCCCTTTGATTTCCACTGCTCCACTTTGGAGAACTCTTACAACTTCGAAGAGGCCAGACCATCGGGAACGAAGTTTACCAGGGAATAGCTTTAGTCAAGAATTAAAAAGGAGAACTACGTCGCCTTGGTTGAACTCTCGTCTAGCTATTCGTCTGTCATGCCACTGTTTGGTTATTTCCTTATAGATTCGGGCATTTTCATATGCGTCTAACCTAAGTTCCTCTAGCTCATATATATCAAGAATTCTCTTTTCTCATGCCGCCTTATAGTTTATATTCAGGGTTTTAATGGCCCAATAAGACTTATGCTCAAGTTCGACAGGTAGATGACATGATTTTCCATAAACTAGCTTGAATGGGGTGGTTCATATCGGAGTTTTGTAAGTTGTTCTATAAGCCCACAGAGCTTCGTGGAGTTTTGCAGACCAATCCTTCCTAGAAGCCGCAACTGTTTTCTCTAATATCTATTTGATATCTCTATTGGAAACCTCTACTTGTCCACTCGTCTGAGGGTGGTATGGTGTTGCTACTCAATGACGCACTCCATATTTAAGCAGTAGTTTCCAAAAAATATTCGAAATAAAATGGGATCCACCGTCACTAATGACAACTCTTGGCACTCCGAATCTCAGAAATATTACATTCTTAATGAGTCTTATAACTACTTGTGCATCTTTGGTAGGCGAATCTATTGCTTCGATCCATTTTGAAACATAATCGACTGCAACGAGTATATATTTGTTGCCAAAGGATGACGGAAAAGGGCCCATGAAATCTATCCCCCAAACATCAAAGACTTCTACTTCTAAATTCCTCTTAGTGGCATATCATCGCGTCTAGAAATGTTACTCGTGCGCTGGCATTGGTCGCAATTTATGACGGCGATGTGGACGTCCTTCCATAGGCTAGGCCAGAATAGGCCAGATTGTAAAATCTTCGCGCAAGTCTTCGAAATGCTTGCATGCCCCCCATAAGGTGCAGAGTGACAATGAGATATGATATCTTTAACTTCAGATTCTGGGACACATCGACGGAAAATCCCATTGGCGCCTCTCTTGAAAACTAGGGGCTCATCCCAATAATAGTGTTTTAGATCATGAAAGAATTTTTTTTCTTTTGTTGGTAGGATAAATCTGGTGGAAGTACTCCAGCTGCCAGGTAATTTACAAAGTCAGCGTACCATGGCAGTGTGGTCTTTGAGCATATTGATTCCACTACTTCATCTGTTTCTGCGTCGTGATAAATTGTAGAGCATTCGCTCGTTTTGCTTTCGTTTTCTAACTAGGCTACAAGTCTGTCATATGGAAAATCGTCATTGATGGGGACTTGCTCAGGTTTTTGATCCTCAATTCTAGAAAGGTGATCTGCTACTACATTCTCGGTTCCTTTCTTATCTTTTATTTCCAGATCAAACTCTTGCAGAAGCAAGATCCATCTTAAAAGTCTCGGCTTTGCATCCTTTTTATTCAATAGATACCTAATTGCAGCGTGATCGGTATAGACGCTATTTTCGCTCCCACTAAGTAAGAACGAAATTTGTCTAAGGCGAACACAACAACTAGGAGTAGGGGTGTTCAAATCCAAACCAATCCAAATAAAAACTGTAAACCAATCCAAAAAACTGAAAACCGTAAAAAATCGAAATTTTTTGGATGTATTTGGATGTCATTTTGTAAAAACCGATCGGTTCGGATCGGATTTCGGATTGATTTTTCAAAACCGATCCAAGCCAAACCAAACCGCATGTATATATTTTTTATATTTATTTATTTTTTATTAGTATATATGTTGTGTTAATTTAATATTAGATGGTACTTATTGTTTTAAATAATATTTATTTGTTTAATTTAATCTATTTATTTTTATTATTTTCATCATGTAATATTAACTTTTGATTTAGTATATTATATATTATGTCAAACTTATTATTTATTAGTACTTTTAAAATATTAATAAAGGATATAATTTGTAATTTGGATATCCAAAAAACCGATCCAAATTAAACCGTATTAATATGGATTGGATCGGATCGGATTTTTTTAATCAATCATCCAAAACCGAACCAAACCGTGAGTAAATTTACCTTTGGGTCGAATGATATTTTGCTTCAAAACCGATCCAAACCGAACCCCGAACACCCCTACTAGCATAGTATATGGCATAAAGCATAGTTCAGTGGTATCATAGTTCATTTGTGCACTGTCCAAGGTTCTACTAGCATAGTATATGGCATAAAGCCTTTTATCCTTCCTTTGTCCTAGGACAGCACCAACAACGTAGTCACTAGCATCACACATTATTTCGAATGGTCTACTCCAATCGGGAGGTTGCATAATAGGTGCAGTTATGAGAGCCTTTTTCAAATGTTCGAATGCTTTCAAGCAATCCTCATCAAATACAAATTCAACATCTTTCATTAATAAGCCCGTTAGTGGTTTAGATATCTTAGAGAAATCCTTAATGAATCGTCGGTAGAAACCGGCGTGTCCTAGAAAACTAAGAATTTCTCTAACTGTTTTTGGAGATTGAAGGTTTTCTATGATTTCTATTTTTTCTTTATCCACTTCAATTCCTCGGTTAGATATTACGTGTCCAAGCGTAATTCCTTCTTTAACCATGAAATGGCATTTCTCCCAATTCAACACTAGATTTACTTTAACGCATCGTTTGAGTACCATCTCTAGGTTTGATAAACATCCTTCAAAACTTCCCCCACAGACAGACAAGTCATCCATGAATACTTTCATTATATTGTTTATAAAGTCGGCAAAAATTGCCATCATGCATCTCTGAAAGGTTGCGGGAGCATTACACAGTCCGAACGACATCCGTCTGTAGGCAAACGTACCATAAGGGCAAGTAAATGCAGTCTTTTCTTGATCGTCAGGATGAATAGGAATTTGGAAATATCCTGAATATCCGTCTAAATAGCAGAAGTAAGAATGTTTGGCCAATCGTTCAAGCATTTGATCTATAAAGGGTAAAGGAAAATGATCTTTTCGAGTGGCTTTGTTCAACTTTCTATAGTCTATGCACATTCTCCATCCAGTTTGAGTTCTTTTGGTAATGGATTCGCCTTTTTCGTTGCTAACAACCGTAACACCCCCCTTCTTTGGCACAACATGCACAAGACTTACCCAATTACTGTCAGATATTGGGTATATGATTCCTGCTTCCAATAGCTTTTGCACCTCTTTTTTAACTACATCGCTTACGATAGGATTTATCCTTCTTTGAGGCTCTCTAGATGTCTTACCATCTTTTTCGAGCATAATGCGATGCATGCATATGGAAGGACTTATTCCATTAAGGTCTGAGATATTATACCCCATCGCTTTATGATACTTTCTCAGAACATGCAGAAGCTTTTCGATTTCTATCTGTCCCAAGTCGGCGTTAACTATCACTGGTTGTTCCAGTTCGGTGTCCAAGAACTCATATCTTAGGTTTTTCGGTAGTTGTAAGAACAAGAGTTGTCTCTGCAAGTCATCTCTATGTTTTGATGATAACAATGAGTATTTGTGAAAGAACTATTTTATGTTCTAATGTTTGTTTCTGTGTATATCATAATTATTAAAGATATTAGATCAAACAAACATGTGCAAAGATGTGCGTAAAAGATTACATGCGAGTTACTATGTGTAACACAAGTCGCAAGAAGCAAGTTTGCTTCTGTATCTGGAAACAAGCGGAAAGATCCAAGGATGTCGGTATTGCTGTTGTAATGCTCTTGTGGATTCTGTTCTGAAGGTGTTTCAGATTCTGACGTTAAGCAAAGCTTCTGGAGAAATAATCTTCTGAAGAACCAAGTGCTGAAGACTCTAATGACTTGAAGTTCTGAAGGCTGAAGGCTCTGAAGACCAAGCGCAGAAAGACTCTGAAGACTGAAGTGTTCTGACGATTAAGATTCAAATGATCAAGTGCTGAAGACTCTGAAGACACGTTCTGAATGAACAAGGTTCTGAAGACTCTGAAGACTTGAAGCTATGAAGACAAAGGGTTTCAGGACAAGTTCTGAAGTTCTGAAGACAAGACTCGGAATGAGCAAGTACTGAAGACTGAAGACTGAAGACTTAAGATTCTGAAGACCCAACTAAAGTCTCTACTCATGCTTCAACTAAATACCATCAGAAGCCTCTTAAGATTTGAAGACAAATGTTACCGTTAGCAATGACTATACACAATACTAAAAAGATCTATCCCATCACTTCTACAGTAAAAAGAAGATATGGCAGTACAACTTTCATCATTGCATAACGAATCTTTTCAAATAGCCAACGACTCTTTAACGACTATATTTTTCACTTGGCTATATAAAGGAAAGAAGGAAGTGCTTCTAGTGTTGTGGATCGTGGGTGTTAACCATCGTCAAACACAATTGATGCTGTTAAAATGGAAACACGACCATTGTTGTTGAAACATAAAGAATCATCTATCTACACACCAACAATTAGGAAGTACAGAAGTTGATGAAAAATAATCAAGTCATTAACCACTTCATCATCTGAGCTATATTGAAGATCTGAAGCAAGGAGTTATTGCTCGAGTCTTGCTCAACGAAGAAGATCTACAAGATGTCATCAACTGTCAAATCAACATACATCTTTGTAGAATCTGAAGACAGCAAAGAGATGTTGCTCATATCTTGCTAGAACACTCTTGTGTTCATATGTACTTAAACTTAGGAGTTTATCAGCTTATTTAGAAGCAATCAATGTATCTCCAGAACAACTAATTCTATGTGAATTAGGATTCCTCAAGTGATCAGTGTGATCGAAGACTTGAGAAGACAATGGCTGGGTGTCATTGTGGAAATCCTGAAATATGGTCAATGACAGTCATATCTCAAAGAGGACCAATTGTGAGTCAGACTCTTATGAGATCACTGATGGAACTCATTGAAAATCCTGGAAGAATGGTCAGTAAACGTTATATTCGTTAACTCGAATCACTGAACATTTAGTTGTGAAAATCCTGATAGGAGATCTTGCGAGATTGGATTCTATTAGGTCAATGTTCATTATATCCATTAACTTGGATCACTGAACGGTTCATTGTGTGTTAGTCACAGCTGCGGTTGTGCAGGTTGTTAGTCACCGGCGTTAGCATGTGCATCTGTAATCGGTTTTTGATTATAGTGGATTAAGTCCTTGTGATGAAGGAGAAATCACCTTGGAAGGGTGGACTGGACTAACTTGAAAATTGCTCAAGGGAACCAGGATATATCGTGTGTTCTTTACTCTTGCTTATGCTTTGATTTAATGTTTATGTTTCTGTATCGGTTATCAGAACCTTGCATAGTAAGTCAGAACCTTGCAACTCAACTCTGATAGGCTTTCGTATTGCAAGTCTGATTCATGCATCTCTAATTTAGATTCTCCTTGTTGCTTATACTTCATGCACCGCACAATCTAAATGACGCATCGCAAGTCAGAGTCTCTCAACGCAACTCTGATATTTTCTTAGCGCATTAAAGATAAGAGGCAAAAAGACTTTAATAGTTAGAACACAATTCAAACCCCCTTTTTTGTGTCTTTCTCACACCTTCAATTGGTATCAAAGCTCCGGTTCTGTTATTGATGGATATCAAACACTTAACAGTGTCAGAAAAAGATCCAGATATGGTGTGTAGAAATACTCTGGGTGAGATTTCAATCCACCTACAATTTCAGTATCAGTTCTGAAGATGACTGAGTACTAAATTGTAATAAACCTAATTACCTGAGCAAGTCACTGATTCTTGAAGTTTTGTAGTTGTCAACAACATAATCTTCTACACTAAACCTTGGAAGAAGATTGAAGAATCAGCTGACAAGATAGATTCATCAGATAAGAAGTAGTATCTGTTGAATGCCTATCTTAGAGATACGATTGGATAAGCAACGTATTTGCTCAAAAATTAAATCATCAGAAAACAAGAAATCTTGTTTGCTGAAGATTAATTCTTTATGAGTTATGAGATGTTTTCAAGAAACGGATTAGTCCACCCTTGACTTTCTCAATTTAGAGCTCATTAAGAAGTTCTTCATGTAAAGAAGAGAGATTGTTGTTCTATGATTTTGAACATCATAATGAAGTATGCAGAAGAAGCCAGAAAACTGAAGAATTCAAAATCTTAGAAGTGATTCAACATCTGAAGCTTAACTGATCAAGTAGTTAAAAGATTCAATGAAGAATTAAATTCTGTTTCCTTGAGAAGCTTTGCAGAAAACTAAAGAATATTCAGAAAGAGGAAATCTAGTGATTTTTCAGGAATCTGATTCAGGATGAATTCAGAGTATTGATTGAAATAACATAGACAATTGAGTCCTGTTAACTTGAGACTCTATCTCAGTTAAACCAACTGTAATTGGTCAAAATGTTATCTGATATTTCTCTCAGAAGTTCATGATGCATAAATCCTGGAATCAAAAGATGCTTGACTAGATGCAAAGACAGAAGTCATCTACTCAAAGCCAAAAAGGATTTGAGTCACTGATGTTCTTTAAAATAAAGAAATCAGTAGACATTCTTTTCAGAAGCAGATATGTTGTCAATCCTTTAATGGACTAACTCTAAAAACAAGTTAAATCAGCATTGCAAGAACAAGAATGTCATTCAAACTATGTCATGTGTTACACAAACATTTGACGATCCTTGAACAAGCTCTGCATCTGTTCGAAAAGGCAAAATCAGAAGATGTTATGAGATGTCAATCAATTCTCTCAAGTACATAACCTCTCAGCGGTTTATGTTTAAGCTAAGGAATTAATGACCATCTGGAAAAAAGTTTCTATTTAAAATAAGCTTGATGAAAGATAGATGTTTTGATAATAAAGATCAGAATCTCTGTACTCTGAAGGTTGCTCTCAAAAGTCAGTTGAATATTTCTGAACAGAAGAATGAAAAGATCATTTGAAGAGAAGATTGAGTCTAGTTCTCAGACTAGTGATCAGAATTCAGAATATACTCATACTTTTCAACATCAGAATAAGAATCTTTGAAGAAAATAGGAAAATAAAAGAAATTCATTCAGAAGTCTCTGATAGATCACTCTGAAGAAAGCAAAAGCAGAACGAAACTGATCAGAAGCTCTATCAAGGGCGCTCCCATCAGAATCAGATAAGCTCTTCAAGCCCTCTGAAGAAATACGTATGGATTTGCTGATAAAAATCGAACCAACTTTAGTTGTCTCAATCCTTCTGTATAAAGACTGGACTCCTCCGTTGGAAGAAGATAGATTGGAAAGAAAAAGCACCGCTTGAAACTGTCGATCTCTCAGGAAGAATCTAACTTCATAATTGAAGATCATCAGATACACGAGGAATCATAATGAAATAAACTTCTAAGGAGAGTCAGAAGCATAAAGATGCCAAAACGCAAGACAGCTCGAGTCAGAATGGGAAGCACCAAGATAAAGAATTTCTGTGAAGTATTCAGAATCTTAAAGGTACGATTTTCCCTATCTATGCGTAACTTAAATCCTCTAATAAAAAACACTCTCACTAGTTAAATGTTGTCTTAATCAAACACATAATTCATTAATGAGAAGTCATCCTAAGATCATGTGAAATTAAACTGTGACTCTTGTCATAATCACTGATCATGCGCAATCATGCACTAACCCATTAAGTTTCGTAAAGATATGTTAGAAACATATATTAAGATTCCTACGTCTTTCCTTGTATACATCTGCTTATGACTAATGAATAGTAAGATTGAGTCATTCTCGAAAATAAGCGTGCCTCTACCAGGTCAATCACTCAGTGTCAAGCCACTTCTTGCAGCTTATAAGTATACTTTAATACGTATTCTTACTTGATCTGACATTCCTTTTATAGAGCCTACCACACCTAGTTCAGTCAGCCTTGGAAATGATAATTTCTGGTTGTCTCAATGCATCAAACGTTATTCCTCTTGAGTCATCTCGCTTCCTTTATATAGATAGGAGAACATATTCCCAACAGTCTCACATCTGAAAGACCTTTCTTCTATACTCAAGAATTCCTCAGCTCTTTTAAGTCTCCTTGAAATACGCATATGAGTGACACTTTCTCGTGTACTTGAGTACGAATATGGAAAATATGCTATTCTGTCTATAATAGCCTGTTACCCAGTCATGATCAAACCTACTCCTATGGCCCAAGCCATCAGTTGTGAGGAAGACGGTGTGACCATGGAAAGAAACATCAACGTGTCATCAACATTAAAGGTTGATTAATGCGAATAATAGTAGTCGTACATCAAATCCTACAACTACTAACCATGAGTAGTTATGAGCTGACTAACTAAAAACAGCAACGTGTTTTCTTGACCCTATACCTGTGCATTCTCTCATAAGAAATGTGTTTCTCTATTGTCACTTCACGTCAGTAATCAAGTGTCACTCACAAGTATACACTTATTATGAGTTTTTGACTGATGTCAAAAAGTAAATAAAGAAATCGTTTGCGTGATCTTTTGGTTTTCCCTAGATTAAGAGACTGTTATAATTTGTGCTTGTTGTTGTCTCATACACCATCCATACATACTCTAGCGTCTAGGTAATAATGAATTCATCTTTTCAAGTCACTCTTATTTATTAACCCATTCCCTTTAATCTCGCCCTTTGCCAATTTAAAGTCATATCTTATTCCTATAGTCCTTCACTATCTTTTCTTCAAAACCTTCTTAAAATCCTAAAACACCAAGAATGACTCCAAGAACCTTTCATGGCAGCGATGATCTCTTAGAAGTCATCAATGAAAAACAACCAACAAATCCAGCGGGCGCTGGTCGAGACTTTCATCTTGGGATTCATTTTCAAAATTAGAATGGATAGCTGTCTATGTTAAGAGGTTCAATATATATAAACATCATAAAATCCTTTTGGATCAATGCCTCTGTCAATAGTGATGGTCTATCTATTTCTTCAAACATCTATGGTCTTCCAGTTTCTTTTAACTCTACAAACATTGCTGAAGCCATTGACTACTCTAAAAAGGGTATCACAACCAATCACGACTCCATTCGATGCACTTCCAATGCTAAAATGCATTACATGTTCGATAAAGGCTCTGCTTTTGAACCCCACAAATCCAGAAAAACTTCTGCCTACTGCAAAAGGATGGTTTAAGTTCATTTTGACAAATCTTCGTCCTCCCAATATTAACAAATATTTTCTGTATCATGAGGATAAGCTTCTCATCATGTGTCTTCTTAAGCCAACTCCTATAGATTTGTCCCAAGTAATCTTTGACCATCTTAAAGAGTCAATCCTTCTGTCAAGAACTATGAATAAATCGTTCATTCCTTATGGAAGAGTCTTATCAGAAGTCCTCTTCAGAGCAGGAATCGTGCAAACGGTTTGTAGAGTTCGAGGCGGTCCAGAAACTGCTCTTGAAAGAAAATTTTGTGAAACCTTCGACAACCAATGGTTCTAATAAAATAAGATGATTGTTTCTTAGAACTAGGCTAAGTTATCAGTTTGTAATGGTTTAGTAAGTCCATGTATCTGTGTTGATTCATGCCTTGTACTTGCGTTTAAATTAATAAAGTATGTGTTGCCTTCTGTTCTATTTTTGAATTATTTTCTTCATACTCATACCTGCACTGCTCTATCTATTATACTGAATAAATTTAACTCTGGATATTCATTAGAGCTTCATTATCATATTTGTCATAATTTAAAATGCTTAACTTGCTCTAACTTTTTGATGATGTAAAAAAAGGGGAGAAATAGAATATGATTTTGATATATGTTAAAAGAATGCTAAACATCAACTCTGATATAAAATGTGTTTACCAATAACGATTGTTTGATGTTTAACTGAGGAACTCTGAACAAGTTCACTAGGCATTCTTAGAACAGGTTAAATTGAAAGAACTCTGTTAAAATTCTTAGGAACTGTCTGTTCATATAATCGAAGTTGTACACTTCGTGAACATATGTTTAGAATCAGATTGACCCAGTACTGTTCAGTGTAGCGCAATTTTTGTGGTTTCGGATCACTATCGCTTGGGTACTATAGTTCGATTCATTTTTTATCCTATTAAGCTGATTAAGGATGGGAAATAGATGTCTCCAATTAACCCTGCTTGCATACTGAGTTTGAACAGCGGTTTGTTAGGTTACAGATGCTATTAAGATGTGGGTCTCTCTTCGGTTATTTTGTTAAGAATAAAGTGTCTGGACTATTTGTGAGGTCTTTGGTAGGATGTTTAAATTTGATGCTTTTGGGTTGATTTAGTGGAAATACTGGATTTTGGGTTTTTTTGATTAGTATGCTCGCTAAGATTTTTCAATCTTATGCCTACGTATTCCCGTTTAACGAAACAGGGAAATCAGAGCGATCGTAGTTCCTCCTATTCTATGGGAGGAAAAAGGTTGTTTTGGTGTCTTGTTCAAAGCCCAAGACGTGAAGCTAAAGGTGATTTGTATCTTGTTCAAAGCCTAAGATGTGAAGCTGAAGGGTTCGTGGATGAGAGAGAATTTGTCATCTCTAAAGGGGGATATTTGGTTTGTTTATCACAACTGTCGGGTGACTGATTATAAAGGAGAATTACTTTAACTGGGATATGTGAATCCAGCAATGCCATAATTTCCTTTATAGGGGATTTTTAACCTGAAGGAGAAGACTTTAACTCAATGTAGAGCAATACCATTTTTCCTTAGGAATTTCTCATGCTAAAAGAGGGACAGTGGCGTGGATGTAAATAACCCAGAGGCTTGCCGCTTACAGCAATTAGATGGGGAGAAAAGGAGTTGTTGATGTTTGTATACTGTGAGCAAGGCATGGCTTTGATACTAAAAGGTTGATTGACTCAACCAGGGTTTTCTTTATACAAAGCCTAAGAGGAGGCTATTGACCCAACAAGAGGGTGGTTTTACGTGTCTTGTACGAAGCCCAAGACGGAAGCTAAAAGGTTTGTGACCCAACAAGAGGGTCTTTTATACTGAACAAGAGAGTGTTTTAGTGTCTCGTACGAAGCCCAAGATAGAGGCCGAAAGTGTTTGACTCAACAAGAGAGTCTTTTATACTCAACAAGGGAGTGATTTGTATCTCGTACGAAGCCCGAGATGGAGGCTAAAAGGTTTGTGACCCAACAAGAGGGTCTTTTATACTCAACAAGAGAGTGCTTTTCTATCTCGTACGAAGCCCGAGATAGAGGCTAATAGGGAATTGACTCAATAAGAGAGTCTTTTATACTCAACAAGAGAGTGTGGGGAGAATCATTGTATAAAACCCAAGAGGAGGCTACCTTTGTTGGTGACTGTTTCAGTTTAGTGACAGGTCCAGTATGTCGGATAAAAGAGAAAATCAGTTCTTATAAAGGGACTGATTAAAGGTAAGGTTGTACTTTGGTACTGATCAGAAGATCAGGGTTATTACCTGTTCTTTAAGGAAATGGGAAATCAAAGAGTATTGAGACTATCCAAGTCTACTGGTGTTTTAAGAAATTGATTCTCAGATGATGAATGATCTTTGTATGATGCCCAAGAGAAGACTGGTATGTTAAGGGATGAAGGTCAACCCATTAACTGGTCTGATACTTGACTCAGAAAGACAGCTCTAGCAAATTGATGACTAGGTTCTGTTCCTATACCTGTAGAGGTCTTTGGGTCCTTGTACTAAGCCCAAGAGAACACATGAGAGCTTTTAAGAAGCCGAAGGGTCCTTGTACAACGTCCAAGAGGAGGCGGGGATGCTTTTAGGATGCCTGTGGGTCCCTAAACCAAGAGAAGCTCAAGAAATGTAATTCACCGAGAAGAGATCATTTCAGGAAAGTTCGAGGATTTGGAAGAAACTCAAGATATGCCATTCACCGAGAAAAGATCATCTCTGGGGAGTAGAGTTTCTTTGACAATGTCTAAAGGTGACAGTCTGAGAAAGGGTTTACTGAGAATGCTGTCTTTCACGTCTCCATATTGTTTAACCCCAAGGGGAGGGAAGATTGTGCCTGTTAATCCTAGGGGGGTCTAGTTTTGTTTGTATTTAAGAGTGACCAACAGGGCTTTACCTAGTGCTAGACGTAGTTGCCGGGGAAAACTCTAAATAACTATACTAGTATTACACAGTTGATATTTGACAAGTATATAAAATTTTGTGAAAGAAGACTTACAGTGAGCAGCCCCACAATACAGATATATATATGAAAGCGTATAAAGAAAGCGGGTAAACACTTACTCGGTTGTAGAGCTTCCATGCTGTCTTGTTAGTTGTTCAACAAAGAAAGCTTTGATAACAATATTATATTCAAAATCAAAGGAGAAAGTGCTTTGAAAAGATTTGTTGGGGTTTACAGCTCAAGGAGAGTCCCAAGGTTTTATCGATGATTGCACTGTTGTTTTGAATTTGTACAGGGACTTATACAAGTGACTGAGGCCAAAAAGGTTTTCTGTACAAAGGGATGGGTCTTACACTCTCTCAAGAGGCCCAAAGAGTTTTAAAGAAAATAAATGGGGCTTATAACATGAGGGTAGGCCCAGGTAATTTGATTTTTTGAACTGGCGATCGCGCCGAGATTTTCTTTTAACGCAGAGGGACTTATACAATATCTGAGGCCCAAAAAGGTTTTGGTTAAAAGGGGATTGGGTCTTACACTCTATTAGAGGCCCAAAGATGTTTTTGTACAAGTGATGGGGCTTACAGCTCAAGGAGAGGCCCAAGGTTTTTCCGTTTTGAAATGGCGATCGCGCCGAGATTTTTTGAAAACATAGTGGGTCTTATACAATGACTGAGGTCCAAAATTGTTTTAGTCTCAAAGAGGGGTTGGGTCTTACACTCTATTAGAGGCCTAAAGAGTTTTAAAAAGTTTGATGAGGGTTGAATTAATCAAAACCCTAATTTGTTTTCAAAATATATTTTAATTGAATAAAAATTCAATTAAAATGATCAAAATTGTTAAACATGTGTGTAAACAAATTGTGAGCTTGGATTAATGTTTGAAAAATCATGTTTATACCCACAAAATAATTGGAAATCAATTAAGTTTGGAAAATCAAGAGAGAAAAAATATTTTAAATGTTAAAAACAAATAAAACATTAATTCTTTGCAAAAATATCAAATATATGAAATAAATAATATTTTTGGGATTTTTTGGTAAAATAAAATATTTTAACATTTTTGTGAATTATTAAAAAAAGAATCAACTCAAAATCATTAAAACTCAGAGAGAAATTAATTTTTGAATCAATTAAATAAAATCACAAAAATTCAAAAATTCAAATGTTCAAAAATGGCGCCAAGAACATGGCAAGAACACGCGCCACCCTCTGTTTCTGCAGATTTGCGTTTTCTATCCAATCTCACTGAATACTTGATGATATCATGCAATCTACATATCAATCTACTCGTTTTCACCTCACGTTCATGTCTATGGTCTTTAATTTCATTTATTTTAAACATGGAATAAGAAATCAAAGAGAAACCTCAAGAACCCTAAAATTTGCATGAAGGCTCAGAAATTCCATACACGATTCAAACAAAGCAATTGATTGAGGGAAAATACTCTATGCATGATTATGAACATATGGCCAAATTATTGTGCAGCAAAAAATGCATGGATCATAGAGTTAGAAGAGCTCATGCTTACCTCTTGCAGCTGGTGATCGTGTTTTGTGTTAGAGGTGTTAGAGCTTGGTTCCAAGGATATGGACAGCTTCCCTAGGTGCTATGGAGTGTGTCTGGATGCTTGGAATGAATGGAAATGATCTGGAACTTGAGATGGTACCCCAACTGCAAATCTGTCAAGAACTTGAGCAATTGGCTAGTGATTTTGTGATTTTGGTGTTCCAGATGTTATGTGAGTATTTGAATCACTTCTATATGATGTTTATGAGGTGTGTGTGTGATTGGTTTGGTTGGAATTGCTCTCAAACTCAAAACCCGATAGTGACTTGCTTTGGAAGGTAAATTTGGAAGTGAGAAGGAGATTTTGAGGAAAGCATCTGTTTGATGGCTTTGGTGTACTCAAACTGATCACAAATGAGCTCTATTTATAGTAGAGTAAGTTTGTTTTGGGAGCAATAGTGAATGGCAACTGCTGCAGAGGTTTGGCCAATGTTGATCAATGAGAATCCAAGTCTCCTCTAATGGCTAGAGGTTAGGGCACAGGCTGCTGGTCCCCATGGTCTTGGATATGTCTTGACTGAATTCAGTTGGAAATGGCTCAGTCCATGCCACCTTGGTGCATCCATTGAATGCTCCAAAACAAAATTGGAGTCTTGTCCCCTCTTTAGGGATTTATAGGTTTGGCTATTTTTAGTTCCAAGGACTTGGGAGGTTTGGGATCAGAGTTGGTTCCTCCTTGGTCTCCCCCTGAGGTGTTCAGATGGATAAGTGTGTTGTCATTTGCACAAATTTGGCAAATCGAGCAAAATGCACAAATCTTCCTTGCCTTGACAGTTTTCAGCAAGGCATATTGCCATTGTCATATCTCATTGCTCAAGTGGAATTTGATGGAGTTCTTGGCCATTTTGGAAAGCCCTCATATGATACAGCAACTGTTTGATCATAGTTGGTTTTGATACTTTTTGGATCCAAGTGAAAAATGCCTTTACATTTGGAAAAAAGTGAAGGCAGATTATGACTTAGTGAAAATTTCACTAAGTGTTGGAAAAAAGTGACATTTTCACTTTTTGTGATTTTGATCATTCCATAACTTAAAATCCATGAGGAATTGGAATGAGTTGTGTTTGAAGCTTTTGTAGAGGGCCATGAGAGCTACAAATCCAGCTTTGAATGGGGAAAAATGACCTTGTGGTTTACGAGTTATGATCCTCCAAAGTTGGTACCCTAGCCACTTTGTTCCATAACTAAGAAAATTTCTAAGTTTTTTATGGTTACCCCTTTTACAAGTTATCTAACTTTTCTTGATTTTTCTTGATGAATAATGATTCCAATCACACATTAACATCATTTTAGGGTCAAAGAACCATAATTGTGAAAAATCTCAAAAAGTCAAAGTTGACTTTTGTGCATAGTTGACTTTTTGTCAGATGAATTCCAAACTGTGCAATCCTCTATAAAATCAAGTCGTTGACCTAAATCAAACTTGATGGATTGATTTCATAGGTGTCATAGGGTGTATTGAATCATGTCCCAAGGTTTGGGAGCATGTCCTGGTCAAAAGTCAAAGGCACAGTTGACTTTTCTCGCGAAACCCTAACTGTGGTTCAGATGAGATTAAAACTTGTTGATCAAGCTTCTTGGATCAATCCATTATTGCAAATGGATCAATTTGGTGTGTTCGGGACCCACAAATCTTCTCTTGTGGTCTTGGCTCATGTTTTTTTTCCCAAAAGTCAACTTAGGGGTGAATTAGGTCAAGAAACCCTAATTCTTGATTTTTTTATGAATGCATCCCCTGAGGCAAAATTGACTTGATGATTGGGTTCATGAGGTCCCATGGAGTATTTCAAGTTATGCTTTGAAGCATTGTCTCATGCCCAGAGGATAATTTCCATCTGGATGCCCTGGTCGACTAAAACCCTAATTTGGTGACACTGGCGATCTAGAGGCTTAATCCACCTGAAAGGTAGCAACCTTGTGCTTAATCCTTGATGTGGGAGTCCTCTTGATCCTTTGTGGGTGTTTGAGAGGTTTAGACAAGTTGAAGATCATGTCATTCCTGGATTGATCCTTTGTCTAAGAACTCTGAGAGGGCTTGAAACCCTAATTCTGATTGTAGTGAACACTCACCCATCTTTGGGGAGACTAATGAGGCATGATGGTTTACCCATATTGTGGTGATGATTTGCCCAATGATGGGAAATCTTAGTTTTCAAAATTTTGGGTATGACAGATTCCCCTATTTAATCTTCTTGGACCCGAAGGTGTGAATGGAGAAGGTATTCGGGCATTCGGGGTGCAAGAGGATTAAATATCAGAATACCCGAAATTTTGATGGTGGTCAAGAATGGCAGTTCACGCATTCTTCTTCTTTTGCTAAGCAATGATTCTTAGAAAAGGTAAAAACTTCCCCTCGATCCTGGTTTCCTACCAAGGAGTTGGTCTTGGTTTCTAAAATGAACTTCCTCTCAATCCTGGTTTTCTACCAAGGACTGGTCTAAGTTTCTGAAATAAACTTCCCCTCGATCCTGGTTTCCTACCAAGGAACTGGTCTCAGTTTCTGATATAAACTTCCCCTCGATCTTGGTTTCCTACCAAGGAACTGGTCTCAGTTTCTGAAATAAACTTCCCCTCGATCTTGGTTTCCTACCAAGGAACTGGTCTCAGTTTCTTTTGTCAATAAACTTCTTTACAAGGGACGCTGTTCATAGCGGTTTTCATCAAAATTCTCGCCGAATTTTCCTGGGGAGATGCCATTTGATAGAAACATTTTGATGTCAGACTTGATGGGGAACCCATTCGTCTGAGTTGTAGAGGTGTACAAACTTCTCTGTTGGAGACGCCATTTGTCGACTCTACTGGGGAAAACGAGTCTCTTGAGAGGCTATTTCCGCTTGGGGTATTACATCATACTATTGTCGGGATCTTCTCGGAGAAATACCATATGATGTGATCCAATTTTGAGGTGCTGATGATCTTTTCGTCAACGGATTTTTTGGAGAAAAAGCTGCTGTATTGTCGAATTTTTGATTACGAGGCTTTCTCTGGTTTTTCATAGGTTCAAGTTATCAAAGTGGTCGAGGGCCAATTCTAATCTAGAAATACACTAGAGGAGAGAGATTGTTCAGACGCAACATTCCTGACGAGGAAAGAACTGACAACTTGGTTGAAAAGACGTTTATCACTAGGGAACAAGACCGACTAGAGTGATAGTGATGCAATATGAATATGAATGTAATTCAATAATGCACGATATATGTATGTATATGCTGACAAAACCGACGCGACATACAGACTAATGGATGAACACGACTAGATACTCGGCCACAGTGGGAGATGAGAAGTACCACTGGTTCACGATAGCAATTCTGCCTTGCTTAGGAGGGATAGTCCCTGTTGGGAGCTACGTTGGTCGGGCTTAGGAGGTAAGAACTCGGCCGAGGGTGTCAGATGAAACATGGTCTCTGACACAATTGATCCTTCGTTCAGGTGCACTGGTTTAGAAGGAGTACTTTGATTCTACACTTTGAAGCTCGATTACTTCTCGAGAAGCGACCGATGTTCTTTTAATGTTCAACAGTCAAAAGAAATTGCCCTCTTTATTTAAAAGCAGAAAAAGTTTGACAATTAAATTCATTTTTGTTTCGTTTCAAGAATCGTTGATCATGTTAAAAACGTTGTTCTGTAAAGCTAAAACAAATAAGAATTGCAAACAAAAGCACAAGAGCTCAAATTTTATTGATAGGATGGAAATCAGCCAAGTGCGTGATTCCATAGACTATTTACAAAGTTTAGAAAATGGTAGTTTAAGGGAAAAGGGCTACATTGAAACATGATGACCGCTATCCTTCTACCAACTTTGAATTTGGGGCATCCTGAGCTTCCGTCGAAGATGACCTTGACCGAGATTTCTGATGAACGACATGACTGCTACTGGGGATTTTGCCCCTGTTGGACGTAGTTACTTACCATTATCCCTAATTTTTGCCTGGATTGTACTGTGATGTTTCCAATCCACCGGGATGATTTTTGATCGTGTCTCTAATTTTTGCCTGGACCGCCCTTTCGGGTTTTCAATCCACCGAGACATTTTTTTTTTTAGTTTAGGCGAAGTATTTCTTGACTACGTCAACATTTGTGTGGTAGGCAAATTCTTCTCCGTCCATGGTTGCAAGCCTCAAGGCGCCGCCTGAGAATGCTTTCTTGACCACATAGGGGCCGTCATAATTCAGAGTCCATTTACCCCGAGAATCAGTGAGAAAAGATTGTATCTTTTTGAGCACAAGGTCTCCTTTCCTGAAGACGCGAGGTCGGACCTTTTTGTCAAACGCCTTTTTCATTCTTTGTTGATACAACCGACCATGGCATAGAGCCGTCATTCGCTTTTCTGCGATCAGGTTTAGTTCATTGTGTCGATTCTGACACCATTCAGCTTTTGTAAGCTTAGCTTCCATCAATACCCGGATTGATGGGATCTCTACTTCTATGGGGAGCACTGCTTCCGTGCCATATACTAGAGAGAAAGGGGTTGCCCCTGTTAAAGTGCGGACATATGTGCAATAACCGTGAAGAGCAAAGGGTAGCATCTCGTGCCAGTCTTTATAGGTTACAACCATCTTCTGAACAATCTTCCTGATGTTCTTGTTAGCCGCTTCTACCGCTCCGTTCATCTTGGGTCGGTAGGGAGATGAGTTATGGTGTTCGTTCTTGAACTCTGCGCACAACTCTTTCATCATCTTGTTGTTCAAGTTAGATCCATTATTAGTAATGATCTGGCTTGGAACACCATAACGACAGATGATATTGTTTTTGATAAATTGGACCACCACTTGTCGGGTTACATTGGCGTATGACGCTGCTTCGACCCACTTGGTGAAGTAATCAATGGCTATAAGAATGAACCGATGTCCGTTCGAAGCTCTGGGTTTGATCATGCTAATCATGTCGATTCCCCATATGGAAAAAGGCCATGGGGAAGAGAGAACTTTGAGATGTGTTGGCGGTACATGGATTTTATCGGAGTATATCTGACACTTGTGACATCTCCTCATGTACTTGTAGCAGTCGAATTCCATGGTCAACCAGTAGTACCCTGCTCTCATAATTTTTCTCGCCATTGAGTGTCCGTTGGCATGAGTGCCAAAAGATCCTTCGTGAATTTCTTTTATCAGCATGTCTGCTTCTGGTCTGTCTACACATCGGAGCAAGCCCATGTCAAAATTCCTCTTATAGAGTGTATCACCGCTCAGAAAGAAGTTGCCTGCCAGCCTTCTGAGGGTTTTCCTATCCTTCCTTAGTGCCCCAGGTGGGTACTCTTGTTTCTGAAGGAAGCATTTGATATCGTGATACCAAGGTTTGTCGTCTATGACTGCTTCAATCGTGAAGATGTAAGCGGGCCTTTCAAGGCGCATTATGTCGATCTTAGGTAGATCTGTCCATTGGCCTACACTAATCATGGAAGAGAGAGTGGCTAAAGCATCAACCATGTGATTCTTATCACGAGGGATGTGATGAAACTCGATTCTGTTGAAGAAGGGTAACAACCTTCTTGCATAGTCTTTGTAAGGAATTAATCCTGATTGGTATGTGTTCCAATCTCCTTTGATCTAATTGATAACCAGGGCTGAGTCGCCATATACATCCAAGTTCTTGATCCTTAAGTCGATTGCTTCTTCGAGACCCATAATACAAGCTTCGTATTCGGCCTCGTTGTTTGTGCACTTGAACGTAAGTCTGGCGGTGAAAGGAATGTGGGTACCCTGAAGGGTTATGATGATTGCCCCAATTCTGTTTTCGTAATGATTGACAGCTTCGTCAAAGATTAGTCCCCATTGGGAACCTGGTTCTGGCCCTTCACTGGGTAGCGGTTCATCGCAGTCTTTCATTTTCAAATACATGACGTCTTCGTCTGGGAAGTCTAACCCGATTGATTCCTGATATTCAATCGGTTGATGAGCCAAATGATCAGCTAAAATACTTCCCTTAACATCTTTTTGAGCGTGGTACTCTATGTCATATTCTGACAGTAGCATCTGCCAACGGGCAATCATTCCTGTGAGAGCAGGTTTTTCAAAGACATACTTGATTGGATCCATTTCGAAGACCAACCAAGTAGTGTGACGAATCATATACTGGCGAAGACATTTGGCTGCCCAAGCCAGAGCACAACAAGTTTTCTCAAGCATAGTGTACCGAGTCTCGCAGTCGGTTAATTTCTTGCTCAGATAGTAAATGGCAGACTCTTTCTTTTTTGTTTCGTCTCGTTGGCCAAGTACACAACCCATTGAGTCTTCCAAGACTGTGAGATAGATGATCAATGGTCTTTCTTCCACTGGAGGTGATAGAATTGGTGGGTTCAACAGGTATTCCTTAATACTGTTGAAGGCGATTTGACAGTCTTCTGTCCAAATGCAGTCCTGGTTCTTTTTGAGTAATTTGAAAATCGGCGCGCATGTCGCGGTCATGAGGAATATGAATCTGGAGATGTAGTTCAAACGTCCCAGAAATCCTCTGACATGTTTTTCAGTTTTCGGAGAAGGCATTTCTTGAATGGCCTTGACCTTGTCAGGATCAACCTCGATTCCTTTTTGGATGACGATGAACCCTAAGAGTTTCCCTGACCGGACACCAAATGTGCACTTATTGGGATTCAAGCGGAGTTTATACTTTCTCAACCGCTTGAATAGCTTTGACAGATGGGTCACATGCTCCTCTTCTATCTTAGATTTGGCAATCATATCATCGATATATACCTCGATTTCTTTGTGTATCATGTCATGAAACAGAGTAGTCATGGCCCTTTGATAGGTTGCCCCGGCGTTCTTTAAACCGAACGACATTACCTTGTAACAAAAGGTACCCCATGGGGTGATAAATGAAGTTTTCTCCATATCTTTCGGTGCCATTTTGATTTGATTATAGCCCGAGAATCCGTCCATGAAGGAGAAGACTTTTAACTTTGTTGTACTGTCTACCAGTATGTCAATGTGCGGTAAAGGAAAGTCGTCCTTTGGACTAGCCTTGTTTAGATCCCTGTAGTCGACACACATTCTGACCTTTCCGTCCTTTTTTGGAACGGGTACGATGTTGGCTAACCATTGAGGATACTCTGATGTGGCGAGGAAACTCGCGTCAATCTATTTCTGTACCTCCTCTTTGATTTTGATGGCCATGTCCGGGTGAGTCCGTATCAACCTTTATTTTACTGGCGGACATTCTGACCTTAACGGTAGATGATGTTCCACGATGCTGGTATCCAACCCTGGCATGTCCTGGTAGGACCAAGCGAATACATCGGGAAATTCTTTGAGAAGCTTTGTCAAACTCTCTTTGGCAGTTGGACTGAGCAGTGCCCTAATCCTGACTTCTTTTCTCTCTTTTTACGTACCCAAGTTGGCTATTTCCAACAGCTCTTTGTGAGGTTCAATGGACATTTCCTCTTGTTCGAGTAATCGGGAGATCTCTTCTGGAATTTCATCGTCAACTTCTTCTTCAACCCCAAATACCGGGAATTCAAAGTTGGGAGAAGGCATTGGACCGTATGTTTCAATGGGGTTTAAAACAAGCAATCTGCATGATGTGATGATTATTTTTTTTAGAAGAAATAGAGATAAATGCAAGAGTGTGTGCAGTGTTTTTCTTTTGGAAAACTGCTTGTTTTTTAGGATTACCATTTTCTAAGAAAAGCAAAAAGATAAAACAATAATTAATGCGGAAATTACAGAACAGCGTTATTTTATTTATGAACAAGTCGATTCTTGAAACTACAGCCCTATAAAACAAAACTCTGTCGCTTTGGGCGGAGCGAAGAGGGACATTTACAGAAAGTGAGCCCTATCAAAACATCTGTTTCACCTGGGAAGGGTGAAAGGTTAAAGATGGCAATTACTTTAACTTATGAATAATCTTCGGAACATCGACAACAACCCTTTGGCGGTGAACTCCTCGGTGAATCACAAAGTCTGGTATCTTCCTTGATTTGTCTTAAGAAATCACGCTAATTTCTGGCTGAGCAGGATCATTGGAATCTGTCTCCCAGGCAGAGTTGTCATAAGAGGATTCCTTAGTTGTATTTTGCAGAGTATTTATGCTCTCAGGTAAATCTCCCCATCCAGTTGGCTGGATGTTTTCGAACCTGATACGAGAGCTTTCAGGAGCAGTGTACTTGACCATATAGTCGTATTTTCCACTTGGTTGTCCTAAGGTGTCCCACACTTCTTTGGAACCGAAGGAGTCATCTCTTTCGATGACGTTGACCTCGGGAAAAGCATAGTTAACGAATTCTAGTCCTGTAAACTTTGCGAATTCATCGTCGCTCTGGACGTTTTCTGAATGACCTGAGTGTTGATCCCATGACATGGTGGGGACGCAGGTATTCTGTTCAATGATGCTCAGCTAATTTTCATTGTTCGACTGATTTTCTTGCCCCAAATTTCCTGGGTACGGCTGCCAGATAGGCAGGCCATCCATCAGGCCATAGTAGTCGTGGTCAAAGTTGTCCTTCATCAGAGTGTCTTCCTCAAATGAATTTGGCGGAGCATGGCATACTTCCGGATCACAACCTCCGTATATCATTTCGACGTCTGACCTCGGTATAAATCTCAAACTCTGTACGAGGTAGCAAAATGGCGTAGGCACCTCTCCCTGAGACTTATAACCGTCCTCGTTAAGATAGGACTTCCATTCCTCATCTGTGTCGGAGGAATCTTCCTCGTTGATAGTGTGTACTTCTTGGGACACTGGGTGAAGGAAACCTCCATTGTGGAAGAAGTTCTGAATGGGATGAAAACTTTCATCGTTAGCAGCTGTCTGGGTACAGGTCGCAGAAAAACCAAGACCCTTCTTTGTTTTATTATCAGTAGGAATGACAAGCTGTCCCCATCCCTTCGTATTGTTACTTTCAACTGCCTCAAGAGCATCCTTGTATGAGAAAATAAAGGTTCCTTTCTCTGATTGATTTTCATTGCTCACCGAAAGTGCTTTGAACTGAGTTCCAACAACCTCATCGGGATCTATACAAGTAGATAATGACAGGTTACTCATGATCAAGGCTTGTTCTCCACAAACCGTGACGAGTTGATCGTTCTTGACGAACTTCAGTTTCTGGTGCAGTGTCGAAGTGACTCCCCCAGCCTGGTGTATCCAAGGTCTTCCTAATAAGTAATTGTATGTTGCCCGGATGTCCATGACCTGGAAAGTGATTAGGAAAGTGTGAGGACCGATAGTTATGGGAATGTCGACTTCGCCGATAACTGCTTTCCGAGATCCGTCAAAGGCTTTGACGATGACCTCACTACCCCTCATCGGGGATCCTTTGAATGATAGTCGCATTAAAGTGGACTTCGGCATAACATTGATGGCCGATCCCGTGTCTACCTGTACGCTGGCTAAAGCATCGTCCTGGTAGTTAACTGTGATATTGAGCGCCATGTTGTGGCATTTGCCCTCCTCTGGTAAATCCTCATCACTGAACCCCAAGTTGTTGTAGGAAGTGATGTTAGAGATGATGCTATCGAACTGTCGTATTGACACATCCTGTTCCACAAAGGCCTGCTCTAAGACTTTCTGTAGAGCCTCTCTGTGGGCTTCGGAACTGAGTAAAAGTGATAGCATAGAGATCTTTGAAGGAGTTTGTAATAGCTGATCAACAATGTTGTATTCACTCATTTGGATGAGCTTCAGCATCTCATCACCGTTTTTTGAAAGGTCGGGATTACTGGATTGACCGATTGGTGGATCAGGAGCTTCTGTCTGAAGTTCCTTTTCTTTGTTAGGTTCTCCAACTCCTCGGTTGAAGATTCGACCGCTCCCTGTTACTCGACTGATGTCTGCAATATTCACGACGGAGGGTAATGAAATTTCCTTTCCATTCTCGATTATTGTCGCACCGTATTTGTAAGGGATCGCCTTAGCTGATTCATACGGTAATGGTCCTGGTATATAGATAACTACAAGAGCCTTCTGATTTTTCTGACTGTCGTAAGTAACTTCAATCAGCTCCTGGCTAGGAACCTTTGATTCGTCCAGTAGAGGGATTTTTCTATGTGAATTAGGATTCCTCAAGTGATCAATGTGATCGGAGACTTGAGAAGACAATGGCTAGGTGTCATTGTCGAAATCCTGAAATATCGTCAATGACAGTCATATCTTAAAGAGGACCAATTGTGAGTCAGACTCTTGTAAGATCACTGATGGAACTCATTGAAAATCCTGGAAGAATGGTCAGTAAACGTTATATTCGTTAACTCGGATTACTGAACGTTTAGCTGTGAAAATCCTGATAGGAGATCTTGCGAGATTGGATTCTATTAGGTCAATGTTCGTTATATCCATTAAATTGGATCACTGAACGGTTTATTATGGGTTAGTCACAGCTGTAGTTGTGCAGGTTGTTAGTCACCGGCGTTAGCCCGTGCATCTGTAATAAGTTTTTGATTATAGTGGATTAAGTCCTTGTGATCAAGGCGAAATCACCTTGGAAAGGTGGACTGGACTAACTTGAGAATTGCTCAAGGGAACCAGGATATATCGTGTGTTCTTTACTCTTGCTTATGCTTTGATTTAATGTTTATGTTTCTGTATCAGTTATCAGAACCTTGCATAGAAATCAGAACCTTACAACTCAACTCTGATAAGCTTCCGTATTGCAAGTCTGATTCATGCATCTCTAATTCAGATTCTCCTTGTTGCTTATGCTTCATGCATCGTACAATCTGAATGACGCATCGCAAGTCAGAGTCTCTCAACGCAACTCTGATATTTTCTTAGCGCATTAAAGATAAGAGGCAAAAATACTTTAATAGTTAGAACACAATTCAAACCCCCCTTTCTTGTATCTTTCTCACACCTTCAGTAGTGTCTTGAGTTCTACAGAAGGTTTCTTCGGGCACGGTATTGGATCTGGTGTTAGTGCTAAACATTCCCTTAGACTATCATCTACGTATGGCTCACGCCAATTATCATCTTTGTGTATAGGAGGTGCTGAAATCTTTAGTATTTCTGTACACTTGAATGATTCCATCTCTACTTCTCTTACGCATTCGTCGATGACGTCGAGAAAACAACATGAATCATCTATAGCGGGAGCTTTCAAAAATTGGGCCAGAATAAATTCGACTTTTTCTTCACCAACTTCAAAAGTTAGCTTTCCTTTCTTGACATCAATGATCGCTCCAGCTGTAGCTAAAAAGGGTCTTTCCAAAATAATAGGAATGTTGGAATCCTCTTTGATATCCATTACCACAAAATTAATAGGGATGTAGAATTATCCTATACGAACGGGTATGTTCTCTAGCATACTTATTGGAAATTTAACAGAACAATCCGCTATTTGTAAAGACATTTTTGTTGGTCTCAACTCTCCTAATTCGAGCTTTTTACAGGTGGATAAGGGCATTAGACTTACACTGGCTCCTAGATCGCATAGAGCGTTGTCTATGACGTATTTTCCGATTACACAAGGTATCGAGAAACTACCTGGGCCTTTCAGTTTAGGAGGCATATAGCGCTACACTCGGCAGTGAGCATAACAGTTTCGTTATCCTCAAGTTTCTTCTTATTAGACAGGATTTCTTTAAGGAATTTAACATACAAAGGCATTTGTGTTATAGCTTTTGTGAAAGGTATGGTAATATTGAGTTATTTTAGAAGCTCCATAAAATTTTTGAATTGTCCTTCGTTTTTAGGCTTAGCAAGCCTTTGCGGATAAGGTATTGGTGGTTTATATGGTGGTGGAGGCACATAAGGTGTTTCTTTCTCTTTGGCCTCTTCACTTTTGTCGTTTTTGTCATCTTTTAGTTTCGTTACTCTTTCGGTTCCTTTACCAGGATTCTGATACATGGAGGGTTTTGAAGCCTTGGATCCACTGGTCCATCTAATTCAGTTCCGCTTCGCAATATAATAGCATTAGCATGTCCTTTCGGGTTTGGTTTTGGTTGTCCAGGAAATGTTCCTGCAGGGGCTGCTACTGTTGCTTGTTGTTGGGCCACGTGAGAGATTTGGGTTTCTAACATTTTGTTATGGGCAGCCATGGCGTCAAGCTTAGTTGCCATCTGCTTTAACAATTCACTTGTGTGCACATTTTGGTTGGCAAACTCTTTGTTTTGTTGGGTTTGTGTTGCGATGAAATTTTCTAGTAAAACCTCAACGTTTGACTTTCTTGGAGCTTGAGGGGCAACGGTTGCTCCCTTCTGATATCCTGGAGGTACTGCTGGTGCTTGAGTTGGGGCAAATAAAGCATTGTTGTTCTTATATGAGAAATTCTGGTGATTCCTCCAACTAGGATTGTATGTGTTTGAGTACGGGTTTCCTTGGGTATAATTCACTTGGTCGGTAGGAATACCGGCTAGCAAATGACATTCAGCGTTACTATGTCCAGGATTTCCGTACAATTCACAATTTGATGCCACAGCAGCCACGGTGGCTGTTTGAGCTACAGTCAAACTTTCTATCTTTCGAGTAAGCGCATCCACTTTTGGACTGACACGGTCTAAACTGTTAACTTCGTAAATTCCGTTCTTCGTAGCGGGTTTTTCTGTCGGAGTCCTCTCACCTCCCCATTGGAAGTGGTTTTAAGCCATATTTTCAATGAGTTGATAAGCGTCTTCATACGGTTTGTCCATCAGAGCCGCCAGCTGCAGCATTCAGATTCAGCTTTGTGTTGTAAAGAAGACCATTATAGAAGGTATGGATTATCAACCATTGTTCAAGTCCATGATGTGGGCATTGCCTTAACATGTCCTTATATCTTTCCCAAACATCGAAAATAGATTCATTGTCGTTTTGCCTAAATCTGTTTATTTGGGATCTTAACATAGCAGTTTTGCTAGGCGGAAAGTATCGGGCTAAAAAGACTTTCTTCAACTCGTCCCACGTAGTGATCGAGTTGGCTGGTAGAGACTGGAGCCAAACTCTAGCTCTATCTCTCAAACAAAAAGGAAAAAAAATGTAGTCGTATGGCTTCATTACTAACACCATTTGCTTTCACGGTATCAACATATTGCACAAACATCGATAAATGAAGGTTCGGGTCATCCGTGGAAATTCCAGAAATCTGGTTCTGTTGAGCGGCTTGTAACAGTGAAGGTTTCAGTTCAAGATCATTTCGATTAATGGCAGGGGCAACAATGTTGTTATGCGGTTCATCTTGTGATGGGATAGGGTAATCCTTAAGAGGACGGTTTTGCGTGTTCTCAGCCATAGGTATTGGTAATTCTGGATACGAAATTTCAGGTTCTGGAAGATTATATTTAATTCAGAACTCGTTAATTCGGCATCTTAAGTTAATGAAACGCTCGATATCGTCAATTGGTTGCTCAAGCTTGTCGCCCTTAGAACACGTGTTTGGCATACAATCGACAAAATTGAGAAAAAGGAAATTTTTTGGTGCCTTAGTCTATACTGTGCAACAAAGGATTCACAATATTGACTAGATCAGCCTTCCCCGACAACGGCGCCAAAAACTTGATGCGCGTCGAGGACACTAACGTGACCGTCGAGCTTAGACTCCAAGTATACAGCTGTTCACCTAGTTTTAATTAAGGTTGTCGAACCCACAGGGAAGGGATAATCAAACTAATGCAATCTAAGTTGCAGTGTAAAGCTAAGGCTAAGAGTTTACGGAATTCGGACAAAAAGGGGAAAATTACTAATCTAGAGGTTTTAAGAAATAATACTAAAATCGAGTCCGGAATGTGGTTTCCGCGTACCTAAAGGACTTGTAGAAATCAGGTGCTAATTACGACTACACTTCATTCCATAGGAAATACTAACTTAAAGACTCTGCCTCACACTCTCGCGCTATTGACATAAGCCATGCTTAACAACCATAGGAATTTGCTCTCGCTCGCCCGTTTTAATTAAAAAATATATTTTGGAAGTTAGTGAAATCCTAAACGATGCCTAAAGCGCTCTCGCTGTTTTTAGGATCGATGCCTAGTTTCTACTATCCATTCTTTCCTCACACTCTCGCGCTATTGGTCCGAACTTAATTTATCCCTCACTTTCGTGTCGGAATAATAGATCAATAAAATATAGAAACATAAACCAAAACTAGCATGCAATCACATAAAGTCACACCTATATTTTCTACGGAGTCCCGTCGGTGACGACAGTCCTCACACGCCAACTCAAACAGAATTTAGCAAAACATTTCAACGTTTATAACATACATGATCATGGTGACACACATAGCATAATCAAAATAGAAAGTAATTTTCAAAATGAAAGTAATAAAAACCTGTAAAGAAAATACTGAATTAAATTGAAACGAAAGTGCCGGAGCCTTGTTCGAAATCACGATTACAACAGCAAAGCAATACAAAGAAATTTGCGATAATTCCTCATTGTGAGTAATTGTCACTTTGAAAGTAAATTTATGCCTAAACGGAATTTGACAGAGCTTCCGCGTCTAAAATTGGATATCTAATACACAAGTGGAAAGTCCTATATATAGAGAAAAATCCCAAGGGCAACTGCCAAAACGTGCAAAGAAGAGTGGAGGGAAAATGGCCCATCAAAACTGCCCATGACAGTTGCAGTTTTGAATTTCTGTAACTGCGCAGCCATGGTGTTCGCCATGGCCTGGCCTTTTTAATTGCCGTGGCATGCTTTTCATGGCGAACACCATATGGGGATGGCGAACGCCATATCAGTAGGAACCAGAATTCTGCACTTCTTTGCTGAATTTTCTTCTTTCTTTGCTCTTTTCCGAACTTGCGCCCGATTTCTCCACAGACGAAGCTATCAACTGCAAAACACATAAAACACGATTAAATGCTAATAAAAATCGAATAAAATGAATGAAACAAATGCGTAATGAGCCATAAAATGCGATACGATTTCTCGTTATCAAATACCAACCAAGATGTATCTTTGATTTTTGGATGACGCTGGTAGAATTTCTCCAACAAGATCTAAAGCCCAACCTCTAAAAGGCCATGGTTTAACTATAGAATGCAATTCGCTTGCAGGAACATGTTGTATGCCTGCATGCACTTGACATTCTTGACATCCTTTGGCAAACTCAATACAGTCTTTCAACATGGTGGGCCAATACATTCCTTATCGAAATAACAACCACTTCATTTTATGGCCCACCTGATGTGCCCCACATGCCTCGCCATGGACATTCGAAAGGGCTAGATATGCCTCTGATTCGCTAAGACATTTAAGCAAAACTCCCTCAGGAGTCTTTTTAAACAATTCCTTTCACAAAAGAACATAACTTAAAGCTCAATACCAGATTTTTCGTTCAGTAGACGCCGTTGGGTTTTGCAAATATTCCACTATTGGTTTTCTCCAATCTTCGTCCGTCAGGATGTCTATTGCTAATATCTCAAAGTTCTCTTTGCCAGCATATCCTAACTTTGTTGTTTCTAGATCTGATGGGGATAACCTGGTCGACACAACCCTTCCTCTGACTTCAATCGAATCTTGCAACTTTTCCTTCAAAATTTTATACCCAGAGGCAATCTGAGCCAAATCATTAGCTACTTGATTTTCCAATCGAGGAATGTATCGAATGCTGACCAACTCAAATCTTTTTAAGAGTCGATTGGCTATCACGAAGTAAATGAGAAGATTTTTTCCACACATTTGTACTCCTTTGTGATTTGTTTTATGACCAACTGTGAGTCACCCATTATTTCGACTCGAGTTGCCCCTAATTCCAACAATATATCAAGTCCATCTATAAGAGCCTCATATTCAGCCTCATTATTTGAACAGAGACCTTCCACTTTTATACTTGAAATTTGTTGGAATTTTGTTAGGAGAAATAATCAAGACTCCTACTTGTTCCGTCTTTATGACTCGAACCATCGAAGTACAACTTCTAAGGTTCTAGTTCGAGGTAATTTAATGATTCCTCATTTATCGAGTGGTCGACTATAAAGTCCGCCACTACTTGTCCCTTAACAGCTTTTAAGGGCATATAACTTAGAGAATATTCAGTTAAGGCTAATGCCCATTTACCAATTCGACTATGCAAAATTGGCTTTGACAACATATGTTTTATAACATCGAAATGTGCGGTAACAAAAACATCAACATGTTTTATATAATGCTTTAGTTTTATACATGAGAAATACAAACACAAGCATAGTTTCTCGACTGTGCTATATCTAGTTTCTGCATCATTCAAGACCATACTAAGATAGTAAATGGCTCTTTCAACACCATTTTCATCTTCATGAGCTAACATGCTCCCTAAAGTCTTATCCGACACAGATATATACAACCGCATACTCCTATTTCTACAAGGTGGATTTAGTATTGGAGGGTGGCTCAAATACTCATTGATTTTGTCGAAAGCCTCTTGTTGAGCTTGTCCCCATTCGAATCCTTCCTTGTTGAGTCGAAGCAGAGGCGAGAAGGCTTGAGTTTTGCCGCTAATGTTCGAGATAAACCTTCTTAAGAAATTAATCTTGCCCAACAATGACTACAACTCCTTCTTTGTCGATGGCGTTTTCACTTCCATTATGGCCTTGGTCTTATTTTGGTTTATTTCGATTCCATTTTCGTGGACCACAAAGCCTAAGAAATCCCCTGCCTGCACACAAAAAGCACATTTGAGAGGATTCATTTTCAAACCATGTCTCCTCATCCTTTCAAAGGAGTGTTGAAGATGGTATATGTGATTTTTCCCTGAAATTGACTTTACAACAATATCATCAATATAGATCTGCATAGAAGTCTCAATAAAATCATGGAAAATCGAATTCATTTCCCTTTGGTAAGTTTCCCCAATTAGCCTATGTAACGTGTTAATGAAAGTTGTTACCAAAGCAGTTGCAAATAGAATCAAGGTAATTCTTTCGGATATTATCAGCAAAGAGCAGGGCGCGTTTACTCGAGGAAGACTAATTACTGACAATGCCCTCATTACGATGGAATGCTTTCACTGGATGAAGCATAAGAAGAAGGGTAGGAAAGGAACTATGGTGTTGAAACTTGACATGTCAAAAGCATATGACAGACTAGAGTGGAGCTTTGTGTTGGAGACATTGAAAAGATTGGAGTTCCCTCAATCTATGATTTCTCTGATTCAAAATTGCATCACAACCGTTAGCTATCAAGTTTTGATTAATGGCCAGCCTTCTAGTCACTTTGTTCCTGAAAGGGGTCTCCACCAAGGAGACCCTCTCTCACCTTATTTATTTGTGATTTGTGTAGATGTTCTATCTGGTTTGCTGAAGCAGGAGGTAGCAACAAGGAGAATCCATGGTATCAAAGTAGCGAGGCGTTCCCCAATCATTTCTCACTTATTTTTTGCAGATGATAGTCTTCTATTCGCAAGAGCTAGCGAGGAGGAAGCTGAAAGAATTCTTTGTGTACTCAACGCTTATCAGAGAGCTTCGGGGCAAGTCGTGAACATTGAGAAGTCCGAAGTCTCGTTCAGCAACAACGTCTCGCAGGAAGTGAAAGATAGAATCAAAGTGAAGCTGGGTTTTTGTTTTGTTATTAACCACTCGAGATACCTTGGTCTGCCAATTGTCTTTGGCAGGTCAAAAAAAGAGGTGTTTAAGCTGGTGATTGAGAGAGTATGGAAGAAGGTCAAAGGCTGGAAAAAGTCTTTTTTGTCTAGAGCTGGGAAAGAGATTATGATAAAAGCTGTGGCTCAAGCCATACCCACGTACATCATGAGTTGCTATCGTCTTCCGGAGATTTGTTGCAAAGAAATTGAAGCATTGCTGGCAAAATTCTGGTGGGGATCGAAGGGTGGAGATAGAAAAATTCACTGGTTAAGATGGGAAAGGTTAGCTCAATCCAAAAGGGATGGAGGGCTAGGCTTTCGTTCAATACCAGTCTGTTAGGTAAATAGTTCAGGCGTTTAATGCAGGAAGATGGATCCCTATTCAAGAGATTCTTCAAAGGCTGGTACTACCCAAGATGCACTATCGCGAAGGATCCTATTGGTTTTAGTCCAAGTTATGCTTGGCGAAGTATCCTTAGTTCTAAGGATTTGGTTCTTCGTGGATCCCGTTGGCGATTAGGAAATGGTTCAAAAATATGCACTGGCTCTGATAATTGGATCCTTTCCCTTCTTGAATTTCGTCCTACTTCTGTTGCCCGCAGGCTGGCTCCTGATGCAAGAGTTGATGAGCTCATTGACAAGGAAGGTGCTTGTTGGAACCTGGATAAACTGATTGAAAACTTTGAAGACCAGGACATCCTGCACATCAGAAGTATCCCAATTTCATCAAGCCTCCCTCAAGACCAGTTGTTGTGACACTATGAAAAGGATGGTTTCTACTCGGTTAAATCAGCTTACCACTGCCTTGGAAATCTAAGAAGGAAATTCCTTCCTGGCCCGTCCAACAACAAGTCTATGAAGTATTGGAAATATATTTGGAAGCTGAATGTACAGCCCATAACTAAGAACCTAGTTTGGCGAATCTCAAAAAACATTCTTCCAACCAAAGATAATTTACGGTAGAAAGGTACGCTCATTGACGACGCTTGCCCTTTATGTAACTCAGACTCTGAATCCACCTCCCATCTTTTCCTCCGTTGTATTTTTGCTAAGAAAACCATGTTCTCCTCTCCCCTTGGTATTCGCATTCCCGAATCTGGTAGCATAATGGATTGGTTGAGTGATGTTCTCTCGAGGAAGGATTTCCAGCTTGGACAGTTAATTGCAATCTTTCTTTGTAAAATTTGGAATGTTCGCAACTGTGTCATCTTCAAGAACGCCAAACCAGACCCAGGTAAGGTGGCTTTGGAGATTTGGGACGCTTTTATTGAAGGTGGAGGGTACAAGTCGGTTCGTAACGCTAATGGTGTGGAGAAGGGGAGAAACATGGAAGATTATAAGGGATGGGTAGTTCAGACAGATGCAGGCTGTTTTGAGGATGGAATTGTTGCTCTTGGTTGTGTCATCAGGGACCCTACCTCAAACATTTTTCTTGCAGCTTCCAAGAGGTTAAGTAGTGTAGTTGATTCCGCAAACGCAGAATTATTGGCTATATGGTGGGCTTTGCAAACGGAAGTCGAGTTGGGTCTTAGTAACTTTATAATTCAGTCAGATGCTTTATGTGTTGTTGACTGTATTAATGGTATGAATTTCATTGCTGACTTGCACCCTATCATATGTGACTGCAGACAGTTAATGGCTAAGTGTTCTAAAGTTTTTGTTTTGTATGTTAATAGATGTTGTAATATGGAGGCACATAGAATGGTTGGTATTGGCAGGATCTTAGGATCTAGAACTTGGACTGGCCACTTACCAAGCCATGATTTGTTTCTTGTATTTCTGCTGTTTCTCTTTAATGAAATGAGTTGTTATAAAAAAAAAGCTTCCCCAACATTTTTTAAGCCGAAAGGCATCACCACCCACTCATAAGTGCCTAATGCTCCAGGACATTAAAATGCTATTTTTGGGACATCCTCTTCAGCAATGAATATCTGATTATACCCTGAATATCTATCGAGCATACTCAGGTATTCATGTCCTGCGGAAGAATCGATTAACATTTCCGCTACTGGCATCGAATATTCATCCTTTGGGGTTGCATTATTTAAATCTCTAAAATCTATACAAACCCTCAAAGTACCATTTTTCTTAACAACTGGCACGATATTTGAAAGCCATTCGACATACTTGGCTGTACGGATAAATTTGCATCGCAGAAGTCTTTCGACCTCCTCTTTAATCTTCGAGAGAATTTCAGGTGCAAACTGCCTTGGATTCTGCTTAACGGGCTTCTTCCCAGGCTTGATTGGCAACTTTAATTCAACCAGCTCTCTGTCCAAACCAGGCATCTCGTCATAATCCCATGCGAATCAGTCTCTAAACTCTTTCAGCAACTAGATCAGTTCGACTCTGAGTTAGGGTTGATATTGGCACTAATGTACGTTGGCCTTTTTATCGCCCCATCTCCCAAGTCGATCTCTTCAAGTGGATCTGGTGCTATCATTTTGATGTTAGTTGCCAGCGGATCCTTCTCGAACCCCAAAGGCTCGTCGTCGTAAATGGCGTCGAGCCTCTGGCCTTGCACTTCATCCCGAACGTTATCAGGTTGCTATGGGTCGAAGTCCTTACCAGGACTTTCCTGACATGATTCCTTCTTGGCTTCGACAACCATGAATTTTACCTCAGCCTCCAAGGCCGCTTTTAGCTTATTTTCGGCTATATAAGCCAAAATTCTTTCGAGCGCTGGGAACTCAGTCATCGTCGCCAAATTCGCTCCCCTAACCTGTTGGGTCGATTCCAGATGTTCCTATGTATGCAAGGTCGTCTTTGCCCATAACCTCTCGATCCCACTGAAAACCATTGGTGGGGTGCAAGTACAAATAGCAATATGCATTATCATTTGGAGTAAATGCAAAAATGGCTGGATTGCAAGGAGAAATATTAGCCAAATGTTTGTCGAAACTGCGTTTATCGACATAATTAACCGACGCAATGAAATAGCTCTGACCGGCTTTGATATTTTCCACAATACTATATGTTCGCCAAATGGTAATCCTCTGATGCATTGATGATGGTATGGCTCCTATGATGTGAATCCATTCACATCTTAACAATAAATTGTAATTAGCCTTAGTCTCCACAACCATGAACATGGTTGGTCTAGTAATGGTTCCTACCGTCAAGTCGACTTGAATCACTCCTAATATGGTGCCAAATTTTCCTTCACAGTTAGATAACACCATATTGTGGGGCTTCGTGTCCATGTCGAACTTCCCTATCTTTCTTAGCATGAAATGCGGCATCGGATTGAGTGTTGCACCGCAATCTACCAGGATCTTGTTGACCGGCACATCTTTGATTTTTCCTGTAATAAAAAGAGGCTTTAAGTGACTTTTCATAGCCTCATTAGACCTTTCAAAGAACGCATTCTGTTCTTCAACACAACCGTTGTTCATAACATAGTAAAAAACTGGCCTATGAGTGGCCATCTCTATGTCGGTATTATCCTCCAGCTCTTCAACCTCAGTAACTTGGTCGAACTTCCTTGGTAACACAGATACTACATTAACCATGATATCCAAAGATGCTTCTGAATTTGTGTCAAAGTCATTAGTGAGCATCTTGTCTTCAGAGATTGAAAGACCACCCTCCTTTTTAGCCTCTTCTTCTTGAGTGGGAAACACCTTCCCTTCTACAGGTTTTTTTTCGATGGATTTCACCTCCTTTTCCTCATTCTTTTCAGCAGGCACATTGGTGCTTGATTCAGCTTTCTGATCTTCTTTAGCCTACCTTTCTGCCTTTCTTCTCCTTTGTTCCCTTCTCCATTGAGATCCAGTCATCGAATTCTTGCCTTTGTAATTCTCAGAGACATAAGCTGACTTCTTGGAGGTCTGGAATTCCCTACGGTACCGAATCGATGAACCCCTATTAACCTCGAAGTTCTGCCACTTTTTTTGGCCTCTCTCTCTGTCTTCAACTGGCTTTGCCCACTTTCCTCTAGAAGCCTCCGCAGTTGGTTTGAAAGAGGTGGGTTTGGTACCTGTGAATCCTGGCTTCGCTTGATCCTGCCCCTATATGGTATCTTTTTGTCGAAACCTTGGTGGCTACCAGAGTCTCTCCAGTTTCCTTTGGCCTTTGCGAATCGAACTCCCTCCATATTTTAGGCCGCTTTCTTATTGAACACGGCACTGGACCTTGGACAGAGCATAACCTCCAAATTTTTCTTCTGACACCTATGTATGAAATCAATCAGGCTCTCCTCTTCCTTTGGGAAAGCCAATTTGTTGTATTCCTCTTGTCGTTGTTCTTCGACAATCTCCATCAAAGTATCTTGTGAAACTTCAACCATGTTAACATCCATAGCGACATCCTCAGTAATGTCCAGACTTTGAAACTTCATTGTAAGGCCATCAGTAGCTTTGTTTAAGTTATCCGCCCGTTCGAAACCATCAGCGGGTTCTTTTGTTACCATCACCAAATTAGAATCCTCAGTGATTTTAATAGTATCTAAACCATCAATAGTTTCATTGTTATAGTCCTCGACGATTCCTTTGGTGAGGTCATCAGTAACCTCACACATGCAATCTTTCATGACCTTCTCGTCAAGATCCTCAGTGATCTTAACCATGATAGCATCATTGATAAAGTCGTCAGTGACTTCGATCTTGTTGATGTTGTGAGCGAAGTCATCAGTACCTTCGGTCATATTGACAACAGCTGGTTCAGTAAAATGAGCATCAACCACTTGCAAAGGGTCAGTATCAATTTTCATCTGAGCCTTCACTTTTTCTCCAAACCTTAGTCTTCCATCCTTGATGGCGTTTTGAACGAGGTCCCTGAAAAGAAAACATTGAGATGTTTTATGACCCAAGAAATTGTGATACTTACAAAAACATCTCTTCTTCCTTTACTCTAAAGGAGGCATTTTAGCACCAGGAGGCACTATCATTTAACCATCCTTAATTAACAAGTCGAAGATTTTGTCACATTTGGTGACGTCGAGTGTATGAAATCTATCGTTCTTTTCTAGTTCGACTGGGTTTTTCCCGTTCGAAGGGGCCAGGACTTTACATGCATAAGGTGGTCCCTGCTTTAGTTCAGCAAGGGCGACCTCAATTTCTTCGAAGTCAAAAGACTCATTATATGTTTCTTCGCCATCTTCACAAATTCCGACGTAGGCTACCATCTATTTTCTATTTTTGTTTGCCCTAACTTTTTCAGCTTTCAATCGCTCGACCTGTCGAACTCTATCAGCCAATTGGGCCATATCTCTCAAGTACTGGGTATCTAATTTCTTTCTAATTGAGTAGTCGAGACCACCAGCGGCCATTTCGACCAACTCATGTTCATGCACTTGAGTAAAGCATCTTGCTTTAAGTAATCGAAACCTATTCAGGTAATCATCTATTAGCTCAGTAAACTTTCATTTGATACTAGCCAATTCCTTCAGGCTAATCTTGGTTTGTCCCATATAAAAATACTCATGGAACAATCTTTCTAACTGAGTCCAATTGTGGATCGAATTTGGCGGCAAGGTTGTAAACCATGTAAAAGCGTTTTTGGTGAGAGAGCTTGGGAAATATTTTACCCTAAGGCTTTCATTATTCGAAATCTCTCCAGCCTCTATCAAGTATCTAGCCACATGTTCGACAGTGGATTCAGTAGTATCCCCAGAAAATTTAGTGAATTTAGGAACTTTCCATCTAAGGGTAAATCTAATTGTAGAATATACTTCGACAATGACGGAGTATAGTTTGGTCTTTAAAGACCAAAGTTTACCCCGTTCCGTGCCATTATCCTTTCGACCATGGTTGCTAGGTTATTATCTGCGGCCATATCATCACGTCTGCACAATGTTATCGGCATTTTGATTCCTATTTACCATTACTACCCTTGGTCTCTCCTCAATTTAGGTTGAGCTCCGGGGGGTTCGACCCTAGGCTATTTGACCGCTACTCCTGGATTGACTAGATTTGCATGGGGCGGGTTTCCTTGGTTTTGCTGGACTTGATTAATGGTGGGATCTTCTTCGAGGACTACTCCCTGATTTTCCAATATGTATTCTCCCTGGGGATATCGAGGAGGCTGTGGTACTCTAAAAAAGTCTGCAAGCCGTGTCATCTGGGCTGTCATTTATTGGTTGGATTGAGTAGTACTTTGGATTAGGGGATTAAAACCGTCCCCATTGTTTGGGCCAACATTTGGACCATTTCATGATTGCTCTCATCCATTTGTTGCCTAATAACCGCTGTAGAATTATTAGTCAAGTTTGGTATTTAGGTGGAATAACCCATTCCTAAGGGTTGGCTACTTCGACCCATGTTTATCCCAGATCTTGATCCTTGTAATGGCGAAGTAACATTCATAACTAATTCTGAGAATGTTGAGACGGTGTTATGCAAGTTCGCCATCATAGATATTGGCATTCTATAGGGTTGCTCTCTACCGCCTAAGGGCATAGAGAAATCTAGAGGCATAAAGGGCCTACTCGGAGCAGTCCCTATTGGTGGAGGGGTTACTGGAGGACCCTTGGCCCAATATAAGTTAGAATGGGCTCACTATGGGTAATCGACTGCGTGGGTATCGAACTTGCCATGGATGGCATTGGTTCTGACACAGTTGCTGGAGCCGTGGTTCCTCTGGTCGAAGATACTTGGGGCGGCTCCCCACTGTTACTTTGAGGAATCGAAATATTTGGCTGATTTGAATTTGTCATTCTTCTTGTATATCTTCTCCTTGGTCTATCTTCGTTAGTAGTGGCTACTCTGCCACTCCTCAATAACATACAACGAAGTTTTCAAAGAGAACAATGACCAAAACATAATTTTTGTAAAGAAAATCAGTTAGCACAGTCCCACTGGGCGTGCCAATTTGTTTATTGTAAAAATGAGTAAACAACCATTGGTCTTCCAAATCAATAAGGGATTGAGTTACTTGCAGGATCGAGCATACTAAATCCTAGGACATGTGCTAGTAATTAAAATAAAGTTTGGAAAATGACGAATACTTCGACAACGTGTAGGATGTTAAAGTTAACAACTTTTAAGAATTTCAAAGAAAGTAAATTACAAAACTTAATAAAAAAGTAAGTAAATGCATTAAAAATAACTTGGGCGAAAAAGAAGATAAACTTGAATTGAAATGTAAAAGTATGGTGTTTACATCAAACGTACATTTTCTCAACACACTATTTTCTCTGCACACGGGTACTTTGAGTAATTTAGAGACTTTGTACAACTTTGAACACACACAATCCTATCACTAAGACTCCCTATTTATAATGAATCAAAATAACTTCTTTTAACGACATTTCTCTTAAATCAATACAAGTGGCGCTCGACATGTCTTCGATTCTCCAACATACTCCACATGTCTTTGTTTAAAAACTGGATAAGGACAATATTCCCTCCTTGATTTAAATTCAAAACTCAAGTCGAAAACATCATCCGTAACACTCCGTCGAAATAACAATTCCATACTTTGAAACTTTTCCAAAGTCTACCTGGTCATCCTTCCTTTCGTAGGGAATGATTTCGACTAAGCATCCATCATCGAACCTGCCTAGTCGAAATGCATCATAACTTGACAAAAATTTCCATTTCTTCATTTGTCACATGAATCAAACTAGGCATCGAAATTGAGAGCCAACACCTATATGACATAAGGCATGGGGGTTTCAAATTCAATCCCTCTTGGGGTCAAGATTCTAAAATTTTCATCTTAAGATTTAAGATCAAACAAAAAGAAATGCTTACGTGGAAATGTTGGGTATTAAAAAATAGAAAAAGAAAAAAAGAAGTCCTCACGTCAGCTAGGGGTGGAAATAGGCTGGGCCGAGTTAGGCTTTGCCAAGCCTAAGTCTGACCTGCCAAAAAAACTGAAGCATAAACCTGACCTGTCATAGGCTTTTTTTAGGCCTGAGTCTGACCTTTTCTAAGGCCTGGTTAGCCTGATAGCCTACATAAAAGACCATTATTTTAGACATATGTAAATAAACAATTAAAATAATGTTTAAATAGACTAACAAACTAAAAAACAATGAAACTAATAGTTTGTTTGCATTGACTTATTTTAACTTACCTATTGTTAAGTATTACAAGTGTAAGTAGTGTGGATAATAGTCCCACATTGAATAGGAATGTGGTGACTTGAGCATTTATAAGTGGGAGAACCCACACATCTATCACTTTAAGGTTTTGGGTGAGTATGTGGTGTGTCTCTTATGTATTTTAACTCAAAGTACAATACATAACATAATGATAATAAAAAAATTATTCATATTTATTTTAATAGGCCGACCTGTTAGGCTTAAATGGCTTTTTTTGTGGCCTGAGGCCTAGTCTTTTTTAACTAAATAGGCTTATAAAAAAAAACGTAGGTCTTTTCTATTTTAAAAAAAGGTTGGCCTGACCTGAGTCTGTGTAGGCTAACCTGTAGGCCCATGTTATCGACCTGACCTATTTCTACCCCTAACATCAGCGATACATACCATTTAATAAATATTTAATAAACAAAATATTTAATAAACTATTTAATAATATTAATATTATTTCATAATATCAATAAAAATAAAATAAAAATATTATATTATATAATTACTAAAGAGTATAAAATAAATAATATTAATATCCGTCCAGTATAAAATAAATAATATAAATATTAATAGTAATAAAATAAGTAATAATATAAATATTACAAAATAGTATAAAATAAATAATATTTATTTTATACTCTAAATATTAATATTTATATTATTTCAACTATTAATGTTTATATAACTATTAATACTACTATTTCATAGTATAAAATATTATATAACTATTAATACTATTTATTTTATAACTATTAATATTAATAATATTTCATAGTATAAAATATTATTTAAACTAAATATTATTTCAACTATATATTATTTAATAATATTAGTAATAATATTATTTCAACTAAATATTATTTCATAGCATATTATTTCAACTAAATATTATTTAATAGTTTATTTAAATATTTCAAATTAATATTATTTCATATTAATATTAATAGTTGAAATAATAGAAATATTAATATCAATAGTATAAAATAAATAATAGTATAAATATTTAATAAACTAAATAATTGAAATATATAATAAACTATTTAATAATATTAATATTCTTTCCTAAATATTAATATTATTTCATATTAATATTATTTAATAATATTAATTTAACTTATAAACTAAATATTTATATAACTTATTAATAAACTAAATATTGAATATTTAATAAAATAATTATTTAATAGAATAAATATTTAATAAACTAAATAATTGAAATATTTAATAAACTATTTAATAATATTAATATTATTTCATAGTACAAAATAAATTAATGAAATTGTTTATTATACTATTAATATGAAATAACAGTTTATTTTAATACAATAGTTGTGGTTAATTAATGATATTAATATTTCAATTATCAGTTGCAACAATATTAGTTGCAGTATTAGTTGTAAAGAGAGCGCAATATTAATATTATGTATATATGCATTACAAATATAAACCAAAGGAAGCAAATGGGTTGGTGGAAAGTTGTGTTTGCTGTAATAAAAAAGTCCCGATTTCGAAACTCTATAGAGTCGGTCCAGTCAGCTTTTTTGTAACAGAAATCTAACATCAGGGACTAAAGGCAACACAAAAGTAAGATATAGTGACTCACAAAAAAAAAATATACAGGGACTTAAATAAAAAACGCGCTAACTTACAAGGACCACAAGACTATTTAAACTTTTTATTTATTTTTCATTTTTTTAATAGACTAATAGGTTTATTTTAACATTTCAATTAGATTTTTCACTTATTTTAAGAACAATTTTTTATAAAGCATCTTTTTAACAAATTTTACTTAAAAAATATTGCATATATTCACAAATAAATTTATAAAATAGAATCATCAATAAGTATTCTCAAAAATATAGTTCAATTATTAACCTTCAACAAACCAAAATAAATATTTTGAGTGCTTGGTAACTAGGTTGGCGGGCAACCCACCCTTTTTTTTGCGGGCTTTAGGCGAGGCGGGCTTAAAGCGGGGCGGGTTGAGCGAGTAGCCGGACATAAAACCCCAACCCCACTCACCATTTTTTCTCGGGTGCGCGGGCTGGCCTGACGGGCCATGACCCGTTTTGCCACCCCTAAAATAAACACTCTTATATAGGCGAGTTTGAGTTATCCACGAGAATCAAGAGATCTCTAAGAAGTGTTACAAAGAGAGCCTAAAACTAAAGAAGACTGTGGTTGGGGGAGTAAAGGCGACAAATGTAAAGTCCAGGGGCCAATCCTTTAGAAGTAACTCTTATCGAGGATGAAGATCTGGCTGCCCAACTCCAGGGGAGAAAAAAGGCGGAGGAAGAAAAGACTAGTTAAAAACCTTTTTATTATGTAGGCGTTAAGCCATGTCTAGTTCAATTTAATTTACTTAGTCATTTTTATTAAGGCGGATACTATCTCTGCTACTTGTATCGTTAAATTCACGACATTCTTGATTTTATGGGGGGAACTCTTTTCCCCTGCACTAGTAATGAGGTGCATGGATTTTTAATGAGGCGTCTCACGTTTTCATATAAATTTGCGATTATTGTTGTCTTTTTTTGCAGGAACTAGGAAAGTGAAAGAAAACCTTATCAAAATCACCCGCAAAGGCAATGATATACGGTAGATCCTCATGGAGGAATCTTTGCTGCCCTACAAGGCGACCACTCGTGTTAGATCCTTATGGAAGAATCTTTCCACCCTTTGAGGCGATAACATATGTTGGATCCTCATAAATTAATCCTTGCCGCCTAAAGAGGCGATCACATATGCTTGATCCTCAAGAAGGAATCTTTACCTCCCTAAAGGAAATATCATCATCCCCAGGAGAGAATCCTCAGCTTACAAGGCCCACACAAGACCAAAATCTATTCAAAATATTATGAGGTAACTCATATAAAGTAAATAAAACAAAGGTGTGCAAGCCCACCGTTAGATTAACCCCTGAGGGACAAAAAGGGTATAAGAGAACCCACAAAGGCATTGAATATAACTACAAAAACCCTTTTGGGAACCTCTCCTTAAAATCATTTTCCTGGCGGCTAGTTCCTCTCTGGGGAATGTCTTTCATTGTCTTATTTCCCTCGTGTTCAGATAGGACAACCTTATTAGGAAACACCTCGATCTCTCCAAAGGGCAAGACCCCCTCATTGTCCACCAAATTCTCATCGCGGACCACCTTGAACAAATCCATTTGGCTCATATCCAACCTAGGGTGGAGGAAGGCTATTTGCTCCTTCCCCCACTTGAAATATTAGTAGGATGTTTCCACTACTTCACTCTTGAATGCTGAAATTATGGCACTCTAACACATATTAATACTGATGTCCCAACAGAAGAACATAATGTCAAGACAGATGTTACAACATCTTCTGTTTGATAGAACAATTTGTATCAGACTGTAAAATATACATAATTAAATTGCAGAAAGATAAAATAACACAGTCAATTATTAACCCAGTTCGGTGCAACGTCACCTACATCTGGGGGCTACCAAGCCAGGAAGGAAATTCACTATGAAGTTATTAGTTCAAAGCTAAACTCCCCCATTTACAACTTATCACCTAATCACTACCTTGTACAACTTCTACCTTGAACCCTTTTAGATATGAGATTCCCCTCTCACTTCCTACCAGCCACAAACTAGTTACAATTCAACAATAACCCAAAATAGAAGAACACTCTTCCAAGAACAATACTTAGTTTTGCTTAAAAGCTTTAAACTAAGGACAATACACTCTTGCTTAAAAGCTCATGAGTAAACAATAAACAATCTACAATCAGTCTACCTCAATGTGTCAAAAGAAACATGGGTGACTTACAAAGACACACTAAAGAGACTCTCAAAACCTAAGACTTTACACTTCCCCTAATTTTACATAGTTATGAAAAGCCGTAAAAACATTAGGTATAGCTTTCTCTTTATATACTCCCTAACAGTCCACGGGCTTCGAAATCTTCACCCAGATATTGCTTGATCCACACGCTGAGGGTTACATCAATTATGCAGAAAAATCTCCTTAAATCTTAGAACAAATCATCAAGTTTCCTAAATTGTCTCAACATCCAATTTTAGAAACTTATGAGCAGTTGGAGATAAAATCAAATGTTCCAGATTAAATCTTCTTGACCTACGAAAATAAGTTAGATATATCCAAAAGAAACTCACAGAATCAAATCAAATATGTGAAGAATAAGACTACAACCTGTACTAATGTTCTGGTACAACATGTCAGAACATCTGTCAGAACATCTGTCTTCAATGTTAACAGACCAACAAGTTAGGACATTTCTCCCAAAATCTTTCTATGAACCATGTTTTAGCAAAATTGCTGCCAATCCTAAAACCATGGAACTAACAATCTCTCCCTTTGGCAAATTTTGGCTAAAACATCCTTTGCATAATGAACCTGGAGAGAGGAATAAAACCACAAACACAAAGCATAAGCAAGCTACATGATCAACAAAAGATATATCAGAGATATAATGCAACTACAAACTAAACAGGTTCATTACTCCCCTGTCATACATAACCAATGCCTGCCCCCCCCCCCCCCCCCCCTCAAGGGGAAAACCCAAATCACTATAAATGGAAATATGAACTATCCAAGTTCACACAAACCTCTCAAGGGTAAAACCTAAATCACAAGACAAACAGTCATTAGAAGCACATACAACAGAAGCCTTGCACATAACTTAGAGAACTAGAATAATAGATTACCATAGAGTAACCATGGTTCTCCATAAACATAACGTGTCAAAACATGTGATTGCACATCATTGCACACATACATCACATTAGTAGCAGCAGCATAAACAAGACAAACTATCACGCTTCCCTTAAATAGTTGCATACAACAAGCAACACAAATATATTACTCGTCCCTTAGCAGTAGTACAGTCCTATCACAATGTTAGTCCGCATGTCAAGACAAGTGACATGACATCAGGACAAACAAAATCCAACCTCAACATTGTAAACAAAAATGGAAACACACAGTTCTTTTGGAAACAAATGGAAACACAAAGCAACTAATGGAAGCAAACAATGTTAGGAAATTATTACAACACAAACAACAAAACACACCCAACCAACAAACAAAAAAAATCTTCATCTATGGAGCCAGCTATCCACTCTGACCACATGAGTTAATGATATTAACCCAATCTTCATCAGCATCCTCGTCAGAGTCATGTAGTTGAGCATGACTTTTGTTGAAGGACTTCATATTTGTCATGGACTTTTTCCCTTTCCTAGATGATCCAGTAGATGATCCAACAGATGTCACAGCTTCGGACTCCACCTTCTTTGGATCCGTACTCTTATCCTTCTTGGCATCTAGCAAATGAACCTTTTTAGTAGCAGCATTTTTGGAAGTCTGAATCATGTTGAAACATAGCTTGGTAGAAGGCAGAAGCAGTAAGGTTTTGGAATTTAAAAAGGAATAAAGACCTTGCTTGTATCGCCTGATCAGTCAAGGAAAGAATTTTTGAAAGAAGTGTGATTATCCTTGTTATCAGAGCACCGCTCACATAAGAGAGATACAATCTCTTGTTCCTTTTTCTCTCTTTCCAAGCTTTGACTACAACATTTGAAATTACAATCTCTATGTCTTTGAAAAATGTTTTTCTTGAATATGCAAGCACAAAAAAAAAGGTTTTCAAGCTTTCTAAACTGTACTTGCTATAACTCTTCAGTAGTTCAAATTCCCAAAACACCCCTAACTAAATGATGACCAGTCACAATGATCTTGTCCTGCTGACCAGAATGAATTCCTTGACAATCCTAATTGTAACCAGCTTGTCACAAAACAATGTCATGACATCCTATTTGACATTGTATTCTTTTAGCATCCAATTCAAGTTGGAATAACAACATTCTCAGCAATATACTTAGACTAGAAAAACCCAAATTATATTCTTGCTGATCCAAAAGATAAGATTGTTTCTCAAGAACATCCTTAAGAAATAGGGGCACACACAGTGGAAACAAAACAGGACCGACATAAGAACATCATACAACAGTAACAAAAACAAACCCCCCTGAATTACATAGCTTAAGAATTCAGCAAAGTGCAGTTGAACAGCTAAACACAATGTCAATACATCTAGTCGGACATCACATGGCAACCAGAAAAATTGCCTCTGAAGGCCACAACCTACTGCAGAGAAAAATAAGTTCTCCCAGACAACAAACATCATTGTTTCTCAAGGACATACCCAAGAAATCATGAACTGTCCCAGTTCACATATCAGAGGCACATGTACAGCAGAAGAAAATAAGCCTAAAAAACATTTAAGAGAAACCAGAGTTCTTCAAAGCGCTTCAGGTAGGCAAGATGTCATGCACATTTGGTTTGACATCATGCACACAAATCACATCAGTAGGAGCACATTTCCTTTAGCTTCTTACATCACTCATGAAAACATAGACATGTAGAGATCCATGGTTTCCATCCAGAGGTCTCTTTCCTTTCACAACACTGTCATCACCAGGCTTGGCCAACACTTTACTATAAACTTCACCAGAACTAGACATTTCAGTTCTGAATCTGTTGGTGAACACCAACTCCACATAATGAACTACAAATACTCAACTCCCTTGTATAAATTTTCTGACCTTAGAGAAAACATTGTAGGCTTGACAATTCTCTGTTAATTTTTGGAGTGTAATACAGCTGAGATGATGTTCCAGTATCTGTTCGGACATCAGTCCCTATCACAATGATTAAACTATTAACTTTGGTTCTAGAGTTAACAACCATGGGTTCTGCTATCATCATAGTATCCTAGAGACATCCCTTTCCCTGAAATACTTGAGAGCCACAATTTAAACACAGTAGTAACATAACAAACTGCAAGGGCAGATCAGAGACACTCACAGCAAAAAAACTTCATAAAGAGAAATAAACTTTCACACACAACAAGAACCAAATAATCCTCTCCACAGAAGCACACTGTCAAAACACCCTGTCTAACATCACATAACCACTAGCAAATCTTATGCACACAACGAAAAGATTACCTCTAACAAGTACCATTGAAGCTGACCAAAATACCAGGATGCTGACTAAGCAAATCACCACTATCAGTCTTTTCCACCTCAGTCTGCTCCTCCTCTCCCATTTTTTCCTCTATCTACTAGGACTTCACCTTTGCACTGACCTCATAAGAACTATGAGAGGAAGTTCTATTACATCTGCAAAAGTCTGATGTTGCATCTTCTGGTGTGACATCTTAACTACATCTTCCTTGATCATCAAATAAGTGGATGAGCATGTAGTTTCTTGTGGTAAGCACATAAAGCAACTGTCTTTGGCCTTTACTTCCTCATCAGTAATTCACACATCTCATTAGTGACCAAATGTCATCCCTTAGTGAAATTTACCTTAAGACCTTGGTCACACAATTGAATTGTGTTTATCTCATTAATTTACAGTCTTATACCATGGGAACCAGCATCAAAACTAGGAAATCCAATTCTCACACCCTTTTAAAATCACTTTTGGCACAATCATTTAAAGAGCCAAAGATGGTAGAGTCAGACACAGAGTACATCAGATACTACTTTACTCCAGCCATATGTCTGGAACACCCACTACCAAAATACCAATCTTAATAGGTTGAAACTCAAAGATGGTATTAGATAAAGACAATTTGCATCTTCCTTGAGTTTTAACCACTGCTTGATTAACTTCAGGCTGAGTTGGACCCTTGAGATAACCATACAAATTAAAACAAAAGTGCCTGATATAACCAACTTAACCCTAGAAGAGACATCTCCAGAGCAAGTTTCTGCCTTTAGCATGAATATTCTGATGTTCAGCACGATGTCGAGACATTTAAATGTCATCATTGACCCAACTTGCCTCTTGATGGAAACAACTTTTTTTTTACATTTGAGAACAAGGTGTACATGATACAAGTATCAGAGGTACGGGAAATCACCATAACAAAGACCTAAAGAACTTAAGATTCCTAAGATATACAATGTTTAAGAAATCTTAAGGCTTTTACAATTACAACCTACAAACAGAAAATCAACATATTATAATAGAGTTGATAATTGCTTGATCTGGCTACTCCTTCGTCTGGAGAATCCTTGTTCTTATTTTCAGTAAGAACCTTCTGCCATATTTATAGCCTTTGCAGAAAACTAGCCGTTGAGGAAGTAATTGATCAAGTGTCTTTGTCTTTGCCCCATAGTACAAGAGACGTTGAAGATAGATGCACAACAGATTCTGAATCTAGTGTGTAACACATTTAACCTTTGAGTCTTCAAGAGGTTCTCGTACAGATAGAGCCGTTAGAAGTAGTCATCCATAAAGCATGCCAGCTTTTCTTGAGCCTTGCAATCTGTAGACTCTGACTAATAAATTGATAAGACAATACAATTTGCTTTCTGCAGTATGGACGACTTCCAGCTTTATCACCAACTCTAAGTGGTACCGGATTTGGATATACAATTCCCAAGTGTAGTGCTCGTCTAAATACTAGACCTTAAGCACCAGAGTCTGCTCCAAGCCACACCAGCAAACGTTCTTCAGATTCTGCCACCAAAAGCTAGCAATGAAGAAACTCCCAATTGTGTCTAAGTAAAACAAATTCTGATTATTTATGTATAAGAACCTACATAAATAAAACACACATCAAATAAACCATTGTTCTTTCAATACTTTTGTTATCATCAAAACTAAAAGAGAATATGTCATGAACAAATCTCGTTCTAACAATCTCCCCCTTTTTTATGATGACCAACACAAGTATTTAAAGGACAATGTTGGGCATTTTATTTTCTCTGCAACATCAGGGTATGAGGTTTGTAAGTTCCCCCTGAGTCTGATAGTCCAAAGCTGAGTTCTATTGACTTTAACACTAAGAACTACTTTTTAAGAAAAAATAAATGAGTCTTCTTAGTAACATCAGGGTCTGAGGTTTGTAAGCTCCCCCTGAGTCTAAAAGTTCAAAGGTTGAGGTTTGTAAGCTCCCCCTCATTTCCATATTCAAGAAAACCAAAATAACAATATCTTAACTTTCTTTGGCAACATCAAAATGCAAGGTTTGTAAGCTCCTTCTGAGTCTGACAGACTAAGTTTTAGGTTTGTAAGCTCTTACTCAGCACTATGTACAAGAAAGTTAAAATATGTTGCCCTTTTAACTTCCTTTGGCAACACCAGAATACAAGGCTTGTAAGCTCTTTCTGAGTCTGATAGACTAAGTATGAGGTTTGTAAGCTCTTAATTAGTTTTATGTACAAGGAAGTTAAAATATGCCCTAGGCTAGGTAACCAAAACAAAAAGTAAATAACAAGAAAATAAATGACTAATATGTACAACTGAATGGGTACTCAATGGGTTCAGTTTCCACTTAAATACTTACTATTATTTCTCTCCCTTTTGTCACATAAAAAAGAAAGAAATAAAAGAAGGAAAAAGAAGAAAAAAAGGAATGGAAAATAATTTCCACTAATTAATGCAATTCAAATCATCATTACTTGATCAGTTTCTAAGAGAGAAAAGTAATCTAATTGCAAGGGTCATTGAGGATTGTACAAATCAGTTATTGGTAAAAAACAGTCTTAAGAATTAAGCAAAAGATCTTATTCCAACGATTAGGATACTCAGAAACTACAATAAAAAGGACCAACACCTAGTTCATTTTAAACAACATCTTCAAGAGTAATGGAGTCATCAGTTGAGAGAAACAAGAAATATGTGGTAACAAAGATCTCAAAGCATCAAACAAGATGAAAAATCCAAAAACGTCAGAAACAAGTTTTTTTTTACATCATCCACTACTGACTATGTGCTTCTTACAAAACCTACTTCAGATGAGGCAACATCAGCAGCTCTAAAACAACCCTAAAAGAAGGATCCTTCAGAAGCTGCTATGAAACCACGAAGAAAGATCATGAAGAGAACAAGAAGGAAGCGGCTTAACGAGATGTTTGACCATCTTACGATTCCAGAGCCAGAAATGGAAGATATTGTAGAATACGAACCATCTATTGATTATGGTAGCTACTGATTTTATAGAAAAAGAATGACATAGAACTATCTATTTCTAGGTCCATACATTTTCCTTTTAGGAATATTTTTTAATCCATTGACAAGATTAATGAAAGATGTTTTGAGCAAATTATTTATTTATTTACATAGTATGCAACAATCATCCAGTTAACCTTGAGTCTTTCTGAAGGAGTATTAGCAAAGTGAAACTGACAACAGAAACACCAGTAAAACTAATCAAACATTAACTCATAGTTGTTCAGAGAATTTTAAATAGGTTAGACTGCTAGATAACATTTCCAAGAGTTATTATTAGAGTACTGATAAGATTTTACCAATACTTAAATAATTTTAAACTCAAGACCATGTAAATATCACGTCTATAAAAAGGACTCAAGTAAGCTTTCTTCCATAATCACTTAATCCCTAAAATACCAAGATGTACAAGCAAAAGCAAATTTTGGTTCCAAAGAGATATTTCAGGAAGCCAGCATTAATGAATGCAGCAACTCAAGCAAGTCAAGGCAAAGCAACAACTGAAGGATCTGCGAGTAAGCAAACAATTTCAGAAGTGCTCTCCTCAACAACATCTTTTGTGAAGACAACCAGAAGAAGATCTTCTGGGTCTAGACGTAGACACCAGCTGAGAAAGAAGACCATGGAGTTTTCTAAGGAAGAATGGCAAGATTACTTATATAGTCTGGACATGTCAGATGATCTTAGGTAGATCCTTAGGGCCAATCCAAAAGACCATAATCATCTAATTGTCTTGTAATAGCTTCCTTTCCATTAATGAAATAAGTTGCAAACATTGAGTACTTTTAACTATTTATTTTAGATTCTCATGAAGAACATAGAATAAATATTCAAAAGTTTAAAACTGAACACAAGCACGAACAAACTCTGAATTTATTAATAAGAAGCTTAATACAGAGATTTCAATAGAATACAAAGCATAACTATGCAGAAATATAACATCAGAATCTTTCATAGATAGCTTCAAACTTGTCTCTCCAAATCTAAGAAGAACTAGCCTCAGTACTTATGTTAACCCCCTGCTGAACAAGCATCTCATAAATAACTCGTCCATAAGGAATGGAGAAGGTCTTTCCCTTTTGAAAAGAAGAAAGAGGCATTTTCAGATGGTTAAACATAACTTGAGGAAGATCAATCTTCGAATCTAAATTAAGAAGTAGAAGCAGATCTTTTTCAATAGGGTCCACAAGGTCTAAATCTTTATCCTTAGGAGGTAAGTTTGAATTCAGAATCTAATTCAAAACAACAACATCAGGAAGAAGATTTGAGACCTCTGATGTATTATATGAATCTACAAAGATACGCCAAGTAGGAAGATAGTGTTCCTAAACAAGAGTTCCTGATATTTCTCCAATCTCCTCACAATTGATCACATTTACAATCGCTTTAGAGGTTATTGTAATAGAAACACCAGTTACTCTAGACAGAATAACATACTCAGAATTCAGCTCAACAATTGAGGCATTAATCCAAAACTCTTTGACAAGATTGGATAAGTGAAACCACAGAGCATCTCAAAGTAGCCATTCCAACCTTGTTTAGACACAGTCTTCTAGAAGTTGAAACCAATCTTAAGAAACCTGTAGCGTGCGGTATTTTTCGGTGACGCGACCACCTTACCGCAATGTGGTTTTGGTCCTACTTTCTGATTTCTATATTTATCCTATGAAGCTAGAAAGGAAGGGGAAGATATCTTAAACTAACCCTAAACACAAATGTTTTCTTTAACAATTGCTAAGAGATCGGGGATCAGGGTCTGGTTATACAAAGCGAAGCTATTAACACCCAATGTATCTATGGTAATCCATAGGAACCTTATTTTGTATGTATTTCTGTTAACTTGAAATGCTTTCTTGTGTTTATCTGCTGTGGATTGGGAAAGTTTCTCCTTTTGGAGGATTGAGAGACTGTTTTTGTTGTTTTCGAGTTTTTTTGTTGTTTTTGGGAAGGTATTGGACCTAAGATTTTTATTTATGTGCTCGCTAAGATTTCGCAATCTTATGCCTACGTATTCCTGTAAAGAGATTTAGGAAATCAGAGCAATCGTAGTTCCTCCTATTCTATGGGAGGAAAGATATTTGGTGTCTTGTTCAAAGCCCAAGATTGAATCTAGCTGAATATTTGTGTCTTGTTTAAAGCCCAAGATTTAAGCTAAAAGGGTGACAGAGAGAATTTGTCATCTCTAAAGGGAGATATCTCACCTATTCATCACAAATATTGAGAAGTTGGTTATAAGGGAAATTACTTTAACTGAGTTACATGGAATCTAGCAATGCCATAATTTCCTTTACAAGAGGGATGTCATGAAGGAAGAAGCTTTAACTCAGTGGAAAGCAATGCCACTTTTCCTTTATGAATCTTTCATGCTAAGAGAAGGACATTGGCTTGGATGTATGGAATCCAGAGGCTTGCCACTTATAGCTGTTAGATGAAAGAGGAACTTTAGCCAGGATAAGGGAAGGACTCCAGCTTGGATTTTAAATCAACAAGTGTACCACTTACAGCAATTATCTGGAAAAAGGTTTTGATTGTTTGTTTTGATATGTGATAATAGAAGAGGTATCTTCCTGCAGAGACTCATGGTCTCAGCAGAGGAGATGTTGGATTTTTGTGTGCCTTGATCAAAGCCTAAGGTTGAAGCTAAAGAAAATGACTCCACTGGGGAGGGTTTTATCTGTCTTGTACAAATCCTAAGATTGAGGCTGACTGGGGAAAATTCTTACATGAAGCCTAAGAGGAGGCTATCTCTTGCTGAGGATTTATGGAAATCCAGGAGCAGGTCCAAATTATATTGGGGAATCCAAAGGGATTTACTCTTGCTGGGAATCAGTGAAGAGTTGAAGTATCAGATGCCACGAGGCTCTGATTTCATTGGGGATTTATTGATGGTCAATTGACCCTGGCTGGGCCTCCCTTTGGTTGTAAGTCCCATTTTTCTTCTTTTTCAAACACTTTTGGCCCTCTAAATAGAGTGTAAGACTCAACCCCCTTTTGTACAAAAATAATTTGGGCCTGAGTCATTGTATAAGTCCCGATACAATTTTCAAAATAACGGTGTGATCACTGTCTTTCATCTGGGCCTCTCCTTGAGCTATAAGTCCCAAATCTTGAATAAAAATAAACTTTTGGGCCTCTAATAAAGTGTAAGATCCATCCTTTTTGTAAATACAATGATTTGGGCCTCAGTCATTATATAAGTCTGTGATTTTCAAAACTACGACGCGATCGTCGCCTTTTCAAAAGAGATCATCTGGGCCTCCCCTTGAGTATAAGCCCCAAACTTCCTTTCAAAACAACTTTCTTTTTTTGATTTAGATTCAAATTCAAAGTGTTATCAAAACTTTCTTCAATTTCTTGAATAACTAACCATACAGCTGTAATTACAATGCTGGAGCTTGCACACCTATAAGTTCTACTATTTCCTCTATACATACTGGTATATATTTCATCTGTATATATATATATATGCTTGTATATACTTGCTTAGAGTTTTCCCCAGCAATTAGGTCTAGTTTTAGAACAAACCAGTGGTTACTCTTTTAACACAGTCAAAACTAGTTCCCCAATAGGAAATTCTAGACACAGTCTTGCCTCCTCTTGGGCTTATACAATAAGGAACAGAGAAAGGCATTATTCCAGGTGAAACTTTTCTCAAGACTGTCACAACTTACAAATATTTGTCCAAGAAATTCATTTCCCTAGAGACGATTATTCCCGGTGAAACCTCTTTTGAATTTCTTCAAACCCTAGAACTCTTCACTAAAGAAAGGATTATTCCCGGTGAAACCTTTTGGACTTTTCTCAGACTTGGACCCACAGGCTTCCTAAAAGCATCTCCAGCCTCTTCTTGGGCTTTGTACAAGGACTCTCAGGCTTCATAGAAGTTCTCAGCCTCCTCTTGGGCTTAATACAAGGACCTGAAGACCTCCTGCAGGTATAGGACAAAACTTAGTAATCTCTACTAGTTTAATCCTCCAGAGAGTCAGAATTTCAGAACATCAGACCAGTTTAGGGTTGATTCTCATCCCTTAAAACATTAGCCTCCTCTTGGGCATCATACAAAGATCATCCTCCAACTAAGAGTCAATCTCTTTATACCAGTAGACTTGGAAAGTCTCATCTCCTCTTGGATCTCAAAGAAACCCTTAAGTTTCCTAAAAACACAGGAAAGATCCTGATCATTTCATCAATCACTAGAAGAGTTGAAACCTCCATAGGTTTTAAAACTCAATCTTTAAACTTTCATTCTAAGTTTCCTTGCTAGGGTCAACTTACCATCAATAAAATACTAACAGAATCAGAACCTCATGGTCTATGATATTTCAACTCTTCTATAATCACTCAGCAAGAGTTGATACCCCAAATTTGGACTTGTCTCTGGATCTCAATAATCCTCATCAGAAGACAGCCTCCTCTTAGGCTTTATATAAGAAATTCCCCAACCAACCTCCTCTTAGGCTTTGTATAATGATTTTCCCTCAGCAAAGTTAGCCTCAATCTTGGGCTTTGTACAAGACAGATCATCTTTTTCAGCTGAGTCAATCAAACCTTTTAGCCTCAATCTTGGGCTTTGTACAAGACAGATAAAACCTCTCCCCAATGGAGTCAATTCTTTTAGCCTCAATCTTGGGCTTTGTACAACAAAGATAAAACCTCTCCCTAGTAGAGTCATTTCTTTTAGCCTCAATCTTGGGCTTTGTACAAGACAGACAAAATTTTCCCCGGAAGAGTCATCTCTTTCAGCCTCAATCTTGGGCTTTGTGCAAGACAGATATAAAACTCCTTAAGTAGAGTCAACCTTTTAGCTTCAACCTTGGGCTTTGATCAAGGCACACAAAAATCAACATCCCCTCAGAGAAAATCAAGAGTTCTCTCTGTAGGAAGGCATTTCTATGTACAATCACACATCAAAACAGACAATCAAACAAACCCTAATTCCAGATAACTGCTGTAAGTGGCACACTTGTTGATTCAAAAATCCAAGTTGTGGTCCCTCTCTTATCCTGGTAAACTTCCTCTTTCATCTAACAGCTGTAAGTGGCAAGCCTCTTGATTATTTACATCCAAGCCCATGTCCCTCTCTTAGCATGGAAGACTCCTAAGGAAAAATGGCATTGCTCTACACTGAGTTAAAGTTTCCTCCTTCAAGACAAATCCCTTATAAAGGAAATTATGGCATTGCTGGATTCCATACATTCCAGTTAAAGTAATTCTCTTTTATAATTAGTTACTCAACAACTGTGACAAACAGATGAGATATCTCCTTTTAGAGATGACAAATTCTCTCTCAGTCAAACCATATAGCTTCAATCTTGGGCTATGAACAAGACACAAACATCCTTTTAGCTTCAATCTTGGGCTTTAAACAAGACACCAAACATTTTCCTCCTATAGAATATGAGGAACTACGATTGCTCTGATTTCCCTCTTATCTTTACGGGAATACATAGGCATAAGATTGCGAAATCTTAGCGAGCACACAAATAAAAAACTTTAGGTCCAGTACCTTACCAAAAACAACAGAAATCCAAAAACAGCAAAAACACTCTCTCAACATTCCCAACCTATAACACATAAACACCAGTAAGTAGATAATAGAAGAACATGCCAAAGAATCTATGGATAACCATATATACACTGGGTAATTAACAACTTCCCTTTGTATAATCTGACCCCGGACCCCCAATCTCTTAGCATTTGTTAAAGAAAACATTTGCGTGCAAGGTTAGTTTTAGATAGCTTCCCTTTCCTTTCCAGCTTCATAGGATAAATAGGAAATCAGAAAGTAGCACCCAATTCCAACCATTGCGGTAAGGTGGTCGTGTCACTGACAAAAATCGCACGCTACAATAGTCTCCATAAATTATTCTAACATCCGATCTTTGTATATATATGAGACTTTGCTTTGGAGAGCAGAATGGTAAGTACATTTCTCCCTGAGATATATAACCTTCATCGCTGAGATAAGACTTCCACTCCTCATCTGTATCAGAAGAGCTGTTCCCATCGATAGTGTGGACATCTTGAGATACTGGGTGGAGGAAGCCTCCGCTGTGGAAAAAATATTGAATGGGACAAAAACTGTCATCCTTCTTCGTAGTCTGGGTACAGGTCGGAGAGAAACCAAGACCTTTTCTTGTCTTGTTATCAGTAGGAATTACAATCTATCCCCATTCTTTTATGTCACCACTCCCCATTATTTTGAGAGCGTCTTTATATGAGGAAATCGATGTTCCTTTTTCTTGGTGATTCTCATTGCTCACTGAGAGTGCTTGAAATTGAGTTCCAATGACCTCCTCTGGTTCTACACAGGAGAATAATGATAAGTTGCTCACAATTAAAGCTTGATCTCCGCATACCATGACTAATTTGTCGTTCTTGACAAACTTCAGCTTCTGGTGAAGTGTCGAAGTGACTGCCCCGACTTCGTGTATCCAAGGTCTTCCTAATAAACAGATGTATGCTGCTTGGATGTCCATGACTTGGAAAGTGTGAGGACCAATGGTTATAGGAAGATCAACTTCGCCGATAACTGTTTTCCTGGATCCATCAAAAGCTTTGACGATGATCTCACTGCCTCTCATGGGAGTACCTTGGAAAGATAGTCGTACCAAAGTTGACCTTGCCATGATGTTCAAGGATGAACCTGTGTCTACCAGTACGCTGGCTAAAGCATCATCCTGGAAGTTGACTGTGATATTGAGTGCCATGTTATGGTTTTTTCCTTCCTCTAGAAGTTCTTCATCACTGAAACCCAAATTGTTGTAGGAAGTGATGTTGGAGATAATGCTGTCAAATTGCCCTACTGTCACATCCTGTTCTACAAAGGCTTGTTCTAGAACCTTCTGCAGAGCTTCTCTGTGAGCTTTTGAACTAAGCAGGAGAGATAACATAGAGATCCGAGACGGAGTTTGCAATAATTGATCCACAATGTTGTACTCGCTTTTTTGGATGAGTTTTAGCATTTCATCGTTGTTCTTTACAGGTTCCACATTGCTGGATTGACCGGATTATTGATTAGGAACTTCGACTTGAGGTTCCTTTTCTTTGGCAGGTTCTCCAACTCCTCTGTTGAAGATTCGACGACTTCGGGTAACTCGACTGATGTCAACAATGTTCACAACGGATGGTAATGGAATTTCTTTTCCATTTTCTATGGTCGTTGCACCGTCTTGTACGGGATAGCCTTTTCTGACTTGTATGGCATTGGACCTAGCAAGTAGACGACTACAGGGGCTTTTTGGGCCTTTTGACTGTCGTAGGCAACCTCGATCAGCTCTAAGTTTGGAATTTTCCTATTGTCAAGAGAGGTATTTGACTCATTGAGCAGAGGAATTATGGCACAAACATCCATAGTTATTCCATGATTGACATGTTTTCCTTTATTGGAGACTGTGACAATGCTTTTGTCTAGTGATCCCTGGTTCTTGTTTTGAATAGGGAGGCAACCTTGTACCATGTTGATTAATTTGGGATTCAAGCGTGGTTGAATTTCCTTTCGGTCTAATTGACGCTGGAGGGATGCTCGTACGAGATAGCATCCTTGTTTATTTTCCAAGCATATTCCACAACGTTCATAATTGTGAGGTGGTACCTGACCATATCCTCTTTGTATGCAGTGCATCCTTACCAGGTCTGTTTCTAGTAAGCGGATATCATAACTTTGGTGTCTATCAGGATTCCCAATAATTATGCTAACTTGTTATGTATCTTCATCCTGGTAGATTGGAAGCCACCAGTGGTCTAATAGATGTTGAAGAGTCTTTTGTACAAGCGCACACCCTTTGTCATTTTCGTAGCATTCTTTGCAGTCTTGATAATCGTGCGAGGCCAGAAAACCAAGTCTGACTTGCTTGGCATGCAATTCCACTAGACTGGTATTCATTAAGCAAATGTCAAAGACCTGAACCACGTTAACCTGATGATCATTCTCTTCATGGTAGTCTTGGATCCATCCAAGATCCATTTGACGCTGGAGGGCCTCTTGTACAAAAGAACATCCCTGATTGTTTTTCGAGCAAATCGGGCAAGCATTGTAATCGTGCCGTGGTAGATTGAAATATTGACTTTGTCTTGAATGCATTGCCATTATATTGACGTTCATTGCACAAATGTCATGGTTTTGAACAATGTTTGGATGTGCATGGACCATGTTTACTTCACGAATCCTGTGATCCTGAATCCAGCCTAGATCTATTTGCTCTTGAAGAGCTACTTGCACTATGGCATATCCTTGATTGTCTTTGGAACAGATGTTACACTGATGATAGTTGTGAGATGGCACATGGCCGTACCCGCTCTATCTGCAATGCATTTTTACCAAATTGGTTCCCAGTAAGCGTACATTGTGAATTTGATAACTGCTGCCGGGTTCTCCTTATATCAAATTCACTGTAGTCTTCTCATGTTGCAGTAACGGGTTCATCTAAATATTTGGATTAGTATCTTTGAAAGATAAAACCTCGTTTCTGATGAGCTTTTGTACATCAGACTTAAAGCTAAGGTAATTCTCAATGTTATGTCCCGATCCTCCTTGATGGTAAGGGCAAGTTTGATCTGCTTTGAACCAAAAATGTGGATTTTATGGTACTGTAAGAGGAGTCCTAGTTTGAACTCGCCCCTTGGCCAATAGAAGTAGAAATAACTCTGCATACAACATCGGTATAGGGTCGAACCTTAATGGTCGTGTAGTACGATTGTTATTATTGTACTGCGGGCGAGCCTACTGAAGAGGATGTTGCGGCCTTTGCTGATACTGTTGTTGACTAGGTTGGCTTTGAGCAACCTGAGGTTGGTATGTCGGAGTTGGCGTTGAGTTGATAGCGGGAGTTACTGCTGCTACTGGTCGATACCTTCGCCTTTGCTTTCCCAGAGAGATATTGCTGATATCATGCTCTTTCTTCTTTTGGAAAGCACTACTGTATCTTTTAGTACTGCTAGATGACTCTGCATCTTTTACCAATCGTCCTTCTCGGACTGCTTCCTCAAGGCGTACTCCTATGTTCACTATTTCAGTGAAGTCACTGGGGGAACTGGCCACCATTCGGTCATAATAAAACGAGCTTAATGTTTTTAGGAAGATCTTTGTAATTTCCTTTTCCTCGAGAGGAGGATAGATCTGGGCGGAGATTTCACGCCATCTCTGAGCATATTACTTGAAGGCTTCTTTATCCTTTTGTGACATTGCTCTGAGCTGGTCCCTATCTGGTGGCATGTCCAAGTTGTATTTATACTGCTGAACAAAGGCTGCCCTGAGATCTCTGAAAGTACTGATCTTGGTGCCGTTTAAACCCATGTACCATTTGAGTGTGGCACTGGTTAAACTGTCTTGGAAGTAATGGATTAGTAGCTGCTGATTTTATGTCTGAGTAGACATTTTCCGAGCGTACATTACCAAATGACTTTGAGGGCAAGAGTTGCCTTTGTATTTTTCAAAGTCAGGCACCTTGAATTTGTGTGGTATCTTTACATTAGGGACCAAGCAAAGGTCAGTGGCGTCTTTACCAAACAAGTTCTGATCGCGAATGGCATGCAGTTCCTTCTGCATTTCCAAGAATTGTTCCTAGAATTCATTCATCCTTTCGTATACTTCTTCGTTTCTGCCAGAAGTGGCCTGCAAAATCTGTTTCTCTGGGATAGCGTGTACCACCAATTGAGGTATAGACATTATGGCGGTAACGCTTGGCGCTTCAGTGACCTGAAGTTTGTAACCTTCAGGAGTTTATGTTGTAACCTTGGCATCTTCATTTACCTGAAGTTTGTAACCTTCAGGTCTGGTGGTTCCTGCTATGGCTTTTGGGTATTCAGTGACCGGTGGGATGTATCCTTCAGGTATGTTATACTGAGGATGACTGCTAGGTGTTTCAAATGCTGGTGTTGATGTAATCTCTGAGATCACCGTCCTTTGATGTTGTTGTTGCTGGGCTGCTGCCAGGGATTGCATGGTGTTGTGGAGTTTCTCCAAACTCTCTTTTAGAGTGTTGATTTCTTCTCTCAGCTCTCTGTTCTCTTCCTCGAGATCGTTCATTTTCTTTTGTCGATTGGCCCGAGTATTGTATGAATGAGACAATTTGACTCTAGAGTGCGACACATATGTGAGACTCAAAGACAAAAATGTATTATGTGAGAATGATGAATGATATGCAAAGAATGATATATATTTTTTAGTTTTTGTTTTCAAAAGAAATTTTAACAATTATATTGCAAATATCACACAGAGGGGGAGACCCTTTTATTGAACTCGAAAGACTGCAGTATTTTACAGGGAAAAGTACAGTATTTTACAAAGTGCGAGAAGTAAAATTAGGCCTATGGATCCTGAGTTCTCTCTGAGGAGAGCTAAGATGCTGGTTCCTGAACTTTTCTATTCTTCGACCGACCCCTTTCAGACGTTGTCGGGTCGACGATCCTTTGCCAAGTGAAAGGAGTGAGCAAATTTCTTTGTTCCTCCTGACTTTCTATGGCATGCTGCTCTAATATCTCAATCAGAGCATCCTTTTCCTTTAGAAGTTCCTGAATCTTGGTACATTCCAAATTAAGAATCTGGTATTTGTTCTTCTAAGAGTTCTTCTCGCGTTGGACTTTGTTGAGAGCGACCTGGAGTTTTATCGCATCAGACATGAAATAAAGGACAGATTCCTTTAAGGGAAAAACTTCTTGACGAGGGTAAGGCATCCTCAGCTTGATGGCTCTAGTTTGCACCCAGTGGAGATAAGGTTATGCAGAGATGCATTTTGGCCTTCCCAGGGACTCTCTCCCCTTCCTGTGAATATGTTGCCAGGCATGCACTTTCCTTCTTTAGTGCTCTGTCATTTTCCCCTTCCTTGAAGAAAAGACCGTCCAAATGAGCATTATGTGGGATATTCTTCATCAGGTATCCAAGTTGACGGCGAGCTAAAATTGGGTGATAGTTGATCCCTCCTTTGGTACCAACGAGGGGTACATTGGGGAAATTTCCACATTTGTCGATGATCTTTATCCCTTCGTAAATCCGATTATACCAATCTATGTCTGAATTGGTAAGAGACATAATCTTTTACAACCATCGCAGATTACTCTTGTTATCCCAAAAAGTAGTAGACTTGGGCAAGTGGGAAATAAACCATTTGTAGAGTAAGGGTACATAGCATGTGATCATTCCAAATTCCTTAAGTGTACATAATGATAAGCATCTATAAGCAGGGTTGGGACTGGGTTCCCAATTAAGAATATCTTAACAACATTGGTCTCGACGAAGTTGTCAATGTTGGGAAAGAGGAATAACCAATATATGAGCAGAACAAAGACATCCTCGAAAGCAGTTATATTTCCTATACTGGCAAAGTATAAAGCTTTCTCCATCAGGAATTTAGCAGGAAAACCCTGGATTCCTCCTTTGGTGGTCAGGTGAGTCCTGATTTCTGACTCTTCCAAAGAGATTGCTTTTGCAATGGCTTGATCTTTTGGAATTTCTTCCAGTCCAGAATATGGATCTTGATCAGTGATAGGTAAATCAATCAGGTGAGAGTACTCTTCCAGTGTCGGTGTGAGCTAGTAATTTGGGAAAGTGAAGCAGTGGTAAACCGGATCGTAGAACTGAACTAGTGTAGATAGTATCCCTTCAACCATGTTGAAATTCTGGTACATGTGCAGAACTCAGATGTCCTATAACATGTCATTCGACATCTGGTCTTACATGAACACACATGGCAAGGTATATAACAATAATCACGGTACTGAAAAGATAAAAACAAGACACACAGAATTGTTAACCCAGTTCGGTTTAACACACCTACTCTTGGGGCTACCAAGCCAGGGATGAAGTCCACTATCAGCAGTATCAATTCAAAGCTAAACTCTTCGTTTACAGCTTATCACTTAATCACTACCCAATGACCCTTCTACCTAGATCCTCTCTGGCTATGAGAAATTCTTCTCACTCCCAATCATCGCAACGATGTCTAGCAGTCAGCACTCCGCCACTGCATCAACGACTCTCTACCTATACAACAATTCAACAAGGAAGACACACTTCCAAGACACAACTTAGAGTTACTTAAAAGCTTCCTCCAAGAACAATACTCCTCTTACTTAACAACTTCGAGGATCACACTTAGAAACTGTCCAATTCACATGTCGAGTGGTACAGGAACCAACCCTAATAACAAAACTTTTACATCTTTGGTTGAGTTACAACTTTAGGTTACACTGCATCTATATATATATAACTTATTCCCAACTAGATTTGGGCCTTCACAAACACAGCACATAAGCTGCTATAAATCAGCAGAAACTTCTGTTACATAATAGGACTTCAATCTTTAACTTCCTAAAATATCTCCATATTTAGAAAGTGTATATTTTCCAATATTCTTCTCAATTTGATTCTTCAGACCTTTTAATTCAGCGCCACATAACATTTACATATTATTCCCTGAATATTTTGTATCTGTTAAGACATAACAGAATCTTTAATTCACTTCAGTTCTGGCGCGATGTCGAATGGACCTTCATGGGACATCTGAATACGAAATGTTGTTCCAGATGTTGAAACCACTTCAACTCAACATGTTCCATTGCACAATAGGACTTCTTGCTTAACCTGTTCTTCTTTAGCATGATAAAATATCCTATCTAGCATATTGCTGCTATTATTTGTTTTACAAAATTAATGCCAACCCTAAAAATTAAAGAACTAACATTCTCCCCCTTTGGCAAATTTTGGCTAAAACAAATATATAAACATTACAACTCAGATTACAACAGCAATTACAACCCTACACTACTGTCAGTAGTTATCAGCAACTACTGAACCTATCAGTAACCATCAGTAGCTACTGTGTACAGCGACTATGGAGAATCATCTTCTTGGGAAATCTTGAATGATGTTAGGACATCATGTTTGACAACTCTTTTCAGCATATTCTATGGGCTCCATAACAACACCTCCGAGCACCACAACACAACAACTTCAGGCAGCATATTAGGACCTAAGATGTAGAAAGTCCTGAAGTCATTTGGTGCACACGAGGAAGAAGATAGCTGGTGCACATGAGGAAGAAGATATCAGACACTCCCCCTCAATACAACACATTTCTTTTTCCTTCCAGGATAGACCTAGAACAATTGTAGAAGACTCCTCCAAAAAAGAAACGTCTGTCTTGACATAAAGGATCAATGGTGGCATAAGAGATTTCTGCACACCTTAATTGATCAGACACCCCTAGTCGACCTGTGGCATAAGATGAAACTTAAGAAGTACCAATCTACCAACCCAGGTAACTCAGAACACAAGTCACAACTGTGTTCATAACTCAGGACACAAGTCACAAAGACTCAACACCAACTCAAGGAAAGAACACCCTCTTCGACGTCTCTGCACACATTTGGAACTGCAGACTCCAGACATATCATCTGCGCAAACCATTTTGCAAACCCTTTCTCCCCCTTTTTAGCCAAAAATTGGCAAAGAAAGCCCTCACAGAACCAGACCCAAGGGGTGCTCACCTAAAAACGAACAAACGCCATAAGACTTATGAAACAAGAACACTCACTGGCTGAAGGAGACAAGAACCACCCCTATAAATAGCTGACCAGTTACTTTGGAATTAACGAGCTTTGAATATGTCAAGGTTCTTGGTCAAAGAAACGCTATTTTAGGTACCAAAAACTCCATCCAAATTTAATGTCTACCTTCCAAAATAGTCTTGACCGCCTTTATTGTTTCTCAACTGACTCTTACCATAAATTGAGCCAATAACGTTCCATGCATAGGCAAAGACACGTGTTTCACCTTATCCTTACACTACCGACCAAAATAATTCCTTGTTTGGCTTAAGAGAAACATGTCCTGTACCATGTTCTGACATCTTACCAAACAATTGTCTGCTAGGTCACAACATTATCAACCCAAGACGCCACAGAACATTATACATTCCAAAACACAAGAACATTTTCTTTTCTGTTGGATTCTGAGACGACTTCTATCGATCAGCACAACTCACAATCCCTTCTAGATTCCTTCAGAACAGCAGAGAAAAAAAATTCTCCCAGATACAACAATTCTGCTTTTCAGACTCCTCTTGCATAAGCACTAGCTTCACGCAACTAGGATATCACACCGGCCTTAGGAACACCCAACCACACCTAGAAGTACATGTCCCATCATGTTGTTTGACATCACTCTGCACAAACTTGAACAACACGCAAGCCACACAAAAGTCTGCACATTAGCAGTAATAGACCATAGACAGCAGCCTTAACTCCCCCTGACATGAACAACCAATGCTCCTTATGATAGCACAACGATATTGCCACATACTCAACACTTAAGAACTGCCACTTCTTGTATTTGTTGAACAAGATCTCACCATGTTTATTTCAGATACATGGTCTGCCAAGTCCAATATAAAAGCCCACTTGATTTGGAATTTCTCACATATTCCATAACAAATGTCTTTAGATTACTTACAACACAAGATAAGGACTGACACCACCTTTTACTTGTATTAGAAGGAACCTCCTTATCTTTAGCCATTCTGATCAGATCACACCACTGACAACAACCTTCATTAAGATCAGAATCTGCCCATTCTAATCCACATTATGTCAGAACTGCCACTTTAGACGATAATGCTGCTTCTTCCAACTCCACAAGCACGGTTCCAGACCTCCATCCAGGATACACAACAAACAATGATGTTGTAATAATATGTAGGACATCGACATAAGACAAAAGAACACACCACCTGATCACAACCAGCACTAGCAGCTTTACCGAAAACAAACTCAAAAGAATCAGACAAGTAGACAAAACCTAGTCTCACTCTCCCTCCTTTTAGCCACAATTAGACACCCTCTTAACCTACCAAGGCACCAAACACGAAGTTCTGACATCCAATGTGACAAGGTCCCATAAACAGGTTCCCAAGAAAAACAAGTTCCCAAGCCAAAAACCACTTTGACTGGTCAGGCGATACAACCAAAGACTCTTTATGCAGTATAAAAAACCAAACCTCCTTGCTCCTAAAAGCACATCACAGATAAAACCATGAGCCAGCCTAACAAGGATACAGGAAGGAGACACATGCAGGAAGTCAAGAACCCAGATCCACAGAAGTTGAAGAACAAAGCACTGTCCACAACTGGGGCAACTTCAGGAGCCACAAGAACAAGAAAAACAACAGAGACAAGGATGAAGACCATCAAAAAACCTTCAGTGCAACTTCAAGCTTCTGATGATGACTGGGAAGAAGATTGGAAAACATTTCTTGATTCGGGGGGTTGGAATAATCTTTAGACTCTTTGTTTGTTGCTTTTTCTAATCTTGTATGCTATCACCAGTGCAATAAAATTCTGTTTCAATTCTGTTTTCTTTAAGCTAAACATATGCAATAAAGATCATAACAAAATAAGTGCCAACACCGAAAGCTGCAGAATTATCATTATCTCCCCCTTAACATCACACGTCCAGCTGCAAAAATTTTGACACTCTCCCCCTATCAAGGATAACCTGTGCTTCTTCATACCTTGAGGAATGGAAAACATAAGACGCATCTTCATGTCTTCAAGAGCTCACTCTTTGTTTAACTCATAAGTTGAACACAATCCTCCCTTGTACTAATACTCACATGATCCTAATCTGATAAACTTTTCTTTATCTAAGACCACCAGTACACCTTAAATGAATTGAGAACATGAGACTCATCTTCATGTCTTCAAAAGCGCACCTGCTGAACACATTCACCTACTGCTTGACCCTCACATCAGTACATAAATCAGGTAGAAGCTTGTGATCTCAGGAGACAAAAACCATAACATTCTGAACAAAATGTTCTGTCTACAGATGTTAAGACATCAGTCTTGACATCATGAACAAAATCCAGCTGCACTAAGAAAAACACCACATTTCAAAACAGAATCTCCAAGCTTCCCCCTTTAAGCCTCGGGACCAGAAACAACCATCATAACCCAACAAGAACACAAGAACAGTATTCTCTCATCCAACTCTCCAAAAGCAATCATTCCATATCATTCTCCCCTTTAATAGAAACTGTGATTGGATCAAATCTATCACACACAGTCCATACTTATCTAGCTTCCCAAGATCATAATGATTCTAATTAACAGAGAAAAGGCATGACTCTTTGATCTTTGACCTTCATGTCCAAGAAGTCTGCTAGAGATAATGCTTCTTGAATCTCAGGTTCTCCACTCCTGACCTCAGAAAAAAGACATGTTAATCACACCTTGACCAACTAACACATCTAAGATAAGTTCCAGGGCCAGAAACTTCTTAGCCATACCTTCCAGATGCCTCCTCTTCTAGATCAGGAGTATGTTCTAAACCCATGTGATCAAACCACATTAGTTTAGCACCCAGAGCATCTGCTATGCCATTCCTTTAGACAACAGAATTCTGCACAATTCTGACGTGATGTTCCAACACAAGATAGGACATCATTCCAAGGAACACATCCAGAGATTAAAGACTGGAGATTAGTCTTTTTAGGAATAGAAGCAAAAAGTAGATTACTTCTCACTATCTTCAGATCTCTTCCTTACAACTTCATTTATCAATGCCTTTATGAGTGGACTTGAACAATAATCTTCAAGTATCGTTGACAAAGCAAGTTGAAGCAGCCTTGCATATATCCCATCACCATAGGAAAAACATTCAGAGAAGAACAACCTTCTCAGTTACAACCTCAGGAGTTTTCAGATAGATACGCAGCGGATCAAACACAAACTCCTCAAAACCTTCAGGTGTCACATATCAGCCCTAGCATCATAATCCAGGTGACACCACAATACCACAGGTTTGAAAATAAATCAAACCACAACGCAACAGCTTTTCAACCAAACCTCCAAGCCTTCAGAACGTGCCACTGCTTGTCATGAACAGTCCATCCTCCACTTCTAGGGACCATTCTCACACCTATATGAACTTCTCCAAGTTCAAACAACCTTTTAGTAGAAAGCTTCTACCTTGACCATGAACCAGAAAGTATCTTCCCTCGGATCTCATCCAGATACAGAACAGAATGACCTGCTCTGATACCAATTGAAATTCTGGTACATGTGCAGAACTCAGATGTCCTATAACATGTCATTCGACATCTGGTCTTACATGAACACACATGGCAAGGTATATAACAATAATCACGATACTGATAAGATAAAAACAAGACACACAGAATTGTTAACCCAGTTCGGTTTAACACAGCTACTCTGGGGGCTACCAAGCCAGGGATGAAGTCCACTATCAGCAGTATCAATTTAAAGCTAAACTCTCCGTTTATAGCTTATCACTTAATCACTACCCAATGACCCTTCTACCTAGATCCTCTCTAGCTATGAGAAATTCTTCTCACTCCCAATCATCACAGTGATGTCTAGCAGTCAACACTCCGCCACTGCATCAACGGCTCTCTACCTATACAACAATTCAACAAGGAAGACACACTTCCAAGACACAACTTAGAGTTACTTAAAAGCTTCCTCCAAGAACAATACTCCTCTTACTTAACAGCTTCGAGGATCACACTTACAAACTGTCCAACTCACATGTCGAGTGGTACAGGAACCAACCCTAATAACAAAACTTTTACATCTTTGTTTGAGTTACAACTCTAGGTTACACTGCATATATATATATATATATATATATATATATATATATATATATATATATATATATATATAACCTATTCCCAGCTGGATTTGGGCCTTCACAAACACAGCACATAATCTGCTATAAATCAGCAGAAACTTCTGCTACATAATAGGACTTCAATCTTTAACTTCCTAAAATATCTCCATATTTAGAAAGTGTATATTTTCCAATATTCTTCTCAATTTGAATCTTCAGACCTTTTAATTCAGCGCCACATAGCATTTGCATATTATTCCCTGAATATTTTGTATCTGTTAAGACATAACAAAATCTTTAATTCACTTCAGTTCTGGCGCGATGTCGAATGGACCTTCATGGGACATCTGAATACGACATGTTGTTCCAGATGTTGAAACCACTTCAACTCAACATGTTCCATTGCACAATAGGACTTCTTGCTCAACCTGTTCTTCTTTAGCACGATAAAATATCCTATCTAGCATATTGCTGCTATTATTTGTTTTACAAAATTAATGCCAACCCTAAAAATTAAAGAACTAACACATGTTGACCTTCAAAAGAGACAAAAGTCCCCCGTGCTTAGCTCTGAAAGCCTCAGGATTAGTAATCATCTTTCCTAATTTCTTTAGGTCTTCTAGTTTTGGAACCTTGAAGGTGTACTTGTGTGTTTTTCTTCTTCCAAAACCCATAACGCAACCTCTGATATTTGCAATTATTGTTTCAGTTCTTTTAGAAAAATATTTTTTCTTGTTTAAAAAATGTTTTTTAATGAATGCATGGATGCATGAATGCAGCAAACAAAAACATTTGAAAACATGAGTTTAAGGGTTCATCGTCACGAGCATGGAGCCATGGATCTACCCATCCCCAAAGGTGTGTACTAAAGGTTAATTTTTGTACCTGTCGAACGGGTTCTAACAAAGGTTCCCAAAATCATTGTCCCTTCTTAAGGATATTAACAGCAAACCGATTGACTCATGAGAGCTGTAATATCCCAAGACGAATCTCCTTTGAGTGTAGTATTGCATATCAACTATTCCCGATAGTCACTGCACTACCTGATGGTCAAATGGTTAAAAGTCTACTAATCCTCAGCTTTAAGGGTAACCCAATGGGAAAAAATAATGCTTTCACGACATGCTCGTTCAACATTGGTAATTCCACGCGGGCACCTCCACTGATTCGGTGGTCTCTCAAGTTAGCTTAGTCGGGATTCACTCCCTATAAGCTTCCCCGAATATGCCACCACTTATCTTAATGTTCTATCGGACTCACCACATATGTATTAATCGCATTCCCAGATAACAGTAATTTAAACACGGGTATCAAATAATATGACAGCAGATGATATATATATATATATATATATATATATATATATATATATATATATATATATATATATATATATAATGGGAAAGCAAATAAGATAACAGAAAAATAAATGCAAAGCAAGGCCTAGACCTCTTAGGAAATCTAATCCTAAACGTCCCCAGCAGAGTTGCCATTTTTCTGTAGCGTGCAGTTTTTTTCGGTGACGCGACCACCTTACCGCAATGTGGTTTTGGTGCTACTTTCTGATTTCTGTATTTATCCTATGAAGCTATAAAGGAAGGGGAAGATATCTTAAACTAACCCTGCACGCAAATGTTTTATTTAACAAATGCTAAGAGATCGGGGATCGGGGTCTGGTTATACAAAGGGAAGCTATTAACACCCAGTGTATCTATGGTAATCCCTAGGAAACTTCTTTTGCATGTATTTCTGTTAACTTGGAATGCTTTCTTGTGTTTATCTGCTGTGGATTGGGAAAGTTTCTCCTTTGGGAGGATTGAGAGACTGTTTTTGTTGTTTTCGGGTTTTATGTTGTTTTTGGGAAGGTACTGGACCTAAGATTTTTGATTTGTGTGCTCGCTAAGATTTCACAATCTTATGCCTACGTATTCCCGTAAAGAGATTTGGGAAATCAGAGCAATCGTAGTTCCTCCTATTCTATGGGAGGAAAGATATTCAGTGTCTTGTTCAAAACTCAAGATTGAAGCTAGCTGAATATTTGTGTCTTGTTTAAAGCCCAAGATTGAAGCTAAAAGGGTGACTGAGAGAGAGAATTTGTTATCTCTAAAGGGAGATATCTCACCTATTCATCACAAATGTTGAGAAGTTGGTTATAAGGGAAATTACTTTAACTGGGTTACATACAGTACTACGAAAAACCCATTTAGCAACGGTTGGGAATGACATATAATGACGCGGGCGAAGGCGTTGTTATGTAGATTGTTGTTGTAAGTTCGCCGTTTCTACAACGGTCTGGAAATCGTTGTTGTATTCTGGAAGCACGCGATATATTGCAACGGTTAGGTATTTCAACCGTTGTAATATATATTAACTATCACAACGGTTATCAGTTTGAACCATTGTCATATATGTTAACTATCACAACGGTTATTTGTCTCAACCGTTGTGGAATGTATCCTTAGTTTATTAAATACAAATTATATTGCTTGTTTTACCATCCACCTTATTAAAGAAATACAACCTTTAAAATTGGTAAAGAACTATATAATCTGAAAATTAAACTGTTCTTGAAAGCCAACTTAAACACACCACTGTTTTCCGAATTGCATCCATTTCATTCCGCACATTTTATGTTCCTTAACATAAAATTTATGGTTCGATGGTCGGTTTCCTGCAATCCATCGATATCTTTTGTTATAGTTTACCTCATCATCACCAAAAATCACCACGATTTTATCATCATAACAATGATCATGATCTTAACAACCACGACGATTAGTGACGACGATGAGGTAAACTATAATAAAAGATATCGATGAATTGAAGGAAATGGACCATTGGACCATAAATTTTATGTTAAGGAACATTAAATGTGCTGAATGAAATGGATGCAATTCAGAAAACATTGACATGATAAAGGTTGGTATTCAAATACATCCTAATTTTCAGATTATAATGTTCTATAGCAATTTAACTGATTGCATTTTCAATAAAAGGATAGTGAAACAAACGATATACATAGTATATAATAAACTAAATTTCATATACAATATCAGAATGAATTCATATATATGTACCTTATCAGAATGAATTCATATATAGGTACCACCATCATCATCACCATGCGAAACAAATCCTAAGAAGTGGGAAGCAATGATGAAAATTAGTTAGTATTAAATTTAACTATATACAATATACATAGTATATATATAATAAACTAATGTTCTATATCAATTTAACTGATTGCTTTTTCAATAAAAGGATAGCAAAACAAACAATGTACATAGTATATAATAAACTAAATTTCATATACAATATAAGAATGAATTCATATATATGTACCTTATCAGAATGAATTCATATATATATATGTACCACCATCATCATCATCATGTGAAACAAACCCTAAGAAGTGGGAAGCAATGAAGAAAATTAGTTAGTATTCAAAACAATACAACCAAAAGTTGAAACAAAACCCTAAGAAGTGAGACTGTACCATTACAATGAAGTTCACCTTGCTTGTGAAGCATTGAAGTCGAATCTGCACAAAATGAGAACAATCAACAAAAACAACATGAAGTAAACGAGATAATGGGAACTATTTAACAAAAAGATTGAAGTAGAAGACTACCTTATTTTCCATAAACAATATGTACATTACGCTTGCTACCGCCAGCATCATCACCATGTTCATCTAGTTTTAGATTCTGCAGGAAGAACTACAAGGAGGAAGAAGCTTAAATCAAAAGCTTCATACTTCTTGTATTTCTTCTCGCAGATTCTAAAAAAAGATGAAGTTTGGGTGCTAGGGTTTCGCTGTGAAGGAAACGACGCGACTGTTAAAAAGGGAAAGTTAATTCCCTTATATAGGTAAATGTTTCACAACGGTTTTCTTAAATAACCGTTATGATAGATTATATATTAATTTAATAATATCACAACGGTTAGTTATAATAACCGTAGCGATACCCCTTATACGTGGTACAAGGTTCGACACCAGGCAATAACATTTTCCTAAAATTACGCCTAGATTATAAGTGATATCGCTACGGTCATTACTTATAACCGTCGTAATATTATTAACCGTTGCACTTCCCAACATATGAACGGTTTACAAGAAAATATAGTTCCAGAATATGAACGGTTTACAAGTTATCATCATTACAAGCATTAAACTATCAGTCTTTTCATCTTCAACCTCATCTATAAATAGACAATTTTACATATCTAAATAATATATTCTTCGTAACAATGAGTTCAATAAATGAGAATCCTAGAAACCTTAATGAGGAACATCAGGCGCCAATCCAGGAGGTCGTCCAACCAGCAAATGCCAACTTCAGGGATGCCTTAAGGGTAAGGAAGGATAAGAAGAAGAAGAAGAAGAAGAATCCGAAGAAGAAGAAGATAAAGAAGAAAAGGAGGCCTGTATATTATGATTCTGATGAGGGGAGTGAGGAGAGATGTCTAGATTATGAAGATGCATTTTATGCTATGGGCTCTGACAATGATCTTGATATGTAATATGTTTATCAATATACTCTCAATGGAATATTAAAATAAAATTATGTCTATATATGTTCATCTCTTACAGTTTTATTTTTAAAGTTATATATATACTCTATTGCACTTAAAAATACTAAAGAATACATTGCTGTGAATCGAAGCGTGATACATGTAGTACAACGGTCTTCTAATACAAGCGTGTTAAAATGTAAAAATATGGAAAAAAATATAGAGATGGGAATCGAAGCTTGTTACACAGCTTGTATTACAACGGTTATGTAATACAACCGTCGTTAAATATGGCGTTATAAATTTTTAATCCTGTTACAACGGTGGAATACGAAACCGTGGTAAACCTGGCATCGTTAAATGGGGTTTTTGTAGTAGTGATAGAATCCAACAATTCCATAATTTCCTTTATAAGAGGGATGCCATGAAGTAAGAAGTTTTAACTCAGTGTAGAGCAATGCCACTTTTTCCTTTATGAATTTTTCATACTAAGAGATGGACATTGGCTTGGATGTATGGAATCCAGAGGCTTGCCACTTATAACTGTTAGATGAAAGAGGAACTTTAGCTAGGATAAAGGATGGACTCCAGCTTGGATTTTGAATCAACAAGTGTGCCACTTACAGAAATTATCTGGAAAAAGGTTTTGATTGTTTGTTTTGATATGTGATGTATAGAAGAGGTATCTTCCTGCAGAGACGACTCATGGTCTCAGCTGAGGAGATGTTGGATTTTTATGTGCCTTGATCAAATCCCAAGGTTGAAGCTAAAGAAATTGACTCCATTGGGGAGGATTTTATTTGTCTTGTACAAAGCCCAAGATTGAGGCTGACTGGGGAAAATTCTTACATGAAGCCTAAAAGGAGGCTATCTCTTGCTGAGGATTTATGGAAATCTAGGAGAAGGTCCAAATTGTATTGGGGAATCCAAACGGATTTACTCTTACTGGGAATCAGTGAAGAGTTGAAGTATCAGATGCCATGAGGCTCTGATTTCATTGGGGATTTGTTGGTGGTCAATTGACCCTGGCTGGAACGTTTAAGGTGAAAGTTTAAACCTTGTTAAGGGTCAGGAAAGTTTAAAGGTGAGTTTGAAAACATTAAAGGTTTTAACTCTTCTGGAGACTGGTGTATTAGTAGAGTGATCAGGGTTTTTCCTATACTTTTAGGAAACTTGAGGGTCTCTGTGTGTTAAGTCCAAAAGGAGACTTGAGGGTCTCTGTGTGTTAAGTCCAAAAGGAGACTATGATAAGTGAGACTTTCCAAGTCTATTTGAATGAAGCCTAAGAGGAAGCTGAGACTATCCAAGTCTCATTAAGAAGAGATAGACTCTGGTTGGAAAAAGATCTTTGTATGAGGCCCAAGAGGAGGTTGTTGGTTTAAGGGATGAAGATTAACCTTTAAATGATAGGATGTTCTGGAAATTTGACTCTCCTGGGGATTGGACTACCAGAGATGACTAATTTCTATCATATGCTTTTAGGAAGCCTTTGGGTCCTTATACTAAGCCCAAGAGGAGGCTGGGGAACTTCTAAGAAGCCTGTTGGTCCTTGTATTAAGCCCAATAGAAGGCTGGGGGTACTTCTAGGAAGCCTGTGGGTCTAAGCCTAAGAAAATTTCAAGAAAGGTTTCACCGGGAATTAATCCTTTATTTGTTGAACAATTCTAAGGTTTGAAGAAATTCAAAAGAGGTTTCACCGGGAATTAAGCCTCTCTGGGGGAATGAATTTCTTGTATGTTTCTAAGTTTTGACAGTCTTAAGAAAAGTTTCACCGGGAATAATGTCTTTCTCTGTTCCATATTGAATAAGCCCAAGAGGAGGCAGACTGTATTGAGGGAAGTTTCCTATAAGGGAACTATTTATTGACTATGTTCAGGAGTAACCTCTAGTTTGACCTAACTGTTAGGGAAAACTCTAGACAAATATGCACAAGAATATACAGATGAATAAATTAATAGGTATATAAATAAGTATGCATTTGAAAATAAAAGATGTTGGGTCTTACACTCTGAGAAGAGGCCCAAGTGTATTTTGTTGTGTTGATGACCACTGTAGGATTAGGGTTTTAAGAAATTGAAGAAAGTTTTGAGAAAAACTTTGAATTTGAATTTGAATTTGAATTAAAAGAAATTTGTTTGAAAGAAAAGAGTGTTTGGGGCTTATAACTCAAAGAGAGGCCCAAGTGGTCTAAGAGCAGTTTCACCGGGAATAATGCTCCTCTTAGTACCAGTTAAAACAGACAGATGTTTTTGAAAATAGAGGTATGGGGCTTACAACTCAAGGAGAGGCCCATGGAAGTTGTTTATTGTTAAAAACAAAGTTTATGTATAAAAAGTTGGGGCTTATACTCAAGGGGAGGCCCAGATGATTTGTTTTGGAAACAGTGATCGCACTGCGATAGCGAAAGACGTTGTGGGACTTATACTATAGCAGAGGCCCAAAATTGTTTTTGTACAAAGATGGGTTGGGTCTTACACTCTATTAGAGCCCCAAAAGTGTTTGTAAAGAAGAAAAATGGGGCTTATTCTCAAGAAGAGGCCCAAGTGATTTTATTTGACAGGCGACGATCCCGCCGCGATTTTGAAAACCACAGAGGGACTTATACAATGACTCAGTTCCAAATTATTTATGTACAAAAAGGAACGGGTCTTACACTCTATTAGAGGCCCAAAAGATGTTTTATACAAAAGATGAGGCTTACAGCTCAAGGAGATGCCCAGTTGAAAAACAACGATCGCACAGTTATTTTGAAAATCGCATCGGGACTTATATAATGACTGAGGCCCAAAATTATTTATTTACAAAGGGATGGGACTTACACTCGACAAAGAGGCCCAAAAGTGTTTCAAATGAAGTTTGAAAAATAAAAATCAAGGAAAAACCCTAATTTTAATTAAAAATACAATTTTTCAAAGAAAATTAAATAAAAAATGACATAAAATATCAAATATATTTAAAAAACAAGTTGTGAACTTTGAAAAATGTTTTGAAAAATCATATTTTAATCCACAAAATGATTTGAATTCAATTGGTTTTGAAAAATCATGTTTTAATCCACAAAATGATATGAATTCAATTGGTTTTGAAAAATCATGAAAAAGAATTTATTTAAAATGTTTAAAACAATTAAAAAAGAAATTCTTTGAAAAATTCAAAAATATATCAAATATAAAATATTTTTTTCAATTTTTTTGTGGAATTAAATATTAAAATGTGTATGTGATTTATGTTTAAAAAATCATTTGAAAAATATTAAAAATGAGAGAGATATGAATTTTTGAAATTAATTGAAAGAAAACAAAATATTTAAAAATTCAAACATTTGAATTATGGCGCGAAGAACTTCATCTTCTTCCTCGCGCGTGCCATAATTCTCAGATTTTCAAAACCTCTCATATCTCACTGAATACGTAATCAAATTGACCTTTGTAAACATGAAAGTTTTTCGTTTTTGAACAAGGATTCCAATGGTACCAATTAATTGCATTTATTTTAAGTGTGGAGTGAGAAATCAAGTGATGAACACATGAACCCTAATTTCTGCAAGAACACTATGAAATCCTATACACGATAGCTATAAAGCAATTGATTGAGGGGAAACACTCTACATAAGTGTAGAAAGAAGCATGTTTGTAACTTGAAAACACATTTATGATGCATGGATCATAGAGTTCAGTTTTGAGGAAGTTTACCTTGCAAGAGGAAATTGAATCCTCAGTTGGAGAAGTTACATAAGTGTTTTGATGATATGGACAACTTCCTTGGACCTCAAGGATGGTGTTCCAATGATTAGAATGGATTGAAAACCTCTGGATCACTTGGCTCGACCCTATCTGCAGCTTTAAAGAAAGTTTGAGCAAATGGATAATGACTTGATGATTCTGGTGTTCCAGATGTGTTTTGAGGTTATAGATCACTTATACATGATGTATGTGAGGTGTTAGGATGGTTGGTTTGAGTGGAATTGGACTGGTTTGAGAATTCCAACTTTTCACTCTTTGAGAACTTTGAATTTTGCAAGAAAGAGGATTTGTGAGAAAACAAGCATTGTGGTTGTTTTGGTGCGTTTTGATCAGTCACACATGACCTCTATTTATAGTAGAGGAAGTTTGTCTTGTAGGAATAGTGTTGGCTTGAAGATTGGCTTGGATTCAAAGGTTTTGGCAAAATGTATCATTGCCCCTCACACAAGGTACCATAGCCCTCCACATGGCTAGCTTATCTTTTGACTTAATCCACATTCCTCATATGCTTTTATTGTTGTTTATGTGAGCATCTTGACTGAAAAGAGTCCTTTTGTTGAATGTGCATTATTGTACATAAATGCCATTTTGAATTCAAGGCATAAGGTGACAAAACCCATCCTTCCACTTGAGTTTTCTTTGACTCCTTCGTCCAACCTTGCAGGTTTGTGGTGATTCATCTGTTATACATTGAATGTGAGTGGTATTAATCATTGCACTTGACAAAAAGAATCATGGCTAGCAAGAAATGACCAAGTTGATTTTGTAAAACATTTTGCAGCAAGGCATGTTGGCTACTCCATATCTCTTTGCTCAAATAGAGTTTAATGATGTTCTTGTACTCTTTGGAAAGCTTGCATATCATACTTCAACTTTGATGTTTAACTTTGGTCTTGGATCAATGTGGATCATGGAGAAAAATAACCTCAAAGTTGGAAAAAAATGAAATAGATTCTGTCTCAAAATTTCACTAAGTGTCCAAGTTCAAAAGTCTTGAAACCCTAACTTCATGGCTCTATAACTCAAAATCCAAGATTTTTTGGCTCATGGAGCACTGCGACACATTTGTAGTATGTAATGAGAGCTTTCATTTGAGCTTTGGATGGAAGAAAATGGCTTTGTCGTTTGAGAGTTATGACCTTGCAAAGTTGGGAAAAATCATCCTTTTTCCATAACTTAGAGAAATTTTAAGTTTCTTAAGATTACCCCTTTTGCAAGTAACCTCAATTTTCTTGATTTTTCTTGATGGATGATGATCCAAACCATGAGTTAGCATTGCTTTTGACTTAAGGGAGCCATGGTTGTCAAGAAATCTCAAAAGTCAAACTTGGTTCTTGGGCACAGTTGACTTTTTATCAGATGAATTTCAAACTTTGTGATTCTCTATGAAATCAAGTTCTTGACCTAATTTAAACCTAATGGATGGATTCCATAGGTGTTTTAGAGTGTCTTGAATTATATCCCAAGGTTTGAGATCATATCTTGGTCAAAAGTCAAACGTAGGGTTGACTTTTTCTCAAAAACCCTAGTTTGTGGTCCAGATGAATTTGCATCTTTACATTGCTCATGAATCAAGTTATTCGCGTCTTTTTGAACTTTTAAGAGGATCAATGTGAGATATTTGAGGTCTTCAAAACATTCCTTGAGGTTTTGGCTCATGCTTTGTTCCAAAAGTCAACTTAGGGGTGAATTAGGTTAAGAAACCCTAATTCCTGATTTTTGATAAATGCATCCCCTGAGACTATTTTGAGTTTATGGTTTGATCCATGAGGTCCCTAAAAGCTTCTTGGACTAAGTTTTGAAGTAATGGCTCATGTCCAGATGAAAAATTCTCTCTGGAGGCCTTGGTCGACCAAAACCCTGATTTGGTGACATTGGTGTTCTTAAGGCTTGATTAGCTTGAAGTGTTGCATTATCATGCTTGATTCTTGATGTGGGAAACCTCTTGATCCTTCATGGATGTTTGAGAGGTTTGACAAGTGGAAGATCATGTCAATTCTTGATTGATCCTTTGCTCGAGTGCTCTGAGAGGGCTCAAAACCCTAATTCTTGGTTAAGGTGAATGCTCAACAATCTTTGAGAGGATTGGTGAGGCATGAAGGTACATCCATATTGTGGTGATGCTTTGCCCAATGATGGGAAATCTTATGGTCAAAATTTAGGGTATGATACAACCCATCAAAATCCACAAACTTTTCATTAATGACAACCAGCTGATTCAAAGAAGAATGAACTGAGGAACTCATCTCAGGTTTGGTTTGATCAACACACAATTAGGAAGAAAAGTAGAAGAAGAAGAAGAACGAAACAAGAATCCTACAAGAATAAGAATCTTGTCAGAAAAAGGACACAATGATGTTACACAAGACATGGAATAGTAACAGCGAGTACCAAAAGAGAAAACATCATTACTCAGAGGTTCTTATCCAACAAATGTTTCAATTCCTCAAGATGAATTTCACCTTTTTGAAAATTTAAGCATTATAAAAGTTTTTGGAAAACTTTTTACTTAAAATGTTATGTCAGACTTAAAGAATCTTCTTCTGAATCTCAAAAACTAACAACTTTCAGAAGCTATCATCCATCAGAGTCTACTAGATCTAGACTAAGATAGAGATATCATATGTTAGTTACAATATTATAATATTCTATTCAGAACTAACACTTCATCTTGAAACAAGAATCACAAGTGATAGATGAATATGGAATTGTATTCTAGATAGATAACACACAGCAGTAACGACACAGAAGGTGAAGAAACTGTTTCCATAAATAAGATCATCATTCGGCTTAATAAGACATTTAGTATAGACAAACACAACAGAGTTTCCTCTTAAAGATTTCTGAAGTTCTTCTTTTCAAAAGAACTTCTCTAGAAGTCTAACAGAAGCTTTGTATTTACATCTATACAAATGTTTCATTGAATCAAAAGATAAACCAGAGAAGAACAATCATACCTTTTTTTGTTGGCCAGACTCGATTCAGTATTCAGACTTGACCAATAGAGTCTGAATACAACTTTGAGTGAATTCTAATTCAATGGTTGTCTAACTATTGATTCCACTACTCTCACTAAATTCAGTACCACCAGTACTTGAATCTGTGCTATTGGCTTTTCCTCCAATAAATGTTGTAAACAACCTTATGGAAGATGCCTCTGCTTTTTTCCTTGATATCTGTAGCAGATACATTACGATACTCATATTTCTATAAGACCATACATGTAAGTACAAACAAACTCTTCTTTACCTTATGTCTTTTCCTGATAATAAAATCATAGACCACCCCAGAGTATAAGTCTAGAATGAGATATGATAAGAACATAATCTTGTTCTAAGTAAAGTTACTAATCTCATTGTCTAGGATTAAATCTTTTGACTTTGAAATTAATGACAAGCTCAGAACCAAATGGTGTTAACTATCATAAATTGACATAAAGCAAATCAAAGTACTATTTAGTACAACTGATAGAACCCAAAGAGAGATTAAAGACTTCTCATAGAAATGTATTTTAATACAGCTTCCATGATGATCCTCAATCAAGAAGCAATGGAGTTTCCTAAGATATCACCTTAAGGAACAGACTCCATATTATCAAATATTTTGAACAAGATAGATTTGAAAACATTTCTTTCTCTTCAATACTTGGTTTTTATTTCAGAACATAGATGCTTCTTTTCATTTGTATCCTACACTAATATCAACTTCAAAAGTTTATACATTGAAGAGCATCTGATATTAGGTTCTGGTAGTGTTTCTTCTTGCTTTTAGATCAGGGAAATCAGTTTAAATACAAGTATTTCAGAAGCATCTGAAGATACTCTTTTATCAACAGATATCACATTCCATTCAGCCAGTATGAGAGTTCTTTTGACAAGAAACCTAAGTTTCTTATCATTAGTCATTCAAAAGACCTTGACCTAAATTGAGAAGGTGATATGTTGAATAGTTTTTCATCATCTAACTTCATTTATTTCCTTTGAAGACTGCAAGACAATCCTCTAGAACACAACAGATTCAAGATGTAAACATCCGAAATAATTGTGATCTTAGATTTAAGTCTCGGAGAAATCTTCTCAGAATTTGCTTAAAAAGATTAGATGAAGTGTAACTGTTAAAGCTTCAAAAACTGATCCCTACAAATCCAAGTACAAGAATTCAAAGATTTTCCAAGCATCAGACACATCAATGATGTTGATATACTCAGAAGTGAGATAGAGTATCTACCAGAATGTAACTACCTCTGAAGATATTCAATATACATCTTCCGAGCGGGTGAAAGAGATTTTCAAGATGATCATCTTTACACCATCAACTTCTATAGTAATACATCTTTCAAGGATATTCTATAGACCATCAACAACCCTTTATTAAGACCAATGTGTTAAAAATATGTTTATCTTTTCCATCATTCAAATTCAGTGGAATCATCCTTTGAATAGGTAGGAAAAGCCGTATGATATTTTTCATGTGTCACTTGATTCCTTCTTGAAGAAGAATTATACTTTTCTTATTGGATCATTATCTGCGCCACTGTTAAGTGTTAAGCACAAACCATGCTCTGATACCAATTGAAGGTGTGGAAAGTACACAAGAAAAGGGGGTGAATTGTGTTTCGCGTTTTATTTAATTTAACTTCTGATCAGAGCTTCAGAATCATAACTGGTGTTCATATTCTGTTTTAATTCATTGGCAGCGGATATAACAGAAGTAAACAAATAACAGCAGAAGACACAAAAGATTTATCCTGGTTCCTCCCCTAATTGAGAGTACTCCAGTCCCCTTGCTTCTGCATAAGTCTTTTACACTTGCTCATACCAACAGTCAGAGACTTTCTTGCTTAGAGCACATGTCTAAGACTTCCCTCGCTTAGAGCTCGTGTCTAAGATTTTTGCTCACATCCTCTGATCGAGCTGCAATTCTGGACATCCAGACTGAGACTTCCTTGCTCACATCCTCTGACCCAGCCACCTGCTCTTCTGGCCATCCAGGATGATACTTCCTTACTCAAGAAGCACTTGAGACTTCCTCCTCACGCCCCTCAGATGAAGACTGTCCCTCTTCTCAATCAACCTATCTGAATAAGACTTTCACAGCTCAATCAGTTAAGAAATGAGACTTATATGGGTTAAGCATCTGGGCTCACGACTTCTGCTCAATCAACCTTGCTGATTAAGACTCTTACAACTCAAGCACATAGCAGGAGACTTACGTAGCTCAAGCATCTTGGCTTAAGACTTGTTGCTAGAATCCCAATGAGACAAGACTTTTGCTTAAGCATATAGTAAGAGACTTTAATCTAAACTGCTGAACAGACCCAGCAGGATAGAGAACAAGGTGTACATGATACAAGTATCAGAGGTACGAGAAATCACCATAACAAAGACCTAAAACACTTAAGATTTCTAAGATATACAATGTTTAATAAATCTTAAGGCTTTTACAATTACAACCTACAAACAGAAAATATGCATATTACAATATAGTTGATAATTGCTTGATCTTGCTACTCCTTCGTCTAGAGAATCCTTGTTCTTATTTTCAGTAAGAACCTTCAACCATATTTATAGCCTTTGCAGAAAACTAGCCGTTGAGAAAGTAACTTGATCAAGTGTCTTCGTCTTTGCCCCATAGTACAAGAGACGTTGAAGATGGATGCACAACAGATTCTGAATCTAATGTGTAACATGTTTAACCTTTGAGTCTTCAAGAGGTTCTCGTACAGATAGATCCGTTAGAAGTAGTCATCCATAAAGCATGTCAGCTTTTCTTGAGCCTTGCAATCTGTAGACTCTGACTGATAAACTGATAATATAGTACATTTTGATTTCTACATTACGGACGACTTCCACCTTTATTACCAACTCTGAGTGGTACCAGATTCTGATATACAATTGCCAAGTGTAGTGAGTCGTCTAAATACTGGACCTTCAGCACTAGAGTCTGAGCCAAGCCACACCAGCAAATGTTCTTCAGATTCTGCCACTAGAATCTAGCAATGAAGCAACTCCCAAGTATGTCTAAGTAAAACAGATTCTGATTATTTATGTACAAGAACCTGTATAAATAAAATACACATCAAATAAACCATTGTTCTTTCAATACTTTTGTTATAATCAAAACTAAAAGAGAATATGTCATGAACAAATCTTGTTCTAACATACTCTTCCTCACTAAAAACGATTCACATACACCCTTTGGTGACAGATCTCCAAGAGGTGCTGTCCATTGATCTCAAGAAAGCTACTAATCTAGCCTTCTAATGATCATACAATACTAGAAAAAATCTCCCTAAAGCTCACCCAAAAACTGACTAGGGTGTCAACTCTGATGCCAATTGAAATTCTGGCACTCTAACACATGTTAATACTGATGTCCCAACATCAGAACATAATATCAAGACAGATGTTATAATATCTTCTTTTTGACAAAACAAATTGTATCAGAGTGTAAAATATACAGAATTAAATTGCAGAAAGATAAAATAACACAGTCAATTGTTAACCCAGTTCGGTGCAATGTTACCTACATTTGGGGGCTACCAAGCCAGGAAGGAAATTCACTATGACAATATTAGTTCAAAGCTAAACTCCCCTGTTACAACTTATCACCTAATCACTACCTTGTGCAACTTCAACCTAGAACCCTTCTAGATATGATATCCCCCTGTCACTTCCTACCAGTCACAAACTAGTGACAATTCAACAATAACCCAAAATTGAAGAACACTCTTCCAAGAACAATACTTAGTTTTGGTTAAAAGCTTTAAACTAAGGACAATACACTCTTGCTTAAAAGCTCATGAACGAACAATAAACAACCTACAATCATTCTACCTAAATGTATCAAAAGATACATGGGTGACTTACAAAGAAACACTAAAGAGACTCTCAAAACCTAAGACTTTAATTTCCCCTAATTTTACAAAGTTATGAAAAGCCGTAAAAACATTTGGTCTAACTTTCTCTTTATATACTCCCTAGCAGTCCATGGGCTTCGAAATCTTCACCTAGGTATTGCTTGATCCACACACTGAGGGTTGCATCAATTATGCAGAAAAATCTCCTTAAATCTTGGAACAAATCATCAAGTTTCTTAATTGTCTCAACATTTAATTTTAGAAACTTATGAACATTTGGAGATTAAATCAAATGTTCCAGATTAAATCTTTTTGACCTACGAAAATAAGTGAGATATATCCAAAAGAAATCTCACAGAATCAAATCAAATCTGTCAAAAGTAAGACTACAACCTGTAATGATGTTCTGGTACAACATGTCACAACATCTGTCAGAACATCTATCTTCAATATTGACATACCAACAAGTTAGAACATTTCTCCCAACATCTTTCTGTGAACCATGTTTTAGCGAAATTACTGCCAATCCTAAAACCATGGAACTAACAAATGCTAACAACTCCACTTCCAATTTCTTTAAGGAATTGATCCCCGCTTTTACGAGACCCCTTTAATATATTTTTTTAGGTAGCGAGAGCTCGTGCCTCTAACGTCACCTGTTTGAGCAAGGACTTTAAATATTCATTTTCTTTTAGAATGGTCCTCACATTCTCCTAGCTCAAGGAGACACTTCTGTTAGCCATAGAGAGCATGGATTTTAGTTCGACAATGATTTGGATATATTTTTCTTGTTGAACTCACTCCATTAAAAGGCCTCTTAGAAAGAAATTTTTTGCCAAGCTCAAGAGGCGACATGTTATGAAGGGCATGTTAGTTAATGAGGAAATCCTAAAAAAAGAAATGAGTCGAGCTCCGCTGAACTTAATGGAATCAGATACGAGATCAGTCCATAGTGAGGGCTACAGGGGAGGGGGGGTGAATCACCCATTCCTGACAACGTGATCGCCTCTGCCTTAAATTTTTTAGAGGTCGTCATCTAACTATCCTTGCGAACTTCATAAGGACCCTCACCCTGTTTTTGGATCTTAAGTGGACAACAAGTTTCAGGGGCATGGCCCTCGACATGCCTTTTGACCTTAGTTATAATTAGACCACTTGAAAGCTTTTGGGGATATATGTCTATTAGGGTTCAACTTTCTTCCAAGCCGGACGATTCTTCCTTTTAGCCAGAGAAATTTTATACATTTTATCTACAAGAAAAGGAACAATATAATCAAAGTCACCCAAGTAGTCGTCTATCTAGGTATCTACTCCCTGATCTAGAGTGATCAAGGCGCTAGAACTCATGACTTCAACTCATTCAACACTTGAACCACCTTTTACTCAACTAAGGTAAGGTAATCATAGTTTAAGCCAATGATGTTCTTAAGATCTATTGTCCATGACAATGGGAAGCGAGGCACACCATTCACCCTGACCATGACCATAAAGGCACAATCTCGCCGTCGAACCCTCTAGAACTTGTCTTTCTAATTTTTGTAGGGTTTTGAGTAGGGCTTGAACAATTTTCTCCCTGATAAGACACATAAGGTCACCCAACCACTTTTGATACTGGTTTTGGTACCGTATAAAGATAAGAATACCCTAAGGTAAGGAAGACTTCCAATCGCCGACATATAATTTCAAATTCCCTAATCACGCCCCAGACATTGGGCATAACCTAAGAGGGAGCAACGTTTGTAATCGCTTGAAACTCAGATTTTCACAATGTGAAGGGTATTAGAACCCCTAGACCGGGAAGGACATGGAGGTGCAGGTAGAAGTAAGGGGTGGGCGAGCCACCCAGGGAAGTCGCGCTGACCCTGTCCTCCTTAGAACACGACTCCAAAATCACATCGTCTTTGTGTCCAGTATTGGAATGTACGGTTTACCGCCGAAAAGCAGTAATCCTCTCCTCACTAGAGTAAAGAGACACAAAGTCTTTGACGTAGAAACATTTAGCTTTTGGATCTGCCATTGATTCATGATACATTAAGAGAAGTAATACAGACACTATCGAAATTGCCATGGCTTTCATGACGCCCAAAGTTCTAAATTTAAGCTAGCGCTGCTCAAACTCCTTAATGTTTTAAAAACCTTAACAATCACCATTAAAAGAAAATGGAATGAAAGAATCATACATGTAAACAAAGTTAGGAACCTATATCTGAAAGAATTAAGAACATGCACACTCTGCGCTTGTAGATCTCCTAAGAAAATAAATGGAAACTTGAGACATGAAAATGCAAAAATGGTTAATGAGGAGAAGGAGAAATCCTTTTACAAGAAGGAAAAGTCCAATCGTAGGGGTAATCAACAGCCCCCCACTATGCATCCCAATAGTTGAAAAGATTCCCACGTCAATGACAGTCGTAAGGAATTAAGGCACAATTGACTTCCCAAGACAAAATCACTATCGATTGCATTTAAAATCGCACGTGTTTTCACCTCAACTAATATTTAGGGATTTACCTCAGCTGACGTTTTATGATTCACCTCATTTACACCTAGAGGTCTATCCCATGCTTGATGGACTCGCCCGTACATGAGGGACTTGTTCAAATAAGAAGGGGGAAGCAAACTAAGTCACTTTTCCCTTTTCAGGCTCACATGCTTTAGGTATTGTGTATTGGTATATTTGTAAATGATCCATAAGGTGCAAAAGGCCCACTAAGGGCATGGGACGTAACTTGTCGTCCGCACAAGCCTCCTAGCCGCCCATTTATTTGGATGAACGTCCATTTCTTGGTTATGTCGTCTGTTTCCTAAATTACACACATGTTTATGGGAATCTGAAAGTAACGTGTCCTGATCCACAACGATACGAGAGAGGGGGTTAAAAAGGAAGATCATGTTCCTCCTAAATAATATAGGAGTTGACAATCCACTCCCCACATTCCTAGAAGTGGTTGCTACTTTTTGGGAGCCTAAGATCTAGGCCTAGAAATTTCTTATAAATACCTCAACCATATGATTGAAAAGACATTCGATTCATTACGCAAAGCATCACATACAAAGTTTCTCACCATCTCCACATGAGCAAATTCTAACACCACCACGACTCTAAAAATCACTGATAGCTCTTAATTACTAGAGATCGTGTTATAATATACTTTTAGATATTACAAAAAGCGACAGTTATTTTATAATAACTGATTTTTTTTCAAATGTAATATTTATTTTAAGACGGAAAGAGTATAATTAAATACAATCATTTAAAAAAATAATAATAATAAACGGAAGTGTAGTAATTAATATGGTCAAATTACACTCAAATAATTTTTTCATTAAATTTAAGACACTACCATAACCATTGAAGTGAAATCTCACTAAATTTTTTAAAAGTCTATAATTAGGTTAAACCACTCAATTTCTTTTTTTTTTTAGTTTTCACCCTCTGGTTCCTAGGGGAAAGAAACCTTAGTAATCCAGAGTTCGGCCTAAAAGGGCCCTAGTAATCTCTAGTATTAACTTCTTTAATTCTTTACTTTAACCATAGCTAAGAACTTTCTTGAGCCTAGAGCTAATTAACTTGTTGAGTACTAGTCTATGTCTATCTCTTTATGTATGAGTTGTATTCATTATTTAATCCCCACCATTGTACCTTGCTACCACATCAGAAGAAACCCAACCTTGTTGCAAGTTTGTTTGCTATTTGCAGAATCTCTCTTCCAACATTCACAGACAGGACCACACAGAGCACCAACAAACACAAGGACAATAACCGAACTCTGTTTGTCACCCACGATCTCCACCAATAACGTCATACAATAAATTCCAAGTAAATAATAATAATAAACCCTATAACTGAAAACAAACAGCACTATTTACACTACAACAATAATAGTTTATAATAAAACAAAACAACATCGAAAAACCACAACAATGTCCTTCTCCAACGCATACATACACACCCCATTGGTTTTGCTACCTTTGTCTTTTGTTTGTCATCGAAATACAAATCGTGTTCCCATAGCCAAAACCCAACGCTGTTTCAATACCAAAAAATGGATTATTCATAACACTAATAACTAAAATTATTCTAAACTAAAAAAAAGGTGAGAGCCATAACTGACTAAGAAACTACTATTTCAGAGTTTGTCATTGCTATTACGAGAAGGTGGTGAAGGTGGCGGCAAAGAGGAGAATGATGAAGATGAGGAGGAAGATAAAAGGTCCATAAGGAGGTGAGTGAAAGCTCGAACAATATACTTGTGAGTATGTTTAGGATTTAGAGCAAGGTAACATAAGAGAAGCTCATGAAGATATTCCCAGTCATTAGTAACATCGAAGACTTGTTGTTGAGATTGAACCATTTCATGCATAGAACGGAGGAAGTCAACGTAAGGGTTTACTGAGTATTTTGGCACCCTTTTCACGCTACCTTCCATTGGTTTCAACGAGTTGTAGGGTGGAGTGTTGTTGGGGGGAGACTCTGATTCTGTGATTGAGTTGGAGCTACCGGGGGAGGAGAAGAAGAATCGTTGGGATGCAAATACGGAGGCGAAGTCGGGTGGTGGAAGTTCTGTGGTGTCGTTGGAGAAATAGTCTTCTTCGTGGTGGTGGTGGGTGAAGGTTGTGTTGAAATGGAAGGTGTAAGGTGGTGATGGTGATGGAGTAGTGGTTTGGTGTGAGTGAGGTTGGGAGAGAATTGTGGGGTATTTGAGCTTGAAAAAACAGAGGTGAAGTTGTTTTGAGAATAGACTTGGCATCTTTGCACAATAAGTGAGTGAGTGAGAGAAAACATGTAGATTTAGTGGTTGTGTTGTGTGAGTTATATTATATAGGCAGCATGGGTTAGATTGTTGTAGTTTTTATCCCCAAACAAGTATGTAGTAGTAGCTTTCAACTTTTGTCTAAGACAAACTTTGTATAAATTATTACAATGTTTATGATTTGCCATATTATACATAAATTATTAGAATTTTTATATATAGTATTATTTTTCTAAATTTTGAATGTTATTAAACAACGACTACGTCGATTTTGTTAAAAGTATTTTCGGCAATACAACTAGTGTTGTAAATGGTTAACACAAAAGAGTAATGGATTATAGCAAGATAATAATCACTTCTAAGAAACGGGAAAAATATTGTGGTTGTAATCAGTTAACGCAATCACATAATCAGTTATCACTGAAAGAGAATTTATTTTGTGCTAACAGTAATGGGTTATTTGGATTATGTAAATTGTGTCCCAATCATTATGTAATACTTGTATAAATGTCTTGGAGACATCCTCATCAATAATAATGAAATATTCTCATCCTTAATTCTCTCTCTCTCTCTCTCTCTCTCTCTCTCTCTCTCTCTCAATTTTCTCTTACCCCTCTCCACACTTATTTTCTCTATTATTTACCAATCTTATGGTTCTAAGTTCCAACATTTGGCATCAAGAGCATGGTTTTGATCCACAAACACCTAGTATGCAAACATGAATTTTGTCTCCAATGAAAGAATTCATGCAAACCTACCCATCTTTGATGCGAAGAATTACGACAAATGCTGCAAACAATTGAAAGTGTTGCTTGCCTACAAAGATGTTAATGAAGTGATCTAGAACAGGGTGAATCCTCTTGTCGAATGTGCAACGGATGAACAACGAGCAACACATAAGGAGGATAAGAAGAAAGATTTCAAGGCGCTATTTTTTATTCATCAATGTGTGGATGGTGACAACTATGAGAAATTTGGCGATTTTGAATCGTCAAAGTAAGTGTGGGAAATCTTAGAGAAGGCATACGCAGGGGTTGACAAGGCGAAGGTGGAGAGGTTAAAAACTCATGAACGTCAACTTGAATCGATTCAAATGGAAGAAAAGGAGACGATCAATAATTTCGCAACATGAATCACTCGATTAGTGAATCAAGTGAAAACATGTGGAAAAATAGTCACAGAGCAGTATGTTATCGCGAAAATCTTATGTTCTTTACACCAAAATTTGACAACGTGGTTGTAGCGATTAAGGAATCAAGGATCTTGCAACGATGAGCAAAGAGACGCATCAAAACTCTCTTGAGGCTCATGCGTAAAGGATAGAGGGGAGAAATAATGATAATGCATGGATATCTCTTTGCATGCTTGCTTCAACGAGAAGGACAAGAGATCGAAAGAAAAAGGGCCCATGAAGAGTAAAGGGAATTTTTCAGAATTTTGGTGGAAGAGAGTCCCAAAATGTCAAGAATCGACTTGTCAAAGGGATGAGAGCAGGTGCAACAAAAATGATGGTAAAGGTAACTTTAGAGGTGAAAAGAATAAGTTTTTAACAAAGCAAATAGTAGTGCTTTAAGCGTCAAAGGTTCGATTATTTTGCAAGAGAGAACAATGTGAGCAAGAAGGAACCTCAAGGAGATAAAGCCAAGGTTGTAAGACAAGAGTTTGATGAAGAGAATACACTATTGATCATCATCACGGAATGAGAATGCAGCAACAACAGGCTGCAGGACAACAACAATAACAATTCTGGGAATGTTGCAAATATAGGTTGCAATTGGTTACATGAAAGTGTTAACCAGTTACATGCAGGTGAAAATGTCATGGTGCTTATGAGAAAAGGAGTCCAGTGTAGCGAAGAATGGTACTTGAATTTTGGGTGTTCTACTCTTATAACAGGGAGAAATGATTGGGTTGTTAAAATCAATCGTACCATGAAGAACAAAGTGAAGTTCGCGGATGACACCACTTTAGCGGCTGATGGGATCGGGGATGTTTTGACCATGAGAAGGGATGATGGGCATTCCTTGATTAAAGATGTATTGTACATTCTATGAATCAAATGTAACCTTCTAAGTATTGGCCAATTTCTTGAGAAAGGTTACAAGATTCACATGTTAAACAAGGGGCTGCGCGTTGTGCATGCAAATAGGGTTTTGGTCCTTAAAGCTCATACGGCTTCCAATAGAACCTTCAAGGTTCGGCTGAAGGTTATTGAGCATAGATTTCTTTCTATAAAGGCAAGTTGAGAAGAGTGGATATGGAATTATCGTCTTGGGTATCTCAATTTCCAAGATCTCAAAGACTTGCAAAAGAACGGAATGGTAACATGGTTGTCATTAATCAACATACCGGATGAAATTTATGAAGAATGTGTGCGAGCAAAGCAAAATAAGGGTACATTCAATAAGGCTGAAGGTTACAGAGCCAAGAATCACCTTGAGGTGGTGTCTTTGGATGTGTGTGGACCGATGCAAGTAGATTCCATTGGTGGCAATAGATATTTGGTTACATTCATGGACGGTCATAGTAGAAAGATATGGACATATATAGTCAAGATAAAGGATGAGGTATTCAAAGTATTGAAGAAGTTTAAGTCTATGGTTGAGAGGCAAAGCGGTCACAAACTCAAAGTGCTCAAAATGGATGGTGGAGGCGAATATGTCTCAAAATACTTTGAGAAGTTTTATGATCAAGAAGAGTTTATACATGAGGTTGTACCAGCTTATACACTGCATAAAAATGATGTTGCCAAAAGTAAGAATCGATCGATCATGAACATGGTGAGTAGCATCTTAAAGAGGAAGAAATTGCTGAAAGAGTTATAGGGAGAAACAATATCCACTACTGCCTGTTTATTGAATATGTCTCTAAAAAATAAGTTTGAGAAGGTAACACCGAAGGAAGCATGGTCAAGATTCAAATCGAATCTAAAGAATTTCAAAGTTTTTGGTTTCGTAGCGTATCGACATTGTTATGAAAAAACGATACCTTTAAACAAAATATTAACGGTTTCTTTATGGGCAAGAAACACGCAAGGGTTATGGTTAACAAGGAAACACAACTGAAACCCTATTAGGGTTCACAAAGGAAGAGAAAAGAGGAAGAAGATTAGAGAATTGGTTAAATCTATTTTACTATTCACTTTCTTAATAGGGTTCAAAGATTACAAGTGAATACCAACAATTAACCTCTCTCAACCTAATAAGGTTTTGTCACACCTTAGGAAGAGAGACTAATATGCTATTTATAATAAACCTAACATACTAAACTAATGGGCTTTTTAACAATTACCCATTACAAGCTAACTTAGGGTACAAGTTAACTTAAACAATTGGATCCATAACACAAGGCCCAATTCGATCTCCTACATACTAGAACACAATTCGACTACAGCATGTAGGTCTTCGCCAACAGCATGTGAGCGGACTTTGACGACATGCTAAAACTAGAGTTCGATCCAATATCTCACAAATCTCCACCTTGGATCTAACTCTATATCCTCAAGAAATAAACTAGCTTTCTTCATGCAGCTTTATCAACTGCATACAGTGGAAAAACTTGCAACTGGGCAACGTCTTAGTGATCATATCCGCAGCATTATGATCTGTTGAAACCTTCTGCACTTGGACTTCTCCACGCTTGATTACCCCTCTAACGAAATGCATCCTCACATCAATGTGCTTGGTTCGCTCATGATAGGATGAATTCTTTGACAGGTGTATTGCACTTTGACTATCACATTTAACAGTGATAACTGGACCTTGAAGTTTAAACTCCTTTGCAAAACCTTCAAGCCACAATGCTTCCTTCACAGCTTCAGTTAGGGCAATATATTCTGCTTCAGTGGTTGATAAGGCAACAACCTTCTGAAGTGTTGTTTTCCAACTGATTGTTGTCCCAAACATAGTGAACACATATCCAAAAATAGATTTTCTAGAATCCATACAACCTGCATAATCATAGTCGACATATCCTTCGATTTCTGTTTTACTATCTTCACCCAAGGCTCCACCATTAATTAGGACTCTATTCAGAGACCTATTTATGTACCTTAAAATCCACTTCAATGCTTGCCAGTGAGCCTTTCCAGGATTCACCATGTACCTGCTTACAAGACTTACTGCATATGTTATGTCGGGTCTAGTACAGACCATAGCATACATCAAAGAACCCACCATATTAGCATATGGAATGCTATTCATATAAGCTCTTTCGACATCAGTACTGGGACACTGATATATACTCAGCTTGAATTGAGGGTTTGTCGGAGTCATAACAGGCTTTGGAGTTAACATACCATACTTTTCAAGAATCTTCCGTAGGCATGCCTATTGAGATAAACATAATTTCGACTGCTTTCTATCTCTTCGGATGTCAATCCTAAGAATCCTGGACGCAGCTCCCAGATCCTTCATGTCGAACTCCTTATTGAGTTCAGCCTTCACCCTCATTACATCTTCAACATTGTTGCTTGCTATTAGAATATCATCCACATAAAGCAACAAAATAACAAATGAATTACTAGGTCGAAATCTGAAGTAAACACAGTGGTCGAACTGACTTCTAATGAAACTTATGCATGCCATGAACTTGTCGAATCTCCTATTCCACTGTCGAGGATATTGTTTCAGTCCATATAAAGATCTCTTCAGCTTGCACACATAATCTTCCTTCCCCTTTTCAACATACCCTTCAGGTTGTCTCATCAGGATTGTTTCATCTAGATCACCATACAAGAACACAATCTTCACATCCATCTGTTCCATTTCAAGGTCGAACTGTGCCACCATGGCAAGCAACATTCTAATGGACATGTGCTTTACAACAGGAGAGAACACATCATTGAAGTCGACACCTTCTTTCTGAGTGAACCCCCTAGCGACCAATCTTGCCTTGTATCTCTTCGACGTCACTTCTTCGATTCCTTCCTTAACTTTGAAAATCCATTTACAGCTGACTAACCTGGCTCCAGCAGGTTTCTTGATCAGCTCCCATGTGTTGTTATCATGAAGAGATTTCATTTCATCATCCATGGACTTCAGCCATTCAGTATTCTTTCGACTCTTCATAACTTCCTTATAGTCTCTAGGTTCTTCGTCGAGAACCTCACTTGCAGAGATTAAGGCATAAGCTATAAGATTTGCATAACCAAGTCTCTGAGGTGGCTTGATGACTCTCCTCGATCTGTCTCTTGCTAGCAAGTAGTCATTATCAGTCTCCTCATCTTCGACAGCATCTTCTGCTTCTTCTTCGACTTCATCTAGGGTACACAATTCAGCATCAACATGCTCCACCTCAACAGGAATCTCTCCCTGTTCCAGCTCTTCATCACCATCATCAGTTTTCTTGAAATCCATCTCAGCTTCATTGAAAACTACATCTCGACTGGTGATACACCTCCTGTGACCTGGCTCTAGGCACCATAACCTATAAGCTTTGACTCCTTCAGGGTATCCCATGAACATGCATTTCAGAGCTCTAGGTTCGACCATGTCTTGCCTAATATGAGCATAGGCCACACAACCAAATACTCTCAGTCTGTCGAGACTAGGTGGTTGTCCCAACTAAACTTCTTCAAGTGTCTTCATTCCCAAGGCAGTCGAGGGACATCTATTTATCAGATAAGCTACTGTCGAAACAACCTCCTCCCAAAACACCTTCTTCAATCCAACACTAACCAACATGCATCTAACCCTTTCAAGGATTGTTCTATTGAATCTCTCAGCTAAGCCATTTTGTTGAGGAGTACCTGTTACAGTCTTATGCCTTGCAATCCCAGACTCAACATAGTAATTGTCGAACGCTTCGTTGCAGAACTCAAGGCCATTGTCCGTTCTCAACCTCTTAACCTTTCTGCCAGTTTGAGTTTCGACCAGAACCTTCCAACTTTTGAAATTCTCAAAAGTTTCATCCTTCGTCTTTTGAATGAATACCCATAACTTTCTGGAATAGTCATCAATGATGGATAGAAAATACCTTGCACCTGAGTGTGAAGGATTCCTTGCAGGCCCCCAAAGATCAGCATGAATATAATCCAAGGATCCATGTGTTCTTTGCTTGACTTTGTTAAACTCCGCCTTACAAGATTTACCAAATACACAAGCTTCACAAAACTCCAACTTTTCGACTTTGTCACCACCTAGCAGGTTCTGCTTCCCCAATTCGACCAGGCCTCTTTCGCTAACATGGCCCAATCTCATGTGCCATAATTCTGTCTTCGACACAGGTTTCGTGGATGCAATATTTGTCGAACCACTTACAACCTCAGCCTCAAGGGTATACAAGCCTTGTTTCTTCACGCCTCTCAAGACTTCCTTTAACCCCTTCATGACTCTTAGGATACTTTTCTCTCCTTGAAAAACATATCCCTTCCTGTTGAATTCACCAAGAGAAATCAAATTTCTCTTCAAATCAGGTACATACCTAACTTCAGTCAATAACCTTATTGACTCATCATGGAGCTTGAATCTCACAGATTCAATACCTACAATTTTGTAAGATTTGTTGTTTCCCAGCAGCACCGATCCAACATCTTGATCACATAGCTCCTCGAACAATTCTATATTTGGAGTCATGTGCCAAGTGCAACCTGAATCCATAATCCACTCTTTTCTTGAGTCGTCGCTTGAAACTACAAGGACATCAGATGAGTCGAAGTCATCTGGAAAAATGGCTCCGCTGCCATTATTTTTACCTCCATGATCTTTCAGGCGTTCAGGGCACACCTTTCTTGTGTGACCCTTCTTTTTACAGTGATAACATCGAATACCAGATGTTTCGCCACAATAAGACTTCTGCTGACTTTTACCTTTCTTCTTGTCGAACTTTCCATCCTTTTGCAAGAATTTTCCCTTAACGGCCAAACCTTCACCAACCGTCGAAGGTTTATACTCCTTTCGTTCGTTCAGGTCCTTAGAATACAAGGCTGATTGAACTTCTTCAAAGCTCAGGGACTCCCTTCCATACAAGAGAGTTTCTTTGAAGTGAGCATGTGTTCTAGGCAAAGCACATAACAGCAACAATGCTTGATCTTCATCATCGATCTTCACATCAATATTTTCAAGATCAAGAATCAGCTTGTTGAACATATCCAACTGCTCAGCCAAAACTTTGTCTTCACTCATCTTGAATGAATACAAAGCTTGCTTCAGGTAGAGTCGACTCACCAGAGATTTGGTCATGTACAAACTTTCAAGTTTCAACCATAACCCCGATGTCGTAGTCTCCTTTGATACCTGTCGAAGAACCTTATCACCAAGGCTCAACAATATTGCACTGTGGGCTTTCTCTATCATGGCCGTTTTTTCTTTTACCGTTAACGCAGCATCCATGGCTGCCTCTCCCTTCAATGCTTCCAAACAACCCTGTTAAACTAGTAGGGCTTTTATCTTCAAGCGCCACAGACCGAAATCGTTCACTCCGGTGAACTTTTCAATCTCATACTTTGTTGAAGGCATCTTCTCCACGCTCACCGCACCAATTTGTTATGAAAAAACGATACCTTGAAACAAAATATTAAGGGATTCTTTATGGTCAAGAAACACGCAAGGGTTATGGTTAACAAGGAAAAACAACTGAAACCCTATTAGGGTTCACAAAGGAAGAGAAAAGAGGCAGAAGAATAGAGAATTGGTTAAATATGTTTTACTATTCACTTTCTCAATAGGGTTCAAAGATTACAAGTGAATACCAACAATTAACCTCTTTCAACCTAATAAGGTTTTGTCACACCTTAGGAAGAGAGACTAGTATGCTATTTATAATAAACCTAACATACTAAACTAATGGGCTTTTTAACAATTACCCATTACAAGCTAACTTAGGGTACAAGCTAACTTAAACAATTGGATCCATAACACAAGGCCCAATTCGATCTCCTACATACTAGAACACAATTCGACTACAGCATGTAAGTCTTCGACAACAGCATGTGAGCGGACTTCGACGGCATGCTAAAACTAGAGTTCGATCCAATATCTCACAGACATGTTCCGGGGCAGCTTAGAAAGAAGCTCGATGATAAGGGATAAATGATGATACTTGTAGGTATCACTATACTGATGGTTACAAGTTGTTTGATATAGAAAACAAAAGGGTTGTAATCAGCCGAGACATCATTGTCGATGAAAATCAAAGTGTTGCAGCAGCCTGTAACCGGTTACGTAAAAGCTATAATTGGTTACAACTTTGAAAATTCAGATTCTGCAGATATGAGAAGTGTATAAATGCCCATTGCAGAAGCCCAAATGGAAGAGAATGTGAGAACATCAATAAGGCAAAGAGGTTTCCCTCAAAGAATTCAAGATTGTGAGATGTTCCGAGACAACGAAGTCAATGATGATGGTGATTTTGTCCATTTTACACTTATGGCCGAATCTAAACCCGTTAAAACAGAAGAGGTTTTAAGTGATCCAAAATTGATTTGTGCTATAAAGGAGGAGCTGAAATCTATTGAGAAGAACAATACTTGGGAGTTGGTTGATCTACTGGACGGGAAGAAACCAATTGGTGTGCGATGGGTGTTCAAAGTAAAGGCAAATCCCAAGGGTGAAATAATCAAGCTTAAGGCACGATTAGTTGCAAATAATAAGGGAATAAACCATTGTAATGATGCCATTACTCCGGCTGAACTGAGGATATCGTTGTCGAAGAATAAGGATGAGCAAGATGTTGATCGAACTCAGTATAGGAGACTGATTGGATCCTTGCATTATTTGTGCAATACACGACCAGACTTGTTGTTTCGTGTCGATATTGTGAGTAAGTTCATAGGGAGACTGAAGGTGTCTCCCTTGGCAACAATCAAGAGGATCCTAATATATGTCAAAGGGTCTGTTGGCTGCAGAAGTTCTCTTTCCCACAACAGATACAGGAAAAAATGCAATTTGCTCGGTTTTACCAAATCTAATTGGTATGTAGATAAAGATAATAGAAAGTCTACACATGATACATATTTACGTTCGGTGGAACACAAATTGCATTATGCTCGAAGAAGGAAACTGTAGTTGCACTATCGTCTTGTGAGGCCGAGTACATTGCTGCTTCGTTATGTGTGTGACTAATGAATCTATTGAAGGACCTGGGCAGCAATGAGGGTGAGGTTGTTACACTCCTGGTTGACAATGTTTCTGCGATTAATCTTTCTAAGATCCTAATTGCACACAAGAGGAGAAAGCACATTGAGATGATATTTCAATACTTGAGAGAGCTTGTTAGCGAATGAAGGTTAAGATTGGGATATTGTAGAAGTGAAAACCAAGTGGCTAATTTGTTGACTAAGGGAGTCACAAATGATGTGTTAAAGAGGTTGAAGATGAAAATTGGTATGGAAGACTTGCAACACTTGAATTAAGTGGTGAATTAAAAATATTTTTGGTAATTCAAGTGTTGTAACCGATTCACATGGGATGTAACTGGTTACAGCAAGGCAATAGTCACTTATGAGCTAAAGAAACAGGAAAAACAACGTGGGTGTAACCGGCTAACGTAATCACGTAACCGGTTGCCACTGAAAGAGAATTTATTTTGTGTCAGCTTTAAACAGTTACAGGTTTAGTGTAACAGGTTACAGACCCAAGTTTTCATTTTTTCAGTTATTGGGATTATGTAAATTGTGTCGCAATCATTGTGTAATACTTTATAATTTCTTATGAGGCATCCTCATCAATAATAATGAAATATTCTCACACTCAATTGTCTTTTTCTCTCAATTTTCTCTTTCCCTCTCTGCACTCTAATTTCTCCATTATTTACCAATCTCGTGGTTCCAAGTTCCAACACATTTAGTTTTTTTATTTTTGTGTTTTTTGATTAAATTATTGGGTTGCGATTATGTTTTTTATAAAAAAAATCACGTGTTTCTCTTCAAATAGTGGTATGAAAGTCTTAATCTTGGTGTCATAAGACGGGGGTGGGTGTGGTTGTATTAGATTCTCGTATTTAGAGTCTTCTTGATGGAGTAGTCAAGAGGCATATTTTATAAGTTGTTATAACAGTGCACACGTGTATACTGTGAAATTTGGTAAACAAAACAAGTTTATATTAATACTTAAGGGATCAAAGTCGAAAATCTCCCAGAACATATTTGTGTGCATTTATGACTTTTAACAACATTTTTATTGTCGAAATCGAAGGGTAATGCTTTGAAGAAGGTTTTAACACACTTTGAAACAAGACTTGAGAATATAGGTTTTTAGAATAAAGGCTGAAATCGAAATGCAAGATGAAGTAAAAGTAAGAATTGTAAAGTGAAATCGAAAAGTAACTTAATGTAGAAAAGGTACTTGAATGTAAAAAGACTTGAAATTTATAAATGGTGGAACACATACTTACATTTTCTTCACTCGTTTCTCAAATGCGCAGATATTTTGAGTTTATAGAAATATGAGTACATTTGCGGACCTCTTACCAAATGAACATAAGTCCCTTTATATACTACTCTAAAATAACTACCTAAGAACGGTCGACTAACCCCGTCACGATACGTTTCAGTCCCATGCAATAGTTTCTTCCGACGAGCCTCCATGTGTCTTTGAGAAACCATCTATTTCAAACCTGTTCCCGCTCTTTTAACACCGTTCAAATATCTCAACTGCTTTTGCTGGTTACCAGGAAGTGACTATCTATGTCGAAGTCCTTAAGATCGACCATGTTACGATAACACACTTTGTAGTACTTTCCACATGCAGTGTCCAAATCGATATTATTTCCATTATAATGATGAACTCCCACCTTAGCCAACATAGCCATAATACTTAATTTCACTAAGTCCCCGAACTCTTCCACACCTTCGACCTACCACTTCTTTGACCGACATCACAATGGGTAACCCCCGACCTTGAGTCATCTTGGTCTCCCTTTGACTCCATTTTACCTTGAATTTCCACGTGGCATATTTATTGTTGTTCTATTAATAATTTCCACTTAGTTAATTCGAAAAATCTAAGATAACAACATGTAAATAATATTTTAGGAGGAGATTATTTAGGTGTAAGTGATTTATCTCGCAACGACTATACACGAGATAAATGTTGAATTATAAGAGTAATGATTAATATTATAAATGCTATGAAGTTTTGAATGGAAATATACTGTCAAGGTTACTTGTTGATATCATATTGCTTAATTCTTGTATTAAGAGTTTTTATTTCAACAATGTAAACAAGAGATTTATTATGTCAATTGTGTGATATATGTGGTTGTAGGTACTATAGTTTATTATGCCACGATTCTTTGAGTGATCATAATGATTTGAGGATGACTCTTATATTTAGTGGAATCATTATAATTTATCATGTACTTGATCAAGTTGATCTCTGGTGATGTCCTTTCAGCTCTCTCTCATGATGATGTTCATCTTGAAGCAATCTCAAGCCTCATTAGAAAGAAGATTCAAGTTTTAAGTGCTAAAGTCAAAGATAAGTGTCAAGGAAATTGAAGCTTCAAAGTTGTGAAAGATAGGAAGTATGAAAGTTCGAGTGGTCGGTCATGCACTATGTGCATTATCTCAGGTGACCAGGCTATTATAAAATGGTGGAGTAACTCATAAGTTATTAAGGCAACTCTCTCACTCTCACACAAAATATTTGTTTGCATATAGCTAGTTGATTATAAACTCAAATAATCAATTATGGGGGAAAATATGCTAAATAATTGATTATTCGATAGGCTTAGTCTATTATCTCAATTGTAATGTCTCATAATCGATTATTAGGGTTGATAGTAATTAGTAACGACACAATTTGAAAATTTTCCATTTTTAAACTACATAATCTATTATTGGATATACATAAGCGATTATGAGCATTACAAATCCCGTGAATCTTTTTTCTTTTTGTGGCACACTTTCCCTTATACAAGGAGGGCACATCCTCACTATTTCTCCCATCGGAATTCAATTTTAGATCATTCTTATCTATTTTAACCTCTCTCTATTATATTCATTCTTTCCCTAAATTTTTTCTTAGTGGCTTTGTAAGTGAAATACATTTGTGAGGTTTTAGTTGTACTTGTTTCAAATATTTTTATCAAGAGTGTGATTCTCTTGAAGTCTCTATTAATTGATTATGGAGGCTATCCTACAATACCTCTGTTTGGTTTCTGAGGTTAGCCAGTTAAAATCTCGTTCTTGGTTTGTGAGCCTAGCCAATGAAAAACTCTACTTTTGGTTTAAGTGATCAACCTTGCAAAATCTCTCAGTCCACTGTAATATGGTTCGTGAGCTTAACTTGGTACAAACTTATCAAATATTATTATTGGAATTCTCAAGAAGTTTGTTTCTTGGTGAGAGGGTTAGGCCAAGAGATCAGACGAACATGTATACATCTTAGTGCTCTCTCTCTCTCTCTCTCTCTCTCTCTCTCTCATGCACGCACGCACGCACAGATACACGCACGCACGCACGCGCACACACACACTTACTCCCCTTTACATTTCTTTCCTTCCATTTTTTTGTTGCTATCTCGATTTTTACCTATACTAACACAAGCTGTTATTTTTAGTAATCAATCTCAAAGTAATCGTAAATTTTGAATACCATAATTCACTCATTCTCTTCTTTTATGTGTGGAGTTATTTGTTCAACAAATTATAATGTTAATGCAAGTATAACTCATTCTTGAGAGAAAGACGGTTGATGTGTGAGTGGTTACTCTACACCTCTATTATGAACTTGTGAGCTGTTTGATTATAAGATAGGTGGTTAATACTGAATTCCATTTAAAATTTTGGATGGAAATAGTGTCAAAGTCTCTTATTCATATTATGGATCATTGCGTCATTGTTACACCTAACACCTTCTTGATCTCCACTAAGAATTAGATTATACAAAGGAAAGTGATGAATGAATATAGCTATGACTTACTATTTATACGTAAAAGTACTTTTGATCCGTCTAATTTAACAAAAGCTAACTTTAAGTTCCATTATTTTTAAAACTAAGTTTATGATCCTCCTTTTTTTTTGTTGTTGCAATTTTAGTTTTTTTTTTTTTTTAATTTTTTTTATTTCTACCATTTTCAATAACAGAGAAATAAGGTGGAATAACTTTTAACTTCCACAACTCAACCTTATACTTACAAGTTGTGTAAATTCTCCTTCCTTAGTAAAACAATGATATTTTGTTCAATTTACAATCATATTCATATGGATACTTAACACATTGCACTTTTGTTTAACTATTCTTCTATTTGATAATCTAAGTATTTTAAGTCTCAATAAAATGTTTATCTAAAATGAGTCACTTAAAGAGTAGTGCATGACAAAGATTAAAAAAAAACATATAAATTACACGATGTTGATAGTAAAGTGGTAATCTTGTATGAGACAAAAGAAGAGGCCAGTGTTAACTTGTCGCACTATTTAACATATTGCATGTACACTAATTAACTTTAGTTGAGTCCCAACACCAAAATGCAGTAGCAAATTTTCTTTCAGTCCTTTTTCTATGATGTAGGATAACTCTTTTCGCTTTGAAGCATACCTATAGGCTATAGTTAATGCTACTCTTTAATATACAGACAGGGTGAGACAGACACACTCACATATGCATATTTGGACGAAAAGTGAAAATGATGCCTTGTCCTACATAGGACTTATAACACATGTGGGTGGTCCCAGTAAGTAAGGGACAGATTCCTGATTCAGGGTAGTTTGAATGGTTTTCTTTATGTAAGTGTGGAATTGTTTTTAATTTCACATGAATTCATTTGGATTGAAGTTTTGTTGAAATAGATTTTGCATAATACATGTTTTAGTCCTTTAATTCAATTTAATATTTTATTTTTGTCTTTTAATTAAAAAATGTTATAAGTTAATCATTTAATTTCATTTTTATTATACTATTTGGTTCTTTCCGTCAATTTATAACAAAAAATGTTAAGTTATGATGACGCGGATGTACAACAAGACTCAAGATCTAAATGTGACTCAACATTTGTACTATAAAATAGGGTTTTCACTTAAATTTCTCAGAAGGTGAACAATGTAACACCCTAAATAATCCCCCGCGTAATATAAATAAAATCAGAGTAAAATAAAATATCAAACATTTAGGATGCTACTTTCATCAAACACCTACTCATATACTTGATATGCAACACATCATTTTAAAATTATTTTAACAACAATGATAATGATAAAAGACCTCTAACTTCATTTTCTTTTTATTAAAATAGCAGAAACATCAACACATATTCATTACAACGTAAACATAGTATTCAATTAAATAAATAACTAAAATTAAGAGATATCTAAAATCTCAAGCAAAACATAGCCTAAGAAAACATAGCGTTTCATGACCCCAGTGTTACATATCAGAGCAGACACCGACACAAAGACATAAACGGAAGACTCCATCTTTCACTCACATCAGATCTTCTACTGCGGATTATCTGCACGTTACCCACGTGGAGGCAACATTCAAACATAAGGGGTGAGATTCTCAAATCAACAAAAGAAACAAATGATATAAATATGAAAGCATAAAATCATCAAGTAATTCACCATTCAACACAACTTTCATTAATTTCAACACAACCAGATAATCACACACTTCATAATGCAACACAACTCTTTTATAACGTAATGAGACACCAAATTGACTCAATGCATGTGGTACCAATTCGACCCCTGTTTCATGGTCACAATCCCCGTCGGGACGTCATAATAGTCGCTCACACCCCACATGGGCACACGACATTCGTGATCGGTCACACCCTACATGGGCACACGATCACCCGTAATCGCTCACACCCCACATGGGCACACGATTACCTCAATAACAACAACAACAACAACATCGACTCGATTCTATTTTAAAGAATCTGGATAAACGCTCACACCCCACATGGACACACGTCTTATCCCACAACTCATGCAACATGAATGCACATCAACAACAACATACAATGACTCTCATGAAATCAATGTATCACGCCACTGTAGGCCACAACACAACATGCCATAATAATTCATTAATATCATCATACCACATCATAAGCAACAACTATTGCATTTACAAGTTATGCCACAACAACTCAACAACAACATCATACTATATCATAAGCAATAACTATGGCACTCAACAACAACAGACAACAACGACGTAATGCATAGGACTAGAACACAACCAATACATTACCTCACAACTGCCCAATATACAGTATACACCTGTTCAAACATGCAAACATTGCAATCCACCACAATAACACGCATCACACAACTAATTTCCACATTTCACGGTTCAACATATTCCCATACAAAACACAAACATACACTACATGTTGAATAGTTGGAATTCTGTCATTGAAAATAATTTTAATAGAAAGTACATAAAACCAGCTTTCCAACGATTCGAACTGCGACCCAAACGGACTCACGGTTTGAAAGTTATGAATTTTTGAAAATTTACAAAAACTGTCACGTTCAGTGGTAACCGGTTAGCATATATGCCGTAACCGGTTACATGTAACGCCCCGATCAGTTTTGTCAGTTTTGTCGTTTTATCTATTTGAGTCGTTTTGAGTATTTTATTATTATATTCTTTTATTCCTGACTTTTATGTGAAAATATGTTATTTTTCGTCGTGAATATATTTTATCGCGTTTTGGGAACAATTGCGAGATATTTGAGTGTAGGGGTAATTTGGGCATTTTGATTTATTTTGTTAAGTTTAGAATAAATAGAAAGAGAGAAAATAGTAAGAGAAAGAAAAGAAGAGAAGAAGAAAAGAAAAGGAGAAGAGAAGAAGAAAAGAAAAGGAGAAGAGAAGAAAAGAGAGAATTTGAGAAAACTTGGAAATCAATCAACCGACTTTCTAGAACACGATTAAATCGGGTAAGGGTGCGAAACTCGATTATACTATGTTTGTGTATGATTATGTATATGTTTGCTTGGATGTTTTCTTGCTTTTCCATAGCTTTGAGTTCTAGGTTGAAATGAGAGATATGATGAAAAATCGATGGTTTTGCGGTTGAAAATCGGTGTAAACGTAGTAGAATACTTGTTATCATGATTAGACTAGGTTCTGATTGTCATATGTTGGTTTGGAGAAAATGTCATTTTTGGATGAACTGGTGCGCTGCTGGGTTTTGCTGAAATCGCAGGTTCGCACTGCGAATGGCCAGCGAATGGGTGGCGAGCGTTCGCGTGATGTTCGCACTGCGAATGTTGTATCAATTTTGCTTCTGCCACTATTCGCTGGGGGGATCGCACTACGAATGGGGTAGCGAGCATTCGCTGGGACGTTCGCACTGCGAACGGTGGGAATTTTTAGGCTATTTTTGTTTCTGCCTTAGTTCGCTGGGACATTCGCACTGCGAATGAAGTAGCGAAGGACTCGTAAGGAGCTTCGCACTGCGAATGTAGCAGTTTTTCCCAATTTGTTTTCTTTACAACTTTTGATCTGTGTTTCGGTTTGAGGTGTGGTTTGACGCGTTAGAAAGCTTGTGAAATGTACTTTATTATGATGATGGTTTTGAGAATTGTTGGCCGATTAAATTATGTCGAGAATTAGAAAATGTGTTATTTTTGTTGTCGACTTTTGTCGTTTAATTGTGTGTACTTGATGTGTACGTGCAATATGCTGTTGGTGTGGATATTGTATGACTTGCGTACTGTTGAGTGATGAAATTGCATGAAATACATATTGTGATGATGGTTGGTGGTCTTACGGCAAGAAAATGTGATGTATGGTAACTGTTGATATATACATGATCATGGATATGTATATGTGTGCGTATTAACTGTCATGAGTCATTGTATGCCAAGCATCATGATATGCATTGTTGTGACGTCCTGAATGACGGATTGATTCCAGAGGGAATCTGCTATAACATCGTGCGCCTTAAAAATAAGAGGACCTAAAGCGATTTGATATATCGTGCGCCTTAAAAATAAGAGGACCTAAAGCGATGGTTATAGACGATCGTGTGCCCATGTGGGGTGTGAGCGATCGGATTATGTGCCTTATACCGAGAGGACCTAAAGCAATCCATAAACGTCGTGCGCCTTATACCAAGAGGACCTAAAGCAACGGGGAACATCGTAGGCCCGATGGGGTGTTACTTGAGTGATCCTCAGTAACGAGCGATGATTCCAGCAGAGTTCCTGAGTGAACTAGTGATGAGAAATATTGGAAGTCGGTACCGCATGGCATGTGTATAGAGTCGTTGTGTCGGTCTCTGTGCATTTGCATAAATCATGGATTAATTGTGCATGGAATTGTTAATGTGATTGATGAGATGGAATATGTGTAATTGTATTGATGATGAGTGTATTGTGTATGATTGATGTGTAGTGGTATTTGATACTTGAGAATTGTACTGTGTTGTGTTGTATTTGATTGTGGTGCATTTGAGGTAAGAATGTTTTATTTGTGTATTTCTGTGTGAATATATAATTATATGCAACTGTAATATGATTGTTTTTCTCACCCTTCTGCTGTTTTATAATGCTCTATGAGGCATTGCAGATTAGAGTTGTTGGAGGTCTTTTTCTGAAGCTTTGCGTCTTCATTATTTTGTCGGTCGGCTCTGATATGTGACACCGGGTAGTTAGGGTGGCCGTTTGTGATTATTTTGTATTATGTATATGTATCTTTTGGATTGTACATGTATGATGTTGTATATGACAAACAAACTGTCATGATATATATATATATATATATATATATATATATATATATATATATATGTTGATATTCAGTTACAGATTTTCCGCTTATATTCTGTTTCTGAATTGTGGGTATAATACTACCTGAATGGTTGCATATCTGTATGAGCAGGTGTTGTATGTTTGTTTCAAATTGTTGTGGCGTCTCCGGTCTATGTCGTGCATGTTTTAATTATACTCTGATAAAATTTTGAATTTTTATTTATCGCTTTAATAGCTTTGGGGTATAGATTAGGGGTGTCACAATAAGTGGTATCAGAGCTAGTTCGTGTCAGTCCGTGCCAGTCCGTGTCTGTTTGTGTCAGTCCTTGTTGGTCTTGGTGTTTGGAGTGAGCTGTTTGTTTAACCATAGTTTCTGTTATTGGAAATAAACAGAATATGGCTGGTAGGAACGATGCTGCTTTGGCTGCTGCGATGCAAGCAATGGCTCGTGTTGTGCAGGGTGCACCTAATGCTGCTGGTAATGATGAGTTCAGGAAGAACAGACCGCCTGTCTTCAAAGGAAGATATGATCCTGATGGTGCACAGATTTGGTTAAAAGAGATTGAAAGGATTTTCCGAGTTATGGACTGTGCTGAGGACAGTAAGGTGAGACTGAGAACTCACATGTTACATGAAGAAGCTGATGACTGGTGGGTTAGTACTCGTCAGGTGTTGGAAGCTGGGGATGAAGAAGTTACTTGGGAATTATTTACCCAGGAGTTTCTGAGGAAGTATTTTCCCGAAGATGTTAGAGGAAAGAAGGAAATTAAGTTCTTGGAACTGAAACATGGTAGTATGTCTGTTGTTGATTATACTGCTAAGTTTGTGGAACTTGTGCAGTTTTATCCTCATTATGCTGAAGCGACTGCAAAATTTTCTAAGTGTGTGAAGTATGAGAGCGGATTGCGTCCTGAGATTAAGCAGGCAATAAGGTATCAAAGGATAAGAAGGTTTTCTGATTTGGTGGAATGTTGTAGGATTTATGAAGAGGATAGTAAGGCTCGTTCTACTCACTATAAGAGTGTGAGTGACCGGAAAGGGAAGCAACAGTTTCGTAGTGGTCTGTATGTAACACCAGCGGATAAGGGTAAGCAAAGGGGTACTTTTGATCGAAGGTCAGGTGGAGGAGGTATGTCTAATTCTCCGAGATGTTTTAAGTGTGGTGAGTTGGGGCATTGTCAGTTTGAGTGCAGGAAAGATGTGAGAAAGTGTTCTAATTGTGGAGGTGTCGGACATATCGTAGCTGATTGTAAACAGAAGAATGTGGTGAAGTGTTTCAACTATGGTGAACCTGGTCATATTAGTACAAAGTGTCAGAAACCGAAGCAGGCTCCAACTAGTGGGAAGGTATTTTCATTGGCAGGGACTCAGACTTCAAGTGCAGATCGTCTGATCCGAGGTACTTGTTTTATTAATAGTATTCCCTTAGTTGCTATTATTGATACTGGAGCGACTCATTCGTTTATTTCGTCTGAGTGCGCTAAGTGTTTGAATCTTGTGTTGTCTTTGATGGATCGTGAGATGGTTATTGATACTCCAGCAATGGGGTCAGTAACTACTTCTTTGGTTTTTCTATGTTGTCCTTTGACCATTTATGGTAAAGACTTTGAGATGGATTTAGTGTGTTTGCCGTTGGAAGGTTTGGATGTGGTTTTGGGAATGAATTGGTTGCAATTCAATCGGGTTCATATTGATTGCTATCATAAGTTGGTAAGGTTTCCTTCTCTTGAGGAAGACGAAGACTCGAGTTTCTTATCTACCAAAGAGTTGAAGAGACTTTTGGCGGAGGAAGCTCTGTTGTTTGGGTTGTTTGCGTCGTTGACTGTGGATAGTCAAGTTTCACTTGATGTGTTTCCGGTTGTGTGTGATTTTCCTGAAGTGTTTCCTGAGGATATTTCGGACTTCCCGCCAGAGAGAGAGGTGGAGTTTTCTATAGATCTAGTTCCTGGTACTAGACCTGTTTCTATGGCACCTTATCATATGTCGGCGTCTGAGTTGGTTGAGTTAAAGAAGCAATTGAATGAGTTGTTGGAGAAGAGGTTTGTGAGGCCAAGTGTTTCTCCTTGGGGTGCTCCAGTTTTATTGGTGAAAAAGAAAGACGGAAGTATGCAGTTATGTATTGATTATCACTAGTTGAATAAGGTGACGATTAAGAATAAGTATCCTCTTCCGAGAATTGATGATCTGATGGATCAGTTAGTTGGTGCGTGTGTGTTTAGTAAGATTGATTTGAGGTCGGGGTATCATCAGATTAGGGTGAAAGAGGAAGATACTCAGAAGACGACTTTTACGACACGTTACGGTCATTATGAATATTCCGTGATGCCGTTCGGGGTTTCTAATGCGCCAGGTGTGTTTATGGAGTACATGAATCGTATTTTTCACGAGCATTTGGATCGATTTGTTGTTGTGTTTATTGACGACATATTGATTTATTCTAAGTCTCGGGAGGAGCACGCGGAGCATTTGCGTATTGTTTTGCAGGTTTTGAAGGAAAAGAAGCTTTTTGCCAAATTGTTTAAGTGTGAATTTTGGTTGTCGGAAGTGAGTTTTCTTGGACACGTAATTTCAGGTAATGGTATTTCTGTGGATCCATATAAAGTAGAAGCAGTTCTACAATTGGAGGCTCCGAGATCTGTTACTGAAATTTGAAGCTTTTTGGGTTTGGCCGGTTATTATCGAAGGTTTATTGAAGGTTTTTCTAAACTAGCACTTCCTTTGACCCAGTTGACTTGTAAAGGGTAAGCGTTCATTTGGGATATTCGGTGTGAGGAAAGTTTTAATGAGCTGAAGAGAAGATTGACGACAGCTCCGATTTTGATTTTGCCGAATCCTAATGAACCGTTTGTGGTGTATTGTGACGCGTCTTTGATTGGTCTAGGTGGTGTTCTGATGCAAGACTGTAAGGTTATGGCGTATGCCTCGAGGCAGTTGAGAGTGCATGAGAAGAATTACCCTACGCATGACTTGGAGTTAGCGGCTGTGGTTTTTGTGTTGAAAATTTGGAGGCATTATCTTTTTGGTGCGAGGTTTGAAGTCTTTAGTGACCACAAGAGTTTGAAATATCTGTTTGATCAGAAGGAATTGAATATGAGGCAACGAAGATGGTTGGAATTTCTGAAAGACTACGACTTTGGCTTGAATTACCATCCTGGTAAAGCTAATGTGGTAGCCGATGCATTGAGCCGAAAATCGTTGCATATGTCCGCTTTAATGGTTAAGGAGTGGGAACTTTTGGAATCATTTAGAGATTTGAGTTTGGTATGTGAAGTGTCGTCGGATAGTGTAAGGCTGGGTATGTTGAAGGTTACTAATGATTTTCTGATGTCGGTAAGTGAGAAACAGAAGTTGGACGTGAAATTAGTGGATTTGATGTTGGTTGGCGGAAACGATGCAAATAGTGATTTTCAAGTGGATGTTAATGGTGTGTTGAGGTTCCGTGGGCGAATTTGTATTCCGGACGATTCGGAGTTGAAACGGATGATTTTGGAAGAAGGACACCGGAGTAATTTGAGTATACATCCGGGAGCGAACAAGATGTACCAAGATTTGAAAAAGATTTTCTAGTGGTCCAGATTAAAAAGAGATATGGCTCAGTTTATGTATGCTTGTTTGACGTGCCAGAAGTCGAAAGTGCAACATCAGAGACCGAGTGGTTTGTTGCAACTGTTGGATATTCCGGAATGGAAATGGGATAACATTTCTATGGATTTTGTAACGGGGTTACCGAATACTCAACGAAGGCATAATGCTATTTGGGTGGTTGTTGATAGGCTGACTAAATCGGCTCATTTCATTCCGATTGACATCAGTTTTTCTTTGGAACAGTTAGCTGAGATTTATATCAGTGTGATTGTGAAGTTGCACGGAGTTCCGTTAAGTATTGTTTCGGATCGAGATCCAAGGTTTACCTCGAGATTTTGGGAAAGTTTACAGAAGGCGTTGGGTTCTAAATTGAGGTTGAGTTCAGCTTATCATCCGTAGACGGATGGGCAGTCGGAGAGAACGATTCAGTCTTTGGAAGATTTGTTGAGAGAGTGTGTTTTGGAACAAGGTGGTGCGTGGTATAGTTATCTTGCGTTGATTGAATTCACGTATAATAACAGTTTTGATTCGAGTATTGGAATGGCACCGTTTGAAGCATTATATGGACGAAGATGTCGAACACCGTTGTGTTGGCACGAATCTGGTGAGAGAACGGTGGTTGGACCGGAGTTGGTACAGCAGACTACGGAAAAAGTGAAGTTTATTCGTGAGAAAATGAAGGCTTCTCAGAGTAGGCAAAAGAGTTACCATGATCGGAGACGGAAATATCTTGAGTTCCAAGAGGGTGATCATGTATTTCTAAGGGTTACGCCGGTAACGGGTGTTGGTCGTGCATTGAAATCGAAGAAGCTTACTTCTCGGTTTATTGGTCCTTACCAGATATCTGCGAGAGTGGGTGCTGTGGCTAATAGGGTGGCGTTGCCGCCGAGTCTGTCAAATTTGCATGATGTTTTCCATGTTTTACAGCTTCGGAAGTATGTTCTGGATCCGTCGCATGTGATTCCGATGGATGAGGTTGAGGTAAGGGAGAACCTTACGGTTGAAGCTTTGCCGGTGAGGATTTGGATCGCGAGTTGAAGAGGTTGCGGGGCAAGGATATTGCACTTGTGAAAGTGGCGTGGGGAGGAGCTGCTGAGGGCAATTTGACTTGGGAGTTGGAGAGTCGGATGCGGGAGTCGTATCCAGAGTTGTTAGTCTCAGGTAAGATTTTCGAGGACGAAAATTTCTAAGTGGGGGAGAGTTGTAACGCCCCGGTCAGTTTTGTCAGTTTTTCCGTTTTATCTATTTGAGTCGTTTTGAGTATTTTATTATTATATTCTTTTATTCCTGACTTTTATGTGAAAATATGTTATTTTTCGTCGTGCATATATTTTATCGCGTTTTGGGAACAATTGCGAGATATTTGAGTGTAGGGGTAATTTGGGCATTTTGATTTATTTTGTTAAGTTTAGAATAAATAGAAAGAGAGAAAATAGTAAGAGAAAGAAAAGAGAAGAAGAAAAGAAAAGGAGAAGAGAAGAAAAGAGAGAATTTGAGAAAACTTGGAAATCAATCAACCGACTTTCTAGAACACGATTAAATCGGGTAAGGGTGCGAAACTCGATTATACTATGTTTGTGTATGATTATGTATGTGTTTGCTTAGATGTTTTCTTGCTTTTCCATAGCTTTGAGTTCTAGGTTGAAATGAGAGATATGATGAAAAATCGATGGTTTTGCGGTTGAAAATCGGTGTAAACATAGTAGAATACTTGTTATCATGATTAGAATAGGTTTTGATTGTTATATGTTGGTTTGGAAATGTTTGGTTGGAGAAAATGTCATTTTTGGATGAACTGGTGCGCTGCTGGGTTTTGCTTAAATCGCAAGTTCGCACTGTGAATGGCCAGCGAATGGGTGGCGAGCGTTCGCGTGATGTTCGCACTGCGAACATTGTATCAATTTTGCTTCAGCCACTGTTCGCTGGAGGGTTCGCACTGCGAATGGGGTAGCGAGCATTCGCTGGGACGTTCGCACTGCGAACGGTGGGAATTTTTAGGCTATTTTTGTTTCTGCCTTGGTTCGATGGGACATTCGTACTGCGAATGAAGTAGCGAAGGACTCGCTAGGAGCTTCGCACTGCGAATGTAGCAGTTTTTCCCAATTTGTTTTCTTTACAACTTTTGATCTGTGTTTCGGTTTGAGGTGTGGTTTGACGCGTTAGAAAGCTTGTGAAATGTACTTTATTATGATGATGGTTTTGAGAATTATTGGCCGATTAAATTATGTCGGGAATTAGAAAATGTGTTATTTTTGTTGTCGACTTTTGCCGTTTAATTGTGTGAACTTGATGTGTACGTGCAATATGCTGTTGGTGTGGATATTGTATGACTTGCGTACTGTTGAGTGATGAAATTGCATGAAATACATATTGTGATGATGGTTGGTGGTCTTACGGCAAGAAAATGTGATGTATGGTAATTGTTGATATATGCATGATCATGGATATGTATATGTGTGCATATTAACTGTCATGAGTCATTGTATGCCAAGCATCATGATATGCATTGTTGTGACGTCCTGAGTGACGGATTGATTCCAGAGGGAATCTACTATAACATCGTGCGCCTTAAAAATAAGAAGACCTAAAGCGATTTGATATATCGTGCGCCTTAAAAATAAGAGGACCTAAAGCGATGGTTATAGACGATCGTGTGCCCATGTAGGGTGTGAGCGATCGGATTATGCGCCTTATACCGAGAGGACCTAAAGCAATCCATAAACGTCGTGCGCCTTATACCAAGAGGACCTAAAGCAACGGGGAACATCGTAGGCCCGACGGGGTGTTACTTGAGTGATCCTCAGTAACGAGCGATGATTCCAACAGAGTTCCTGAGTGAACTAGTGATGAGAAATATTGGAAGTCGGTACCGCATGGCATGTGCATAGAGTCGTTGTGTCGGTCTCTGTGCATTTGCCTAAATCATGGATTAATTGTGCATGGAATTGTTAATGTGATTGATGAGATGGAATATGTGTAATTGTATTGATGATGAGTGTATTGTGTATGATTGATGTGTAGTGGTATTTGATACTTGAGAATTGTACTATGTTGTGTTGTATTTGATTATGGTGCATTTGAGGTGAGAATGTTTTATTTCTGTATTTCTGTGTGAATATATAATTATATGCAACTGTAATATGATTGTTTTTCTCACCCTTCTGCTGTTTTATAATGCTCTATGAGGCATTGCAGATTAGAGTTGCTGGAGGTCTTTTTGTAAAGCTTTGCGTCTTCATTATTTTGTCGGTCGGCTCTGATATGTGACACCGGGTAGTTAGGGTGGCCGTTTGTGATTATTTTGTATTATGTATATGTATCTTTTGGATTGTACATGTATGATGTTGTATATGACAAACAAACTTTCATGATATATATATATATATATATATATATATATATATATATATATATATATATATATATATTGATATTCAGTTACGGATTTTCCGCTTATATTCTGTTTCTGAATTGTGGATATAATACTACCTGAATGGTTGCATATCTGTATGAGCAGGTGTTGTATGTTTGTTTCAAATTGTTGTGGCGTCTCCGGTCTATGTCGTGCATATAAAATTTTGAATTTTTATTTATCGCTTTAATAGCTTTGGGGTATAGATTGGGGGTGTCACATTACACAGTTGAAAAATGCCCAAAAATCCCAAATTTGCACTATGTAACCGGTTACATCCCACACGGTAACCGGTTACTTGACCTGCAGAATCAATTCTCTGCTGTTTCTGTTACGAAAATCACTTTTCAACCCCAATCCAATAACCCAAAACCACATATACCACAGAATTTGACCCCCAAAATCAGTATGCAACATTATACATATAATATGAACTCTTATAACACAACAAAACACCAATTCAATCAAGAAATTCACACAATTAGAGCATTTTTGTTATTACCGACACGTAACTTCAACTTCTCACCGGAAACATTCAACGATCAACAAAATACGGGAATAAAACATAACGATTTATCTACCCTCATACATATATCATATATCCCTTAAGAGATTAAAGAACCCCACCCTTACCTTAGAGTTCTTGCAAGATTCTCTTCTACCTCAAACAATGGTGATTTCCTCTTCTCCCTTGAGCCCTAGACTTCCATCTTGCCCATTTCTCTTATTTTCACGTATATCGATTTCTCTCTTCTCTAATCCCCTTTTTCTTATTATTATAATATTATTATTATTACTATCACTTATTCCACTAATAAAATAATAACAATAATAATAGTTTTTCATCACATATTTAATTAAATCAATATTCAACTATTATTATAATTAAATAATTACTAACTAAAATAATCTAATTAGTCTTACTCCCCACACCACTGATCTCTACGCTTTTGATCACACACCCCTACTACCTTAAAGATAATTCTTAAGGCCACTACCCACCACCAAGGGTACTCAAAACATGATGAAGCACGCAAAATCACACAATTACACATGTCAACACATAAATAATTACGAATAATAATTAAAATAAAATGGGGCGTTACAACTCTCCTCCACTCAGAATATTTTCGTCCTTGAAAATTTACCTGATACGAACAATTCAGGATACGCCTCATGCATCCCGCTCTCCCACTCCCCAGTCACGAAAGACAACACCACAAATAACACAAAACAACAAACTACCTCATCAACGACAACAACAACTACACAACAAGATGCGATGCTCACGCAATGCACTCGACGACCAACTCAAGACGCAAGGATTAACCGAGTTACGAACACACAGGTTCACTCTTGAATCGGAATACAACACGATCGTTACCATCACCACAGGTAACACTCCCTTAATCCCCCATCATAGGACTTAGCTGCTCGCACTCGAACCATCACTATAGGAAACGAGACAACAACAAAGATAAGAACATAAAGCTCCACGATATAACATCGTCTTAACCTCGTCAACATAACTAGAATACCAACCTTGTTGTCACACAACATCAAGATAACAATTCTACGATTCACCAATCAAACATGTAACTAATACATCCATCTACATAGTAGTACATGATTAATATTTAAACCTTTCACCATATCTCTTCCATTTTGGAACGTCCAATGGTTTCATCATTCCAGCAGGTTCTAACGTTCAACCTTTGAACTCTTACAAGTTACACACACACACATATACGAACTGCGCTACATCACGCATTTGCTGCGCACTCTGATTACTCGCAACTATTAACTCTACCAAATTCACATCCAACTTCTGACTCTCCCTAATATTCACCAGAAAATCATTTATCACTTTTAATATACCCAACCTCGCACTCTACTCCGTTAACTCACACACCAGACATAAGTCTTTGAACTGCTATCTCAATGCTAATTCTCTGACCATCAAAGCAGACATATGAAAAGACTTCCAACTTAACTCATCAGACACGAAATTAACTTTACCAATAGGATAATTCGAGCCAAGGTCCTAACTCATCAAAAATTCCAACCATCCCCGTTATCTCATACTCTACTCCTTCCGATCAAACAGGTATTCTACACTCTTGTGATTACTAAACACTTCGAACCTAGATCCATAAAAATAATACTTCCAGATTTTCAACACACTTACAACCGCAGCCAACTCCAAATCTTGAACAGGATAGATCCTTTCATGAATCCTCAATTTTTGTAAAGCATAAACTACGAATTTACCATATTGTATTAACACACTGTCTAAACTCATTATAAACACATCCCAATACCCCACAAACGGTTTATTAGGATCAGGCATAATCGAAACTGGAGTCGTAGTCAACTTCTACTTCAGCTCTTTAAAACTTTCCCCACAACGAACATCTCCAAACAAACGAATTACCTTTCGCAAGTCAACTGAGATAATGGAAGTGCTAACTTGGAAAAGCCTTCCATAACCTGCGGTAATAACCAACTAAGTCCAAAAATCTTCTAATCATCTTAACCAACTTCGGAGCGTTCTCATTGTAGAAATGCATCTACTTTGTATGGATCCACAACAATGCCCTCATCTGAAATAACATAACCCAGAAACTCACCTCTACCAACCAAAAATCATACTTCGATAACTTAGCATAAAACTTCATCCCTTTAAATACTTGTAACTCAATTCTCAAATACTCTACACGCTCTTCTTCTGGTTTTATAATAGATCAGACTATCCCCAACGAACACCACTTCGAACTTATCCAATTAAGTATAGAAGATACGATTCATATTCCCCACACACTTCCTGGGTGCATTACAATCTCCGAACAACATCATCATATATTCGCAATGCCCATACCGAGTTCTAAAGGCCATTTTCTTAACATTCTCATTCTTCACTCGAATTTAATGATAACTCGTCCTCAAGTCAATTTGTGCTAAACACACGCGCACTGACCAATTGATCCATCAAGTCCTCTATTCTTGAAACCAGACACTTATTCTTAAGCACTTTGGAGAGTTATCAATCTGTATAAAACACACTTATCCACTGGAGTGCCTACCAATCAAATGGTATGAGAATCTCACTTATGTCCGTTAGTAGAATAACCTCCCTTTCAACATACAACAGTTTAGTATATGTTCGTCACTCTCCAAACGATAGAGATGTAGGAGTTATACTACTACAACCATAACATATACAACCTTCAAAATCCATCCTGAGATCGACACAATTTATCCAAAATAGTTTAACAATCTCTGGGTCTGGTTACCACATCCCATATCAATTCTTCTTACGGGGTTGCGACTCACTCAAGGTTTCTGCTTACACGAGACCTCAACCCATAACAAAAGTGATACCATCTAGGAACTTCAAATCATTCGCGATTCGTCACAATTCAAAACTCAAGTTATCCAGAACACAAATGTGAGTTCCCATACTACTCACCGATTAACACGCAACCTCATGCTATCATCCCTTTCTTTAATAACAATACTGAAGCTCTCCAAGGCGACAACATTGGTCTCACAATTCTCCTCTCCAGTAAATCTTCTAACTGCTTTATCATTTCTACTAATTCTAACACCGATATCCTGTATGGTGCCATATAAACATCTAATACCAGGGACTAGACCAATAGAGAATTCCACCTCTCTTTCTAGCGGTACATCCGATATGTCACCCGGAAACACATCTGGAACTCACGCACAACTGGCAGTTCATCGTTGTGACTTTACTGCCAATTCCCAGAACACCATCATCGCAATAATGGGAAACATCGGAGCCTGATCTTCTAATAGTTCTTCTACTTACTTAGCATATATATACCTTAACTCTTCACCTTTGTCAAATTTAAGTTCACCCTCTACTCTCTGAGAAGCAACCATCAACAATACCAGATTATTCTCTCTCAGAGACATCCCAACTTGACCGACGTACAAAACCTCGAATCCGTCTCATCTTCAAATATAAGAATCTGCATCGACTCATCAAAACAATCTGATAGCACTTGGCTTAACTACAAACAATCCATCATACACAACATCTGAGCCGACAAGATATGTCTATCCCATCCAACACGATCTCGTCTACTATCAACAAGAGAATAAGGGTGATCAATTCCTCAATTTGTTAATAGACAGCCGACAATCATGATGGGGCATAAACCATCCTTACCAAGCTATAATAGCATTCAACGACACACTACACCATCATCTAAATAATTGGTAAACACATAATTTAACTCCTACTAATTCGTCTCAAGAACCACATCATCTCGTTCCAACTAAAGACAACCGTGTCTATCCTTAGGGAACACGTCAGGATACTCTACACATCACTGGCCCATCCCCAGCCAAAACATCACCTTCCCTCTCACAAGGAAGCGAAAAACGAGAACACCTGACCATCTTCCCTCAAGGATCACACCATTCTCAAAATAGTTGAACAGTTCAACACAACACTTTCTCTTGCAGCGACACGATATCCAATCTCTGGACAGCTGGAATATCCAAGAGAGCAGACGCCTCTCCCCCACTTGTTTCATTCCCAACCTACAAATGGAAAACAAAACAAGCACCGACAGTGTTTTCACACACATGTCGCATACTAGGGAACAACACAATTAAACAACCTGGCCGGACAGACCGACCTGCTCTGATACCACTATGTAACACCCTAAATAATCTCCCGCATAATATAAATAAAATCAGAGTAAAATAAAATATCAAACATTTAGGATGCTACTTTCATCAAACACCTGCTCATATACTTGATATGCAACACATCATTTTAAAATCATTTTAACAACAATGATAATGATAAAAGACCTCTAACTTCATTTTCTTTTTATTAAAACAGCGGAAACATCAACACTTATTCATTACAACGTAAGCATAGTATTCAATTAAATAAATAACTAAAATTAAGAGATATCTAAAATCTCAAGCAAAACATAGCCTAAGAAAACATAGCGTTCCATGAACCCAGTGTTACATATCAGAGCAGACACCGACACAAAGGCATAAACGGAAGACTCCCTCTTCCACTTATATCAGATCTCCTATTGAGGATTATCTGCACATTACCCACATGGAGACAACATTCAACTAGAAGGGGTGAGATTCTCAAATCAACAAAAGAAACAGATGATATAAATATGAAAGCATAAAATCATCAAGTAATTCACCCTTCAACACAACTTTCATTAATTTCAACACAACCAGATAATCACACACTTCATAATGCAACACAACTCTTTTATAATGCAATGAGACACCAACTTGACTCAATGCATGTGGTACCAATTTGACCCCTGTTTCATGGTCACAATCCCCGTCGGGACGTCATAATAGTCGCTCACACCCCACATGGGCACACGACATTCGTGATCGCTCACACCCCACATGGGCACACGATCACCCGTAATCGCTCACACCCCACATGGGCACATGATTACTTCAACAACAACAACAACAACATCAACTCGATTCTATTTTAAAGAATCCGGATAAATGCTCACACCCCACATGGGCACACGTCTTCTCCCACAACTCATGCAACATGAATGCATATCAACAACAACATACAATGACTCTCATGAAATCAATGTATCACGCCACTGTAGGCCACAACACAACATACCATAACAACTCAACAATATCATTATACCACATCATAAGCAACAACTATTGCATTTACAAATTATGCCACAACAACTCAACAACAACATCATACTATATCATAAGCAACAACTATGGCACTCAACAACAACATACAACAACGACGTAATGCATAGGACTAGAACACAACCAATATGTTACCTCACAACTGCCCAATATACAGTATACACCTGTTCAAACATGCAAACATTGCAATCCACCACAATAACACGCATCGCATAACTAATTTCCACATTTCACGGTTCAACATATTCCCATACAAAACAAAAACATACACCATATTTTGAATAGTTGGAATTCTGTCATTGAAAAAAATTTTAACAGAAAGTACATAAAACCAGCTTTCCAACGATCCGAACGACGACCCAAACGGACTCACGGTTTGAAAGTTATGGATTTTTGAAAATTTACAAAAACTGTCACGTTCAGTGGTAACCGGTTAGCACATATGCCGTAACCGGTTACACGGTTGAAAAATACCCAAAAACCCCAAATTTGCACTATGTAACCGGTTATGTCCCACACGGTAACCGGTTACTTGACCTGCAGAATCAATTCTCTGCTGTTTCTGTTACGAAAATCACTTTTCAACCCCAATCCAATAACCCCAAACCACATATACCACAGAATTTGACCCCCAAAATCAGTATGCAACATTATAAATATAATATGAACTCTTATAACACAACAAAACACCAATTCAATCAAGAAATTCACACAATTAGAGCATTTTTGTTATTACCGACACGTAACTTCAACTTCTCACCGGAAACATTCAACGATCAACAAAATATGGGAATAAAATATAACGATTTATCTACCCTCATACATATATCATATATCCCTTAAGAGATTAAAGAACCCCACACTTACCTTAGAGTTCTTGCAAGATTCTCTTCTACCTCAAACAATGGTGATTTCCTCTTCTCCCTTGAGCCCTAGACTTCCATCTTGCTCATTTCTCTTGTTTTCACGTATATCGATTTCTCTCTTCTCTAATCCTCTTTTTCTTATTATTATAATATTATTATTACTATCACTTATTCCACTAATAAAATAATAACAATAATAATAGTTTTTCATCACATATTTAATTAAATCAATATTCAACTATTATTATATTTAAATAATTACTAACTAAAATAATCTAATTAGTCTTACTCCCCACACCACCGATCTCTACGCTTTTGGTCACACACCCCTACTACCTTAAAGACAATTCTTAAGGCCACTACCCACCACCAAGGGTACTCAAAACATGATGAAGCACGCAAAATCACACAATTACACACGTCAACACATAAATCTAATTATGAATAATAATTAAAATAAAACAGGGCGTTACAAACAACGTTAATATGAGAAACTTAAGTGTAAACCCTACTTTATAATACAAATGTTGAGTCACATTTGGACATTGAGCCTTGTTGTACATCCACATCACCATAACTTAATGTTTTTTTGCAAGAATTTGATGGAATGGACCAGAGTAACAGAAGTGAAGTTAAGAGACTAATTTGTAACGTTTTTTAGTTAAAGAATTAAAGTGAAGCATTAAATTAAGTTATGAGACTTGGAGATTAAATATGCCAATAGATTTAAATGAATGGATGATTAAACAAAGTATTTATGTTGATAATTTTAACTAGAAAATAATATATTTATTGTTTTTGTTTTCGGTTGTTTCCTTAAAGTTTACCCATAATTGTAACGAAGTTTATGTTTATGTTGATAATCTTTTTAGAAGTTACGAGACAGATTCCTATTTTTTGTATGGAAGAAGTCTTTGTCTGATGGAGGAAAGGGAGGAAGGATAGCTGAAAATACTAGTAGAAGAAGTAAGAGATTGGCTAGGACAATGGTTTGCGGAGATAAGAGAGTGGAGATCTGATGACGTTGTTAATGAAAGTGTTAATGAAAGAGTAACGTGGATAAGATGCCATGGGGCCCCATTTCATGCTTGGTGAGCAAAAAATTTCGAATTCATTTCATTCCCTGTAGGCATGTAAATGTGCTAAGATGATAACACAAAGCAAACAGACAATGATGAACGTCGCAAGATTCATAATAAGAACAAAATATAATCTGATACTAAATGAAGCCTTTAACATGTAAATTAATAATGATGTGTATCGTATTAAAATGGTGGAAGATTCCCAAGGTCCTCTTAGGATCATCACGTAAAACACATAGGAGACTGGAAAATTAGAATTATGAAGCAAACGTAAAAAGGGAGGTTATAGTGTACGAAAAAAAAAATTTAAAAGAGGAAATCAATCGGGATTTAGAGGATTATAATAAATCAAAAAGTCTAGGATTGCATCAATCAAATGAAAATGTGGTTAAAATGGGGGCGGTAGCCGGCTTTGACAATGGGCATAGAAGAAAAAGTAAAGGGAAAAAGTCAATGGGGGCAATGTTGCCCTAGAAATAGTGTAAGTGTGAGTGGGGGAAGACTATGGATCTCATTCAGAAGTTTTTGTGGCCCAAAAGGATATATCATTGGCCCAAAAGTGTGTGAGGGGATTCAAAAAATAAGAAAGTGGCAATAGAGGGAGTAAAAATCTTAATAGATCGATTTGTGGGTGGAGGCCTAATCCAAGAGTGGTCAAACCTAGAAAAACCAACACAAGTCATAGGCATAGTGGAGTTAGGGTGTATACAAGGGTTTGATGACTCCTGGCTCATCAAACCCTCTTATTTCGCAATATTACGACTATAAAAAACCAAGTAAATGAAAGTCCTTGAACCCTCATCTCCTTTAATGGAAACATAAGATCAATATTCTAGAGGGTCAGTGTTATGTTGTGAGTCTAACACAGACTCAGATATAGTGGAAAGAAACAAATGCTTATGGGAAAATATTGAAGTAGATGTGGCATAAATGGTGTGGAAGACAATCACGACATTGGGTATATCAGGCTCACAAAGTGTAGAAGCCTACGAGGATGCGATTAGAATGATGTAAACAAAGGATAAAGAAAGAAAGAGAAAGAGGGAAGCAAAAAACCTAAAGGAATAATGATTATTTTGTCTTTCCATATAAGAGTATGGGGAACACTATCAAAAGAAAAGGCCCAATTAGATATTACAATAGAGTAAGGAAGATGTTTATTTACTACTAGAAACAAAATTACAAAGGGTGTTTAATGAAATGGTAGTAAGCTTTTGTGGTAATAACGAGGTTGAGTGGCCAGCAAGTCGGGGTCAGGGGTTGTCAGGAGGAATGATAATCATGTGGAGGGTAGGTGTAGCACCCCAAAATTTGCCCTCTCTTTTTTTTCTAACCACTAACTGGCTTATGTTTCATTTCATTCTGCATATTCATCTGTGCATATCATTGGTTCTTAGCATGGGATCAAGGTATTTTAGTTCTCAAAGAGAAGAGTATCTATTCCAAAGGCAAGCTTGAGTTTATTTTTCAACCTTGGGGCTCCCTCAAAGCCTCAATTCCCTCACCTCATCAAGGCATGGATCATAATTAAGGGAAGCACTGATCACATCCTCCTAGCTTGAATTCTCAAGTTAGGGTTTTTGGAATTCTTGGATGTATTGCTCCAATAGGCAATATTTTTGAAGACTTACCATAATCAAGTGGCATATTTCATCTTTTTTTGAGAGGATGCACCTCATATTCAGAAGAATTTGAGTTTTAAGCATGGGTTGATATCCTACACCATGGGCACCAAAATTAGGGTTTCACATAAAATCAGTTTATTTCTGATTTTTTGGGCAAGACTTGATTCCATGGTGTTCCACATGTCCCTAAGTGTCTAGGAATGGAAGATTGTCCATCAATTTGATTCAGAAGGGTTTCAATTGTTCAAAGGATTTAAAATCAGGAGAATTTGGGATAAAGTCAAATATGCAGTGAAAAAGTCAACTCCTGACTTTTTGAGGTCAACATGATGATTTTCAAGTCAAATATGATCAATGGATGAGACTTGGTCAAGAAATGTTCAAGGATTCATCAAAAATCAAGAATGTGGAAAAGTTACAAAATTTGGAAAGTTAGGTTTTTAGAAACTTATTATTTTTGGCAAGTTTTCACTCATTTTCAAGGTCAATTTTCAGCATGATCAAGGTTTCATTTGCAAATCTTTTCCACATGAATGTTGTAGTTTGGAACATTCCCTTTAAAATAAGCGCAAGAACCATGCCATTTGGGTCATTCTTCATGGAGTTATAAATGTTCAAAGTAGGACATTTCCAACCCATAATTTGACTTAAAACTTAGAATTTTCTCTAAGTATTTTTGGCAGATTTGGTGACTGTTGCTCCTGGGATTTTCATCCAAGTACAAATGCGAAAGTGGCACCGAAATAGAGTCGCCAGCAATGTGTATTTATCCCAAGGGAGGGAAAGGAAACACTGCGTAAACCTGAGGGAAAGGAAAGAGCATGGTCTTGCGACCAAGAGAACTGGGTTCGGGAGTCGGTTATGCGCAGGGAAGGTATTAGCACCCCCACACGTCCATCGTACCCGATGGTATCCACGCTTGCTGCTCGGTCAAAAGGTGTAAGGAAAGGATACTGGAAAAGGAACTGCTAGCTGGAGAACTGGAAAAGGAAAGGAGAGAGAAAAAGAAACAAATGTAGGGAAAATAAAAGAAGTGCTCGCATGGGCCCTACCCCACTGCCTACGTATCTCATCGGGAGCATGAGAATCAGAGCGACGTAGTTCCCCTCACCTAGGGAAAACTGTTTGTGTTTTTTAGTGGAATACGTCAACATTCGCGTCCTAGCAGTTAGGTGTGGCAGCTCGCTGTATGGAGACTTAGGCGTTACCTATTTACGGTAGAACGGGAATGACGCATCCTTAAGGAATGAGTGAAGAAGATGAGAAGAGATTTGTTTGTTTATTTCTGTCTTTTAAGAAAGAAGTGTCTTGTTTATTTGGTGTTTTGTAACATACATTGTATTTAAGTCCCTCATGTAAGATCGCATGCCTCGCATATCGACCCAAGACGGGACGTACGCTAAACATTCTAAGAAAGTGAGAGAAGACCCCTCACCTCCTTATTCCCACATGAAAGGCTCAAATACAATATTTGTTATGCCTTTATTAAGTGTTTTTTACTTTTGTTTTGAGATGAGAAGAAGAGAGACTCAAATGGGAGCAAAAGGTGAAAACTAAAGGGACTAAGACTCACCCTAATGTTATCATACATGGATGTTCCTATGGTTAATGTGGTTTAAGAAATCTAATCCTAAAATAAAGGAAGAGAAGAGCAAAAGAAGCAACTTACTTCCAAGATGGAAGTTAAGTTGATCTTAAAGAGGGATGAAGAAGAAGTTATTCAAGGAAAGCATATAAATGCTTATCATGATCACAAGTTGAATTATTAAAAGAAATAAGCAAAGATGAAAGAAAGAATTGCATGTGGAAGCATGTCCACACACTTACTTACCATTTGCACCTACATGAAAAGGTTAGTTCAAAACCATTTACAAGAAATCCTAAGTAAAAGAACTTGGTCAAACAAGCCAATGGAAGGAAATAATGAAAACAACAGCTATTACAGCCCACATACAACAGAACAGCAGTAAATTCAGCTTCATATACCAAACAGCCAACAACAACTCATGTTCAGCATACAAAATGGGTGTAACAAGCATTTGGCAGCACATACTACAGCATATATGTGCATAGTCAGCAATGAAAAATCAGGGGCAGCATGCACTCACAAATGATTCATTCATAAAAGAGCAAACATGCTTCAAGCCTTGCACATTATTCAATCAATCATGATCACAATCTCATTACAAATCACGGTGAACAATCCTTGAAATCAAACATGTTATAATGCACATTACAAAAGAATACACATTGTCAAGAATATGAGCAAGTCAAAAACAAGTATACATCTCTTGAAACGGAGAGCAAATGAACATGCACATAGTAATTCCAGCAACATAACATCAATTAGCAATTAACCAGCTCAATGTGTGTGCATTATGTGATCGTTGCATCAATTAATCAACAACGCAAACATAGACATTCATGGATTAATAATCAAAAGCTGCGTGTTGAAAAATCAAGTTCATACTGTGGTGTGAGTTAAAATAGCTCAAAAATAATCCACCAATCATCAATGCATTGATCCATGAAGTTTAAACATGTTAAGGACCTCAAACAAGCAAGAAAATGCACAAAAATACACATTCTGTCCCTGAGTAACCGGTTAACAAACGGTGAGTAACCGGTTACTTAGTTAAAAATCAAACAGTTTACACAAAAATACACATGTTAACCGGTTAACAAACGGTGAGTAACCGGTTACTCTGGGTCAGTGGCCAAAAAAACTAGTTTCAAACGCACTTTTCAGCAGCAAATCACTTCTTCAAACTTCCAAATGAACATGTAATCAATTAGGCACGAAATTACATTGAATTACAGTCAACAAACATCAATTGGATTCAATTAACAACCACACCAAGAATCATATTCAAGCATATAAATCCAAATAAAAAATTCACAAAGATCTACATCGAATAAGTTGCGAATAAGCTAAAACGAGTGGAGACTTAGGGAAAAACAACCTACAAAGCGGAGACTTGCTTTGGTAATTGTTTCAAAGTAATCTTGGTGCAAAAAATGAAAGAAAACCATAGATTCTTCAATCAATAGCCGAAATGCATCGAAACCGAGCAAAATCGCGAAAATCCACCAAAATCCAACTTGCACCAAAATAAATGGTGAAAAACCTTTGGATTGAAAAAGAACAAGCTGAAATTCCAGAAAATCCAACCAATGCACACCAAGAGATGAAGTTTAGCTCAAGAATTAATCACTTTTCAATGTAAAAAGTGATTATTCTTCAAGAAGTAAGAGCTTTTGTGTGTGGTTTTGGAAGAGAGAAGTAGAAGTTGTAGCAAAGTGAAGAGAGAAAATGAGAGTGAAATGTGAGAAATTTGAGAAAATGGTTGAAGATCCTTGAAAATGAGTGAAGAATCTCTTAAATAGATTTTAGGTTTTGAGTATGAGAGGTATGGAATGAGGTTTGGAATGTGGTTTGGGTTTGGAGCTAGGGTCGGAGTTAGTTAGACTCAACTCACCGAGTCAAGTTAGTTAACTCGGTTAGTTAGGATCAACTCGGTTGCTTGGAAAACAAGGAAACACAACTAGTGTATGGGTGTGTGACTTGGGCTGCAAGCAAGGCCTTGTGATTTGTGAACTTTCAGCATGAAACCACCATGTTCGAGCCCTCAAATGACCTTCATAACTTGTTCAAATGAAAAAAATGTTCAACATCAAAGTTGAAGAGGGCATGGAGATGAACAACTTTGATGTTCAAAAATTTTTCATTTGAAGCCTTCTTGATGGAGAAAATTGGCTTGACATTTGGCACGCCAACTGTTCGATGAAATTATGGCCTGGAGGCCTGAACTTGCCTTACCAAACTCTGATTGATCATAACTCCCTCAATTTTGATCCGATGGAAGAGTTCTTTATATGGATTTGAAGCTTAGAGTGTGATCTTAAATTGGCTCAACTTGGGCCTGAGGTTTGAAGCTTTTATCATGGAGAAAAGGAGCCTCAAAGTGTGGTGCAAAATGGTCCAAACTTGCCATTTTTGGAAACCCTAAATTTCCAAAAAAGGAAACTTTGTACATTTCTTGATTTTTCATGATTCCTCCATCATCTCTTGATCAAATTTTGTCCAATGAACATATATAACTTGAATTTCATGAATTTGACCTTAAAAAGTCAGGGGTTGACTTTTTTCACTGCACAATTGACTTTTTCCCCAATTTCTTGATTCTCAAGCAACTGACCAATTGGACCTCTTTTGAAATAAACCAATGGCCAATATTCCATCCTTAGATACTTGACATCATGTAGAAAACATTGAGATCAAGTTTGAATCAAAATTTCCTCAGGAGACTGCTTGAACCAAAAACCCTAATTTTGACTGTTTGCTAGGAGATAATGCACTGCTCAATCTTCTTGATGAATTCCCATCTTCCAATGACTTGTGAGATCATTTGGGATGACATATGATGTAATAGATTCTTGAGGCTTGTTTAAAGACGCTTGGCTCTTGTTCTCCTGCTTTTCTTTGGCTTTCAATTATTCACACCTTGAAGCACTAGATACCATGCCTTGCAACCAATGATATGCAATTTATGACCTACTATGAAATGGAAATGAGTAAAGCATAGACCAATTTATTGAGAAAACATGAGGGAAAATTTTGAGGTATTACAGCTGCCCCTATTCAATCAACTGTGAATCTGAATGGATGAAAGCAACGATTATCAGGAATTTAAGATACTCAGGGATTGAATACAAAAAATAACCGAGAAAATTTGCGCTGTGTGGATAAAGATGAATGTTGTAAATGAAGTAATGGTAAGGAAGAAAAGTTTGTGAGAAAGAATTAAGAACCATTGGACCCCATAGGAAACATGTCGGGAACTGGTGAACTACCTGTCGGGAACTGGTGAATTACCTGTCGGGAACTGGTAAGCTTGGACCTGGGTTACCTATCGGGAATGGGTAAGTGGACCTGTCGGGAACTGGTAAGGTTAAAACTAAAGGGAGCTGTCGGGGACGGCCACAGTTTATAACCAAGGCTTACCTATCGGGAATGGGTAAATGGACCTGTCGGGAATTGGTAAGGTTAAAACTCAAAGGTGCTGTCGGGGACGGCTACAGTTTATAACCAAGGCTTACCTATCGGGGATGGGTAAATGGACCTGTCGGGAACTGGTATGGTTAAAACTCAAAGGTGTTGTCGGGGACGGCTACAGTTTATAACCAAGGCTTACCTATCGGGGATGGGTAAATGGACCTGTCGGGAACTGGTATGGTTAAAACTCAAAGGTGCTGTCGAGGATGGCTACAGTTTATAACCAAGGGATTACCTATCGGGGATGGGTAAATGGACCTGTCGGGAACTGGTAAGGTTAAAACTCAAAGGTGCTGTCGGGGATGGCTACAGGAATCCTATCGGGAATGGTTCCAAGAAACTTGTAAGCTGAGAGATGTGACTCTGTGGGGAGAAAAGTGATGAAACCCTGTGCGCTGCTTTGAGATATCTGTTGGGTAATGAACAAGGCATTCTTTCTGGCTTTGTCAATTATATAAGAAGCAAAGTTTTGGGCTCTCGCACGAGTTATCAAAACTGGCCTATGCTTCACATGCATATGTTTGAATTTTTCCATGGCGTAATGCTCCATCTCAATGGAAATGCTACGTGTTTTGAGGATGCTATGCATACTATATGCAAAATGCAAAGAGGTCCTCAGCAAAATAAATGCCGAGGAATGGAAGGCAACTCCGCTGGGGATAACAAGCTGGATTGACTTCGTGGTCGCAAACCGTACTGGGGAAGACAAATTGACCTGATCTCCTGATCTGGGCTCTGACCTGACAAACCTGTTGAGGTTACTGTAGGAAATGATAACTCTGCTGGGGAGGCATCATCTGAACCAGTCTACTTGGGGAATAACTATAACCATAGAACTCCGCTGGGGAAATGAGCTTACAACAAACTCTGCTGGGGAGATGTCCCTTGAGAGGATTTTTCAGAAGACCACGCCTCTTCAAACTCTACTGGGGATAATAGATTTGTAATACCTCCTGCTGGGGAATTTTCAAAATGCTCCATGCTTGGGATGGCGACTTCACTGGGGATTCACAACCGTTATCGACACAGAAAAGCTTGTAGCTGTTGGAAGTACTGAATGGGAGAATCGACTTAATAAGATACAACACTACCCATTTGAAACTTGACTTGTTAATATCAAATCGTCGTGCGCGACCGTCGGCCAGACGATGGGTTCAAGCAGTAAACGTTGTGACAAAAGAGTGAAATGAGAATCTTTTTCTGAACATGATGGCTTCAGTACTACCATTTGACTATGTTGCTGGGGATCATGAAGCTCTGTAAATACACTGGGGATGACCACCTCCCAGAAGTACTTTCCTGCTGAGGAACCGTCTCTGCTTAGGGAGGAACGATAACTTGAGTCTAGCAAAAAGGATGCCCACCGGATTGGAGGGGAAAATCAAACCATCTCTACCCTGTCCAGGGACTCGAACTCTTGCTGGAGAAAGGCAAATCCAACTCCGGTTGGGGAAACTAAACCTTATGTCTCTCGCTAGGGAGGATACTTTGCCGAGGACAATACCGTCTTGGCTATTTCTGCCGGGGGCAACTAGCAATGCTAATACCTCCCTGGGGAACGATACCCTCTAGCATCTTGTCGAGGAATAGAAAGTCCATGTTGGGAACTACTTTGGCGCTTCACACTTTTATTGATCGACTGCATGCCAGATATCACAAGAGAACTCTCGACTTGCCTCGTACCACATGGTCTATTGGGATAAATCGTCTCAAGAGGATTTTACAAAAAGACTGGCATTCAAAATGCCCCAGGGTATTCAAACTCTCGGAGAGATTTATAGATCTCGACGTAACTGCCCCAGACTGCATAGTGTATGAAAGAATTTACCTCGACAAGATTCGTAAAGATTTGAAATACTCTGCCCCAGTATACTAAATCTTGAAGAGGTGCTTTTGATTAACCGTCTTTTGGAGTAGGATAGCTTCTCGTGCTCTTGAGGTGGCTTGCCTCAATATAATCCTTGCAGTGATTTTGCCCCAGACTGATTGATCTTCGAGAGATTTGCCTAATCTCGACGTGATTGCTCCATACCTTTGACACAATTGCCCCAGATTAACTGAACTGCAGAGATATTTCACAATGTAACTGCCCCAAATTGACAACTTCTTGGCACGAATTATCGTGAAAGTCCACACTTAACAGAATCACTTGTTCACATGCCCCTTGTCACTCTCATCCTTCAGAGTTTTCTAAGCATCTCACTTTGGCGTGATCAAAATTCTCGACTGATGTTCACTTTGTGAACCTTACTGGAGTCAAATACATGTAAGCAAGCATAAAAATTTCTATTCTAAGAATGAGAATTATAATGCAACACATATGTCAATCTCGAAGTTTTTTTCGAAAAGATATCGCCGAATACCTGTGAACGAGTCACTGGTTAAGATGCAACACAAATTTTTTTAAATGGAAAATAGCATGCACATGCAATACCAACCGAGGTCTTTTAGCACAACTCATGGGAGTCAGGAACGCTATCTTATTTAAATACGCCTTTAGAATAAACCCTGTTTCAATTAGGACTTTTGAGGGTTGTAACGTGGCCTGGTTCATTATTTAAGAAAAAAAGGATTTATGGCTCAAAATTTTGTTTGTACCCACCCATTCTCCTTGATGTTCTCCAGTCCTACGTTCAGCTAACTCGATACAAGCGCTCATCTTTCAAAAGGTTATGAACGGTATGAGGATGGTTAAGGAACCCACACGGTTTACATATTGACATCACCCCTTTTTGCCTTCGGTGTCTGTGGTCACACAACTTGTTCTTTCCTCGAGAATTTTTCTTTTTGTCATCCTTCTGTTTTTCGTTCTTTTGTTTTTCGAAATCCCTGATTTTTGCCTGGACTGATTCTTTTGAATCTTTCAATTTTGAAGTCCAGCGGGATGCCCTAACTTTTTCCTAAGTCACTTGTTTTCAAGTTTTGACTTAGCGGGTTTTTTTTCCTTTTTTTCTTTTGATTCTCTTTCTTTTCTTTTTGAACAAACGTGCGACACAGGTTTGTCTGACTTGTTTGAAAGGGTGGTGACTGCCTCATACTTCAGTTGGTGGGGGATAACCATAGGTGTAATTGATCCTTAGATGCACATTCCTTTTGAAATTTGAACGCTTGGTCAAATTACTGACAACTACCCTGCCCCAAGTTAAGATTGAGGGTTTTTTCATTTTCAGAAAGAAACTCCTACTTCTAGGCTCAACAGGGTTTGACAAAGGTTTCACTTCCTTATATCTCCGGTGTTTAGGGATTTGAAACAATGCCTGTATATCATCAACAGAGTTTTATCCAAAAGCATACACCCAAAGACTGTGCGTTTTCATCTCATCATCCTCCCTCCTAGAGTTTGAACAAGAAGGTTAGTATTGCAGTGCATCCAGACATTAAATGAGTGAATACGAATTAACTTCTTCGAGAAAAACATACTTATTGCATTAAGATCAATATTCAAGAACATACAAGTTTATTACATGCAAACATTAACCAGTAATGAAAACTACAAATGAAAATGCAGTAAAGAAAAATAATGTTCGCCATTGCTGAGGAGGCTTGGCTCCGACTGGACTGATTGCTTAAGGAGATGTCTTTGTGGTCCCAAGTGCTCACTTGAGAAGTTTCAGTTAACGTACAGACCGTCTTCGATGAAATTGATAAACCCAACGTCAATGAGATCTTGCACCTTGTGTCTGAACACCTTGCAATCTTCAATGGCATGCCCCTGTGTCCCCGAGTGGTACTCGCATCTAACACTCTGTCATAATTTGGAGGAATAGGATACGGAACAGGAGCAGCTGCCCCTAGCTCGATCAAAGAGTCTTGAAGTAAACGGGAAAGCTGATAACTGTAAGGAACAATAATGGGATCAAACTTTCTCTCCTGCCTTCTGGACTTTTGTTGACTCTTCATATGATAGCTCTGTTGTCGATACCTACTTGTGCCTTCCTCTCGTTTGGACACTTTCCTCCTTAGACATGGCTTAGGAACAGGCAACAGTTGAGGACGAGAAGATTCCAAGACCACAGGTTGTAAGAAATGCGCCTGACTTGGTGCAACTTCAGGAGGGAAAACTAGAATATTCACTTCTTTCGCAGCAACAGGAGTGCGGTCACCTTGTATGCCTACGTCGCCCGGCTTGAATTCAATTGTCTTCAAGTCAATCAGATCCTGGACCACGTGATAAAAGGCTTTACATTTTTCCACATCATGCCCCGGCGCACCAGAGTGAAAATCACAATGGGCATTTGCATCGTAATCGAATGAGAGCTTTCCACGAGGAGGATTTATCGTACGAAGTTCAACCAATTGGAGCTGAAGTAGATACCTCAACAGTTGAGCATAAGACATAGGAATCGGATCAAAGATTTTGCCAGCTTTCCTCGACTTTGGTGGATTCTTCTTAGCCTTGGGGTTGTCTTGGGAAACGAGAGGTAACTGCTGACGAGGAAATTCTGGAAACCCAGGTTGTGCAGAAAATCTGTGAGGCACATCACTCTTTGGGTGGGATCCCTCAAACAATGGAGGGGAGACAATTCCAGCCACGACCTCAGGTATGGGATTATCATCTTTTCTTAACGCACCTCTCACAACTTCCATAACCAGATTCATCTAAGTCTTCAGTTAGTGTACCTCCTCCTTCAGCATTTTCTGGTCTTGAATCAAGGCTTGCATGTCCCCCATAAACTGCCCCATTTGGCTTCGCATTTCCCTCAGCTTCGCTTGAACTTGATCCATGGTCAACTTCCAGCTTCTTTGAAAAAGTTAAGTCTGAAATTCTGAAGAGAACCAGATCAGGATGAGAATAACCAGCTTCAAACACCTGTTATGCAAATGAGTATGAAGATGCTATGCAAATGCCATGTTCGAATATTTCCAAGGAATCATTCTGCTTTGATTCAAGTTTTTTACATAAGAACAACAAGAAATAGATGGAAATGATCAGCAACGACTCTCAAAGTTAAGATCCTTGGAAATACTAGAACATGTATGCAAACATGTTATGATGATATGGGTGCAGAGACATGGGATCAAAGCTTCCACATAATCTGGATAACTGTTGTGCTGGTGACCGAATAAGCTCATAGGTCGGCTCTGAAGAGAACACCGAAATACCATAATATCTGACTAATCAGAATACCAGGATGCCGGGATATCGACATAATCAGAATACCAGAATAAACAGAACACCAACGTGATCCGGATACGGGAATGCCAGAATATCGGCATAATCAGGGTGCCGTAATAATTGAAATACCATAATACCAGGCTGATGAGTCCACACTGATAAGAGAACTAGAATACCAGGTAGGATGAAAGTCGAGGTTACCTGCAAACCTGTAAACAACCCGCCCCTCTCACATGTGGGTACTAAGATCCTCAGTATCCCGGGATTTTAGGTCGAGAAATGATGATACGTTCACCACTTCTAGTTTGGCATCATCATCAATCGAGGAGGCCTCAACTGATTCTCCAAAACGAAAGGTCCTTAGCTTCTGGCACTGAGGTCGAGAAGTAATAGTACATTCATCCCTCAGGGTACAGTACTATCGCCAATCGAGGAGTGCCTCCACTGATTCTCTTTCAAAAAGGACATCCTACAGCAAGTCCCCAGCATTGGGTCCTCGGATCGAGAATATGCAATGGGTTTGCCACAAAGTGTGGTCTGCCACTGTCACAACTCGGGAGGAGTGCCACAACTGAGTCCTCGGGAATGGTCACCAGAGTCGACAGCTTCCTAGGTTAACACCCCGAAATGCACAAGACGCGCAAATCAGAACATCTCCCAAGAAAACCTCGTCTAGTTGTGGATTTCGTATAAACCATACATAACAAGATGCTACGTAGGCCACACTACCATCCACTCTAGTCCTATGTATGTACTCAAGCCTGTGTAATGGGCTTATCTCTCAGAATACCCATCCCGCCAAACAGAAAACCAGCATAGCACAGTCCAGTATAATAATGAAATGAAAATGCTATAAGTGCGGTAAATACAGTAAATACAGTAAAGCAATAATATAGAAAACAGTAATACAGTAAAAACAGTAAGTACAACATCAAAGTAAACACCCAATGAAAGAAAAACAGACAAGCGCTAGGATTGACTCGCTTAGGGAACCAGAGATTATGGGTTCGATCCCCAGCAGAGTCGCCAGCTGTCGCTCCCGGGATTTTCATCCAAGTACAAACGCGAAAGTGGCACCGAAACAGAGTCGCCAGCAATGTGTATTTATCCCAAGGGAGGGAAAGGAAACATTGTGTAAACCTGAGGGAAAGGAAAGAGCATGGTCTTGCGACCAAGAGAACTGGGTTCGGGAGTCGGTTACGCGCAGGGAAGGTATTAGCACCCCCACACGTCCATCGTACCCGATGGGATCCACGCTTGCTGCTAGATCAAAGGGTGTAAGGAAAGGATACTGGAAAAGGAACTGCTAGCTGGAGAACTGGAAAAGGAAAGGAGAGAGAAAAAGAAACAAATGTAGGGAAAATAAAAGAAGTGCTCGCATGGGCCCTACCCCACTGCCTACTTATCTCATCGGGAGCATGAGAATCAGAGCGACGTAGTTCCCCTCACCTAGGGAAAACTGTTTGTGTTTTTTAGTGGAATACGTCAACATTCACGTCCTAGCAGTTAGGTGTGGCAGCTCGCTGTATGGAGACTTAGGCGTTACCTGTTTGCGGTAGAACGGGAATAACGCATCCTTAAGGAATGAGTGAAGAAGATGAGAAGAGAATTGTTTGTTTGTTTTTGTCTTTTAAGAAAGAAGTGTCTTGTTTATTTGGTGTTTTGTAATATACATTGTATTTAAGTCCCTCATGTAAGATCGAACGCCTCGCATATCGACCCAAGACGGGACGTACGCTAAACATTCTAAGAAAGTGAGAGAAGACCCCTCACCTCCTTATTCCCACATGAAAGGCTCAAATACAATATTTGTTATGCCTTTATTAAGTGTTTTTTACTTTTGTTTTGAGATGAGAAGAAGAGAGACTCAAATGGGAGCAAAAGGTGAAAACTAAAGGGACTAAGACTCACCCTAATGTTATCATACATGGATGTTCCTATGGTTAATGTGGTTTAAGAAATCTAATCCTAAAATAAAGGAAGAGAAGAGCAAAAGAAGCAACTTACTTCCAAGATGGAAGTTAAGTTGATCTTAAAGAGGGATGAAGAAGAAGTTATTCAAGGAAAGCATATAAATGTTTATCATGATCACAAGTTATATTATTAAAAGAAATAAGCGAATATGAAAGAAAGAATTGCATGTGGAAGCATGTCCACACACTTACTTACCATTTGCACCTACATGAAAAGGTTAGTTCAAAACCATTTACAAGAAATCCTAAGTAAAAGAACTTGGTCAAACAAGCCAATGGAAGGAAATATTGAAAACAACAGCTATTACAGCCCACATGCAATAGAACAGCAGTAAATTTAGCTTCATATACCAAACAGCAAACAACAACTCATGTTCAGCATACAAAATGGGTGTAACAAGCATTTGGCAGCACATACAACAGCATATATGTGTATAGTCAACAATGAAAAATCAGGGGCAGCATGAACTCACAAATGATTCATTCATAAAAGAGCAAACATGCTTCAAGCCTTGCACATTATTCAATCAATCATGATCACAATCTCATTACAAATCACGGTGAACAATCCTTGAAATCAAACATGTTATAATGCACATTACAAAAGAATACACATTGTCAAGAATATGAGCAAGTCAAAAACAAGTATACATCTCTTGAAACGGAAAGCAAATGAACATGCGCATAGTAATTCCAGCAACATACATCAATTAGCAATTAACCAGCTCAATGTGTGTGCATTATGTGATCATTGCATCAATTAATCAACAACCCAAACATAGACATTCATCGATTAATAATCAAAAGCCGCGTGTTGAAAAATCAAGTTCATACTGTGGTGTGAGTTAAAATAGCTCAAAAATAATCCACCAATCATCAATGCATTGATCCATGAAGTTTAAACATGTTAAGGACCTCAAACAAGCAAGAAAATGCACAAAATTACACATTCTGTCCCAGAGTAACCGGTTAACAAACGGTGAGTAACCGGTTACTTAGTTAAAAATCAAACAGTTTACGCAAAAATACACTTGTTAACCGATTAACAAACGGTGAGTAACCGGTTACTCTGGGTCAGTGGCCAAAAAAACTAGTTTCAAAAGCACTTTTCAGCAGCAAATCACTTCTTCAAACTTCCAAATGAACATGTAATCAATTAGGCACGAAATTACATTGAATTACAGTCAGCAAACATCAATTGGATTCAATTAACAACCACACCAAGAATCATATTCAAGCATATGAATCCAAATAAAAAATCCACAAAGATCTACATCGAATAAGTTGCGAATAAGCTAAAAAGAGTGGAGACTTAGCGAAAACCAACCTACAAAGCGGAGACTTGCTTTGGTAATTGTTACAAAGTAATCTTGGTGCAAAAAATGAAAGAAAACCAGAGATTCTTCAATCAATAGCCGAAATGCGTCGAAACCGAGCAAAATCCCGAAAATCCACCAAAATCCAACTTGCACCAAATTAATGGTGAGAAACCTTTGGATTGAAGAAGAACAAGCTGAAATTCTAGAAAATCTAACCAATGCAAACCAAGAGATGAAGTTTAGCTCAAGAATTAATCACTTTTCAATGTAAAAAGTGATTATTCTTCAAGAAGTAAGAGCTTTTGTGTGTGGTTTTGGAAGAGAGAAGTAGAAGTTGTAGCAAAGTGAAGAGAGAAAATGAGAGTGAAATGTGAGAAATTTGAGAAAATGGTTGAAGATCCTTGAAAATGAGTGAAGCATCTCTTAAATAGATTTTAGGTTTGGAGTATGAGAGGTTTGAAATGAGGTTTGGGTTTGGAGCTAGGGTCGGAGTTAGTTAGACTCAACTCACCGAGTCAAGTTAGTTAACTCGGTTAGTTAGGATCAACTCGGTTGCTTGGAAAACAAGGAAACACAACTAGTGTATGGGTGTGTGACTTGGGCTGCAAGCAAGGCCTTGTGACTTGTGAACTTTCAGCATGAAACCACCATGTTCAAGCCCTCATATGACCTTCATAACTTGTTCAAATGAAAAAATGTCCAACATCAAAGTTGAAGAGGGCATGGAGATGAACAACTTTGATGTTCAACAATTTTTCATTTGAAGCCTTCTTGATGGAGAAAATTGGATTGACATTTGGCACGCCAACTGTTCGATGAAATTATGGTCTGGAGGCCTGAACTTGCCTTGCCATGACTTGAGATTTGCCTTGATTTTACCAAACTTTGATTGATCATAACTCCCTCAATTTTGATCCGATGGAAGAGTTCTTTATATGGATTTGAATCTTAGAGTGTGATCTTCAATTGGCTCAACTTGGGCCTGAGGTTTGAAGTTTTTATCATGGAGGAAAGGAGCCTCAAAGTGTGGTGCAAAATGGTCCAAACTTGCCATTTTTGGAAACCCTAAATTTCCAAAAAAGAAAACTTTGTACATTTCTTGATTTTTCATGATTCCTCCATCATCTCTTGATCAAATTTTGTCCAATGAACATATATAACTTGAATTTCATGAATTTGACCTTAAAAAGTCAGGGGTTGACTTTTTTCACTGCACAGTTGACTTTTTCCCCAATTTCTTGATTCTGAAGCAACTGACCAATTGAACCTCTTCTGAAATAAACCAATGGCCAATATTACATCCTTAAATACTTGACATCATGTAGAAAACATTGAGATCAAGTTTGAATAAAAATTTCCTCAGGAGACTGCTTGAACCAAAAACCCTAATTTTGACTGTTTGCTAGGAGATAATGCACTGCTCAATCTTCTTAATGAATTCCCATCTTCCAATGACTTGTGAGATCATTTGGGATGACATATGATGTAAGCGATTCTTGAGGCTTGTTTGAAGACCCTTGGCTCTTGTTCTCCTGCTTTTCTTTGGCTTTCAATTGTTCATACCTTGAAGCACTAGATACCATGCCTTGCAACCAATGATATGCAATTTATGACCTACTATGAAATACAAATGAGTAATGCAAATGAGTAAAGCATAGACCAATTTATTGAGAAAACATGAGGGAAAATTTTGAGGTATTACAGTGACACACTTTCATGGCCAGTTGTCTCATTGATCAAGGCCTCAATTCATCTTCCCTCCAACATGAAACTTGCTGTCCATTCTTCTTACTTTAATTAGGATTCAAGAATGCATCAAATGATGCATGTTATGCCAAGTTATAGTCATTAGAAAGGGTGGGCACGACTTGGATTAGTCATGTCCCATAATAGCCTCATGTTGCCACATAACCTTTATGTGCCATCTGTACCTAGTTCTCAAATTACACACCACTCCACACATTGCCAGTTATGACCAAGCAAGTGCATATTCTTCATGCACACATGTTACACATTTTGCAGTAATTTGAAAAGGAGAAAATTGATACACATTCTGGTTACACTCCCTTCCCACGTGCCAACCTCTCACACATCCTTTTCACACTCTTTTTAGCTCACAAAACCACTTCATGCACCCCATGTAAAACCACAACCCGTACTCCACTCTCACAATATCATTCTTTGGCAAAATTCCCAAACAAACTTTCCACTCCATTTCAGGCCCAAAATCAATTTTATCCATCATATTTAAAGTCACACAAACCCTAAACACGTAGAGACTCTCATTTTTGGCTGAAGATCAGATCTGCAGAGCTCCATTTTCTCAAGAATTTTACATTTTCGAATCTCATCATCTCCAAGGCTTCACTCAATTCTGGTGCTTGATTCATCATCTTTGACGTCTAAGGAAGAGTTCTGGGCTTCTTCTTCTTCATTTACACATCATAACATGGGCCAACAGAGTAGCTCCGTTGGTAACCTCTTTGAACTGTTTCTCTATTAATATATGTGTTTCAAGCTGGTTGAGCATGATTCTAAAGTCCTACCAAGTTGTAGGCAATGTCTGCAGTGTTTGTAAGCTTGTTTGATGAGGTTTCAGTTTGGACATGATTTCTTGTTGGCTTCGATTAATAGTGTTAAACTTATTTAAAATCATTTTTGAGCATGGATTTGAGATCAGCGTGAAATTTCCTACGAAATGATGTCCATTTTTTTTTGGTTTTGGTGATGTTCCGGTGAGCCTCCTGGAGAAGCTGACCGGAGCCCTATGGGAGCATGGTCTTTGTCCACCATATTTAGTGAAAACCAGCGTGGCAAGGCTGTGAACCAAAACGCACAGTTTCATTTAACTTAGTGAGTTTTTGGTTGTTTTTGTGTATGATTTGATCTGGGCCTAGCATGATTTTACTTTTCACACACCCTGTTTTTGGCCCAGTGCACATTTGAACTGGCTCTCTTGCTTCAGATCATTGCTGCGTGCACCCCCTAGCCCTTTATTCTTTTATTTTTATTTTCTTTTGTATTTTCAATTTGAATTTTATTTTAATTGTTAAAACATTATAAAAATACCAAAAAATTGTTTTCTGATTATTGGATGTCTTGACTTGATTTCCATTATTTTTATTTTATTTTTAATTTCTTTCATTTATTTTATTTTGATTTAATTAGAAAATGTGTTTTCCAAGGATACCCTTCATCTAGGTTTAGGAATTTTGTTGGTCATTGCTCATCTTTTAAGGATAATTTTTTAGCCATGTTAAGGCCTTGATATAAGGATGGTTTGATGCTCGTTAGGGCTTGGTTTGAGTTATTTTTTAGTGACTTGCCATTCAAGTTTTGTTGGCCCTCGATTCATGCTCGATTACTTGCATACCTTGCATTGTGGATCACTTTTGGACATGGTCTTGAACTTGTTTTGATCCAATATTTTGTACATGTTCAATTGGATGTTTGAACTTGTCTTTGGATATTTTTTGGGATTTTATTGGTTCACTTTTCTATTTTTGGTTGGTGCTTTCATTTGATGATGTTTTGAGCATGTTCATGCATACTTCTTGACCTAACTTTGTGCCTTTGAATGACATGAACTTCTTTTATGCTTAGTGATTCTTCTTGGATTGATGAGACATGTTTAAGATTCTGATTTTCCTTGGCCCTTGGTATTTGATCATCCTTTTATGTTGTTTTGCTTGTATGGAAGTATGTGAACCATTTTGGACTTAATCTTGTTGCATATGTCCTAGTTTTGATACATACTTTGAGTATGATACTTGATGATCCTTCTTGATTGGTTTGAGTTTGATTATGTTTCATGGATTGTGCATGTTCTACTGCCCACTTGGATCCACATCATGTTTTCACTTTACTTGGTCATTGTTGATTGATTTCCATGATGCATTTCATTAACATTTGATTGTTGCTACTTTGGTTCATGATGCATGTTAATGTGAAGCTTTCTTACATGTTTGAATTGGATAATCATGACATAACTTGAGTTCTGACCTTGATCCATTCTCATCTCACTTTGTTCACATAACCTTTGTGTGTTGATTAATGGTGTTCAATTCTGATTCAAATGCAAGTTTGTTTGCACCCTTTCTTGTTTGCTTCTATCTTCTTGTTTGAACTTGAATGTGTGATATTTTGAAGCATAATTGGTGGTGTGAATTGGATGTGATTATTACACATTACCTTAGTCCACCCTTCATTTAAATCACCTGCAAAATTTTTAACCATCTTGAGTGAGAGAACCTTAACAAGCAAGATAGAAGATGTTAGAGAGAAGGAGAAACCTCTCTCTCTCTAACATAGTTTTTGTTTCTATGTGTAGCGAGCGGTTTTGGACGTGGTTGCGAAGCACTACCGCTCTTTGGTATCTACAGCTCGATTCATTTTTTATCCTATTAAAGATGATGAAGGAAGGGAAGTAGATCTCTCAAATTAACCCTGCTTGCAAACTGAGGTTAAACAGTCAAAACTGTTGGTTTAGAGATGCTACAAAGATTCGGGGTCTCTATTGGGTGTATTTTTTTTAAAAGTGGTGTTCGGTCGATTGGTGGGAGGTTAAGATGTTAGGACGGATATATGAAAGTATGGGATTTTGGGTTTTTGTTTAGTGTACTCGCTAAGATTTTTCTTTCAATCTTATGCCTACGTATTCCCATTTACCGAAACAAGGAAATCAGAGCGTTCGTAGTTCCTCCTATTCTATGGGAGGAAATGGTGTTTTGGTGTCTTGTTCAAAGCCCAAGACGTGAAGCTAAAGGTGGTTTGTATCTTGTTCAAAGCCCAAGATATGAAGCTAAAAGGGTTTGACTTTAGAGAGAACTTGTCATCTCTAAAGAGGGGGTTGTATGTCACAACTATTTATAAAGGAGAATTACTTTAACCGGGATGTGTGAATCCGGCAATGCCATAATTTCCTTTATAAGGGATTTTAACCTGAAGGAGAAGACTTTAACTCAGTGTAGAGCAATGCTATCTTTCCTTAGGAATTTCTCATGCTAAAAGAGGGACAGTGGCATGGATGTAGATGATCCAGAGGCTTGCCGCTTACAGCAATTAGATGACGGGGAAGGAGTTGTTGATGTTTGTGTACTGTGAGCGAGGCACAACTTTGATGCTAAAAGGTTGATTGGATCAACCAGTGGTTTTCTTATACAAAGCCTAAGAGGAGGCTAATATGTGTCTCGTACAAAGCCCGAGAGAGAGGCTAAAAGGGTTGACTCAACAGTAGAATCTTTTATACTCAACAAGAGAGTGTTTTTGTATCTCGTACGAAGCCCAAGATGGAGGCTAAGGGTTTTATACTCAACAAGAGAGTGATTTGTGTCTTGTACGAAGCCCAAGATGGAGGCTGAAGGTTTTTGACTCAACAAGAGAGTCTTTTTGTATCTCGTATAAAGCCCGAGATGGAGGCTATTGTTAGTTCCGCTGGGGAGAATCATTGTACAAAGCCCAAGAGGAGGCTAGAAACCTTTAAGAAGCCGAGTGGTCCTTGTATGAAGCCCAAGAGAAGACTATCATTCCTGGAGGAAGAATCATTATACGAAGCCTAAGAGGAGGGTGTGAATACTTCTAAGAAGCCGACGGGTCCTTGTACAACGCCCAAGAGGAGGCGTGGATGCTTTTAGGAAGCCTGCGGGTCCTTGAACAATGCCCAAGAGGAGGCCGATGCTTTTAAGAAGCCGATGGGTCCCCAAACCCCGAGAAATTCAAGACAGGCCCTTCACGAGGAATGGATCAAGGCAGGAAAGTTCGAGAATTTGGAAGAAACTCAAGAGATGCCATTCACGGAGAAAAGATCATCTCTGGGGAGTAGAGTTTCTTGACAAGTGCTTTTAAGAAGCTTGTGGGTCCCCAAACCCCGAAAAATTCAAGACAGGCTATTCACGAGGAATAGATCAAGCCAGGAAAGTCCGAGAATTTGGAAGAAACTCAAGAGATGCAATTCACGGAGAAGAGATCATCTCTGGGGAGTAGAGTTTCTTTGACAACTTCTACGAGTGACAGTCTGAGAAAGGGTTCAAAAAGAATCTGCCTTTCACATCTCCATATTGTTTAACCCCAAGAGGAGGGAAGACTGTGTCTGGTAATCCTATGGGGATATAGTTTTGACTATTTAAGAGTGATCAACGGGCTTAATGCTAGACGTAGTTGCCGGGGAAACTCTAAATATCTATACTATTATTACACAGTTGATATGAGTTTATGAAAGAAGACTTACAGCGAAACAGCCCCACAATACAGTTACATGTATATGAAAGCGGTAAATGAAAGCATATAAACACTTACTCGGTTGTAGAGCTTCCATGCTGTTTGGTTAGTTGTTCAACAAAGAAAGATTGAAAACAACAGTATATTCAAAATCAAAGGAGAAAGTGCTTTGAAAAAGAAAGATTTGGGGCTTACAGCTCAAGGAGAGGCCCAGGGTTTTATCAGTGAGTGTACTGTTTGAATTTGTACAGAGGGACTTATACAAGTGACTGTGGCCCAAAAATTGTTTTCTGTACAAAGGGATTTGGGTCTTACACTCTCTCAAGAGGCCCAAAAAGTTTTAAAGAAAAAGAGTGGGGCTTATAACACGAGGGTAGGCCCAGATGATTTTTTGGTTTAAAATGGCGATCGCGCCGAGGTTTTCTTTTAACGCAGAGGGGCTTATACAATATCTGAGGCCCAAAGTTGTTTTTGGTTAAAAGGGGGTTGGGTCTTACACTCTACTAGAGGCCCAAAAGTTTTGAATGGGTCTTATAGCTCAAGGAGAGGCCCAGATGGTTTATTTTTAAACTGGCGACGATCGTGGCGAATTTAAAAATGTACAGAGGGACTTATACAATAAGTGAGGCCCAAAATATTTATGTACAAGTGGGTTGGGTCTTATACTCTAATAGAGGCCCAAAAAGTGTTTGAAAATGATTTGTGAGGGTTGAATTAATCAAAAACCCTAATTTATTTCCAAAATGTATTTTAATTGAATAAAAATTCAATAAAAATGATCAAAAATTGTTTAACATGTGGGAAACAAATTATGATCTTGGATTAATGCTTCAAATATCAAGTATTAACCACTTGCAGCTGGTGAACGTGATTTGTGTTGGAGGTGTTACAGATGAGTTGTGAGGATCTGAACAGCTTCCCTACACCCTATGGAGTGTGTTTGAATGCTTGGACTTGATTGAAGTTGGCTGGATCACTTCATGGCATCTCAACTGTAACTTGGTTAAAACCTTGAGCAATTGACTGGTGATTCTGAGAAATCAGTGTTCCAATTGTTGTTTAAGTGTTTGATCAGCTCATATGTGATGTATATGAGGTGTGTGTGTGATTGGTTTGATTGGAAAACCTCTCAAACTCAAAACCCGATAGTGACTTTCCTTAGAAGGCAAAATTGGAGTGAAAGAAGAGATTTTGAGGAAAGCATCTGTTTGATGGCTTTGGTGTACTCAAACTGATCACAATTGAGCTCTATTTATAGTAGAGCAAGTTTGTTTTGCAAGGAATAGTGAATGGCAACTGCTGAGTAGGTTTGGCCAATGTTGGCAAATGAAAATCCAAGTCTCCTCTAGCCATTGACTAGAGGTTAGGGCACAGGTTGCTGGTTCCCTTGGTCTTGGATAAGTCTTGAATGAATTTAGTTGCTAAGGGCTCAGTCCATGCCACCTTGATGCTTCCATTGAATGCTCCAATCCAAAATTGGAGTCTTGTCCCTATTTTGGCAATTCTAGGTTCAACATGCTATTTCTTATTCCAAAGACTTTGGAGGCTTGGCTCAATGATTGTCCCCTTTAGATTCAATCCTCAGATGTGTCCAAAGTGATGACAAGGCTTGGAATTGGATGATTTTGGCAAATCGACCAAAAGTGCAAAAATCATCCTTGCCTTGGCAGATTTCAGCAAGGCATTTTGCCAATGTCATATCTCATAGCTCAAAATGAATTTGGTAATGTTCTTGGCCATTTTGGAAAGCCCTTACATGATACAACAACTGTTTGAACATGTTTGGTTTTGATCTCTTCTGAATCCAAGTAAAAAATCCCCCTACATTTGGAAAAAAGTAAAGGCAGATTCTGACTTAGTAAAAATTTCACTAAGTGTTGGAACAAAGTGACTTTTCTTGATTTTGATCACTCCATAACTCAAAATCCACGAGGAATTTGGACATAGGTCAGTATGAAGCTTTTGTAAAGGGCAATGTGATCTACAAATCAAGCTTTGAATGGGGAACAATGGCCTTGTGGTTTAGGAGTTATGGTCCTCCAAAGTTGGCACATTAGTGTCACTTTTTCCATAACTTAGAAATTTTTCTAAGTTTTTATGGTTACCCCTTTTACAAGTTATCCCACTTTCTTTGATTTTTCTTGATGAATGATGATTCAAATCATACATTAACATCATTTTAGGGTTAAAAATCCATTTTGGTGAAAAATCTCAAAAAGTCAAAGTTGACTTTTGTGCACAGTTGACTTTTTATCAGATGAATTCCAAACTGTGCAATTCTTCAGGAAATCATGTCCTTGACCTAAATCAAACTTGATGGACATGTTCCATGGGTGTCATAGGGTATATTGAATCATGTCTTAGGGTTTGGGAGCATGTCCTGGTCAAAAGTCAAAGTTACAGTTGACTTTCCTCGCGAAACCCTAATTGTGGTGCAGATGAAATTGAGACTTGTTGCTCAAGCTTCTTAGATTAATCCATTGTTGCAAATGGATCAATATAGTATATTAAATACCCTCAAATCCTCTCTTGAGGTCTTGGCTCATGATTTGTCCCAAAAGTCAACTTAGGGGTGAATTAGGTCAAGAAACCTTAATTCCTGATTTTTGATGTATGCATCCCCTAAGATCGAATTGACTTGATGATTGGGTCCATGAGGTTCCATGGAGTATATTAGGTTATGTTTTGGATCATTGGCTTGTGCCCAGATGCAAAATTTCCATCTGGAGGCCCTGGTCGACCGAAACCCTAATTTGGTGACACTGTCGATCTTGAGACTTGATCCACCTAGAAGGGAGCAGCCTTGTGCTTAATCCTTGAAGTGGGAGTCCTTTTGATCCATTGTGGATATTCTAGAGGCTAGACAAGTTGAAGATCAAGTTATTCCTTGATTGATCCTTTGTCTAAGGCTCTGAGAGGGCTTAAAACCCTAGTTTTGATTGTAGTGAATGCTCAACAACCCTTGAGGCATTTGATGAGGCATGATGGTTCATCCATATTGTGATGATGATTTGCACAATGATGGGAAATCTTAGTGGTCAAAATTTGGGGTATGACAGATGCTCCAATTTAATCTTCTTGGACCCGAAGGTGTGAATGACGAAGGTATTCGGGCATTCTGGGTGCAAGAGGATTAAATATCGGAATACCCGAAATTTTGATGGCTATGAATGGCAGATCGCATTCATCTTCTTTTACTAAGCAATTATGCTTAGAAAAGGTAAACTTCCCCTCGATCCTGGTTTCCTACCAAGGAACTGGTCTTAGTTTCTGATTTAAACTTCCCCTCGATCTTGGTTTCCTACCAAGGAACTGGTCTTAGTTTCTGATTTAAAATTCCCCTCGATCCTGGTTTCCTACCAAGGAACTGGTCTTAGTTTCTGATACAAACTTCCCCTCGATCCTGGTTTCCTACCAAGGAACTGGTATAAGTTTCTGATTTAAACTTCCCCTCGATCCTGGTTTCCTACCAAGGAACTGGTCTCAGTTTCTTTTGTCAATAAACTTTATTGACAAGGGACGCTATTTGTATCGGCTTTCCTCAAACTTCTCGCCGAATTTTCCTGGGGAGATGCCATTTGATGGGAAAAAGAATGATGTCAGACTTGCTGGGGAACCCATTCGTCTGAGTTGTAGAGGTACACAAACTTCTCTGTTGGAGACGCCATTTGTCGACTCTATATGGGGAAAATGAGTCTATTGAGAGACTGCTTCCGCTTGGGGTCTTACATCATACTTTTCTCGGGATCTTCCCGGAGAAATTCCATATGATGGGCTCCAATTTTGAGGTGCCGATGACCTTTTCATCAGCGGTCTTTCGAAGAAAGGCAGCTGTAATGCCAAATCTCTGCTTAGGAGGCTTTCTCTGGGGATTTTTCTTTAATCCGGGAAAGCAAGAATATCATCTTCAATGGCGAAGAGTGACATCTGTAGAAAGCTTCTCTGGCTTTTCAGAGGTTCAAGTTATCAAAGTGGTCGAGTGCTGACTCTAATCCAGAGATACACTGGAGGTGAGATTGTTCAAACGCAGCATTTCCTGACGAGGCAAGAACTGACAACTCGATTGAGAAAACTGTTATCAATAGGGGACAAGACCGACTAGAGTGATAGCGATGCAATATGAATATGAATGCAAATCAAATGCATGATGTATGTATATATGCTGACAAAACTGACGCGACATACAGACTGACGAGTGAACATGACTGGATACTCGGCCATCGCGGGGCGAAGAACTACCGTTGGTCAAAAAAGTAACAATTCTACCTTGCTTAGGAGAAATAGCCCCTGCGGGGAATACCGTTGATCGGGCTTAGGAGATAAGAACTCAGCCGAGGGTATCAGATGGGAAAGCCGCATCTCATACAGTTGATCCTTCGTTCAGGCGTACTGGCCTAGAAGGAGTAATTTGATTCTGCGCTTTGAAATTCAAAGGCCTTTGGAGACGCAATCGACGTTCTTCCGATGCTCAACAGTCAAAAGCAATTGCCATCTTTAATTTAAAAGCAGAAAAAGTTTTAACAAGTAAATTCATTTTTGTTTCATTTCAAGAATCGCTAATCATGTTAAAACGCCATTCTGTAAAGCTAAAACAAATAAGAATTACAAACAAAAGCACAAGGGCTCAAATTTTATTGATAAGATGGAGATCAGCCAAACGCGTGATTCCAAAGAGTATATACAAAGTTTGAAAATGGTAATTTACAGGGAAAAGGGCTACGTTGAAACATAACGACCACTATCCTTCTACCAACTTTGAATTCGGGACATCCTGAGCTTCTGTCGAAGATGACCTTGACTGGAGTTTTCCTCCGATGGATGGTGTAACTGCTGCTGAGGGATTCACCTCGGTTGAACATAGTTACTTGCCATTATCCCTAATTTTTTCCTGGATTATACTTTGATGTTTCCAACCCATAGGGATGATTTTTTCATGTCTCTAACTTTTGCCTGGACCGCCCTTTCGGGTTTTCAATCCACCGAGACGTTTTTTTTAGTTTAGGCGAAGTATTTCTTGACTACATCAACATTCGCGGGGTAGGAAAATTCCTCTCCGTCCATGGTTACAAGTCTCAAGGCACCGCCTGAGAAAGCTTTCGTGACCACATAGGGGCCATCATAATTCGGAGTCCATTTTCCCCGAGAGTCAGTGAGAAACGATTGTATCTTCTTGAGCACGAGGTCTCCTTTTCTGAAGACACGAGGTCAGACCTTTTTGTCAAATGCCTTCTTCATTCTCTGCTGATACAACTGACCATGGCATAGTGCCATGATTCTCTTTTCTTCGATCAGATTGAGTTCGTCGTGTCGACTTTGACACCATTCAGCTTCTGAAAGCTTAGCTTCCATCAGTACCCGGATTGATGGGATCTCTACTTCTATGGGGAGAACTGCCTCCATGCCATATACTAGAGAGAAAGGGGTTGCCCTTGTTGAAGTGCGGACAGATATTCGATAACCGTGAAGAGCAAAGGGTGGCATCTCGTGCCAATCTTTATAGGTTACAACCATCTTTTGAATGATCCTCTTGATGTTCTTGTTAGCCGCTTCTACCGCTCCGTTCATCTTGGGTCGGTAGGGAGATGAGTTATGGTGTTCGATCTTGAAGTCAACGCACAACTCTTTCATCATCTTGTTGTTCAAGTTAGATCCATTATCAGTAATGATATGGCTTGGAACACCATAACGGCAAATGATATTATTTTTGATAAATCGGACCAACACTTATCGGGTTACATTAGTGTACGACGCTGCTTCGACCCACTTGGTGAAATAGTCAATGGCTACCAGAATGAACCGATGTCCGTTTGAAGCCTTAGGTTCAATCAAGCCAATCATGTAGATTCCCCATATGGAAAAAGGCCACGGGGAAGAAAGAACTTTGAGATGTGATGGCGGTATATGAATTTTGTCGGAGTATATCTGACACTTGTGACACCTCCTCATGTACTTGTAGCAGTCGGATTCCATTGTCAACCAATAGTACCCTGCTCTTAGAATTTTTCTCACCATTGTGTGTCTGTTGGCATGAGTGCCAAAGGATCCTTCGTGAATTTCTTTCATAAGCATGTCTGCTTCTGGTCTGTCTACGCATCGGAGCAAGACCAAGTCAAAATTTATCTTATAAAGAGTATCACCGCTCAGGAAGAAGTTTCCAGCCAGTCTTCTGAGGGTTTTTCTGTCCTTTCAAGACGCCCAAGATGGGTACTGTTGTTTTTGAAGGAAGCATTTGATATCGTGAAACCAAGGTTTGTCGTCTATGACTGCTTCAATCGTGAAGATGTAAGCGGGCCTTTCAAGGCGCATTATGTCGATCTTAGGTAGGTCATTCCGTTGACCTACACTAATCATGGAAGAGAGAGTGGCTAAGGCATCAGCCATGTGATTCTCTCTACGAGGGACGTGCTGGAACTCGACTCTGTTAAAGAAGGGTAACAACCTTCTTGCATAGTCTTTGTAAGGAATCAGTCCTTATTGGTATGTGTTCCAATCTCCTTTTATCTGATTGATAACCAAGGCTGAATCGCCATATACGTCCAAGTTTTTGATCCTTAAATCAATCGCTTCTTCGAGACCCATAATACAAGCTTCGTATTCGGCCTCGTTGTTCGTACATTTGAACGTAAGTATGGAAGTAAAAGGAATGTGGGTACCCTGAGGGGTAACAATGATTTCCCCAATTCCGTTTCCATAATTATTAACTGCCCCGTCAAAGATAAGTCCCCATTGGGAACCTGGTTCTGGCCCTTCACTTGGTAACGGTTCATCGCAATCTTTCATTTTTAGATACATGACATCTTCGTCTGGGAAGTCAAACCCGATTGGTTCTTGATCGTCAATCGGTTGATGAGCCAAATGATCGGCTAAAACACTCCCCTTAACGGCTTTCTGAGCGTGGTACTCTATGTCATATTCTGATAATAACATCTGCCAACGGGCAATTCTTCCCGTGAGAGTAGGCTTTTCGAAGACATACTTGATTGGATCCATTTCGGAGATTAACCAAGTAGTGTGACGAATCATGTATTGGCGAAGACGTTTGGATGCCCAAGCCAAAGCGCAACAAGTTTTCTCAAGCATCGTGTACCGAGTCTCGCAGTCGGTGAACTTCTTGCTTAGATAGTAAATGGCAGACTCTTTCCTTTTGGTTTCGTCTTGTTGGCCAAGTACACACCCCATTGAGTCTTCAAAGACTGTGAGGTAGATGATCAGTGGTCTTCCTTCCACTAGAGGTGATAGAATCGGCGGATTCAACATGTATTCCTTAATACCATCGAAAGCGGTTTGGCAATCTTCTGACCAAACGCAATCCTGGTTCTTTTTGAGTAATTTGAAAATCGGCGCACACATGGCGGTCATGAGGAATATGAATCTGGAAATATAGTTCAAACGTCCCAGGAATCCCCTGACTTGTTTTTCAGTCTTTGGAGAAGGCATTTCTTGAATGGCCTTGACCTTGTCAGGATCAACCTCAATCCCTTTCTGGCTGACGATGAACCCTAAAAGTTTCCCTGAACGGACACCGAAGGTGCACTTGTTGGGATTCAAGCGGAGTTTGTAATTTCGCAAACGCTCGAATAGTTTTGATAGGTGGGTCACATGCTCCTCCTCTGTCGTAGATTTTGCAATCATATCATCGACATATACCTCGATTTCCTTGTGTATCATGTCATGAAACAGAGTAGTCATGGCCCTTTGATAGGTTGCCCCGATATTCTTCAAGCCGAACGGCATCACCTTGTAACAAAAGGTACCCCATGGGGTAATGAACGAAGTTTTCTCCATGTCTTTCGGCGCCATTTTGATCTGGTTATAGCCCGAGAATCCATCCATGAAGGAGAAAACTTTGAACTTTGCTGTACTGTCAACCAACATGTCAATGTGTGGTAAAGGAAAGTCGTCCTTTGGACTTGCCTTGTTTAGATCTCTATAGTCAACACACATTCTGACCTTTCCGTCCTTTTTGGGAACGGGTACAATGTTGGCTAACCATTGAGGATATTCTGACGTGGCGAGGAAACCCGCGTCAATCCGTTTCTGTACCTCCTCTTTGATTTTGATGGCCGTGTCAGGGTGAGTTCGTCTCAACCTTTGCTTTACTGGCGAACATTCCGATCTTAACGGTAAATGATGTTCCACGATGCTGGTATCCAACCCTGGCATATCCTGATAGGACCAAGCGAATACATCGGGGAATTCTTTGAGAAGCTTTATCAAACTCTCTCTGGCAGTTGGACCGAGTAGTGCCCCAATCCTGATTTCTTTTCTCTCTTTTTCTGAACCCACATTGATCGTTTCCAACGGCTCTTTGTGAGGTTCAATGGGTCTTTCCTCCTGTCTGAGTAGTCGAGAGACCTCTTCTGGAATTTCGTTGTCAACTTCTTCTTCAGCCCCAAATACCGGGAACTCAAAGTTGGGAGAAGGCATCGGATCGTATGTTTCAACTGGGTTTAAAACAAGCAATCTGCATGACGTGATAATTCGTGTTTAGAAGAGATAGAGACAATGCGAGTGTGTGTAGTGTATTTATTTTACTGCTTATTTTTATTTTTAATTGTTTTTTAGGATTACCATTTTCTGAGAAAAGCAAAAAGAGAAAACAGCAATTAATGCGGAAATTACAGAACGACGTTATTTTATTAATGAACAAGTCGATCCTTGAAACTACAACCCTATAAAACAAAACTCTGTCGCTTTGGGCGGAGCGAAGAGGGAAAATTTACAGAAAGCGAGCCCTATTAAAACATCCGTTTCACCTGGGCAGGGTGAAAGGTTAAAGATGGCAATTACTTAGATTGGCGAACGACCTTCGGAACATCGACAGCAACCCATTGACGGTGAACTCCTCGGTGAATCACAAAGTCTGGCACCTTCCTTGATTTGTCTTTAAAAATAACGCTGATTTCTGGTGGAGCGGGATCATTGGAATCTGTCTCCCAGGCAGAGTTGTCGTAGGAGAATTCCTCTGTTACATTTTGCATAGCATTGGTGCTCTTAGCTGTATCTCCCCATCCAGTTGGCTGGATGTCCTCGAGCCTGATACGAGAGCTTCCAGGAGCAGTGTACTTAACCATATAGTCAAATTTTCCACTTGGTTGTCTCTCGATGACGTTGACCTCAGGAAAAGCATAGTTGATGAATTCCAGTCCGACAAACGTTGCAAATTCATCGTCATGTTGAGTAGTTTCTGAATGACCTGAGTGTTGATCCCATGACATGGTGGGGACACAGGTATTCTATTCAATGACGGTCAGCTGATTTTCATTGTTCGGCTAACTTTCTGGCCCTAAGTCTCCTGGGTAAGGCTGCCACATTGGCAGACCATCCATTGGGCCATAGTAGGTGTAGTCAAAATTGTCTTTCAGCAGAGTGTCTTCCTCTAATGAATTTGGCGGAGCACGACATCCTTCCGGATCACAATCCCCATATATCATTTCGATGTCTGACCTGGGTATAAATCTCGGACTCTCTGTAGGAAAGCAAAAAGGAGTTTGCGTTTCGTCCTGAGACATATAACCGTCCTTTTTAAGATAGGACTTCCACTCTTCCTCTGTGTCAGAGGGATCTTCCTCATTGATAGCATGGACTGCTTGAGGGACTGGGTGAAGAAAACCTCCACTATGGAAGAAATCCTGAATGGGATGAATACTTTCATCGTTAGCAGCTGTCCGGGTACAGGTTGCAGAAAAACCAAGACCCTTCTTTATTTTATTGTCAATAGGAATGACAAGCTGTCCCCATCCGGTTGTATCGGTACTCTCGACCGCTTTGATAACATCTTTGTATGAGGAAATCGAGGTTCCTCCTTGGGATTGATTGTCCTTGCCGACCGACAACGCTTGGAACTGCGTCCCAATAACCTCGTTGGGTTCTACACAAGTAGATGATGATAAGTTAATCACGAGCAAGGCCTGTTCTCCACAGACTGTGACAAGTTGATCGTTCTGAACGAACTTTAGCTTTTGGTGGAGGGTCGAAGTGACCGCTCCAGCCTGATGTATCCAAGGTCTTCCTAATAAACAACTGTATGTTGCCCGGATGTCCATGACCTGGAAAGTGACTTGGAAAGTGTGAGGACCGATAGTTATGGGAAGATCAACTTCGCCGATAACTGTTTTTCTGGATCCGTCGAACGCTTTGACGACGATCTCGCTGATTCTCATCGGAGGGCCTTTGAATGATAATTGCATTAAAGTGGACTTCGGTATAACATTCAGGGCTGACCCTGTGTCTACCAGTACGCTGGCTAAAGCATCGTCCTGGCAGTTAACTATAATGTTGAGCGCCATGTTATGACGGCGACCCTCTTCGGGTAATTCCTCATCACTAAATTCCAAATTATTGCAGGAAGTGATGTTAGAGACAATGCTATCGAACTGTCTGATTGTTACATCCTATTCCACAAAGGCTTGCTCCAAGACTTTCTGTAGAGCCTCCCTGTGGGCTTCTGAACTGAGTAACAGTGATAATACCGACATCTTTGAAGGAGTCTGTAACAACTGATCCACAATGTTATATTCACTCCTTTGGATGAGCTTCAGCATCTCATCATTATTTTTTGAAAGGTCGGGATTACTGGATTTACCGACTGATGGATCGGGAGCTTCTGTCTGAAGTTCCTTTTCCTTGTTAGGTTCTCCAACTCCTCGATTAAAGATTCGACCACTCCGTGTTACACGACTGATGTCTGCAATATTCACGACGGAGGGTAATGGAATTTCCTTTCCATTTTCAGTTGTCGTTGCACCGTATTTGTAAGGGATAGCCTTAGTTGATTCATACAGTAGTGGTCCCGGTAGATAGATGACTATGGGAACCTTCTGATTTTTCTGACCATCATAAGTAATCTCGATCCGTTCCCGGTTGGGAGTTCTAGATTCGTCAAGTAGAGGGATGATGGCAAAAACATCCCTGGTCTGGTGACGACCAGAGATCGTGACAACCTCCTCGACTTGATTGGCAAGGCAGCTCAGCGTCCAATTGATGGGTCCAGAGCCTGGATATGGGCGAATCTCTCCACGATCCACCTGACCCTGAAGAGCTGCTCTCACAAGGAAACACCCTTGGTTACTTTCTGAACAGACACTACAACATTCATAATTGTGTGGTGGCACCTGGTCACGCCCACTTTGAATACAATGTAACCTCACTAGGTTAGCTTCCACAAATCGGACATCCTGACTTTGACGTCGAGTAGGATTCCTGTTATTGATACTAATCTGCTGAGTGTCTTCATCCATATAGATTGGCATCCACCAGTGATTTAACAAGTGCTGAAGTGCCTCCTGGACAAGGGTACAACCTCGATCATTTTCGCAACCTACTTTACAGCTTTGGTAGTCGTGTGATATTAAGAATCCGAGTCGGACCTGCTCAGCATGTAACTCTACCAGGTTGGTATTCATCACGCGAATATCGAAGATCTGAACCATGTTGATCTGATAAGGGTTCCTATCATGGTAGTCTTGGATCCATCCAAGATCCATCTGACGCTGGAGGGCCTCTTGTATGAAAGAGCATCCCTGTTTATTTACCGAGCAAGTCAGACAGGAACTGTAATCGTGTCGTGGCAGATTATGATACTGGCTTTGCCTTGAGTGCATCGCCACCAAGTTGACATTCATTGCACAGATGTCGTGGTTCTAAATGACGTTGGAGTTCGTATAGACCATGTTAACTCCACGAACTCGGTGCTCTTGGATCCACCCGAGATCCATCTATTCTTGTAGAGCTGATTGTACCACAGAACATCCTTGATTATTTTTAGAGCAGACATCACACTGGTGATAATTATGAGGTGGCACATGGCCGTACCCACTCTGTCTACAATGCATCTTGACCAAATTGGTTTTCAACAAGAGTACATCGTGAATTTGATAAACGTTGTTAGACTCTCCCTCTATCAAATTGACTGCAGCTTTCTTATGTTGAGGCAGCGGGTTTGTGAGAACATTGAGATTCGTATCTTTGAAAGATAAGAGTCCGCTCCTAACAAGCTTTTGCACGTCGGATTTGAAATTGAGATAATTCTCTATATTAATGCCCTGATCCTCCTTGATGATAAGGGCATGTTTGATCCACCTTAAACCAAAAAGGCAGATTTTCCGGTACTGTAAGAGGAGACTTAGTCTGGATGTGCCCTTTAGCCAGTAGTAACGGAAATAGTTCTGCGTACAACATGGGTATAGGATCAAACCCTGATGATCGTGTTGTACGGTTGTTGTTATATGGAGGACGAGCCTGCTGAAGAGGTTGTTGTGTCCTTTGCTGATTAGGTTGGCTCTGCGCAACCTGAGGTTGATACGTAGGAATAGGCACAGGGATAATAGCAGGAATTACAGTTGTTACTGGTTGATAACGTCGCCTTTGCTTTCCGAGAGAGATATTCCCAATATCCTGCTCTTTTTTCTTAGGGAGAGCACTACCGTATCGTTTTGTACTGCTTGATGGTCCAACGTCTTTTGCCAAACATCCTTCTCGGACGGCTTCCTCAAGACGAACTCCCATGCCCACCATCTCAGTGAAGTCACTGGGCGCACTGGCAACCATTCTGTCATAGTAAAATGAGCTTAAGGTCTTTAAGAAGATCTTTGTCATCTCTTTTTCCTCAAGAGGTGGCCAAATCTGGGCGGCAATTTCGCGCCATCTCTGAGCGTACTCCTTAAAGGTTTCCTTGTCCTTTTGTGACATTGATCTGAGTTGATCTCTGTCCGGTGCCATGTCCAAATTGTATTTGTATTGTTGGACGAAGGCAGTACCAAGATCTATGAATGTGCTAATCGTAGCACGGTTTAAACCCATGTACCATTTGAGTGCGGCACCGGTTAAACTATCCTGAAAGTAATGAATCAGTAGGTCCTGATTCTCCGTCTGAGCTGACATTCGCCGAGCGTACATCACCAGATGGCTCTGAGGGCAAGAGTTACCCTTGTACTTTTCAAAGTCGGGGACTTGAAATTTGTGCGGAACTTTCACATTGGGGACCAGACAAAGGTCTGCGGCGTCCTTTCCAAATAGACCCTGACCGCGAATGGCTTGCAGTTCCTTCTGCATTTCCAAGAACTGTTCCTGGAACTCATCCATTCTATCGAACATAGTTTCCTACTTATCATAAGGGATCGGTGGAATCTGTCCTTCCGAGACAGTGTGCACCACAGGGGGTGGTACCGTGACTACGGCAGTGAATCTTGGCGTTTCCCGAAGTTTGTAACCTTCAGGAGTCTTCAGTATGCCCCTGGCATCTTCGCTTTCCCGAAGTTTGTAACCTTCAGGCCCAGCAGCTTCTGTTATGATTCCCTGATCTTCAGTGATCGGCGGAACATATCCTTCCGGGATATAGTTTGCAGGCATGCCCTAGGGATGATCTTTTGGCATTTGATACCTAGGATCAGACTTCTCCACTATGGGCGCTGAGGTGATCTCCGAGATCACAGTCCTTTGTAGCTGAGCTTCTGTCATGGCTTGCATGTCGTTACGAAGCTTTCTCATATCCTCTCTCAGAGCGTCGATCTCTTCTTTCAACTCTCTGTTCTCTTCCTCAAGATCATCCATCTTTTTCTGACGATTGGCCCGAGTATTGTACGAATGAGACAGTTTGACTCTAGAATTGAGACACAAACGTGAGATTTGTAGGTAAGAAGAATACGCGATGTGAGAATGATGAATGCAATGATTATATTAATTGTTTTTTTGGTTTAATCAAAATAAACTTCGACAATTAGATTGCAAATATCAAACAGTGGGGAAACCCTTTTTTTATTGAAATTCAAAGGATTGCGGAAACTAAAATACAGTAGATTACAAAGTGCAGAAACAGAAACCTAAGCTAATGGGTCCCGAGAGAACTCGGGTGCTGATTCTGGTATCTTCCTTTTCTTTGACCGGGGCTCTTGAGCCGTTGCCGGGTTGTCATTCCTTTGCCTGGTGAAAGGAGCGAGCAAATTCCTTTGGTCATCCTGATTTTCTACAGCATGTTGCTCCAAAATCTCGATCAGAGCATCCTTATCTTTCAGCAGTTGCTGTATTTTGATGCACTCCACGTTGAAGGTACGGTACTTGTTCTTCCAATACCTCTTCTCCCGTTGAACTTTGTTGAGAGTAACCTGAAGCTTTTCAGTTTCCGTCATGAAGTACATGACAGATTCCCTCGGTGGAAGAATTCCGTAACGAGGATAAAGCATCTTTAGCTTGAGAGCTCTAGTTTGTACCCAGTGGAGATAAGGCTCCACCGAGACACAGTCCGGTTTTCCTAGAGACTCCCGTCCTTTCTTATGAACATGTTTCCAAGCGTGCACTATTTCCGTCTTTAGTGCTCTGTCACTTTCTCCTTCCTTGAAGAAATGACCTTCCAGATGAACATTCCGGGGAACATGTCTCATTGGGTATCCAAACTGACGGCGAACCAATATCGGATGATAGTTGATTCCTCCCTTAGTTCCTATAAGGGGTACGTTGGGGAAGTTTCCACAACGGTCAATGATCCTAATTCCATCATAGATTCTATTACACCAATCTATGTCAGAGTTGGTGAGAGACATGATCTTCTGCGACCAGCGCAAGGCACTCTTATGATCCCAAAAAGCAGCAGACATAGGTAAATGGGAGATAAACCATTTATAAAGCAGAGGTACACAGCATGTGATCTCCCCTCCACTGTACAAATTCCCTAAGTGTACAGAATGATATGCATCTGCGAGCAAAGTCGGCACAGGGTTTCCAATGAGAAAAACTTTAATGGAGTTGATATCGACGAAGTTATTAATGTTGGGCAACAGAAATAACCCGTAAGTGAGTAAGACAAAGATGCTTTCAAAAGCAGTCATGTTCCCTATACTAGCGAAGTACATAGCTTTCTTTGCCAGAAACTGGGCTGGCAAACCTTGTATGCCACCCTTAGTGGTCATGTGAGTCCTGACCTCTAACTCATCCAAATGAATTGCCCTTGCAATGGTCTGATTCTTTGGAATTTCTTCCAGTCCAGAAAATGGAGCTCGATCAGTGATATCTAAATCGATCAGATGAGAATACTCCTCCAGCGTTGGTGCTAGCTGGTAATCCGGGAATGTAAAGCAGTGATAAACCGGATCGTAGAATTGAACGAACGCGTCCATGATTCCCTCAATCACATGGAATCTTAGCAGAGATAGCAAACCTCCGTACTTGGCTCTGAAAGCCTCTTGGTTTATGATCATTCTTGCCAAACCTCTCAAATCCTCTAGTTTTGGAATCCTGAAGGTGTACTTATGAGTTCTCCTTCTACCGAAATCCATTAGCGCAATCCTTTTCTCTGATATTTGCAATCACAGTCTTAGTTTAATTTGAAAAACAGAGAGACTAGAAGAGAAATTTTTTGAATGTTTTAATGTTTTTTTTAATGAATGCATGAATGCAGCACACAAAAACATAGAAAAAACATGGGGTCAAAGGGTCGTTGTCATGAAGTCAAGGCTCTACCCATCCCCAAAGGTTTATACTAGGATGATTTTTGTACCTGTACTCAAAATCATCAGCTCCTCCTAGGGTAACAAACAGCAAGCGGATCGCCAGCGAGTTGTAAGAAATCTTAGAGTAAATACTATTCACCGAGAATAGATCATCAGCCTCAAATGAGGGTAGTATCGCGTGACAACTATTTCCGATAGCTTCCGCACTACAAAAGGGTTGGCTCCTCAGCTTCTCAGATGTCACAATCGGCCCATTGCCTATGAGAGGGAATGGGTTGCATTGGGAAGCCTCCACTGAGGTTGATGGTCGACCTCGTCGCCATCACTTATCTTAAGTGTATACTCAATCTTTCCACATGCGGCATCACACGCATTCCCATTAGCAGAAAAATAAACACATATATCAATTAGGAAAAGCAGTATATATATATTTGTCCTAATTATCCTAGACCTTTAAAGCTATGAATCCTATGTTCCTAACAGAAAACGGGTTCCCCGGCGGAAGCCTCCAATCTGTGGTTTGAAGAGCCCCTACGGTGGGCGCCACTTTTAAAGTTTCCACCTAAGAGATGGGAAGAGAACAAGATCTCGCTACAAAGGTGAGTTAGATCCTAATGACAGCTCCCCAGCAGAGTCGCCATTTTTCTGTGGAAAATGGGGACGATGCCCTAAAAATCACTCTATGAGACTCCCCAGCAGAGTCGCCATTTTTCTGTAGCGAGCGGTTTTGGACGTGGTTGCGAAGCACTACCGCTCTTTGGTATCTACAGCTCGATTCATTTTTTATCCTATTAAAGCTGACGAAGGAAGGGAAATAGATGTCTCAAATTAACCCTGCTTGCAAACTGAGGTTAAACAGTCAAAACTGTTGGTTTAGAGATGCTACAAAGATTCGGGGTCTCTATTGGGTGTATTTTTTTTAAAAGTGGTGTTCGGTCGATTGGTGGGAGGTTAAGATGTTAGGACGGATATATGAAAGTATGGGATTTTGGGTTTTTGTTTAGTGTACTCGCTAAGATTTTTCTTTCAATCTTATGCCTACGTATTCCAGTTTACCGAAATAGGGAAATCAGAGCGTTCGTAGTTCCTCCTATTCTATGGGAGGAAATGGTGTTTTGGTGTCTTGTTCAAAGCCCTAGACGTGAAGCTAAAGGTGGTTTGTATCTTGTTCAAAGCCCAAGATATGAAGCTAAAAGGGTTTGACTTTAGAGAGAACTTGTCATCTCTAAAGAGGGGGTTGTATGTCACAACTGTTTATAAAGGAGAATTACTTTAACCGGGATGTGTGAATCCGGTAATGCCATAATTTCCTTTATAAGGGATTTTAACCTGAAGAAGAAGACTTTAACTCAGTGTAGAGCAATGCTATCTTTCCTTAGGAATTTCTCATGCTAAAAGAGGGACAGTGGCATGGATGTAGATGATCCAGAGGCTTGCCGCTTACAGCAATTAGATGACGGGGAAGGAGTTGTTGATGTTTGTGTACTGTGAGTGAGGCACAACTTTGATGCTAAAAGGTTGATTGGATCAACCAGTGGTTTTCTTATACAAAGCCTAAGAGGAGGCTAATATGTGTCTCGTACAAAGCCCGAGAGAGAGGCTAAAAGGGTTGACTCAACAGTAGAATCTTTTATACTCAACAAGAGAGTGTTTTTGTATCTCGTACGAAGCCCGAGATGGAGGCTAAGGGTTTTATACTCAACAAGAGAGTGATTTGTGTCTTGTACGAAGCCCAAGACGGAGGCTGAAGGTTTTTGACTCAATAAGAGAGTCTTTTTGTATCTCGTATAAAGCCCGAGATGGAGGCTATTGTTAGCTCCGCTGGGGAGAATCATTGTACAAAGCCCAAGAGGAGGCTAGAAACTTTTAAGAAGCCGAGTGGTCCTTGTATGAAGCCCAAGAGAATGCTATCATTCCCGGAGGAAGAATCATTATACAAAGCCTAAGAGGAGGCTGTGAATACTTCTAAGAAGCCGACGGGTCCTTGTACAACGCCCAAGAGGAGGCGGGGATGCTTTTAAGAAGCCTGCGGGTCCTTGAACAATGCCCAAGAGGAGGCCGATGCTTTTAAGAAGCCGATGGGTCCCCAAACCCCGAGAAATTCAAGACAGACCCTTCACGAGGAATGGATCAAGCCAGGAAAGTTCTAGAATTTGGAAGAAACTCAAGAGATGCCATTCACGGAGAAAAGATCATCTCTGGGGAGTAGAGTTTCTTGACAAGTGCTTTTAAGAAGCTTGTGGGTCCCCAAACCCCGAAAAATTCAAGACAGGCTATTCACGAGGAATAGATCAAGCCAGGAAAGTCCGAGAATTTGGAAGAAACTCAAGAGATGCAATTCACGGAGAAGAGATCATCTCTGGGGAGTAGAGTTTCTTTGACAACTTCTACGAGTGACAGTCTGAGAAAGGGTTCAAAAAGAATCTGCCTTTCACATCTCCATATTGTTTAACCCCAATAGGAGGGAAGACTGTGTTTGGTAATCCTATGGGGATCTAGTTTTGACTATTTAAGAGTGATCAACGGGCTTAATGCTAGACGTAGTTGCCGGGGAAACTCTAAATATCTATACTATTATTACACAGTTGATATGAGTTTATTTAAGAAGACTTACAGCGAAACAGCCCCACAATACAGTTACATGTATATGAAAGCGGTAAATGAAAGCATATAAACACTTACTCGGTTGTAGAGCTTCCATGCTGTTTGGTTAGTTGTTCAACAAAGAAAGATTGAAAACAACAGTATATTCAAAATCAAAGGAGAAAGTGCTTTGAAAAAGAAAGATTTGGGGCTTACAGCTCAAGGAGAGGCCCAGGGTTTTATCAGTGAGCGCACTGTTTGAATTTGTACAGAGGGACTTATACAAGTGACTGTGGCCCTAAAATTGTTTTCTGTACAAAGGGATTTGGGTCTTACACTCTCTCAAGAGGCCCAAAAAATTTTAAAGAAAAAGAGTGGGGCTTATAACACAAGGGTAGGCCCAGATGATTTTTTCGTTTAAAATGGCGATCGCGCCGAGGTTTTTTTTTAACAAAGAGGGGCTTATACAATATCTGAGGCCCAAAGTTGTTTTTGGTTAAAAGGGGGTTGGGTCTTACACTCTAATAGAGGCCCAAAAGTTTTGAATGGGTCTTATAGCTCAAGGAGAGGCCCAAATGGTTTATTTTTAAACTGGCGACGATCGTGCCGAATTTAAAAATGTACAGAGGGACTTATACAATAAGTGAGGCCCAAAATATTTATGTGCAAGTGGGTTGGGTCTTATACTCTAATAGAGGCCCAAAAAGTGTTTGAAAATGATTTGTGAGGGTTGAATTAATCAAAAACCCTAATTTATTTCCAAAATGTATTTTAATTGAATAAAAATTCAATTAAAATGATCAAAAATTATTTAACATGTGGGAAACAAATTATAATCTTGGATTAATGCTTCAAAAATCAAGTATTAACGACTTGCAGCTGGTGATCGTGATTTGTGTTGGAGGTGTCACAGATGAGTTGTGATGATCTGAACAGCTTCCCTACACCCTATGGAGTGTGTTTGAATGCTTGGACTTGATTGAAGTTTGTCGGATCACTTCATGGCATCTCAACTGCAACTTGGTTAAAACCTTGAGCAATTGATTGGTGATTCTGAGAAATCAGTGTTCCTGTTGTTGTTTAAGTGTTTGATCAGCTCATATGTGATGTATATGAGGTGTGTGTGTGATTGGTTTGATTGGAAAAGCTCTCAAACTCAAAACCTGATATTGACTTGCCTTAGAAGGCAAAATTGGAGTGAAAGAAGAGATTTTGAGGAAAGCATCTATTTGATGGCTTTGGTGTACTCAAACTGATCACAATTGAGCTCTATTTATAGTAGAGCAAGTTTGTTTTGCAAGGAATAGTGAATGGCAACTGCTGAGTAGGTTTGGCCAATGTTGGCAAATGAAAATCCAAGTCTCCTCTAGCCATTGACTAGAGGTTAGGGCACAGGCTGCTGGTTCCCTTGGTCTTGGATAAGTCTTGACTGAATTCAGTTGCTAAGGGCTCAGTCCATGCCACCTTGATGCTTCCATTGAATGCTCTAATCCAAAATTGGAGTCTTGTCCCTATTTTGGCAATTTTAGGTTCAACATGTTATTTCTTGTTCCAAAGACTTTGGAGGCTTGGCTCAGTGATTGTCCCCTTTAGATTCAAACCTTAGATGTGTCCAAAGTGATGACAAGGCTTGGAATTGGTTGATTTTGGCAAATCGACCAAAAGTGCAAAAATCTGCCTTGCCTTGGCAGATTTCAGCAAGGCATCTTGCCAATGTCATATCTCATAGCTCAAATTGAATTTGGTAATGTTCTTGGCCATTTTGGAAAGCCATTACATGATACAACAACTGTTTGAACATGTTTGGTTTTGATCTCTTTTGAATCCAAGTGAAAAATCCCCCTACATTTGGAAAAAGTAAAGGCAGATTCTGACTTAGTGAAATTTTCACCAAGTGTTCGAACAAAGTGACTTTTCTTGATTTTGATCACTCCATAACTCAAAATCCATGAGGAATTTGGACATAGGTCAGTATGAAGCTTTTGTAGAGGGCAATGTGATCTACAAATCAAGCCTTGAATGGGGAACAATGGCCTTGTGGTTTAGGAGTTATGGTCCTCCAAAGTTGGCACATTAGTGTCACTTTTTCCATAACTTAGAAATTTTTCTAAGTTTTTATGGTTACCCCCTTTTACAAGTTATCCCACTTTCTTTGATTTTTCTTGATGAATGATGATTCAAATCATACATTAACATCATTTTAGGGTTAAAAATCCATTTTGGTGAAAAATCTCAAAAAGTCAAAGTTGACTTTTGTGCACGGTTGACTTTTTATCAGATGAATTCCAAACTGTGCAATTCTTCAGGAAATCATGTCCTTGACCTAAATCAAACTTGATGGACATGTTCCATGGGTATCATAGGTTATATTGAATCATGTCTTATGGTTTGGGAGCATGTCCTGGTCAAAAGTCAAAGTTACAGTTGACTTTCCTCGCGAAACCCTAATTGTGGTGTAGATGAAATTGAGACTTGTTGCTCAAGCTTCTTGGATTAATCCATTGTTGCAAATGGATCAATATAGTATATTAAAGACCCTCAAATCCTCTCTTGAGGTCTTGGCTCATGATTTGTCCCAAAAGTCAACTTAGGGGTGAATTAGGTCAAGAAACCCTAATTCCTGATTTTTGATGTATGCATCCCCTGAGATCAAATTGACTTGATGATTGGGTCCATGAGGTTCCATGGAGTATATTAGGTTATGTTTTGGATCATTGGCTTGTGCCCAGATGCAAAATTTCCATCTGAAGGCCCTGGTCGACCAAAACCCTTATTTGGTGACACTGTCGATCTTGAGACTTGATCCACCTAGAAGGGAGCAACCTTGTGCTTAATCCTTGAAGTGGGAGTCCTTTTGATCCACTGTGGATATTCTAGAGGCTAGACAAGTTAAAGATCAAGTTATTCCTTGATTGATCCTTTATCTATGGCTCTACGAGGGCTTAAAACCCTAGTTTTGATTGTAGTGAATGCTCAACAACCCTTGAGGCATTTGATGAGGCATGATGGTTCATCCATATTGTGATGATGATTTGCACAATGATGGGAAATCTTAGTGGTCAAAATTTGGGGTATGACACTATGCATATCCTTCCCTATAGGGGTGCAGATTATCCATTAAATCTTCTATGGATGTTCCTTCCTTAACTAATTCCTTACTAATTCATGAAAGTTTGAAGAGGCAAGATCAACTGATGGAGATGATGAGACACCCGTCTATAGCAAGGGTGGAATAATCTAGATGCTTCTCAGTGCAGATTCAGAAGTCAATCAAGGCAACAACAGGTTCTGGAAAGAAATAGACTCAAAGGTCTCTAAGAAGTTGTGGAAGATTGTCTCTTCCTTAGGTATTTCTGGTGAGGGAGGAAAAGAAGTTTATGAGACCCAGGTTAATCTGATGGAGGAGAGGGATAAAATAGGAAAGAGTAAGAGGGAGAATGAAAAATTGGTTACTTGATGAATGTTTTATCTTTGAACATTAGAGGGGGAGGATTTGCGACTAAAATGAGAAGGGTGGCGCATATCATTCAAACTGGTAAAGTTGATATTTTTTTTTTACAGGAAACTAAGTTGAGTTATTTAGACGATGTTATGGTTTTTTTGTTGTGGGGAAATTCTGAGGTGGAGTGGACAGAGTACGGATCTATAGGTGTGGCGGGTGGCATGGTGATTGTTAAGAGTCCCACATCGGACAATATATGGCATGAACATGTGTTTATAAGTGGGGGTAATCCTCACTCTACCAACCGATTTTGTAGGGTTGAGTTAGGCTCAACCATATTTCTTAACATAGTATCAAGAGCCCCGTTTAGGATCCGGTGGGCCATCTGCTATCAGGTTTTCGCTATCGGGCCAACCACCATTTATTTCCATTTTCCAGAGGTCCAGTCCTGGGCATGAGGGGGTGTGTTAAGAGTCCCACATTGAACAATATATTGCATGAACATGTGTTTATAAGTGAGGGTAATCCTCACTCTACCAACCGGTTTTGTAGGGTTGAGTTAGGCCCAACCACATTTCTTAACAGTGATAATGTGGAAGAAGAACCTTTTAAAGCTTTCTTTTAGCTTTAAGGGTTTAGGTTTTGTTGGGGTGAATGCAGAGTGGAAGGGGCATGACCTTTTTTTGGTCAATGTGTATTCTCTGCGAAGCTTTGAGATAAAGAAGGTGTTGTGGTGGGAGTTAGCAGAGTCAAAAAAGGAGGTAAGATAGAGGTGAATGAATTATAGGAGGAGATAGAGGTGAATGGATTATTAGGAGCAGGAGAGTTAGAACATAGATGTTTTTGGCTGGGTCAATTTGAAGGTCGAAGAGGCTGTTAAATCTTTAAACAAGCTTGACTTGGAGGCTATAGAACCGGCGGTTTCAAAGTCTGAATTATTGGCTAATAAGAGGGGTAAAACGTCTCATGAGTTCTGGGATAGTTTATGTTTAAAGGAGAGCTTACTTAGGCAAATGTCAAGAGCTTTATGGTTAAAAGATGGAGATGGGTATTCTCGCTACTTTCATAAGGTTATGAAAGCTAGACTCAGAATGAATTATATTTCGTTTGTCAACTCTGCAGAAGGTAGGAAGGTGTCATACCCCAAATTTTGACCACTAAGATTCCCCATCATTGTGCAAATCATCATCACAATATGGATGAACCATCATACCTCATTAGTCTCCCAAAAGATGGGTGAGCATCCACTACAATCAAACTTAGGGTTTCAAGCCCTCTCAGAGCTCTTAGACAAAGGATCAATCAAGGAATGACATGATCTTCAACTTGTCTAACCTCTCAAACATCCACAAGGGATCAATAAGACTCCCACATCAAGAATCAAGCACCAGGCTGCAACATTCCAAGTGGATCATGCCTCAAGATCGCCAGTGTCACCAAATTAGGGTTTTGGCCGACCAGGGCCTCCAGATGGAAATTTTCCTCTGGGCATGAGCCAATGCTTCAAAGAATAACTCAAAATACTCTAGGGACCTCATAAACCCAATCATCCAGTTAATTTAGCCTCAGGGGATGCATTTACTAAAAATCAGGAATTAGGGTTTCTTGACCTAATTCACCCTTATGTTGACCTTTGGGACAAAACATGAGCCAAGACCTCAAGACATGATTTGAGGGTCCCTAATAAACTACATTGATCCATTTGTAACCATGGGTTGACCTAAGAAGCTTGATCAACAAGTTTCAATTTCATCAGAACCACAATTAGGGTTCCGCGGAAAAAATCAATTGTACCTTTGACTTTTGACTCAGGCATGCTCCCAAACCTTGGGACATGATTCAATACACCCTATAACACCCATGGAACATGTCCATCAAGTTTGATTTAGGTCAAGGACTTGATTTCATAGAGGATCGCACAGTTTGGAATTCATCTGACAAAAAGTTAACTATGCACAAAAGTCAAACTTTGACTTTCTGAGATTTTTCACAAATATGGTTCTTTGACCCCAAAATGATGTTAATGTGTGATTTGGATCATCATTCATCAAGAAAAATCAAGAAAAGTGGGATAACTTGTAAAAGGGGTAACCATAAAAAACTTAGAAAATTTCTAAGTTATGGAACAAAGTGGCTAGGGTACCAACTTTGGAGGATCATATCTCCTAAACCACAAGGCCATTTTCCCCATTCAAAGCTGGATTTGTAGCTTTAATGGCCCTCTACAAAAGCTTCAACTACACCTCATTCCAATTCATCATGGATTTTGAGTTATGGAATGATCAAAATGGCTGAAAACATGAAATGTCACTTTTTCCAACACTTAGTGAAATTTTCACTAAGTCAGAATCTGTCTTGCTTTTTTTCAAAAAGTAGGGGGATTTTCACTTGGATCCAAAAAGTATCAAGACCAACTATGATCACCCATATGTTGTATCATATGAGGGCTTTCCAAAATGGCCAAGAACTCCATGAAACTCCACTTAAGCCATGAGATATGACCATGCAAATATGCCTTGCTGCAAACTGTCATGGCAAGGCAGATTTGTGCATTTTGCTCGATTTGCTCAAATTTTGCAAAGGGCAAGCAAATCTATCCATCTGAACACCTCAAGGGGGGACCAAGGAGGGACAAACACTGATTCATCAGCCTCTCAAGTCTTTGGAACCAAAAGTAGCGTGCCAAACCTAGAAATGCCTAAAAGAGGGACAAGACTCAAATTTTGGTTTGGAGAATTTAATTGATGAACCAAGGTGACATGGACTGAGCCTTTTCCAACTGAATTCAGTCAAGGATGATCCAAGAACCAGGGAACTAGCAGCCTGTGCCCTAACCTCTAGTCAATGGCTAGAGGAGACTTGGATTCCTATTGATCAACATTGGCCAAACCTCTGCAGCAGTTTCCATTCACTATTGCAGCCAAAACAAACTTGCTTTACTATAAATAGAGCTCATTTGTGCTCAGTTTGAGTACACCAAAGCACTACAACACTTTCTTTCCTCAAAATCTCTTTCTCTTGGCAAAAATGCCTTCTTTAGCAAGGTAACTCTGAGTTTTTGAGTTAGGGAGCAATTCCATCACAGCTCATGATCCAAACACATCCAATATGTCATATCTAAGCTGTCCAAACTCTCACAAGTGACCTGTAACACCAAAATCACAAAGTCCCCTCTCAAAACCTCAAAAATAGGACTTTTGTGCATTTTTCAAGCCATGTCTTGATTCAGTCACTTTCCAAACCAGATAAAACCTCAAACACACTCCAAATATCATCCTTGAACTGTCCCAAATGGTTCCCCACATCTGGAACACCATTTGAGAGAGTTGCTATTTTGGCCATATTTTGCCCCTTTTGCAAGAAAGAGCTCAAACTTGTTCCTGAGGTTTCCAGCTGATTCCAACCATCCTAAAAGCTTCTAAGAGATCATTTGAGGGTGTCCAAAGCATCAAATCATTTCTGGAACAAAGCACTTGGCAGATTGCACAAAAGCTCCAAAAAGAAGTAAGCCTCACAACTTGAATTCTTTGAATCATGCTTTCCTTTGATGTCCACTAATCATGCACATCTTATACATGTTATATGTGTTGTGTTTGCACCAATTTATCATGTAATTCACACCTGTACCAAGAGGTAGTGTTGGTTGCGACATAGCGGCAAGCAAACAAAAAGATTTGGAAGTATTTTTCCGGGAATTATCGTGTCCACAGAGATCGGTGCTACTGAACTGCCGTTCGACAATTTAATTGTTAATGAGTTTGGGTTTAAATGGGTTTAAAAGTAAATAACAAAAAAGTAAATAAAAACATAAAAACAATTCATTCTTCAACAAGACGAACTTATCAAGTATACATATATTCCACTCGTCACAGACTTAAACTTATCGACCAGTTACACTCAACTTACAATACTCCTCAATATCACCCGGTATCGCTCACAATAGTGTTCATCTCTGACACACCGAGCTGAGAAACAATCGTATCACTCTCTTCGTCACTCTCGCGCACAAAGCCTCGAAATACGGAAGGCATTTAAGTTCCGACACCCATACGGATTGTTAGCCCTAAATCTATCTCTAGCATCCAGAAACTAACAGATAATTATCCTTAATCGAAGTTTGTGAAGTTTATCTCTAACACGACCCAAACCCCGCGCATTTAAGCAAAAATCAAGAACAATCACCAATAGAGATTTGTAAAGCAAATTAAATATAACGCCATGGGCGACAAATATACATGAGATCAAAGTACAAACATATATAAACCCAACAAGATAGAGTTTACAAAAAGAGGAAAAAGATATAAACCAACACTTCTCGAGTTGTCAAGCCGATCGATGAGAATCCACCTCCGATTCGACAAGATGCAAGCTCCATTTGTTGTTTTCAAGCTAATCCTATGAAGAAATGAAGTTTGATGGAGTTGGGAGCAAAAAATACCCAAAACCATCCCAAAATATGTGTTTTTTCACTACATTTATTGCTGTCAAAGTCGCAGAGCGCGCTCAGCGCACTCCGGGCGCTCAGCGGGCGTTTTTTGAAGTTAAACCGCCTTACGAGCGCGCTCAGCGCGCTCCCAGCGCGCTCAGTGCGCAACTTGCTGGAATTTTCTTCTTCCTGGGGATTGGAGCGTGCTCAGCGCGCTCAAAGCATGCTCGAAAATTCAAACTTGTTTTCTTCATAACTTTTGAACCGTAACTCCGTTTTTCACCCGGTTCGAAGCGTTGGAAAGCTTATTTAATGCTCTATACAACAATGGCAAAATACCACTACTTGAATACCTACAAAAATGAGATAAAATCAATTAAACTTAATGATATATACACGAAACGTAATATATACACTAAAATGTAACTATACGCATTTATAAACAAAACAGGGTTTATTCGTATGATATTTAACAAAAAGCAACGATAAGTGCAACAAAACATATATACACAAATAGCTACAATTTGCACTTATCAACTCTCCCCAACTTACATAATTGTTTGTCCTCAAACAAAGCCAACAAACTAAAGGAACAAAAGTGAAATCCAAGAAATCACACAACAACAAGTTTTTACAAACAAAAACAAATGCAATGGTACAATCGAAAATGGTACACACAAAGTAAATACTTACCACTAAACTACGACGATAACATAGTCACGAAACAAATGCTAAATACAAAAATCATGCCAAACATTCTAAAACAACACAAGTTCAAATGTGAATCACACCTAGCAAAAACAATCATCGGTAGATGAAAAACATAAAATAAGGTACTTTCACTCACACAACAATCTTGCTAACAAAAGACTAAATTATGCATCCATCCAAAAATTCACATTGAACATACAAAGGCAAGAATCACAAGGACTTTTCAAGGTTGTAATGTGGTCGGGTAAACAAACAAGGGGTAATTCCTAAAGCTAATTGAAACAAAAACTTGCCTAAACCTAAAGGAGTGATCAACTCACAAAGATCCAAACACAAAATTTTAACCAAGTTCTTCCACAAACCCAAGTGTTACACAACAACACTACTTATTTAGCACAAATATTGAAACTATTTTAGTTTCCTTTTTCAAGGATTTTCTTTTTTTCTCTTTTTTTTTTTCTTTCCTTTTCTTTGTCACTTTTTTTTTCTTTTTTTTTTCTTTTTCAATCCTCATAGAATCCAACCAATGAGTACACAATCATTCTCTCCCCAACTTGAATTCAACCACATCATCGTGTGAATACTCCCTACGTTCTAAGGCAAGGAAAAAATCCATACAACAACACAAAATTGAGGTCCAAGAAAAAACAAAATCCATTCAAAAATAAGTGAACTAAATACTCATAGACAAGCATTAAGTTCAAATAAAAAAATGGATCAAAAAGCTCAAAGGGGTTACAAATTCTCACACACTCACAAGGTGAATTGACTATTTGGCTAAGGTGGTTGTGCTCAAAATGAAAAAAAATGCCTTGATCCTTTTCATGCATTCATATAAGCAATACAAACAAAAGATTCAACATAATAAAATCCAGTAAAACAAAATTGCCGGAACTCCGAGCATATATGAACAATGGAAGGCTTCCTCACAAAAAGGTTGGGAACTAAAGTGATTCACACAAGAACAAGTATACAAAAGAATAAATGGCATGAAAGTTGTAAAAAGCCTAAGTATCATGAATATGCTAAAGTCAAGAAAGCGATAAACACATACCTTGAACGTGTACAAAACTTTAAACACTGTCATTACCACGCATTCGCAAGTTGAAATGATAAAAAATGGACAAACATTGAATGCGACTTCAAGCAATCGGGCAAAAATTTGAGTCCAAACAACAACAAAAGAATTAGAAAAATTACTAATAATTACTAATATATAAGGCCTTGGTGGAAGTGGAAAAAATGGGGAGCCAAGTGAACAATTAAAAGAAATCACTGGCTCAGCACAGCAGAGCGCGCTTAGCGCGCAGGCCCGCGCTCAGCGCGCTACACTAGAACCAGAAAAATCAGTACAGCAACAAGGTTCTGGTGTAGGCCTCCACTTAACACCTACACAATCTCATATACAATGAAAATGTAATAACGGAACAAAAAATTATAAAACACGCTTGTTTTACGTCGTAAGCTTGACGCCTATTATTTATACACACTTCTCCAAGTTGCCTCTTTACACGGTTAGCGCTTACCGATGACGAAACCTAACTAAACACTTAGCAAACGTGAAGAGAAACAAATATATACACTATATTTACAATTATGAAAAACATGTAAAATTCACAAATATGGTAAACATATACAAGTATCAATATAAACAAGTGAAAATAGACAATATATACGATATCTACAAAACTCAAAAGCAAAGAAACTATCGCAATGTGATTCAATAAAAACATCGATCCCCGGCAACGGCGCCATTTTGTTGGTTGCGACATAACGGCAAGCAAACAAAAAGATTTGGAAGTATTTTTCCGGGAATTATCGTGTCCACAGAGATCGGTGCTACTGAACTGCCGTTCGACAATTTAATTGTTAATGAGTTTGGGTTTAAATGGGTTTAAAAGTAAATAACAGAAAAGTAAATAAAAACATAAAAACAATTCATTCTTCAACAAGACGAACTTATCAAGCATACATATATTCCACTCGTCACAGACTTAAACTTATCGACCAGTTACACTCAACTTACAATACTCCTCAATATCACCCGGTATCGCTCACAATAGTGTTCATCTCTGACACACCGAGCTGAGAAACAACCGTATCACTCTCTTCGTCACTCTCGCGCACGAAGCCTTGAAATACGGAAGGCATTTAAGTTCCGACACCCATACGGATGGTTAGCCCTAAATCTATCTCTAGCATCCAGAAACTAACAGATAATTATCCTTAATCAAAGTTTGTGAAGTTTATCTCTAACACGACCCAAACCCCGCGCATTTAAGCAAAAATCAAGAACAATCACCAATAGAGAATTGTAAAGCAAATTAAATATAACGCCATGGACGACAAATATACATGAGATCAAAGTACAAACATATACAAACCCAACAAGATAGAGTTTACAAAAAGAGGAAAAAGAGATAAACCAACACTTCTCGAGTTGTCAAGCCGATCGATGAGAATCCACCTCCGATTCGACAAGATGCAAGCTCCATTTGTTGTTTTCAAGCTAATCCTATGAAGAAATGAAGTTTGATGGAGTTGGGAGCAAAAAATACCCAAAACCATCCCAAAAAATGTGTTTTTTCACTATATTTATTGCTGTTAAAGTCGCAGAGCGCGCTCAGCGCGCTCCGGGCGCTCAGTGCGCGTTTTTTGAAGTTAAACCGCCTTACGAGCGCGCTCAGCGCGCAACTTACTGGAATTTGCTTCTTCCTGGGGCTTGGAGCGCGCTCAAAGCATGCTCGAAAATTCAAACTTGTTTTCTTCATAACTTTTGAACCGTAATTCCGTTTTTCGCCCGGTTCGAAGCGTTGGAAAGCTTATTCAATGCTCTATACAACAATGGCAAAATACCACTGCTTGAATACCTACAAAAATGAGATAAAATCAATTAAACTTAATGATATATACACGAAACGCAATATATACACTAAAATGTAACTATACGCATTTATAAACAAAACATGGTTTATTCGTATGATATTTAACAAAAAGCAACGATAAGTGCAACAAAACATATATACACAAATAGCTACAATTTGCACTTATCAGGTAGCACAGAAAATTTAAATCATGACCTATTTCAAAACCACTATCGGGTTTTTCAATAGGGGCATGATCTGAAAAAACACCACCACCATTGGATTCCTTGTGAAATTCTAGGCAGGATAGACCTAAATTTTGTCCCAATCCATGGAGAAATGAGAAAGTTATGGCCTTCACGTTTCTGACCAAAAACCTTGCCTTGCCTTGCCTTGGCCAGGCCAAATACAAGGCAAGCCTTGTATATATGTGGTTGTGTTTCAATACACGGATGTATCACCACCCCAGTGGTAAGGCGTGTGTGCTGTACACAAGAGGTTTGTGGTTCGAATCTCCCTCGCCCCAGACCCTCTTTTTGCTATTTTTTTTTCACTTTTTACTATTTTTCATATTATTTTTAATGATTTGAAAAATTAATAACTCCCTCAATTTTAATTATTTTTTATTGGTTCTCTTTACAAAAAATACAAAAATATTGAAATATTTTATTCCACAAAAAAATCAAATTTATATTATTTATTTAATATAGTTGGTATTTTTTGTGAATAAATTCATTTTAATTGTTTTTTTTTACATTTTAAAATTGAATTCTCATGTTGAAAATCAAAACTAAATGAATTTTAATCCATCTTGTGATTAAAACCTCATTTTCCAAATCTCAACCAAAAATCACAAGTTGTTTATTCAAACTTATTTGGTATTTTATCATTTTTTATTGGTTTTCCTTGAGAATTTACTTTTAAAATGATGAAATTAGGGTTTCCTTGATTTTTACCCAAGCAAAACTTTTTTAAATAACCTTTGGGCCTCTAATAGAGTGTAAGACTCAACCCTTTTTTGAAAACCAAAATGATTTGGGCCTCAGTGTATTGTATAAGTCCCGATACCATCAAAAAGTTCGGCGCGATCGTCGCCTTTTTAACAAAAACCTTTGGGCCTCTCCTTGAGCTGTAAGCCCCATCTCTTGTACAAAAATAACCTCTTTGGGCATCTAATAGAGTGTAAGACCCAACCTATTTTTGAAACCAAAATTATTTGGGCCTCAGTCATTGTATAAGACCCACGGTGCTTTCAAAAATCTCGGCGCAATCGCCAGTTCAAAAACAAATCATCTGGGCCTACCCTCGTGTTATAAGCCCCATCTCTTTTCCTTAAACTCTTTGGGCCTCTTGAGAGAGTGTAAGACACATCCCTTTGTACATAAAACCTTTTGGGCCGCACATATTGTATAAGTTCCACTGTACGAATTCAAACAACAGTGCAATCACTGATAAAACCTTGGGCCTCTCCTCGAGCTGTAAGCCCCACAATCTTTTCAAAAATACTTTCTCCTTTGATTTTGAAATATGTTGTTATCAAAACTTTCTTTGTTGAACAACTAACCAAACAACATGGAAGCTTTACAACGGGTAAGTGTTTATCCGTTTTCATTTACCGCTTTCATATGTATATAATTGTATTGTGGGGCTGTTTCACTGTAAGTCTTCTTTCACAAACTTTTATATACTTGTCAAATATCCACTGTGTAATACTAGTATAGCTATTTAGAGTGTTCCCTGACAACTACGTCTAGCATTAGGTAAAGCCCTGTTGGTCACTCTTAAATACAAACAAAACTAGATCCCCATAGGATTTCCAGATACAGTCTTCCCTCTTCTTGGGGTTAAACAATATGGAGACGTGAAAGGCGGCATTCTCGGTGAACCCTTTCTCAGACTGTCACCCTTAGACATTGTCAAAGAAACTCTAACTCCCCAGAGATGATATTTTCTCCGTGAATGGCATCTCTTGAGTTTCTTCCAAATTCTCGAACTTTCCTGGCTTGATCTATTCTCGGTGAATAGCATGTCTTGAACTTATTGGGGTTTAGGGACCCACATGGTTCCTAAAAGCATCCCCGCCTCCTCTTGGACGTTGTACAAGGACCCTTCGGCTTCTTAGAAGTTCTCATGCCTTCTCTTGGGATTAATACAAGGACCCTGACGACCTCTTAAAGGTATAAGACAGAACTTAGTCATCCTTTGCTAGAGCAGTCTTTCCAGTGTCAAACCTCTGGCCACTTTAGGGTTGATACTCATCCCTTAATGCCCGTGCCTCCTCTTGGGCATTGTACAAAAGATAAAACTCTAGACTTGGACAGTCTAAACCCCCTTGAGTCTCAAAGACATTCTCAAGTTCCTTTCAAATATAGGAAAAAACACTGAAACCCGGTCTCTCTCATGAGAGTTCCCCCCACCCTTTTGCCTGCCTATGGATCTAATCCTCAGCAGTAACACAACCTCCTCTTGGGCTTTGTACAATGACTCTCCCCATCAGAGCTAACCTTTTCAGACTCTCTTGTTGAGTCACCTACTTTTAGCCTCCATCTCGGGCTTCGTACGAGATAGAAAATCACTCTCTTATTGAGTATAAAAGACTCTCTTGTTGAGTTAACCAACTTTTAGCCTTCGTCTTGGGCTTTGTGCAAGACACAGAAAAACACTCTCTTGTTGAGTATAAAAGACTCTCTTGTTGAGTCAATCACTTTTAGCCTCCGTCTTGGGCTTCATACAAGACACATATAAAACACTCTCTTGTTGAGTATAAAAGACTCTCTTGTTGGGTCAATTAACTTTCAGACTCTCTTGTTGAGTCAATTTCCTTTTAGCCTCTATCTCGGGTTTCGTACGAGACAACAAAACACTCTCTTGTTGAGTATAAAAGACTCTCTTGTTGGGTCAATTAACTTTCAGACTCTCTTGTTGAGTCAATTTCCTTTTAGCCTCTATCTCAGGCTTCGTACGAGACAACAAAACACTCTCTTGTTGAGTATAAAAGACTCTCTTGTTGGGTCAATAAACTCTCAGACTCTCTCGTTGAGTCCATCTTCCCTTTTCGCCTCCGTATCGAGCTTCATACGAGACACCAAATTACCCTCTTGTTGAGTATGACAGACTCTCTTGTTGAGTAAAACCCTTTTAGCCTCAATCTTGGGCTTTGTACAAGACAGAAAGAACATTTTCCCCGGAAAAGTCAACTTCTAGGCTCCTCTTAGGTTTTGTATAAAGAAAACCCCGGTTGAGTCAATCAACCTTTTAGCATCAAAGTTGTGCCTTGCTCACAGCATACAAACATCAACAACTCCTCTTTAGGGATGACAAATTCTCTCTCAGCATAAACCCTTCAGCTTCACATCTTGGGCTTTGAACAAGATACAAATAGACCCTTCAGCTTCACATCTTGGGCTTTGAACAAGATACAAATCACCCCTTTAGCTTCAATCTTGGGCTTTGAACAAGACATCAAAACACCTTTTTCCTCCCTTAGAATAGGAGGAACTACGATCGCTCTAATTTTCCTGTTTCGGGAATACGTAGGCATAAGATTGCAAAAATCTTAGCAAGCATACTAATCCAAAATCCAAAATCCCGTACCTTCATACATCAATCGAAAAACATCCGACCTAATATCCTACCAATAGCCTAGACACTGTTCTTAAGCAAATAACCCTAAAGAAGAACCCCCTCTTGATAGCATATGTAAACCAACAGTTTTGACTGTTTAATCTCAGTTTGCAAGCATGGTTAATTGGAGACATCTATTTCCCTTCCTTAATCAGCTCAACAGGATAAAAAATGAATTGAACTGTAGTACCAAAGCGATAGTGATTCGAAACCACAAAAACTGCGCTACAGAAGGAGGAGGTGGAAGATGTCAAATATGAGGTCCACATGTTTTTCCTAGAAAACATCAAAGAGATTGATCGTTTTAGGCGTGTCCTTAACAGAGTGGTTTTAAGGAGTCTTTCTTTTGTCGATAGTAATAGTCTAGAGGTAACGTTTTCGGAAGCCTAAATTAAAGAGGCGGTTTGGAGCTGCGATGGTGCAAAGAGCCCAAGTTCCAATGGTTATTCTTTCTGTTTCATTCAAAATTGTTGGGAATTGATAAAAGAGGATGTGGTCAGGTTCATGCAGGACTTTTATGTCAATCCTTCTTTATCCAAGGCTGCTACGGCATTATTCTTGATGCTTATTCCTAAGATCTCTAACCCTCAACTTGGTGAACCATAGACCTATATGTTTGGTAAGCTTTTTTCAAAAAAAAATTGTCTAAGGTGTTGGCTAATCGTTTGAAGAAAGTCATTGGACGTATTGTTTCTAAGGAGCAGTCCGCTTTTGTAGCAGGTAGAAGTATGTTTGACGGTGTTGTAGTTATTAACGAGATATTGGACTTCGTGAAGTGTTATAAGAAAGAGTGTTTCGTTTTGAAGGCAGATTTTGAGAGGGCATATGATTGTGTTAGTTGGGTTTTCCCCAGATTCTTGATGAATAAGTTAAAGTTTGGTCCGCGTTGGTTGAAGTAGATGAAGGCGTTAGTGTTCAACGGAACCATGTCGGTTCTTGTAAACGGAAGTGCTACCAAGGATTTCCGTGTAAGCAAAGGGCTAAGACAAGGAGATCATTTGTCTCCCTTTTTGTTCATTTTGGTGATGGAAGGATTGAGTGGTTTAATCAAGAAGGCAGATGAATTGTCATTGTTCAAAGGTTTTGAGGTAACAGCAGGGGTCTCGCATAGTGTTGTCTAATTTGCCGATGACATTGTGTTTTTTGGAGAAGGAAGTTGGAACAACCTTTGGAGCATGAAGGCGGTTCTTAGAGGCTTTGAATTGGTATTCGGTCTTAAAGTAAATTTTTTCAAGCGTAAAATTTGTGGTGTCAATCTAGAAAAAGCTTTCATTGAGGCATTGCGGTGTTCTTACACTGTGAGGTGAGCTCGCTTCCTTTCAAATTCTTAGGCATTATGGTAGGGGATAGTACACGGAAGATTAGGATGTGGAATCAGTTGATTGATGTTTTTAGGAACAGGTTGTCGGTTTGGAAAGGTAAAAATCTGTCTATAGGTGGAGAGTTATGTTGATTAACTCGGTGCTGAACGTCATTCCCTTATTCTCCCTCTCTTTTTATAAGGCTCTGGCATATGTTATTAAGGAGATTTCTAAAATCCAATCTAATTTTCTATGGGATGGTTTTTCGGATAAAAAGAATATTCATTGGATTAGTTGGAAGCAGGTTCGTTTACCGTAAAATCTTGGTGGCCTTGGGATTAAGGATATAGATACTTTCAATAAGACTCTTTGCTAAAATGAAAGTGGAGAATTATTTCTAAAGCTGAGGCTCTTTGGAGAGATATTCTCGAGTTTAAATATGCGTATCAGTCCCCGAATCTTGGGATTGTTGTTCTTTGCAGCGATGGAAACATAGGCAGAAAATACAATTTTATATGGTGGCGCGATTTGATGCGGATTGGTTTTGATAAATTGAACTCGATAGACCTGTTTTCTAGCTCTATTACTTGTTCTATGGTCATGGCAGGGCCGTGCCTTTTTGGTATTGTCGCTGGCTTGGCAATCGTTCTCTAAAGGATGCTTTTCCGTCACTTTTCCGTTCCTTTTTGTCAAGTCTGACAGCGTAGCGGAAAAATGTTTCAGGTGCGAGAAGGGCTGAGTTTGAAAGTGCAATATGACTTTTATTCTGCTGTGTACAGTGGTGCGCAGGGAGTTGGAGATGTTGACTCTAATGGTTAATGAAGTTGAGCAAGATGTTTTTAAGGAGGATAGGTTGACGTGGTCAAAAGGAGAAGATGAGATTTTCATAGTCTGTTCTTGTTTCAAATCTCTGTTGCAGGTTGGGATAGTAATTGATTTGGATACTGCTACGGCTGCGGGTTTGAAGAGTATATGGAATTCCAAGCTACCTTCTAAAGTTCAGGTGTTCTTTGTGGAGACACTATTGAGATAGATTAGCAACTAGAGAACAATTAGATAAGAAAGATATCAAGTGTGGGAGACCGAATTTGGATTGTGATGGATGCGGGAATTCGGTTGAAGTATCTTTCCATCTATTCTTGGAGTGTTCCTTCGTGACTATTGTTTGGAAAGGCATGGAGATTTGGACTGATATAGTAGTTGATACGACGCTAATATATGCTGCTTCTTTCGTTGATTATGGTAGCAGAATGCAAAAAGCGACCGGAAAGGAAATAGGTTATGTTATTTGGGCATTCTCTTGTTGGTGTATTTGGAGGAGTAGAAACAATCTTATTTTTAGAGATGAACCTCTTATTGTTTTAGATGTGGTCAATAATATTAAGTTTTTATCCAGAAGGTGGTTGTGCTATGTAACTTTTTTATTTCAATCCTATTCTTAATAAAAGTGGTTCGTGTCTCCGCTCAATTGAATCAATCAGAAATAATTTTTCTTTTATTTTTTTTAAGAGTTGGAGTACCCTTGTACTCTTAATTCCATTGCTTTAAAAAAAAACTATAAACTATCCCACCAACTATTCTTTTTGCCAAACAGCCAAAATCTCCCAAACTTTGTCTTATACATTTCTGTGTTTACTGTTATATATATTGTAGTGCACACACAACACCAAATTTCCTTTTGAGGTTCTTTGAAATTGAAGTGTATGGTTTAGTATAGTCGCGTTCATCCATCGTTTCAAATTTGATTGAACCCCTGACTATACAAACACTTTCAGTGCACTTGATTCAACAACTGGTTTTGCAATATTGTCCTCTCATTTTTGTCTATTAAATTTTGTTCATATATATATATATATATATATATATATATATATATATATATTGCATTTAACCTTGAAATGACATTCAGGCATGGCATGCATGCAGTACAAATGTATCGTTATAGGCAATAACTAACAAACGAACACAAAAGATACAAAATTTTGAATGAAGGATAAATTATTATTATTATCAACAAAAAAGTTTAATGATGATTACTGTTTTGTCAGGTGGAGTATATGTATATGAAAACTGAGAGTGAAATTCTGGACAACAAAAATGCCGTCCTTTAAAATTTTGTTAGGCACCCGTAGTTGTCGTGTCCTGTCCCATGTGAGTGTTGTGAGTGTCCTTGTTTCATCACGTGAATGCATGATGAGCTTTGTCCAATTCCCATTTCCATGTTTTAACTAGGACTACTATATATGATTTAGCAACTACAGGGTCCACTTCTGAGCTGTGTGATTCTTATTTTTGTTGCCTTCTTTCTATTTGCATGTCTGTTCCCAAAATTCACTTTTCATCTCAACTTCTTATTTTATATATGAGAAAAAATTGTATGAAAACGCACTTAAATTTTTATTGTTAGGAATAATTAATGAAAAGAGAGAAAAATTTTAATTTATTATAAATTTAATTTCGTTTTTAATTGAAATCATGGGGTGGTGGTTATTATGCAGGAAAGAGAAAATATTATTTTTTTATTTTTAATTAATAAAAAATATATTATTGGCTGTTTGTAAATACACGTGTTATATTTGTTCCTGTGCAAATATTTTTCATATATAGATGCTGTACATGTCATTGCCAATTTGTGATTTGACCACCAATGATCCTATGCTTCTATATGTTTTTTTACATCTTGGGTTTTGTTGTAGGGCAAAAAAATTGATTTTGATTTGAACTTGTTTAGTAAAATTTATTTTATTTAAAAGTGTATTTGAGATACTATATCTTAGGATTGAATGTATTGATTTTAAATAAATTGAACAATAAATTTAAATTTGAAAACAAAGCTCCCACAAGAAATTAGAGGAATGGCATAAGGTAGGTGCAATCTATGTTTCATGAATGGCGTAATAGAGATCACCTCATAGCATATTGTTTGTCGTGTTGACAATTGGCAGGGATGCATTGATTCATCATGCTGAAGCCGAAATTAAAAAAAAAAAAAATTATTTCATTTTAAAAAGTAAAAAATACCGAAGGATCAGTTGGGTTAATATAAGCTCAATCTTAAAGATAAATTCTCTAACTAATTGGCCCACAAGTAACTCAACAATTAAACAAACTAAAACTCTAAAAACATAAATATAATAAAAAAAATACAAAAATAAAATTATATTGTAACAACCTTCCGTAAACTCGAATGGATGTTTGATCATACCGAGTCTGTGAACAAGGTAAGAGAAAAGACAAAGTAAAGAGCTTTAGAGTGTGTTTGGATGAAGTATTTTTTGAAGAAAAATAATTTTTTGAAGGAATTTGAAACGATTTAGTCAAAATTCAGTGTTTGGATAAAAAATATGAAAAATTGTTAAAATGATATAAATTTATGGAGTATTTTATTCATGTTAAATTTAAGAAATTTAAAATGACACTAAAAAGTAAAGAATTTCAAATTACTTCTTCACTCTATATAATGCAAATGTTAAATTGTTTGTTATTAATTTTTTAAATTTTACAAAATGGTCCTCGTATTTTGTGAAAATTTCAAATACACCCCCAAATTTTCAAAAATTTGCAAATAAGTCCCTAATAATTTTCAAATTTTACAAATTAGTCCATAATAATTTTCAAAATTTGCAAACTAGTCCCTATTTTTTCATATTTTAAATTTGACCCAAAAATTTTAAAATTTATGAAAACGATCTCCAAAATTTAACAATGAATCATTTTAATACTCCATCCAAACAAAATAATTTAAAAATGAATGAATTTCAATTGAATCATTTGAATTACTTACAATTTTAAATTTCGTAAAAATTCTCAATTACCTCATCCAAACACACTCTTAGTAAATAAGTTTGCCACTTAGTTTTCAGAGTTGATGTGCATTAGATGTATAGTTTTTGTCTATAATTTGTCACGAAAAAGGTGACAATCTATTTTAATGTGCTTCATTTTTTCATTAAAAAGTGGATTTGACGCAATGTGGATAACGTTCCAATTGTTACAGAAGATAGTGGCCAATTGATGGTGGAATATGCAGAAGTCATTGAGAAGGTACAACAGTCATTGTGCTTCACAAGAAGTATTCGCCAAAACTCTATTCTCTGCTTCAGAAGAAGATCTAAACACAACACTTTATTTCTTTGATTTCTAAGTTTCTTTCAATGAAAAATGTAAAACCTGTGATGGACCTTCTGGTGGTCTCTCTCTCTCTCTCTCTCTCTCTCTCTCTCTCTCTCATCATCTTTCTTTCAGTAAAAGTTGTTTTAGTGCCTTTGTGAGTGAAACACTTTTGTGAGATTTTAGGTGTATTAGTGTTCAACTATTTTATCAAGAGTGTGATTCTCTTGAAGTCTCTCTTGGTTGGATGTGGATTTTCGTCCTACAAAACTTTTTTTTGGTTTCCAAGATTAGCCGGTCAAAATCTTATTCTTGATTCGTGATATTAGTGTGTGAAAAGCTTCATTTTTAGTTTAAGGGATATGCCATTGTAAAATCTCCCAGCATACCATAATAAGATTCGTGGGCATAATCTGTAAAAGTTCAAATTATTATTAATACTCTTAAGGAGCAATTTTTAGGGAGAGGACTGGGACAAGATTCGGCCTAACCTCTATAAATCCTACTGCCATCTTTCTAATCTTCTCTATTTTCTTATTTTTTGTTATATTCAATTACTTTAGTTTTATTTTTCGCAACTTTTCTCTGTGTCATTACTATACTAACGCAATGTGTTGCTTTTAGTAATTAATCTTAAATTAATCTCAAATTTTGAATACAATAATTTACCTCACTCTCTTGTGTTTGGAGTCACTTATTCAACAACAATGACACTAGATACCTTAATGAGTATGTCGAGCACGTGGACATAATACTAGCCTATCACTAAGTCAGAGGGGCAGTGAAATGCAAGTTTTTCCTCCTCGAATTGAAGGGAGCAGACCATGACTTAGTTCATACCATGGAAGACAAACTCATCTGCTCATACATAACATTATGTGATTAATTCACCTCCCTCTTCACATGGAAAAATGTCAACCAAAGAATGTAGTCCTGCTCAACACCATTTATACAAGAGGAAGAACTATACGCTCAAGGAGTACATTGACCTATTCACAAAGGAGGTTATAGAAGTGAGAGGAGACAACAACATATTGAAGTGTTGGATCTTTGAGAAAGATTTAGAGGTAGTTCTGCGTGTTCAAAGAGAAGTTAAGACTAGAAGAACCACTAAGTATGAGTGATTTGCTTGCTCTAGATAAAACATACATTAATTATAAATAAAATTTGTTAGTTAAAGACATGAAGTGAAATAAATCATGCAGGGAGCCTGGAGATAACAAATGAGGCAAAGATGAAGTTAAGGAGAGGAACAGGGGACACTGGTCCCGGTTCTCTTAGTACATTGTGTTGAACACGCCATGGAAGAAAATCTTAACGGAATGTACTAACATTGTGTATGTATAAGTTACTTTTAGATAGAGTGTTTTAAATTTGGACATAGTTACCAATGTACATGTAACGTCTATTTTGATAGGAAAAATAAGTAAATTAATTTTTTTAGCTATTGTCCAGATTTCGCTGAACAAAGTTTAGCCATTTGGAGAGTTATCTTAGAGAGAGTGCACTTAGTGAGGAAATGTTTTCGCCCAAAAAAATGTCTACAGAGTGCCAAACCCTGTTTTTACTTGTTCTTATTTATAATCACTTGTTTAATGTTGTCAGCTGAATGCCTGATTCATGTTACCACAAGGTTCACTTAGTGGAATGATTGTGGTGTGTCAATTTTGTTGAAAAGATATGTATCATCCCAAATATACTGATAAACATTTGTATAAATTTCTTCTTCTAATGCCAATTAAAATCATCAGGTATCTTACAAGCTACTTTATAATTAACAATTTTGGAAACCACAGTCTCTCCTTCACCATGAGTAGTTTCTCATCAAGAAACTCTTTCAAAATCTCATGCTCCTGTTTTGTCACATCTTCTTTCACCAATCTGGAAAGATGGTCAACTACCAAGTTTTCTAATCCATTTTTGTCTTTTATTTCTAAATCGAACTGTTGTAATAAGAACACACATCCGGTTAATCTTGGCATGGAATTTGAATTGGTCATCAAGTTCTTGATAACTGTATGGTTAATATACACAACAATCTTAGAACCAATCAGGTAAGATCTAAATTTTTCAAATGCATACACTATTGCAAGAATATATTTTTTAGTTGTTGCATAATTAATTTGAGCACCATTAAATATTTTCTTTCGTAATGTATAGCATGCAAATTCTTATTCTTACTTTGTCTCAGTACTTCGCTTACTTCATAATTGCTACCATCACACATTAGTTCAAAATCAAATGTTTAGTCAGGTGTTTTGATGAATCTTTTGTAAAATTCAGCATGTTCGAGAAATATTTTTTTCCTTTGACATTTATTGGTAGCAGAAGTTTCTCAATCACTTCTACCTTTTCTTTGTCAACTTCAATTCCTATGGAATACTTTTTATGCCCTAGTGTTATGCCTTCAACTACCATAAAGTGACACTTCTCCTAGTTCTTAACTAGATTTGTCTCCACACACCTCTTTAGTATACTGTTCAAGTTGACCAGACATATAAAGAGGAGTTCCCTTACTTGAACAGGTCAACACAAGAGGGGCGGCTTAGAAATTCTTTAGCTCTTGAAACGTTTTTTAATTCTTTTGTCCATTAGAATCTATCTAACTCTCTCAAGTCTGCAAAGAAATGAATACAATTATCATTGGAACATGATAAGAACCTGTATAATGGAACAATCATGCTAATTGACTATCGAACATCTTTTATGGAAGTTAGAATTCTCACATTGATGATCTCATGAAAATTATTATGGTTTGCTTCGATTCCTTTCCCCATTAGCATGAACCCTAAAAGCTTCTTGTCATGTAATGTAAAAGAGAACTTGTTAGGTTTCAAGCACATATTGTACTTTCATACAAATGTTATAGTCTCTCTTAGATCATCACCGTGCTTTCATTCATTTGGGGTCTTGACCACCATGTTATCATTATAGACTCTTAGGTTTCAACCAATCCGCAAAAAGAAAACGGTGTCCATCAACCTCTAATAATTCGGCCAAAATTTATTTAAACTGAATGACATGACCTCATAATAGAATTTGTTTTGATTGGTCATGAACACAATTTTTTGAGTTTCAATGTAGTTCATCCTTATTTTATTGTAACAAGAATAGGCTTCCATGAAATTCATAACCCGAAAAACCCAGGCCCTGTCAATAAGACTGTCAATGCTAAAAAATGAGTATGTGTCCTTGGGACATGCTTGATTAAGGTCGGTGAAATTTACTCACATACACCACTTTCCCGATGTCTTCTTCACCATTAATATGCTACCCAACCAAGTTATGTATCTAATCTCTCATATAAACCCGACCTCTTTCAACTTCTTTACTTCCTTAAAAATATATGTTCTCTTGTTTTCTTCCTCTTTAAGCTTCCTCTGAGTAACATACTTAAAGCAGAGCTTGATATCTAGATGATGGCATACTATGTAAGGGTCTATTCCAAGAATCTCGGAAATGTCCAAGAAAATAGGTCAATATTCTTTTAAAGTTATTGGATAATGTTGTTAACTTCCACCTTACTAAATGATGCGCCTATATAAGTAGTCTGATGATTTTCAGGACTTATTTATATTGCATTAAACCATTGAGTGCATCCTAGTAGATGACATCAGCCCAGCTACCAAGGTCCAACAAGACTCTCTTAAAATTCCACCTCTGCATTTGTAAGATAATCACCATGGGGTCATTTTCGTGAGGTAGGACTCCCTTTACGTCTTTGCTGGAAAAACAAACTTCTAGCGAGGTAACTACTCTTCCCATGAGTCGAACACTGGTGATAAGCATTACTTGGTGGGCATATCTATTTCTTGATGAGCTAGTCACTCTTCCTCCCGTGAAACCTCCTACAATCATATTCATAATGTGAGTCACTTGGTTGGGATCATGTGTATCTTCCCCACTCCGATTATTCTAGGTGGTGATATTCTGTAGTGGTGATTTTTTTGGAAGCCTAGGAGTTACCCTAAATGCATATCTATGGGAAATTCTCTTGGATAAACTTATTAATCCCTCACTTTAGGGGTTACAGTCATCCGTGTGATTGCCGACTCATTAAAGTTCTTTAAAACAACCTTCACACATCTTATGATGCTTTAAATTCAGGTCACCACACAAATGATCGTCACCACATGAAGAGAGATAATGAAAATTTTTCTCAAGCGGATCACATATAGAAATAAATATGGGGTAACTCCTCGAGTTCTGAAAAAAATCACCATAGACGAGAGCAAAACGTTAGATAATACCCCTAACTATAAAGAGTCGGAGCCAAGAAGATACACATGATCCCAATAAAGCGACTCACATTTGGAATACGATTGCAAGAGTTTTTGCGGGAGATAGAATAACTAGCTCGTCAAGAAAGAGATATGCCCACCAAGTTACGCATATTGCCAGCATCTTACTCATTTAAAGAGTAGTTACCTCGCCAGAAGTTAGTTTTCCAGAACATACACAAAGGGAGTCCTACCTCACAAAAATGACATCATGGTGATTTAAAACTCATTAAAGTTCTTTAAAACAACCTTCACACAACTTGTGATACTTTCACCACCTCTCTGATTTGCTCCCCGTCATATCTTTCTTGGGGGGTAAAGGGTTAAAAATGACCTTGGTGTGGTAGACGTTGATAAGTTCCAAAATTACGTAAGATACATAGAAACTTATTAACTTATTTTACAAGTAAACAACAACAAAAAAACCAATTCATCAATGAAAAGTGATCAAACACATGTTTGGATGTTTTAACTGCATGTTGAAAAAAAAAGGTAAACACGACTAAGGAAACACCAAAGCAACACCAAAGATCTTGCCAAAGCACCTTCCCACAAGCAAGGCTCGCTAATACAAGAACAAAGTGCCGCTTAGCGAGCAAAGCCGAAAATGAAGACTTCATGGCCAAGAAATTTCAAGGTACGCAACTAGACTCCTTTAAAGTAGTGCCAAAACTGGCTTAGCGAGGTAAGGCGTTCAAGACTTTAAGGCTAAGTTTCTTTAAGGTGACATAAGGGGTTGTGTGCTAGGCGAGGATGTGAATCATGCTTAGCGAGCTAAGGCGGAAAAGCCAAGTAAGAGATGAGTTAAAAATTCTTAATGGAGAAGAAAATATGCTCGCTAAGCGCACATGGGAAGTAGTCTTAGCGAGCATACTAAATCAAAACCTATAAATAGTGGTTCCATTCATTTCAGAGGGAGCTCGTCAGAGATTTGAGGTATTTCTTATAGAAATTTAGGTTAACACCACAAATCACAACAAGAGAGAAAATGAGAGGAATATTGAAGGCGGGAATGTTGCTCATAGAATCGTAACATATTTTTTAAAAATTTTACTTCTATGGCTTAATTGTGAAGCTAAAGTGAGTAAGCGCAACTAGTTTCTCTTTTGTTGGGGTTAGATGTAGTTGTCCTAGTACTCAGGTTTTGATCTCGACCATGTGTAGCGAGCGATTTTGGACGCGGTTCTTAAGCGCTGGTCGCTCTCTGCGGTTTGAGCTTGAACTACAAGTCGATTCATTTTTTATCCTATTGTGAACTGAATAAGGAAGGGAAATAGATGTCTCCAATTAACCCTGCTTTGCATACTGAGTTTAAACAGCGGTCTGTTAGGTTACGGATGCTATCAATGTGGGGGGCCTTTGTACTGGTTATTTGTATTTTCGCCAATACTGTTTTCTTTCTTTTTTACCTGGGCAGAAGGTTTCTGGCGGGGAACAAGGATTAGGATGTTAGGACTGATGCTTTTGAAATACTGCTTTTGATTGATGGAGATATGGGATTTGGGTTTTTTGTTGATTGCGCTCGCTAAGATCTTTTCTTTCGATCTTATGCCTACGTATTCCCGTTTACCGAAACAGGGAAATCAGAGCGTTCGTAGTTCCTCATATTCTATGGGAGGAAATGGGTGTTTTTGTGTCTTGTTCAAAGCCCAAGACGTGAAGCGAAAGGTGATTTATATCTTGTTCAAAGCCCAAGATGTGAAGCTGAAAGGTCTATTTGTGTCTTGTTTAAAGCCCAAGACGTGAAGCGAAAGGACCTCGACTTTAGAGAGAATTTGTCATCTCTAAAGAGGGGAGAAGGAGAATTACTTTAACTGGGATACGCGGATCCTAGCAATGCCATAATTTCCGAAGAAAGGGTTTTAACCTGAAGGAGAAGACTTTAACTCAGTGTAGAGCAATGCCATCTTTCCTTAGGAATTTCTCATGCTAAAAGAGGGACAGTGGCATGGATGTAGATGATCCAGAGGCTTGCCGCTTACAGCGATTAGACGAAGGGGAAGGAGTTGTTGATGTTTGTATGCTGTGAACGAGGCACAACTTTGATGCTAAAAGGTTAATTGGATCAACCAGTGGTTTTCTTATACAAAGCCTAAGAGGAGGCTATTTTGTGTCTCGTACAAAGCTCGAGAGAGAGGCTAAAAGGGTTATTGACTCAACGAGGGAGTCTCTTGGTATCTCGTATAAAGCCCAAGATGGAGGCTATTGTTTATTTGGCTCAATAAGAACCTTTTTGTATCTCGTATAAAGCCCGAGATGGAGGCTGTTGTTTATTTGGCTCAATAAGAACCTTTTTGTATCTCGTATAAAGTCCGAGATGGAGGCGAAAAGGGTGATTGACTCAACGAGGGAGTCTCTTATGTGTCTCGTACAAAGCCCGAGAGAGAGGCTGAACGTTGTTTGACTCCGCTGGGAGAATCATTGTACAAAGCCCAAGAGGAGGCTATGGTGACTGTTCAGTTAAGTGACAGACCCAGTTGTCGCTCCCGGGATTTTCATCCTAGTACAAACGCGAAAGTGGCACCGAAACAGAGTCGCCAGCAATGTGTATTTATCCCAAGAGAGGGAAAGGAAACACTGCATAAACCGGAGGGAGAGGAAAGAGCATGGTCTCGCGACCAAGAGAACTGGGTTCGGGAGTCGGTTACGCGAGAGGAAGGTATTAGCACCCCCTCGCGTCCATCGTACCCGATGGGATCCACGCTTGCTGCTTCAATCAAAGGGTGTAAGAAAAGAATGCTGGAAAAAGGAACTGAAAGAAAGAAAGAGAAAGAGAAAGAGAAACAAATGTAGGGAAAATAAAAGAAGTGCTCGCATGGGCCCTACCCCACTGCCTACGTATCTCATCGGGAGCATGAGAATCAGAGCGACGTAGTTCCCCTCACTAGGGATGGATTGTTTGTGTTTTTTAAGGAACGGCTGACGTTCTAGCTCAGGTGTTGCAGGCTCGCTGGTCCGAGTGCGTTACCATCTTGCGAGAGAACGAGTAGGAGCACGTTCGTACGTTGAGAGTGAATGAGGTGAGAAAAGAATTCCCGAAGGAAAGACGTTATTGTTTATTTTTTGTCTTTTAGAAGGAAGTGTTTTGGATTTGTTTGCATATGACAGTGTATCTGGATCTTAGTCATTGGAATGTGTACATTCTCACATTCCAAGATGGAATGGGTAAGAAAGCACACTAAGAGTGAAGAAGACCCCCACCCTTAGTTCCAATTGTCAAGGTTCAAACACACTAGCATACTTGTGTTTATTAAGTGTTTTTTGTTAATTAAGAAATGAAGAAGTGTTTTTTATTTGTACCTTCAACAAGTATTGCATTTAAGTCCCTCATACAAGATCAAATGTTTAACACATTGACCCAAGATGGGCTATATGCTATACATTCTAAGATTATAAGAGAAGACCCCTTATAACCTTTTCTTTATATGAAAGGCCTAAATGCAATAAATGCCTATCTTTATTAGATATTTTGAATTTTCTTTGAGATGAGAAAAGAGACTCAAGAGAGGAGAAAAAGGTAAAAATCTATGTGAACTAAGACTCAATCCTAATTGATTAGTTAAGGGAGTGATCCTAATGGTTTGTGAGGTTTCAACCTAAAGTCTAAAGAAATAATGAATTAAACAATTCACTTCTAAAGTAGAAGATGAATTGTAATTCACAAAGGGAAAGTGATGAGTTATTAAAAGAAAGCACATAAGTGCTTAACAAAGCATAAAATGGAATTGTAAAAGAGAAAGGATAGAAGTTGAATGTGGATTCCTTATCCACACTCAATTGAAACTTACCAAAGCCCCTACACGGTTAGTAAACATGTATAAGAAGTATAAGAAGTAAAAGAACATGTAATGCATCATAAAACTCAAAAGAATTAAATGAGAAATCAAATCCTAGAACCACAACCAGAATGTACATCATATGGAAAACAAATGGTTATTATCATGCAAGTCCAAGTGGATAGGCAACAAACATCATCCATGGCATTAGAACATGCCACCATAAGAAAAGGGAGAATGAAAGATGAAGGGAAAAAGAAGAAATGTGCATAAATGGAACATGTAATCCATGGATCAGAATTGAAATGAAATGAAAAATGATTCAAAAACCTCTCACAAGTATTCATGAAGCACATCAAGACATTTAAGAAGTGATAGAATAAGTAGAATTGAAATGGAAGTTCAAAAGAGAACACAAGTACAAACACAACATGTTAAAGGTGCACAAAGTTTTAAATAAAAATCAACATGCAAGGATGACATGTAATATGTACCAATGACCTATAATGTCAGGTGAATAGTTCACAAAGTATGCAAATGATCATGCAAGTATGTACAAAAGAAATCATGTAAACATGCACAAAGATCACAAGGATGTGACATATTGTAATGCTTCAAATGAAATGTCTTAAACAAAAAAAATCAAATGAATTCATGAAAATTATTCAAACATGGTATTGAGGTGCACAAAACAGAAATGAAACACTTATCAAAGTATCATGTAAAAATTCAAGGCAAAATGATGTCAAACAATGCACTTAGGTCAAGTATGCACATCATACAAAGTAGCACAAAAATGAACACCAAACATGCCATAAACTGGCCTAAAAAAATCAAATAAAAATCATTTAACATACCTCAAGATGATAATGACTCAATACAAAAATAAGAGCATCAAAACAGTTTTTAATGATTGAGAACAAAATTAAACAAAATCATGTACCACATTAAGAATGCATACAAAAGAAAATCAAAGAAAAATATATAACAGGGGCAAAAATGTCATAAAATCAAGAAATAAAATCATGAAAAATTTTCTAAATGTTTTAAGAAGACTCACGACTTTTTGTGGAATTTTATGATGATATTTGATATTTTTAAAATTCAATTATGAAACGTGTAGAAAAAATGAAAATAAAATAAAAATGCAATATGAATGGGGTGTGAACTTAGCAAAATATTAGTTCAAAATGCCTTGGGCTCTAAACAGGGAGGTGTGAATAACAAATCAGCTTAGGTCCACTAACGCGCAGTACACATTAACAACCATGGAACTTAGTCAACAATAGTCAAAGCCATACAAGCCATTGGATCAAGTCAAGTCAATACAAGAGTCAAAGTAATCACAATCAACACGCACACGCGAATGACCACACTCTCTACCGTGTACCACACCACATAGTGTTTAAGTGAGTTCAGAAAATGTGCACATGACTTGCACATGAATTTTAATGCGTTGTCAGCACTAGGACCATACGATGAGAAAAAAACAACGGACAGGATTAAAACATGGCAAAACCCTAGCAATTGAAGTCACCGGCCGGAGGTGACTTCCGGTCACCTTCTCCGGCTATACCACCACCGTCTGCAACTTTACATATCACCAAAATGCACAATCCATATACCAAATTGAAGCTGAACTTATGGAGGGCACGAATACACACTTATTTCTCACAGATCATGCATGCATAACACAAACCGAGCCAAAATAATTTGCCCTAAAAAACACACCTAAGCTCCTAAAGAGCATATCAACTAAACAGGACGCACACACAGCTTCTAATAAGCTCTAAACCATAAAAAACAAACTAAAACGATAAGAGTTTATGCAATAGAATTTGAGTAATTGGAACCTGAAGTTTGCAGAACCTTGAAGCAAAAGAAAACCAGAGATCCACTCTTGATCTTGAGTTTGATTCGTGCAAAATAAATGCAGTTGAGTCTTGAGGTATTGAGAGCAGAGAGAGAATCAAAATGTTGATGAAGCTTCACTTGCTCAAAGACCACACTCAAGATGATGATTGAAGAAGATGAATGAAGAAATTGTTGGTTTCGTGAGAGATCAGAGAGAGAGAATAGAGAGTGTTTCAGAGGGAGAATGAGAGAATGAGAGTTGAAAAATGAAATTAGAGAGTGATGTTTGGTTTTATAGTAAACTCTAACCATGGTTTAATGAGTGAGTTAACTGAGTTATGTGGAGTTAAGTGAGTCATCCCTAACTAACTGAGTCAAGTTAGTTAGGGAGAGCCATGATATGGTGTGGCTGGTTCATAATGTGTTACCATGCTCTTGCTGCTAAACTTTTATAGCAAGCTTCCAACCTTTCCCTTTTCATGTATGACTCGAGCAAGTGTGTAAAGAGTGCAGGCATGTGTTGGTCTCAATAAGGAAGCAAACATACAACTTCTGTCATGTATTTGATGTGTGCTTGAACCAAAATTATGCAGCAAGTCATCATTGTAACAGTGGGTGTTTAAGAATGGAATTCTCTATGTTCATGGCATGAAACTGTATGGTTTTGGAATCAATGAAAAGAGGGATCATAATAGAACAACTTTGGTATGAAAAATGAGTTGACATAATGCTTGGGAAAGGTTGAAAAATGACTTGAAACACAAAGGTTTGGAAACTAGTTATGGACGAGGAAATGAGGTTGGTTGGCAAGGTGTGCATGGCATGGATTTTCAGCAAGATCATCACAACTTGGACTCAACATAACTTCTTGACCTTTGATCAAATGAAAAAAACATGAACACCAATCTTAAAGATCTCACATAGAGGAACAACTTTCATGTTGAAAGATTTTTCATTTGAGGCCTCTAGCCATGAGTAATTGATCTAAACATTTGGCCCACCGTGTGTTTGGGAAAATGACTGCGCGCGTGCCCTGAAAATCTTGGTCATGACCAAGTTCTGAACCTACTTTGCTCCAACTTTGATCATCCATATCTCACTCAATTTTTATCCAATGGAGATGTTCTACACATGGATTTGAAGCTTGAAACAAGATCTTTTGTTATGGCCGAGTGGAATTTTCATTTGATGCCCCAATTTTAAATGGACTTGGCTCAAACTCTGATGCAAAATAGCCAAAACTTGCTATATTTAGTAACCCTTCTTCATCCAAAAATGGCAACTTTCCACATCTTGATTTTTTCATGATTCCTTTGCAGTTTCTTGACCAAATTTTGTACATTGGACATATGTAACATGAATTTCATGATTTTGGGCTCAAAAAGTCAAGAGTTGACTTTTTCCTCTGATTATTTGACTTGGCCCCAATTTCCCTGATTTCTGATCTTTCTTCTAATTGAAACATTTCCAAAACCAATTGAGAGGCAATTTTCCATACACATACACTTAAGAACATGTAGAATACCATGACATCAAGTTTTGTCCAAAAAATCAAAGATTCCCTGATTTAATGGGAAACCCTAGTTTTGGTGCCCACCTCCTAGGAGAAAAATGTGCAGTCTTCAATTTCAAATTCCTCAGAGTATGTTGTGTACCTTCTTAAAGGATGATGATATATGCCATTTGAGGATGATTTTGGATCAATGAGCTATCTCCTTTGAGGGTTTTCCTTCATTTTTTGAACCTCTTGCATAGCGAAAGATGTAGTGCTTCAATCTCCCATTGATTCTCTCATTCTTGAGGTTGTGGATGTTCCATTGAGATAGTATGAGACATGAAAGACTCTTGGCTTGCCTTGAGGCAACTTGATTGACCTTTTTGTGCTTTGAATGATCCCTTGATTGTCCATCTTTCCCTTGATCACATGCCCTGATGGTAAGAGGGATGCTATGCTTTATTTTTCTATGTTAAATGCAATGCAATGCTAATGAGATGGATACGATATGATAGATGATAATGCTATGCTATGATGCAAAAAGGGAGAGCAAATTTTGGGGTATTACACCAGTATACCGATTTTTAAAGAGAAAATCAGTTCTTATATGAGCAACACTGTACTCGGGGATTTGATTTGAGGATCGGGGTTGTTTCCTTTTCTTTGGGGAAACTGGAAATCCAAAGGGTGTTGAGACTGTCCGAGTCTGCGGGTTTCCTTCCTATTTAACGAAGGGGTCACTTGAGAATGTCTTTGAGACTCAAGGAGATTAGACTGTCCGTGTCTAGAGTTTTATCTTTTGTACTATGCTATGAGAAACAGTAGTAGACTCTATGAAAGGACTGTTCTATGAGGATGACTAGGTTCTGTTCCTATACCTCTAGGAGGTCGTCGGGATAATTTGTACGAAGCCCAAGAGGAGGCTGGAAACTTTTAAGAAGCCGACGGGTCCTTGTACGAAGCCCAAGAGGAGGCTATCATTCCCGGAGGAAGAGATCATTATACGAAGCCTAAGAGGAGGTTGTGAATACTTCTAAGAAGCCGTAGTGTCCTTGAATAATGCCCAAGAGGAGGCCGATGCTTTTAAGAAGCCCGTGGGTCTTATCATCTCCTTTCCATTAGGAGAGATAACTCTTTTAAAGATAAAAACCACTGGTAAACGTGCGAGGTTTACTATCCAGCGACATCTAGCTTTTAAAGAGGTTCCTTAGTTAAGGTCCAAGATTATGACCGTAGTGGGTACCCAAACCCCGAGACATTCAAGGCAAGCTATCCACGAGGAATAGATCAAGTCAGGAAAGTTCGAGAATTTGGAAGAAACTCAAAGATGCCATTCACGGAGAATACATTCATCTTAGGGAGTAGAGCTTCTTGACGATTCCTAAGGAGGACAGCCGAAGAGAAGACTGTATCTGGTGCTCCTATTGGGGATCTAGGCGTCTATTTCTACGAATAAATAAAACGGCGTCACCTAGTTCTAGACGTAGTAGTCGGGGAAACTCGAAATATCTATACTATTATTACACAGTAGATATGAGTTTATGAAAGGATATTTACAGTGAGCAGGCCCACAATACAGTTTATAATATGAAAGCAGTAAACGAAAGCGATAACCACTTACTCGGTTGGAGTGCTTCCATGCTGTTTGGTTAGTTGTTCAACAAAGAAAGATTGAAAACAACAGTATATTCAAAATCAAAGGAGAAAGTGCTTTGAAAAAGAAAGGTTTGGGGCTTACAGCTCAAGGAGAGGCCCAGGGTTTTATCAGTGAGCGCACTGTTTGACTTCGTACAGCGGGACTTATACAAGTGACTGGGGCCCAAAAATGGTTTTCTGTACAAAGGGATGGGTCTTACACTCTCTCAAGAGGCCCAAAAAGGTTTAAAGAAAAGAGTGGGGATTATAACACGAGGGTAGGCCCAAATGATTTTTCGTTTAAAAATGGCGATCGCGCCGAGGTTTTCTTTTAACGCAGAGGGACTTATACAATAAGTGAGGCCCAAAATGTTTTGGTTAAAAGGGGGATTGGGTCTTACACTCTAATAGAGGCCCAAAGTGTTTTGAATGGGTCTTATAGCTCAAGGAGAGGCCCAGATGATTTTTATTTTTAAACGGGCGATGATCGCGCCGTTTGCTTGTACAGAGGGACTTATATAATGAGTGAGGCCCAAAAAGTTTTTGTACAAGGGGGGATGGGTCTTACACTCTCTCAAGAGGCCCAAATAGTTTTGAAAATGATTTATGAGGGTTGAATTAATCCAAAACCCTAATTTGTTTTCAAAATGTATTTAATTGAATAAAAATTCAATTAAAATGATCAAAAATTGTTTAACACATGGAAAACAAATTGTGATCTTGGATTAATGCTTCAAAAATTAAGTATTGACCTACAAAATAATTAAAAAGCATTAAAAGTTGCAAAATCAATGTAGAAAAAATATTTAAAATGCCAAAAACAATCAAAATATTAATTCTTTACAAAAATATCAATTATATGAAATAAATAATATTTTTGGGATTTTTTGATAAAATAAAATATTTTAACATTTTTGTGAATTATTAAAAAAAGAATCAACTCAAAATCATTAAAACTCAGAGAGAAATTAATTTTTGAATCAATTAAACAAAATCACAAAATTCAAATATTCAAATTATTCAAAAATGGCGCCAAGAACAAGCTGAAGAACACGCGCGTGTTCTTGGTTTCTCAGATTTGCATTTTCTATCCAATCTCCATGAATACGTAATCATATCATGCAATCCACATATCATTATGCTCGTCTCAACCTCACGATCATGTCTATGTACTTTAATTTCATTTAAATTAAACATACAACAAGAAATCACGAAGAGACCTCAAGAACCCTAATTTCTGCATGAAGGCTAGGATTTTTGATACACGATTCAAACAATGCAATTAATTGAGGGAAAACATTCCATGCATGATTATGAACCTATGGCCAAATTATTGTGCGAGGAAATATGCATAGATTGAGAGATGACCAAGCATGTGCTTACCTCCAAGTCGTGACAGCAAGTTGATTTTTGATTTGGAGGTGTTACAGATGAGTGGTGATGATCTGAACAGCTTCCCTACACCCTATGGATTGTGTTTGGATGGTTGGACTTGATTGAAATTGGCTGGATCATTTTGTGGTACCTCAGCTGTACTTTGGTTAAAACCTTGAGCAACCAGCTGGTGATTTTGTGAAATTGATGTTTCAGAAGTAATCTAAGTGTTTGATCAGCTCATATGTGATGTATGTGAGGTGTGTGAGTGATTGGTTTGATTGGAATTGCTCTCAAACTTAAAACCCGATAGTGACTTGCCTTAGAAGGCAAAATTGGAGTGAAAGAAGAGATTTTAAGGAAAGCATCTATTAGATGGCTTTGGTGTACTCAAACTGACCACAATTGAGCTCTATTTATAGTAGAGCAAGTTTTTTTTGCAAGGAATAGTGCATGGCAGCTGGTAAGTAGGTTTGGCCAATGTTGTCCAATGAAAATCCAAGTCTCCTCTAGCCATTGACTAGAGGTTAGGGCACAGAGCTTTGGTTCCCTTGGTCTTGGATAAGTCTTGACTGATTTCAGATGAGAATGGCTCAGTCTATGCCACCTTGATGGTTCCATTGAATGCCTCATTCCAAATTTGAAGTCTTGTCCCTATTTTGGCCATTCTAGGTTCAACATGCTATTTCTTGTTCCATGGACTTTGGAGGCTTGGCTCAGTGATTGTCCCCTTTAGATTCAATCCTCTGAGGTGTCCAAGTGGATAGGAGCAATTGAATTTGGCTGATTTTGGCAAATCGACCAAAGTTGCAAATTCTGCCTTGCCTTGACAGATTTCAGCAAGGCAACTTGGCAATGTTGTATCTCATGGTGTAGGTTGAATTTGGCCATGTTCTTGGCCATTTTGGAAAGCTCTTACATGATACAACAACTGTTTGAACAAGTTTGGTTTTGATCTCTTTTGATTCCAACTGAAAAATCCCCCTACATTTGGCAAAAAGTGAGGCAAAATCTGACTTAGTGAAAATTTCACTAAGTGTTGGAAAAAGTGACTTTTTCACTTTTCAGCCACTTTGATCACTCCATAACTCAAAATCCTTAATGAATTGGAATGACTTGTAGTTGAAGTTTTTTTAGGTGATAATGAGGGCTACAAATCCATCTTTGGATGAGAAAAAATGGCCTTGTGGTTTAGGAGTTATGGTCCTTCAAAGTTGGTACCCTTGCCACTTTATTTTTAACTTAGAAAAATTTCTAAGTTTTATGGTTACCCCTTTTACAAGTTATCTCACTTTTCTTGATTTTTCTTGATGAATGATGATTCAAATCATACATTAACATCATTTTAGGGTTAAAAATCCATTTTGGTGAAAAATCTCAAAAAGTCAAAGTTGACTTTTGTGCACAGTTGACTTTTTATCAGATGAATTTCAAACTGTGCAATTCTTCAGGAAACCAAGTCCTTGACCTAAATCAAACTTGATGGACATGTTCCATGGGTGTCATAGGGTATATTCAATCATGTATTAGGGTTTGGGAGCATGTCCTGGTCAAAAGTCAAAGTTACAGTTGACTTTTCCCTTAAAACCCTAATTGTGGTGCAGATGGAATTGAGACTTGTTGATCAAGCTTCTTGGATCAATCCATTGTTCCAAATGGATCAATATGGTATATTAGAGACCCTCAAATCCTCTCTTGAGGTCTTGGCTCATGGTTTGTCCCAAAAGTCAACTTAGGGGTGAATTAGGTCAAGAAACCCTAATTCCTGATTTTTGATGAATGCATCCCTTGAGGCAAAATTGACTTGATGCATGGGTTCATGAGGTTCCATGAAGTATATTAGGTTATGTTTTGGATCATTGCCTTGTGCCCAGATGAAAATTTCCATCTGGAGGCCCTGGTTAACCAAAACCCTAATTTGGTGACACTGTCGATCTTGAGACTTGATCCACCTAGAAGGGAGCAGCCTTGTGCTTAATCCTTGAAGTGGGAGTCCTTTTTGATCCATTGTGGATGTTTAAGAGATTAGACAAGTTGAAAATCATGTCATTTCTTGATTGATCCTTTGTCTAAGCACTCAGAGAGGGCTTGAAACCCTAATTTTGATTGTAGTGGATGCTCACCCATCTTTGGGGAGACTGATGAAGCATGATGGTTCATCCATATTGTGATGATGATTTTCACAATGATGGGGAATCTAAGTGGTCAAAATTTGGGGTATGACAGATGCCCCTATTTAATCTTCTTGGACCCGAAGGTGTGAATGACGAAGGGATTCGGGCATTCGGGGTGCAAGAGGATTAAATATCGGAATACCCGAAATTTTGATGGTGGTCATGAATGGTAGCTTACGCATTCATCTTCTTTAGCTAAGCAATGATGCTTATAAAAGGTAAACTTCCCCTCGATCCTGGTTTCCTACCAAGGAACTGGTCTCAGTCTCTTTTGAAATAAACTTCCCCTCGATCCTGGTTTCCTACCAAGGAACTGGTCTTGGTTTCTTTTGTCAATAAACTTTATTGACAAGGGATGCTATGTGTAGCGGTTTTCCTTCAAACTTCTCGCCGAATTTTCCTGGGGAGACGCCATTTGAGTAGAAAATGTTTTGTTGTCAGACTTGCTGGGGACCCCAGTCGTCTGAGTTGTAGAGTTGTACAAACTTCTCCGTTGGAGACGCCATTTGTTTCTACTGGGGAAAGCGAGTCTCTTGAGAGACTGTTTTCATTTGGGATCTTTCATCATACTTTTCTCGGGATCTTCCCGGAGAAATGCCATATGATGGGATCCAATTTTGAGGTGCCAATGACCTTCTCATCAGTGGTTTTTCGGAGCAAAACTGGCGTGCTTCCGAATCTCTGATCACGGGGCTTTCTCTGTGGATTTTCCTTAATCCGGGAAAGCAAGGATATCATCTTCAATGGCGAAGAGTGATGTTTATTGAAAGTTTTCTCTGGCTTTTCAGAGGTTCAAGTTATCAAAGTGGTCAAGGACCAACTTCTTTCCAGAATTAAACCGGAAGCGAGGTTGTTCAGACACAGTATTTCCTGACGAGGCAAGAACTGACAACTCGATTGAGAGGACTTCTACCACTAGGGGACAAGACCGACTAGAGTGATAGTGATGCAATACGAAATGTGAATGCAAATCAAAAATGCATGATGTATGTATGTATATGCTGACAAAACAGACGCGACATACAGACTAATGGATGAACACAATTGGATACTCGGCCATCGCGGGGCGAAGAAGTACCGTTGATTCAAAATAGCAATTCCACCTTGCTTAGGAGAGATAGTCCCGTTGGGAGCTATGTTGATCGGGCTTAGGAGATGAGAACTCGGCCGAAGATGTCAGACGAAACATGGTCTCTGACATTGCTGATCCTTCATTCAGGCATACTGGCTTAGAATGAGTGCTTTGATTCTGCACTTTGAAGTCCGCTTACTTCGGGAGAAGCGATCGATGTTCTTCTGATGTTCAACAGTCAAAAGAAATTCCATCTTTAATTTAAAAGCAGAAAAAGTTTTAACAAGTAAATTTATTTTTGTTTCGTTTCAAGAATCGTTGATTAAGTTTAAACAACGTCGTTCTGTAAAGCTAAAACAAGTAAAGAATTACAAACAAAAGCACAAGGGCTCAAATTTTATTGATAAGATGGAGATCAGCCAAACGCGTGATTCCAAAGAGTATATACAAAGTTAGAAAATGGTAATTTACAGGGAAAAGGGCTACGTTGAAACATAACGACCACTATCCTTCTACCAACTTTGAGTTCGGGACATCCTGAGCTTCTGTCGAAGATGACCTTTGACTGGAGATTTCCTCCGATAGATGATGCAACTGCTGCTGAGGGACTTGCCTCTGTTGAACATAATTACTTGCCATTATCCCTAACTTTTGCCTGGATTGTACTATGAGATTTCCAATCCATCGGGATGATTTTTTTCATGTCTCTAACTTTTTCCTGGACCGCCCTTTCGGGTTTTCAATCCACCGAGACGTTTTTTTTAGTTTTAGGCGAAGTATTTCTTGACTACATCAACATTCGTGGGGTAGACAAATTCCTCTCCGTCCATGGTTGCAAGTCTCAAGGCGCCGCCTGAGAAAGCTTTTGTGACCACATAGGGGCCATCATAATTCGGGGTCCATTTGCCCCGGGAATCAGTGAGAAATGATTGTATCTTCTTGAGCACAAGGTCTCCTTTTCTGAAGATGCGAGGTCGGACCTTTTTGTCGAACGCCCTCTTCATTCTCTGTTGATACAACTGACCGTGGCATAGTGCCGTGATTCGCTTCTCTTCGATCAGGTTCAGTTCGTCGTGTCAATTTTGACACCATTCAGCCTCGGTGAGCTTAGCTTCCATCAATACCCGGATTGATGGGATCTCTACTTCTATGGGGAGAACTGCCTCCATGCCATATACTAGAGAGAAAGGGGTTGCCCCTGTTGAAGTACGAACAGATGTTCGATAACCGTGAAGAGAAAAGGGTAGCATTTCGTGCCAATCTTTATAGGTTACAACCATCTTCTGAACAATCCTCTTGATGTTCTTGTTAGCCGCTTCTACCGCTCCGTTCATCTTGGGTCGGTAGGGAGATGAGTTATGGTGTTCGATCTTGAACTCTGTACACAACTCTTTCATCATCTTATTGTTCAAGTTAGATCCATTATCAGTAATGATCTCACTTGGAACACCATAACGGCAGATGATATTGTTTTTGATAAATCGGACCACCACTTGTCGGGTTACATTGGCGTATGACGCTGCTTCGACCCACTTGGTGAAATAGTCAATGGCTACCAGGACGAACCGATGTCCGTTTGAAGCCTTGGGCTCAATCATACCAATCATGTCGATTCCCCATATGGAAAAAGGCCACGGGGAAGAAAGAACTTTGAGACGTGATGGCGGTACATGAATTTTGTCGGAGTATATCTGACACTTGTGACACCTCCTCATGTACTTGTAGCAGTCAGATTCCATGGTCAACCAATAATACCCGGCCCTGAGAATTTTTCTCGCCATTGTGTGTCCGTTGGCATGAGTGCCAAAGGATCCTTCTTGAATTTCTTTCATGAGCATGTCTGCTTCTGGTCTGTCGATGCATCGGAGCAAGACCATGTCAAAATTTCTCTTATAAAGAGTGTCACCGCTCAGGAAGAAGTTTCCAGCCAATCTTCTGAGGGTTTTCCTGTCTTTTCTGAGTGCCCCAGATGGGTACTCTTGTTTCTGAAGGAAGCATTTGATATCGTGATACCAAGGTCTGTCATCTATGACTGCTTCAATCGCGAAGATGTAAGCGGGCCGTTCAAGGCGCATGATGTCGATCTTAGGTATGTCATTCCATCGACCTACACTAATCATGGAAGAGAGAGTGGCTAATGCATCAGCCATGTGATTCTCATCACGAGGGATGTGATGAAAGTCGACTCTGTTGAAGAAGGGTAACAACCTCCTTGCATAGTCTTTGTAAGGAATCAATCCTGATTAGTATGTGTTCCAATCTCCTTTTATCTGATTGATAACCAGGGCTGAGTCGCCGTATACGTCCAAATTTTTTATCCTTAAATCAATCGCTTCTTCGAGACCCATGATACAAGCTTCGTATTCGGCCTCGTTGTTCGTACATTTGAACGTAAGCCGAGCGGTGAAACGAATGTGGGAACCCTGAGGGGTAACAATGATTGCCCCAATTCCGTTTCCATAGTGATTGACTGCTCCGTCAAAGATAAGTCCCCACTGGGAACCTGGTTTTGGCCCTTCACTGGGTAGCGGTTCATCGCAGTCTTTCATCTTTAGATACATGACATCTTCGTCTGGGAAGTCAAACCCGATTGGTTCTTGATCATCAATCGGTTGATGAGCCAAATGATCGGCTAAAATACTTCCTTTAACGGCTTTCTGAGCATGGTACTCTATGTCATATTCTGATAGTAACATCTGCCAACGGGCAATCCTTCCCGTGAGAGCAGGTTTTTCAAAAACGTACTTGATTGGATCCATTTCGGAGACCAACCAAGTAGTATGATGAATCATGTACTAGCGAAGACATTTGGCTGCCCAAGCCAAAGCGCAACAAGTTTTCTCAAGCATCGTGTACCGAGTCTCGCAGTCGGTGAATTTCTTGCTTAGATAGTAAATGGCAGACTCTCTCCTTTTGGTTTCGTCTTGTTGGCCAAGTACACATCCCATTGAGTCCTCTAGGACTGTGAGGTAAATGATCAGTGGTCTTCCTGCCACTGGAGGTGATAGAATCGAAGGATTCAACAGATATTCCTTGATACTGTCGAAGGCGGTTTGGCAATCTTCTGACCAAACGCAATCCTGGTTCTTTTTGAGTAATTTGAAAATCGGTGCGCATGTCGCGGTCATAAGGAATATGAATCTGGAGATGTAGTTCAAACGTCCCAAGAATCCTCTGACTTGTTTTTCAGTTTTCGGAGAAGGCATTTCTTGAATGGCCTTGACCTTGTCAGGATCAACTTCAATTCCTTTCTGGCTGACGATGAACCCTAGTACTTTCCCTGAACGGACACCGAAGGTGCACTTGTTAGGATTCAAGCGGAGCTTGAATTTTCTTAGACGTTCGAACAATTTTGACAGATGTTCAACGTGCTCATCCTCTGTTCTTGATTTTGCAATCATATCATCGACATACACTTCGATTTTCTTGTGTATTATGTCATGAAACAGAGTAGTCATGGCCCTTTGATAGGTTGCCCCGGCGTTCTTCAAACCGAACGACATTACCTTGTAACAAAAGGTACCCCATGGGGTAATGAACGAAGTTTTCTCCATGTCTTTCGGCGCCATTTTGATCTGGTAATAGCCCGAGAATCCATCCATGAAGGAGAATACTTTGAATTTTGTTGTGCTGTCAACCAGCATGTCAATGTGTGGTAAAGGAAAGTCGTCCTTTGGACTTGCCTTGTTTAGATCTCTGTAATCAACACACATTCTGACCTTTCCGTCCTTTTTGGGAACGGGTACGATGTTGACCAACCATTGAGGATATTCAGATGTAGCGAGGAAACCCGCGTCGATCTGTTTCTGTACCTCCTCCTTGATTTTGATGGCCATGTCCGGGTGAGTGCGTCTCAACCTTTGCTTTACTGGCGGACATTCTGATCTCAACGGTAAGTGATGTTCCACGATGCTGGTATCCAACCCTGGCATATCCTGATAGGACCAAGCGAATACATCAGGAAATTCTTTGAGAAGCTTTATCAAACCCTCTCTGGCAGTTGGACTGAGCAATGCTCCGATCCTGATTTCTTTTCTCTCTTTTTCTGAACCCAAGTTTACCGTTTCCAACGGCTCTTTTTGAGGTTCGATGAACCTTTCCTCTTGTCTGAGTAGTCGGGAGATCTCTTCTGGAATTTCGTTGTCAACTTCTTCTTCAGCCTCGAATACCGGGAACTCAAAGTTGGAAGAAGGCATCGGATCGTATGTTTCAACGGGGTATAAAACAAGCAATCTGCATGACGGTATGATTCGTGTTTAAAAGAGATAGAGAGAAATGTAAGTGTGTGCAGTGTTTTATTTTACTGCTTGTTTTTTATAGTTTTGTTTTTTAGGATTACCATTTTCTGAAAAAGCAAAAAGAGAAAACAGCAATTAATGCAGAAATTACAGAACGACGTTATTTTATTAATGAACAAGTCGATTCTCGAAACTACATCCCTATAAAACAAAACTCTGTCGCTTCGGGCAAAGCGAAGAGGAAAATTTACAGAAAACGAGCCCTATCAAAATATCCGTTTCACCTGGGAAGGGTGAAAGGCTTAAAGATGGCATTTACTTTGACTGATGAACGACCTTCGGAACCTCGACAGCAACCCACTGGCGGCGAACTCCTCGGTGAATCACAAAGTCTGGCACCTTCCTTGATTTGTCTTCAGAAATGACGCTGATTTCTAGTGGAGCAGGATCATTGGAATCTGTTTCCCAGGCAGAATTGTCGTAGGAGAATTCCTCTGTTGTATTTTGCATAGCATTTGTGCTCTCAGCTGTATCTCCCCATCCAGTTGATTGGATATCTTCGAGCCTGATACGAGAGCTTTCGGGAGCGGTGTACTTGACCATAAAGTCGTATCTTCCACTTGGTTGTCCCAAAGTGTCCCAAACTTCTTTGGAACTGGAGAAGTCATCCCTCTCGATGACGTTGACCTCGGGAAAAGCATAGTTGATGAATTCTAGTCCTGCAAACGTTGCGAATTCATCGTCATGTTGAGTAATTTCCGAATGACCTGAGTGTTGATCCCATGACATGGTGGAGACACAGGTATTCTGTTCAATGATGGTCAGCTGATTTTCATTGTTCGGCTGACTCTCTTGCCCCAAGTTTCCTGGGTAAGGTTGCCACATTGGCAGACCATCCATCGGGCCATAGTAATTATGGTCAAAGTTGTCTTTCATCGGAGTGTCCTCCTCTAATGAATTTGGCGGAGCACGGCATCCTTCCAGATCACAATCTCCGTAGATCATTTCGACATCTGATCTTGGTATAAATCTTGGACTTTCTGTAGGAAAGCAAAAAGGCATAGGCACCTCTTCCTGAGACATATAACCGTCCTCATTAAGATAGGACTTCCACCCTTCATCTGCGTCAGAGGGATCTTCCTCATTGATAGCATGAACTATCTGAGATACTGGGTGAAGAAAACCTCCACTGTGGAAGAAGTTTTGAAGGGGATGAAGACTTTCATCTTTGGCGGCTGTCTGGGTACAGGTCACAGAAAAACCAAGACCCTTCTTTGTTTTATTGTTAATAGGAATGACAAGCCGTCCCCATCCTGTCGTATCGGTACTCTCGACCGCTTTGATAGCATCTTTGTATGAAGAAATTGAAGTTCCTTCTTTGAACTGATTGTCCTTGCTCACCGATAGTGCTTGGAACTGAGTTCCAATAACCTCCTCGGGTTCCACACAAGTAGATGATGATAAGTTGCTTACAAGCAAGGATTGTTCCCCACAAACCGTGACAAGCTGATCGTTCTTGACGAACTTTAGCTTTTGGTGGAGGGTTGAAGTAATCGCTCCAGCCTGATGTATCCAAGGTCTTCCTAATAAACAACTGTACGTTGCCCGGATGTCCATGACCTGGAAAGTGATTTGGAAAGTGGGAGGACCAATAGTTATGGGAAGATCAACTTCGCCGATAACCATTTTTCTGGATCCGTCGAATGCTTTGACGACGACCTCGCTGACTCTCATCAGAGGGCCCTTGAATGATAATTGCATCAAAGTGGACTTCGGCATAACATTCAGGGCTGACCCTGTGTCTACCAGTACGTTGGCTAAAGCATCGTCCTGGCAGTTAACTGTAATGTTGAGCGCCATGTTATGACAGCGACCCTCTTCAGGTAATTCTTCATCACTAAATCCCAAATTATTGCAGGAAGTGATGTTTGAGACAATGCTATCGAATTGTCTGATTGTTACATCCTGTTCCACAAAGGCTTGCTCCAAGACTTTCTGAAGAGCCTCCCTGTGGGCCTCTGAACTGAGTAACAGTGATAATACCAAGATCTTTGAAGAAGTCTGTAACAGTTGATCAACAATGTTGTATTCACTCCTTTGGATGAGCTTTAGCATCTCATCTTTGTCTTTTGAAAAGTCGGGATTACTAGATTGACCGACTGGTGGATCAGGAATTTCTGCCTGAAGTTCCTTTTCCTTGTTGGATTCTCCAACCCCTCGGTTAAAGATTCGACCGCTCCGTGTTACACGACTGATGTCTGCAATATTCACGACGGAGGGTAATGGAATTTCCTTTCCATTTTCAATTATTGTTGCACCGTATTTGTAAGGGATTGCCTTAGCTGATTCATACGGTAGTGGCTCCGGTAGATAGATGACTATGGGAACCTTCTGATTTTTCTGACCATCATAAGTAACCTTGATCCGTTCCCGGTTGGGAACTCTAGATTCGTCAAGTAGAGGGATGATGACAAAAACATCCCTGGTCATGTGATGACCAGAGATCGTGACAACATCCTCAACTTGCTCGGCAAGGTAGTTCGGCGACCAAATGATGGGTCCTGAACCTGGATATGGACGAATTTCTCCATGATCGACCTGACCCTGAAGAGCTGCTCTCAAAAGGTAACACCCTTGGTTACTTTCCGAACATACGCTACAACAGTCATAATTGTGTGGTGGCACCTGGCCACGCCCAATTTGAATACAATGTAACCTCACTAGGTTAGCTTCCACTGATCGGACATCCTAACTTTGACGACGAGTAGGATTACTGTTATTGATACTAATCTGCTGAGTATCTTCGTCCATATAGAGTGGCATCCACCAGTGATTTAACAAGTGCTGAAGTGCCTCCTGGACAAGGGTACAACCTCGATCGTTTTCGCAACCCGCTTTCCAGCTTTGATAGTCATGTGATATTAAGAATCCGAGTCGGACCTGCTCAGCATGTAACTCTACCAGGTTGGTATTCATGACGCGGATATCGAAGATCTGAACCATGTTGATTTGATAGGAGTTCCTATCATGGTAGTCTTGGATCCATCCAAGATCCATCTGACGCTGGAGGGCCTCTTGTATGAAAGAGCATCCCTGTTTGTTTACCGAGCAAGTCAGACAAGAACTGTAATCGTGCCGCGGCAGATTATGATACTGGCTTTGCCTTGAGTGCATCGCCACCAAGTTGACATTCATTGCACGGATATCATGGTTCTGAATGACGTTAGAATTCGTGTAGACCATGTTAACTCCACAAACTCGGTGCTCTTGGATCCATCCGAGATCCATCTGTTCCTGTAGAGCTGTTTGCACTACAGAACATCCTTGGTTGTCTTTAGAGCAGATATCACACTGGTGATAATTATGAGGTGGCACATGGCCATATCCACTCTGTCTACAATGCATCTTGACCAGGTTGGTTTTCAACAAGAGTACATCGTGAATTTGATAGACATCGTTAGTCTCTCCTTCTATCAACTTGACTGCAGCCTTCTCATGTTGAGGCAGCGGGTTCGTGAGAACGTTGGGATTCGTATCTTTGAAAGATAAGAGCCCGCTCCTAACAAGCTTTTGCACGTCGGATTTGAAATTGAGACAAGTCTCAATGTTATGCCCTGAACCTCCTTGATGATAAGGGCACGTCTGATCCGCCTTAAACCAAAAAGGTGGATTTTCTGGAACTGTAAGAGGGGACTTAGTCTGAATGTGCCCCTTAGCCAGCAGTAACGGAAACAGCTCTGCGTACGTTACGGGTATAGGATCAAATCCTGGTGGCCGTGTTGTACGGTTGTTGTTATATGGAGGACGAGTCTGCTGAAGAGGCTGTTGTGTCCTTTGTTGGTCAGGTTGGCTCTGCGCAACCTGAGGTTGATACGTAGGAATAGGCGTAGGGCCGATAGCAGGAGTTACAGCTGCTACTGGTTGATAATGACGCCTTTGCTTTCCGAGAGAGATATTCCCAATATCTTGCTCTTTTTTATTAGGGAGAGCACTACCATATTTTTTAGTACCGCTCGTTGATCCAGTGTCTTTTACCAAACGTCCTTCTCGGACGGCTTCCTCAAGACGTACACCCATGCCGACCATCTCGGTGAAATCACTGGGCGCACTGGCAATCATTCGGTCATAGTAAAATGAGCTTAAGGTCTTTAAGAAGATCCTTGTCATCTCTTTTTCCTCAAGAGGTGGACAAATTTGAGCGGCAATTTCACGCCACCTTTGAGCATACTCCTTAAAGGTTTCCTTGTCCTTTTGTGACATTGATCTGAGTTGATCTCTGTCGGGTGCCATGTCCAAATTGTATTTGTATTGTTGGACGAAGGCAGTACCAAGATCTCTGAATGTACTGATCGTAGTACGGTTTAAACCCATGTACCATTTGAGTGCGGCACCGGTTAAACTATCCTGGAAGTAGTGAATCAGCAGGTCCTGATTCTCCGTCTGAGTTGACATCCGCCGAGCGTACATCACCAGATGGCTCTGAGGGCAAGAGTTACCCTTGTATTTTTCAAAGTCGGGCACTTGGAACTTATGCGGGACTTTCACATTTGGGACTAAGCAGAGGTCTGCGGCGTCCTTTCCAAATAGATCCTGACCGCGAATGGCTTGCAGTTCCTTCTGCATTTCCAGGAACTGTTCCTGGAATTCCTCCATTCTGTCAAACATAGTTTCCTTCTTACCAGAAGGTGTCTGTGGAATCTGTCCTTCCGGGACAGTGTGCACCACAGGGGTGGTACCGTGACTACGGCAGTAAGTCTTGGCGCCTCCCGAAGTTTGTAACCTTCAGGAGTCTTCAGTATGCCCCTGGCATCTTCGCTTTCCCGAAGTTTGTAACCTTCAGGCCCAGCGGCTTCTGTTGCGATTCCCTGATCTTCAGTGATCGGCGGAACATATCCTTCCAGGATATAGTTAACAGGCATGCCCCAAGGACGATCTTTCGGCATCTGATACCTAGGATCATACTTTTCTATGATGGGCGTTGAGGTGATCTCTGAGATCACAGTTCTTTGTAGCTGAGCTTCTGCCATGGCTTGCATGTCGTTACGAAGCTTTCTCATATCCTCTCTCAGAGCGTCGATCTCTTATTTCAACTCTCTGTTTTCTTCCTCAAGATCATCCATCTTTTTCTGACGATTGGCCCGAGTATTATACGAATGAGACAGTTTGACTCTAGAATCGAGACACAAACGTGAGATTCGTAGGTAAGGAGAATACGCGATGTGAGAATGATGAATGCAATGATTATATTAATTGTTGTTTTTTTTGTTTAATTAAAATAAACTTCGACAATTAGATTGCAAATATCAAACAGTGGGGAAACCCCTTTTTATTGAATTCCAAAGGATTACAGAAATGGAAATACAGTAGATTACAAAGTGCAGAAACAGAAACCTAAACTAATGGGTCCCGAGTCCTCTTCTTTGACCGGGGCGCTTGGGTCGTTGTCGGGTTGTCATTCCTTTGCCAGGTGAAAGGAGCGAGCAAATTCCTTTGGTCATCTTGATTCTCTACAGCATCCTGCTCCAAAATTTCAATCAGAGCATCTTTCTCTTTTAGTAATTGTTGTATTTGGATACACTCTACGTCGAGGGTGCGGTACTTGTTCTTCCAAGACCTTCTTTCCTTTTGAACCTTGTTGAGAGTAACCTGAAGCTTTTCAGTTTCCGTCATGAAGTACATGACAGTTTCCCTCGGTGGAAGAATTCCGTAACGAGGATAAGGCATCTTTAGCTTGAGAGCTCTAGTTTGTAACCAATGGAGATAAGGCTCCACCGAGACACAGTCCGGTTTTCCCAAAGACTCTCGTCCTATCTTATGAACATGTTTCCAAGCTTGCACTATTTCCATCTTTAGTGCTCTGTCACTTTCTCCTTCTTTGAAGAAAAGACCTTCCAGATGAACACCCAGTGGGATGTGTCTCATCGGGTATCCAAATTGACGAAGAACCAATATCGGATGATAGTTGATTCCTCCTTTAGTTCCTATGAGGGGTACGCTAGGGAAGTTTCCACAACGGTCAATGACTCTGATTCCCTCATAAATCCTATTACACCAATCTATATCGAAATTGGTGAGAGACATAATCTTCTGCGACCAACGTAAGGCACTCTTGCAATCCCAAAAAGCAGCAGACTTGGGCAAGTGAGAGATAAACCATTTGTAAAGCAAAGGTACACAGCATGTGATCTCCCCTCCACTGTACAAATTTCCCAAGTGTACAGAATGATACGCATCTGCGAGCAAAGTCGGCACAGGGTTTCCAATGAGAAAAACCTTAATAGCGTTGATATCGACGAAGTTATGGATGTTGGGAAACAAAAATAACCCGTAGGTGAGCAAGACAAAGATGCTTTCAAAAGCAGTCCCGTTCCCTATACTAGCGTAGTATAGAGCCTTTTTTGTCAAGAACTGGGCTGGCAAACCTTGGATGCCACCCTTAGTGGTCATGTGAGTCCTGACCTCAGACTCGTCCAAATGAATTGCTATTGCAATAGTCTGATTCTTTGGAATTTCTTCCAGTCCAGAAAATGGAGCTTGATCAGTGATATGTAAATCAGTCAGATGAGAATACTCCTCCAGCGTTGGTGATAGCTGGTAATCCGGGAACGTGAAACAGTGATAAACCGGATCGTAGAACTGAATGAGCGCGTCCATGATCCCCTTAATCACATGGACTCTTAACAGTGGTAGCAAACCACCGTGCTTGGCTCTGAAAGCCTCTGGGTTAACGATCATCCTCGCTAACTTTCTCAAATCCGCTAGCTTTGGAACCTCGAAGGTATACTGGCGAGTTCTCCTTCTACCGAAATCCATTAATGCAATCTTTTTCTCTGATATTTGCAATCACAGTCTTAGTTTAATTTGAAAAACAGAGAGACTAGAAGAGAAGTTTTTTGAATGTTTTAATGTTTTTTAGATGGATGCATGAATGCAGCACACAAAAACATAGAAAAAACATGGGGTCAAGGGGTCATTGTCATGAAGTCAAGGCTCTACCCATCCCCAAAGGTTTATACTAGGGTGATTTTTGTACCTGTACTCATTATCATCAGCTCCTCCCAGGAAAGCAAGACAACAAGCGGATCGCCAGCGAGTTGTAAAGCAATCTTAGAGTAAGTGCCATTCACCGAGAATAGATCACCAGCCTCAAATGAGGGTAGTATCGCGTAACAACTATTTCCTATAGTTTCCGTACTACGAAAGGGTTTGGCTCCTCAGCTTCTCAGACTTAACAACTGGCCCATTGGCTAGAAGAGTGAATGGGCTGCGTTGGTCAGCCTCCACTGAGGTTGATGGTCGACCCCGTCGCCATCACTTATCTTAAGTGTATACTCATTCTCACCACATGCGGCATCACACGCATTCCCATTAGCAGAAATATAAACACGTATAGCAAGTAGGAAAAGCAGTATATATATTTGTCCTAATCATCCTAGACTTATAAAGCTATGATTCCTAAGTTCCTGACAGAAATGGGTTCCCCGGCGGAAGCCCCAATCTGTGGTATTCACACAAGTGAAGAGAAGGAAGACCGTGCCTAGATCTAACTTTGAAAGGCCCCACGGTGGGCGCCACTTTTCTGTAGCGAGCGATTTTGGACGCGGTTCTTAAGCGCTGGTCGCTCTCTGCGGTTTGAGCTTGAACTACAGGTCGATTCATTTTTTATCCTATTGTGAGCTGAATAAGGAAGGGAAATAGATGTCTCCAATTAACCCTGCTTTGCATACTGAGTTTAAACAGCGGTCTGTTAGGTTACGGATGCTATCAATGTGGGGGGCCTTTGTACTGGTTATTTGTATTTTCGCCAATACTGTTTTCTTTCTTTTTTACCTGGGCAGAAGGTTTCTAGCGGGGAACAAGGATTAGGATGTTAGGACTGATGCTTTTGAAATACTGCTTTTGATTGATGGAGATATGGGATTTGGGTTTTTTGTTGATTGCGCTCGCTAAGATCTTTTCTTTCGATCTTATGCCTACGTATTCCCGTTTACCGAAACAGGGAAATCAGAGCGTTCGTAGTTCCTCATATTCTATGGGAGGAAATGGGTGTTTTGGTGTCTTGTTCAAAGCCCAAGACGTGAAGCGAAAAGTGATTTGTATCTTGTTCAAAGCCCAAGATGTGAAGCTGAAAGGTCTATTTGTGTCTTGTTTAAAGCCCAAGACGTGAAGCGAAAGGACCTCGACTTTAGAGAGAATTTGTCATCTCTAAAGAGGGGAGAAGGAGAATTACTTTAACTGGGATACGCGGATCCGAGCAATGCCATAATTTCCGAAGAAAGGGTTTTAACCTGAAGGAGAAGACTTTAACTCAGTGTAGAGCAATGCCATCTTTCCTTAGGAATTTCTCATGCTAAAAGAGGGACAGTGGCATGGATGTAGATGATCCAGAGGCTTGCCACTTACAGCGATTAGACGAAGGGGAAGAAGTTGTTGATGTTTGTATGCTGTGAACGAGGCACAACTTTGATGCTAAAAGGTTAATTTGATCAACCAGTGGTTTTCTTATACAAAGCCTAAGAGGAGGCTATTTTGTGTCTCGTACAAAGCCCGAGAGAGAGGCTAAATGGGTTATTGACTCAACGAGGGAGTCTCTTGGTATCTCGTATAAAGCCCAAGATGGAGGCTATTGTTTATTTGGCTCAATAAGAACCTTTTTGTATCTCGTATAAAGCCCGAGATGGAGGCTGTTGTTTATTTGGCTCAATAAGAACCTTTTTGTATCTCGTATAAAGCCCGAGATGGAGGCGAAAAGGGTGATTGACTCAACGAGGGAGTCTCTTATGTGTCTCGTACAAAGCCCGAGAGAGAGGCTGAACGTTGTTTGACTCCGCTGGGAGAATCATTGTACAAAGCCCAAGAGGAGGCTATGGTGACTGTTCAGTTAAGTGACAGACCCAGTATACCGATTTTTAAAGAGAAAATCAGTTCTTATATGAGCAACACTGTACTCGGGGATTTGATTTGAGGATCGGGGTTGTTTCCTTTTCTTTGGGGAAACTAGAAATCCAAAGGGTGTTGAGACTGTCCGAGTCTGCGGGTTTCCTTCCTATTTAACGAAGGGGTCACTTGAGAATGTCTTTGAGACTCAAGGAGATTAGACTGCCCGTGTCTAGAGTTTTATCTTTTGTACTATGCTATGAGAAACAGTAGTAGACTCTATGAAAGGACTGTTCTATGAGGATGACTAGGTTCTGTTCCTATACCTCTAGGAGGTCGTCGGGACAATTTGTACGAAGCCCAAGAGGAGGCTGGAAACTTTTAAGAAGCCGACGGGTCCTTGTACGAAGCCCAAGAGGAGGCTATCATTCTCGGAGGAAGAGATCATTATACCAAGCCTAAGAGGAGGCTGTGAATACTTCTAAGAAGCCGTAGTGTCCTTGAATAATGCCCAAGAGGAGGCCGATGCTTTTAAGAAGCCCGTGGGTCTTATCATCTCCTTTCCATTAGGAGAGATAACTCTTTTAAAGATAAAAACCACTGGTAAACGTGCGAGGTTTACTATCCAGCGACTTCTAGCTTTTAAAGAGGGTTCCTTAGTTAAGGTCCAAGATTATGACCGTAGTGGGTACCCAAACCCCGAGACATTCAAGGCAAGCTATCCACGAGGAATAGATCAAGTCAGGAAAGTTTGAGAATTTGGAAGAAACTCAAAGATGCCATTCACGGAGAATACATTCATCTTGGGGAGTAGAGCTTCTTGACGATTCCTAAGGAGGACAGCCGTAGAGAAGACTGTATCTGGTGCTCCTATTGGGGATCTAGGCGTCTATTTCTATGAATAAATGAAACAGCGTTACCTAGTTCTAGACGTAGTAGCCAGGGAAACTCGAAATATCTATACTATTATTACACAGTAGATATGAGTTTATGAAAGGAGACTTACAGTGAGCAGCCCCACAATACAGTTTATAATATGAAAGCAGTAAACGAAAGCGATAACCACTTACTCGGTTGGAGTGCTTCCATGCTGTTTGGTTAGTTGTTCAACAAAGAAAGATTGAAAACAACAGTATATTCAAAATCAAAGGAGAAAGTGCTTTGAAAAAGAAAGGTTTGGGGCTTACAGCTCAAGGAGAGGCCCAGGGTTTTATCAGTGAGCGCACTGTTTGACTTCGTACAGCGAGACTTATGCAAGTGACTGGGGCCAAAAAATGGTTTTCTGTACAAAGGGATGGGTCTTACACTCTCTCAAGAGGCCCAAAAAGGTTTAAAGAAAAAAGTGGGGCTTATAACACGAGGGTAGGCCCAAATGATTTTTCGTTTAAAAATGGCAATCGCGCCGAGGTTTTCTTTTAACGCAGAGGGACTTATACAATAAGTGAGGCCCAAAATGTTTTGGTTAAAAGGGGGATTGGGTCTTACACTCTAATAGAGGCCCAAAGTGTTTTGAATGGGTCTTATAGCTCAAGGAGAGGCCCAGATGATTTTTATTTTTAAACGGGCGATGATCGCGCCGTTTACTTGTACAGAGGGACTTATATAATGAGTGAGGCCCAAAAAGTTTTTGTACAAGGGGGGATGGGTCTTACACTCTCTCAAGAGGCCCAAATAGTTTTGAAAATGATTTATGAGGGTTGAATTAATCCAAAACCCTAATTTGTTTTCAAAATGTATTTAATTGAATAAAAATTCAATTAAAATGATCAAAAATTGTTTAACACATGGAAAACAAATTGTGATCTTGGATTAATGCTTCAAAAATTAAGTATTGACCTACAAAATAATTAAAAAGCATTAAAAGTTGCAAAATCAATGTAGAAAAAATATTTAAAATGCCAAAAACAATCAAAATATTAATTCTTTACAAAAATATTAATTATATGAAATAAATAATATTTTTGGGATTTTTTGATAAAATAAAATATTTTAACATTTTTGTGAATTATTAAAAAAAGAATTAACTCAAAATCATTAAAACTCAGAGAGAAATTAATTTTTGAATCAATTAAACAAAATCACAAAATTCAAATATTCAAATTATTCAAAAATGGCGCCAAGAACAAGCTGAAGAACACGCGCGTGTTCTTGGTTTCTCAGATTTGCATTTTCTATCCAATCTCCATGAATACGTAATCATATCATGCAATCCACATATCATTATGCTCGTCTCAACCTCACGATCATGTCTATGTACTTTAATTTCATTTAAATTAAACATACAACAAGAAATCACGAAGAGACCTCAAGAACCCTAATTTCTGCATGAAGGCAAGGATTTTTGATACACGATTCAAACAATGCAATTAATTGAGGGAAAACATTCCATGCATGATTATGAACCTATGGCCAAATTATTGTGCGAGGAAATATGCATAGATTGAGAGATGACCAAGCATGTGCTTACCTCCAAGTCGTGACAGCAAGTTCAAAGTGATTTTTGATTTGGAGGTGTTACAAATGAATGGTGATGATCTGAACAGCTTCCCTACACCCTATGGATTGTGTTTGGATGGTTGGACTTGATTGAAATTGGCTGGATCATTTTGTGGTACCTCAGCTGCACTTTGGTTAAAACCTTGAGCAACCAACTGGTGATTTTGGGAAATTGATGTTTCAGAAGTAATCTAAGTGTTTGATCAGCTCATATGTGATGTATGTGAGGTGTGTGAGTGATTGGTTTGATTGGAATTGCTCTCAAACTCAAAACCCGATAGTGACTTGCCTTAGAAGGCAAAATTGGAGTGAAAGAAGAGATTTTGAGGAAAGCATCTGTTAGATGGCTTTGGTGTACTCAAACTGACCACAATTGAGCTCTATTTATAGTAGAGCAAGTTTGTTTTGCAAGGAATAGTGCATGGCAGCTGATAAGTAGGTTTGGCCAATGTTGTCCAATGAAAATCCAAGTCTCCTCTAGCCATTAACTAGAGGTTAGGGCACAGAGCTTTGGTTCCCTTGGTCTTGGATAAGTCTTGACTGATTTCAGATGAGAATGGCTCAGTTCATGCCACCTTGATGGTTCCATTGAATGCCTCATTCCAAATTTGAAGTCTTGTCCCTATTTTGGCCATTCTAGGTTCAACATGCTATTTCGTATTCCATGGACTTTGGAGGCTTGGCTCAGTGATTGTCCCCTTTAGATTCAATCCTCTGAGGTGTCCAAGTGGATATGAGCAATTGAATTTGGCTGATTTTGGCAAATCGACCAAAGTTGCAAATTCTGCCTTGCCTTGACAGATTTCAGCAAGGCAACTTGGTAATGTTGTATCTCATGGTGTAGGTTGAATTTGGCCATGTTCTTGGCCATTTTGGAAAGCTCTTACATGATACAACAACTGTTTGAACAAGTTTAATTTTGATCTCTTTTGATTCCAAGTGAAAAATCCCCCTACATTTGGCAAAAAATGAGGCAAAATCTGACTTAGTGAAAATTTCACTAAGTGTTGGAAAAAGTGACCTTTTTCACTTTTCAGCCACTTTGATCACTCCATAACTCAAAATCCTTAATGAATTGGAATGACTTGTAGTTGAAGTTTTTGTAGGTGATAATGAGGGCTACAAATCCATCTTTGGATGAGAAAAAATGGCCTTGTGGTTTAGGAGTTATGGTCCTTCAAAGTTGGTACCCTTGCCACTTTATTTTTAACTTAGAAAAATTTCTAAGTTTTATGGTTACCCCTTTTACAAGTTATCTCACTTTTCTTGATTTTTCTTGATGAATGATGATTCAAATCATACATTAACATCATTTTAGGGTTAAAAATCCATTTTGGTGAAAAATCTCAAAAAGTCAAAGTTGACTTTTGTGCACAGTTAACTTTTTATCAGATGAATTCCAAATTGTGCAATTCTTCAGGAAATCATGTCCTTGACCTAAATCAAACTTGATGGACATGTTCCATGGGTGTCATAGGGTATATTCAATCATGTATTAGGGTTTGGGAGCATGTCCTGGTCAAAAGTCAAAGTTACAGTTGACTTCTCCCTTAAAACCCTAATTGTGGTGCAGATGGAATTGAGACTTGTTGATCAAGCTTCTTGGATCAATCCATTGTTCCAAATGGATCAATATGGTATATTAGAGACCCTCAAATCCTCTCTTGAGGTCTTGGCTCATGGTTTGTCCCAAAAGTCAACTTAGGGGTGAATTAGGTCAAGAAACCCTAATTCCTGATTTTTGATGAATGCATCCCTTGAGGAAAAATTGACTTGATGCATGGGTTCATGAGGTTCCATGAAGTATATTAGGTTATGTTTTGGATCATTGCCTTGTGCCCAGATGAAAATTTCCATCTGGAGGCCCTGGTCAACCAAAACCCTAATTTGGTGACACTGTCGATCTTGAGACTTGATCCACCTAGAAGGGAGCAGCCTTGTGCTTAATCCTTGAAGTGGGAGTCCTTTTTGATCCATTGTGGATGTTTAAGAGATTAGACAAGTTGAAAATCATGTCATTTCTTGATTGATCCTTTGTCTAAGCACTCAGAGAGGGCTTGAAACCCTAATTTTGATTGTAGTGGATGCTCACCCATCTTTGGGGAGACTGATGAAGCATGATGGTTCATCCATATTGTGATGATGATTTTCACAATGATGGGGAATCTAAGTGGTCAAAATTTGGGGTATGACACCATGGTATTCTATATAATTCTTCTTAAACTTTAATATTGAAGAATTCTTAGTTCTTAATGATAGTTTTGGATTAGCTACCTAAAACAAATTTTCATGGTATGACTTGATATTCAAAATGTAATGGTCATTAATAAATCCAAATTTTTTCATCTATTGAATACTTTAAAATCTAGACATAGATTTAGGTTCAATATTTGTATTAACTCTTGAAACTCAATGCTAACATATTGGTTGATAGGCTGAGAGATCGTCTATTAGGTAATATGATTGATCTCGTGTCGTTGATTTAGACATGAGCTGTGACGAGGATTAAAGTTTCGGGCGGTAATATTAATAGTTGATTAGAATTGCATATTACTAGTCAAGGATGCTACATGAGAATAGGATAATGAAATCTATGCCCAACAACTTTTCCCACTCTTAACATCACATGTTCAATCTGTTTTCTATTATTCCAATTTTAAAAATAAACAACTTTAAACAACCTATTTTGAGAATTATAGAAACTATTGAACTATCTTTGAAACACAACTAGTTCTTGTGGATACAATAATTTACACTTACTTTTTTGCTTGCAGCAAAACGACGCCATTAATGGGGATTGTCGTTAGTTTTTAAAGACATTGTGATAGTTTTATAATTTTAACTATCATGTTTATTTCTATTTACATTTGTTCATATTTTTATTTTATAGTCCATAACATACTAATTATTTAAACTAATAAAACACCCGTCAAAGAGTTCACAAAGATATGTTTGAAGGGGCCTGTACACTAGAAAATTTATTGTGAGCTTTGCACTAGAAATCATCCCACAAGACATTTCCTTCCACTAGATGAAGTAATAAACTTCTTGAACAACCAAAGAAGACCATGGAAATATCAAAGCAACATGAGTTAAAATTATGGACGATATGTAGAATTAGTCAACAAACAACATCCATACTAGAATTTTCCTCAAAATAGTACATTAAGATTGGAGGATACACTAAATTAGTACATGTAGTTGTCTATAGTAAGACACCTGAATGTTTCTCAACAGAATAATACATTAAGACTGGAGGAAACACATAATAAGTTTAAGCAAGTTACTATGGAAATTTAGAAGAAAATAAACACTATCACTACCACAAATAACCCCATTTCACCTTGGACGCGAAAGAGATATAACCTCGGTTACACAAGTGAGGTAATAAATGGCGATATGAAATCCTGCCACTTTACACCTTGGTTTTTGAATAACCAAGGGGAAAAGTGGCACTAATCATGGGTTCGATCCCCAAAAACTTCTTTTTTTGGATTTTCAAAACTGCACTACTTTTTACCTCGGTTTTTAACAATATCCGAGGGGTAAAATCCTGCTTACAAAATTTTAGTTTTTTTTCATTTTAATTTGTAAAGCATCAAATTTGTTAACAATTTCACCATCATCATCAACAATAACAGCAATAAAAACAACAAAAACAAAATCAATAGAATCCTTAAACATTAAATCTCAACAACAAAAACAATAACAACAACAACAAAATCCACAGAATCTTTAAACATTAAATCTCAACAACAACAACAACAACAACAACAACAACAACAACAACAACAACAACAACAACAACAACAACAAACAAAATACATATAATCATTAAATACTAAATTTCAACACCAACAATGACAATAACATTGAATATTTTACTTGATACAACTACAACTAACATTAATAAGTTACTTTCATGTTTTCCTAACTAACATTAAACATTTTTAACAAGAATTACTAGAGAAAAGATTACATTAAGAAACTAACCATGAAATATTTACCTGCTCTTGTTTTCATTATCATTGTTTTCAATATGTTTAGTTTAAATCCCAGCACTTTGCATCCAAGATGGATAGTTGTGGTATTCATGTTTTGATGGGCTAGTGAGAATTTCACGTGGATCACTAATATTTCATGTGGATTGATGATTTGACAATGTCTTGACCATTGTTACTTTTTAAATGGATGATAAAAATTAAAAGGTGATAAAATGTAGTTGCTGGGATTCGAAGATAAATCCTTTAAATGCTTTACCCTTCGGTTTTCAGCAAAACCGAGGTAATATGTCATAAAAAAATTTTAAAAAGATAAAAAGGTGATAAAATGTAGTTGCTGGAATTCAAAAATGTGTCCTATAAATACTTTATCCCTCAGTTTTTAGCAAAATCGAGGTAATATGTCATAAAAAAAATTTAAAAAAATTAAAATGGGCTTAAATGTAGTTGTTGGGATTCGAAGGCATGTCCTCTAAATACTAAAAAAATTAAAATGGGCTTAAACATAGTTTTTGGGATTTGAATGTGTGTATTCTAAATAATTTACCCCTCGGTTTCTAGCTCATTTAAGGGAATATATGATATTTTTTTTAAAATAAATGTGATGCGTTTATGGTATACAACTCGGTTTTTTGTTGGGTGAGATGAAAGTTTCATCATAAAATGTAGTCTTTGTAGTAGTGTATAATAAAAAAAACATCAAGGTCAAATTGATCAGATAATTAAGAAAATAGATGTTGCAATCCTCGAGATAATATTGATCAATTAATCAAGCACCTTTTTGATAAACAAATCAATGCTAATATACAAAATAACTAAAAAGAATACAAGAAAGTGAGTGAAATAGCAATAAGGAAAAAGGAAGAAGGTTTTGTTAACTAAAAAAAAGAAGAAGAAAGTTGGAAACAAGTTGAAGAAAAAGAGTTAGAGAAAGATTTAATTGAAAAGCCAAAAACAAAAGACCAAAAAAGGGAGGAAAATGGAAAAATCCACCTGTTAAAAATATGACTTATCCAAAAACTTCAACGAAGAACAAAAAGCTATTTTCAAGGTTTCTAAACATTATTAAAATACTATAGAAAATGAGACCGCTCTATGAAACCTTAGGGCAGTTGTCTTTTTATCTCAAATTCATAAGAGAGAATAGGAAGAAGGAAAGAAGATATATTAAGTAACCCTAATACATGCGTCAAGCTAATGACTTTAAACAACTGCTTGTTGGGAGACAACCTAACCCAATTTATAATCATTTTAGTTAGCCTTTTAATTTTTTTTCAAAATTCACAATTTTGGAAACAATGTGTAACAAAGTTGCAGCTACTCTTCATCACTGTGAAATTTTTATTTTCCTGTTATACTGCTTTCTAGTTTCACTCTTGTTGAACAATTTATGTATTTATGTATTATGTTACTAACACTCCCGTGCACGAGGTACTTGGGTATGTTGGTCATTCTGTACTAAGTACATGAGTATCCCTAAACTCCCAAAAACCTTGAGTAACTTTTGGAACATAATGTTTGAGACACCTTCCCTTAATTATGTCGTGTTTTGAGATAAATTTGAACAAGTACAATAGGTAATGATAGTTGTAACATGAGGCCCGCTAAGTGAGCCCTAATGTGCACTCATCGCACTTTGCTGCTATTTTGTGGCTTAGTGAGGATTCTTGTGGCTAAGCAACAATCTCTCTAAACCATTCCCATTTTGATGACTTAAGGATATGCCAAGCTCTTTTTCAGGATGGTGGAATGCAAAGAAGATCAAATTTGAGCCTACACAAAGACCTATGATATTTAAATTGTTTTTATGATTAAGTACTTGTTGAAATTATGCTCTTAAGGAGACAGATGTTGGACCAAACGTCTAAGCAGTGTGTTCAACATCTTAGACGAGAATTGGTATATAATATAAAACAAGATGATAAATCATAAAGAAATTAAAGAACACAAGATAATTGTTAATCCAGCTTAGTGCAATAACACCTACATCTGAGGGGCTTCCAACCCAAGAAAGGAAATCCACTCTCAATAGAACTTGTACAAATTGTCTTAGATGAACAACCCTTATTCAATGCCCTATCTTCTTAATACTACTAATGTATTTCTATTTAGGAGTCCACCTATATATGAGACCCCTCTCACTTTATCTCAATCACTAACCCTAGTGATCAATATAATAAGAAAAATATGATTGTTTGAATCATAACTCAACTATCAAACCACACTCTATGCATTTGGATATGAATGCAGGTACTAGAAACTTCCACAAACAACAACAGTAACAAAAGGCTCAAAATTAGAAACCTTAATACAAAGATCTTCCATACATGCACACCCTTCATATGTTAGTTTTTAGTCTCCTTAAATAGCAATACAACTTCTGGGACTTTCTCAAATGGGCATTTGATTTGAGATCACGTCTAGAATTATAGGAGATTCAGTTAAGATTTGATTTTCAAAAGCCTCCACCAAAAATTTGATATGAATTTAAGTTTAAATCTCCAATTAATTAGATTTGATCTTATTCAATCTGCTAACAAAACTAGTTAAGACATTGCTAAAAGATAGCAATAAATCTGATTAAAACACAACCAGAATTTTCACTCAGAACAACAACCATCATGGCCTGTTGACAAAGGCCAGATGTTTCACACATGTTCGAACATCGTGTCCCACATGTGTCCTTTTCTTCACTAAAACATCTTGTACACTCCATGTTGTTTTGTAAAATGGAGCTAATCAAAAGGAACAACAATCCCCCTTTGGATATTTTTGGCAAAATTAACTCTTGCAAAACTTACAAGATGTCACTACGCCAAAAATGATTTTTCGCCGCACAACAAAGACAACGCTTTTTGGCAGAAACGCTGCTATATGTTTCGCTAAAAAACGAAAGAAAAAAGCGCTGCTATATGGGGGACATAAGACATCGCTTTTGAAAAGCGCTGCTAAAGCGCTAAGGCAGGTGAACTTTAGAAAGCGTTTTATGAAAAGCGCTGCTAAAGGGTTACCATAAGGCAGCGCTTTTGAAAAGCACTGCTAAAGGCCTTTCGTACAACACGCTTTAGCCAGCGCTTTTGGAAAGCGCTGCTAAAGGCTTTTCATTTTTCCCACATTAGAAAGCGTTGTTACCTCCAAAGCGCTGCTAACGGCCTAACATAAGAAAATGCTTTCTAAAAGCGCTGCTAAAGGTCTTTTAAAATATTAAAATTAAAATAGATTCTGATATCCCTCTATTTTCATTTCGACCATTTCTATTTCACCCTAACTCTCGCGACTGTTTATCATCGTCTTCATCTTCTGCAAACGAAACTCCCTCCGTCCTCCATCGTTTCTGTAAACGAAACTCCCTCTGTTCGTGGCTTCAATCCGTTCGTGGCTTCCCTCCGTCCTTTCTGCTACCGTCGTACCGCCGTTTGAGGTTTTTACTCTCCTTTTTTTTGGTTTTCTCTCCAATAATGGAAATGTATAATATTCTCCATTGTTGATTGTTTCAATGCTGTTTCTGTGAGATAAAGAAGTTGTATTATTAGTTGTTGATGTTAGGTTTTCATTTTTTGATTTGTAGAAGTTAGTTAGTGATTAATTAGAAAAATGATTAAATAGAAAAGTGATTAATTAGTAGAAGTTAGTATAGTGATTATTGTGTAAAATGTGATTAGTTTGTAGAAGTTAGTTTAATGATTAATTTGTATAATAGTAGAAGTTAATTAGTATAGAGCATAATTTGTAGAATAGTGATTAATGTGTAAAATTTGTAGAATAGTGATTAATTAGAAAAGTCAAGGTAGTTAAGAGTGTTGTAGAAGTTAGATTGTTGAGGTTGTTATAGGGCTCTTTGTAAAGTTAATAGGAATATTTATCGGAAAATTTTAGTGATATTAGAATTTGGTTGTTGATTGAAAATGATAATGAAATTAGTTGTTAATTGAACTAGTGATTGAATTTATTTTGAGAGTTGATTGAAAATAATTATAAAATTAATTGTTACTTTGATAGTTGATTGAAAATGATAAATAGTGATTGAATTTTCAATTGAATTTGAATTGATGATATAACTTTGAAGTTAATTGAACTTAAGCGTTGAAGTTGTTTTTTTTTTACAATGTTGAGTTGAAACATTAAGTGTTGATGTGTCATTTTTTACGAATCAAATTATACCATGCTATTTGATTTAATGATGATGTTTACTAAATTTGTTTCTTGAAACTTTGACTTGTTCCTCCGCTATTTCTTGTTTGTTATATTACATACTAAATTTGTCTTGTTATATGTGGTATACACCATCAGTTACTAACTTACGTTCATTTGCTATTGGGGTTACTTGTGAAGAGTGAATTTGGATCATTTTCAAGAATCTTACACTTTGTGGTTCAGTCCAGAAGTTACTGACTTCTATATATACAGGTACGTAGTTGTTATTTTGTTTTTGTTTTGCTTACTTAGTAAAATCATGGATAATAAATGGATGTCGTCCAATTTATTGTCGAAAGAGTACGAGAATGGGGTATCGGAATTCGTTAAGTTTGTTGTTGAACACACCAAAGACCCCAGTCGAATCACATGTCCTTGCTTGGGTTGCTGTTTTGGGCGTCAGATTGACGCGGGTCAGATGGAGTCTCATTTAAAGAGGCATGGAATTGATCGAAGTTATACAAGTTGGACACTTCATGGTGAGAAAAGTAACGGAATGTTGAACCGGGGGATAATAAGACCTATGCTTCAAACGACAATGCCACAGATACATACGATTGTGATCGAGTCGAAGAGATTGCAGAAGCACTTGAAGAAGATCTTCAGGATTGTCCCAAAATGTTTGAGAGGTTGGTAAACGATGCAGAGAAACCATTGTATAAGGGTTGTTCTAAATTCACAAGATTATCTGCGAAATTAAAGGTGTACAACTTAAAGGCGGGTAATGAATGATTGGATAAAAGTTTTACAGAGTTATTAGCCCTTATGAAAGATATGCTTCCGGAGGATAATGTTCTTCCCAATCGAACATATGAGGCCAAAAAGATGTTGTGCTCTATTGGGATGAGCTATGATAAGATACACGCATGTCCAAACGATTGCGTTTTGTTTCGAAATGAGTATGCACCATTAAATGAGTGTCCTAAATGCGGTGTCTCTCGATATAAGAAAAAGTTGTCTCCAGCAAAAGTCTTGTGGTATTTTCCTATAATTCCGAGATTCAGACGCATGTTCCGTAGTGAAACCGATGCAAGAAACTTGACTTGGCATGCAGATGAAATAATTATAGATGGAAAGTTTCGTCATCCGGCAGATTCACCACAGTGGACGAAAATTGATAATGATTATCCTGAATTTGGAGAAGAAGCAAGAAACCTTCGCTTGGCATTATCTACTGATGGAATGAACCCACACAGTCTTCAAAGTATCTCACATACCACATGGCCTGTGATTATTATGATTTATAACCTACCTCCATGGCTATGTATGAAGCGTAAGTACATGATGTTATCTATGTTAATTTATGGGCCTAAACAACCAGGGAATGACATAGATGTATACTTGACACCCTTAATCGAAAATTTAAAGATTTTGTGGGAGAACGGTGTGGAGGTTTATGATGGATATTGGAAAGAAAGTTTCAACTTGAGGGCGATGTTGTTTGGCACAATTAACGATTTTCCAACATACAGAAATCTATCAGGGTATAGCATAAAAGGTCAATGTGGGTGTCCTATTTATGAAGATAAAACAGATTGGACGCGATTAGAGTTTGGTCAGAAGAATGTATTTCTCGGTCATCGTAGATTCTTAAATTCTAATCATCACTACCGTGGGTGGAGGAAAGCCTTCAATGGAGAGGCAAAACAAGGTAGAGCTCCACCTATATTGACAGGTGATCAAGTTTTTGAAAAGGTGAAAGATGTGAGTACTCAGTTTGGCAAGCCTTTTGCACATACCCTTGTCAAGAGTCGGTGGAAGAAGAGATCAATTTTTTTTGAATTGCCATATTGGAAGTCGTTGTATGTAAGACATTTTCTTGATGTTATGCATATTGAAAAAAATGCATTTGACAGTGTTATTGGTACGTTACTCAATATACAAGGAAAGTCTAAGGATGGCCTTAAAGCAAGAAAGGACTTGATAACGATGAGGATAAGAACTGAATTAGGACACTTAAAAAAAGGAAAACGAACATATCTACCACTTGCTGCCTATACTCTATCTAGAAAGGAGAAAAAAATATTGTGTAAGTTTCTAAGTGAAGTTAAAGTTCCAGAAGGATACTCTTCAGATATTAGAAGATTTGTGTCTATGATCAAGGTGATATTGTTGGAGCGAATGCATCATATATTATAAGTGATCAAGATGAGAATGTTGGAGCGAGTGAACCATATATTAGAAATGATCATAATGAGGGAATTTGGATCAATCCATCCATCTGTGTTGTTAAGAGACAAGTAGATCATCTTCCTACCCGGAAAAGAAAGAGACGTTAATAAAGAGGTAATAGTAAAGTTATATATTCTGTCATGTATTTTTCATATTTGAGAATGATTATGGATTATGGATTATAGATGATAGATTTATATGTTTGTCATGTGTTTGTCATTTCATATTTGATTATGGATCATAGATTTATATGTTTGTCGTGTGTTTGTCATTTCATATTTGATTATAGATTATATTATGTTCAACTGATTATGGATTATGGGTTATGGATTTATATGTGTTTTCTTTATTATAGGTAAAATGGCTACTAATGAGGAGAACTCGCACGATACTTCCAAGAATGATCCAAAAGAATCAGTTCAAGATGCGGAAGGAGATATTTCAAGAGGAATAACAATCATGAAAGGAGTTATTCGTGCTAGAGACAAGGGAATAAAATACGACGTTCATTGGAATGAAACAGGTCAACTAATTGAGCCTAATGGTGCAATGTTGACTAGTTACATTGGTGCACTTGTCCGTTCACTAGTTCCTATTACTTGTGACAATTGGCAAAATCCACAGTTGAAACCCGCCAAAGATAAAATATGGAGTGAGATACATGTACTATATGTGATGTTATTTGTTATTTTTGACGATTATACTTTTAAGTTAATTATACTAACACACTTTATTTGTTATTGAAGAGATCTTTTAACATTGGTGACGAGAAGCAAAAATATTGTCTTTAATTAGCCGGAAAAAGATTTAGAGGATTCCGAGCATTTTTATCCAACAAGTTTCTGAGGGATACCCAAGGAATGTTTGTTGAAGCAGAATGCCCGAAAAAGTATGCGGACTTGATTGTACCCGAAGAATGGGATACTTTTGTCGCCAAACGAAGAACTGAAGAATTCCACGTAATCTTAATTTAATTTATAATGAACATTGTATTATATTCATGTAGTTATTAAATGTGTTCTGATATGACTTATAATTGTTTATGCAGGTTGTGAGTGACGTAAATTGTCAAAGAGCCTCGAAACCCGCGTATCTATACAAGAAAGGACGTTTGAGATATGCACGCTTGGAACAAAAAATCGTAAGTATATATAATTGCTATGGTCTTTTTGTATTATTATTCATCCTAATTCTTGACTTAATGTGTATCTTGCAGAGGAGAAAAGTGAAGAAACATATGTTCCGGAGCATGTTTTGTGGAAGGCTGCCCGTGTGGGAAAGGATGGAGTTGTTACTGAAGGTGTTCAACAAGTTTTTGAACAATGTGTAAGTATAACATTATTTGTTTAATTAGATAGAAAGTTCTTGTTTATCTAATATATTTATGCGTTGCTCTAATATTGAATTTCAGGAGACTCTATCTCAGTCCTTAACTCTCATGGAAGACCAGGATTGCAGGAGCATACTGAGTCGAGTATTAAATATTCCTGAGTATTCTGGTTACGTGAGGGGTAAGGGATTTGGAGTCACTCCATCTGCCTTGTATAAGCGTTCAAAGACAAAAAATCCTAGCAATAGAGAGGTAATGGAAACGTTGGAAGAATTGAGAGCTCAAGTTCGTGAACTGCAACAGGATAAAGAAAGATATATATCGGAAAGGCGCGGTTCAGAATTTAAAGATACTAGTGACAAGGCCAGTATCAATTGTCAACAAAAAATTCTGGAGGTAATTATATTTATTAAATTAGTAAAGTTTTTTATATTGACATCATTGCCCAATAACAATTTCGTATTATTTTTGTTTTGTTTAGGGCATTTCACCTTGTCAACTATATTTATCGGCACCGACATATCGCATGGTTGGCAAGGGAAAATTGCATAACACTCTGGGAGACATCCTTCACACTAGACCGCTCCCTGCTGGATTTTTGAAGGTTTCGATTGATATTGCTTTGGAGCGGGATGCGTTACTACCTATACCTGACGACGTTTCAGATGTAACATTGGTGGGGGACGCAATAGGGTCGTATGTTGCATGGCCGTTAAACCTCATCGTCATAGATTACTCGGTATGTTGAAAACCATTATTAACCTTTTAAGTTTCAAATGTTTTACTTGCATATAAGTTATGTTATGCTTACTTTTACCTACATTTTATTTACATGACATTGTTAGACTCCTACAAAATCCAAACCAAAAGATAAAGGGATTGTGCGGCAAACCGAGTCAGTTGCATCACAAAAAGAGGTACATTGATATATATGCATCAAAAATGTTAATTCTATGATCCGAATTCAAAATTCTCATGATTACTAAGTTTATGACTTATATGATTTTCAGATTCCTACACGAGAGGTGCAACAAGGGAGCAAGAACAAGAAGCCAGTAGTAGCTAAGGCAAAAAAAGCATCTATTTCTCGATTTCGGTTGTGCCTTGAAATAATTGTAGGCACAACGGATTTGATGGAAGGTGGTATCCGTGAAATACCTATGGCAGCAGGTATTTTTGGGTTTGCCTATTCAGAAACAATTGCTAAAGAAGACTTTGATCAGATATTTACGCATTCTGAATTAGGCGTCGGTGTTATGAATTCATACATCAAGTAATCCATCGATTTTATTTATTTAATTGATCAATTTATTTACTCATTTCAATGAATATTAGAATGTTAATTATAATAACATATTTATTATAATCCGTTTTTATTTCAGGTTCTTGTATAAAAAATTGATGCTCCCGCGTCAATTGACTGAAAGATACTCCTTCTTGTCTCCCAACTGTGTCAATGCAAATTTAATCAATCGAACTACAGATGCGGTCAAAGATCACTTAGTAGGTGAATTTATGACCAACATTGATACAGAGAAGTTGTATCTTTTACCATATAATACTGGCCATGGGTAAGATTTTCATCCTAACTTCCTTTATTATAATCTTTCTCTTTTTTACGTTGTGTATAACATTTCCATCTATACTTTTGTTTTATTTTACCGTGGACACTGGTTGTTGCTTGCGATTAATCCGATAAAAGAAATAGTCTATTATCTGGACTCGCTAGAGGGTGATCAAACAAAAAACCCGGAGATGAAGAAGATGATTGATACGTAAGTGATGCGATTGTTTTAAATATTCGCGTGTGTATTTCTTTATTTATGTGAGATTGTTCTAAATATTCGTTTATATTATGATAGATCCATACAAATATTCTGATCACAACAACAAGCTCGGGTACCAAAGACCAAAGCAAACAACATTACATGGATAAGAGTGGAGGTATGATTTGTTATTATAATAGTAATGCTACTTCATAACACAAGTCATCTATGATACTTATTAATACTTTTTTTTCTATGTGTAGTGTCCTCGGCAACGTAATGGTATCGATTATGGTTATTTTGTCTTGAGATTCATGAAAGAAACTATTCTTTTGGAACACATAGAGATTCCAACCATGGTATGAATTTATATATAAGTTATGATTTATTTTAAGATTTATTATTGGATATTTCATCTAATTAATTACTTTTAACTAAATAATGCATATTATGTAAAATGTAGTATTTTGACGAATTCAAGTGTGCCACCTACACAAAAGACAAATTGGAAGAAATAAAGGAGGATTGGTGTCAATACATGGTTGAAATGAGAATTTGTTAGTTTTAGAAATTGTGTTAGGTTTATAGAAGGTGTTGTATATATAGGTGATGGATATATGGTGTATAAGGTTTCAAATTGGTGTATGGAATTCGTGTTGTATAGTTTGTATTGAGATATATATATGTAATGGCTATTTTGGTGTTGTATATATAATGGTTTTTACCATTTATGTGTTGAATTTTAATCGTATAAAGGCATATCGTTGAATTATAATGCTATAAGGCCTATGTGTTGACATATAATGGTATCAAAGGCCATGTGATGAATGATTATGAATTCTGATAAATTATACAGGTTTATACAGGTTTAATAATTGATTTTTAAAAAAAATCTTTTAAAAAGCACTTTTATAAAAGACAGCGTTTTCTAAAAAAGCGCTGCCTAAAGGGGTGTCATGGCGTATACATAAGGCAGCGCTTTCTAAAGCGCTGCTAAAGGAGGCCCTACGAAAGCGCTTTTCTTTGAAAAAGCGCTGCCTAAAGGGGGACTTATAGCAGCGCTTTTAAAAGCGCTGCTAAAGGGGGTCATATGAAAGTACTTTTCTTTGGAAAAGCGCTGCTATATGGGGGTCATACGAAAGCGCTTTTCAAAGCGCTGTTAAAGGGGGTCCTATAGGGGGACCTAAGACAGCGCTTTTTAAAGGAAAAAAAAACGTTGTTTTTACCTTTAGCAGCGCTGTTAAAGGCCAAAAAAAGTGCTGCTAAAGGTCTTTTTTGGCATAGTGTGTGCATGGGTAAATCTTTAAAAATAACACAAATTGAGCATTATAAGCACACCACAAACAAAACAGAGAAAACAACAGCAACTGAAGTAGCACATAAGTATTGTGTTTACTACACATCAAACATCAGAGTTCACACACACACACACACACAAAGATTAGCTCACACATGCTCACAAACATACATGCTCATAGTTGAATGCCTCATGGTCCATCATGTGATCATACAACTCACAAACACATAAAAACATGCATTGTAGCAGAAGTAGCACACACACAACTAAGTACCAAATATGGAATATATGAATTAATATAGGTTTTCTAACCAAAAAATGAAGCAAACATATAGTGTAGTAAGAGCAGTCTGCGCGTCAAAATGTCACATTATATGTTCCAAACATCTTGCACAACAAGTTGCTTACAACCAAAACTTTATGACATCAGTGTAACACTCACGCCAAAATGTCACACAACATGTGTTGAATATCTTGCTCGATAATTTGTCTACAAAAATAAGCCAAAAAAAGGAACAAAATCCCCCCTTTGTTTATTTTTTTAGGCAAATCACATATAACACATATCAAAGAAGTGTGTCATTTTCTTTTTCTCCCCCTATTTGTCTAAAAAGAGACAAAGGACTAAGGACCACTAGCAAACATTTAGTAGTTTATGAAGACTAAAGAGAGCCAGAAAATAACAAAAACCAAATGAATAGACCAACGAACCAGCAGCGGGAAAGATGTTGTACAGATTCTACCAGATATTCTTCAGAGCATTCTTCAACACAGCAAAAAAAATAGTCTATAAGCATGAGCTTAGAGAAGAGAGCATCCCACAACTTCTTATGAACAGAAGATAGAAGCAAAAACCTTTCTTGAACATCAGCACATCCTCATTCCCCCCACAACATTGCAGTAGCAGAAACAATAGGTTTAGATAAAATATCTTCAACATTTCTCCATCAAAAATAGGTTCACATATGTCTACCACAATGTTAGCGACATCTTTCCTAACATTTAGTATGTAACTCAAAGACAAAATACTTGGGGCAGCATCACATTCATCATCAGTAATAATAATGTATTTCTTTTGAAAAATTAAAATATCACAGATTAGAGAGGGAACACCAAAAATTGTCTGGATACCATGAGACTCGCCATGTCTAACACATTAACAAGGACAACATTCTCTATATTCCAGGGCAACATGAGTTCCTACCTGTCATACCCCAAATTTAGACCACCAAGATTTCCCATCATTGTGCAAATCATAACCACAATATGGATGTACCTTCAGGCCTCATCAATCTCCTCAAGGATTGTTGATTTTTCACTACAACCAAGAATTAGGGTTTCAAGCCCTCTCGGAGCACTTAGACAAAGGATCAATCAAGAAATGACATGATCTTCAACTTGTCTTACCTCTCAAACACCTATAAAGGATCAAGAGGACTCCCACATCAAGAATCAAGCACAAAGTTGCAACATTCCAAGTGGATCAAGCCTCAAGATCGCTAGTGTCACCAAATTAGGGTTTTGGTCGACCAAGGCCTCCAGAGGGAAATTTTCCTCTGGGCATGAGCCAATGCTTCAAAGCACAACCCAAGATACTCCAAGGTACCTCAAGGACCCAATCATCAAGTCAATTTAACCTAAAGGGATGCATTTACAAAAAATCAGGAATTAGGGTTTCTTGACCTAATTCACCCCTAAGTTGACTTTTGGGACAAAACCTGAGCCAAGACCTCAAGACATGAATTGAGGGCCTCCAATACACTACATTGATCCATTTGCAACAATGGATTGGCCAAAGAAGCTTGGCTCACAAGTTTCAATTTCACCGGAACGACAATTAGGGTTTTGAGGAAAAAGTCAACTGTGCCTTTGACTTTTGACCAAGACATGCTCCCAAACCATGGGACATGATTCAATACACCCTATAACACCTATGGAATCGATCCATTAGGTTTGATTTAGGTCAAGGACTTGATTTCACAAAGGATCGCACAGTTTGGATTTCATCAGATAAAAAGTCAACTTTGCACAAAATCAAGTTTGACTTTTTGGAATTTTTAACAAATATGGTTCCCCTAAGTCAAAAATAATGTTAATGTATGGTATTGATCATCATTCATTAAGAAAAATCAAGAAAAGTGAGGTTTCTTGCAAAAGAGGCAACCATAAGAAACCAACATTTTTCTAAGTTATGTAACAAAAGTGATTTTGGTACCAACTTCCAAGGATCATAACTTGAGATCCAAGCAACCATTTTGGATGATCCAAAGCTGGATTTGCAGGTCTTGCTACACTCTACAAAAGCTTCAACTACCTCAGACTCCAATTCTTTATGGATTTTGAGTTATGGATTGATCAAAATCACAAAAACATGAAAATGACACTTTTTCCAACACTTAGTGAAAATCTACCTAAGTTACCTGCCTTGAATATCAATGTTCATGAGGTTTTTTCAGTTGGATCCAAATAGTTTCAAAACAAACTATGATAACACATGTTTTGTATCATATGAATGATTTCTAAAAAGCACAAGAGCCTCCCATAACTCAACCTGAGCAGGGAGATATGAATCCCTCAAAATCACCATTTTCAACTGTCCTAAGCAAGGCAGATTTTGTGCATTTGCTCGATTTGGAAAATTTGGACAACTCCAAGCCTTGTCATCCATTTGGACATATCTGAGGATAAAACAAAAGGAGAATGATCTGATCCCCAAGCCTCCAAAGTCCAAGAATCTACACTTAGCAATAACAAACCTAAAAAGGCAAAAAAGGTGCCAAGACTCCAATTTTGTTTCCAAGCATTCAATGGATGCACCAAGGTGGCATGGACTGACACATTGCTAACTGAATGAGTCAAGAATAAGCTCTAAATCAAAGGACCATAAGCCTGTGCCCTAACCTCAAGTCAATGGCTAGAGGAGACTTGAGATTCCTTTTGCTCAACATTGGCCAAAGGTCTGCTGCAGCTGCCATTCACTATTGATGCCAAGACAAACTTGACACACTATAAATAGAGCTCAATTGTGATCAGTTTGAGTACACCAAAGCACTACAACTGATGCTTTCCTCAAAATCTCTCTCTTTAGGCCAAAACGCCTTCTTTTGCAAGTCATCTCCGAGTTTTTGAGTTAGAGAGCAATTCCACCACAGCTCATGGTCCAAACGCATCCAATATGTCATATCTAAGCTGTTCAAACACTCACTTATGACCTGAAACACCAAAATCAGAAAATCCACTTCCAAAACCTCAAAATTGGACTTTTCTGCATTTTCCAAGCCATGCCTTGATTCAGTCACTTCCAAAACCAAACAAGGCCTCAAACAAACTCCAAATATCATCCTCAAACTGTCCCAAATGGTTCCCCTCATCTGGAACACCATTCGAGAGAGTTGCCATATTGGTCACTTTTGCCCCTTTTGCAAGAAAGAGACAAAACTTGTTCCTGAAGATTCCAGCTGGTTCTAATCATCCTAAAAGCTTCTAAGGGATCAATTGAGAGTGTTCAAAGCATTGGATCACTTCTGGCACAAGGAACTTGACAGTTAGCACAAGAAGCTCCAAGAGGTAAGTGCATCACAACTTGAACTCTTTGAATTATGCACTCCTTTGATGTCCACTGATCATAAACATCGCATACATGTTGTATATGTTGTGTTTGAACCAATTTGTCATACAATTGTTGCCTGTACCATGAGATATCATAGAACATGCAAAATTTGGCCTATTTTGAAACCACTATCGAGTTTTAAAATAGGGACACCTTCTGAAAATTCCAAAAGCACCATTGGATTCCTTGTGAAATTCTAGGCCAGATGCATCTAAATTTTGTCTAAATCCATGGAGAAATGAGAAAGTTAGAGGCTTCACGTAAATTGCCAAAACTTGCCTTGCCTTGCCTTGGCCAGGCCTGAAAACTTGGCACCCCTTATATATTAATGGGGTGGTTTTGATACACGGATGTATCACCACCCCAGTGGTAGCGCGCATGTGTGTTTGTGTATGAGGTCGTGGGTTCAAACCCCACTGTTGAATGCAGAATAGGGCAAGCAAGCAAAAATATTTATTTTCAGAAAGAATTCCCTCCGGGATTTATGTCGTGTCCACAGAGATCGGTTCCAGGAAAAGAATGTCGTTCGACAGTCTCTCGCGTTAATGAGTTTGGATTAAAATGGTTTAAAACATGAAAACAGAAAAGTAAACATTAAAACATAAAAACAAATTCACTTTTCAGCAAGACAAACTTATCTGACATGCACATAATCGACTCCTCACAAACTTAAACTTACCGACCAGTTATACTCAACCTACAATACTCCTCAATATCACCCAGCATCGCTCACAACACAGGTTATGTCTAACGCAAAGTTGAGAGAACAACCGTGTTACCATTGCCGATACTTTCGTACGCTAGCTCAAGGCACGGAGGCATTAAGTTTCGACGCCTATTGAAGATTGCTAGCCCTAAATCTATCTCTAGAATCTAGAAACTAACAGACAATCATCCCTAATCGAAGTTTGCGACAGTTATCTCTAACGCAACCCAAACCCCGCGCATAAAGCAAAATCAGAGACAATCACCAATAAAGATATGTAAAGCAAGTTTCATATAACGCCATGGGCGACAAATATACATGAGTTTACAGCAAATACATATACACAACCCAACAAAGAAGAAAAACACAAAGAAGAAGAGAAATGAACCAAAAATCTCGCGGTTTGTCAACGCCGGTCGACGATCAATCCACCCCGGATCATCCGTGTGCAAGCTTCCATGTTGTTTTCTAAGCTAATCTACTGAAAAAATGAAGTTTGATGGAGTTGGAGCAAGAATCCCCAAAACCATCCTCTAAAAAATGCTGAAAAATGAAGTTTATAGGCAAAATTTGCTGCCCAGGTTCGCACTGCGAACCCCCGTTCGCACTGCGAACATACACCGCCTTAGCTACTGCCAGAATTGTGTTTTTCATGCTTCTAGGCACTTTTTATTCGCCCCGAGTTCGCAGTGCGAACTCGCTAGCGAGTGCTCGCCTCCTGGTTCGCCTAGCGAACATGACAGCAAACCAGAATTTGTTTTGACCATAACTCTTAAACCGTAACTCCGATTGACGCACGGTTTGAAGCGTTGGAAAGCTTATTCAATGCTCTATACAACAATGGCAAAATCCCATTGCTGGAATACCTGCAAAAATAAATGAAAATTAATTAAACTCAATGATATTTACATGATACACAATATATACACTAAAACGTAAAGTAAACGTAATTACAAACAAAGCGGGGTTTATTCAACCAATTTTAACACAAAGTAATGATAAGTGCAACAAAACTTATATACAAAAATAGGTACATTTTGCACTTATCACCCACCCAGACCTTTTTTGCTACCTCTCTCATTTTTTGCTATTTTTCATTATTTTCATGTTTTTATTAATTAATTCAAAAATTAATTTCTCTCTCGATTTTAATTATTTTTTAGTGATTCTTTTTTTGAAAATTCAAAAAAATATTAAAATATTTTATTCCATGAAAATTTCACAAAAATGTTATTCATTTCATATATTTGATATTTTTGTAAAGAATTATGTTTTATTTGTTTTTAAACATTAAAAATATTTCTTTCTCTTGGTTTTGCAAAAATTCAAATGATTTTTGAATCATCCCATGAATGAAACATGATTTTCCAAATATAAATCCAAGATCACAACCTTTTTTCACATGTTTGATTATTTTAATTGAATTTTATTCAATTAAAATACATTTAAAAACCAAAAATTAGGGTTTTGATCTCTATCACCCTAACAAATCTTTTCAAACATCTTTGGGCATCTATTAGAGTGTAAGACCCAATCCCTTTTTAACCAAAACCTTTTTGGGCCTCAGTCATTGTATAAGTCCCACTGCGATTTTAAAATCTCGACGCGGTCGTCGCCTTTCTAACGAAAACTTTAGGGCCTACCTTTAAGTTGTAAGTCCCATTTCTTTACTTTTTCAAACCTTTGAGCCTTTCCTTGAGTCGTAAGACCCATCCCTTTGTACATAAAACCTTTTTTGGGCCTCAGTCATCGTATATGTCCCGATACAATTTTTGGATCAACGGTACGATTACTGTTTTTCATCTGGGCCTCTCCTTGAGTATAAGCCTCAACAATCTTTTCAAAAACAACTTTCCTTTTTGATTTAGGTTCAAATTTATAGTTGTTGTCAAAACTTTCTTTAATTTCTTGAACAACTAACCATACAGCTGTTACAATGGAAGCTTGGTCGCTTGTAAGTTTTATTAGCTTTCATTTACATGTTTTCATATATATATATAATTGTTTGTGCTGGAAGCTTGCTCACCTGTAAGTCCTTCTTTCATATCCTTTTAAATACTTGTCATATATCAACTGTCTATATACTTGTATATCTGCTTAGAGTTTTCCCCGACAACTAGGTCTAGAACTAGATAAAGCCAGTTGGCCACTCTTTCAATAAAGTCAAAACTAGTTCCCCATAGGAATTCCAGATGCAGCCTTGCCTTCTCTTGGGCTTAAACAATATGGAACAAAGAGAAAGGCATTATTCCCGGTGAAACTTTTCTCAGACTTTCACTATTAGAAATTGTCAAAGAAGTTCATTTCCCTAGAGAGGATTAATTCTCGATGAAACCTCTCTTGAATTTCTTCAAACCCTAGAACTATTCACTAAAGAAAAGATTATTCCCGATGAAACTTTTCTTAAGTTTGGACCCACAGGCTTCCTAAAAGCATCCCTGCCTCCTCTTGGGCTTTGTACAAGGACCCTTCTGCTTCTTAGATGTTCTCATGCCTTCTCTTGGGCTTAATACAAGGACGCTGAAGACCTCTTAAAGGTATAGGACAGAACTTAGTCATCCTTTTCTAGAGCAATCTTTCCAGTGTCAAAAACATCAAACCATTTTAGGGTTAAGTCTCATCCCTTAAACACCTGCCTCCTCTTGGGCATCATACAAAGATAAATTCTTCCATACCAGTAGACTTGGACAGTCTAATCTCCTCTTGGATCTCAAAGACATTCTCAAGCTCCCTACAAACACAGGAAAAACCCTTGTCATTTAACCAATTTCAAATAGAGTTAAAATCTTCACAGGATCTAAAACTCAGTTTTTCATCCTAAATTTCCCCAGCTAGGGTCAGCTTACCATCAGAACCTCAAGGCATCTGATACCTCAACTCTTCTGTAATCCTTAGCAAGAGTTGATTCCCCATCTTGGACCTGCCTCTGGATCTCAATAATCCTCAGTAGAAGTCAGCCTCCTCTTAGGCTTTGTATAATTATTTTCCTTAGCAGAATTAGTCCCAAAAGCATCCTTTTGTTGAGGCCATCTTATTTCTTAAAACACTCTCTTGTTGAGTTAACCCTTTTTAGCCTCAACCTTGGGCTTTGTACAAGACAAACAAAAGCACTCTCTTGTTGAGTCAATTACCTTAAGGCACTCTCTTGTTGAGTCAACCTTTTTTCAGCCTCCTCTTAGGCTTTGTATAAAGATCTTCCACAGCTGAGTTAGCTTCAAAAGGACTCTCTTGTTGAGTCATTCCTTTAGCCTCACTCTTGGGTTTTGTACAAGATATATATATATATATATATATATATATATATATATATATATATATAAACTTTCTCCAATAAAGTCAAAATCTCCATAACCCTCTCTTAAAGCTCTGGATAGATATTTCCCCAGCAGAGCCAATTCCTCTCAGCCTTCTTTTAGGCTTTGAGAAATAATATCCCTAAGCAGAATTAACCTTCTTTTCAGCCTCCTTTTAGGCTTTGTATAATGATTTTCTCCAGTAAGGTCAGCCTCAATCTTGGGCTTTGTACAAGACACCTAAAAATCCTCAGCTGAGTCATTCAACTACCTTTCTAGCCTCAATCTTGGGCTTTGTACAAGACAGATAAAGATTTCTTTCCCACAGAGTCAGTTTCTTTTTCAGCTTCAATCTTGGGCTTTGTACAAGACACCAAATAAAACACTCTCTTGTTGAGTCAGTCTCATTTCAGCCTCAATCTTGGGCTTTATACAAGACACCATGTAAATCTCTCCAACAGAGTCAATCTTCTTTTCGCATAATCTTGGGCTTTGTACAAGACAGACAAAATATTTCCATGGAAAAGTCAACTTTTAGCCTCCTCTTAGGCTTTGTATAATGATATCCCCAAAAGAGTCAATCTCTTTTTAGCCTCAATCTTGGGATTTGTACAAGACAGATAAACACTCTCTTGTTGGGTCAGTCTTTTCCAGCCTCCTCTTAGGGTTTGTATAAGGACTTCCCCAGTGGAGTCAATCAATCTATTAGCTTCAACCTTGGGCTTTAATCAAGGCACACAAAAATCAACATCCCTTCAGAGGAAATCTAAAACTCTCTGTAGGAAGACATTTCTCTGTGTTATCACACATCAAAATAGACAAATCAAACAAACCTTAATCCCAGATAACTGCTGTAAGTGGCACACTTGTTGATTCAAATATCCAAGCTATCGTCCATCTCTTATCCTGGTAAAACTTCCTCTTTCATCTAATTGATATAAGTGGCAAGCCTCTGGATTATTTACATCCACGCCACTGTCCTTCTTTTAGCATGAAAGATTCCTAAGGAAAAATGGCATTGCTCAACACTGAGTTAAAGTTTTCTCCTTCAGGACAAATCCCTCATAAAGGAAATTAATGCATTGTTGGATTCTCATATCCCAGTTAAAGTAATTTTCCTTCAAAAACAGTCACCTAACAGTTGTGATAAACAGGCGAGATGTCTCCCTTTAGAGATGACAAATTCTCTCTTGGTCAAACCTTTTAGCTTCAATCTTGGGCTTTGAACAAGACACAAACAACCTTTTAGCTTCAATCTTGGGCTTTGAACAAGACACCAAAACATTATCTTTTCCTCCCATAGAACAGGAGGAACTACGATTGCTCTGATTTCCCTGTTTCTTTAAACGGGAATACGTAGGCATAAGATTGCGAAATCTTAGCGAGCATACCAATCAAAACTTTAGGTCCAGTACCTCCACACTAATCAAAAATTAGGTCTAGTACCTCACCAAAATCATCAAAAGCTCTCTCTCACTCTCAAACAAGAAACTTTCCCAACCCATCAACAGATAAACACCATCAAGTATAAAAGCATAACCTAATACTAACTACCTGTGGATAACCACATATAGGATTGGTAATTGACAACTCCCTATTGTATAACCTGACCCCGAACTCCCTGAATCTCTTTAAGTGTTTGTTTAGTTAAACATTCGCGTGCAAGGTTAGTTTTAGATAGCTTCCTTTTCCCTTCCAGCTTCACGGGATAAATAAGAAATCAGAAAGTAGCACCCCCTCCTACCATTGTGGTGAGGAGGAACCCATTTGTGATAAGGTGGTCGCGTCACCGACAAAAATCGCACGCTACACTACCTGGTACAGAAAACCATTGATGCAACAATAAATTGCTTCTGATTGCAAACTTAGTAAATTACCAAAATGAGATTCATCAATAACAAGAACATTGAGATGCCTGATGTCTAGGACATCTTCCCCAACAAACAACTTGTTCTTGAAATTCATCAGCTCCTGAGGAATACCGTCATTTTTAAACATAATTTCCTTTATCAACTTAGGATAACTAGATCCAACATTCAACACTCTCTTCAACAACTGAGAATCACTAAGAAGCTCCATAATTTCATTATACTTTAGTGCTTAAACATAATGTTCTTTCTCATCCTCACTTGCAGTTTCCTTTTCTTCCTCACTGCTAGTTTCCTTTTCCTTAGTCATAATCTTGTCAATAGAGAGAACCTTATCAGACCCTGCACACTTGCTTCTGCCTAAATAATCATTAATAAATGAATGTGAAAACTTCACACACTTTCTTTTATCATACACTTTTCTATTCTCCTTAATGCCTTCAACATTATACTCAGCAATAATGTTCACAATGAATTCTTTGACTATCTTTTCATAGCAAGCACCAACATCAGTTATAGTTTTCATTAACCCAACTGCTTTCAGCAGCTCCATAATCTCTTTACAATCAAGAATTCCTAGCTCTTTTCACAAGCAATCATTCTCAATGAAATCATCCATGTTAGTTACACCTATTGAAGTTGTGATGCTAATTGTCTTGACATTTGTAGAGACATTATTCCCAAATCTCATATCTAATTTTCTCGAGACTTTATTAAAGATCTTAGAAAGCATGAGATTTCCTTCAGTGTCATAAACTACACGGTCTTCATAATCTTCATAATTGTCTTCAACTTTATTCTTTGGAGGATTCTTAATATCATAAAGAATCTTTGGTTGGTGATTTGTTCCTCCTTTGAAATTCTCCATCTTAAACAGAAAATACTCTCCCTGGAGCATACCCAAACGAAACAGGGTACCTTCTCTGATGCCAATATAAATTTTGTTCTTAAGGCGACATATGTTGGACCATATGTATAAGCCAACATGTTCAACATATTAAACCAGAATTGATAGATAATATAAAACAAGATGATAAATCATAAACAAATTAAAGAATACAAGAGAATTATCAACCCAGTTCAGTGCAACAACATATACATCTGGGGGGTGTCCAACCCAAGAAAGGAAACCCACTATCACCAAAATTAGTACAAAGTGTGTTAGATGAAAATCTCTTATTTAATGCCCCTCTTCTTAATTTTACCAGTATTTCTATTTAGGACTAGCCCTAAATAGGAGACCCTTCTCACTTTCTCTCAATCACTAACCCTAGTTATAAATATAATAAACAGGATATGATTGTTTGAATTATAACTCATTTATCAAACCAAACTTTATGCCTTTGAATATGAGTACAGGCGCTAGAGTGGTGCACAAACAACAATACAAACAAAAGACTCAAAAATAGAAACCCTAACACAAAGATCTTCAATACTTTCACACCCTTAAAATGTTAGGTTTGAATCTCCTTAAATAGCAATGCAACTTCTGAGATTTTCTTCAATGGGCAATTGATTTGAGATAACATCGAGATTTGTAGGAGATTCAGTTAAGATTTGAATTTCAAAAGCCTCCACAAAAAATATTTTATTTGAATTTAAATTTAAATATCCAATTAATTAGATTTGATTTATTCAATCTGACAACAAATCTAATTTACACATTGCTAAAAGATAGCAACAAATCTGATTGAAACACAACCAAAATTTTCACTCAGAATAACAACAACCATGACCTGCTTACAAAGGCCAGATGTTGCACACATGTTGGAACATCGTGTCACACATATGTCTTTTTATTCACTAAAACATCGTGTACACTCCATGCTGTTTTGCAAAATGTAGCCGATCAAAAGGAACAACAGTTTAAAAATTTTCAAAAAAGTTTTGAATACTACTTAACGTTGTTTGTGTGCAGATGGTTCTACTAGTCTAAAAAGCCAAATGCGTAGGAATTACAAAAGTTAGGTTTATGAAAAAAGTCAACAATGGCATGATAAAAATGTTTTATTCTTTTAAATGATATTCATGATTAATGTTTGTATTATCTGTGAATTATAGCATGGTCATGAACTAGTTGCTTACAAAAAGTTTGATTTTACTGCTATCTAGTGAAAACATGTCAAAGTAAGTTAAAAATATATAAGCCTAACCATGTGAGATGTGTACAACCTCATGTTTTACATAAATAATGATATTGGCATGCATACTAACTATGTGGATTTTGCATCATTCTTACAATTACTTGGTATATCTGAAGTCATGGAAAAGATCACGGCATTGTTTTTATTGAGTAAAACACTACATGACCAAAAAGCCTATCTTGTGAGAGTGTGTTCCTTTGACAACCCCTTTGGGCCTAAAAAGGGAAAATTTTATTCTTTCAAAGTGACAATTCTTATCCAATTTTTAAGAGAAAAACAATTTTCACTCTCTTGTTTTAATGATAGGATAACACTTAAAAAGCAAGGGTATTTCAAACGATAAAGTTGAAGAGAAAGGAAAAGGTTTGAAAAAGAGAATCAAGTAGTCTGCTGAAAAGAAACAAAAGAATATGCTTTGACCAAACAAAAAGAAATAAAAAAGAAAATAAAAGAAATCAAATGTCATAACTACAAATAAAAGAAAGTCACCAAAAGAAAAATTTTTAAAGTGGAAAATAAGAAAAAGACATTTTGAAAAACAGTGATCTACAAAAAAGTTTTTGCACTCTTATCTTTAGGCTTTTTGAATCCAAAGAAAACCCAATATTTTTTGTAGCTCATCCATATTACAACCATAAAAAGACTTTAATGATCCATGACTAATTATCTATCTTGTGGTTTTTCTTAGATGAAATGAAAAATATTTCTATAGTTATGCATTGTCCAACAATGAGGGAAACACTAATCTTTTTTTAGAGATAATCAGTGAGATGATGATTCTAATAAATAGTTTACTATTAATCTAGACATGTATTGAAATGTCACTTTGGTAAAGAAATTTTTTCATCTTCAAGTTATGGTTTGTGGATGTTTATAATGTTGATTATTAACTTGCATTGAAAAGAAAATCATGTCATAAAACAATGCTTTTTTAAAGTTCTTCATCAAGTCATTAAACATCTGATGAAACATGCATCTTGAATTTTTCTGAACCATTTGAATGGATTTTAATTGAGGAAAAATAAAAGGATAAGTTGAGGAGAGTTGACAAGTGCCAAAATTAGGTAATATATGTAGGAACTTATTAACTTGTTTGTTAGAATTAACCCAAAACCTATGGGAATTCCGACTCTATCTTGATAAACAAGAAGGGTTCTTAGCGCAGCAATACCAAAGAAAAGATGAAAATAGAGAAATAAAGGAAATTAGGATTCTAAGAGAATTTGGAGAAGAAGGTTGTTACCCACAAACTGTGGGATTTTTCTCTTTCTATTCACTTGCAATTGCAAACCGTGAATTACAATGTGTTGTGATTCATTAAAAAAATAAGGGTTACTCCCTATTTATAGATTTAGGTTTACTTGTTCTCCAAGCCAAAGCCCAAAATACCTATTTTGGAACTATATCAAATCAAATCTAAATCAAATATGTGTGAAACAACTGTTTTGACACACCCTTGCTTCGATACTTCGACACAAGGAATTACAATTTAACACACCACCTAATTCATTGTGTCTAAGCTGTCTACATTCATCATGGCTCTTAGTCTTCTGAAAACTTTGACCTGCACTCCCTTCGTCATGATATCTGTAATCTGATTCTCAGTTCTGCAGTGTTCCAAATTCATCTTCCCTTCTGCTACCTGCTCTCGAAGATAATGGAACCTCATTTCGATGTGCTTGCTTCGACTGTGTGCTATTGGATTCTTCGCCAAGTTGATAGCTAACATGCTATCGATCTTCATGGTAATTGCTCCATGACTCTTCCATGTAATCTCTTCGACCAAGTTCACCATCCAGGTTGCTTGACATACACAAAGAGAAGCAGCTATATATTCTGCTTCACATGATGACAATGCCACTACTGGCTCCTTTCTCGAACTTCAAGCAACTAGTGCATCACCTAACATAAACACATATCCAGCTGTGGATTTTCTATCCTCAACATCACTACACCAGCTAGATTCGGTGTATCCCACTAACTTGCATTCTTTCTCTTCATCAGCTGCAGGAAACAGGATGCCATAGTCGAGAGTTCCTTTTAGACACCTCAGTATCCTCTTCGCTGCTGCTAGGTGTGATACCTTTGGCTTCTGCATGAATCTACTTACCATACCCAAACTGTATGCTAAAACAGGCATTGTGTGACAAAGATATCTAAGTGACCCAATAAGTCTTCTGTATTGGGTTGGGTCGACATCATCTTCATCTGAATCCTTTGACAGTTGCAGTCTGGTCTCAGCTGGAGTCGAAGTTGGGTTGCAATCTTGTATATCAAATCTCTTGAGTATTTCACCTGCATATCTTCTTTGGTGCATCATCAAACCTCTACTAGTCTTGTAGAATTCGATGCCAAGGAAATATGAGAGATTTCCCAAGTCTGACATTTCAAACTCCTCACTTAGGTCATGTTTGAAATCTTCGATCTCTTTCTTGCAACTCCCTGTTATCAACAAATCATCAAAATATAGGCATATTATAAGCAATTCATTATTGCTTCTCCTTACATATACTCCATGCTCAGTCGTACACTTCACAAATTCCTTCTCCCTTAAGAAGCTGTCGATTTTCTTATTCCTAGCTCTTGGAGCTTCCTTAAGTCCATACAGGGCTTTATGCAGCCTGTACACCTTTCCTCTTCGCCTCGTTTCACATACCCAGCTGGTTGTGCGACATAAACTTCTTCATCTAAGGGGCCATTAAGGAATGCACACTTCACGTCCATCTGACATGTGTGCCAATTGTTCATATTTGCTAGACCAACAACCAACCTGATTGTTTCGATCCTAGAAACAGGTGTGAACACTTCATCGAAGTCGAGTCCTTCCTTCTGTAGAAATTCTTTCGCCACAAGTCTCGCCTTGTGTCGAGTTACTTCTCCTCTAGGATTCACCTTCACCTTGTAAACCCACTTCACATCAATTACCTTCTTGCCTTGAGGCAATTCAACAAGTGACCATGTGTTGTTGACTTCGATGGACTCTAACTCCTCATTCATTGTTTTCACCCACTTCGAATCTTTCAATGTCTCAGCTGCATTGACTGGTTTGACATATGCGTAGAAAGTATAATCTACCAGCTCACCCCCTTCATCAACCACATCATCTGATGTAATTACACATTCTTGCAACCTTGCAGGCATGTGTCTTGTTCGTCGAGGTCTGCTTGGACCTGCTTCATCTATAACTGGTTCCTGTCGAACTTCTCTTTCGACTTTAGTGGCTGGTTCTTCACAAGAGATTCTCACCGAATCCTTCTTGGCATTCTCAGTCCAGTCTCATTCTTTAAGCTCATCTATGATCACGTCCCTGCTGATCACTACCTGCTTATTTACTGGGTCGAACAGTTTGTAACCTCCAGTCGAATGATATCCTATCAAGATCATCTGATTCGACTTGTCATCAAGCTTCCTTCTTAATTGATCTGGCACATGTCTATGTGCTATAGATCCAAACACCTTCAAGTGACTGAGGCTAGGCTTAACACCAGACCAACATTCTTCTGGTGTGATTCCTTCAAGCTTCTTCGTCGGACATCTGTTTAAAATATATGTTGCTGTCGAAACCGTTTCTCCCCATAATTTTTTAGGTAAGTGCTTTCCATTCAACATACTTCTCACCATGTTTATGAAGGTTCTATTCTTTCGTTCTGCAATGCCATTTTGCTGTGGAGTGTAGGGTGGCACCACCTCATGTACAATCCCTTCTTTTTCACATAATGCATCGAACTCTTTCTAAACATACTCTCCACCACCATCAGTCCTCAGAATTTTCAACTTTCGACCACTCTATTTTTCGACCATGGATTTGAATTTGGAATATACCTCGATCACATCACTTTTCTTCTTGATGAGGTAAGTCCATAACTTTCGACGGTAATCATCTATGAACTTGACAAAGTATCTGTTGCAACCAATCGAATCCACCTGGATTAGACCACATACATCAGAGTATATGACTTCCAGAATTGCCTTCGACTTCCTTCCTGCATCCTTGCTGAAGTTATTCTTGTGTTGTTTTGACTGAACACACTATTCACAGGCTTCACTTGGAATGTTGATTTCTGGTAATCCTGAAACCATATTTCTTCTCTTCAGCTCTCTGATGTCATTGAAGTTGAGATGGCCTAGTCGAAAGTGCCATAACCACTCATCTCTGCTGGCTGCAGTTGCTAGGCACTTGTGCTCCATCACCTTGAGATCAATCTTGAAGGTCCTATTCTGAGACATTGGAGCCTTCAAGATCAACTTACCACCTGCGTCGAGGACTCTCATCATCTTGTCTTCGACAGCTACCTTGTAGTTCTTTTCGACCAGCTGGCCTATACTGAGCAAATTACTCTTCATGCCTGGTATGTACAACACATTGGAAATTGTTGACCTCTTGCCATCTTTCCTCGTGATCAAAACATCACCAACACCTTCAGCTGCTAGAGTATTGTCAATTGCAAACTTCACCGTGTTCTTCGACGAGGGCTTTATGTTAACAAACTAATCTTTCCTTCTAGTTATGTGTGATGAGCATCCTGAGTCCAAGTACCACTGATCTTGGAATCTTTCTTCATCTCTTCTTGTGACCATCAGCAACGTCTTTTCTTCTTCATGTTTCGCCAGCTTTGCATCAGTTTCTTGATTTTTCTTCTTTTCTGGACGGTCACTAAAATAGTGGCCATACTTCTGACAATTGAAACATTGAATGTGACTCTTGTCAGATTTTCGACCACCACCTCTTCCTCTACCTGTAGCACCACCTCTTTGGTTGCCTTGATTCCAGGGTTTTCTCTGATTCGACCAGTTTCCTCCTCTACCTTTGCTGCCATTCCCGCTTCCTTTGCCTTTTCTTTCCTTTTCTGACTGCGCCTGCAAAGCCATATCGCTCTTCGACTTTCCTGCAGCTCTTTCATCCATCCTTTGTTCATGAGACTCAAGCGTCCCTTGAAGCTCTTCCTTCGTCAATACTGACAAGTCTTTCGACTCTTCTATGGCTACTACCACGTGGTCGAACTTTGGAGCCAATGACATCAAGATCTTTGCAACAATTGATCTTGATGTCAACACCTCTCCACATACCTTGATTTGATTCACCAGCTTTGTAACTCTGGTGAAGAAATCTATTATACTTTCATTGTCTTCCATCTGAAGCAACTAATAGGTTCTCTTCTGAGTTTGTAACCTTACCTCTTTCACCTTCTTTGCGCCTCCAAACAATTTTTTAAGAATCTCCCACGCTTCCTTCGCTGACTCTACATCACTAAACTTTTCAAAGTTATCTGGATCGACACACTGATGGATTAAAAAGAGAGCTTTATAATCTTTCTTCTTCAACTCTTTGTGTGCAGCCTTTTCTTGATCTGTCACGTTCTCCGCAAGCGGTGTTACTCCTTCCTTCACAAGATCCCAAAGATCTTGATAACAGAAAACCACCTTCATATGCTTGCACCAATTCTCATAATTATCTTTCCTGGGAATCGAAAGACTTGCCGGAAAGTGCCCGTTCGGATGATTCATTGCCATCACGATTTTCCTTCCTTGAATCGCAATCGGGGCTCTAGATACCAGATGTTAGAACTAACCCTAAACCTATGGGAATTCCTACCCTATCTTGATAAACAAGAAGGGTTCTTAGCGCAGCAATACCAAAGAAAAGAAGAAAATAGAGAAAGAAAGGAAATTAAGATTCTAAGAGAATTTGGAGAAGAAGGTTGTTACCCACAAACTGTGGGATTTTTCTCTTTCTATTCACTTGCAACTGCAAACCGTGAATTACAATGTGTTGTGATTCATTACAAAAATAAGGGTTACTCCCTATTTAGAGATTTAGGTTTACTTGTTCTCCAAGCGAGGCCCAAAAATATAAAAGCCCAAAATACCTATTTTGGAACTATATCAAATCAAATCTGTGTGAAACAACTGTTTCGACACACCCTTGCTTCGACACTTCGACACAAGGAATTACAATTTAACATTGTTAACAAGTAATCAACTAAAAAAACTCTGATTAATCAAGGAAAAATGATAAATATGCGTTTGGACATTTTAACTGGACATGAACTAAAAACAGGTAAAGAGGACTAAGAAAACACCAAAGCAACACAAAAGACCTTACCAAAGAACTTTCCCACAAGAAAAACTCACTAAGCTAATAATAGAGTCTCGCTTAAAGAGCAAAGGCGGCAAGAAGACTTCATGGCAACTTCAAGGTTAAGCAACTAGCCTCCTTTAGAGTTAGGCCAATACTCGCATAGGGAGGTAAGGCAATTCATGACTTTAGGGCTAAGTTACTTTAAGTTGAAATAAGGGTTTGTTCGCTAGGAGAAGATGGGTGGTGTGCTTAGAGTGTTAAGGTAGAAAATGCAAGTTGGAGATGAGCTGACAATTCTCAACAAAGAAGAAAGTAGGTGTGCTAAGCGCAAATGTACATCGCACTTAGTGAGCATACTAGATCACACCCTATAAATTGGGGTACCATTTAGTTTAAAGGGAACTGATCAGTGGATTTAAGATAGTTCTCAGTGAAAGTTAGGTTAACACCACTAATCTTAATAGGAGAGAAAAGGATAGGAAGATTAAGGTAGTTCTTAGTGTAGCGTGCGATTTTTGTCGGTGACGTGACCACCTTATCGCCATTGGTTGGAATTGGGTGCAACTTTCTGATTTTTTAGTTATCCTATGAAGCTGGAAAGAAAAGGGAAGCTATCTAAAACTAACCTTGCACGTAAATGTTTTCTTTAACAAATGCTAAGAGATTGGGGGGTCCGGGTCAGGTTATACAATGGGGAGTTGTTAATTACCCATCCTATATATGGTTATCCATAGATCGTTAGCAATTTCTATACTGTTATCTACTTACTGGTGTTTATCTGTCATGGGTTGGGAAAGTTTCTCCTTTGGGAATGTTGAGAGAGTGTTTTTGTTGATTTCAGGTTTTTCCGATGTTTTTGGTAAGGTACTGGACCTAAAGTTTTTGATATGTGTGCTCGCTAAGATTTCGCAATCTTATGCCTACGTATTCCCATTAAAGAAAACAGGGAAATAAGAGCAATTGTAGTTCCTCCTATTCTATGGGAGGAAAAAGATGTTTGGTGTCTTGTTCAAAGCCCAAGATTGAAGCTAAAGGTTTGACTGAGAGAGAATTTTCATCTCTAAAGGGAGATATCTCATCTATTCATCACAAGTTGTTGGTTGATTGATTATAAAGGAGAATTACTTTAACTGGAATATATGGAGTCTAGCAATGCCATAATTTCCTTTATAAGGGATTTGTCCTGAAGGAAAAAACTTTAACTCAGTGTTGAGCAATGCCATTTTTCTTTAGGAATCTTTCAGACTAAGAGAGGGACATTGGTTTGGATGTAAATAATCCAGAGGCTTGCCACTTACAGCAATTAAGTGAAAGAAAAGGGATTTACCATGATAAAAGATGAACCATAGCTTGGATATTTGAATCAACAAGTGTGCCACTTACAACAGTTATCTGGGATTAAGGTTTATTTGTTTGTTTGTTTTGATGTGTGATGTACAGAGAAATGTCTTCCTACAAAGAGATTTTTGATTTCCTCTGAGGGGATTTTGGTTTTTTGTGTGCCTAGATCAAAGTCCAAGGTTGAAGCTAAAAAGTTGACTCTATTAGGGAGTTTTATATCTCTCTTGTACAAAGCCCAAGATTGAGGCTGAAAAAGGCTGACTCTTTTGGGGAAATCATTATACAAAGCCTAAGAGGAGGCTGGAAGGAATTGACTCTTCCGGGGAATATTTTGTCTGCCTTGTACAAAGCCCAAGATTGAGGCAAAAAGAGATTGACTCTACTGGTGAGAGGTTTTATCTGTCTTGTACAAAGCCCAAGATTGAGGCAGAAGGGGTTAACTGACTCAGCTGGAGGATTTTTATAGGTGTCTTGTACAAAGCCCAAGATTGAGGCTAAAAGGAGTTGAGGGATGATCATTATACAAAGCCTAAGAGGAGGCTGGTTGGGGAATTTCTTATATAAAGCCTAAGAGGAGGCTAGCTTCTAGTGAGGATTATTGAGATCCATAGGCAGGTCCAAAGTGGGGAATCAACTCTTGTTGAGGATTACAGAAGAGTTGAAATATCAGAGACCATGAGGTTCTGATTGAGGATTTATTGATAGTGATTTGACCCTAGCTGGGGAAATTTTAAAGAGAGAGTTTAAAGATTGAGTTTTGAAACCTGTGGAGGTCTTAACCCTGTTGATGATTGGTGAAATGATCACGGTTTATCCTGTGTTTTTAGGAAACTTGAGGGTTTCTTTGGGATCTAAAATGAGGTGAGACTGTTTAAGTCTACTGGTATGAAAAGGTTTATCATTGTATGATGCCCAAGAGGAGGTTAATGTGTTAAGGAGTTAGAATCAACCCTAAACTGGTTGGATGTTTTGACTCTTTGGAAGACTGCTCTAACAAAGGATGACTAAGTTATGTCCTATACCTGTAGGAGGTCTTTGGGTCCTTGTACTAAGCCCAAGAGAAGGCGTGAGAACTTCTAAGAAGCCTGAGGGTCCTTGTACAAAGCCCAAGAGGAGGCTGGGGATGCTTTTAGGACTCTTGTAGGTCCAAACTTAAGAAAAGTTCAAGAAAGGTTTCACCGGGAATAATCCTTTCTTTAGGGAACAGTTCTAGGGTTTGAAGAAATTCAGAAGAGGTTTCACCGGGAATTAATCCTCTTTGGGGAAGTGAATTTCTTGTACAGATATTTCTAAGTTGTGACAGTCTTGAGAAAAGTTTCACCGGGAATAATGTCTTTCTCTGTTCCATATTGTATAAGCCCAAAAGGAGGCAAGATTGTATCTAGAATTTCCTATGGGGAACTAGTTTTGACTGTGTTGAAAGAGTGACCACTGGTTTGATCTAATCCTAGACCTAGTTGCCGGGGAAAACTCTAAGCAAGATAATATACAAGCATATATATATATATATATATATACACAAGTATGTAAAAGAAAGCTTATAGAACTTACAGGTGAGCAAGCTTCCAGTACTACAAATGTATGGTTAGTTATTCAAGAAATTAAAGAAAGTTTCGAAAGCAACTATGAATTGAACCTAAATCAAAAGGGAAGTTGTTTTGAGAGAAGATTGGTGCTTATACTCAAGGAGAGGCCCATAAATAACAGTGATCGCACCGTTGTTCTGAAAATTGTATCGGGACACTAAGCCAAAAAATACCTTTAGCGGCGCTTTTTTGGCCTTTAGCAGCGCTTAAAAGCGCTGCCAATGGTGGCGATGCTAAAGGTAAAGACAGCGCTTTTTTTCCTTTAAAAAGCCCTGTCTTAGGTCCCCCTATAGGACCCCCTTTAGCAGCGCTTTGAAAAACGCTTTCGTATGACCCCATATAGCAGCGCTTTTCCAAAGAAAAACGGTTTCGTATGACCCCCTTTAGCAGCGCTTTTAAAAGCGCTGCTATAGGTTCCCCTTTAGGCAGCACTTTTTCAAAGAAAAGCGCTTTCGTATGACCCCCTTTAGTAGCGCTTTGAAAAGCGCTGCTAAAGGTCCCCCTTTAGGCAGCGCTTTTTCAAAGAAAAGCACTTTCGTAGAGAATCCTTTAGCAGCGCTTTAGAAAGCGCTGCCTTATGTATACGCTATGACACCCCTTTAGGCAACGCTTTTTTTAGAAAGCGCTGTCTTTTATAAAAGTGCTTTTTAAAAGCTTTTTTTTAAATCAATTATTAAACCTGCATAAACCTATATAATTTATCATAATTCATAATCATTCATCACATGGCCTTTGATACCATTATATGTCAACACATAGGCCTTATAGCATTATAATTCAATGATAGGCCTTTATACAATTAAAATTCAACACATAAATGGTAAAAACCATTATATATACAACACCAAAATAGCCATTATATATATATATATATATATATATATATATATATATATATATATATATATATATATCAATACAAACTATACAACATGAATTCCATACACCAATTCGAAACCTTATACACCATATATCCATCACCTATATATACAACACCTTCCATAAACCTAACACAATTTCTAAAACTAACAAATTCTCATTCAACCATGTATTGACACCAATCCTCCTTTATTTCTTCCAATTTGTCTTTCGTGTAGGTGGCACACTTGAATTCATCAAAATACTACATTTTACATAATATGCATGATTTAGTTAAAAGTAATTAATTAGATGAAATATCCGATAATAAATCTTAAAATAAATCATAACTTATATATAAATTCATACCATGGTTGGAATCTCTATGTGTTCCAAAAGAATATTTTCTTTCATGAATCTCAAGACAAAATAACCACAATCGATACCATTACGTTGCCGAGGACACTACACATAGAAAAAAAAGTATTAATAAGTATCATAGATGACTTGTGTTATGAAGTAGCATTACTATTATAATAACAAATCATACCTCCACTCTTATCCATGTAATGTTGTTTGCTTTGGTCTTTGGTACCCAAGCTTGTCGTTGTGATCGGAATATTTGTATGGGTTTATCATAATATAAACGAATATTTAGAACAATCTCACATAAATAAAGAAATACACACACAAATATTTAGAACAATCGCATCACTTACGTATCAATCATCTTCTTCATCTCCTGGTATTTTGTTTGATCACCATCTAGCGAATCCAGATAATAGACTATTTCTTTTATCGGATTAATCGCAAGCAACAACCAGTGTCCACTGTAAAATAAAACAAAAGTATAGATGGAAATGTTATACACAACGTAAAAAAGCGAAAGATTATAATAAAGGAAGTTAGGATGAAAATCTTACCCATGGCCAGTATTATATGGTAAAAGATACAACTTCTCTGTATCAATGTTGGTCATAAATTCACCTACTAAGTGATCTTTGACCGCATCTGTAGTTCGATTGATTAAATTTGCATTGACACAATTGGGAGACAAGAAGGAGTATCTTTCAGTCAATTGACGCGGGAGCATCAATATTTCATACAAGAACCTGAAATAAAAACGGATTATAATAAATATGTTATTATAATTAACATTCTAATATTCATTGAAATGAGTAAATAAATTGATCAATTAAATAAATAAAATTGATGGATTGTTAGATGATGGCTATGGATCTAGAAGGGGGGTTGAATAGATCCCTTGAGTTTTACACGCAAATAGTCTACAAAAATTCTGTTTTAAAAAATTGTTTAACGGAAGCTACCACTGGATAGAACGTCTACAACGAACCTTCTACCGAAAGGATCGGATATGCACGAATATATCACGGATGAGTATGGATGAGAAAAATTCAGTTTTGAATACTGCACTTAAAAATGCAGACAACAAATTATCACTTGCTTGATGTTTATTCCAATCCAATGAGATTAATTGATAAGCAATTTAAAGCTATGTGTTCGAATTTTGCTTGGAAACAAATTATCAAACATCTAGTGTGTGTAAACACACTATGTGCAGAATTTCTATGGAGAATAATGTACACCTGCTCCAAAACACAATTCAATGAATTGTATCGATTTAGCAAATAAATTTATCAGCGTACAATTATTCTACGACAGAATTTTCAATAGTTTGCTACTTCACAAATTCGAACAATACTGAAATGTAAAAGAGTTAAGGGAGAGAGAGAGAGAGAGAGAGAACAAACGAGATTTGATTAGGCAGTTCCCCAATCGTCCTCGCTTTGGGTACGTCTGCCCCCAACTCCGCAAACGAAATTGAGATATATATATATATATATATATATATATATATATATATATATATATATATATATATATATATATATATATGTAGTTGTTGCAAATTGTTTATTACAAGAGAAAACTATGAACATTCAAACCCCGAACGTCTCCGATTGTTGATGCCGAATTTTCTCTTCCCTTGATTCAAGATGAATCAAGTGCTCCGAATATGGTTGATTCAATTACCGTCCCATGCTACTAAACTGAAAGAAAACACCGTTCTTCAGTTACCTTCACTCGGTCAATTGAAATCTTCCAAGAATTCGAACCCAAACCTTCTTCTACAATCCTCTGATTACAGCTACTAAACCGAAACAGTTGTGCCAATTTTCGGTTACCTTCGCCCAGCCGAATCCCTGTAGAATGAACAGTTTGTACAAAACCCCCAAAATCTCTTCGATTCTTAGAGGACAAACCCAACTGGTTTGATTCAAGAAACACCTGCCAAACTCTCAACCCAGAAGATGAAGATCACACTTCCTAAATTCTAAACGTTATCACTTCGATCAATGGGCGACACAAACAAAGATGATTATGTGTGATTGTTTGTTTACACAATGAAGAAGATGAAGATGAAGAGAGAAATGACATATATTTTTCACGTTTCTTGTTGTTGTGAAAAATGAAGACCAAAACTATTTATATGAAAAATATGACCAACAAAAATAATAACAGAAATGAAATTAAGTGAAAAAATGCAAAAATAAAGGTCATGCGTCGACCTCCATTATCCATGCGTCGACGCATAAGATACGAATTTTGAGTCCTCAGGTTTGTGCGCTTACCCGCAAGTCTTGGAGGTTAGTGCATGAATTCTGGGGTTAGCGCATGAACTTAAGGGTCAGCGCATGAAGTGTAGATTTTTCAGGAAATTCAATTTTTGAGCATTTTTACCAGACCAAGGTCAAACATACATGCTAGACACTACTAAAACAATAGTGGACCTTTATTTTTGGAGAGAACAAGATCCTATGCATCTAGACACATGACCAATAACGGTAAGACGCTATATGCCCGACACGTGAAGTGATATCGCTCAAATTACAATCTAATATGTCTGTTGACATCATTAAAACAAGATAGCTAGAAGGATATCCCTCACATACTCCGCCTTTTTTATGATGGCAACACTTTCTTGATTGTCACGAGAGATGTAATTTGAGATGATCAATTCTCCCCCTGTCTTTGACATCTGGTTAGTAACATTTCTGCTGCTTGTATTCTTCTCCCCCTTTGACAACATCAAAAAGAAGAGAGGACGGTGGTCAAAATAGCATACTAAAATATGTAGTGGATCATCAGATATTTGCAACAACAAAACATTTACCAGCATCCACATATGATACCGCTAATGTAAACATAATGATTAACTACGAAACAATGGCATAAAAGCAAAAACATTCACTCCATAAAAGTTTAAACATAACGGCAGCACATGTAAAAAAAAATCAAACCACAAAACACAAATTCACTCACAACTAAACATAATGCCCTAAGGTTTATGGTCTCCTCCCCCTAAACGAATAACCTCGTCCCCTATGGTGTTGACTTGGTGGTGGAAATTCCTCGAGTTGAAGATTGAGCTCAATCAAGGTGCTATTGAGGTTACCAAGGCTGTTTGCCAAGTTTAGATTTTGCTGAGTTAGATTGGCTTCCATTTGATTGAACCTATTCATAGCTGCATTGGCGAAATTGTTGAAGTTGGTGGCATGAGACGATATTTGGTTAGACATATTTGTGAGCTATTCCTGCTGAGTCATGTATCGAGTTTCCTGCTGCGCTTGGAATTCTTGATGTTGCAGAGACAACTCAGTCAGCCTTGCTAGAATTTCATCAGAGGATTGTTGATCATGCTGAAACGGTGGAGTTGGAGGAGCATAATTTTCTGGATGCTGCCATTCATAGTCCGCATCATAGGATGGAGGAACATACGCAACACCAAGGTTAGTCCAGCAGTTTGTTGCCACTGACCCCAGCCTTGATTGTCAGAGGTTTCTTCCGGTTGATAGCCCATCCATGCCTCATTGTCTTCTTCTTCTACAGCCACATTGTCTTGTATAACAACATCTTCCTGCATCACCACATTTTCATCATTACCAACTTGATTTGCATTACCTTGACTGCCTTCATCCTCACTTGCTTCAAGATGAACAGGTTCATTATGTTCAGGATGGGTAGCTCTTTGTCGATGGATGAACCTGCGCTCACGTGGCTGCCAATGGTAACCCATCATGGACAAGGTTCTGACCAGAAACTGTTGTTCAGCAGTAATATGAATATGACAAATCTGTGGAATAGGAATGTCAAAGTGATTCAAAAAATTTGCCACAGCAGATGCATAACCAAGTGCCAGAAATTTGTTGGAGCTACGAGTTGTGAACATCCTATAAGCAAAGTAATAAGGCCAGTTAATTTTGATCTTATTCTTCAGGATATAGATAAGATGCACCTCTGCTTGTTCAACTCTTGAGTAGCCTCCTTTCTTAGGCCTCAAGATGCGAGCAACAATCCACTGAAGAATACGTTCTTCAAATTTTAAATGACCGGTAGTGACACTCTTAGGAAATGCTTTACTTGCCACAAACTCAGCTGGATATGGTTCCCTCAACATTGAATTCAGAGCAGTTTTGAATTCATAGTCCTGAGCAAAGGTTTTATCAGTAACCTTTGGGAGATTGTCATCAGTGTCCAAAATAAACAATGTAGACCATACATCGTTTGTCACCTGAAATTCTGCATTATTTATAGAGAATCTAAATTCAGCCCCACGAAATTTTCCCTTCATCCCACAATAGAACAACCGAGTCAAATCTTCACTATACTTGTCATCACATTCTACAAATTCATTCAGATTTTGAAAGTTTATGAGTTCAGAAATTTCAGGAATGTGAAAATCTGGACCCATCAGAGGATAAAACCCATGTTGTCTTATAACAGCCCGGTTAGAGAATAATTCCCCAAAAGGAGTAGCTAGCCTTTCAGAAATTAAAGATTCAAAAGTTACCCGGTGTGAGGATGATGCTCTGGTTGGTATTGGTTGTGAAGTTGATCCTCTTGTTCCCCTTGTACCAGGATTTCTTCGGGAAGCCATGGTTGAAGAAGAATTGAAGAAAGATTATCACACTAGATTTTTGCAGAGATGGAAGAGGAGATGTGTGAAACACTTTGAAGACCTTGCAGCATATATATAGAGAATTTTCTCTTTGTATTCCCTCCCTTTTTTTTGTGTTTTATTAGGGTTTTGATGAGGGTTGAGTGGAGAGTAATTGAGATTAATGAGGTTTAAAGGAGAAGGATAGGGAGAGATTTACCACAAAGACTAATGAGATGACATGCAATAATCATAGATTAATGTGCAATGAGAAAATGTAAGGAAAGTAAACACCACAAGGTCGGCGGACGCAACCCAGTAAAGAAGGAGTCTGAACAGTTCCTTTATGTGTCAACCTGTGAATCTGTGCGTCGGCGCATGATTCTTGAAAATTTAAAAAGAAACTGAACATGTGGTTATGCGCTATCCCGAAGGTTTAATAGGTCAGCGCATGAATCTATGCGTCGACGCATGGACCTATAAAAGTGAAATTTTGCAAAAAAATTTGTTCCAACCAGATAAATACACATATACACAAACAGAGCCAAACATTCACATGAATGATAAGTGCACAAAATGAAACAAACATCAAGATTAGAGTAAGTAACATGGCACAAAATGTTGATAAACCTCTATAAGTTGGAACGATATTACCTTGAACATCATGACAGTGAGATCCCTCACATATGGCTAAATTTCTCTTTGCATTGTTAGTTAAAGAAATAAACAAGCATATATATATATATATATATATATATATATATATATATATATATATATGTGTGTGTGTGTGAAGATCACTATTCTAAAGGACGTTATGCACGATCCGAGATATCGAGAATGCCAAGTTCCCTACGGATGTGAAAGAAAGGCTCTGTAGCTAATGGTTTTGTGAAAATATCAGCAAGTTGATTCCTAGTGTCAACATGCTCAAAAATAACATCACCTTTCTCTACATGATCCCTAAGAAAATGATGGCGTGTTTCGATATGCTTGGTGCGTGAATGTAGTACAGGGTTCTTAGTTAGATTTATCGCACTAGTGTTATCGTACAAAATTGGAATACGTTCAAGTTTTAAGTTGAAATCAAGTAATTGTTGTTTAAGCCATAAGACTTGAGCACAACAACTACCGGCGGCAACGTATTCCGCCTCGGCTATTGACAAAGCAACGGAAACCTGTTTCTTGTTGTGCCTACTCACCAAGGAGTTTGCGAAAAAGTGACACGTGCCACTAGTACTTTTCCTATCCAACTTGCACCCAGCAAAGTCGGAGTCGGAGTAGCCAACTAAGGAACAAACACTACCTTTGGAATACCACAGCCCATACTTTGGAGTACCAGAGAGGTATCGAAGTATGAGCTTAACTGCCTTCAGGTGGGATTCCTTGGGATGTGCCTGATACCTCGCACACATGCATACACTAAACATTATATCGGGACGTGATGCGGTAAGATAAAGGAGAGACCCTATCATAACTCAGTACTTCTTTACCTCAACATCCTTACCCTTTTCGTCACGATCAAGATTAGCACTTGTAGGCATAGGAGTATCTATTGCTTTGCAGTTCAGCATATCAAAACGTTTTAGTAACTCAAGACAATATTTCGTTTGACTCACGAATGTGCCCTCTTCAAGTTGTTTGATTTTCAATCCGAGGAAATAGTTGAGCTCCCCCATCATGCTCATTTCAAACTCCCCCTGCATCAAACTAGAAAACTCCTTGACCAAGGTCATGTTAGTAAACCCAAATATAATATCGTCAACATAAATTTGTACCAAAATTAAGTGTTTTCCTTGACGTTTAATAAAGAGGGTTGTGTCAACCTTTCCTCTTGAATACCCTTGATCAAGTAGAAATTTGCTTAGAAGTTCATACCAAGCCCTAGGGGCTTGTTTAAGTCCGTACAAAGCTCGCTTAAGTTTATAGACATGATCAGGATATTCGTGTGATTCAAAACCTGGAGGTTGGGCTACATAAACCTCTTCATTTATATATCCGTTAAGGAATGCACTTTTAACATCCATTTGGAATAATTTAAAGTTCTTTGTGCAAGCATAGGCAAGTAGAAGGCGTATGGCCTCGAGTCGGGCAACCGACGCATAAGTTTCCTCATAGTCGATTCCTTCCTCTTGGTTATAGCCTTGCGCTACAAGCCTAGCTTTGTTACGCGTTATTACTCCATTATCATCAAGTTTATTCCTAAACACCCATCGGGTGCCTATTACTCGATGATCTCGCGGAGGGGGGACAAGGTCCCAAACCTCATTTCTCCAGAATTGATTTAGTTCATCTTGCATTAATAGATACCAATGCTCATAGAGTAATGCCTCCTTATAGTTTTTAGGTTCAACTTGGGAGACAAAAGCAGAGTAATAACAAAAGTTACTAAGTTTAGAGCGAGTAGTTACTCCCTTAGAGATATCACCGAGAATGTTGTCAATTGGATGGCCTTTTGAAGACTTCCAAGCTGGAGGAAGTTCATCTTTATTAGCATGATGATCATCCTCACTTTTCACTGGTTGGTGATCCTTTTCCTCCTCAATACGCACTGCTTCAGGCTGATCAATTCCCTTATCAGTGTCCTTGAGTATGTCTTCAGTAGGTACACCTGCACCATGAAAAGAACTACCTTCTCCGACATTTCTCGGATAAGACTCGTCAAAAGTAACATGAACTGACTCTTCAACTTTGCCGAGAATCTGTCCCTTGTTGTTATCTCCGTAGGTGACAAACCCCTTTTTCTTCGCCACAAAGTCGATGAAAAGAGATATGTCTCCGGTTATATGTCTTGAGCAGCCACTATCCAGAACCCATCTTCCTTCGGTGGTCTCAAGACTTTGTACCTCTTTTTCTTTGTTGTGACGTGCCATAAGACAAAGGTTGACGGATTCACTTTCGTCACTTGAGGAATCATCTTTCTCCAACTCACTATCGCTTTCCCAAGCGATGTATGCTCGTCAAGACTTGTTGGACTTTTTGTTTGAGCGACTCTTGTCATTATCCTTATCTTTGTCTTTCTTTAGGGATGGACAATCCGGCTTGTAGTGCCCGTATTTTCCACAGTTGTAGCACGTCCCTTTTACCTTGCCATTTTTATTTCCTTCACTTCTAGATTGCTTCCTGAACTTGACTAGATTTCTGTCCAAGTGCTGAATATCACTCTTACGAATATATCTATTGTATCTCTTCACAAATAAGCTCATATCATCACCGGATTCTGCATCTTTGTCATTTTTGGCTTCATCATCACTTAGCTCTTGATGTGTGGACTTTGAACAAGAAGCCTTAAGAGCTATCGACTTCTTCTCCGTATCTTTTGCCTTCTCTTTCTTTATACTCTTTTCATGTTTATCCAAGCTAATGAGCACTTGCTCATGCTCATCGAGTTTACCAAAGAGTGTTGTGAGGTCTAGTGTAGCAAGATCATTGGCCTCCTTGATAGCGGTAACCTTCGGTTTCCATTCCCTGTTAAGACACCTCACAATTTTGTTAGTAGAAACCTCATTTGGAATTGGTTTAACAAGAACATGCAATTTGTTGATAATGTGAGTGAATCATTTTTGCATATCCGCAATGGTTTCCCCTTGCTTCATGTAAAACAAATCAAACTCTTGCGTTAGTGTATTAATACGAGCCATCTTAACATCATTAGTGCCTTCGTGGACTACTTGTAAAGCATCCCACATAGCTTTGGCCGTTTCACAATGGGAGACTTGATAATACTCATCAACTTCCAAGGAGGAAATGATCATATTACGAGCCTTCCAATCATAGCTGTACTTTTTCTCGTCCTCCTCAGTCCATTGAGCTTCGAGTTTAGGAACGACAACGCCTTCCGCGTTAGTCATAGTAATTTCCATGGGACCGTTTAAAATAACGTTCCAAACCTTCTGATCTATGAAATTAATATGGACGCGCATACAATCCTTCCAGTAGCTGTAGTTTTCACCTGTAAAAACTGGAGCTCTATTATAAGCCCCCTTAGGTTCGTTCGCCATGATCCAAGAAGTTTTACCGAAGCTCCAGAATAAACCGGAGCTCGTGATACCACTTGTTAGACGATGGCTATGGATCTAGAAGGGGGTTGAATAGATCCCTTGAGTTTTACACGCAAATAGTCTACAAAAATTCTGTTTTAAAAAATTGTTTAACGGAAGCTACCACTGGATAGAACGTCTACAACGAACCTTCTATCGAAAGGATTGGATATGCACGAATATATCACGGATGAGTATGGATGAGAAAAATTCAGTTTTGAATACTGCACTTAAAAACGCAGACAATAAACTATCACTTGCTTGATGTTTATTCCAATCAAATGAGATTAATTGATAAGCAATTTAAAGCTATGTGTTCGAATTTTGCTTGGAAACAAATTATCAAACACCTAGTGTGCGTAAACACACTATGTGCAGAATTTCTATGGAGAATAATGTACAGCTGCTCCAAAACACAATTCAATGAATTGTATCGATTTAACAAAACAATTTATCAGCATACAATTATTCTACGACAGAAATTTCAATAGTTTGCTACTTCACAAATTCGAACAATACTGAAATGTAAAAGAGTTAAGGGAGAGAGAGAACAAACGAGATTTGATTAGGCAGTTCCCCAATCGTCCTCTCTTTGGGTACGTCTGCCCCCAACTCCGCAAAAGGAATTGAGATATATATATATATATATATATATATATATATATATATATATATATATATATATATATATATATATATGTAGTTGTTGCAAATTGTTTATTACAAGAGAAAACTATGAACATTCAAACCCCGAACGTCTCCGATCGTTGATGCAGAATTTTCTCTTCCCTTGATTCAAGATGAATCAAGTGCTCTGAATATGGTTGATTCAATTACCGTCCCACGCTACTAAACCGAAAGAAAAAACCGTTCTTCAGTTACCTTCACTCGGTCAATTGAAATCTTCCAAGAATTTGAACCCAAACCTTCTTCTACAATCCTCTGATTACAGCTACTCAACCGAAATAGTTGCGCCAATTTCCGGTTACCTTCGCCCAGCCGAATCCCTGTAGAATGAACAGTTTGTACAAAAACCCCCAAAATCTCTTCGATTCTTGGAGGACAAACCCAACTGGTTTGATTCAAGAAACACCTGCCAAACTCTCAACCCAGAAGATGAAGATCACACTTCCTAAATTCTCAACGTTATCACTTCGATCAATGGGCGACACAAACAAAGATGATTATGTGTGATTGTTTGTTTACACAATGAAGAAGATGAAGATGAAGAGAGAAATGACATATATTTTTCACGTTTCTTGTTGTTGTGAAAAATGAAGACCAAAACTATTTATATGAAAAATATGACCAACAAAAATGATAACAGAAAAATAACAGAAAAGAAATTAAGTGAAAAAATGCAAAAATAAAGGTCATACGTCGACCTCCAGTATCCATGCGTCGACGCATAAGATACGAGTTTTGAGTCCTCAGGTTTGTGCGCTTACCCGCAAGTCTTGGAGGTTAGCGCATGAATTCTGGGGTTAGCGCATGAACTTAAGGGTCAGCGCATGAAGTGCAGATTTTTCAGGAAATTCAATTTTTGAGCATTTTTACCAGACCAAGGTCAAACATACATGCTTGACACTACTAAAACAATAGTTGACCTTTATTTTTGGAGAGAACAAGATCCTATGCATCTAGACACATGACCAATAACGGTAAGACGCTATATGCCCGACACGTGAAGTGATACCGCTCAAATTACAATCTAATATGTCTGTTGACATCATTAAAACAAGATAGCTAGAAGGATATCCCTCACATGGATTTCCTGATGTATGAATTCATAACACAGACGCCTAATTCAGAATGCGTAAATATCTGATCAAAGTCTTCTTTAGCAATTGTTTCTGAATAGGCAAACCCAAAAATACCTGCTGCCATAGGTATTTCACGGATACCATCTTCCATCAAATCCGTTGTGCCTACAATTGCTTCAAGGCACAACCGAAATCGAGAAATAGATGCTTTTTTTTCCTTGGCTACTACTGGCTTCTTGTTCTTGCTCCCTTGTTGCACCTCTCGTGTAGGAATCTGAAAATCATATAAGTCATAAACTTAGTAATCATGAAGCTTTTGAATTTGGATCATAGAATTAACATTTTTTATGCATATATATATATATATATATATATATATATATATATATATATATCAATGTACCTCTTTTTGTGATGCAACAGACTCAGCTTGCCACACAATCCCTTTATCTTTTGGTTTGGATTTTGTAGGAGTCTAACAATGTCATGTAAATAAAATGTAGGTAAAAGTAAGCATAACATAACTTATATGCAAGTAAAACATTTGAAAACTAAAAGGTTAATAATGGTTTTCAACATACCGAGTCATCTATGACGATGAGGTTTGACGGCCATGCAACATACGACCCTATTGCGTACCCCACCAATGTTGCATCTGAAACGTCGTCAGGTATAGGTAGTAACGCATCCCACTCTAAAGCAATATCAATCGAAACCTTCAAAAATCCAGCAGGGAGTGGTCTAGTGTGAAGGACGTCTCCCAGAGTGTTATGCACTTTTCCCTTGCCAACCATGCGATATGTTGGTGCCGATAAATATAGCTGACAAGGTGAAATGCCCTAAATAAAACAAAAATAATACGAAATTGTTATTGGGCAATGATGTCAATATAAAAAACTGTACTAATTTAATAAATATAATTACCTCCGTGATTTTTTGTTGACAATTGATACTGGCCTTGTCACTAGTATCTTTAAATTCTGAACCGCGCCTTTCCGATATATATCTTTCTTTATCCTGTTGCAGTTCACGAACTTGAGCTCTCAATTCTTCCAACGTTTCCATCACCTCTCTATTGCTAGGATTTTTTGTCTTTGAACGCTTATACAAGGCAGATGGAGTGACTCCAAATCCCTTACCCCTCACGCGACCAGAATACTTAGGAACATTTAATACTCGACTCAGTATGCTCCTGCAATCCTGGTCTTCCGTGAGAGTTAAGGACTGAGATAGAGTCTCCTGAAATTCAATATTAGAGCAACGCATAAATATATTAGATAAACAAGAACTTTCTATCTAATTAAACAAATAACGTTATACTTACACATTGTTCAAAAACTTGTTGAACACCTTTAGTAACAACTCCATCCTTTCCCACACGGGCAGCCTTCCACAAAACATGCTCCGGAACAGATGTTTCTTCACTTTTCTCCTCTGCAAGCTACACATTAAGTCAAGAATTAGGATGAATAATAATACAAAAAGACCATAGCAATTATATATACTTACGATTTTTTGTTCCAAGCGTGAATATCCCAAACGTCCTTTCTTATATGGATACGCGGGTTTCGAGGCTTTTTGACGATTTACGTCACTCACAACCTGCATAAACAATTATAAGTCATATCAGAACATATGTAATAACTACATGAATATAATATAATGTTCATTATAAATTAAATTAAGATTACGTGGAATTCTTCAGTTCTTCGTTTGGCGACAAAAGTGTCTCATTCTTCGGGTGCAATCAAGTCCGCATACTTCTTCGGGCATTCCGCTTCAACAAACTTTCCTTGGGCATCCCTCAGAAACTTGTTGGATAAAAATGCTCGGAACCCTCTAAGTCTTTTCCCGGCTAATTGAAGACAATATTTTTGCTTCTCGTCACCAATGTTAAAAGATCTCTACAATAACAAATAAAGTGTGTTAGTATAATTAATTTAAAAATATAATCGTCAAAAATAACAAATAACATCACATATAGTACCTGTATCTCACTCCATATTTTATCTTTGGCGGGTTTCAACTGTGGATTTCGCCAATTGTCACAAGTAATAGGTACTAGTGAACGGACAAGTGCACCAATGTAACTAGTCAACATTGTGCCATTAGGCTCAATTAGTTGACCTGTTTCATTCCAATGAACGTCGTATTTTATTCCCTTGTCTCTAGCACGAATAACTCCTTTCATGATTGTTATTCCTATTGAAATATCTCCTTCCGCATCTTGAACTGATTCTTTTGGATCATTCTTGGAAGTATCGTGTGAGTTCTCCTCATTAGTAGCCATTTTACCTATAATAAAGAAAAACACATATAAATCGATAATCCATAATCCATAATCAGTTGAACATAATATAATCTATAATCAAATATGAAATGACAAACACACGACAAACATATAAATCCATGATCCATAATCAAATATGAAATGACAAACACGTGACAAACATATAAATCTATCATCTATAATCCATAATCCATAATCATTCTCAAATATGAAAAATACATGACAAAATATATAATTTTACTATTACCTCTTTATTAACGTCTCTTTCTTTTCCAGGTAGGAAGATGATTTACTTGTCTCTTAACAACACTGATGGATGGATTGATCCAAATTCCCTCATTATGATCATTTCTAATATATGATTCACTCGCTCCAACAGTCTCATCTTGATCACTTATAATATATGATGCATTCGCTCCAACAATATCACCTTGATCATAGACACAAGTCTTCTAATATCTGAAGAGTATCCTTCTGGAACTTTAACTTCACTTAGAAACTTACACAATATTTTTTTCTCCTTTCTAGATAGATTATAGACAGCAGGTGGTAGATATGTTCGTTTTCCTTTCTTCAAGGGTCCTAATTCAGTTCTTATCCCCATCGCTATCAAGTCCTTTCTTGCTTTAAGGCCATCCTTAGACTTTCCTTGTATATTGAGTAACGTACCAATAACACTGTCAAATACATTTTTTTCAATATGCATAACATCAAGAAAATGTCTTACTTACAACGAATTCCAATATGGAAATTCAAAAAAAATTGACCTCTTTTTCCACCCACTCTTGACAAGGGTATGTGCAAAAGGCTTGCCAAACTGAGTACTCACATCTTTCACCTTTTCAAAAACTTGATCACCTGTCAATATAGGTGGAGCTCTACCTTGTTCTGCCTCTCCATTGAAGGCTTTTCTCCACCCACGGTAGTGATGAATAGAATTTAAGAATCTACGATGTCCGAGAAATACATTCTTCTGACCAAACTCCAATCGCGTCCAATCTGTTTTATCTTCACAAATAGGACACGCACATTGACCTTTTATGCTATACCCTGATAGATTTCCGTATGTTGGAAAATCATTAATTGTGCCAAACAACATCGCCCTCAAGTTGAAACTTTCTTTCCTATATCCATCATAAACCTCCACACCGTTCTCCCACAAAATCTTTAAATCTTCGATTAAGGGTGTCAAGTATACATCTATGTCATTCCCTGGTTGTTTAGGCCCATAAATTAACATAGATAACATCATGTACTTACGCTTCATACATAGCCATGGAGGTAGGTTATAAATCATAATAATCACAGGCCATGTGGTATGTGAGATACTTTGAAGACCGTGTGGGTTCATTCCATCAGTAGATAATGCCAAGTGAAGGTTTCTCGCTTCTTCTCCAAATTCAGGATAATCATTATCAATTTTCGTCCACTGTGGTGAATCTGCTGGATGACGAAACTTTCCATCTATAATTCTTTCATCTGCATGCCAAGTCAAGTTTCTTGCATCGGTTTCACTACGGAACATGCGTCTGAATCTCAGAATTATAGGAAAATACCACTAGACTTTTACTGGAGACAACTTTTTCTTATATCGAGAGACACCGCATTTAAGGCACTCATTTAACGATGCATACTCATTTCGAAACAAAAAGTAATCGTTTGGACATGCATGTATCTTATCATAGATCATCCCAATAGAGCAAAACATCTTTTTGGCCTCATATGTTCGATTGGGAAGAACATTATCCTCCGGAAGCATATCTTTCATAAGGGCTAATAACTCTGTAAAACTTTTATCCGACCATCCATTACCTGCCTTTAAGTTGTACAACTTTAATACCGCAGATAATCTTGTGAATTTAGTGTAACCCTTATACAACGGCTTCTCTGCATCGCTTACCAACCTCTCAAACATTTTGGGACAATCCTGAAGATCTTCTTCAAGTGCTTCTGCAATCTCTTCGACTCGATCACAATCATATGTATTTGTGGCATTGTCTTTTGAAGCATATGTCTTATTATCCCCCGGTTCAACATTCTCGTTACTTTTCTCACCATGAAGTGTCCAACTTGTATAACTTTGATCAATTCCATGCCTCTTTAAATGCGACTCCATCTGACCCGCGTCAATTCGACGCCCAAAACAGCAACCCAATCAAGGACATGTGATTTGACTGGGGTCTTTGGCGTGTTCAACAACAAACTTAACGAATTCTGATACCCCATTCTCGTACTCTTTCGATAATCGATTGGACGACATCCATTTTTTATCCATGATTTTACTAAGTAAGCAAAACAAAAACAAAAGAACAACTATGTACCTGTATATATAGAAGTCAGCAACTTCTGGACTGAACCACAAAGTGTAAGATTCTTGAAAATGATCTGAATTCACTCTTCACAAGTAACCCCTATAGCAAATAAACGTAAGTTAGTAACTGATGGTGTATACCACATATAACAAGACAAATTTAGTATGTAATATGACAAACAAGAAATAGCGGAGGAACAAGTCAAAGTTTCAAGAAACAAATTTAGTAAACATCATCATTAAATCAAATAGCATGGTATAATTTGATTAGTCACAAATGACACATCAACACTTAATGTTTCAACTCAACATTGTCAAAAAAACAACTTCAACGCTTAAGTTTAATTAACTTCAAAGTTCTATCATCAATTCAAGTTCAATTAAAAATTCAATCACTATTTATCATTTTCAATCAACTATCAAAATAACAATTAATTTTATAATTATTTTCAATCAACTCTCAAAATAAATTCAATCAGTAGTTCAATTAACAACTAATTTCATTATCATTTTCAATCAACAACCAAATTCTTACATCACTAAAATTTTCCGATAAATATTCCTATTAACTTTACAAAGAGCCCTATAACAACCTCAACAATCTAACTTCTACAACACTCTTAACTACGTTGACTTTTCTAATTAATCACTATTCTACAAATTTTACACATTAATCACTATTCTACAAATTATGCTCTATACTAATTAACTTCTACTATTCTACAAATTAATCATTAAACTAACTTCTTCAAACTAATCACATTTTACACAATAATCACTATACTAACTTCTACTAATTAATCACTTTTCTATTTAATCACTTTTCTAATTAATCACTAACTAACTTCTACAAATCAAAAAATGAAAACCTAACATCAACAACTAATAATGCAACTTCTTTATCTCACAGAAACAGTAGAGAAACAATCAACAATGGAGAATATTAGACATTTCCATTATTGGAGAGAAAACCAGAAAAAAGGAGAGTAAAAACCTCAAACGGCGGTACGACGGTAGCAGAAAGGACGGAGGAAAGCCACGAACGGATTGAAGCCACAAACGGAGGGAGTTTCGTTTGCAGAAACGACGGAGGACGGAGGGAGTTTCGTTTGCAGAAGATGAAGACGATGATAAACAGTCGCGAAAGTTAGGGTGAAATAGAAACGGTCGAAATGAAAATAGCGGGATATCAAAATCTGTTTTAATTTTAATATTTTAAAAGACCTTTAGCAGCGCTTTTAGAAAGCGCTTTCTTATGTTAGGCCTTTAGCAGCGCTTTGGAGGTAAAAGCGCTTTCTAATGTGGGAAAAATGAAAGGCCTTTAGCAGCGCTTTCCAAAAGCGCTGGCTAAAGCGTGTTGTACAAAAGGCCTTTAGTAGCGCTTTTCAAAAGTGTTGCCTTATGGTAACCCTTTAGTAGCGCTTTTTATAAAACGCTTTCTAAAGTTCACCTGCCTTAGCGTTTTAGCAGCGCTTTTCAAAAGTGTTGTCTTATGTCCCCCATATAGTAGCGCTTTTTTCTTTCGTTTTTTATTTTTTTTTAGCGAAACATATAGCAGCGCTTCTGCCAAAAAGCGTTGTCTTTGTTGTGTTGCGAAAAATCATTTTTGGCGTAGTGGGACTTATACAATGACTGAGGCCCAAAAATGTTTTATGTACAAAAGGATGGGTCGTACACTCTATTTAGAGGCCCAAAAGTGTTTGAAAAAAAATAAAAATGGGACTTACAACACAAGGGAAGGCCCAGATGATTTTGTTTTGAAAACGACGATCGCGCCAAGAGTTTTTAACGTACTAGGACTTATACAATAACTGAGGCCCAAATTTTGTTTTATTTACAAGGGATGGGTCTTACACTCTATTAGAGGCCCAAAGTGTTCTTGAAAAAGATTTGTGAGGGTGTGAATGATCAAAACCCTAATTTGGTTAAAAAATGTATTTTTATTTGAATAAAAATTCAAATAAAAAAGATCAAAATTAACAAATATGTGTAAAACAAACTATGATCTAGGATAAATGTTTGAAAAAATCATGTTTTATCCCTAGAATGATTTAAAAATCAATTGAGTTTGAAAAATCAAGAAAAGAAATATTTTTAAAATGTTAAAAATAAATAAAAAATAAATTATTTATGAAAATATTAAATATATCAAATAAATAATATTTTTGTGAAATTTTTGTAGAATAAAATATTTCAACATTTTTATGAATTTTGAAAAAAAGAATCAATCCAAAAACATAAAAACTCGGAGAGAAATTAATTTTTGAATCAATTAAATAAAATATCAAAAATTCAAATATTTAAAAATTTGAAAAAGGGCGCCAAGAACAAGAGTTCTTGCCCGCGCGCCCTGTTTTCACCAGATTTGCATTTTCTCACTTTTCTCTCTGATTACTCAATTATTTTGCACGACTCAAACACCAACCTTGTTTGTTTTTGAACAAGGATCACAACCATATAGATCAATTGCATTTATATTGAGTATGAAGTGAGAAATCAAAGGATAACCTCAAGAACCCTAATTTCAGCATGAACACAATGAAATTCTATACACGATTGATTCATGGCAATTAATTGAGGGTTATCACTCTATATACATGCAGGAACAAGATGGTAACTCAAAAATTCATTTATGATGTATGGAATATGGAGTTTGAAGGTTTCAGGCTTACCTCTTGCAGCTGGTGATCGAGCTTGATGATGGAGATGTTACAGATGTGTTCCAATAATTTGGACAACTTCCTTAGGTGTTAAGGAACATGTTTGAATGCTTGGAGTGGTTGGAAACTTCTTGGTCTAACCAACTCGAATCCTTCTGCAACAGGTTCTTGAACTTGAGCAAATGGGATACCACTTTGTGATTCTGATGTTCTAGATGTTGTTTATGTGTTTGAATCAGTTACATATGATGTATGTGAGGTGTTTGCATCATTGGTTTGGACAGAATTGTTCTCAAATGCAAAACCCGATAATGACTTGCAAGAGAAGGTGTTTTTTGGAGTGAAAGAGAGATTTTTAGGAAAGCATTAGTTTGGGTGCTTTGGTGTACTCAAACTGATCACAAATGAGCTCTATTTATAATAGAGCAAGTTTGTTTTGCAAGAAATAGTGAATGGTAACTGGTACAGGTCTGTGGCCAATGGTTGCATAAAGGAATTATAGTCTGCCATGATCATTGACTTGAGATTAGAGCATAGGCCTATGGTCTTCTGTTGCAGGGATAAGGCTTGACTCATTCAGTGATTAAAGACTCAGTCCATGCCACCTCACTGCACCTCTTGAATGCCTTGAAACAAAATTGGAGTTTTTGGATTTGGAACATTGAATTTCACATACCAAAAGGGGTGGTGTCTTGACTTGCAAGGCTTGTGGATTAGAGGTACTTGCTTGGCTAAGATCCTCATATGTTTTCAGAAGTGTGACAAGGCTTAAGGTTGCACAATTTGGCTAGCTCGAGCAAAAGTGCACAAAACTGCCCTGTACATGACAGTTGGAAAGTGCCATTTTGGAAGGATCATATCTCTTTGCTCAAATGGAGTTATGGAAAGCTCTTGTGCTTTTTAGAAAGCCCTGACATGATACAATCCATATGTGATCATAGTTTGTCTTGAAACTATTTGAATTCAACTGAAAAATCCTCATGAACATTGATGTTCAAGGCTGAAAACTCAGGCTCTTTACACTAAGTGTTTAATCTTTGATTTTATTACCACTTTGATCCATCCATAACTAAAAATTTATGAAGAATTGGAGTTTGAGGTAGTTGAAGCTTTTGTAGAATGTAGGAATACCTACAAATTAACCTTTGGATCACTCAAAATGGATGCTTGGATCAAAAGTTATGATCCTTGGAAGTTGGCTCCAAAACCATTCAAATTTAGTAACTTAGAAAAATTTTCAATTTTTCAAGATTACCCCTTTTACAAGTTATCATGATTTCTTGATCAATTTTTGTTCAAATGACATTATAGATTATATTTTATGAGAATATGAGTCATAAGGATCATTTTTTCCAAAAAAAAGTCATGTTTTGACTTTTGGCTCCGAAGCGTTTCGTCACGGAGAAACCCTAATTCCCGACTTTTGGAGAATGCAATCTCTGAGGGAGTTTTAACTTTGCAAAGGTACTCCTAGGGTTATTTTGAACATATTGAGTCATATTTTGAAGCCTTGGTTTCCCCTATGAAAATTTCACTCTAGAGGCCTCAGTCGATAAAAACCCTAATTTGGTGACATTGGGTGTTTAGAGGCTCAAACCACTTGAAATGTGGCAACTTCTGTGCTTGATCCATGGTGTGGAAGACCTCTTGATCCGTTATGGATGTTTGAGAGGTTAGACGAGTTGAAGATCATGTCATTTCTTGATTGATCTGTTGTCTAAGTGCTCTGAGAGGGATGGAAACCCTAATTCTTGATTGTTGTGAATGCTCAACCATCTTTGAGGAGATTGATGAGGCATGAAGGTACATCCATATTATGGTGATGATTCTTACAATCATGGGAAATCTTGGTGGTCAAAATTTGGGGTATGATAGATGCCCCTATTTAATTTTCTTGGACCCGAAGGTGTGAATGGCGAAGGTATTCGGACATTCAGGGTGCAAGAGGATTAAATATCGGAATACCCGAAATTTTGACGGCGGTTATGAATGGCAATTTGCTCATCCATCTTCTTTTGCTAAGCAATGTTACTTAGAGAAGGGTAAAACTTCCCCTCGGTCCTGGTTTTCAGCCAAGGAACTGGTCTCAATTTCTTTTGTAATAAACTTCCCCTCGATCCTGGTCTTCAGCCACGGAACTGGTCTCAGTTTCTGAAATAAACTTCCCCTCGATCCTAGTCTTCAACCACGGAACTGGTCTCAATTTCTGAAATAAACTTCCCCTTGATCCTGGCCTTCTGCCACAAAACTGGTCTTAGTTTCTAAAATAAACTTCCCCTTGATCCTGGTCTTCAGCCAAGGAACTGGTCTTAGTTTCTGAAATAAACTTCCCCTCGATCCTGGTTTTCAGCCAAGGAAGTGGTCTCCGTTTCTTTTCTAATAAACTTCCCCTTGATCCTGGTCCTCAGCCACGGAACTGGTCTCAGTTTCTTTTTTTGAAATAAACTTCTCCTCGATCCTGGCCTTCTGCCATGGAACTGGTCTTAGTTTCTAAAATAAACTTCCCCTCGATCCTGGTTTTCAGTCAAGGAACTGGTCTCAATTTCTTTTGTAATAAACTTCCCCTCGATCATGGTCTTCAGCCACGGAACTGGTCTCAGTTTCTTTTTTTGAAATAAACTTCCCCTCGATCCTGGTTTTCAGCCAAGGAACTGGTCTCAGTTTCTGAAATAAACTTCCCCTCAATCCTGGTCTTCAGCCAAGGAACTGGTCTCAGTTTCTTCTTGTCGAGTTTCTTCCTTGACAAGGGATGCTATGCGTAGCGGTTTTCATCAAACTTATCACCGAGTTTTACTGGGGGAGATGCCATTTGATTGAAGAATTTGATGGTAGACTTGCTGGGGGTACCCATTTGTCTGAGCGGTAGAGGTGTACAAACTTCTCTGTTGGAGACGCCGTATGTTGACTCTACTGGGAAAAACGAGTCTCTTGAAATACTACTTTTGCTTGGGGATACTACATCATACTTTCCTTCGAGATCTTTTCGGAGAAATTCCATGTGATGTAATCCAATTTTGAGGTGCTGATGACTTCATTAACATTGACTTTTTTGGGAGAAAAACCGATGTATTGCTGAGAGTCTTCGGTTGAGAGGCTTTCTCTGGGGATTTTCATTAATTCGGGAAAGCGAGAAATATCATCTTCGATGGTGAAGAGTGATGTTCTGAAGGTGTCCATCGAATATCTTCTTGCCTTTCAGAGGTTCAAGTTGTCAAAGTGGTCGAGGACTGTCTCTAATCCAGAAATAAACTGGGGAGAGATTGCTTAGACGATTCACTTCATGGCGAGGAAAGAACTTAACCCAGGATTTTATATTATCCGACGCGAAAAGGACAACTGACAACTTGATTGCCAATAAGGTTTTATCGCTTGGGAAATGAGTACGACCAGAGCGATAGTAATGCAATATGATTATGAATTTGAATCAATTATGCATGATGTATGTATGTTTATGCTGACAAAACTGACGCAACATACAGACTGGTGAATGAACATAACTAGATACTCGGCCACTGCGGGGGATAAAAAGTATCATCGGTTCAAGATAGCAATCCTGCCTTGCTTAGGAGAGGTAGACCTTGTGGGGAAGAGAGAATCGTTAATCGGTCTTAAGAGGTAAGAACTCTGCTGTGAATGTCAGATGGAATATTCTATTTGAAACTGTTGATCCCTCATTCAGGTGTACTGGTTTAGAATGAGTACTTTGATTCTGCACTTTGAGGTTCAATCACCTTCGAAGAAACTATCGATGCTCTTTTTGATGTTCAAAGTCAAAAGGAATTGCCATCTTTATTTTAAAAGCAGAAAATTTTTGACAAGTAAATTCATTTTTGTTTTATTTCAAGAATCGTTGATCATGTTAAAAATGTCATTCTGAAAAGCTAAACCAAATGAGAATTGAAAACAAAAGCACTAGGGCTCAAATTTTATTGATAGGATGGAAATCAGCCAAGCGCGTGATCCCATAGAGTATTTACAAATGTTTAGAAAATGGAAATTTAAGGGAAAAGGGATACATTAAAACATAACGACCGTTATCCTTCTACCAACTTTAAATTCTGGACATCCTGAGCTTTTGTCGAAGATGACCTTGACTAGAAGTTTTCCGACGAATAGTGTTACCGCTGGGGATTTAACCTTGTCGGGCGTAGTTACTTACCATGAATCCCTAACTTTTACCTGGATTGTCTTTTGAGGTTTCCAATCCACCGGGATGACTTTTGCTTATGTCTCTAATTTTTGCCTGGACCGCCCTTTCGGGTTTTCAATCCACCGAGACGTTTTATTTATTTAGGCGAAGTATTTCTTGACTACGTCAACATTCGTTGGGTAGGTAAATTCCTCTCCATCCATGGTTGCGAGTCTCAGCGCCCCTTGAGAAGGCTTTCTTTACCACATAGGGGACATCATAATTCGGAGTCCATTTGCCCTGGGAATCAGTGAGGAATGATTGTATCTTTTTAAGCACGAGGTCTCCTTTTCTGAAGACACGGGGTCGGACCTTTTTGTCGAACGCTTTCTTCATTCTCTGCTGATACAACTGACCCTGGCATAGAGCCGTTATTCGCTTTTCTTCGATCAGATTCAGCTCATCGTGTCGACTTTGACACCATTCTGCTTATGTTAGCTTAGCTTCCATCAATACCCTGATTAATGGTATCTCTACTTCTATAGGGCGGACTGCTTCCATGCCATATACTAGAGAGAAAGGGGTTGCCCCTTGTTGAAGTACGGACAGATGTGCGATAACCGTGAAGAGCAAAGGGTAACATCTCGTGCCAGTCTTTGTCAGTTACAACCATCTTTTGAACAATCTTCTTGATGTTATTGTTAGCCGCTTCTACTGCTCCGTTCATCTTAGGCAGGTAGGGAGATGAGTTATGATGTTCGATCTTGAACTCAGCGCATAACTCTTTCATCATCTTGTTGTTCAAGTTAGATCTATTATTAGTAATGATCTGGCTTGAAACACCATAACGTCATATGAGATTGTTCTTGATAAATAGGACCACGACTTGTCGGGTTACATTGGTGTATGACACTGCTTCGACCCATTTGGTGAAGTAGTCAATGGCTACTAGGATGAACCGATGTCCGTTCGAAGCCTTGGGTTCGATCAGATTAATCATGTCGATTCCCCATATGGAAAAAGGCAATGGGGAAGAAAGAACTTTGAGATGCGTTGGCGGTACATAGATTTTGTCAGCGTATATTTGACACTTGTGACACTTCCTCATGTACTTGTAGGAATCGGATTCCATGGTCAACCAATAGTATCCTGCTCTCAGAATTTTTCTCGCCATTGTGTGTCCATTGGCATGAGTTCCAAAGGATCCTTCGTGAATTTCATTCATTAGCATGTTTGCTTCTGGTCTGTCTACGCATCGGAGCAAGACCATGCCAAAGTTTCTCTTATACAGTGTATCACCGCTCAGGAAGAAGTTGCCAGCCAGTCTTCTGATGGTTTTCCTGTCTTTTCTTAATGCCCCAAGTGGGTACTCTTGTTTCTAGGCGCATTATGTCAATCTTAGGTACGTCGTTCCATTAACCTACACTAATCATGGAAGAGAGAGTGGCTAGTGCATCAGCCATGTGATTTTCTTCACGAGGAATATGATGAAACTCGATTCTGTTAAAGAATGGTAACAACCTTCTTGCGTAATCTTTGTAAGAAATCAATCTTGATTGGTATGTTTTCCAGTATCCTTTAATCTGATTGATGACCAGGGATGAGTCTCTGTATACATCCAAATTCTTTATCCTTAAGTCAATTGCTTCTTCGAGACCCATGATACAAGCTTCGTATTCGACCTCGTTGTTTGTACACGTGAATGTCAGTCGGGCGGTGAAAGGAATGTGGGTACCCTGAGGTGTCACGATGATTGCCCCAATTCCGTTTCCATAATTATTGATGGCTCCGTTAAAAATTAATCCCCATCGGGAACCTGGTTCCAGCCCTTCATTGGGTAACGGTTCATCGTAATCTTTCATTTTCAAGTACATGACATCTTTGTCTGGGAAGTCAAATCCGACTAATTCCTAATCGTCAATCGGTTGATGAGCCAAATGATCGGCTAAAATACTCCCTTTGACGGCTTTCTGAGCATGGTACTCGATGTCGTATTCTGATAACAACATCTGCCAATGGGCAATCCTTCCCGTGAGAGCAGGATTTTCAAAGACGTACTTGATCGGATCCATTTCGGGGATTAACCAAGTAGTGTGACAAATACTGTACTGGCGAAGACGTTTGGCTGCCCAAGCCAAAGCACAACAAGTTTTCTCGAGCATAGTGTACCGAGTTTCATAGTCGGTAAATTTCTTGCTTAAATAATAGATGGCAGACTCTTTTCTTTTGGTTTCATCTTGTTGGCCAAGCACACAACCCATAGAGTCTTCCAAGACTGTTAGGTAGATGATCAGTGGTCTTCCCTCCACTGGAGGAGACAGGATTGGTGGATTCAACAGATATTCCTTGATACTGTTGAATGCTTTTTGGCAGTCTTCTGTCCATACGCATCTTTGATTCTTTCTGAGTAGTTTGAAGATTGGCGCGCATGTCGCTGTCATGAGGGATATAAACCTTGAGATCTAATTCAGACGTCCCAAAAATACTCTGACCTGTTTTTTCGGTCTTTGGTGAAGGCATCTCTTGAATGGCCTTGACCTTGTCAGGATCAACCTCAATTCCTTTTTGGCAGACGATGAACCCTAAAAGTTTTCCTGAGTGGACACCAAACGTGCATTTGTTGGGATTCAAATGGAGTTTGTATTTCCTCAGACGCTCGAAAAACTTGGACGGGTGTGTCACATGCTCTTCTTCTGTTTTAGATTTGGCAATCATGTCATCGACATATACTTCGATTTCTTTGTGCATCATGTCGTGAAACAGAGTGGTCATAGCCCTTTGATAGGTTGCCCCGGCGTTCTTCAAACTGAACGACATTACCTTGTAACAAAAGGTGGCCCATGGGGTGATGAATGAAGTTTTCTCCATATCTTCCGGCGCCATTTTGATTTGATTATAGCCCGAGAATCCATCCATGAAGGAGAAAACTTTGAACCTTGTTGTACTATCTACCAGCATGTCTATGTGTGGTAAGGGAAAGTCATCCTTTGAACTTGCTTTGTTCAGATTCCTATAGTCTACACACATTCTAACTTTTCCGTCCTTTTTCGGAACTGGCACTATGTTAGTTAGCCATTGAGGATATTCTGAGGTGGCGAGGAAACCTGGGTTAATATGTTTCTGCACTTCCTCCTTGATCTTGATAGCCATATCCGAGTGACTCCGTCTCAGCCTTTGTTTCACCGGAGGACATTCTGTCTTTAGTGGTAAATGATGTTCCACGATGCTGGTATCCAACCCTGGCATATCCTGATAGGACCAAGCAATACATCGGGAAACTCTTTGAGAAGTTTTATTAAGCTTTCTTTAACAGTCGGACTGAGCAGTGCTCCAATCTTAAATTCTTTCTTTTCTTCATTTGATCCCAAATTGACCATTTCCAACGGCTCTTTGTGGGGTTCAATGGACCTTCCCTCGTGTCTGAGTAGTCGAGAGATCTCCTCTGGAATTTCTTCATCCTCTTCTTCTTCAGCTTCAAATGCCGGGAATTCAAAGTTGGGAGAAGGCATTGGATCGTATGTTTCAATGGGGTTTAAAACAAGCAATCTGCATGACGTGATGATTCATTTTTAGAAGAGATAGAGAGAATGCAAGAGTGTGTGCAGTGTATTTTCTAAAAAATGTTTTTTATTATTTTGGGTTGTTTTAGGATCACCATTTTCTGAAAAACGAAAAGTGAAAACAACAATAAATGCGGGAATGACAGAACGACGTTATTTATTTATGATTTGTCGATTCTTGAAATACAGCCCTATAAAACAAAACTCTGTCGCTTTGGGCAAAGCGAAGAGGGACATTTACAGACAGGTGAGCCCTATAAAAACATTTGTTTCACCTGGTCAGGGTGAAAGGTTAAAAAAAAGATGGCAATTACTTAGACTTATGGACAAATTTTGGGACATCGACAGCAACCCATTGGTGACGAACTCCTCGATGAATCACAAAGTCTGGTACCTTCTTGGTTTGTCTTCAGAAATGACGCTGATTTTTGGCAGAGCAGGATCATTGGAGTCTTCCTCCCAAGCAGAGTTGTCGTAAACCAACTCTTCTGTTGTACTTCCTTAGAGTTTTCACTCTCAAGAGGATCTCCCCACCCAGTTGGTTGTATGTCCTCGTATCTGATGCGAGAGCTTTCAGAAGCGGTGTACTTGACCAAGAAGTCGTACTTGCCACTCAGCTTTCCTAAAGTGTCCCAAACTTCTATGGGGATAGAGGAGTCACCCTTCTCAATGACGTTGACCTTAGGAAAAGAATAGTTGATGAACTCACGTCCTGCAATCTTTGCAGATTCATTGTTGTGTTGGATATCTTCGGAATGTCCTAAGTAATGATCCCATGACTCGGTGGGGACGTGGGTATTCATTTCAATATTACTCAGCTGATAGGCATCATTTGGCTGACTCTTTTGCCCCAAGTCTTATGGGTACGGCTTCCAGATAGCCAAGTCATCCAGGGGATCATAATAATCTTGATCGAAGTTGTCCTTCATTAGATCATCTTCTAGTGAGTTTGGTGGAGCACGGCATCCCTCAGGATCACAATCTCCATAAATCATCTGAAAGTCTGATCTTGGTATATATCTCGGGCCCTGCTTGGGAAAACATAATGGCATGTGTGTTTCTTTCTAAGACATATAACCGTTGTCGTTGAGATAAGATTTCATTCCTCGTCCGTATCAGAGGAGTCACTCTTATTGATGGTGTGTACTACTTGAGACACTGGGTGGAGGAAGCCTCCACTATGGAAGAAGTCCTGAATGGGATGAAAACTTTCATCTTTAGTAGTCTGGGTACAGGCTAAGGAGAAACCAAGACCTTTCTTTGTCTTGTTATCCGTAAGAATTACGAGTTGTCCCCATCCTTTTATGTTGTTACTCTTGATCACTCCAAGAGCATCTTTGTATAAGGAAATCGATGTCCCTCCTTTTGCTCGATTCTCATTGCTCACCGAGAGTGCTTGGAACTGAGTTCCACCAACCTCTTCCGGTTCTAGATAGGAGAATGATGATAAGTTGCTCACGATTAAGGCTTGCTCTCCGCTGACTGTGACTAACTTGTCATTCTTGACGAACTTCAGCTTCTGGTGAAGTGTCGAAGTGACTGCCCCAGCTTCGTGTATCCAAGGTCTTCCTAATAAACAGCTGTATGTTGCACGGATGTCCATGGCCTGGAAAGTGACTCGGAAAGTGTAAGGACCGATAGTTATGGGAAGATCAACTTCGCCGATAACTGTTTTTTTTGGATCCTTCAAAGGCTTTGACGATGACCTCACTGCCTCTCATCGGAGATCCTTGAAATGATAGTCGCATCAGAGCTGATTTTGGCATAACATTCAAAGATGATCTTGTGTCTACCAGTACGCTGGCTAGAGCATTGTCCTAGCAGTTGACTTTAGTGTTAAGCACCATATTGTGATTTTTTGCCTTCTTCTGGGAGTTCTTCATCACTGAATCCTAAATTGTTGCAGGAAGTGATGTTGGAAATGATGCTGTCAAAATGCCTTACCGGCACATCTTGTTCTACGATCTAATACTTTCTGCAAAGCTTCCCTGTGAGCTTCGGAACTGTGCAAGAGAGATAGCACAGAGATTCTCAAAGGAGTTTGCAACAGTTGGTCCACAATGTTGTACTCGCTTTTCTGGATGAGCTTCAGCATCTCATCATTGTTCTTTACCAGTTCTGGATTACTGGATTGCCCGACTGGATGATTGGGAACTTCTGTTTGAGGTTCCTTCTCTTTGGTAGGTTCTCCAACTCCTCTGTTGAAGATCCGGCCGCTCCGTGTTACTCGACTGATGTCGGCAATGTTTACGACGAAGGGTAATGGAGTTTCCTTTCCATTTTCAATGGTAGTTGCACCGTACTTGTAAGGGATAGTCTTTTCTAATTTGTACGGTATTAGACCTGGCAAGTAGATAACCACATGACCTTTTTGGTTTTTTTTGCCGTTATAGGCAACCTCAATTAGTTCCTGGTATGGAACTTTTCTACTATCAAGAGGAGCTCTTGATTCATCGAGTAGAGGGATTATGGCGTAAACGTTTTTGGTCCTCCCATGATCGGAGATTATGACAACGTCTTTGCTTTGATCAGGGAGATAATTTTGTATCACGTTGATTGACTAAGAACTTGAACACGGTCGAACCTCTTTAGGATCTAACTGATTTTGAAGAACCGCTCGTGAAATTCTGGCACAGATATTAGATATCCTATACGGATGTTGAGACACTGATATCCAACACAATGAACAAGATAACAATTAACAATAATAGTGCAGAAAGTAAATAACACAGTGATATGTTTACCCAGTTCGGTCTAACACACCTACTCTGGGGGGCTACCAAGCCAGGGACGAAATCAATATACGATAGTATCAATTCACATATCATACAAACACCGAATAATCTGCTCACTTAATCACTACCCTTCCTATGACTTCTACCTAAGACTCACCTAGGTATGAGGCCCTCCTCAAATCCCTCTACAATCACAGCCCGTGATTGGTACCTTTCCACACAAGAAACAAAAACGAAAGACACACTTTCAAAACACACAATCCTCAATACTTCACAGCTTATGAGGATTGACACACAAGAAACTCAATGCTTAAAAGTATATGAGTAACTTGACATAACTTACAACACAAGAAAACAGTCCTTATACTATTATCAGAATGATACCAGTTAGGCTCACAAAATACACTCGAAAAACCCTAAAAACACAAGTAAGTTCCACACCTAAAACTAGGTTTACATCAGTCAATATATAGCAATTAATCTGGACTGAAATGGGCTTCAAAAACGCAGCAAATAGACTGCTCACAAATCTGCAAAATTCACTCCAACAAAATAGGTCTTCAATCCAAAGTTTCCTACTATGTCTCCATAATTAGAAACAGCAGTAAATCCGAAAACCACCAAATAACCACGATCCAAAAATGCTTTGGATGCCACATAGGATAACCAAATATTCACAGAATATTCAGTAACAATTCATAGTAACAGAATCTGCATTAAAACTGAATCCACAACGCGATGTCCTATGAGCTGGTATGGGACATCTTCATCCGACATGTTGAAAGCAGCCACTTAGAACATTAAGATTCAACATCTTGCTGATATAATAGTTTTAGCAAAATAAATGCCAACCACAAAAGCACAGAAATAACAATCTCCCCCTTTGGCTTATTTTGGCTAAAACTACACACACGCAAAAACTTGTAAAGAAGCACAAAACAGAAAAAAAATATCCATATACCCAAATATCAGACAGCAGCGAAAACACCAACAGTACACAGCAAAAACATCCAGCAAAAACATTCAACATAGCAGCACTCCCTTCAGCTGCATACAACACTCAGTACTGCAAATAACTCATCATAGCAGCATAACAAAACAAAACTCCCCCTCAACAGTAGCAACATTCCACATTCTCCCCCTCAACTACTGCAGCAACACAAGCACACAAGCACTCCCCACACAACATACTACTCCCCCTTTTTAGCCATAAATATGACAAAGGCAAGTAGAACAAGTTAAGATAAAATTAAACCAGAGTAAAGTTCATAGGAGATACAAAGCAAAGTTAGTCATGGATCCAGACAAAAACAACAAAAGCAAAATAAAACTTCTGCAGAAGTTAAGCTATTATTCTGCAGCAGCAGCATCGTCGGATTCAACAATGTCTTCACTCTCTCCATCAGCAACAACATCAGTATCAGTATCAATATCACCACTCCCAGAGTCATCTGAACTCTACTCACATTCGCTATCAGATTCTACAGAAGCAGCATCTTCAGCAGTTCCTTGGTCCTTACCAGTTGTCCCAGCAGAAGCATTCCTTCTCTCCATGAAGGTTTTGATCAACTGTTCCAGTTTGGCCTTCCGATCAGTGTCTCTTCTAATGGATTCTTCTAGTTCCTTGCAAGTTTCTTGCAACTAAGCAACGACTTCATCATCAAGATTAGCAGGACTAGGAGTCTGTGTAGATGTCCCAACAATGTCTGAGACATGTGCTCCACCCAGTAGCTTGTAGTGAAGGGACATAGGAGGTTTCCTTTTGAGTGCAGTGTCACCCCTCAACACAAGATTAGGACACTGTTCTAGAATAATACCACAGATCAAGGAAGGGAAACAGATAGGCATCTTGACAGCAGGTGAGCTAGCTTATTTCAAGATCTGCTCAAAGATGTATGATCCAAAATCAAAGGAAATCTTCTTCCCTATAGCATATATGAATCTGCCAAGTGTAGAAGAGATAGTAGATGTGTGATTTGTAGGAACCCAATTTACCACAGCAATCCTATGAAGGATGGTATATTTGACACTTAGTTTTCCAGACGACAACTTCTCTGCATTTGGCCAATGTCTCATGCAGCCACCTGTTATCTCCTTGCAAACAGTATTATCAATAACCTCTAACTCAGGTTGAGGTTCATTACTCCTGCCCAGATAGTTGTTGATAATTTCAGGTGAAAAGGTGACAGCTTCTCCTCTCACACATACTTTCCTGAGATTGTTGCCCCTGTTCTCATCACACTCTTCAGATATATTCACCACAAATTCTTTGACTAGATTTCCATAGCAGAGTCCAAACTTGGACACTGTTCTCATCATTCCAGCCACTGCAATGAGCTCCATGATTTCTTTGTACTTTTCAAAATCCTTCCCCAATTCTCTCTCCAGAGCAATCCTCCTTTGATCTACAATTTTCCATCTATCTGTATTTCTCATAGAACTTTCAGTAGCAGCCTTCTTGCAGGTGGAGGTTTTCATACCAATGATGTCCTGGACATCTGTTTCAACTTCATAGTCAGAGTCACTTTGTTCAGTAATTTTTCTCTTCTTAGTGGGCACTACAACCTTGCTCCAATGTTTAGGAGGTCATGCTCGAACTGTTCCTTCCCCTCCTTCATATTTTCCATGCAGTTTCGAAGATTTGGAGCCTTCACTTATCACCATTTTATCTCTTCTTCTCTTAATCTTTCTCAGCATTCCAGCAATAGGTTCCTCATCAAATGTGAGGTCATCAACATTAATAACATCATCAGTCCTTCTTACATTCGCTTTCTTCTTACTTCTTCTTTCACGGTCCACATGCATGGGAATACCACCATCAGTCCTATCAGTAGGACTGCTATTGATATCTTCTATTACGGATGTTGGGACATTAGACCCGACATCTGCCTTAATTTCACTCAGAATCGTGGCAACAACCTTTCTAATTTCCTTATCCTTTTTAACAGCATCATCATCAGTGGAATTCTTATTTACATTTCGTGATTTAGAATCTTTTTTCTTCTCAACTAAGGCAGATTTGGACCCCTTTTGAGCCATGTTTTTCTTAGGGCTTACTTGGTCAGCATACAAACTAGTCATGGAGTGGACTTTCTTCCTAGGTGAGAAAGGTTTAGACTTCTTGCCTGGAATGTTAACATTCGTTGTGTGAGGAGCTTGCTGTTTGCCTTTAGGGTCAGCCGGCATAACATTCAACGGAGCAATATCGAGCACTAGGTCAGAGAGATTTATCATCCGCAGTGATTCTTCATCTCCAGCATTGATTCATGGAGAACCAGTGTTATCAGGGGAGCCGTGCATGGATTCGGAGTTAGGATGTTGAGACATGTTTAATTGATCACACAGTACAGTCTTGAGAATGTTGGGAGAAAACCTTAAGACGCGAGAGCTTTGAAGAGAAGGTGCAAGAGGAATTTGTGTAGAGTAAGTTTGCTGAAAGTATGGTGTGTTTGTCCGCCTATTTATACTTTTGAGGACTGGGCCCAGAGTAGAGTGGTATTCACAGAATTTGATTACCCGACTCGCCTCAATTTCACATTTATCAAATTCTCCTTCTAAACTTACGTTGCTGGCATATTTACTAAGTTTAAGCTCATTATTATATTTCACCAAGCAAACATCATGAGTTGCTTTACAATTTATCAGCGCCTGTTCTAACTTGATAGTCTTTCCAATATATTTCTTAGTCTCCAAGCTTATTTCAGTGTTCTCAGAACTCCACAGATAACAATTATTTGATGCTCTCTTACCTCTCATGATAACCTTACCCTTCTTGTTAGTTATCTGGCATTCAGAATTGGTAAAGTTGACCTTGAGACCTTGATCACATAATTGACTTATACTGATCAAGTTTGCATCTAAACCTTCAACAAGTAATACCTCCTCCAGATTGGGTTGTCCTGCACAGTCCAGTTTTCCAATGCCTATTACTTTCCCTTTTGACCCATTACCAAAGGTCATGTACTTACCAGAATGAGACTTAAAATCTGACAGACATCCCATGATACCAGTCATGTGCCTGGAACATTCACTGTCGAAGTACCACTTTTCCCTTGCAAAGACACTGAAGGACTTATGAGCTATGTGTTCCTCCGCAGTACTCTTGGGAGTCCACACTTTTGTTGCCCCAACCCACTCTTGTTTCCTACTAGACTGTAAGCCATTCTTGGGGTAGCCATATAATTTGTAGCAGAAGGGTTTTATATGTCCAAACCTTCCACAATAGTGGCATTTCCATCTTTGATTCTTTCTTCTTGTGACATTCTTCTGATGTCTATGAGGATGTTGCAACATGTTATACGACATCTTTGATTCTTTTTCAGGTTGAGCAGGTGTCACTTCAGGCCATTTTCCCATGTCCATCTCGCTGGAACTTTCAAACCCGAGACCCCTAACATCTCCAACATCTCTCCCTGTCTTCAGAATCTCATCAAGCACATCAGAGCTGCTATTAAGCATTCTGACTGTTTTGATGACATTATCCAGTTTAGAGTTTAGAATAACTACTTCACTTTTTAGATCAGAGATAGTAGCCAGATGCTCTTCCTGTTCAGCTTTTAGATGAGCAGTGATTTTCTTTTGTTCTTATTTCTGCTGACACACTTCTTCACTTTTAATGCATAAGTTCTTATAGGAAGCAGCTAGCTCCTCAAAAGTAAGATCATCACTGACTGATTCTTCATCAGACTCACACATACTTGTTAATGCTGTGACCCTCTTTCCAGACTTCTCATTAGTTTCAGTTTCAGAATCGTCTTCTGACCATGAGACTGATAGCCCCTTCTTTTGCCTCTTGAGATATGTGGGGCACTCAGACTTTTCATGCCCAAAACCTTCACACTCATGACACTGAGCTCCTTTCTCTTGGTTAGAATTACCTTCAGTACTGGTATTTCTCCCAGCATTCTGATTTTTACTGATGTCAGATGGCTTTTCCTTAACATTTGATCTTGACTTCCAATCCACCTTTCTGAGTACTTTGTTAAATTGTTTGCCTAGTAATACCAGATCTTCTGAGAGGCCTTCATCTCTGTCCAGATTACTTTCCCTTTCTGAATCACTTGCCTTTGACACAAAAGCTATACTCTTCTTCTTTTCAGACTTTTCACTGATCCCCAATTCAAATGTTTGAAGTGATCCCACAAGTTCATCCACTTTCATTTTATCTATGTCCTGAGCTTCCTCAATAGCAGTCACTTTCATGTCAAACCTCTTAGGTAGAGATCTGAGGATTTTTCTGACCAGCTTACTGTCAGACATCTTCTCACCTAGAGCACTTGAAGCATTAGCTATCTCAATAATGTTCATGTGAAAGTCATGAATGCTCTCATCTTCCTTCATCTTCAAATTTTCAAACCTGGTAGTGAGAATCTGAAGTTTTGACATCTTTACTTTTGAGGTCCCTTCATGAGCAATCTTCAGGACCTACCAAGCCTCTTTAGCAATGGTGCAGTGTTCAATCAACCTGAAGATATTCTTGTTAACACCATTGAACAATGAATTCATGGCTTTGGAGTTCCCTACGGACCCTTTGTAATCTGCATCATCCAAGTCTTCCTCTTCCTTCACCACATCAGTAGGGTTACCTTTTTCATCTTTAACCTTAGGGGGCTCCCATCCTTTTATAACAGCTTTCCATGCTTGATCATCCATGGATTTGATGAAAGCTATCATCCTTGGTTTCCAATAGTCATAGTTGGAACCATCAAGCAGAGGTGGTTTGTTCAGAAATCCTCCATCCTTGTCCATTGTACCAGAAAGTACCTTCCCTGAATCTCACCCAGAACCAATTAAGGGTGCAAGCTCTTGATGCCAATTGAAATTCTGGCACAGATATCAGATGTCCTATACGGATGTTGAGACACTGATATCCAACACAATGAACAAGATAACAATTAACAATAATAGTGCAGAAAGTAAATAACACAGCGACATGTTTACCTAGTTCGGTCTAACACACCTACTCTGGGGGCTACCAAGCCAGGGACGAAATCAATATACGATAGTATCAATTCACAGATCATACAAACACCAGATAATCTGCTCACTTAATCACTACCCTTCCTATGACTTCTACCTAAGACTCACCTAGGTATGAGGCCCTCCTCAAATCCCTCTACAATCACAGCCCGTGATTGGTACCTTTCCACACAAGAAACAAAAATGAAAGACACACTTTCAAAACACACAATCCTCAATACTTCACAGCTTATGAGGATTGACACACAAGAAACTAAATGCTTAAAAGCTTATGAGTAACTTGACAGAACTTACAACACAAGAAATCAGTCCTTATACTATTATCATAATGATACCAGTTAGGCTCACAAAATACACTCGAAAAACCCTAAAAACACAAGTAAGTTCCACACCTAAAACTAGGTTTACATCAGTCAATATATAGCAATTAATCTGGACTGAAATGGGCTTCAAAAACGCAGCAAATAGACTGCTCACAAATCTGTAAAATTCACTCCAACAAAATAGGTCTTCAATCCAAAGTTTCCTATTATGTCTCCATAATTAGAAACAGCAGCAAATCCGAAAACCACCAAATAACCACGATCCAAAAATGCTTTGGATGCCACATAGGATAACCAAAATTCATAGAATATTCAGTAACAATTCATAGTAACAGAATCTGCATTAAAACTGAATCCACAACGCAATGTCCTGTGAGCTGGTATGGGACATCTTCATCCGACATGTTGAAAGCAGCCACTTAGAACATTAAGATTCAACATCTTGCTGCTATAATAGTTTTAGCAAAATAAATACCAACCATAAAAGCACAGAAATAACAGCTCGTACGAGGTAACATCCTTGGTTATTCTCTGAACAAACTCTACAGCGCTCATAGTTGTGGGGTGGCACCCAGCCTCGCCCGCTTTGTATGCAGTGCATCTTTACTAGATTTGTTTCTATCGAGTGGACATCCTGACTCTGATGCTTATCAGGATTCTCGTCAGTCATACTAATCTGATGTGTAGCTTCATCCAAATAGATTGGGAGCCACCAGTGGTCCAACAAGTGTTGAAGTGATCTTTGGACAAGTCCACACCCTTGGTCGTCTTCATGGCATTGTTCACAGTCTTGATAATCATGTGAAGCCAGAAAGCCAAGCCTGACTTGCTTAGCATGTAATTCTACCAGACTGGTATTCATCAAGCGTATGTTAAAGATCTGAACCATATTAACTTGATGGTTATTTTTCTCCCGGTAGTCTTGGATCCATCCGAGATCCATCTGTGGTTAGAGGGCCTCTTGTACAAAAGAACATCCCTGATTGCTTGTTGAGCAGATCGGACAAGTGTTGTAATCATGTCGTGGCAGATTATGGTATTGACTTTGCCTTGAATGCATCGCCACCAAATCATTCATCGCAAGAATGTTGCGGTTCTGAACAATGTTGGGGTGTGCATGGGCCATGTGGACTTCAAGGATTCGGTGATCCTGGATCCAGCCCAAATCCATCTGTTCTTGTAGAGCTGATCGCACTACGAAACACCCCTGATTATTCTTTGAGCAGATATCACACTGGTGATAATTGTAAGGTGACGCATGACCGTACCCGCTCTGTCTGCAATGCATCCTGACCAGATTGGTTCCTAATAGGAGTACATCGTCAATTTGATAAATGCAGCTAAATTTTTCCTCTATTAAATTTACTGCAGTCTTTTCATGTTGTGGCAATGGGTTCGTCTGAAAATTTGGATTAGTATCTTTGAAAGATAAGATCCTGTTCCTGACAAGCTTCTGTACATCAGACTTTAAGCTGAGACAGTTCTCACTGTTGTACCCTGGTCCTCCTTGATGGTAAGGGCAAGTTTGATCCGCTTTGAACCAAAAAGGCAGATTTTCCGATACTGCAAGAGGAGACCTGGTTTGGACGTGCCCCTTGGCCAATAAGAGTGGAAATAGTTCTGGGTAAAACATCGGTATAGGGTCAAACCCTGGTGGTCGTGTCGTACAATGGTTATTGTTGTACTGTGGATGAGCCTGCTGAAGAGGCTGTTGTGTCCTTTGTTGTTGTTGATTTGGTTGGCTTTGAGTAACCTGAGGTTGCTAAGTCAGAGCCGGCGTTGGGTTAATAGTGGGAGTTATCGCCACTACTGGTTGATACCTTCGCCTTGGCTTTCCCAGAGAGATATTACCAATATCTTTCTCTTTTTTGTTTGGGAAAGTACTACCGTATCTCTTAGTACTGCTAGATGTCCCTGCACCTTTGACCAATCGTCCTTCTCGGACTGCTTCTTCAAGGCGTACTCCCATGTTCACAATTTCAGTGAAGTCGCTGGGCGCACTTGCAACCATTCGGTCGTAATTGAATGAGCTTAAGGTTTTCAAAAAGATCTTTGTCATCTCTTTTTCCTCAAGAGGGGGACAAATCTGAGCGGCAATTTCACGCCATCTCTGAGCATATTCTTAAAAAATTTCATTGTCCTTTTGCGACATTGCTCTGAGCTGATCCCTATCCGGTGCCATGTCCAAATTGTACTTATACTTCTGAACGAAGGCTACACCGAGATCTCTGAAAGTACTGATCTTGGTGCGGTTTAAACCCATGTACCATTTGAGTGCGGCACCGGTTAAACTGTCTTGGAAGTAATGGATCAGTAGCTATTGATTTTCTGTCTGAGTTGACATTTTTCGAGCGTACATCACCAAATAAATTTGAGGGCAAGAGTTGCCTTTGTATTTTTCAAAGTCAGGCCCCTTGAATTTGTGTGGTATCTTTACATTAGGGACCAGACAGAGGTCTGCGGTGTCCTTTCTGAATAAATCTTGACCGCGGATGTCATGCAGTTCCTTATGCATTTCCAAGAATTGTTCCTGGAACTCATTCATTCTTTCGTACATGCCTTCGTTTCCACCAGAAATTGCCTGTGGAATTTGTCCTTCCGGGACAGTGTGTACCACTGGTTGTGGTTTAGACATTGTAGTAGTGATTCTTGGTGCTTCAGTGTCCTGAAGTCTGTCACCTTCAGGAGTTACTGTTATAAACCTTGCATCTTCATTTACCCGAAGTTTGTAACCTTCAGGATCAATGGTTGCTGGTGCAGTTTCTGGGTCTTCAGTGACCGACGAAATGTATCCTTCAGGGACAAAGTTGAGAGGCATGCCCCAGGGGTGGCCTTTAGGCATGTCGTATCGAGGATGATTCTCATGCCTCTCCATTATGGGCGTAGATGTGATCTCTGAGATCACAGTCCTTTGTTGTTGCCTCTGAGCTACTGCCAGGGATTGCATGTCATTGTGAAGTTTTTCCAAACCTTTCTTTAGAGCGTTGATTTCTTCTCTCAGCTCTTTGTTCTCTTCCTCGAGATCGTCCATTTTCTTTTGTCGATTAGACCGAGTGTTGTACGAGTGAGACAGTTTGACTCTCTAAAATCGTGACACATATGTGAGACTCGAAGATAAGAAGAATGCGTTATGTGAGAGTGATGAATGATATGCAATGATATATATTTTTTGTTTTTGTTTTAATCAAAAAGAAACTTCAACAAATAGATTGCAATATCATACAAAGGGGTGATACCCTTTTTATTGAATTCGAAAGATTGCAGTATGTTACAAGGTAAAGTAATGTATTATACAAAGTGCTGTAAGGAAAATGGCTAAGCTTATGGATCCTGAATTCTCTCTGAAGAGAGCTCAGATGTTGGTTCTGGTACTTTCCTTTTCTTTGACCGGGGCTCTTCAGCCGTTGTCGGGTCGTCAGTCCTTTGCCAAGTGAAAAGAGCGAGCAAATTTCTTCGGTCTTCTTGACTCTCTATAACATGCTGCTCTAATATCTTGATTAGAGCATCCTTTTCCTTTAACAGTTCTTAAATCTTGGTACACTCCATGTTGAGGATTCGGTACTTGTTTTAACAAGAGCTCTTCTCACGTTGAACTTTGTTGAGAGCTACTTGGAGTTTTTCCATTTCAGACATGAAATAAAGGACAGATTCCTATAGTGGAAAAACTTCTTGGCGAGGGTAAGGCATCCTCAGCTTGAGGGCTCTAGTTTGTACCCAATGGAGATAGGGCTCCATGGAGGTACAGTTTGGTCTTCCTAGAGACTCTCTTCCTTTCTTGTGAATATGTTGCCAAGCATGCACTGTTTCCTTCTTTAGTGCCCTGTCATTTTCCCCTTCCTTGAAGAAAAAACCTTCCAGATGAACATTATGGGGGATATTCTTCATCGGATATCCGAGTTGACGGCGAACTAAAATTGGATGATAGTTGATTCCTCCTTTAGTTCCAATGAGGGGTATGTTAGGGAAATTTCCACATCTGTCGATGATCTGGATCCCCTCATAAATCCTATTATACCAATCTATGTTAGAGTTGGTAAGGGACATAATCTTCTGTGACCAACGTAGGGTACTCTTGTGATCCCAAAAAGCAGCAGACTTGGGTAAATGGGAAATGAACCATTTGTAGAGTAAGGGTACACAGCATGTGATCATTCCTCCGTTGTACAAATTCCTTAAGTGTACAGAATGATAAGCATCCGCGAGCAGAGTTGGTATGGGGTTTCCAATCAGAAATATCCTAACAACATTGGTATCAACAAAGTTGTCAATGTTAGGAAAGAGTAATAATCCATATATGAGTAGGACAAAGATGTCTTCGAAAGCAGTTATGTTTCCTATACTGGCAAAGTATAGAGCTTTCTCTGTCAAGAACTTAGCGGGTAAACCTTGGATTCCTCCCTTAGTGGTCATGTGAGTCCTAACTTCTAACTCGTCCAAAGAGACCGCTCTTGCAATGACCTGATTCTTTAGAATTTCTTCTAGTCCAGAAAATGGAGCTTGATCAGTGATAGGTAAATCAATCAAATGAGATTACTCCTCCAGTGTTGGTGCCAGTTGGTAATCCGGAAACGTGAAGCAGTGATAAACCGGATCGTAGAACTGAATTAGTGTAGACAGGATTCCTTCACCTATGTGGACCCTTAATAGAGACAACAACCCTCCATGCTTAGCTCTGAAAATATCAGGGTTGGTAATCATCCTTGCCAACCTCCTTAAATCCTCTAGTTTTGGAGCCTTGAAGGTGTACTTGTGCGTCTTTCTTCTACCGGAATCCATAACGCAATCTCTCTGATATTTGAAATTATTGTTTTAGTTTATTTTTGAAGAAAGAAAAAGAAAAAGGGAAGAAATTTTTATTTGTTTAAGGGTTTTTTAGATGAATGCATGAATGCAGCACACAAAAAGCATTGAAAAAACATGGGTTCAAAGGTTCAACGTCACGAGCATGGAGTCATGGCTCTACCCATCCCCAAAGGTTGTACTATTTTGGTCAATTTTTGTACCTGTAGAACGGGTTCCAGGTTCCCAAAATATTTGAGAGAGTGTTTTTGTTGATTTCAGGTTTTTCTGATGTTTTTGGTTAGGTACTGGACCTAAAGTTTTTTATATGTGTGCTCGCTAAGATTTTGCAATCTTATGCCTACGTATTCCTATTAAAGAAAACAGGGAAATCAGAGCAATCGTAGTTCCTCCTATTCTATGGGAGGAAAAAGATGTTTGGTGTCTTGTTCAAAGCCCAAGATTGAAGCTAAAGTTTTGACTGAGAGAGAATTTGTCATCTCTAAAGAGAGACATCTCATCTATTCATCACAAGTTGTTGGTTGATTGATTATAAAGGAGAATTACTTTAACTGGAATATATGGAGTCCAGCAATGCCATGATTTCCTTTATAAGGGATTTGTCCTGAAGGAGAAAACTTTAACTCAGTGTTGAGCAATGCCATTTTTCCTTAGGAATCTTTCAGACTAAGAGAGGGACATTGGCTTGGATGTATATAATCTAGAGGCTTGCCACTTACAGCAATTAGGTGAAAGAAAAGGGATTTACCATGATAAGAGATGGACCACAGCTTGGATATTTGAATTAACAAGTGTGCCACTTACAGCAATTATCTGGGATTAAGATTTATTTGATTGTTTGTTTTGATGTGTGATGTACAGAGAAATTTCTTCCTACAGAGAGATTTTTGATTTCCTCTGAGGGGATTTTGGTTTTTTGTGTGCCTTGATCAAAGCCCGAGGTTGAAGCTAAAAAGTTGACTCTATTAGGGAGTTTTATATCTGTCTTGTACAAAGCCCAAGATTGAGGCTGAAAAAGGTTGACTCTTTTGGGGAGATCATTATACAAAGCCTAAGAGGAGGCTGACTCTTTTGCTCGATTTCAACACGATTCGTCTACAAGTTGAAGATTCCTCTGGTTTTCTTTGATTTTCTGCATCAAGAATCCTTTGCAACATTTACCAAGCCAAATCTCCGGCTTGTAGGTTAGTGGATCTAACTAATTTTACCGTTTCGCACATTTTCGTATCGTTCGAATTATAGTCGATAATTGTTGTGTGTGATTTGGTTTTGCATTTGTTTGACCCATGATCCTATTGTGTTAGTTGATTCTATCACTATTTATTTGTTGTTTTCAAGTTCAATTTTCGTGCACAATTTCAGTTCCTAGCATGTGGTAGTTTGCATAAGTGATTATGTGTTGAAAACTACTTTTGAAAAGCTGTTTTACTGTTTTTTTTTTCACCATTGTTCAGTGGTAACCGGTTAACGTATGGTGGTTAACCGGTTACTCAGTGCAATTTTCCTCAAGAACTCTAATTTTCAAGCAAGTAACCGGTTAACGCATGGTGAGTAACCGGTTACCATTGAACATAATGGCCATTTTCTTGCATATTTAAGTGTGTTTGCCATGCTTTCTTCATTTTAACTTCCATTGATTATCATGCTTGATTTTATGGATGTTCTAAATGTCATTTCACTTCTGGTTGAGGCATATTCATGAACTTTCGATGCACATTTTCGGTTATTCATTTTGTTTCATGTTTTTAGCATTGTATGAATATAGTCCTTGTTGCACTATCTTTGTTCACATGATACATGATTTTGTGTGGCATTTTGATGATCATTTGGCACTGTTTTGCACCTTCCATTTTAGTTTACATTAAGTTTATTCTTCATGGATAAACTTAATATTGTGTAATCAATAATTCACTCCTTGGTGCTTTAATGACTTATCATCCTCTTTGGAAAGTTGTTAGCATATTTCTCCCTTAATTAATTGATCAAAACACGTTTCGATTAGTTGATCTTCTCCTTTCCTCTCTTTAGGCTTCCTTTAGAGCTTTCTCTCTCGTTCCCCCGTGGAGTTGGAGTTTCGCACTGTGCTTTGCATCGGAGCACAGTACAAGTTGACGCTGTTATGCTGTCTGTTTCTCTACGCAGGAGCGCTGTACAACTTGGAGCTGTTGTGCCGTCCGTTTCAACTTCCGCATTACACCCTGTGTGTGTTAGGGAAGGAATAAGAAGGGAGAATTCCTACTCTCATTCTGACTACTTCAGGTAAGGGACGAATGACCCTTTTGATCAATCACCATCCTTCTTGGTTAAGATCATTATTCTTGTGCTAGCAATCTCTCTTTGTTCATTTACTCATTCCTTCTTGTAATCAATCATTGCTTTTTGATTCCCCTGAAGAGTCTCAATTCTCATTCTTTGGTCCAGTACAGTTTTCCTGTCACGACCATTTTTTCCCCAGGAGTTCGTAACCTTCTCTTGGTTCTTCTTCTTTGTTTGGTTAATCACTGTCGGTCAGTTAAAACACCAGCGTTTGCACTCCATCTTAATTAACCACAGTCCGTCTGTTAAAACACTGAGTTCCTTTTGGGTTAATCACCTACTCTTGGTTAATCACCCTTTGCTTCAGTTAACCACAGTCCGCCTGTTAAAATACTGAAAGCCCTTTTTTGGGTTAATCACCTTCTCTTGGTTAATCACTCATTTTTCTCTGTTAATCACGGCTCTCTTGTTAAAACCGAATCCCTTGCAGTTGACAACCTTTCTTGGTTCGAATACTTGCACCCACGGGTTTGTAACCTTCTTTTGGTTCAATGCCCTTCTTCGTTGGTCAAGTGCTGATTGTTCAGTCGTTACCAACGTCCCTTTTGGGTTATGACCTTGGATCGGTCCTACACCCGTGCTTCTGGTTAATCATAGTTTTCTCTGTTAAAACCAATGCTTCTCTATCCTCCACAGAGTTGTAGTCCTTTCTTTCGTCGGTTAACCACTGCCAGCCAGTTAATATACCGATTCTCCCTTTTCTCTTGGTTTTGACACCGTCCCTTTATTTGGATCCCCAGAGGAGTCCTTCCTATTCCCCTTGCTCTTACTTTCTAGGTTTCGACACCAATTCTCTTTGCTATCCCCAGCGGAGTTTCTTTCATTCTTGGTTCTGACACCATTCTTTTCCTATTCTTTTGTGCAAACGTTCTTACTGCGGGGTCTTTCCCAGTAAAGTTTTTCTTTCACGCTTGCTCTTGGTTTTTGACACCACCTCTTTCATCTCCTTGTTTCCTTTTTGTTGTGTTTTCCGTTCAGTTCCTCGAACTACGGAAGCTCTGATTCTGCATTCTTTCGAATGTCAGATACGTAGGCACGAGACACGATGTCTTGGCGAGCACACTTCCGCCCTTTCCTTCCTTCTCCTTTTCTTCCTTCCTTCCTTTATCCCCTAGTTCCCTGAACTACGGCGCTCTGACTTCCTCATTGCACTATGAGGGTACGTAGGCACGAGGGCCATAATCCTCCGCGAGCACCTTCTTTCTTTCTTTTCTTTTCCCCCTTTCTCTCTCTCTCTCTCTTCCTTCCTTTAGCTAGAAGCCTTTAGATAGATAACCCATCCAAGCCTAGAAGCAAGGGAAATGGTTCCCGTCGAGTACGACGGATGCGTTAGGTCCTAATACCTTCCTTTCGCATAACCGACCCCCCGTTCTCGTTTCTCTTCCCCTTGGGTTTTATCGATGTTTTCTGGGACTAAATAAAGTTCGGTGGCGACTCTGTTGTATCTTTGAGTGGGCGATTCACTCAGGTAGAAACCAGCCATCTTCAGCTGGCGACTCTGCTGGGGAGAGATTGACCTCTTGCTGGTCCATCATCCCTTGAGGGGTCTCGCCTAGTTTTGTTTGATTTTCTTGCTTGTTTGGGTGTTTATCTTTCGCGCTTTACTCGCTTTATTACTTGCTTTAGCTTTATGTTTATTTATCGCATTTCTTTACTGTTTTGAATATTCATTTGCTGCATACTCTGGATATCTGCTATTTTCTGTTGTTGTTGGGATGGGTAGATATTATTGGAGAGAAAGGTCCTAACACCGGGCCTAGCATACACATAGGCTAGAACGTGGATAGGCGTGAGGCCTGCATTTTGCGCGTTGGGTTATCACGAGAGCCACATCCCAGATCGTGATTTGCTTGAGAATACTTCCGTCCTGTGAGAATTCACTACGGCGGGGGATTTTCATCCTGAATCCTATGGTTTGGGCGACCTTTTCTAGGGATCACCTTGTTGTGTCTAGATCACACCTGTGAGGGGGATGGGTTTTGCAGGAAAACAGGCCACTTCATACCCTTGTTCTCACGCACGCCAAATTTCTTCACCGACACATCAGATTATATCGCACTGACACAGAATTATATGCAGATATCTGGGCTGTTCAGACTTGATTATTCGGGTTGTGCTGGCTTCTTGTTGTTGTGTTGTATATCATTTCATCATGTAAATTAATTTTTGCATGTGCATTTCCAGGTATTCGAGGGCGCTTATCTTTTGTTGGCATTATCATAGAGATGAGTACTGGTTGTCGTGGCATCTTCAGTTACAAGTTTGTGGAGCCTAAGCTGGGTGTTTTGAGAGGTTTGGCATCTTTGTTGGTTGGAGATCACAGAGGGGTTTTCATAGATACTTATGGTAATCTGTTGACCATCCTCAACACTGAAGTCAACATCACTGCTATTCATACTCTGGTTCAGTTCTACGACCCGCCATATAGATGCTTCACATTTCAGGATTATCAGCTAGCACCCACACTTGAGGAGTATGCTTATATTTTGGGGGTTGAGATCAAGAAGCAGGTTCCTTATGTTTACACTAGCGGTTGTCTGAAGTTTCATCTTATTGCTGATGCGCTTTGTATTAGTAAGAAAGATGTGGAGGATAATCCAAGACCAAAGGGAAAGGTATTCGAGGGTTTGCTTCGAAGTTCTTGGTTGACAAGGCCACTTCATTTGCTAAGGATGGAAACTGGAAGGCTTTCAACGCCGTTCTCGCTTTGCTGATATATGGGATTGTCTTGTTTCCGAACATGGAGAATTTCGTAGATCAGGCTGCCATCAGTATTTTCTTGTCCAAGAACCCTGTTCCGACACTTCTTGCTGATACCTACCATTCTATTCATTCCAGGAATGAAAAGAAGAAAGGAACCATTGTCTGTTGTGCTCCTCTGTTGTACCGATGGTTCATGTCTCACCTTCCACATAAGGGTCCTTTTGTTGAGAATAAGGATAATCTCAAGTGGTCTCAACGAATCATGTCTCTTACTGCTGATGATATCTCTTAGTATTCTCGAGTCTACGACGACATTCCAATCATTCTTCATTGTGGGAAATTCTCCAATGTGCCTCTCTTGGGTACAAAAGGTGGAATTAACTATAATCCGAGAATGGCCTTCCGACAGTTGGGATACCCTATGGTTGACAAGCCTGATCCTGAGGTAGTGGAAAAGTTCATCTTTCATGAAGGGGTTGATGACATGGGTTTGCTGAAGAGGTTTAGTGCCGCTTGGACTCAGATTCATCTCGAAGGTAGAGCCGATTTGGGTAAGAAGAATTGTGTAGCCAAGGAAGCTTACACACTTTGGGTCACAGAGCGCGTCAAAGAGATCTTGTTGCCATTTTCTCCTGAGCCTTCCATGAATGCCAAGCTTCCTGAACTTGCCATTGTTCCTCCATCTGAGGTCGATCAACTCAAGCTGATTATTGAAAAGTTGAAGAAGGAGAACGCTGATCTTCGTCTCAACCTTGATAGAGTCACTTCCGAGAAGGATAGCCTACAGATTGAGCTCCATCAGAAGCGTGAGCGCATGCTCAAAGAGGTGGAGGTTGAACAGAACAAGCATCGGAAGGTGGGTGATGCTTTGAAGAGCACCTATGAGGGACTTGCTTCAAAGAAGAGACAACTCGCTGATGCTCATTATCAAGCCTACAAAGAGGAATTAAGCTACAACAAGCAACTTGAAGAGCTTCGAGGGAAGTTATCCGAACTCAAGGCTAAGTGGCAAAGTGAACAAGACCGTGCTAATCAGTTAGCGAAGGACTTTTCCCAACGTCAAGCTGAGCTCGACAAAGTCTTCGGTGAGATTCAGAAGCTGCAAGATCAAGCACATCAGAGCCAAGAGCAAATTAGTCAGCTCAACACGAGAGCACTCACTAGGAGCATCAAAGTCGTCATCTACAGAACCTCCTGGATCAGAAAGAGGCCTTTCTTTAGGACATGCTTCAGGGACCTAATCATTCGTTACTGCGTAACCTCATGAAGGATGCGAAGTACTAGAGTGAGAGGCATGGCCATCTAGCCAAATTTGCTGAGCATGCATTAGAGGACCTACCTGGGTTGTTGAGGGATGCATATGTTGGTGCATTACCACACCAGCTTCCTTGGGTTGTTTTCCATTTCTTGTCTGTGTGTAGGGTGGTATTTGATAGAATCCACACGAATTTTGTTGTTGCCCAAAAAGCAGATATTTGACTTGTATTCGACTTCCTGCTTCTTTCCTTTATTGAATGAATGAATGAAGATTCTTGCTCACTCTATCTTTAATGCCTTTACTTGTATGCTTTATGATGTTGTCAACAAAGATAAGTTTAAGAATTCCTGGAATTTAAAAATTTATTTTTGCATGCATATCATACATTTATCTGCACACATATGCACTTCCCTTCATCCAAAACCGTTGCTCATCCTTGTCCGCCTTCCTTGTAGCAAGACGATGACTCGACATCAGTATTTTACTCCCTCAAACAAATCCAGAATCATGGCTGACTTTGAAGCTGAGAACGCTGCTTACAAGGAAACTCTGGCACAATTCCAAGGTCGGATGGATCAGTTTCAGACGAACATGGATGTCATTATGGAGCTCCTTCGTGCTCAGAGGGATGTCGCTGCTGCTGCCACTGTTGTTGCAACCACTACTGATGCAACTGTTGTAACTGTTCCTCCTGTTGTTACGACTACTCCTACTGTTGTTGTTCCTTCTCCTGCTAGAGTTGAAGTGCCAGTTGAGCCTGTGGATCAGCCTGCCGTTCAACCCAGTTTGAACTAGATGCCCGTTGATTTTCCTTGGGGCATGCCTCCGAATTACACTCCTCAGATCGCAAATAATGGTAGTGCCTTCACGCCATATTAGCCTTTTGTTGCACCCATGCCTAATGGGAATGCTGCCGCCTATCCATGGGTCATGCCTACACCAGTCCCGCCTCCAGTGGTGAATGATGATCCTGAGAATCTTCAGGCTCAAACTCATCAAACTGCCGGATTGGTCGACACTGAAACTCTTGATGATGAAGAGCATGTGTATAGGGGTCCTCCTATTCGTGTTCCGGTTCCATCACAGGCTGCTCAAACTGCTGTTCCGAATGCTTATCCTGGGATGTTCTATCCTGGGGCATCTTCCTCAGCCGTTGGGGTACCTCCTCCGAATTATCTGTATGGTGTTCCGATGGGTCAGAATTCTGGTCAAACGGTTAATCCGGGTTTGGTGTATCCTTTTCAGTTTGCTACTCCGCAAGTGAATGCTCCTGCCGCTTCTCAGCTTCCAAATCCTCAGATTCTTGTTAGGCCCACTAATCAGAGTAGATCTGTCGACTACAAGTTATTGGAAGACCGTATCAGAGCTATAGAAGGGTTCTCTGCTTTTAGCATGGAAGCTAAAGACTTGTGTTTGGTTCCAAATGTTGTGCTGCCGCAGAAATTCAAGATACCTGTTGAACCCTAATTTTTACTTCTAAGATTTCACTCATCTCATTTGCATATCATTACCACAAACAAGATCGCAATCTTTGTTTCTCCTGAGCATCTGTATATTATTCTCACTTGCTTTATTATCTGTTTACTAACCTCTAACCAAAATACCAAAAAAATGCTGCAGTTTGCCAGTTTCTCTCTCTGTGTGTTGTGCAGGTTTGTCAAAGGCAATGAAGTGGTTTCAAGTCAAATGTGACTGTTTGTTATTAATCCAGTTCAGGATGTCTGTTTCAGTAGGCTGTTTCTCAAGCAATAATTGTCAAGTTGTTGTTTGGTGAAATCCATCAAATTCATCTGAAATCATCAGTCCAGATTGGGTTCATCTGTGGATTTATTTCCTAGAGATTGATTCAATCAAATTCATAGTGACTCAAGATTCATTTTGATCAGAGATTCAGAGGATGACAGATTCAAATGGCTATTGTTCAGTCGTGGTTGTGTATCAGATGCTTTGTGGAAAATTTCAAGTGGCTTTGGATTAAAATCGAGGTTTCATGGCCGTGTGTGGAAAATATTGGTGAGGGTGCATATCCATTTGCTAATCATCTTCCTATCCATTTTTGTCCAAAATTCTCATTTCTCTCGTAAGATCCATTATCCATCCCTACTCATTTTTTCTAAATCCAATTACCCATTTTTATCCATATTTCATATCCAATTCCATTTCATTTTCTTGTTTAAAATTCATTTCTAATTTTCACTTCATATAAATCACATCCATATCTTTCAAATATCCAAAAATCCATTCATTATTACACATGATATGCCATTTTTTTTTCCTAAAAGCCCATATCCTTTTTTGAATAACCAATTATCCAAATATTTCATATCCATTCTAATATCCATATTACCTTTCAATATCCATATTTTCAAGTCCCATTTTTTCCATATTAATCCATATTTCAAATTCCAATTATCCCATTTTTCATTTAAATCCAATTTCTATCCCATCTTTTTTTTTCTTCTTCTTTCATTTCCAATTCCTAAACCAATTTAATTCACATTTCTAAAACATCCACATTTCCAATATCCAATCCCATTTTTTTTAATCCACTTCATTATCTATTTCCAACATTCACTTTCAAAATTCAATATCAATAAAAAATCATTATCCATTCCAATACAAAATTATCCATTTTTTTATTCCAAATTTCTAAATCCATTTTTTATCATAACCATTTTTCTTTCTAAAAAAAAACTAAATTTCTTAAATCCACATACAAAGCCCATTCATAAAAAAAAATTCTACAAAAAATTCTACTCTTGAAGTTGAGAGGCCATGAGAAACACGCACAAGTCAAGCATCAGCTAAAAAGCTACGTGCAAAACGGCGAAGATACTCCTAGCTACACTTACAAACCACACATTCCAAGCCATACATACAGCATTGAGAGCCACATGCTATTTTCCAAATACCACTTCACCTGCTGCTAACAACACAAGCATGAGAAAATTAAAAAAAAAAAACCAACTAGCCAATCCATATCCCAGCCGTGTTACTTGAAGGAAAAAGATTCCAGCTGCTATAAAGCCGTACTCCACAACAAATTCCAAGCCAGCCGAATTCAAAACGCAACAAGGATTCCACGACGCACTGCAAGCATTCAAAACGCTGCACCACAAGAACAAAACGGCACCAATTTTTTCAGCAAAAAGTCACGCAAAAGATAGCGAATTGAAACGCAGAAAAGCAGCTGAAAACGGCAGCATCTCCATTCACAATTTCATCTATAAATAACAAGCTATTCTCACTTCAAATTCAAGCTTTCAACAGCCAAAAAATCCCTGCAGAATTGGCAACAAAAAAAATCTCTCCAAATTCATACAAAGCTTCACAATCACCTTCAATCAATTCTCCAAAATCTTCAATAAACCCTCACCACAAAAATTCTTTCAATAAACTTCACCTTCATATTCAAAACAACTCAAAGCAAAATTCATCCAGATCTTCAAAATTCATTTCATCACTCTTCATTCCAAATCATCCAACAACAACAAATATCAACGTAAATCAACCACCATTCATTGGAAAAGAAGAAGAGGAAGAAGAATTGAAGTGTTGCTCACCTCGAATTGAAGGTAATTTGGAATTTGTTGTCGAGATTTCGCGGTTTCGATTCGGATGATTCAAGTACCTTTACACAAAATTACGGACACATTTGAGATCTACGTTCGATTTCGATTGCAACCGTGTAATTTTCGTGTCCCGTAGTTCCGATTCGGTAGAGCTTTGAAGTGCAAGCATGGCGGATGAATAGTGCCGCCGGCGAGAGGAAGAAGAAGATAACTTTGTTTTTTCTTTTCTGATGTTTGTTCCTTTATTTTTTTTTTATATTTTAAATGTTAATAGGTTTGTATTGGGCTTGAAGCCCGTTGGAATTATTTTCTAACACTACCACCACCGTTTTTTTTAACGCCACCTCCCTCTTTTTTTTTATTATCATAAAATCTTCTTTGCTTTTCTTTTCTCTTTTTTTATATAAATTTCTTTTTAGTTTCTTCTTTATTATTTTAAACCTTACTATTGTTTTTGAATTTTGTTATAAAAGAATTTCTTGAAAGAGTCATAAAAAATATATCATGAATTTTCATTTAATTCTTGATTTTATTTGCATTTTCTTTTTTGTTGGTTGTGTGGATCATAACATGTTAGATCCACTTCTCTTCATCTTGATTCTTTTTCTTTTTGATCGATGAAAGTCTAAAAGATCTTGGAATTCCTTTGTTGAATTTCGATCAAGACTAGATCGTTACCATTTTTCTTTTCGTGCGGTATTGCTTTCGGATGACGATTTACATATCGTTCATCTAGCATGCATTAGCACAAAGAGCTATTGACCGGCCTCATTGTAGGGTAATTACTCTGTAAATTACTCGGCAATTGCTTAACATAGCGCAATATTTGTCCCGCATCGGAAAGCTGTCAAGAATGATTGATTATTTGTCTTTTGGTTCAAAACTTATGAAACTTGTTGTTAGGAGACTTTGGTCTTATCAATCCTCTAATGAGTTTTCATTAATCTTGACCTAAGTACAATTATTCAATTATTATTGATCACTAACTCTAACAACTAAGCACTAACTTACTAACATTACTATTGTACTAATTCTTTACAATTCCTTCTCGCTCCTTATCTCTTTTACTTTTATGCTTCATTTTTATCATTTCATTTCATGTTTATGCTTCCGCAATTTTTCACTTTGTCCGTTGGACACATGTTTATGCTTCCACAATTTTTCCTTTGTCCGTTGGACACATGTTTATGCTTATGCCTTTTTCTCTTTGTCCACTTGGACCAAAAACATTAATAAAGGCTAAAACCTCTAAAAAAACTTGTGCTTCTAATCTTGGACTATGGTTACTATCCTTTGCAATGGACATGGAGTTTTGCACCTAGACCTTGGACTTCAATGCTATTCTTGAATCCTTGAACTTTGACCTTGGACATCCAATGCAATTCTTGGAACCTTGGACTTAGAATTATGACCTTTCTCCCTTTGCTTTGGAATTATGGTTCGAAGACTATGAAGCTTACTTTTGTGGTTAGGCTATTCTTATCCTTAGCTTTTACTTTATGCTTTAGGATAGTCACTTCTTCTCCTCCCCATTCTTCAATTTTCAAAACTCTCTCTCTTTTTTCAAAACATTCTTGATTTCAAACTATCACCTTTTTCATAATCAAACCTTGGATTTGTCAAGTGATTTTACTCTTTTCTTTCCATTTCTTAACAAATGCTAAACTACATAAGCATGTTGACACCGTTTTCAAAGGACTTAAAAAACATCAAACTCATCACTTTCTTTTTGTGCCCTCGTGCACTATTTCCTTTAACTTTTTCATAAGTTTAGACATGATTCATTTCTTTAAGCGGAATTATTCACTTGGAAATGACGACTTGTCTTTACATTTAAAATCAACCAAAACAAACAAATTTCATTCTTTGTACCACAAACTACGAGGTTTTGATCCTACATTGCACATCGTGGGTTCGTAGGCATGAGGCGACAAGTCTCTCCAAACACAAAAATCTTAAAAACAATTTCTCTTCTCATCTCCTCAATCACTTTTCAAGCAAACTTTTTCAGACCAAAAGCGGTAGATATTTCAAAGGGCTCTTATAGAGTACTATATACGTTTTGGGTGCTAACACCTTCCCATTGCGTAACCAACCCCCCCCCCTTACCCGGACTCTCTTCACTTGTTCTTGTTTAGAGCTTGTGTAGGTTTTGTTCGCTCTTTTTCCTTTCCTTTTTGGATAAAATAAAAGTGCGGTGGCGACTCTCGCTTTTTGAGTTAAGTTAATCAATAGCTTACACTCACAATTTTGCCGCTACAATACCTGATTTGCCAAAATATAAAGGTTTGAGCTTCCCGCGTAGTCACATCACTATGTATTGCAGGAAGATGGCATCCCATATTGATAATGATGAATTGCTAGTTCATTGTTTTCAAGATAGTTTGTCTGGTGCTTCATTGGATTGGTACATGAGCCTGGAGCGCAGCAAAATCCGTACTTGGAGGGATTTGTCGGAAGCGTTCGTGAGACAATACAAGTATAACCTTGATCTGGCACCAACCAGATTGCAATTGCAGAATCAATCCCAGCGCTCCGCTGAAACATTCAAGGAGTATGCACAAAGATGGCGTGAGATGGCATCTCGTGTGCGACCTGCTCTCTCTGATAATGAGTTGGTTGACATCTTTATGGGTACATTGCAAGGATCTTACTACGAGAAAATGGTGGGTAGTTCTTCGTCAAACTTTGCTGATGTGGTAACGATTGGCGAACGCATTGAAAATGGTTTGAAGACTGGAAAGATTCCTAGTGCTGCTTCCCAACAGCCGGCTACTCGGAAATCCCAGAACAGTCATTCCAAGAAAAAGGAAGGTGAGGCCAACACTGTGACAGCTCAAGTTTCCTCGGTATCAATTCCCCATAGCTCCCATGCCGTATTATCCGTATCCATACATTGTTGCTGCGCAGTATCAACAACCTCCATATCAGTATCATCCGCAACAACCAGTTCAGAATGCTCAGAATCAGCAACAGAATAAATAGAACAACAAAAATCAGCAGAATCAAAACCGTCATAACAACAACAGTCAAGGAAACCGTTGTTGAATGCAGAATAGGGCAAGCAAGCAAAAATATTTATTTTCGGAAGAATTCCCTCCGGGATTTATGTCGTGTCCACAGAGATCGGTTCGAGGGAAAGAATGTCGTTCGACAATCTCTCGCGTTAATGAGTTTAGATTAAAATGGTTTAAAACATGAAAACAGAAAAGTAAACATTAAAACATAAAAAGAAATTCATTCTTCAGCAAGACAAACTTATCCGGCGTGCACATAATCGACTCCTCACAAACTTAAACTTACCGACCAATTATACTCAACCTACAATACTCCTCAATATCACCCAGCATCGCTCACAACATAGGTTATGTCTAACGCAAAGTTGAGAGAACAACCGTGTCACTCTCTTCGTCACTCTCGCGAGCGAAGCCTCGAAACACGGAAGGCATTAAGATTCGACGCCTATTGAAGATTGTTAGCTCCTAAATCTATCTCTAGAGTCCATAAACTAACAGACAATCATCCCTAATCGAAGTTTGCGACGGTTATCTCTAACGCAACCCAAACCCCGCGCATAAAGCAAAAATCAGAGACAATTACCAATAAAGATTTGTAAAGCAAGTTTTATACAACGCCATGGGTGACAAATATACATGAGTTTATAGCAAATACATATACACAACCCAACAAAGAAGAAAGACATGAAGAAAATAAAAAATGAACTAAACACTTCACGGATTGTCGGAGCCGATCGATGAGAAATCCACCTCGGATCATCCGCATGCAAGCTTCCATGATGTTTTCTAAGCTAATCTACTGAAAAAATGAAGTTTGATGGAGTTGGAGCAAGAATCCCCAAAACCATCCCTAAAAAAGTAACGGAAATGAACTATATACATTGTAAATTCTGCATGGTTCGCAGTGCGAACGATCATTCGCAGTGTGAATGACTCAAAAAATGGAACTTCAAGTGCCTCTGATTGCTAAATCGCCTTTGCTTTCCTTTGTTGGTTCGCAGTGCGAACGAACCATTCACAGTGCGAATGCTCGCTGACTGGTTCGCAGTACGAACTTTGGCTTCTTTTTCCTCTGCCTCATTCTGGACACCTTTGCTGGGACCTTCGCTGGACCTCGCAATGCGAATGCTCGCTGCCAGTTCGCAGTGCGAACAAGACAGAAAACCAATCCTTATTTTTGCCACAACTTCCTCACCGAAACTCCGATTTACGCACGGTTTGAAGCGCTGGAAAGCTTATTCAATGCTCTTCAAAAATATGGCAAGATAGCCTTTATTGAATACCTACAAAATTGAGATAAAAATCAATTAAACTAAGTAATATTTAAACAATACGCAATATATACACTAAAACGTAAAGTAAACGTATTTATAAACAAAGTGGGGTTTATTTGAACCGATATAGACAAAAAGTACTGATAAGTGCAACAGAACTTATATATAAAAATAGCTACAATCTGCACTTATCAAACTCTCCCCAACTTACCTAACTGTTTGTCCACACACAAGAATCAAACAAACTTGAAAATGCACAAGCAATATCCAAAGAATGACAAATCAACAGGTTTTGAAAAACGGAAACGAATGAATGGTTCAAATGAAAATGGTACACACAAAAAGTAAATACTTACCACTGGCTACAACGACAACATAATCACGAAACAAATGCAAAATACAAAAATTCATGCCGAACATTCTAAAACAACACAAGTTCCAAAGTGAATCACACCTAGTAAAAACAATCATCGGTAGATGAAAAACACACAATAAGGTACTTTACACTCACACAACACTCATGCAAACGAAAGACTAAATTATGCATACATCCACAAATTCACATTGAAAATACAAAGGCAAGAATCACAAGGATTTTCAAGGTTGTAACGTGGTCGGGTAAACAAATAAGGGGCAATTTCTAAAGGTAATTGAAACAAAAACTTGCCTAAACCTAAGGGAGTGAAAACTCACAAAGATTCACACACAAAATTTCAACCAACTTCTTCCACAATCCCAAGTGCTACACAACACACAATACTTATTTAGCACAATTATTGAAACTCTTTTTGTTTCCTTTTTCAAGGATTTTTCTTTTTCTTCTTTTTTCATTCTTTTTCTCTTTCACAAATTTTTCTCTTTTTCTTTTCTTTTTCAATCCTCATAGAATTCAACCAATGAGTATACAATCATCCTCTCCCCAACTTGAATTCAACCGCACCATCATGTGAATACTCCCTACTTTCTAAGGCAAGGAAAAAAATCCATACAACAACACAAAATTGAGGTCCAAGAAAAAACAAAATTCATTCAAAAATAAGTGAACTAAATACTCATAGACAAGCATTAAGTTCAAATAAAAACATGGATCAAAAAGCTCAAAGGGGTTACAAATGATCACTCATTCGCAAGGTGAATTGACTATTTGGCTAAGGTGGTTGTGCTCAAAATGAAACAATGCCTTGATCCTTTTCATGCATTTATATAATCAACACAAACAAAAGATTCAACATAATAAAATCCAGTTAGAACAAGAATGTTGGTACTCCGCGCATATATGAACAATGGAAAGCCACCTCACAAAAAGGTTGGGAACTAAAGTGATTCACAATAGATTAAGTATACAAAAGAATGAATGGCATGGAAGTTTGTAAAAAGCCTAAGTATCATGAATATGCTAAAGTATAGAAAGCGATAAATGCATACCTCGGACGTGTACAAAACTTAACAAGATCATTACCACGCATTCGCAAGTTGAAACGAACCAACTTGGAAAATCACAAAAGCATCCTCAAATAAGTCAATCAAAATCTGTGAGCAAACAACAACCAAAAACATTCGAAAAGAAAAACTATAAAACATGCTTGTTTTACGTCGTAAGTTCGACGCCTTTACGGTGCTTAATTAGAAACTTCCTTCATTCATGCCATGGTGATGTCTCACCGCACAACCAAAAGCAAGCGTCCTAACCAAACACTTAAACAAACGTTAATCTACAAGTATCAGTATAACAAGTGAAAATATACAATATATACGATATTTACAAAACTCAAAAACAAAGAAACTATCGCAATGCGATTCAATATCAAAACCAATCCCCGGCAACGACGCCATTTTGTTGATTGCAGAATAGGGCAAGCAAGCAAAAATATTTATTTTCGGAAGAATTCCCTCTGGGATTTATGTCGTGTCCACAGAGATCGGTTCGAGGGAAAGAATGTCGTTCGACAATCTCTCGCGTTAATGAGTTTGGATTAAAATGGTTTAAAACATGAAAACAGAAAAGTAAACATTAAAACATAAAAAGAAATTCATTCTTCAGCAAGACAAACTTATCCGGTGTGCACATAATCGACTCCTCACAAACTTAAACTTACCGACCAGTTATACTCAACCTACAATACTCCTCAATATCACCCAGCAATGCTCACAACACAGGTTATGTCTAACGCAAAGTTGAGAGAACAACCGTGTCACTCTCTTCGTCACTCTTGCGAGCGAAGCCTCGAAACACATAAGGCATTAAGATTCGACGCCTATTGAAGATTGTTAGCTCCTAAATCTATCTCTAGAGTCCAGAAACTAACAGACAATCATCCCTAATTGAAGTTTGCGACGTTTATCTCAACTCAACCCAAACCCCGCGCATAAAGCAAAAATCAGAGACAATTACCAATAAAGATTTGTAAAGCAAGTTTTATACAACGCCATGGGCGACAAATATACATGAGTTCATAGCAAATACATATACACAACCCAACAAAGAAGAAAGACATGAAGAAAATCAGAAATGAACTAAACACTTCACGGATTGTCGGAGCCGATCGATGAGAAATCCACCTCGGATCATCCGCATGCAAGCTTCCATGATGTTTTCTAAGCTAATCTACTGAAAAAATGAAGTTTGATGGAGTTGGAGAAAGAATCCCCAAAACCATCCCTAAAAAAGTAACTGAAATGAACTATATACATTGTAAATTCTGCATGGTTCGCAGTGCGAATGACTCAAAAAATGGAACTTCAAGTGCCTCTGATTGCTAAACCGCCTTTGCTTTCCTTCGTTGGTTCGTAGTGCGAACGAACCATTCGCAGTGCGAATGCTCACTGACTGGTTCGCAGTGTGAACTTTGGCTTCTTTTTCCTCTGCCTCATTCTGGACACCTTCGCTGGGACCTTCGCTGGACCTCGCAATGCGAATGCTCGCTGCCAGTTCGCAGTGCGAACAAGACAGAAAACCAGTCCTTATTTTTGCCACAACTTCCTCATCGAAACTCCGATTTACGCACGGTTTGAAGCGCTGGAAAGCTTATTCAATGCTCTTCAAAAATATGGCAAGATAGCCTTTATTGAATACCTACAAAATTGAGATAAAAATCAATTAAACTAAGTAATATTTAAACAATACGCAATATATACTCTAAAACGTAAAGTAAACGTATTTATAAACAAAGTGGGGTTTATTTGAACCGATGTAGACAAAAAGTACTGATAAGTGCAACAAAACTTATATACAAAAATAGTTACAATCTGCACTTATCAACCGTAAGCGTCCGAATTTTGATAGAATTCTGGTGTCATACACGGAACTGTTTCCTTACTTGGTTCACCAAGGGGCAATTGTCCCCAAGCAGATTGCACTTGCGATTCCTCCATTTGGGCCAAAGCATAACTCAAATGCGTCTTGTGCTTATCATGCCGGATACATAGGACATGCAATAGAGGACTGTTTTGTTTTCAAAACCAAGGTTCAGGAACTCATTGATAAAAAAGTCCTGACTTTCGCTGAGGAAGGACCTAACATTCAGAGTAACCTGTTGCCGAATCACGGTGGACCTGCAGTTAATATGATTGAGGATAGTTCAAGGGCTGAATTGATCATGGATGTTGACGAAGTAAAGACTCCGATGTCTGTGGTTTTCAAGAGATTAAATGAACACGGGCTGTTGAAAGGGTTGCATGGCAAGTGTCAAATTTGTGACGATAGTCCTAACCAGTGTCGAAGGCTGAAGGGTTGCGTCCAGATTATGATGAACCGTGTTGAAGTTTAATTCGCCAGATCTAAACCTGTTGAGGAAGTTGCTGCTATTGAGCAGTTCACCATCGTCTATATGAAGGTTCCTGTGGAATCCCCTAAGCAGAAGAAGGTGCAACCCATCGTTGTTTGTCCGCCAAATCTGTTTCCGTATCAGAATTCTAAAGAGGTACCGTGGAAGTATGGGTCCTCTGTGTTTTCTGGAGGCCAAGAGATAAGGTTCGCCGAATCCGAGATCGTGAATGTTACAGCCGATGGAAGTATGACTCGTAGTGGACGAGTATTCGCTCCAAAAGTCACTACAAAGCCTGTTCAAGTTCCAACTATTGTCCATCCCAAGGAAACATTTGCCACTGCAACCCCTGTTGTTCAACAAGGGACATATACTGCTGTTCCAGTACCGTCTATCCCGTCTGAGGATATTTCAAAGAGCAAGGAGACCCTTGATGATCAAGAGTTCCTTAAGTTGATCAAGAAAAGTGACTTTAAAATCGTGGATCAGTTGGGTCAGACTCCCTCGAGGATCTCAATTTTATCCTTACTCATGAGTTCGCCCGCGCACAGATCATCTTTGTTGAAGGTCTTGAACAGTGCCCATGTCATGCAAGATATATCCGTTATCGAATTCGATGATGTAGTGGCCAACATAACTGCAAGTCGGTATTTGGGTTTTAATGAATCGGAATTGCCTCCTGAAGGAAATGCCCATAACAAAGCGTTGCACATATCTATAACCTGCACAGACATCTTGTTATCTCATGTTCTTGTGGATACCAATTCTTCTCTCAATGTGATGCCTAAGGGCACGTTGAGTCAGTTACCAGTAGAAGGAACTGAGATGAGACCAAGTGCCTTAGTTGTCAGAGCCTTTGACGGTTCTCGAAGACAGGTCATTGGAGAAGTGGATTTACCCATCAATATTGGGCCGCATTTGTTTACCATTACTTTCCAAGTGATGGATAGCAATCCCACGTACAGTTGCCTACTGGGTCATCCGTGGAACCACGCTGCAGGGGCAGTTACCTCCACTTTACATCAGAAGTTGAAATTCATGTTTGAGGATCAGCTTGTAATTGTCTGTGGTGAAGAGGATTTGATTGTGAGCGAGTTATCATCTTTCCGATATGTCGAGGTCGAGGAAGGCATAGCTGAGGTGCTATTGCAGTGTCTCGAGTTCGAAGATGTCTGCTCTGCTTCAACTAGTCAAAATAGATCACCACAATTAACTTTAGCATCTGCTAAGAGTGCCAAAGAGACCACCTATAGAGGTGCCTTACCAGGCTAGGGGCACGTGATTGATGTGGTTGAAAAGCATAATCGTTTTGGATTGAGGTATCATCCTGGTCGTCAATCTAGTTCCTCTGATCAGAAGCAGTACAACTTGATCAAGTTCCATAGCGCGGGTTTCCAGCAGGGTTACATCGTGGCAGCTGCTGATGATGCTGGTCCCAGTAATCAGATTTCAAGCTTTGTGCGCAAATGTCCGCCGGGTTTCAAGCTCAACAATTGCACATATACCGTGATTCCTGTGGTTTTCCCATATAACATGTAATGCATTTTGCTTTCTCGTTCCCTTGTCCTCGCCCGAGACGAGTGGATAGCTTGTAAAGGGCCTAACGCTTTTGCAATATTATGTGATCAATAAATAAAAGTTTTTTGCATTCAAAATCTTGCTATATTTTCTTTCTTTGTTTTACTTTTCACAAATAAATGGAAAAAGTTTCTTTTCGTTTTCACTATTCAAAATAGCTCATTCTGAACATATTCATAAAACATGCAGAACTAATAAAAGCATTGATAACAACATGGCAAACATCCATTGTAATTCTGGAATTCCAATTAACCAAGCCGAAGAAGATGGTGAGGAAAATTATGAATTACCGGCTATACTAGCAAGGCTCCTTGAGCACGAGCGTAGAGAGATTCAGCCACACAAAGAGCCAGTGGAAGTTGTTAATCTTGGTACTGATGAGGTTAGAAGAGAAGTCAAGGTTGGCGCCTCCCTCGCTAAGCATGTACACTCCGAGTTGGTCAAGTTATTGAAAGAGTATGTTGATATCTTCGCCTGGTCCTATCAAGATATGCCTGGGTTGGATACCAACATCGTTGAACATCACTTACCACTCAAGCCCGGATGTCCTCCTGTCAAGCAGAAACTCAGAATGACTAGACTCGACATGGCACTCAAAATCAGAGAAGAGGTCAAGAAACAGCTTGATGCGGGGTTCCTAGCCACTTCCGAATATCCTGAATGGATTACCAATATTGTCCCGGTTCCCAAGAAGGACGGCAAAGTCAGAATGTGTGTGGATTATCGAGACCTCAACAAGGCGAGCCCGAAGGATGATTTTCCTTTGCCTCATATTGATGTCTTGGTAGACAACACTACGCAGTTCTCTGTCTTTTCCTTCATGGACGGTTTTTCAGGATATAATCAGATCAAAATGTCCCCAACTGATATGGAGAAAACTACTTTTATCACGCCATGGGGTACATATTGCTACAAAGTTATGCCATTCGGTCTAAAGAATGCAGGGGCAACATACCAGCGTGCCACGACAACCCTCTTTCATGATATAATTCATAAAGAGATTGAGGTTTACGTGGACGATATGATTGCCAAGTCCAAAACTGAAGATGATCACTTAGTTCATCTGAAGAAGCTGTTTGACAGACTCCAAAAGTTTAGAATGTGGTTGAATCCTGCGAAGTGCACCTTTGGAGTTCGATCTGGTAAACTGTTGGGCTTTATTGTAAGTTAAAAGGGAATTGAAGTTGATCCCGATAAGGTTCGGGAAATTCAGAACATGCCACCTCCCAAAACAAAAAAAGAAGTCCGTGGCTTTCTGGGCAGACTCAACTACATATCAAGGTTAATCTCCCATTTGACGGCTACTTGTGAACCAATGTTCAAATTACTAAGAAAAAATCAATCGGTTGAATGGAATAATGATTGTCAGGAAGCATTTGACAAAATAAAACAATACTTGCAAGAACCACCGATCTTAGTACCACCGGTTCCTGGTAGGCCTTTAATCATGTATCTCACCGTTCTCGATAAATCAATGGGATGTGTATTGGGTCAACATGATGACACTGGCAGAAAAGAACATGCAATATACTATCTGAGCAAGAAGTTCACTGATTTTGAGACCAGATACTCACTCTTAGAAAAAACTTGCTGTGCTCTGGTCTGGGTTGCTCGACGCCTGCGACAATACATGATTTTCCATACTACTTTGTTGATATCCAAAATGGATCCGATAAAGTACATCTTTGAAAAGCCTGCTGTCTCTGGAAGGATTGCTCAGTGGCATATGTTGTTAACTGAGTATGATATCCAACATGTTACCCAGAAAGCAATAAAAAGGAGCGTCTTGTCTGACTACCTTGCTCATCAACCTATAGAGGGTTATCAACAGATGAAGTTTGACTTTCCCGATGAGGATGTTCTGTTTATCAGAGATTATGAGACTCCAGACCCTGACATAGGACCCGAACCAGGGGCGCAATGGACGCTCGTGTTTGATGGTGCCTCAAATGCTAAAGGTCGTGGAATTGGGGCTATCCTCATCTCTCCAACATGATTTCACCTTCCCTTCACTGCTAGATTATGCTTTGCATGCACCAATAATATGGCTGAATACGAAGCATGTATCTACGGCATTGAAGCAGCAATTGACATGGGAATAAAGATTCTTGAGGTCTATGGAGATTCTGCCTTGGTCATCGGTCAAGTCAGAGGGAACTTTGTGACTCGGGATTCCAAGCTGGTTCCGTACCAACAACACATAGCGAAGTTGATTCCTTACTTTGATGAGATCACTTTTCATCATACCCCAGAGAGGAAAATCAACTAGTTGATGCTCTCACCACTCTAGCATCTATGTTCAAGGTCAAGTGGAAGAATGAAGCTCCTCATATCCGCATTGATCACTTGAACGAGCCAGTACACTATTTAGCAATCGAGGATGAATCTGATGACAAGCCTTGGTTCTATGACATTAAAAGATATCTAGAAAAACAGGAATATCCCGAGGGTATCACCATCACTGATAAGAAAGCTCTTAGGCGGCTTTGCGCCAAATTCTTCTTAAGTGGTGGTATATTGTACAAGAGGAATTATGATTCCGTGTTGCTCAGATGTGTGGATAGACACGAAGCAGACACGATCATAAGGTCCATACATGAGGGCTGCGAGGGTGTACATGCTAAAGGGCCTGCTATGGCTAAGAAGATCCTTCGGGATGGGTATTACTGGACAACAATGGAGGTAGATTGTTACAACTTTGCCAAAAGATGTCACAAATGCCAAATCTACGGAGACAAGATCCATGTGCCTCCAACTCCATTGAATGTTTTGACTTCACCTTGGCCATTCTCCATGTGGGGTATAGATATGATTTGAATGATCGAGCCGAAGGCTTCCAACGGTCATCGATTCATTCTGGTTGCTATCGACTACTTCACCAAATGGGTTGAAGCTGCTTTTTATGCAAATGTTACACGACAAGTGGTTGCTAGATTCATCAAGAAAGAGATAATCTGTCGTTATGGCATTCCTAGCAGCATTATCACTGACAATGCAAGCAACCTGAACAACAATATGATGAAGGAGTTGTGTCAAGAATTTAAGATCGAGCACCACAATTCTTCACCATATCGGCCCAAGATGAATTACGCCGTTGAAGCAGCAAACAAAAACATCAAGAGGATTGTCCAGAAAATGGTCAAGACTTACAAAGATTGGCATGAAATGCTTCCCTTTGCACTACATGGCTACAGAACTTCAGTTCGTACTTCTACTAGGGCAACTCCGTATTCGCTTGTGTATGGTATGGAGGCAGTTCTACCCATTGAAGTCGAAATTCCTTCGCTCAGAGTCATCATGGAAGCAGGTCTCGATGAAGCCGAATGGGTTCAGTCCAGATACGACCAGCTGAATCCCATCGAAGAGAAGCGCCTTACAGCCGTTTGTCATGGTCAATTGTATTAGAGACGCCTCAAGCGAGCTTTTGACAAGAAAGTTCTTCCTAGAACATTCTGTGAAGGCGAACTCGTGCTCAAGGGATATTCACCTGTTCACTCGGATCCACGAGGCAAGTGGACTCCCAATTACGAAGAACCCTTTGTTGTCAAGAAGGCCTTCTCAGGCGGAGCCCTGATCCTCACCACAATTGATGGGGAGGAGTTGCCATCGCCCGTGAACTCCGATACAGTAAAAAAATATTATGCCTGAAAAAAAATGGATAAGAGTCCGCTAGATTGACATCCGCAAGGACAATCTAGGCAAAAATGGACGTCCCGATGGACCAAAAAAAGAAATGTCCATGCAAAAGTTAGAGACAATGAAAAAAACAATAATAGCCCGCTAAGTTGAAAACTCGAAAGGGCGACTTAGGCAAAAATGGGCATCCCGGTGGACGAAAAAAAATGTGAAAACATGTCCAGGAAAAAATTAGGGATAAAGGCATTGACTGTGAACACTTGAGCCTCTTTTCCTCACGGCTAGACCTCAGACGGTAACAGAGCACTCCAATCATCATCGACTGGTGCAAGGCGTTGGAACCTAGACTTACTATGGATGGTGGCCAATGTTGTAATCAATGCAAAGCATGGCTTCCCTTTGCCATTGACACTTGTTTTTCAATTTTATTGCAAATTTCCTCATCAAGGAGTTTGCATCCTTGTACACACTTTATGTACAAAAATTTTACATTCAATAAAATGCATTCTTTGTCATCTCAATTTGTTTTCATTCCAGTATTTTGTTTGCAAAATAAACAACTATTTGGGATCACATAATACTAAAAAACGTTGAGAACAATAAAAAGCTAAATTCACCGAGAAAGCATTATGCATTGCATGTGTTACTTGTAACTCCTGCAGGGTGGTCGGTAATATCCCTTAATAAGCCTAACGCCTGGCCGACAATGGGATGATTCTATGAAGAATTTGTTGTCTCCTCAGCAGTTCCTCAGAAGAGTCATCATTCTCCCCAGCAGGTTGCCAAGGTGTTCCCCAGCAAAGACGCTTTGTTCTTTCTTCACCAGCAAGGGTTGTGCATCATCTCTTATAATTAGGAACTATCTGTCACCAGCAGCAGCGGTTTCTCCTCAGCTGAGTCGACATGATTCGAGAACGTCCTTTCCCTACGCAGAGCCAGTCTTGGTAGAAAGGATTGACTTGATTCTTTCATCTCCAACAGAGACAACCATGGTGATTTAGAAACTTGAGATGTCCTCGGTTTCTTTCCCCGACAGGATCATCATCCTTTGTGAACTTTCTTCTCCAGCAGAGATTGTCTTTATCTGCGGGTCCTCTCCCCGACCGAGGGTGTCGAAGTCGTTTTACTACGAGTTCTACCCAATCACTTCACACTGTGTTTTATCCTGTGCCTTTGCATTGCATGATATCAAGCATCATGTAGAAACGCATACATAGCATATGCACCGATCATACTCCTCCTCCTTTTGCCTGACTTATCTCCCAGTAGATTTTCAGCCAAACCGTGCACTTATCTTTTCTACCTTTCAACTCTTCTTTTGTCGCCGTCGGCCAAATTATCGAGCTACTCTTTTATTTAATCCCCTTTTACCTCGAATCATCGAAGAGCTGGCGCAATTCGTACATTCAGGTCCAAGAGGATTAAATAGGGGCAGCTGTCGTAACTCGAAATTTGACCTCCCTCTTTTGCCTTTGGCATAAGCATGCGCATTCGCATCGCTGGCATACGCATTAGCGCTTTTCTCCGTGTGTTTCTGGTTGCAGGATATTCAGGTTTTTCAAGCCCGATTAATCATATCCTCACAAGATCATCGCGTCATCAAAATAAGCACAAAATAAAGGTTTACATACCTATTCATTAAGACAAGAGGTGGGAAACCACAACCAGGACTCCAGTATCATTTCCTGAGCAATTTGGGTAAAAAATTGACTGAAGTAACCGGTTAACACATAGTGAGTAACCGGTTACTCAGTGCAATTTTGCAATTCCTGCTGCATTTTTGGGACAGCATCCATGCACTCTTTTTGGTCTTTGGTTCTACTTGATTCTAGCAGTGTGTGGAACATTCTAGACAGTTCAAGACCCTTCAACACATTTCCCTTACATTTATTCTATGCATCACCTTAATTCAAGTGTGCCATGTTCCTTGTTTTCCAAGCATATCAACCTTTGGATGATGGAGTGCACCTTGGGATTGTTACCGAGTTGGTTCTAACTAACCGAGTTAACCGCCTTGACTCGGTGAGTCAAGTCCAACTAACTCCTAGCCTAGTTCCAAGCCCAAAGCTAATTCCAAACTAAATTCCAAACCATCTCACACTCCAAACCTAAAATCTATATAAACTCACCTTCACCCATTTTCAAGAACCCTCAACCATTCTCTACCATTTTTCACCGAACTTCTCGCATTTCACTCTCAATTCTCCCACATTCCCTCTAAATTTCTCTACTACATTTTCATCTTCATCTCAATTCTCTTCCAAAACCTCACCAAAGCTCATTTCTACTTTGAAGGATAATCACTTTTACATCAAAAGTGATTATTTCATGAGCTCAACCTTCATCATTCTTGCTATTACACTTGGATTTCTGGAGTTATTTCAGCTTTTGGATTAATCTTGAGTATTTGCTGCAACTTCCAACGGTTCGAATTCACATTTTGGAGATTTATCGTATTTTGCTCGATTTCGACATGATTCGTCTACAAGTTGAAGATTCCTCTGGTTTTCTTTGATTTTCTGCATCAAGAGTCCTTTGCAACATTTACCAAGCCAAATCTCCGGCTTGTAGGTTGGTGGATCTAACTAATTTTGCCGTTTCACGCATTTTCGTATCGTTCGCAATGTAGTCGATAATTGTTGTGTGTGATTTGGTTTTGCATTTGTTTGATCCATGATCCTATTGTGTTAGTTGATTCTATCACTATTTATTTTTTGTTTTCAAGTTCAATTTTCGTGCACAATTTCAGTTCCTAGCATGTGGTAGTTTGCATAAGTGATTATGTGTTGAAAACTACTTTTGAAAAGCTGTTTTACTGTTTTTTTCACCATTGTTCAGTGGTAACCGATTAACGTATGGTGGTTAACCGGTTACTCAGTGCAATTTTCCTCAAGAACGCTAATTTTCAAGCAAGTAACTGGTTAACGCATGGTGAGTAACCGGTTACCACTTAACAGAATGGCCATTTTCTTGCATTTTTAAGTGTGTTTGCCATGCTTTCTTCATTTTAACTTCCATTGATTATCATGCTTGATTTTATGGATGTTCTAAATGTCATTTCACTTCTGGTTGAGGCATATTCATGAACTTTTGATGCACATTTTCGGTTATTCATTTTGTTTCATGTTTTTATCATTGTATGAACATAGTCCTTCTTGCACTATCTTTGTTCACATGATACATGATTTTGTGTGGCACTTTGATGATCATTTGGCACTGTTTTGCACCTTCCATTTCAGTTTGCATTAAGTTTATTCTTCATGGATAAACTTAATATTGTGTAATCAATAATTCACTCCTTGGTGCTTTAATGACTTATCATCCTCTTTGGAAAGTTGTTAGCATATTTCTCCCTTAATTAATTGATCGAAACACGTTTCGATTAGTTGATCTTCCCCTTTCCTCTCTTTAGGCTTCCTTTAGAGCTTTCTCTCTCGTTCCCCCGTGGAGTTGGAGTTTCGCGATGCGCTTTGCATCGGAACACAGTACAAGTTGACGTCGTTATGCTGTCCATTTCTCTACGCAAGAGCGCTGTACAACCTGGAGCTGTTGTGCCATCCGTTTCAACTTCCGCATTACACCCTGTGTGTGTTAGGGAAGGAATGAGAAGGGAGAATTCATACTCTTATTCTGACTACTTCATGTAGGGGATGAATGACCCTGTGCTTGGCTTAGTCATCTCTATCTCCAGGCGGTGATGTGTTTTCTTTCCCCAATCGAGTTGATCCTTGATAACTCTTCTTTCTTTGCAGTCTCTTTTGATCCTTGATCACCCCTATCTCTTTCAATCTCTCCTTTTGATCAATCACCATCCTTCTTGGTTAAGATCATTATTCTTGCGCTAACAATCTCTCTTTGTTCCATTACTCCTTCCTTCTTGTAATCAATCATTGCTTTTTGATTCCCCTGAACAGTCTCAATTCTCATTCTTTGGTCCAGCACAGTTTTCCTGTCACGACCATTTTTTCCCCAGGAGTTCGCAACCTTCTCTTGGTTCTTCTTCTTTGTTTGGTTAATCACTGTCGGTCAGTTAAAACACCAGCGTTTGCACTCCATCTCAGTTAACCACAGTCCGTCTGTTAAAACACTGAATTCCTCTTGGGTTAATCACCTACTCTTGGTTAATCACCCTTTGCTTCAGTTAACCACAGTCCGCCTGTTAAAATACTGAAAGCCCTTTTTTGAGTTAATCACCTTCTCTTGGTTAATCACTTATTTTTCTCGGTTAATCACGACTCTCTTGTTAAAACCGAATCCCTTGCAGTTGGCAACCTTTCTTGGTTCAAATACTTGCACCCTCGGGTTTGTAACCTTCTTTTGGTTCAATGCCCTTCTTCGTTGGTCAAGTGATGATTGTTCAGTCGTTACCAACGTCCCTTTTGGGTCACGACCTTGGATCGGTCCTACACCCGTGCTTCTGGTTAATCACAGTTTTATCTGTTAAAACCAATGCTTCTCTATCCCCCACAGAGTTGCAGTCCTTTCTTTCGTCGGTTAACCACTGCCAGTCAGTTAATATACCGATTCTCCCTTTTCTCTTGGTTTTGACACCGTCCCTTTGTTTGGATCCCCAGAGGAGTATTTCCTATTCCCCTTGCTCTTACTTTCTTGGTTTCGACACCAATTCTCTTTGCTATCCCCAGCGGAGTTTCATTCATTCTTGGTTCTGACACCATTATTTTCCTATTCTTTTGTGCAAACGTTCTTACTGCGGGGTCTTTCCCAGTAAAGTTTTTCTTTCACGCTTTCTCTTGGTTTTTGACACCACCTCTTTCATCTCCTTGTTTCCTTTTTGTTGTGTTTTCTGTTCAGTTCCCCGAACTACGGAAGCTCTGATTCTACATTCTTTTGAATGTCAGATACGTAGGCACGAGACGTGATGTCTTGGAGAGCACACTTCCACCCTTTCCTTCCTTCTCCTTTTCTTCCTTCCTTCCTTCCTTTGTCCCCTGGTTCCCTGAACTACGGCGCTCTGACTTCCTCATTGCACTATGAGGGTACTTAGGCACGAGGGCCACAATCCTCCGCGAGCACCTTCTTTCTTTCTTTTCTTTTCCCCCTTTCTCTCTCTGTTCCTTCCTTTAGCTAGAAGCCTTTAGATAGATAACCCATACAAGCCTAGAAGCAAGTGAAATGGTTCCCGTCGAGTACGACGGATGTGTTAGGTGATAATACCTTCCTTTCGCATAACCGACCCCCCGTTCCCGTTTCTCTTCCCCTTAGGTTTTATCCTGTCCTTTGGGACTAAATAAAGTTCGGTGGCGACTCTGTTGTATCTTTGAGTGGGCGATTCACTCAGGTAGAAACCAGCCATCTTCAGCTTGGATAAGATCCTCATATGTTTTTAGAAGTATGACAAGGCTTAAGGTTGCACAATTTGGCCAGCTCGAGCAAAAGTGCACAAAACTGCCTTGTACATGACAGTTGGAAAGTACCATTTTGGGAGGATCATATCTCTTTGCTCAAATGGAGTTATGGAAAGCTCTTGTGCTTTTTAGAAAGCCATAACATGATACAATCCATATGTGATCATAGTTTGTCTTGAAACTATTTGAATTCAACTGAAAAATTCTCATGAACATTGATGTTCAAGGCTGAAAACTCAAGCAGTTTTCACTAAGTGTTTAATCTTTGATTTTTTTACCACTTTGATTCATCCATAAATAAAAATTTATGAAGATTTGGAGTTTGAGGTAGTTGAAGCTTTTGTAGAATGTAGGAAGACCTATAAATCAAGCTTTGGATCACTCAAAATGGCTGCTTGAATCCAAAGTTATGGTCCTTGGAAGTTGGCACCAAAACCATTCAAATTTAGTAACTTAGAAATTTTTTCAATTTTTCAAGAGTACCCCTTTTACAAGTTATCATGATTTCTTGATCAATTTTTGTTCAAATGACATTATAGATCATATTTTATGAGAATATGAGTCATAAGGATTATTTTTTACCAAAAAAGTCATGTTTTAACTTTTGGCTCCGAAGCGGTTCGTCACGGAGAAACCCTAATTCCCGACTTTTGGAGAATGCAATCTCTAAGGGAGTTTTAACTTTGAAAAGGGACTCCTATGGTTATTTTGAACATATTGAGTCATATTTTGAAGTCTTGGTTCAATCCCGTATGAAAATTTCACTCTGGAGGCCTCAGTCGATAAAAACCCTAATTTGGTGACATCAGGTGTTTAGAGGCTCAAACCACTTGAAATGTGGCAACGTCTGTGCTGGATCCTTGGTGTGGTAGACCTCTTGATCCTTTATGGATGTTTGAGAGGTTAGACAAGTTGAAGATCCTGTCATTTCTTGATTGATCCTTTGTCTAAGTGCTCTGAGAGGGATGGAAACCCTAATTCTTGATTGTGGTGAATGCTTAACCATCTTTGAGGAGATTGATGAGGCATGAAAGTACATCCATATTGTGGTGATGATTCTCACAATGATGGGAAATCTTGGTGGTCAAAATTTTGGGTATGACACTTAGTGATTTCAATTTACATTCATTGTTCTTATACGTAACATAAAGATTTGAATTTTGCATTAACTTTTAATTATAGTCTTGCATGATATGTGTGTTGAAAGGAAATTGAAAAAGTATTCTTTCTTAGATCCATAGAACATTCAATTTCGAGGTAATGCAGCAAACATTATCAAGATGTACATACAAAATAAGCTGGTTAGTTAGAATAAAAATTGTTACATGGCACCGTTTATCCATAAGTATATGCTTTAATTTGTGTTTTCATTTATAAATCAATTATATACACATTATCAATTATTCTGAGTATTTATGTAGAAACCATTGGTAACTAAGTATTTTATATCTGAAGCAAAATATTGTAGTTATGTTATGCTCGTTACACTATAAATTTGATGAAGATATGCAAAAGGTTTTGAGCGGGTAAATGGTATTATTTGAAATACTCAAATTTTACCTTTAGTTTTGAATATTTTTTATTCATGTTTAATTTTTGCTGACATGTAAAGCTATGGAGGGATACAATTTTGTGAAACGTAAGGTAGAAGCCAAAGTTCATAAAATCAGGTGTAAGTATTACTTGTGATTTTTTACATTATTTTATTTTCTATAATGTATTACTTGTACTATGTGTGTATTAATTAATTAGTAACTATATGAAACTTATTTGTAGTCGTGAAAACAACTCAAAAGCTTTGAATGCGAATACTAAGTTATGAGACATATGTTTAATATTGTCTCCAGAGGCACTGCCGATGGATGTATTAAGGTGTTATATTTATCCATATACATGTAATTTGTGCATATTTGTTAAGTTAATGTTAATGTTGTTAGCTTATCATAATTTAAACTTTGTTCAAATTATAGGGGTTTAGCGACGAAACAACATTCTCACAAGAAAATGTAGATGAGATTCGATCACGTTGGGTAGATGCCTTCCTATTTTATCATGAATCTCATAAACAATAGTTTTCTTAGTTGTTGAAAGCATTGTATAAATGTTTTGTAATTATAGGTGCAAATATGTATAGGTTCAAATATGTATAGGTTTTCTTGGTAGAGGGTTTGTGTATCTCAAATGTCATTGTAATTATTGTAAGCATTGTAAATTTGGTTTTGTAAACAATGTAAATTTGGTATTTTGTGCTATATTCTATATAGAATACAAATGATCTGATTCTTTCACATAATTTCTATGTTTTGTATAAAAAAATGATACATGTTAGCCAAAATGAGATTTAAAACAAACCATAAATGGAAAAAAAAAGTTATACCCCTTTGTTATTAACAAACATTGACATAAAAATGGGCATTTTTCCCTCGGTTATTAACAAAAACTGAGGTATATGCGACATGCTACATAGTTTAAAAAAAAATATTGTTGTTGGGGATAGAATCAATTACCTTTTCAACAATCCCCTTGGTTATTCAGAAACCACTTGCCAAGGTGGTAGGTTTTCATGTCCCCATTCGTTGCCTCGCTTTCCTAACCGAGGTAAAATCTCCTTCGCATCCATGGTAAAATGGGTATATTTGTAATAGTGTATAACTTTGGCTTTCTACCAAGTAGATTACGCTTAACAAATATGTATCCCTTCATAGCTCTACATGTCGGTAAAAATTAAACATGAATAAAAATTATTCAAAACTAAAGGTAAAATTTGAGTAGTACAAATAATACCACTTATCCGCTCAAAAAATTCTGCATATCTTCATTAAGTTTATAGTGTAACGATTATAACATAACTACAACATTTTTCTTCGGACATATAATAACTAGTTGCCAATCGTTTTGGCATAAACACTCACAATAATTAATAACGTGTATAAAATTTATTTATAAATGAAAACAAAAATTAATATATACTTACGCATGGTAAAATAATCTCATGTAACATTCTTTATTCTCATTTGTATGTACATCTTGATAGTGTTTGCTCCCGTACCTTAAAATTGAATGTTCAATGGATTTAAGAAACAATACTTTCTTAATTTCCTTTCAACACACATATCATGCATGGGCCTAATTAAAAGTTAATGCAAAACTAAAATCTTTATGTTAAAGTATGATAACAATGAATATAAATTGAAATCAACGTAAAAATTATAATTACGAGTAGCGCAGTTGTAGTATGGGTATGTCCAGCCAATCATCTCCCTTAAAAAATTCCATACACCAACTATTATAAAGTATAAAAGATTTTTTTGGTTCATGTTTTAATGTAAAATTGCAGATGTGTTGAATCTCCTCTATCATCCTTGATACTCTCTAAGTGTTATCTAGTTGAGGTGGGGCAGAACAATTATCTTTTGTGCTTGCACCACCCATAACAACTTTCTCAACTACTTTCTCGGGTAAGTCCAAATGATATGTAATTGGGTGGTTGAATACACTCATTGATTTCAATTTCTGCATCATAAAAACAATCAAAATAAAATAGAAAAATTAAAATATACAAACAATAACAAAAACATATAACACAAATGATTTAACTTATACTTATAATTCAATCACACCGCTGATACACCTCTATCGCACTTCCATGGACAACTTTTGTCGCTCTTCCTCGACTAACCTCTCTCGCTCATACTAGACCCTCACCTGCACCTCTTGCATCATCCTCTCATGCTTCTCCTGCAACATACTCTCCCATTCATCCAAATTCACCCTCCCACGTTTCTCCCGAATCCACTTCTACATCGCCTCTTGAGTCCACTTCTCTCGCTCCTATTTTAATACCTCCTCCAAATTTTTAGCAACTATCTCTTTAACTTCTCTCTTAAAGTTTACTTCGTTAATTAAATATGATGGTAAAAAATGTAACTTCAAGACGACACCTCTTCCAAGACCACAGGCATGTCCAACACGCTCATCGGTTCTAATCGCTTATACCAAGATGTCATGAAGATCTCGTGGATTCAAGATACCAAATTTGGATTGTTCAACCAATACATCCTACATTATATATAAAATTTCATATTTATCAAATTGAATTAACAAAAATAATTAATGTTGAAAAAAGTATATACTTAAAATCTTTTCAACCACTTTGCGAGTTGCCTTTGATGCGAACTTGCCATCTGGTCTTTGATGTATCCTCTTTCATTTTTCATGGCATGATAGTGGAGATGGACTGCTATTAAGGCTTCTAGTTTCCTTTGTTTTCTTTTTTCATTAATCATTTTTTCTTCAAATTTTCCATATCCCCCACAAGACAATTTACGCGGATAAATATTTCTAACTCTATTCTCCTTTCCTTTTTGGCTCTTAGCTAAGAAATCAGGAGTGGTGCGAGACTTTCTAAAATCCTCTCAAACTTTCTTATCAATAAATGAATACTTCATGTATGGAGGCTTTGATTCATCACTTGAATATTTAATATAATTGTTATACCCCAAATTTTACCCTCAGATCCTCTGATCATTTCATATCATTTTAAGTTAGCCATTTTTTATTTATTTTTAGTTAAACATGTCATTGATCTTTAATCATGTATTTTAGCCGATTTTTTATCATTCCATATGCATTCTTGATTCCATTTTTATTTTTAGTTAAATATTAATCTTGAATTAATTTAGTTAGTTAACATTTTAGCTTAGTTTACATTTAATTAAAATTTTAATTTAATTTACTTTTAGGATTTAGTTTAGTTTAATTTAATTAATTTAATTTTTATTAATTTAGTTTAGTCTAATGTTAATTTCTAATTTTACTTTAATTCTATTTGACTTTTATAGTAGATTAGGTTTTATTTAATTTTTAGTATAAGTATATTTGTTTTCACTTTACAAATTACAAAAATCACAAAAAGTCACTAAGTTATGAAAGGTCTGTTTCATCTCGCTGCACAATTTCCAGCTGCCAAACCTATCCCAAACTGAAGCCATCCAACCTGCTGCACCATGTACCACAATCCATACTGCTGCAATCTTTGACCAGAGCTACATGCAAAAAAAAACCTGCGAAAGCCACAGGGTCTACACAATGGACCGTCCAAACCACATGCTACCGTCCAAGAACTCCTCATGAACCAAACTCTTGCTACAAACTTAACCGTACCAAACTTCAAACTCTACACCAAAATACACCTGTTCAGCTCTGCAACATTGAAATAAACTTCAGAACCTATGCACTGTTCATCATCTGCTACGCAAATGCCACAAATGGATAATTGTGCCAAGACTAAACCCGTTACACAAAAATCCTTCATCACACGACATCCTGCTTCATGCTACATCACTTTCATCAATAAGTCCCAACTTCCTACTACCATCACAACAAAACAAAGCAAAAAACTCTGCTGACATTTTCACCAAAGTAAGACCTGCAGCTTGGAAAGTGACTTCACCATCTAGCTAAAACCACAACACTGCATAGCCTCTTTCACAACATTGCTGCAAACCAAAGACCAAGACCTGCTATGAAAGAGACTCATCAAGAGCTACCAAACAAATAAGTTGTACCTCTAAACTTAACCAACAAGCTTGATTGAATTTAAAAGAAGAGGAGAGGAACAGAGTGAAGGGGGGAAGAGAAATTAAGAACAAAAATAAACCTTGTAAAAATATAAACCTGAGTAAAACTCTCCGAAAAAAAACCAATCAACTCCATTTGTTCTTTTGGGATTATCCTTTTCATCAATATCACCACCAGAAACCATCCTACCCTCACTACTGCGTATCCTGCAACTTCATCAACCTCTAACCAACTGAACCCAACACAACTTCTTCCATTTAATCACCATTAACCACCAAAGCTTGTAATCATACACTGCCACCTTCTTTAATCCTCTGCACACGACCACAAACATCTTTCCAATCTGCACAATCCAAAGCAACAATACCATCGCTATCGCCACTGAAACGAAATCCGAAGGAGAAGAGAAAGCTGCCCGAGGGGAGGAAAGTTTGACTTTGCAGAGAGAAAGATTCAGAGAGAAAGAGTGTACCGGGTTCCGTTTGGAGAAGGATTTGTTTTGCTCGTATGATCGTGGCAGAGAGGATAGGAAGAGTTTCGAAGTAGAGAATTTGAGATCGAAAGAAGGTATCACAGTTTTTAGAATCTCTTTCAGTCGTGCGTGCGTTTTTGGTTTAGGTCGTATCCTGCTATATGAGGAAACCGGGTTTGGGTCATAATGTTGACACGCCCCAGTATCCAATCCAGATCCCCTCTTGGGCCTTTTCTTCCATTTAATTCCTGGCCTAGTTTAGATAATTAATTTTGTAGATTAGAGTAAAATCATATTACTTCCTTTTATTAGATTTTAGCTTAGTGTATATATTTGGTTACTTCTTAAATTAGTAATTATATTTAGTTTGTTAAATCTAGAGCTTACTAATTCGGTTTTAATTTATTTAGTTATTAGTCTTAATTTAGATTAACTTATAATTAGCTACTTAGTTTTAGTTCTAATTAGGTTTTTTTTTAACTTATTTAGTAAAATAGCTATTAGTTAGAAATCAATTTAATTAGTAACTAATTATATTTTTATTCTCAATTAGAATTTTAGCTAGATTTTTAACTTTTTAGCTTTAGTATTCAATTTTAGAACTAATATGGTTTTTGAATTAGTATTTATGTTTTAAGTTAAGTTATTCAATTTTATTTAGTTAAATTTACTTAATTATTTATTAAGTTTTTTTTAGGTAGATATTAATCCTTTTAGATTTTTGGTTCGTTTAGACTTTATTTATTTCTAATTTTATCTTGACATTTTGATTCTTAACATCCACTTTAATTTAATTCTCATTACATTCACTGTATGTATGTCGCTGTTCATTCTATTCTCGAGACCGGAGTCTTCCTCCTTGTTTCCCTGTTTCTGTCCCTCACATTCCAAAGGAAAGGGTCGTTCCTGTTGACTGCCATGTCATTCCAGGCAAAGCCTTGCCCATCATTCCCTTATCTCACGCCACAACGCGATTGAGACTTGCCTTCCCTTTTTTTAACCTAACCTTAGGTTTAGAGCCGCCGTGCTCTATTTAGGTGTTTCGCCGTGGACACTTCTTTCTCCATTTTACCTAGCCTTAGGTTTGGAGTCGCCGCACTCCACGTAGGTGTCTTGCTGTCAGACCCTACTTTCCCTTGGAACCTTGACCACAGTCAAGAGTTCGTCACCCCTAGTGAGGGGAACTACAGACGCTCTGATTTCTCAAGTTCACCTTGAGAATACATAGACATAGGATTGCGAGATCCTAGCGAGCCACCTTTTCTTTTTTCCACCTTTTCTTTCTCACCCTTTTACCCCGTAGTAAGGGGAACTACAAATGCTCTGATTCCATTCCCTTCAGGATACGTAGGCACGAGATGCGATGTCTTAGCGAGCATACTTAGTGTATATACCCCTAGGTCTTTACCTTAGCACAGTTCCCTTAGCAAGCAAACAATAACATAACACAAATGCTAACAAGAGGTTCCTGTAGAGTACTACAGATACTTAGGATGTTAACACCTTCCCTAGGTATAACCAACCCCCGGACCTTAGATCTCTTAGCTGTGTTCCTACATAGCGCACTTAGGGTTTTTTTCGATCTTTACCCTTTCCTTTGGATAAATCCAAGCTCGGTGGTGAACTTCATGTTTTGTGATTCAAGTTAATTAATAGCTTGATATCCGATTCTTATCGTAACACAAAATGGCGACTTCGCGGGGGATATTCCCCTAAGAGGGCTAAGCCCACCTTGTTTGTATTTGTGTTATTTTACATGTTTGCTTGCTGGTATATCTGTACATATTCATATATGTATATATACCTATCTGTGCTTGGGTTTTCTGTAAGCAGGGTGGTTACTTTGAGTGGTGAGGATATGTCCTATACCCGGACTTGAGAGTACACCTATGATAGGACGATGGTATATTCAAGGAGACTTTGAGGGAGTCTATTCCTGAAAAAGTTGACTTGAGACACCATCACTCAGTTGAGGCCCTCTTGAGAGTTTAGTCATGTTGAACAAGTCTATTCGTGAAAACGTTACTACTCTCGACCTAGGTGCCCGTGGAACTGATGACCTTAGTTACCTTTAACCCCACTTGGCCTTTTAGGACGTGGTGCGATGACTATGAGGGAGTTTATTCCCAAAATGGTTGATACGCGATACTACACTCGGACGAGACTCTCTTGAGAATATTATTGACTACTGAGTCATTCAGGAAATCGATAATATCTGAAAGATGGGTTGTTGACTCTGGGAACTCTTTAGAACCCTTTTCTACGGATGCAAGAACCCTAGTACACACCCTGTGGTTGGTTCTTTACCCAGACTCCATGCTGTGATCTTGAACTCTTGATCCTGCTATGTGCATTTTGCATCCTGTTTGCATCGCATTGCATATCATTTGCATCTTTGCATGATTCAATGCATACGTCTGTTTGTCCATCTACTCATTTCTAGTGGTCTCTATCTTCCAGTGTCACCTGTGAGTCATCAAGATGATTCCTCGACACAAATACCGGACTAGAGCTAACTATAGACGCAAGATGTCAGAGAAAGAGGTACACAATGCTGAGATCCAAATGGAGATCGACGACCTTAAGTCAAGCGTGACTAAACTCACCGAGATGCTCCAAGTCTTGATTGCTAGAGGGGAGCAACCCAAAGGAACATCATTCAGGAAGTTTCAAGTGCTGATCCTCCACCGGTTCAAATGCCACCTTCAACTTGGCCAGAGTTTGGTTTGCCACACAACTACTCTCCACCAATTGCATCTACTGCTATGGTTGGTCAGACTGCTATGCCTGTATTTCAAGCTCCTGTTTTCGTCGAGCCTAGACCTGCGGTTCATGCTGTTCCACAGACTGTTCGAGCTCCCTTTGAGAATCCCCTCTTTGAGTACAATGCTGCCAGTGCTCAGGGTGAAGATTGTGAAGACTTTGTTGAACCTGAAGTTGTTCGTGAGCAGTTTCAGATCATAGATAAGAGACTCAAAGCTGTTGAGGGTACTGACACTTTCAACGTGGATGCAGATAATATGTGCTTAGTATCTGATCTTGTTATGCATGCTAAGTTCAAAACTCCAGAATTTGTGAAATATAAGGGGCACTCTTGCCCAAGGGCTCATTTGGTCATGTATCTTCGCAAGATGGCTACTTATACCAAAAATCAGAAGCTTCTTATCCACTGTTTTTAGGATAGCTTGAGTGGAGCATCACTCAAATGGTATATAGGTCTCGAGTAAAACTCCATCCACTGCTTCCAAGATCTTGTAAATGCCTTCATGAAGTAGTATAAGTATAACCTTGACATGGCCCCTGATCGCCACCAGCTGTAAAATATGACTCAACATGAGAAGGAATCTTTTAAGGAGTATGCTCAGCACAGAGAGAGTTAGCTTCCCAAGTTGAACCTCTTTTGGCTGAGAAGGAATTGACTGGAATGTTCATGGATACCCTGTCTCCATTCTATTGGGAGAAGATGATTGGAAGTGTTTCCTCCAACTTCACTGATTTGGTTACTATCGGCCAAAGGCTCGAGGAAGGTCTTAAGAATGGAAAAGTGTCCAAGGTTGCTGAATCTTCCAATGTTGTGAACAAATCTTATGGGAACTTTCAGAAGAAGAAAGAAGATCAGACTAATGATTTCATGGTTGAAACAAGAAGGCCTCGTCCTATACCTCAGTATGCTATTCACCCTGCTGTTGCTGCTGTTGCTGTTGTTACTGCTCCACGACCAGCTCAAGCTCCTCAACGTCCAGCTGTGGGACAGAATCAGTACCGTAATAGGAATAATTTTTATCCTATTCCAATGAAGTAAACTGAACTGTATCCTGTTCTGGTTGAGCAAGGTTTGATTACCACAAGGAGTTTACCTCCTCCAAATCCTCTCCCTGCTGGATTTAGATCTGATCTCCAATGTTCATTCCATGAAGGCGCCGCAGGCCACGACTTGGAAAATTGCTATGCACTAAAGGTTAGAGTACATGACTTGATTAAGACTGGAATTCTTAGCTTTCATGATAATCCCAATGTCCAGAGCAACCCTCTGCCAGGGTACGCCAAGTGAAGCTTCATTCGACTTCAGCTCTTTTTCTTAAAGACAGGATAGCTCATCCTTGTGTTAATTAGTCACTAGGCCTTGTTTCTTGTTGTTTACATTTTCCTTATTTTGTAATGGTTGTTTGCCTTCAATTATGTTTGTATTTTCGTGATTAATGAAATGAGCATTGCAACTTTTGATTCAATTCATTTGTGTTTGCTATTTACATCTTTTGTGCTTTCTTTTTCAATAAATGTTTTATCTCTTTTCCACTTTCTTTTTTATTGTGCAAAGATTGGAGGGAGGATGATGAAAACGTCATACCCAAATTGTTGTTAGTATGCTTTTAAATCAAGACTTTGTTGACGATGTAAGGCATTGTTTCAACTCCTAAACACTGGATAAATAAGGAAGTTAACCCCTCGTCAACCCCTTCGAGCCTTGAAGTAGGAGTTTCTTTTCTTTACAAATAAAAACCCGCAATCTTAACTTGGGGCAGGGTAGTTCTTAGTTAACTTAATTGTGCAAGAGTTTCATACAATACGCTTTTCAACAAAAGTTTGCATTCTCAAATTTTCCTTCGCGCACAGCAAGCAAGTGTCGAAGATGTCTTTCAAGTCAAATGCCAATGATGGTTCACCGTAATCCTTAAGCCAGACAGTCATAAACTTTCAACCCTTCCAACTTCAATGTTGTACAAGTTGTTCCCAAAGTGATAAATAAAGAAGGATCCTTAAGAAATCCTTACTCAAAGAATGAGCCGAGTCCCTTTCAAGGCAAAAGCTAAGAAAGGTGTGAAGCTCATGACCTTACCTTATACAAAGAGAAGAAAGAACAAGCTTGTATGACAACCATAAGTTGTAAGGAAGCAGTGATCGCCATCTCAAGTCCATTGAATTTTGAACCATCATAATTACTATCATCAGTGCAATTCCTAACCTATGGGAATTTGAGTGCATAGTTTGAGTTAACCGAGCATAGGACTGGAGTTCATCACGTAGATTGGGTGGGTACAAATAAACTTTGATCCTTTATCCTTTGTTTCTTAAACCGTGAACCAGACCACGTTATAACCCTCAAAAGACCTAACTGAAGCAAGGTTATTTTGAAAGCATACTATGGCAAGGTTGCGTAAACTGACTCCTAAAGATCTTTGTAGATGATCTGTTTTGGCATTACAACTTTGCTTTACCTTTCACTTTGAATATCTTGAACCGCCGTGTTTAGACCAATGACTCATTCTGTTTTGAATCTTTCAAAAATAATTTTGATTTCAAAAGTTGCATAACTTTGCTTTAAAGTTACTATGTTTGTACAAATACTTTTGTTTGCAAATTGGCTTCCTCTTAAGGAATTTTCAAACATTTGAGAAACTTGGTCGGTGATCTAATCAGGGGCAAGTTCTTCCCTAATCCTGTTGAAGAATCAGTTCAAGAATTGTTGTTCAGGGGCAATTCTTTCTCAGAATTGGTTTATCCAGAAGACTTTTCAAGACTCATACTGGGGAAAACTTTCCAAGAGCACCGTAAGCAGTCATATTCAGAATCAGACAAGCTGAAGCAATGATCAGCTCATCTATAATAGTTAGCTAATCTAGGGCAAGTTACTTGAAGAATCCCCAAGCAGCTCTTCATTCTTCCTATAAGGATCATCAATTTGAATACAGTTTACCAGTGTGGCAATGATGTGTTCAGCAATAGCATCTCTAGTCCCAAGCAGAATGACAGTGATCTCCGTGTTGAGGAATTATCCTTCCAGTATTGTCTTCTCCACAAAAGAGTTGAGCCGTGTCGTCGACATCTACATTTGCATTTGCATTTGATCATATATCATATGCATAATTTATACGATATGCATAGTATGAGTTTTTCATCCTTATTTGCATTTCTCTCGAGGTCGTGTCGTTATCCACGTCTTACCTGGTGGTCAAAGTCCAACTCACGTGGCACCTACCAAACAGATATTGTCGTGTCTATCTGACGTTATTCCAGATGTGACCTTTCTTATCCGATTATTTTTTCGGTTATGTTTGTTCCTTTTTTGTATCCAATGCCATTCTTGGATGTCGTTTATTTGTCTCTCTCTCTGATGTTTTTCCAGATCGAGTCTTTGTTCTGATGTTTTTCCAGAACCTATCTGATGTTTTTCCAGATAGTCCTTTGTAATTTTGATGTTTTTCTGGAATTTCATTGCTTTTACCATCTGATGCTCTTTCGGATGTGTCTCTCTTTCTGATGTTTTTTCAGATTGAGTCTTTGTTCTGATGTTTTTCCAGAACCTATCTGATGTTTTTCTAGATAGTCCTTTATAATTCTGATGCTTTTCCAGAATTTCATTGCTTTTACCACTGATGCTCTTCCGGATGTGTCTCTCTTTCTGATGTTTTTTCAGATTGAGTCTTTTGTTCTGATGTTTTTCCAGAACCTATCTGATGTTTTTCCAGATATTCGCTTTGTTTATTCTGATGCTTTTCTGGAATGACATTGCTTTAACCATCTGACGCTTTTCCGGATGTGCCTTTCTCTTTCTGATGTTCTTCCAGATTGAGTCTTTTGCTCCTGATGTTTTTCCAGAGCATTTTTTGTATCTATCTGATGCTGTTCCGGATATGACCTTGTTTATCTGATGTTCTTCCAAATATAATGTTGCTTATCTGATGCTTTTCCGGATATGTCTTCAAAACCCTTTTCCCGTACATTTAATGCTCTTCTAAATGTTTCAGATGTATCTTTAGAATTCTTGTCTTCATCTAATGCTCTTCTAGATGTCTTCGATTTGTTTCTGACTTAGGTTAACAGTCACTAAATATTTTCAAGTCTGTTTCCATTCTCCATCCAATACTTTTCTGGATGCGTGCCGGAGTTTATTCGATGCTTTTCCGAATATCTCTGATGTTTCCCGGAGTTCACTCAATGCTCTTCTGAATGTTTCCGTTGTCCGTTTTTTTTTCAGAGTTTATTCAATACTTTTCTAAATACCTCTGATGTTTGTTTGTCTCATGTATTGCCCAGTTTTTTCCCCACCTCATTCAATGATCTTCTAAATGTCGTGACTCTTTTCCATCCATTTCCATTCATGGATGTTGACTTTTGATTCCCCAGTGGAGACCGTCTTTCCGGTGCTACTTCCAGTGAGGATCTTGTGTTATCTTTTCTTACTAAAGTGTCAACCGGTCATGCTTGAACCAGTTTCTCCTTCACTTTAGATTGCCCAGTTTGTTTCAGCTTTCCCAGTGTTGTTGTCATCCCTAGTGAGTGTTTGTTCATTGGGTGAACTTTGTCCCTGTCTGTTTTCGTTTTTCTCTGCATTTCGCGTTTATCATTCTATCATTTTCATCATATCAGAGTTCATAGCATGTCAGCATTGTTGTTTATATTTATTTTGTCCATGGCATTGCATGTCGGTGCATCTAAGAGCAAAATTTTCGGTTATCTTTATTTTAATACCTTCAACCACGATTTCATGAAGACTATCATCACTCATGTTATCCGGTGAAGATATTTAAATAGGGGCATCTGGTATACCCCAAATTTTACCCTCAGATCCTCTGATCATTTCATATCATTTTAAGTTAGCCATTTTTTATTTTTTTTAGTTAAACATGTCATTGATCTTTAATCATGTACTTTAGCCGATTTTTTATCATTCCATATGCATTCTCGATTCCATTTTTATTTTTAGTTAAATATTGATCTTGAATTAATTTAGTTAGTTAACATTTTAGCTTAGTTTACATTTAATTTACTTTTAGGATTTAGTTTAGTTTAATTTAATTAATTTAATTTTTATTAATTTAGTTTAGTCTAATGTTAATTCTAATTTTACTTTAATTCTATTTGACTTTTATATTAGATTAGGTTTTATTTAATTTTTAGTATAAGTATATTTGTTTTCACTTTACAAATTACAAAAATCACAAAAAGTCATTAAGTTATGAAAGGTTCGTTTCATCTCGCTGCACAATTTCCAGCTGCCAAACCTATCCCAAACTGAAGCCATCCAACCTGCTGCACCATGTACCACAATCTATAGTGCTGCAATCTTTGACCAAAGCTACATGCCCAAAAAAAACCTGCGAAAGCCACAGGGTCTGCACAATGGACCGTCCAAACCACATGCTACCGTCCAAGAACTCCTCATGAACTAAACTCTTGCTACAAACTTAACCGTACCAAACTTCAAACTCGACACCAAAATACACCTTTTCAACTCTGCAACATTGAAATAAACTTCAGAACCTATGCTCTGTTCATCATCTGCTACGCAAATGCCACAAAAGGATAATTGTGCCAAGACTAAACCTGTTACACAAAAATCCTTCATCACAAGACATCCTGCTTTATGCTACATCACTTTCATCAACAAGTCCCAACTTCCTACTACCATCACAACAAAACAAAGCAAAAAACTCTGCTGACATTTTCACCAAAGTAAGACCTGCAGCTTGGAAAGTGACTTCACCATCTAGCTAAAACCACAACACTGCATAGCCTCTTTCACAATATTGCTGCAAATCAAAGACCAAGACCTACTATGAAATAGACTCATCAAGAGCTACCAGACAAATAAGTCGTACCTCTAAACTTAACCAACAAGCTTGATTGAATTTAAAAGAAGAGGAGAGGAACAGAGTGAAGGGGGGGGAGAGAAATTAAGAACAAAAAGAAACCTAGCAAAAATACAAACCTGAGAAAAACTCTCCGAAAAAAAACCAATCAACTCCATTTGTTCTTTTGGGATTATCCTTTTCATCAATATCACCACCAGAAACCATCCTACCCTCACTACTGCGTATCCTGCAACTTCATCAACCTCTAACCAACTCAACCCAACACAACTTCTTCCATTTAATCACCATTAACCACCAAAGCTTGCAATCATACACTGCCACCTTCTTTAATCTTTTGCTATATGATGAAACCAGGTTTGGGTCATAATGTTGACATGCCCCAGTATCCAATCCAGAGCCCCTCTTGGGCCTTTTCTTCCATTTAATTCCTGGCCTAGTTTAGATAATTAATTTTGTAAATTAGAGTAAAATCATATTAATTCCTTTTATTAGATTTTAGCTTAGTGTATATATTTGGTTACTTCTTAAATTAGTAATTATATTTAGTTTGTTAAATATAGAGCTTACTAATTCAATTTTAATTTATTTAGTTATTAGTCTTGATTTAGATTAACTTATAATTAGTTACTTAGTTTTAGTTCTAACTAGATTGCCCACCCGTGCTCCGCACGGGTATATTAGAAATAAAATTACAATATTTTATAATAGTTGATATTTAATTTTTTATATTACTTTGTAGACCGTTTAGATTATGTTTGCAATTATACTATTAATTTTTTAATGAGAAACAATAATACAAAAAGTGTTTTATATTATTGTTTTTTAGGTTATTACAAGATTTATTATGGTTACATTTATATATTAAAATAAGTAAGTTATTTTTAAACATTATGAGTATAAAAATATGACTACTTGAACTATATTAAGTTTAACATTTAACTTATAATTTAAAATAATTTTAGTACAAATGAATATAATTGTAACAATAGTAATGTCGTAGAAATGAAAAAATATTAGGAATAAAAATAGATGTATTTATGTCAACAACAATCTCATAGACCTCCAGAGCAGGAATGATGCAAGAATTAAAAAAAAAAAAGTAAAAGTCTCATATATCTTGTACTCCCGTTTCATGTGAAAAAATAGTTATATTTATGTTAACCAATACAAAAATGAGAAAGAAATGTAGAATAATCCACTAACAAAAAAGTATATCAATAAAAAGAAGAATTTTAAATGAGGAAAATAATAGGCCTATGGACATGTACTTACCTTAATTTATATTAGACTTTCCAAGCAACAATAACATAGTAGAATTTCATCATCACCTTCTTTTGATTCACATGAAAAAAAGTCATATCTATATCAACCAATAAAAAATTATAAAAATAATTTGAATAGGAGACTAAGAAAAATTATATATATATATATATATATATATATATATATATATATATATATATATATATATATATATATATATATATATATATATATATATATAAAAAGACAAATGTAAAGTGGAACAAAAATAATAAAAAAAATGTGAGGAGCACCACCAATCACCAACAATGATTTGTTTGTAGAATACAATGATAACCATTGGATTTGATAACCATTGGTGGTGCTCCTCACATTTTTTTAATTATTTTTGTTCCACTTTACATTTGTCTTTATATATATATATATATATATATATATATATATATATATATATATATATATATACACACACACACACACACACACACACACACAAGTAAACATGAATAGAACAACAATAAATAACGAAAATAATAATCAATCAAATTATTAGTAATTAACATTTATATCCATATAATAAATGAGTGAATTGCCATAATTAAATTATAGTAGTTACACAATATAAAAAGGTGTAGCTCAAATATTTATTAGGTATATTAATATATTTATTTTATAATTAAATTTCAAAATTATTATTTTTGTGATATTTTATCTACTCTTATTTTTTAACCTTTCAATATCTTTTACTTTTTATTTTTCATGAATTTCAGTGTATTTATTAATTTCAATTCATTGCTATTTTATTCATTATTATTACTATAAAATATAAAAAATATAAATTAAATTATAATAAATTAATATAACATATTTATATACATGTGACGTGATTATGCGTAAAATAATAACTAAAATAAAAAATAATAACTAATTAAAATATTAATCGAAATTTATATCAATATATTAAGTGAGTAAATAGTCGTAACTAAATATTAAAATTACGGAATAGTAAAACAAAATATAGTTTAAAGATTTATGTATCGTATTTATATATTATTTTATCAATGATATTTTTAAATTATTATTATTATGATATTATTTCAAATTTAATTCTTTAAGCTTTCTCTATCTTTATTATTCATTTTTTCATATTTTAAAGGTGTTTCAAGTCATTTATTAATTTCAATTCATTGTTATTCTACTCATTATTATCATATAATGGCAGTTACAAAACAGAAAAAATGTAGTTTAAACAATTATTTGGTATATTAATATCTACTTCATCAATTACATTTTTTAATTATTATATTATTTATATAAATAGTATAAATTTTATTTAAAAAATTTTAAGTAATAGGGGTTTTCAAGTAATAAGGATGCAAAAGTAGAAATAATAGGAGTTTCTTTACCTCTTCTTTTTCGTTCACATAATAAAAATAATTATATTCTAATAAACAATAAACAGAAAAGAAAAGTATAAAAGTAGATAACGAAATATTATATTGATGCTCAAAACAAATTATTACAAAACACCATAGATAAAATATTTAAATAATTGATAGGATAAATTAAGTTGAGTCATTAACCTGCAATATAAATCAAAGTTATTAGCCTGCAACATAAATTAAAAAATATTTAAAACATAAGTGAGAGTTCAGGAAAAGTAATCAAAATATCAATACAAAAGCAAAAGTAGATCTCAATTCTATATGAATTGGGTGGCAGATGTAATCTATTTATATTGAATAAAATTTTCATTAATGGAAGAAATTGAAAAGGTTAAAAAAATTGTCATTATGAATAACAACACAAATTATATTTTACACAATAAAAATATTTAATGGGGGGACCGTTTTATTTTCGATATAATTTATTATAGAAGTTATACTCAATAGTTGTAAATTATTAGTCTGTTATAAATATAATAGTAAATAAGATGAATTATATTTAAAATTTTAAAAACGTTACTCATAAAATTATTAGTTATAATGATTTAAAATGAATTACTTATAATGCTTTAAAATAAATTAGTTATAATTAGCTCTAGTAATATAAAAACGTCACACATTAAAATAATTAGTTATAATGCTTTAAATAAAATATCATTTGAATTATTGATTTATATAAATTGTAAAAAAAAATTTACAGATTACACATCAATATCAATATATTTTATTAATTTGAGAAAATATCACTATGTAATTATTATTAATATTTTATTTATTTAGAAATCAAACAGTCATATTTACTGGGTAATTTTAGAATTCAATGTGTTTACTCATTTTTTTTTAAAATATTTAATAATTCTAAGAAAAAATAATAATAATTGTTCCTATATAATAATAATTACAATAATAATAATAATAATAATAATAATAATAATAATAATAATAATAATAATAACATTTTAAAAGTTTAAATTTAAAATTTATCATTATTTTTATTTTTATTTGTATGATTATATATTTTTATTAATTCATTTCAAAATTGAAAAGTAATTTTTTGAGTTTTGAAGTTTTTAATGTCTTTAATTAAAAAATAATTTGTGTTCATTAAAAAATATTATTTGATTGGACAAATTATTTTACTGGGTAGTTTTAGAATTCAATGTGTTTACTCATTTTTTAAAAAAGATTTATTAATGAATTAATATATATATATATATATATATATATATATATATATATATATATATATATATATATATATATATATGGGAGTTACAAAATACTTATGAAATATAATAATAATTGTTACTAATTTTATGTTTAGTAACTGACATAAGAATAACAATTATAATAGTAACTGACATAATTATTATTATTATTATGATTTTTAAAGTTAATAAGTTTAAATTTGTAATAAAGATTCAAATACCAATTTATAGAAATTGAGCAGTACAAATTTTTATTTGTATGATTATATATTTTTATTAATTTATTTCAAAATTGAAAAGTAATTTTTTGAGTTTTGAATTTTTTAATGTCTTTAATTAAAAAACAATTTGTGTTCATTAAAAAATATTCTTTGATTGGACGAATTATTTTACTGGGTAATTTTAGAATTCAATGTGTTTACTCATTTTTTTAAAAAGATTTAATAATTCTAAGGAAAAATAATAATAATTGTTACTATATAATAATAATAATAATAATAATAATAATAATAATAATAATAATAATAATAATAATAATAATAATAATAATAATAATAATAATAATAACATTTTAAAAGTTTAAATTTAAATTTTATCATCATTTTTATCTTTATTTGTATGATTATATAGTAATATAGTAATATAGTAATAATTTTTATTAATTTTATTTATTGTAACAGAGATGATAATAATAATAATAATAATAATAATAATAATAACAACATTTTAAAAGTTTAAATTTAAATTTTATCATCATTTTTATTTTTATTTTTATTTTTATTAGTTGATTATATTATTAGTATTATTATTTTAATAGTGTTAGTTGAATAATATATGATTATAGATTTTCTATATAAAAAAAATGAGAATTAGAGTAATAAGATATAATAGAGGTAATTGAATATTATATTAGTTTATTATATTATTAGTATTATTATTTTAATAGTGTTAGTTGAATAATATATGATTATTATTATTATTATTAATTATTATTTATGCAGAGTAAATTTTAAAAAATAGAATTATGGTTGATGTTAGAATAACTATCAATCTAGAATTAGTAACAATGTGTTTACTCATTTTTTTAAAAAGATTTAATTGAATAATATATGATTATAGATTTTCTATATAAAAAAATGAGAATTAGAGTAATAAGATATAATAGTGGTAATTGAATATTATATTAGTTGATTATATTATTAGTATTATTATTTTAATAGTGTTAGTTGAATAATATATGATTATTATTATTATTATTATTAATTATTATTTATGTAAAATAAATTTTAAAAAATAGAATTAGGGTTGATGTTAGAATAGCTATCAATCTAGAGTTGATGTTAGAGTAGCTATCATGACGACACATGTCTAGAGTTGCTATCATGACAACCTTAGATTTAGATTAAGTAGATAGATAAATAGGTAGATTAGGTTTTTTAACTTATTTAGTAAAATAGCTACTAGTTAGAAATCAATTTAATTAGTAACTAATTAGACTTTTATTCTTAATTAGAATTTTAGCTAGATTTTTAACTTTTTAGCTATAGTATTCAATTTTAGAACTAATATGGTTTTAGAATTAGTGTTTATGTTTTACGTTAAGTTATTCAATTTTATTTAGTTAGATTTACTTAATTATTTATTAAGTTTTTTTTTAGGTAGATATTAATCCTTTTAGATTTTTGGTTCGTTTAAACTTTATTTATTTCTAATTATATCTTGACATTTTGATTCTTAACATTCACTTTAATTTAATTCTCATTACATTCACTGTATATATGTCGTTGTTCATTCTATTCTCGAGACCGGAGTCTTCCTCCTTGTTTCCCTGTTTTTGTCCCTCACATTCCAAAGGAAAGGGTCGTTCCTGTTGACTGCCATATCATTCCAGACAAAGCCTTGCCCATCATTCCCTTATCTCACGCCGCAGCGCGATCGAGACTTGCCTTCCCTTTTTTTAACCTAACCTTAGGTTTAGAGCCGCCGTGCTCTATTTAGGTGTTTCGCCGTGGACACTTCTTTCCCCATTTTACCTAGCCTTAGGTTTGGAGTCGTCGCACTCCACGTAGGTGTCTTGCTGTCAGACCCTACTTTCCCTTGGAACCTTAACCACAGTCAAGAGTTCCTCACCCCCAGTGAGGGGAACTACGGACGCTCTGATTTCTCAAGTTCACCTTGAGAATACGTAGGCATAGGATTGCGAGATCCTAGCGAGCCACCTTTTCTTTTTTCCACCTTTTCTTTCTCACCCTTTTACCCCGTAGTGAGGGGAACTACGAATGCTCTGATTCCATTCCCGTCAGGATACGTATGCACGAGATGCGATGTCTTGGCGAGCATACTTAGTGTATATACCCCTAGGTCTTTACCTTAGCACAGTTCTCTTAGCAAGCAAATAATAACATAACACAAATGCTAACAAGAGGTTTCTGTAGAGTACTACAGATACTTAGGATGTTAACACCTTCCCTAGGTATAACCAACCTCCGGACCTTAGATCTCTTAGCTGTGTTCCTACATAGTGCACTTAGGTTTTTTTTTATCTTTACCCTTTCCTTTGGATAAATCAAAGCTCGGTGGTGAACTTCATGTTTTGTGATTCAAGTTAATTAATAGCTTGATATCCGATTCTCACCGAAACAATAATCATGTGTGAGTTGTGTCTTAAAGCCATCCAACGCTCACCATCATATCCAAGCCATTTCTTTTTTAGCATTTTATCGTCTTGAACAATAAACACTTCATATGTTTACATAATATAGTTAGTATTAGTATTAAACCAAAAAAATAAATAGTCATCTATACTTGTAAAACAAATGATAAAATTCATAATAAACACTGTAATATAGCTCCATATGTTGTCTTTCAAATCACCAATAATGTCATGCCAATTATATATATCAAAATATTAATTTTTCTTCTACCTTGTAATGCTATGTAACCCCTAAAATCAACATCATGTTCACCATAAGCCTTACAGCACACTACTTTCATGGGCTTTTTCATCTTGGTCAATATTGTGCCTCCTCTAGTTTTTCTTTTACTTTTTTTATTGTCAGAGGTTGTAGAAAAGGTTGTATGAGAGGTGCTTGTTGAATCACCCATGTCAGTATAAATTAAGAGAAATAACAACATATAAGAGAGACACCAACATGAACTTCAAAGCCACATCACACAACACTTCATCTAAAATGATCCGGACAATACAAACATACTAAATTGAAATATGTAATAGAGAGATGCCATAGAAACTTACTAACTAGAAACATACACAACACTTCATCCAAAATGATTCACAAATTTAAGTTATAAGAAGACACAATATTGAATATTTCTAAGTTCTAACACATAAGTAACAACACAACACATAATTTATTTCTAATACAAATTTAAACACAGATAATAAGGCAATAAGAAGACAAAATTTTTTATTTCTAACACATGTATAACACAAGTTACAGTGACTATTTCTGAAACAAATTACAAACACATTGCATGAACATGATTAAAGAATAAAGCAACAAGTTATGATGAATCATTTTAAGAAGAATAACATATATGGATAGTACACTTTAGTGGTATTATAATTTTTATAAACATTTCTAAAACTAAAACCATTTTAGTTAGTACGTAACACCATAATGCGTAACAACATTCTAACAACATTTCTATGAGAATTTCTAAAACTAACACCATTTCTATGAACATTTCTAAAACTAACACCATTTTAGTAATAAACATCATCTCCGTGGTGAGTTACGTACCTCAAACGTGATGACGAAGCTTCAACAAGTAAGGTTAGAAGAGTTGATGTTTGAGTTGATGTTGGAAGAGTTGATGAAAATCGCCTAGGGTTTTTGTTAAGAGAATGACAATGAAATGCGATAGGTAAATGAAAAGTTAGAGTCTAGTTCTATGAAGTATTCATGCAAAAGAACATACACGACTGTTTTTACGCAAAACCGAGGGAAATAGATTCATTAAAAAATTAAAAAATATGGAAAAGTGCCATATTTTGGAAAAAAGAACTATCACATCGGGTTTTAGACAAAACCGAGGGATTAGATTATTTATAATTAAAAATACTATAAAAAATATAACAGGCATTTGAATATATTATTTTAAAAATATTGATGCAAAAGATATTATCCTTCGGTTGCCAACGAAACCGATGGATAAAACAAATTAAAAATAAATAAAAAATTTAGAAAAAAAGGCATTTGAAAATATTAAATAGAAAAATAAATAAAAAAGAGAAAAGGGAAAGACATCAAGTGAGAAATTAAAAAAAATAATAAAGTATCTGGGATTCGTAGCGAGGTCCCTGGTAGTTATATCCCCTCAGTTTTATGCAAAACCGAGGGTATAGGTTGTAAAAAATTTTAAACATAATTTAAAAATGGTGCTCCAAGCACATTTACCTTAGTTTTTGGTTGGTCGGGGTGAAAGCTTTTTCATAAAAAGTATAATTTGTAGTAGTGTATGATTTGATATTCGAAAAGTAATGGTCATTATTAGATCAAGTCTTTCATTAATTAGATATTGTAAAGTCTAGAAATAGAATTAAGTTTAATATTTATATTAACTGTTAAAACTTAATGTTGATGTATTGGTTAAAAGGTTGAGAGATAGTCTATTAGGTAATACGACCGATCTCACGTCATTGACTCAGACAAGAGCTTTGGTGAGAGTTTTGGGCGGTAATATTAATAGCTAATTAGAATTGCATATTATTCTTCAAGGATGCTACATGAGAATAGGTCAATAAAATCAAACTCCAACAATTTTTCCCATTGTTAACAGCACAAGTTCAATCTATTTTCTGTTATTCCAATTTAACGAACAAACAACTTTAAATAACACATTATTAGAATTATAGAAACTATTGAACGGTCATTGAAATACAACCAGTTCCTATGGATAATATAATTTAAACATACTTTTGTGCTTGCAACAAACGTCTTGGAGGGTTTGTTCCATCCTCGTGTTCAGTGGGGGGTGAAATGCTCTAATGGCCTTTTGGTGGAATTGAATGCACATTTCTCTCAAATTTGTTCTCTTTTTGGCATTACTTTCTTCTTCTTTGATATAACATTCCAGTCTTGCCGTGATCTTGATCAGTGCATTTTAATGCACATTTTCTTATGTTTGTACTTAGCCATTTCTATAGTTTATTTGATTGTTTTTACTATTTTAATGTGTTTTCATATTTAAGTTTGTTTCTACCTTTATTTTATTTTCGCAGCTTATTTTTCAGCATTAACACTTATTTGATACCTTTCACTGCGTAGGTCATAACTTGGGCTACGAGATGACGTTCTGCGCGTTCTACTAATCGATGGAAAGCTAAGACTGAGAGCTACAACTTTCATGTTTTACGCAGAAGTTGATTCGGAGTGAAAGATGGTCAAATAAGTCGTTGAAGTCAGAGCCCGGATTCTGATTTTAGAAAATAATTTATTTCGGGGTGTTTTATGGGCCTGGTTTATGTTTCCGACCCAGTTTGAGTTAGTGGTGAAAAACCTTATTTTGTTTATAAGGTTTCCAGCCGTACAACCATTACCAGCCTTCTTTTCATGATTTTTCTTTTGTTTTTGTATGAATCTTATGGAGAACTAATTTCCAAAGAATCAATCTACTGTACTCGGATTCTGCTTTGAGGTTCTTTTATAAAATTTCATGTCAATCTGTTTTCTTTTGAATTATTCCTATAATTTCAATTGATTGCTTAATTTGATTGTTGCTATAGGATAGAGTTTTTAAATTCGATTGTTTGTATGATCTTGAATCTAATTCGCGTTAACGTAGCTTTTGCATTATCGCGTTCGACCAAGTTGCGTTTGCTTCATTCGCAACAGCTTTAATCCGTTTGCTTAATCCGAAATTCAGGAACACACATCGTATCATTTCTATTACGCTTGTTAGTGGTTATTGTAATCGAATAGGATCGGACCCGTTTAGGAAATTGAAATTTTATAGGAATCAATGATAAGTCGGAAGTCGATACAGTAGGTTGATTCGTTTTAGCTTATTTGTTAATCACTTAATTACATTATTGCTTATTTGAGCAGTACCGAACCAAAACCCCCCCTTAATCAATCTTACTTTGGTTAATTAACAAGAATCCTTGAGAACGATACTCGAGTTGTCGTTACCGTAAACTATATTTTCAAATCACTCATTTTTTATCCGTGCGCGACAGCGGATCAATCTCTTCCATTGAGGTTGTCGACTTTTTTACCAATGATTTGTTGAAGTGTCCGACCTTGAGGCCGTTCTGGAAAGCTCCAATCACTACTACAAAATGCGCAAACAACAACGCCAGGTTTACAACGACATCATATACACCGTTGTAATAGTGCAAACTGGATGCGCGCATTTTTTTAAATCTTATTAAAATGCTTTTAATGACAGTTAAAATTCCAACCGTGGTGAAATGTGAGGCCTTTCACCACGGGTATTTAAAACAACCGTCATTATAGGTAGCCTCTGGTCATGGGTTCAAGTCCCAACACTAGCATTTATGGCTTTTTACATATTTTTTTAAAATGCTGACAGCCTTTCACCACGGGTATTTAAAAAACCATCATTATAACCTATAGTTTAGTTTTAGGTCTTGCTCTTCAAAAGATCGGTTTTAGGGAAAACCGTCTCCTTTTTTAGATCTGTTTTGTGCATTTGAAGCAGAAAAACTGTGTGGTCATTAGTCCGATACTCTAAAAGAGTAATGTGACTTCACCCTCAAAACCCCAAATTCATTTTTTTTTTCCTATTTTTAATGAATTTTTTTACTGTTTTCATAGTCTCAAAAAATTTCAAAAAAAATTCTCAAAATTCTTATTTTACCTAATTAGATTAAATTTCGTGTTTTTAGTTTTTTCTGAATTTATTTTAAGCATGTTACTTATTTTCTATTTTTTCAAAATGCTGACACACCTTACACCACGGGTATTTAAAACAACCGTCATTATAGGTAGCGTTTTTTACTTATTTTTTCAAAATGCTGACAGACCTTTCACCACGGGTATTTAAAACAACCGTCATTATAGGTAGCGTCTTGTCATGGGTTCAAGTCCTAGCACCGGCATTTTTGGTTTTTTACTTATTTTTTCAAGTCCCCATTACCAACATTATAGGTGGCGCGCATATTGAGTTTATTCACTATCCTTAAACAAATCTTGGTCGTCCATTTATTGATTATCAACGGCCAAGACACTACTATTAGTGATCCGCGTGAAACCTAAAACTTAGACGAACTATATCTTCTACCTCCAAACATCATCTTTCATTTATGATACTCTATTTCTCCACTAAATCAAATTTCAGAACAAATTTCAAAACTCGAGTTAGCAATGTTAGTTGTTGGTGTTCTTTTTTAATTGTTGTTGTTCTTTTTTATTATTGTTGTTCTTGTTATTCTTTTTCATTAATGTTGTTCTTGTTGTTATTATTATTATTATTATTATTATTATTATTGTTGTTGTTGTTGTTGTTGTTGTTGTTGTTGTTGTTGTTGTTGTTGTTGTTCTTCTTCGTCTTCTTCTTTTTCTTCTTCTTCTTATTGTTGTTGTTGTTGTTGTTGTTGTTGTTCTTGTTCTTCTTCGTCTTCTTCTTTTTCTTCTTCTTCTTATTGTTGTTGTTGTTGTTGTTGTTGTTGTTGTTGTTGTTCTTCTTCTTCTTCTTCTTCTTCTTCTTGATGTTCTTGTTGTTCTTGATGTTCTTGATGTTCTTGTTGTTCTTGATATTTTTGTTGTTCTTGCTGTTGTTCTTGTTCTAATACTGCAATTTTTTTATTTTATTAAAAGACATACAACAACGGGTATTTAAAATAACCGGCATTATAGGTAGTATACAACAACGATTTTTTAAAATAATCGTAATTATAGATAGTTCTAATACTGTATTTTTTATTTTATTAAAAGACATACAACAAAGGATATTTAAAATAACCGTCATTATAGGTAGCGCGCTTTCCAGTTTATTACAACGCTTATTGCATCGTGATTGTAAGTATCATATATACAAAGACACTCTACATAACAACGCATATGCCCGCATCATTATATATCTTTCCCAACTGCTGTTAAATGGATTTTCCGTAGTAGTGAATGAACATTTCTTGGTTTGGGTTGGGAACCTTGATGGTCTCCTCATTAAATCTAGCCAAATACTCACGTAAGGACTTGAAATATCAAGGACAAACATTGAATAGGCTTGTCGTGGAAACCTTTCTGTGCTCACTAGACGAGAAATGGTGAACCAACTTTCTTGTCAAATCCTGGTAACTCGACATTGAGAACCTCAGAAGGCTTAAATACCACCTGAGGGAGGCTTCCTTAAACGTTCCGACTATTATTTTTCACTTTAATGCACCATTCACCCTGATAATAGACATATGAGTGTTGAAGGCCATTATGTGCTCTTAGGGGTCACTTCTGTCGTCGAATGATAGGATGGTGGTTTGAAATTGTCGGGTACTAGAGCGTCCTAAATATTCGCTGCAAATGGTTGAGGATCCGTAAATTCTTCTTCTTTGATTACTTATAGCTTTATGTGATGTTGCTTTGTAGGTTAGTGACACTCTTTAAATGCTTCGTTCTGGCGACATAACTCATCCATAGAGGCTAACATCTCCAATATGGCAACTCGGTCATTGTTGATACTTTGCTACTAGTAACGGCCCTTGTCATCGTGAGATAAGATTAGACTACCATTTGAATTGGTTTAGGTGGCCCATGTTAGTTTTATGGTGCCCTATAGTGGACGCCAAATGTACTAAGAAAGTATACCAAGGATTACTCTACCAATGAGGGCCAATAAAGTTGTGATCGAATGCTCTTGTGATTTGTGTGCGTCTTTCTCTTTTTGTCCATTCTCTTATATAGTAGTTTTGACCTGTCATATGCCTAAAGTTTTTCATAGAGTATTCAATGTGATTCTCCTTGATATGTGTTATCTCTTAATGGTGATTGAGAATCATACTTGATTTCCAAATACCATGTCATAGTGCTCCCAATCAATCGTAAACGTGTTATCCATCATATTTCAATCAAATATTGTCCTTGTATTAGCCTTGGACCGGCATGATCAACCTGACCTGTCAACTATCTCTGGCCAACCTTGTTCTGTTGAACAAATTATTCATCAGAGCATGCTCTATTGGGTCAAGACTGAAATTTGGTCCACTCGAAGTTACCAAACCCAAGAAACCAGACATGTATAGAGATATAGCTTTCATCTTTAGCTAGCTCGTAGAGACAATGATAGGCCTCTGATGATTTAGTGGGGCTGGTCAAAGGAAATAGGACATACAAGGATCCAATTTCATGGAAAAGAAGAAAAAAAATATACAATGCAGTTGATGTTGCAATTAACGGAACTTCCTTTTTTTTTGGCTAGCTTTTTACTCCATGAAAAATAATGATCCTATCAAAAGCAGAAACGATTACAAAAAGAAAACAACGACAAGGGAAAGGGCAAACATGGCAAATATGCCAACAAAAACACAAGTAGAATATATCATTAGTATAGTTTGCCAAATGCCAATAACGAAGAATTCATAGCGAATATCTTAAGCCAAATACCAATATCTTAAGCCAACTACGATCGATGAATTGTGAATAATGATTGCCACAAAGAAAAACAAAAGTTTGGTGAATTTAGATTCCAATAATTAAAGGTGTCCCTGCTTCTTTTTCATTCTCCTACATAATTAAATATCCAACTAAAGTTGGCAGGATTTCATTATTTATATCCGCACAAGTTGATTAGTGTTGGAGATAGATGCAATGAAAGAAAACTATGACTAATATTGCCAACACATTATTCCCAATAGGTCGAGAAAATGCATAGCCCGAGCGGCCGAGCAAAGAACTAAGGCTGAAGAAACTCAAAATTTGTGTGTGGCATAAAAAGGATAGATGACATTAAAACTATTCATACGTAGTTTACACTTCTTAATAATTGCTATTTATATGATGTGTCATGTAGGGAAGCTTTGGGGACAAACCAAGAGTATCCAAAGAGAGAGCTTCATGAATAAAGGTAAGTTGGCTTAGGTAAGTTTTACCTAATTCTATTTGTCTTTAAGTGGATGCATGAGATAAGCATTATTATTAGTGTTAGTTATTTAACAATAAGCCCATACTAGCTCTTGTTCGAGTGCTCTAATTTAGTCAGGTTCTTTGGTAATGGATTGGAAGAAAGTGTCTTACAAGAAGTCTAGCATAATTGCTATAGGATCCTCGGTATGGAAAGAGAGGGGGGCAAAGGGGCGGAGGAAGGCGAACCAGTTACATCTTTCTTCATCTCTGATTTTTCTGAGAATATGTTCGCGAAGGATTTGTTCGAAATGTTCAAGGTTTATGGAGTCATCTACGAGGTTTTCATCTCTGGAAGGAAAGACAAAAGAGGAAAGAGATTCGGGTTTGCATGTTTCAGAAAGGTTCACGACCCTAGAATCTTAGAGGTTAAATTAGATAGTATTTTCATTCAGGGTAGGAAAATGCATGCACTATGCCAAACAAGGGCTACGACAGCGTTTTTTTTGGCCTTTAACAGCGCTTAAAAGCGCTGCCTAAGGTGGTGCTGTCGTAGGTAAAGACAGCGTTTTTTTTATGAAAAAGCGCTGCTAAAGGCCTACTTTAGGCAGCGCTTTACCTTTAAAATTGCTTTCTAAAGTAGGCCTTTAGCAGCGCTTTTTCCTTTAAAAGCGCTCTCTAAAGTGGGCCTTTAGACAGCGCTTTTGAAAGCGCTGTCTAATGTATACGTATAAAATTTTAATGAATTTTTTTATATACCTTTAGAGAGTGCTTTTACTGGAAAAAGCGCTTTCTTTTGTCCCCCTTTAGACAGCGCTTTTTAAAGCGCTCTCTAATGTATACGTATAATTTTAATGAATTTTTTTCTATACCTTTAGAGAGCGCTTTTTAGAAAAAGCGCTTTCTTTTGTGAACTATAGGCAGCGCTTTTTCTAGAAAGTGCTGTCTTTTCTATACGTATAATTTTAATGAATTTTTTTAAAAATCCCATTTTAACCGTTTTTTTATGCAGAAACCTGTATAATTCAAGCCATTTCAATAAATCTGTATAATTCACATTTCCATTAACAATTTATAGTATGATTCATTAACCATTTCCACTAATCCCATAAATCACATAAACCACATAAACCATTTCCATTATAATTCAAGTCATTTACATTAACCATTCACAAAACTATACAATTACAATCCAAAATCACATAAATAACATAAACCATTCACAAAACTATACAATCCCATAAAATAAACCATTCACAAAACTATACATTCACATAATCCCATAATCCTATACCTTATATGATTCTTTTTCCAATAAGGTATTCGCACAATTCCTCCTTAATTTCTTGCAATTTATCCTTCATGTAATAAGAACACGCGTATTCATCAAAGTACTACATAACAAAACAAAATATGCATTATTTAGTTTAAAATAATAAATTATATGACATATCCGATAAATATTAAAATAAATCCTAAGTTATAAATCCATGCATACCATGATAGGAATCTCTAATCGACCCATTTGAAGGATTTCTCTCATAAACCTCAAAACGAAATACCCGCAGTCTATGCCATTATGCTGACGAGGACACTACACATAGACAAACAAATAAGAATTAATATATAGTTGTTTTGTGTTATCAAGTAGCATCACTAATAAGCAACATTGTGAAAATTAATATACCTCCACTTTGACCCATGTAACGCTGGTTGCTTTAGCCCGTGCTACTCGAGCTTCTCTTTGTGCTCGGTATACTAGTATTGCTCTATAAAAGAAAAACGTAAATTTAGAACAATCTCACATAAATAATTAAATATACAAATACACACGAATATTTCGAACAATCTCACTTACGTATCAACCACATCCTTCATACTCTCATATGTTGACCAATCATGATCCAATGAATTCAGATAATAGACCACTTCTCTTGTAGGATTAATGACAACCAACAACCAGTGTCCACTGTATAATATAACAAAAGTTTAGATGAATGATTTCTACGCAAAAGATATAAAGATTAGAATGAAATTAGAATGAAAATCTTACCCGTTTCCAGTATTATACGGTAAAAGAAACAAATTTTCTGTCTTGCTGGCCATAAATCTCTCAATTAAGTGGTCTCTTACTGAAAGTGGATTCATACCAGTTGTCGGTGCATTGACACAGGTGCAAGACAAGAAACGGAATCTGTTTGACAATTGTGTCCCGCGCATCAATTTTTCACACAAGCACCTTAAATAAAAACATAATAAACATTAGACAATTTTCATTGAAATGTGTAAATAAAATGTTCAACTAAATAAATAATAGATTGATCGGAGTACCAGATGTATGAATGCATAACACCGATGCCTAATTCAAGATGCTTGAAAATATGCTCCATGTCCTCTCTTCCAATTATCTCGGAATGAGGAAAACCAAAAACACCTTTGTCCATGTCTATTTGACGAATAGCACCATCCATCACATCTGATGTTGCCACAAGTGTTTCAAGACACGACTAAAAGCGAGGAGGAGCTCTTTTTGCCTGCACGGTCCTATTAGGAGCTTTTTTCTTGCTGGCCTGTTGTGAAGCTTGAGCAGGAACCTAACAATCATATTAGTTAGGTAAAGTAGAAAATCATGAAACTTTTGAATTCGAATAATAGAATAACACTTAAAATGTACCTCTCTTTGTGATGAAACAGACTCGTTTTGCCGCAAAACCCCTTTGTCCTTAACTGCGGGTTTTGTAGGAGTCTAACATTACCATGTAAAAAAATGTACGTAATGGTTCAGAATGATTTTCATAATGGTTCAGAATTGACATTTGAATACTAAGAGATTTGTAATGGTTTTCAACATACCTCATCATCTATGGAAATGAGGTCTAACGGCCATGCAACAAACGAACCTATTGCATCTCGCAGCAATGTAACCTCTGAAACCGAGTCAGGCATAGGTAGTACCGCATCCGTATCTAAAACGATATCAACCGACACTTTTAGATATCCATGAGGGAGCGGTTTATGGTGAAGTAACTCTCCCACTTTGTTATGCACTTTTCCCTTGCCAACCATGCGATAAGTCGGTAACGATAAATACAGCTGACAAGATGAAATGCCCTGAAGCAATAATAAATATGTAACTGTTAATGTGTATAAAGGTCAATTAAAATAAATGTGTTAATTTAATTAAAATAAATATGTGTTAATTACCTCAGGAATTTTATTTTGACAATTGATACTAGCTTTGTCACTAGTATCTTTCAACCCGGAACCGCGCTTTTCCGCCTCATATCTCCCTTTGTCCTTTTGCAATTCACGGACTTGCGCTTTTAGTTCCTCCAATGATTGCATGACTTCTTGGTTGCTGGGATTTTTTCTCTTTGGTTGCTTATACAAGGAAGATGGAGTCACACCAAATCCTTTACCTCTCACCCGATCGGAATACTCAGGAACATTTAGTACTCGACTAAGAATGCTCCTGCACGGATGATCACTTTATCTCTCCACGGATGATTGACTTCATAATAGTTATTCCTCGTTTTATTTCACTTTCTACATTCGAAGCTTCATTCTGAGCTTCATTAGTATCATGTGTCTCGTGTGTGTCTTCCTGGTTACTAGCCATTTGACCTGTAAGAAAGAAAAAAACAAAAATTAAATGACAAATATAAAAATCCATAATCCATAATCTATTGAATGATATAAGCTATATATAATATGACAACTAATTAATATTATTGAATGATATAAGTTATAATTTTATAACTAGTACCTTTTTCACTAACGTCTCTTTCTTGTCTTGGTTGGAATATGTTCTACCCGTCTCTTAACAACACGGACGGTTGGATTGATCCAAATACCCTCATTATGATCATTTCTAGTATATGATTCATTCGCTATAATATTTTCATCTTGATTATTTCTAGTAAATGATTCAATATCAACATCAATATCACCTTGATCTCCAATGTTTTCATCAATTACTTTGTTAGATAAAAGCATTATAGACCATTTTGTACTTGTCGGATCAGTGACATAGAACACTTGTTTAGCTTGAGAGACTAGAATAAAAGGCACATCTTTGTACCCCACCCTATTAAGATCCACTTACAAAAATCCTGACTTATCCATTTGTACGCCATTATTATTTTCAACCCACTTGCAACGAAATATAGGAATCTGAAACTTCTCATAATCAAACACCCAAATGCGCTCGATAACCCCAAAATATGACAGATTTGTAAATTTGGGGTTTAAGTCTTTCACACTTGAAATGTGCGTTGCTTCAGCTACCACGGTGACACCACTATTTTGCATAGTACTTTTATCATCTTGTTCTTTGGTATAAAATGTGTATCCATTAATTGCGTATGCGCTATAAGAAAACACAACCAAACTTGGACCATATGCTAAACATCTCAACCTTTCTGTTATTGAAGCGGGGTCTGAATAATACTTTGAATAAATATGATCCTTAAACCAAGGTATGAAACTTTGATTGTGCTCTCGTACTATCCAATTCTCATTTCTATTCGGATTTAAACCTCGGAGAACATCCTTGTGCATTTCAACATACGGCTCAACCTCATTCTCATTGTGCAGAACATACAAATGCACTTGATCCCGTTCGACCCTTGATACTGTCACAACTTCATTTCCAATTAACTTTTTTCCTTCTTTTTTTTCGACAATATGAGATTTGGGGAGTCCAATTGATTGTACATTGGATAGATATTCAGTACAAAACTCAATTGCTTCTTCAACAATGTATCGTTCGGCAATACAACCCTCTGGTCGACTTCGGTTTTTCACATACCCTTTTAATATTTTCATATAACGTTCAGCAGGGTACATCCATCTCATATAAGTCGGTCCACACAATTGTGTCTCTTTCACCAGATGAACAACTAAATGAACCATTATGTCAAAAAACGAGGGAGGAAAATACATTTCAAGATCACACAAAGTAATAACTATTTCTTTTTGCAATGTTGGTAAGATCGCAGGATCGATCACCTTACTGCAAATTAACTTGAAGAAAAAACACAATTTAGTTATTGCGCTTCTTACTTTTTCTGGCAGAATAGAACGTATACCTATTGGTAGAAAATGTTCCATTATAACATGGCAGTCATGCGTCTTTAAACTCTTTAACTTGAGGTCTTTCATAGACACAAGTCTTCTAATATCTGAAGAGTATCCTTCTGGAACTTTAACTTCACTTAGAAAATTACACAATACTTTTTTCTCCTTTCTAGATAGAGTATATGCAGCAGGTGGTAGATATGTTCATTTTCCTTTCTTCAATGGTCCTAATTCAGTTCTTATCCCCATCGCTATCAAGTCCTTTCTTGCTTTAAGGCCATCCTTAGACTTTCCTTGTATATTGAGTAACGTACCAATAACACTGTCAAATACATTTTTTTCAATATGCATAACATCGAGAAAATGTCTTACATACAACGACTTCCAATATGGCAGTTCAAAAAAAATTGACCTCTTCTTCCACCCACTCTTGACAAGTGTATGTGCAAAAGGCTTTCCAAACTGAGTACTCACATCTTTCACCTTTTCAAAAATTTGATCACCTGTCAATATAGTTGGACTCTACCTTGTTCTGGCTCTCCATTGAATGATTTTCTCCACCCACGATAGTGATGATTAGAATTTAAGAATCTACGATGACCGAGAAAGACATTCTTCTGACCAAACTCCAATCGCGTCCAATCTGTTTTATCTTCACAAATAGGACACACACATTGACCTTTTATGATGTACCCTGATAGATTTTCGTATGCTGGAAAATCATTAATTGTGCCAAACAACATCGCCCTCAAGTTGAAACTTTCTTTCCTATACCCATCATAAACCTCCACACTGTTCTCCCACAAAAACTTTAAATCTTCAATTAAGGGTGCCAAGTATACGTCTATGCCATTCCCTGGTTGTCTAGGCCCAGAAATTAACATAGATAACATCATGTACTTACGCTTCATACATAGCTATGGAGGTAGGTTATAAATCATTATGATCACAGGCCAAGTGCTATGTGAGATACTTTGAAGACCGCGTGGGTTCATTCCATCAGTAGATAATGCCAAGCGAAGGTTTCTAGCTTCTTTTCCAAATTCAGGATAATCATCATCAATTTTCATCCACTGTGGTGAATCTGCAGGATGTCAAAACTTTCCATCAATAATTCTTTCATCTGCATGCCAAGTCAAGTGTCTTGAATCGGTCTCACTACGAAACATGCGTCTAAATCTCGAAATTATAGGAAAATACCATAAGACTTTTGCTGGAGATAACTTTTTCTTATATCGAGAGACACCGCATTTAGGACACTCATTTAACGATGCATACTCATTTCGAAACAAAGCGCAATCGTTTGGACAGGCATGTATCTTATCATAGCTCATGCCAATAGAGCATAACATCTTTTTGGCCTCATATGTTCGATTGGGAAGAACATTATCCTCTGGAAGCATATCTTTCATAAGGGCCAATAACTCTGTGAAACTTTTATCCGACCATCCATTGCCCGCCTTTAAGTTGTACAACTTTAATACCGCAGACAATCTTGTGAATTTAGTGCAACCATTATACAACGGTTTCTCTGCATCGCTTACCAACCTCTCAAACATTTTGGGACAATCCTTAAGATCTTCTTCAAGTGCTTCTGCAATCTCTTCGACTCGATCAGAATCGTATGTATCTGTGCCATTGTCATTTGAAGCATAGGTCGTATTATCCCCCGGTTCAACATTCCCGTTAATCTTCTCACCATGCAAATTCCAACATGTATAACTTCTATCAATTCCACGCCTCATTAAATGTGATGCCAACTGAACCACGTCAACCCGACTCCCAAAACAGCAACCCAAGCAAGGACATATCATTCGACTGGGGTCTTTGGCGTGCGCAACAGCAAACTTAACGAATTCCGATACCCCATTCTCGTACTCTTTCGACAATCGACTTGAAGACATCCATTTCTTATCCATGGTTATACCAATTAAACTAAACAAAAACAAAAATAAAAAATATTTACCTGTAGGGAAACGATCCGACTTTCACACTTTAATCACAAGTAACCCCTATATATAGAAAATTCAATAAGTTAGTAACCCCATCATATCATTTCATTCAAAGCACGACTAATTGCAGTGGCGAGAGAGAACAACTAATTACTACACCAAAACCAACTTGAAATATATGAAAAAAATAGCCTGCAGACTAACAACAACATTTTATACAAAACTAATTTTTTTAACAAGGCAAAGCGAAAGACCACCATTGAAACTCACTAGCATAACAAAGTAGAGTAGTAACCACATAATGTTAATACAATAGAAAATCGATTGATGGCAGCAACAATCAGCTACACAAATTTACCCAAAAGCAGCAACACCATTCAAAAAATACAATGTCAATCCAACTAACCATAGAAATAAAATCTGATACTCGCATGGTTTGGAAATTCATTACAATATTTCAAACGAATCCATAATACATGATGCACACCCTAACAGATTTGCATAAGAAGAACTAAATCAATAATTTACAGTCAAACACATAGAAGTTCAGAGCAAACAATCCTGGTAGGAAGAATTAAGAACAACTCGATGCAACTTCGAACATTTCAAATACCAAAGAATAAACCACCACCCTTATAAGTTCAAAGGGAAATTCAAATAGAAACAAGCTAAGCAGTAACACAACGAAAATTTAGAATTAAACATAACAAAACACCTAACAACTAACAACTAACAACAACAACAACAAGAAGCATGAACAATGTAAGAAGAAAAATGTAAGAAACAAGAACAATGTAAGAAGCATAACAACTAACAACTAACAACAAGAAACAAGAACAATGTAACAGAAGCGTAACACAAGTTTAGAAGCATAACAACTAACTATAACAGAACGACGACAACAACAACAACAACAACAGAACGACGACAAGAATGTAAGAAACAAGAACAATGTAAGAAACAAGAACAATGTAAGAAGCAAGAACAACAACAACAACGTACCTCTTCTTCGTTTTCGTCTTCTTCTTCACGACAGTAATGGACGATGGCAATGGAAATGGCAAGGGTTTCAGAATGACGGCAATGGCAATGGCAAGGGTTTCAGAATGACGGCAATGGCAATGGCAAGGGTTTCAGAACGACGGCAATGGCAATGGCAAGGGTTTCAGAACGAAAGCAAGAATGAACGAAAGCAAGGGTTTCAGAAAGAAACGGTCGAGAGAAGAAAATGAAAAGAAATTTCTGAAAATGATTAGAAATGTGTTTTATATTTTAATTCATAATTGAACTTAGAGAGCGCTTTTCAAAAAGCGCTTTCTTAAGTGCTACCTCTAAGAGCGCTTTCCTTAGAAAGCACTTTCTTAAGTGGGGAGAATTTAAGACATATAGCAGTGCTTTCTAAGGTTAACCTATAGCAGCGCTTTCTAAGGTAATACCTATAGAAGCGCTTTTCAAAAGAGCTTTCTAAGGTGGCTTCAATTTTGGGCATTTAGCAGCGCTTTTAAAAAGCACTTTCTAAAGGCTGTCTTTTGCAGCGCTTTTTTTTAGCGAAAATTTTTAAAGACTTATAGCAGCGCTTTTTGCAAAAAGCGCTGTCTTTGTGGCGATGCAAAAGCCAATTTTGGCGTAGTGATGTCAACACACCAAGGTTTCAGAAGGTTGGAGTCGATTCTCTGAAGGGGAGACTCAATCATGTTTCTGGTAAATGACATGTTGGTATCAGTCTCAGAGGAGTAGGTTTTTCGAAACATTTATCTTATGCTCAAATTGCGAAGACGAATTTGGGAGGTGAGAAGGGCGATACTCTGAAACCGGTCTGTAATATCAACAAAGTTAGCCTTGTGATTCCAGATGTGAGTAGATTTGAACAGGCTTTAGTGGGAGAGGTCCTGGAGAACATCAATTCGTTTTCGATTCAGCAAAGCCTCTTCGAGGAAGGATATTTTGATATATCGTCTACTCCTTTAGGTACTGGTTTGTGTCTCATCGAATCAGGAAAGAAAGGGGTGGTGCATGATTTCATTTTGGAAGCCAAGGACTGGTGTGACAAATGGTTTGCCAAGTTTCAACCTTGGAGTAAAGAAGTTGTAGATAGTAAAAGATTTATGTGGGTTAAATGTTATGGTCTCCCTTGTTTTGCATGGAATCCTGATTCTTTTCGCAGTATTTCTAAGGATCTAGGTCAGTTCATTAAATGTGACTTTGATACTTTGAAGAAAGCTAGTTTTGATGAGGCAAGGTTTATCATTAAAACTACTAGAAGCGACTTTATTAATGAGGCCATAGTAGTGGAGATAAACGGCTTTGAGTTCGTTGTTAGGTTGGTTGAAGACCCTTCGAAATCCATCAGTGGCAAGGATTTACTGGTAGAGGATGCTGATTGTCTAAAGGGTCCTTCGTTTTCAGATGGAGAGGATATCATTAGCTCTTGGTCCAAAGGTTTTGAAGAAGATGAAGGAGTTTCTAGCCCTAACAGTTCCAAGTTCTCTAGGGTGGCGCACAGACATAGGGATGAAGGAAATTTTTCTGATAATGAAGATAGAAGTGAAGACGTTTCCCAATCCTATGTTAGTAATTCCCCGGATGTCAGAGAGGTAGACAGTGTCAAGGCCTTTAGAGAGTCGCCTATTTTAGCTAAGGTCAATTTGGTGGACCCCTCGCTTCCTGCTGTGACTTTGATAGATGAAGCAGATATTCCTATTGCCGAGGAAGCTTTGTACTTTACAACTAAGAATGGGGCCAGAGTGGAATTGGGGTCTTCTCCGGTCTTGGGCCCTCTAGAAGGCTTGGATAAGTCTGGTGGGTTGAATGATATTGAGCTGGATCCTTTAGCAGCCAATTCTGATGATCTTGTAGGATTTCTTGGAGGTCCCAAAAGAAAAAAGAAGAAAGACATTGCAGATATTTATGAAATTACCCAAATTCCCTTTGAACCTTCTTTTTACTCCACTCTTTTAAAAGCGATCGGGTCTGGCCCGTCCAGACGAAATTTCTCCGTGAAAAAGAAGCGACCTTCTTATAAGAAGAATCTTAATTTTTCCCTTCCTCCCGTTTTAGAGTCAGATGAGATTGCTATTCCTCCTGAAGCCTCTTATTCTATTGATGAGTCAGATGTCCTTAGAAATAATACAAGGTGTAAGGCTGGTTTAGATAGCGTGCCTATAAAAATTTTGGAATCGGTCAAACTCTTGGGCTTGGATGTAGAGGAAGATGAAGTGGCATTGGAGAGTGAGTTCAGAACCCTGGAGAATAGGGGCAAGATTCATATGGCAACTAGCAAGGCTATGGACAATTTGGTTTTATGATTATTGTTACTTATAATGTTCGTGGGTGTAATCTCTCCCTCAAGAGAATAAGAATTAGGAAAATTTTGGTGGAAGGTCAAGCTGACTTATGCTTGATTCAAGAAACTAAGGTCAAGACCATGAAGGAATCAATAGTCAGAAGTCTGTGGGGAAAAAGAGGCTTTGAATGCTCTGCTAGTAGTTCTAATGGCGCGTATGGTGGTATATTGACAATTTGGAGGAAGGGAACTTTACAATCTATCTCCTCGTACAAAGGATCAGGATTCTTGTGCTCAGTGTTTTCTTGGAACAACACCATTCTTTACGTGGTCAACGTTTATTCTCCTTGCTCAGTAAGGGACAAACGTAAATTATGGGAGGACATCATTGATTTAAAAACGAGGAATACAGGGGGTAGATGGATATTGGGAGGAAATTTTAACTCTGTTAAAAGTAGGGACGAGAGGTATGGCATCAGTTCTTCGCCGGCTCGTGAGTGTGATGAGTTTAGCTCCTTCATTAGAGATTTAGAGTTGGTCGATCTCCCTTTTGTAGGTAACAGGTTTTCCTGGTTTAATTCAAATGGTATGTCTTGTAGCAAACTTGATCGTTTCCTAGTTGACGAGTCTCTAATTGACTGCTGGGATTTTAAGGCTCAAACAGTTGGCAAGCGGGATATCTCTGACCACCACCCCGTTTGGTTAAAAACTAATAACAGTAATTCGGGTCCTAAGCCTTTTCATTTTTTTAATTGCTGGTTGGATCACAAGGAGTGTAAGAATTTCATTAGGGATTCGTGGAATTCTTTCTCTTTCCATGGATCACCTTCCTTTGTTTTCAAAGAAAAACTCAAAGCCCTCAAATTGAGGTTGAAATGGTGGAATTCTAACGTGTTTGGTTGGTTAGATCTCAATATTGATAATCATGTTACGAATTTTAACGATTATGATGCCTTACTAGAAGGGGGTTAGAGGGTATGTCTGAGACTTAGCTGATAAAACAGGGGGAGGATCAGGAAAATTTCTGGTGTAACCTGCGTTATAAAGAAAGCATTATCCACCAAAAGTCTAGACATAATTGGATCAAGGGGGAGATGTCAACAGTAGATTCTTCCATTCCTTTTTCAAGTTTAGAAACAGACAGAATTACATTAGCATTCAGGGTCTGGATGGTGTGCTGTTGGAAGAACCTGAATTGATAAAAGATGCTGCCTTTCAGTTCTTCAAATTGAAATTTAAACGGGAAGATAGCATGAGACCATCTCTCAATCTCTTTGACTGTACTAAGCTATCAGCGGATGAAAGGGACAGGTTGGATACTCATTTCACTCACGAGGAAATAAGGGGAGTTGTTTTTTACTGCGATGGAAACAAAGCTCCTGGCCCTGATGGATTTTCGTTTAAATTTATTAAGGACTGCTGGGATATCATAGGGCCTGACTTAAATAACTGTATTCTGGATTTTTCATTGACAGGTAAACTCCCCAAGGTCTTTCTTCTTCGTTTTTGGCGCTTGTTCCTAAACAAGACAGTCCATAAAATTTTGGAGAGTATAGACCTATCTCTTTGGTGAGTTGTGTCTCAAAAGTCATTTCCAAACTTATGGCTACTAGAATTACCTCTGTGATATCCAACTTGGTTTCTCCTATCCAAACGGCGTTCATTCCCGGCAGAAATCTCTTGGATGGAGTTCTGTTAGGCAACGAGGCTATTGATCTGGCTAGGAGGGATAAGAAGTCCTGTCTTCTTTTTAAGGTTGACTTTGCTTAAGCTTACGACTGCGTCGATTGGAAGTTCTTGATACACGTTATCAAATCTATGAACTTTGGTACGAATTGGATTAGGTGGATAGAAGGAAATGTCCGCAATAGTTATGTTTCTATCTTGATAAATGGATCGCCTACCAAGGATTTCGAGGCTTCTAGAGGTTTGAAGCAGGGTGACCCGCTTTCCCCTTTCCTGTTCACTTTGGTGGTTAAAACCCTTGCCATTATGATCAAAAGTGCTTCTTCTATTAACATGTTTTCTGGTTTCAGGTATGCTGTTGGTGAATCAATCGATATGCTCCAATTTGCTGACAACACTTTGATTTTCAGCGATGGAGGTTATCAGAATCTTTGGACAATCAAGTCTATTTTAAGAGGCTTCGAAATGGTATCTGGTTTACAAATCAATTTTTCCAAAAGTTGTTTACTTGGAATTGGTATCGAGGAAGGTTTTATAAGAGCTGTTGCCTCTTTCCTTTACTGTAAGACTGGTGTGTTTCCTATGAAATTTTTGGGAATCCCAATAGGTGGCAATCAAAGGAGAACTTTGTTCTGGAAACCTGTGATTGACAGTATGAAGGATAAGCTGAATTCTTGGGCTGGCAGAAACTTATCCATTGGAGGAAGGGTCACCTTAATTAATTCAGTCCTTGCAAACTTACCTATTCACCATCTTTCCTTTTTCTTGGCTCCCTCGAAGATTATTAAAGAGTTTATTGCCATTCAACGCCGTTTCTTGTGGTCGGGCTCGGTGGATAAAAGCAAAATTGCTTGGATTAAGTGGATTACTTTATGTAAACCCAAGGACAAGGGTGTGCTTGGTATAAAGCACATAGGATTGTTTAACAAATCTTTGCTTGCTAAGTGGTTGTGGAAATTTCTTATCGGCGGTAACGAAATTTGGCGTAAGTTCTTGGTTACTCTGTATGGGAACCTTGCTTTTTGGGTGATGAACTCTGAACCGAACAATCATCCCAAGGAAGCTTCGATATGGATGAGGGACCTCCTCCATTCCAAAAATTGTGGTGATCCTCCTAATTTAAACTGTGCGTAAGACCGACTATAGGTAATGGTTGTAACATACCATTCTGGAATTCTAAATGGTGTGGAAATCAGCAACTGGACCTTTCTTTCCCTAACCTATTTGCAGTTGCAGTGAAAAGAGATGGTTTTGTTGCGGATTTCGGTTCTTGGCACGATGGTCTCTGGCAGTGGAATTTCGATAACAGTTGGAAGCCAGGGTCCATTGTTGAGCAGGATATGACTTCTTTAATGCAGGTTCTTATTGATGGCAGCATGCTGATGCGTTTATAGAAGGACAATTGGGAGTGGATTGTGGATCAGAGCAAGGAGTTCTCGGTGAAAAGCTCCTACGGTCACTTATCGCATTCTGTTCATTGTCCTCTTCTTCAATAGTCAGAGGTTTTGTTTTTGAAAGTGATTTGGAAGACTAAAGTTCCTTTGAAGATTCAAATTTTTGCTTGGAGATTAGCCCGTGATAGATTGCCGACTCGATCCAATCTTATGCTTAGGGGGGTTATCTCTTCCTCTCAACATAAGGAGTGCGTGACGTGTTCCCTCGAGGACGAGGAAGCATTGCATCTTTTCTTAAATTGTCCGAAAATTCAAACTCTGTGGTTGAAAGTATCTAACTGGTTAGAAGTTCATCCGATTATCGCCGACAACATTATTAGCCACACTCTGTTATGGTTTCTTGCTCTTTATCATAAAGGGAAAGAAGATATGAGCTGTTTTATTTGGATCGTTTCGTCTTGGTGTATTTGGAACATGAGGAATAACATTATTTTCAAAGGCCTTGTTTGGGACGGGGACGAAATTTTTAACCGTATTGTCTCTTTATCTTGGAGATAGTTAGAAATTGGTCGTAAGAGATGTAATTTTTACGATTGGAAGTATCATCCATTAGATTTCTTGTAGTTTTCTTTTTAGGGTGTTTTCTCCCTGCTTCCTTTGATTGACTTTTTGTAATGGGTTGGAGAATCCATGTTTCTCCCTTTTAATACAAATAGCTTATAAATAAAAGGCCCATACTCCTTCAGTTTAGGGTGTGCTTGATTCACAAAGTAGTAAGTATTGTGTTGAACATGAGATTCTACACACAAGATTGAGATAAATTGTGAGTTTGAAAAACGATAGTTTAAAATAAAATTGTTTTTCAAATTAGAGTTTAAAAATATTTTTAAGAAAATTGTTGTGAAAAACGATATCTTTAAGCAAAGTATAAAACGGTTTCTTGATGATCAAGAACCAAACAAGGGTTAACGGAAAACCAAGAAAGAAAACACAAGAAGAAGAAGGATAAGGAACAACAAGGATTGGGCAAATATAAATTCTATTTACTATTCACTTTCTCATTAAAGTCACAAATGATTACAAGTGAATACCACAATTTGCCATACTCAATAAACTGAGTGTACTAGCCTATTTATAGACTAACTAGGTAACTTGCAGCCCAAGAAACCTAAACAATTGGATCCTTAATACAAGGCCCAATTCGACAGAATAAAATTTCGACAATACATACATACTAGAACAGACTTCGACTACAGTATGTAACAATAAGGCATCAGCATGTGAACAAAGCTTCGACTGCATGCTTGCCTCCTGTCGAAATACATGAAAGCTTCTCCTTCGACACATCATGAGTTCGACCCAAATCTCACAAATCTCCACCTTGGATCTAACTCAGCAACAAGAGAATCAACTAGCTTTCATCATGCAGCTTTATCAACTGCATACAGTGGAAGAACTTGCAACTTGGCAACATCTTGGTGATCATATCAGCAACATTATCTTTAGTCGAAACCTCAGCACCTGGACTTCACCACGCTCGATTATCTCTCTGACGAAGTGCAACCTCACATCGATGTGCTTAGTTCGCTCATGATAGGCTGAATTCTTCGACAGGTGTATTGCACTTTGACTATCACATTTAACAGTGATACTTCGATCTTGAAGTTTCAGCTCCTTTGCAAAACCTTCAAGCCACAATGCTTCCTTCACAGCTTCAGTGAGGGCAATATATTCAGCTTCAGTGGTTGATAAGGCAACAACCTTCTAAAGCGTCGCTTTCCAACTGATTGTTGTGCCAAACATTGTGAAAACATATCCAGAAATAGACTTTATGGAATCCATACAACCTGCATAATCAGAGTCGACAAATCCTTTGATTTCGACTATGCTATCACCACCACAGGCTCCACCATAAATCAAGACTCTTTTCAGAGACCGATTTATGTACCTGAGAATCCACTTTACAGCTTGCCAGTGCGCCTTTCCAGGATTGGCCATATACCTGCTCACAAGGCTCACTCCATATGTTATGTCTGGCCTCGTACAGACCATAGCATACATCAAAGAACCCACTACACTAGCATATGGAATGCTATTCATATAGTTTCTTTCAGCTTCAGTACTCGGACTTTGAGTAGTACTAAGCTTAAATTGAGGATTTGTAGGTGTCACAACAGGCTTTGAATTCGACATACCAAACTTGTCGAGAAGCTTCTGTAGGTATGTCTCCTGAGATAAGCACAACTTCGACTGCTTTCTATCTCTTCGGATGTCAATCCCAAGAATCCTGGCTATAGCTCCCAGATCCTTCATTTAGAACTCCTTACTGAGTTCAGCCTTCACCTTTATTACATCCTCAACACTGTTTCTAGCTATGAGGATATCATCCACATACAATAACAACATAACAAGTGAGTTTCCAGGTCGAAATCTGAAGTAAGCACAGTGATCGAACTGACTTCTAGTGAAACCAATGTGTGCCATGAACTTGTCGAATCTCCTATTCCACTGTCGAGGAGATTGTTTCAGGCCATACAAAGACCTATTAAGCTTGCACACATAATCTTCTTTACCCTTTTCTGCATACCCTTTAGGTTGACGCATCAGGATCGTTTCATCTAGATCACCATACAGAAATGCGGTCTTCACATCCATTTGCTCAAGTTCCAAGTCGAACTTTGCCACCATGGCCAACAACATTCAAATGGATCTTTGCTTTACAACAGGTGAGAACGCATCATTGAAGTCGACTCCTTCTTTCTGAGTGAACCCCCTAGCAACCAGCCTCGCCTTAAAGCGCTTCGACATCACTCATTCGATTCCTTCCTTGACCTTGAAAATCCACTTACAACTGACTAACCTTGCTCCTGCAGGTTTCTCAATCAGCTCCCAAGTGTTATTATCATGAAGAGATTTCATCTCGTCATCCATGGCTTTTCGCCATTCAGTCTTGTTTCGACTCCTTATAGCTTCCTTGTAATCTCTAGGTTCTTCGTCAAGTACCTCACTTGCAGAGATTAAAGCAAACGCTATAAGATCTGCATAACCAAGTCTCTGAGGTGGCTTGATGACTCTTCTCGACTTATCTCTTTCCAGTAGGTAGTCATCGACAGTTTCCCCAGCCTCTTCAGCATCTTGCTCTTCGACTTCATCAGGGCTATGCACTTCAGCATCATTATGCTCCACCTCAACAGGCATCTCTACCTGTTCCAGCTCCTCTTCAGAGATTTCTGCACTTCGACCAACATCACCAGTTTTCTTGAAAGCCATTTCGACCTCATTGAAAACTACATCACGACTTGTGATACATCTTCTGTGACCTGGTTCTAGGCACCACAGCCTATAACCCTTGACTCCCTCAGGATATCCAAGGAACATGCATCTCAGAGCTCTAGGTTCGACCTTGTCTTGCCTAATGTGAGCATAGGCTAAACAACCAAATACTCTCAGTTTGTCGAGATCTGGTGGATGACCCGACCAAACTTCTTCAGGTGTCTTCATTCCCAGCGCAGTCGAGGGACATCTATTTATCAGATAAGCTGTTGTCGAAACTGCCTCTGCCCAAAACACCTTCTCCAATCCAGCACTAACCAACATGCATCTAACCCTTTCAAGGATTATTCGATTGAATCTCTCAGCTAAGCCATTTTGTTGAGGAGTACCTGTTACAGTCTTATGCCTTGCAATCCCAGACTCAACACAGTAACTGTCGAACGCTTCGTTGCAGAATTCAAGGCCATTGTCGGTTCTCAACCTCTTAACCTTTCTGCCAGTTTGAGTTTCGACCAAAACCTTCCAACTTTTGAAATTCTCAAAAGTTTCATCCTTCGTCTTCTGAATGAATACCCATAGCTTTCTGGAATAGTCATCAACGATGGATAGAAAATACCTTGCACCTGAGTGTGAAGGATTCCTTGCAGGCCCCCAAAGATCAGCATGAATGTAATAAAGGGATCCATGTGTTCTTTGCTTGCCTTTGTTAAACTTCGCCCTACAGGATTTACCAAATACACAAGATTCACAAAACTCCAGCATTTCGACTTTGTCACCTCCTAGCAGGTTCTGCTTCGCCAATTCGACCAGGCCTCTTTCGCTGACATGGCCCAATCTCATGTGCCATAATTCTGACTTCGACACAGGTTTCGTGGATACAACATTTTTTGAACCACTTACAACCTCAGCCTCAAGGGTATACAAGCCTTGGTTTTTCACGCCTCTCAAGACTTCCTTGGACCCTTTCATGACTTTCAGGATACCTTCCTCTCCTTTGGAAACATATCCCTTTCTGTCTAATTCACCAAGAGAAATTAAATTCCTCTTAAGATCAGGTACATACCTAACCCCAGTCAATAGCTTTATTGACTCATCATGGAGCTTGAATCTAATAGATCCAATACCTACAATCTTGCAAGCTTTATTGTTCCCCAACATCACTTATCCACCATCTTGATCACACAATTCTTCAAACACATTCTTGTTTGGAGTCATATGCCAAGTACATCCAGAATCCATAATCCACTCTTCGCAAGAGTTGCTGCTCGACACCACAAGGACATTAGATGATTCATAACCATCTTGCACTATAGTTGCATTCCCATTGTCCTTAACTCCATGATCATTCGGGCGCTCAGGGCACACCTTTCTTGTGTGACCCTCCTTCTTACAATGATAACATTTGATACTAGACATATCACCACCATAAGACTTCTGCTGAGCCTTTCCTTTCTTCTTGTCAAACCTACCATCTTTCTTTGACGATCTTACTTTCACGAACAACCCTTCGCCAACTGATGAAGGTTTCTACTCCTTTCTTTCGTTCAAATCCTTCGAATACAAGGTTGTTTGAACTTCTTCAAAGGCCAGGGACTCTCTTCCATACAAGAGGGTTTCTTTGAAGTGAGCATGCGTTCTTTGCAAAGCACATAACAACAACAATGCTTGATCTTCGTCATCGATCTTCACATCAATATTTTCAAGATCAAGAATCAGCTTGTTGGACATATCCAACTGCTGAGCCAAAGCTTTGTCTTCACTCATCTTGAATGAAAACAAAGCTTGCTTTAGGTACAAACGATTTACCAATGATTTGGTCATATACAAGCTTTCAAGCTTTACCCATAATCCTGACACCGTCGACTCTTTTGATACCTGCTGGAGAACCTTATCACCAAGGCTCAACAATATTGTGCTGTGTGCTTTCTCGATCATTGCCGTCTTTTCTCTTTCCGTCAACGCAGCATCCATGGCTGCATGTCCCTTCAACGCTTCCAAATAACCCTGCTGCACCAATAGGGCTTTCATCTTCAAACACCACAGACCGAAATTGTTCACTCCGATGAACTTTTCAATCTCATACTTTGTTGAAGACATCTTCTCCACACTCGCCGCACCAATTTGTTGTGAAGAATGATATCTTTAAGCAAAGTATAAAACGGTTTCTTGATAATCAAGAACCAAAATAATGGTTAGGGTTTAATGGAAAAGAAAACAAGAAGAAGAAGAATAAGGAACAACAAGGATTGGGCAAATATAAACTCTGTTTATTATTCACTTTCTCATTAAAGTCACAAATGATTACAAGTGAATATCACAATTTGCCACACTCAACAAACTGAGTGTACTAGCCTATTTATAGACTAACTAGGTAACTTGCAGCCCAAGAAATCTAAACAATTGGATCCTTAATACAAGGCCCAATTCGACAGAATAACATTTCGACAATACATACATACTAGAACAGACTTCGACTACAGTATGTAACAATAAGGCATCAGCATGTGAACAAAGCTTCGACTGCAAGCTTTCCTCCTGTCGAAATACATTAAAGCTTCTCCTTCGACACATCATGAGTTCGACCCAAATCTCACAAAAATATTTGGATATACAGCGAAAAATTAGAATAAACAAAATATGCGAAAAATAAAGAAATAAGAGAAGAGAGAACGACATCAAAAATTTATAAAGGTTTGGCCTAAATGAAATGACCTACTTCTCTCCCCAATAATTAGTCTTGAGCGTTTCCAATAATGCTTATGAGCTTTTAGAAGTTTAAGCTCCCTAACCCGCTTATACGAGGAAAAATGGAGTTTCATGTTTACTTTCCAATCAAACAGCGGACATAGGAAATGCTGCAAAAGATAATTTTGAAAGATAAAGAACCTATAAATGTGGGAAAATAAACTGAGACTTGAATTAAACGAAAACGGAACTGAAATAATCTTTTAATATGACGGCAAGAATATTGATCCAAGAGTACAAGAAACAAACAAGCAAAGAATTTGTGACAATCTCTCGATGTGAGTGCTTGTCACTTTTACAAGTGCTTTTCTGCCTAAAACTAGGAACGGAATGTCGGCAGCGCTTTCGCGCGTCTTGGATGCCGAAAGTGTAACAGCCAAATTGTAACTCCCCATTTCCCAAATACATAATATAATGATAATTATAATAGCACTTATCAGAGTTTTCATAAAATACGGGATATTACATTCCTTTCAACTTTATAATAATAGTAACTATAAAAATAATACTTTATTAATTCCATAAAAATTCCTTTATAAAGGTTTATACAAACTGCAGCGAAAAAAAAATATTTTTTTTTATAACATCACCATCTTCAACTCAAATGGCACTAAGGCCTTCATTACAACAAATAAACAACTTCTTCATAATATGTTTCAAAATCTAATACGTAACAAAATAGGAATAAAAACAACTAAACAAGACCCATCCCGTTACGTATCAGAGCAGACTCCTACACAAAGACACAAGAGACTCCGAACTCAAGCAACAACTACTCCAATGAATCTGCACGTTACCCACGTAAGAGGTAACATTCAAGCGGAAAGGGTGAGATTTCACAATTCATAATAAAATGATAACATAGTAAGGAATTATCATGTTCAACAACTTACAATCCTTCACCAATAACAACACATAATGCATGTTATCAACAACAATAATATATTATCATATTATAGCCACAATAGCAATTTATCACGTATGTGTAGTTAACAACTGACATCAAAATCAACACCACATATAACAACAACCATACAACATCAACTACACATTATTACTCATATTTATCAACAGTTTACAACATCATCAACAATTAGCAGCATCAACAATTTATAACATTTAGCAGCATCAACAATTAACATCAACATCATATGAAATGCAAGTGCAATCATGCATGTGGTACCCAGGGCATAAGCCCTCAACATTTTTCCTTAAATAAGGATCCAAGGCATAAGCCTTCAACAGTGCCAATCCAGGCCAACAACAGGGCATAAGCCCTCAACAATGCTTATGTAATCATGCCAAATGAAATCAGCTCAAAAACATCAACAATCAACATTTGGCACAATGGCCCAAGGCATAAGCCTTCAACAACGTCATCAACAACAACATCATCAATATTGGTACAAAGACCCAAGGCATAAGCCTTCAACAACAAACATCAGCAATAACATAATTTATTTCATCAAGTAAATAATTACTCCCAACATCATTTTATACATCATTTGGTTCGCCCAAATGCGTAACACAACTACCAACGATCGACACAATCATATTCAAATAATTATTTAAAATATCAAACGAAGTCGGAATCACGCAAATGAATATGTTCCGGAAAGCTTAGAGAGTCTATTTCAAGGATATGAATTTTATTTTAAGACCTAATACACCAATCAGTTCAGTTTAGTCAAACCATAAGAACATATACTCACACTGGGCAGAATATTTTGTCTAACTTCAAAATGATGGAAAAACTTATATATTTATGATAAAATTCCGAAACTTTCCAGTTTGAAAGGTCATTAAGTCCTCTTTCCAACGCAACTGACGCCACCCCAAACGGACTTACGACGCTCCAGTTACACTCGAAACAAAATGACCAACGCATGACCGAAATCGCCAACGTTAATGGTATAAAAACAAGGTGACCACTACTATTGAAGAACTCATGGACTTAATTTCTCCACATAAACATAAATATTATCGCGTTAGCTTTCTAACACTTCGAACGGGACCTCAAACGGACTTACGGAACTCAAGATATGCCCAAAACAAGTCGGTCAATACACTTCTATAGTCTCCTGCGATCCCATTACGGAAATTTCACTCTTAAACTCATTTTTTTTTCAACTTAAAATTATGTCAAACATTCCCCCAACATGTTCAAATAGCTTATTTTGAAAATCACTTATTATTGGCCAATTAATTTTTGTTATTTCACTCTAAACCTATCAACCAACATCAATTCTAACAACATTATGCCATCAAAATTCATCTTCATTCATCAATTCAACACAAATCAACATTTAACAACATTATCAACAAACATATACAACCCTATTACATCGATTCATAATCAACTCAAAAACATCCCTAAACAACCCTAACCCCAAACATACATTATCAATCCCATTATAAAATGTTAGTCCCCCCTTACCTTGTAACTGGAGGCTCTAACTCAAAGGGTTTGCAGAATGTTACATTCCTTTCTTTCTCTTCTCTCTACGTTCCGTTCTTCACACTTCTCAGCCAGCCTTTTCCCAAATGATCGTACCAATGTTACGATCTAACTCTATTCTCCCTATATTATATTTCCCATATTCCAATAATAACCTTAGGACCCCTAATATCCCAAGTTATTCCAATTTTACCCTTCGCAACTTATATTTTATTTTTATAACAATATACCACTAATCCCCTTTTATTATAATTTCCAATAACAATAATAATAATAACCATATAATAATAATAATTATTCCCAATATTACTAATATTATATTTTAAGTATTAATAATAATAACATACTAGCATCCTCATGCCACCCCCAAGGTTCTACACTTTTGGTCATACACCCCTACCTTATATTTTATATTTTAATAAAAATACTAATAATTTCTATTTTTTTTAATTATTTTAATTACTCAATAATAATAATAATTAACTAATTATATTATTATATACCATCATCAACATCACGCAATTCATCACAAAACACAATAATTTATAAATCATCACCACAATTAGTCAAATTAATTAATTAGACTCTATAAATAATAAAATAAATAAAAGAGGGCGTTACAGAAAGTACCCTCAAAAGGGGTCTATATATAGAGAATTCTTGGCTCCAAAAAGTCTGGTTCAGATTTGAATTTCAAATGAACATAACTGCCAAACTGCTGTAGAAAAACTGCTCCCGCCACAAACGGCGACCGCCGTCTGCTTAATGGCGACCTCCATTGCTTTAAATTAGAGGTTCCCTCCTTTTTGGGCATGGCGAGCACCTTCCTCAGGGCATGGCGAGCGCCATTCCTTTAGGGAGGCCAGAACTTGCACTTTTGCTGTTTTTTCTTCATTCTTCAGCCCAACTTTCATTCTTTTCTTCTACATTGCTGATAGAACACCTGTCAAGGCAAAACAAAGGAAAACATGAGTAAATAGCATAGAAAACGGTAAAGACTCGATAAAATGATAAGTAGAAATGCGCGAAATAAATCAAAATGTACGATACAAAATTGAGTCATCTGAACTTTTTAATTTTTCTTGTTTTACACCATTTATCATCTTTTTAGGAACGTAAGGACCATTTTTAACAACATCCCACACTTCTTCTTTTATGTGCTTCAAGATGTGCTTGCATGCGAATCTTTCAAAATCATAATATTCATAAAACAAAGGTGGCTAATTGTTACTACCACCGTCTCTAAAACTCGAATTTGCGGAAGCCATAATTCCCATGTAGAGGAACAAGTTACCTTAACTCGCTCTGATGGCAAACGTAAGTATCAGAGTTACACCTAAGAGGGGAGAGAGAAGTAGGTGTTTAAAGACTTCTGATTTTAGAGACAATATTGGCTTATTTTTTCAAGTTTAAGATATGATGATCAAAACGGTAAAGTTCAGAAAAAATAAACGACACAAGAAATTATACTAGTTCCTCACATAAACGAGACAATATTGGCTTCTCATTCAATGAATTAATTCAAGAAATATACAAACAATGTGTGCTCAAGAGATTCAAAACTTTTTCTTAATGAATGCAATTCATGCACAAAAGGTTTCTGTCAAAAATGTTATGAACACATTGAAAAATAGTAGGTGAATTGATTTAAAAATATAATTTGAAAGAGGTTCATATTCTTGGTGTATTCTTTCATGTACATCAGATTTTAGACATCCTAGAACACCTCTTAATAAAGATGCAATCATTCACAATCAATAATGAAATTTTTAATTGATCTAAAACATTTCCAATAATTAAAAAAATGCATAGATTCTAATCTGTATTCAGCTATTGGATGTGTGTAGTCAAATACATTCCTTCTAACGTTATGAAAATTTGAACTTTTAGGACTTATATTCAAATACACATGTTTGTAGTTGAATCCAACAGAACTTTTATTCAAATACATATATTCGTAGTTGAATACACATTGTACAACTTCTTCTATGTTTTCCATCTGTATTCGGCTACACATTGTTGTAGATGAATACAACCTCAATAATTTGCAAAAATAAAAGTTTAAAAAACTTTGAAACATGTATGAAAGTATGTGCACATGCCAGAGATTTTAGATGAAGAGATTTTTTAATACCTAATTCTTATATACACATGACTTACCATTGTACCTTAATCTTCTTATTTAATACATTGATTATCAAATCTTAACCAATCTTGAAAAGTTGATTTCAATATTTTTCTCTTTTGATCTTTCTTTTATGATAAGCCTTTTTGTATTCATCAAAACAAATGATAAGATGATAATGAACATCTTCTTCACAATATCTCCCTTTTTGATAATGACTAAACCCATGGATGGAAATTCTTTGATTACTACTTGATTGCTCATCCTATCTTGAACATCTCCCCTTATCTTACATATCTCCCCCTTTCCTTGCAACATATGCTAATAATTGTTTTTGGATCTCAAAAAATAATATTAAAAAAATCATCTCTTTTCCTCCTTTTTTAACATAATAAAAAAAGAGTAAAATCTAAAGAAGTATAATAGTATAAGGGAAATGATACATTAGATAAATATAAACTTATCTTCTTCACAATACTATCATATGAACTCAAAGTTGGTACTCATGATGATGCTTCTTCAAAACGTCTTTCATTCAATGAAACCTTACCATAACATATGGTCTTGTATCTTAAAAGTTCAATCTTGATTTGACAATAGTAGCATATAATCTTCAAGTACCTACAAAACAATTAATAGTTCTTAGGTACCCAATTTTATTTTGGTCCTTTCTGATTAGATCACTTCCTCACCCATATATACTCACCAAAATGACTACCATACTTTCTTATGTATCAAGCATCAAAAGTATGACCTTTTGCATTACAATAAAAGCATATAGGTCTAAAAGCATAGTTCTTTTATAGACATAAAAATGATTTATATAATAAGACCTTTTATGATGATTTACACCATGTTCTTTCTTTGACTCCTTATTGTTGAATTTGCTAGTAACCTTTACAAAGATAGTTTAACTTGTACTAGGTTTATAAAATTAGAAAAGCCAAGTCCATATTTATTACTTGAACATCTTTGACTACTTAATACATTATCCAATCTAATTTGTTCTTTTTTTATATTTGACAATGACTTGGTTTAATTCGACAATTTTGTATTCAAGACATGAACAATTATGGCATGCTGAATTTTTTATTAAGTCTAACTCCACTTTTGTGTTATTAGCCTCACTTTCTAGATTTAAATTATTTTTCTGTTGTTTTGAACATTTTCTAGAAAGTTTCAAAAATTCATCATGTAATTCCTGAAAAGCACTTTGTAATTCATCATATGAAGGACTATCATCAATTTCAGAATCACTAATCTCATGTTCTTCTTCACTTGAATGATGTGATGCCATCAATGTCTTGTTTGCATGATCTTCATCTGTGGATGAACTTATTTCATTTTCATCCCATTCTATATATATTTTCTTTGGCCTTTTGTCCTTCTTGCTCTTGACTTTATTCTTCTTTTCAAGTGTAGAGCATTCACTCATGACATATCTTCTTTTTCCACATTCAAAGCATGTAACCTTCCTTATTGATGCTTCTTTCTGAATGATCTCCTTTTTTCTTTATTTTCTTAAGAATGTTTCAAACTTCTTTACTAGAGAATCATCTTCATCATTAGTTGACTCAACCTCTTTAATGCTATCATGGTTTTTTACTTTAGTCTTTAAGGAAAGAATTTTTGAATTCTTTCTTTCATCTTCATGCATTTCTAGTTTTTCAAGTTCTATCTCATGTTCTTGAAGTTTACCATACAATGCTACAGAAGGCAATTTTGAAATACTTTTCTTTTCCGAAATAGCCGTTACCTTTGGTTTCCAAGTTTTTGTCAAATATCTAAGCACTTTTAGATTTAATTCATCATTTGTAAAAATTTTACCGAGAGCCATCAAATGATTTGTAAAGTGACTAAGTCTCTTTTGCAAATCAAAAATAGATTCATGAGCTTGCATTCTATACATTTCATATTCTTGTGATAAAGTATTTAGTTTAGATCTTTTACCACTGGAGTTCCTTCATGAGTGACTATGAATGAATCCCATATTATCTTCATTGTTTCGCATTGAGAGATACGGAAGAATTCATCCATGCTTAGGGCAACTTGAAGGAAGTTCTTCGCTTTCTTATCATAGAGAACTTTTTTCTTATCATCTTCATTTCAAGAACTTTTTATCTTTTATTATTCTACACCATTTATCACCGTTTTAGGAACGTAAGAACCATTTTCAACAACATCTCACACTTCTTCTCCATGTGCTTCAAGATTTGCTTGCATACGGATCTTCAAAAAAATCATGATATTCACCAAAGAACAAAGGTGGCTCATTGTTACTACCATCGTCTCTAAAACCCATATTTGCATAAGTGCCTACCGTAAATGGCAAGCCAAACAATCAACTAATCAAAAAGTTATATATATATATATATATGTGTGTGTGTGTGTGTGTGTGTGTGTGTGTGTGTGTTTGTGTGTGTGTATGTGTATGTGGTTATTAGTCAAAAATACAAAAAAAATCTTTAATAAGATGCTAATTTTCATGTTGATTTTCACTTTTCAGGATCAAGTTTGATTTGGTGTTCAAATACTTGGGAACAAATTGATCAGAATTTAAGTTGAAGGTTAAAAATCAACATCAGGTACTATTGTTTCATCTCTTTAATTGCTTGAAATGTTTCCTAGAAAACAATTGTTTTGTCATCTAAAACGAAAAAGAAAGAAACTAATTTAAATTGATAATAAATCTCAAAAGGATGTTATTCATAATTTTTTTACAAAACACCGTACAATTTCTATTTCGAATGATGCAAATCTAGGTAATTTGAACATTGAAGCTGAGAGTTTAGAGAATGAACAACTAAATAGGATTAATGAAGAGCAAAATATTTTGGTTGAAAACAATGAAAATGAAGATGATGATGAAGTTTAAAATTTTGATGATGAAGGTTATAATAATGAAAATGAACATATCCCTATTTTTGTTGATGAACAACTTAACAAGTCTATTCTATTGGACATTTATGATCCAAGAACATGGAATAACCTTAATAATGACTTAAGAGATGAATTACTAAGAAATGGTCCTAAAAGAGATGTGTCAATTGTGAATGGTCCTAAAGAAACTTCTGGTAGACATTTCTCATCATCGTGTTATATCTGTTATTGTTCTAATGGAGAAGAGTAAGATAGGAATTGGTTTGTTTATTCAAAAGAATTTGATAGAGTTGTTTATTTTTGTTGTAAGTTATTTGGTACAAGTTGTAGAATGAATCGCTTAGCAAATGAAGGTTTTAATGATTGGGAACATATTTATGAAAGGCTTAAAGAACATGAATCAAGCGATGCACACATGTCTTTCATGAGTAAATGGATTGACTTACAAAATGTATTGGAAACTCTTGGTCTAGATATTAATAATGTGAGAGGACAAGGATATGATAATGGATCAAACATGAAAGGTAAACATCAAGGTGTACGAAGAAAATTATTAGATGTTAAGCCTAGGGCATTATACACATCATGTGGTTGTCATAGCCTTAATTGATACTTTGTGATATTGCAAATTCTTGTACTAAAGCTAAAGATTTTCTTGGAGTGTTACAACGTATTTATACTGTATTTTCTCATTCGACAAAACGTTGGAAAATTCTTAGAGACAATGTGAAAGGTTTAACTATTAAACCATTGTCACAATCACGTTGGGAAAGTCATGTGAATAGTGTATATGCAATCAAATCTCAAACTTCATATGTAAGAGAATAACTACTTCAACTAGCTGAACAAGATAATGATCCCAAAATAAAGAGTGAAGTCGAATTTTAGCAAATCATGGAATTGGAAACTTTGAATTTTTAGTAGCTATGATTATTCGGTTTGAATTGTTAACTAATGCTAATAAAATTAGAAAAAGTTTACCAAAAAAGACATGTGTATTGTTGTGGCTATAGAACTAGTAAAAGGTTTGATCAAGTATTTGAAAAAATATAGAGAATTTGGATTTGTAAATGCTAAGGCTAATGCTGAAAATATTGAGAATGAAATGGAGATTGAATGTGTGTTTATTCAAAAACGTCAAATTCGTAGAAAACAACACTATGATGAAAATCCATCTCAACCCACACAACTGAATCTTGAGTCTGTTAAAGATTCTTTTTGAAATCACTATTTCTTATATATTGTAGATCAAACAATTAGCTCACTTGATAGAAGATTTGAGCAGTATAGCACATATGGAAATATTTTTTGATTCTTGTTTAGTATTGAAAGGCTTAGATCATTATCTGATAGGGACTTGAAAGCGTGTTGTAAGCATCTTGAAACTTGTTTAAAACATGACGATTCTCTTGATCTTGATTGTAAATTTGTGTTTGAAGAATTGAAAGTTATTAGTGAATTTTTAACAGTTGAATCAAAATCAAGCTATATTATATTGAGTTCTTTAAAGACTTTTAATTGTTTTCCTAATGCATGCATAACTTATAGAATAATATTGACTATTCCTATCAGTATTGCATCTGCTGAAAGAAGTTTTTCTAAATTAAAATTATTAAAATCTTATTTGAGATCTACTATGTCACAAGATAGATTAAATAGTCTTGTGTTGATTTCAATTGAAAATAATTTTTTGAAGAACCTTGATTATGAACGAATTATTAATGATTTTGCAACAAAAAATGCTAAGAGGTCGAGCTGGCTCCTAGGATTGGCCATATACATAGTTATAAGGCTCACTGTGTATGTTATGTCTGGCCTCGTACCCTAAACCCTAAACCTTAAACCCTAAACTCTAAACCATAAACCTTAACGCATACATCAAAGAACCTATTATACTAGCATACAAAATGTTATTCATATATGATCTTTCGACTTCAGTACTAAGACTTTGAGTCGAACACAACTTGAACTGAGGATTTGTCAGTGTTACAACACGCTTTGAATTTGATATAAAATTTTTGTCAAGAATCATCTTTAGGTATGTCTCTTAAGATAAGCATAATCTCGAATGCTTTCTATCTCTTCAGATGTCAATCCCAAGAATCCTGGTAGCAGCTCCCAGATCCTTCATGTCAAACTCCTTATCGAGTTCAACCTTCACCTTCATTACATCATCGACACTGTTGTTTTCTATGAGGATGTCATCCACATAAAGCAACCAAATATCAAGTGAACTTCCAGGTCGAAATCTGAAGTAAACATAATGGTTGAACTGACTCCTACTTAAAGCTATGTGTGTCATGAACTAATCAAATCTCTTATTCCATTGTTGAGGAGATTATTTCTATCCATATAACGACCTATTCAATTTGCACATATAATCTTCCTTTCCCTTTTCTGCATACCCTTTAGTTTGCCTTATCAGGATTGTTTCATTTATATCACCATACTAGAAGGATGACTTTATATCCATCTGTTCAATTTCTAAGTCGAATTTTTCCACCATGGCCAACAACATTCTGATGGATTTGTGCTTTAAAATAGGTGAGAACACATCATTGAATTCGGCTCTTTCTTTCTGAGTGAACCCCCTAGCAACCAACTTTTCCTTAAATCACTTCACATTACTTATTTGTTTCTTTTCTTAACCGTGAAAATCCACTTACAACTGACTAACATGGCTCCAACAGGTTTCTCGACCAGCTCCTAAGTGTGGTTATCATAAAGAGATTTCATCTCGTTATCCATGGCTTTCATCCATCCAGACTTGTTTAGACTCCTCACAACTTCCTTGTAATCTCTAGGTTTTTCATAAAAAACCTCACTTGCAAAGATTAAATAAAAAGTTATGAGATCTGCATAACCAAGTCTCTGAGGTGGCTTGATGACTCTTCTCGACTTGTCTCTTTCCAGCAGGTAGTCATTGTCAGTCTCCTTATCTTCAGTAACATGTGCTTCTTCTTCGACTTCATTTGGGTTGTGCAATTCAACATTAATATGTTCCACCTCAACAAGAATCTCTTCCAATTCCAGCTCCTCTACAAAGGTCTTTGTACTTTGAACAACGCCATCAGTTTTCTTGAAATCCATCTCAGCTTCATTGAAAACTAAATCTCGACTTGTGTTACACCTCTTGTAACTTGGATCTAGGAACCACTTCCTATAAGCTTTGACTCCTTTAGGGTATCCATGAAACATACATCTCAGAGCTCTAGGTTTGACCTTATCTTGCCTAATGTGAGCATATGCTAAACAAAAAAAAAATACTCTAAGTTTGTCGCGATTAGGTGAATGTCCTAACCAGACTTCTTTAGGTGTCTTCATCCCTAAGGCAGTTGAGGGACACCTATTTATCGGGTATGTTGCAGTCACGTCAGTCTCATCCCAAAACATCTTCATCAATCCAGCACTAACCAACATGCATCTAACCCTTTCCATGATTGTTTGATTGAATCTCACATCCAGGATGAGTACCTATAACTTTCTAGAGTAATTAACATCTATGGAAAGAAAATACATTGCAGCTGAGTGTGAAGGATTCTTTGCAAGCCCCCAAAGATCAGCATGAATGTAATTAATGGATCCATGTGTTCATTATTTTCCTTTCTTAAACTTCACTCTGCAGGACTTACCAAGCACACAAGGTTCACATAATTCAAGCTTTTCGGCTTTGTCACCACTTAACAAATTATGTTTCCCCAGTTCGACAAGACCCCTTTCATTGACATGGCTCAACATCATGTGCAACATTTCTGTCTTTGACACAAGTTTCATGGAGGCAAAATCTGTTGATCCACTTACAACCTCAGCGTTTAGGGTACACAAGCCTTGTTTTGTCATGCCTCTCAAGACTTCCTTCGACCCATTCATGACTCTCAGAATACCTTGCACTCCTTTGAACACATATCCTTTCTTGTCGAATTCACCAAGAGAAATCAAATTTCTCTTAAGGTCAGGTACATGCCTGACACTTGTCAATAACTTCATTGACTCATCATGGAGCTTGAATCTCACAAATGAAATACCTGCAATTTTGCAAACTTTGTTATTTCCCAGGAGTACTGATCCACCATCTTGATCACATAATTCCTAAAACACATCTTTGTTTGGAGTCATGTGTCAAGTGCAACTTGATTCCATGATACATTCCTTCCATGAATTGCTGCTCGAAACTACCAGGACATCAGACGATTCAAAATCATCTTTAACAATGGATGTATTCCCATTATCCTTATCACTGTGATCTTTTAGGCATTCAGGGAACATGTTTCTTGTATAACCCTCCTTCTTACAATGGTAACACATAATTCCAAGAGCATCACCACCATAAATTTTTGATAACCTTTACCTTTCTTATTCTCAAACTTATTTGCCATCTTTTTTTCAAGAATTTTCCTTTAATGGACAAACCTTCACTACCAGAAGATGGCTTGTGATCCTTTCGTTCGTTCAAATTCTTAGAGTATAAGGCTGATTGAATTTCTTCAAAGGTCAGGGAATCTCTTACATATAAGAGAGTTTCTTTGAAATGAGCATGAGACTTAGGTAAAGAACACAACCATAACAGCGCATAATCTTCACCATCGATACTAACCTCGATATTCTCCATATCAATAATCAGCTTGTTGAACATATCCAACTGCTTTGTCAAGACTCTATCTTCACTTATCTTGAATGAATAGAGAGCCTGCTTCAGGTACAGATGATTTACCAGGGATTTAGTCATGTACAACACTTCGAGTTTACTCCACACACTTGATGTCGTCTTCTACTTCGAGACCTGCTAATGAGCCTTATCACCAAGGCTCAATATGATATCATTATGGGTTTTCTCGGTCATCGTCGTCTTCTCCTTCTCCGTTAGCGCAACATTTATCCTCGTCGATCCTTTCAACGCTTCTAACAAACTCTGCTGAACCAGTAGGGCTTACTTCTACTAGTACCACAAACTGAAATCATTCACATTGGTGAATTTCTCAGTCTCATACTTCGCTAACGGCATCTTGTCCACGGTCACTGCACCAGGAACGAATAAAACTATGAGAAAGATTGAGTTTCTTGAACAAACACAAGAAGCCCTTTTTAGGTTTATGAAAGAGAGAAAAAAGGGAAAAAGAAGAGCAAAAATCAGTTAAAACTGTTTTTCTATTCATTTTTCCAATTAGGGCAAAAGGTTACAAGTGAATAACAACCAACACTTAACTCTCTCTCAACAATCTGAGAGAGCAACATATTTATATACTACAAGCTAACTTAAGCACTAAGATAACTTAAGCACTAAGCTAACTTAACCAACAAGCTAACTTATACAATTGCAAGCTAGAACATGCTTCTACTTCAACAAGCACGTCTTTGACTCCTAAATGTTTGAATATACTTCGACTACAACATGCACAACTTTGTCGAAACATGAAACTATTCCTATCGAGACTAGAGTTCGATCCAAAATATCACAGAGTGGTTTTCAAAATAACAACATTTTGTTTAAGTTTTTGAAACCGGAATGTACTATACCACGGACATCCCCTCAATAGATATCTGATTCTAGACTTTTTTTAACATTCGTTTTGGCATGTTTTAGAGACTTTTGTGTATTTGATGCTTTTAGATTTTAAAATTCAGAATCTAAGAGTAATTTTAGAATTTTTCCAAAGTACGTGAGTTAGCCATTGAGTGTACAGAACAATCCCCTAAATTTTATTGTTCTAACCTTTTCTTATTGTTAATTATTTTAGCAACCCATATGTTTGTTTTGGGCCAATCATGTCTGTCCATTTAGTTCAGTTCATTTTAGCACCTCTTTTTCTTTGATATGATTTTAAGCGTTCCTCTTTTGAAAGTTCAGGTTTAAGGCGGGCAATGTATAGATAGAGAATCTAGGAGCTGAAAACCAATCCGAAGAAACTTGCATACACAATTGCATTGTACCTTAATATTATCAAAAGAACACAATGAACTTGCATCCTCAAAATCTGCTAGGAAGTTTACTAGAATCCGCTGTTTCAACTCGTTGTTCGATCCTTGGTCGTGCTGTTCATGCACATATCATCAGAACACATGACACCCCCCTCCCATCTTTTCTCTCCAACCACCTCGTCAACATGTACTCCAAACTCGACCTTCTTAACTCAGCTCAACACGTTCTCTCACTCACTCACCTCCCCACCGTTGTTACTTGGACCTCTCTCATCTCTGGCTGCGTTCATAACCGTCGTTTCCTCGCTGCTATACTCCACTTCACCAACATGCGTCGTGACTCTGTTCATCCTAACGACTTCACGTATCCTTGTGTTTTCAAAGCTTCGGCTTCGCTGAACATGCCCATGACTGGGAAACAAGTTCATGCTCTTGCTTTTAAAGGTGGACAGATATATGATGTGTTTGTTGGGTGCAGTGCTTTTGATATGTATAGTAAAACTGGTCTTCGCGTTGATGCTTGCAACATGTTTGATGAAATGCCTCATAGAAATTTGGCTACGTGGAATGCTTATATTTCGAATGCGGTTCAAGATGGGCGATCTGTTGATGCGATTGCGGCGTTCAAGGAGTTTCTTTGTGTGCATGGAGAGCCAAATTCGATTACGTTTTGTGCGTTTTTGAATGCGTGTGTTGACATGTTGATGTTGAATCTCGGACGGCAGTTACATTCGTTTATAGTTCGGTGTGGATACAAAGAGGATGTTTCTGTTGCTAATGGGCTTATTGACTTTTATGGAAAATGTGGGGACGTTGTATCTTCTGAAATGGTTTTTAGTAGAATTGGAAGGAGGAAGAATGTTGTTTCATGGTGCTCTATGCTTGCTGCTCTTGTGCAAAACCATGAGGAAAAGAGGGCTTGTATGGTTTTCCTGCAGGCAAGGAAAGAAGTTGAGCCGACGGATTTCATGATATCGAGTGTGCTCAGTGCTTGTGCTGAGCTTGGAGGACTTGAATTGGGTAGGTCGGTTCATGCTCTTGCTGTCAAGGCATGTGTTGAAGAGAATATATTTGTTGGGAGTGCACTTGTTGATTTGTATGGAAAATGTGGAAGTATCGAGAATGCTGAGCAAGTTTTCAGTGAAATGCCTGAGAGGAATCTAGTCTCATGGAATGCAATGTTAAGTGGATATGCACATCAAGGTGACGTTGACATGGCTTTGCGTCTATTTGAGGAGATGACATTGGGTGGCCGTGGTATTGTGCCAAGTTATGTGACTCTAGTTTCTGTACTATCAGCATGTAGTAGAGCTGGGGCAGTAAAGAGAGGCATGGAGATATTTGAATCAATGAGATTGAACTATGGGATTGAACCAGGTGCTGAGCATTATGCTTGTGTTGTGGACCTTCTAGGGAGATCTGGTTTGGTGGACCGCGCGTATGAATTTATTCAAAATATGCCAATTCAGCCCACTATTTCAATTTGGGGAGCTTTACTTGGGGCTTGTAAGATGCACGGGAAAACAAAATTGGGAAAAATCGCAGCTGAAAAATTATTCGAGCTCGATCGTGTTGACTCTGGCAACCATGTAGTTCTTTCTAATATGCTTGCATCTGCTGGCAGGTATTATTTTTTCCACCCTTCATTTTTCTACAATTGCTAACATATTGAGTTGAAGCTAAAGTGATGCTGTCACATTCATTCTACTTAAACATTACATAGATCTTACGTCCATGCTTGTAACTGTTAAATGCAGATGGGAAGAAGCCACTGTTGTCAGGAAGGAAATGAAAGTCATTGGTATTAAGAAAAATGTTGGCTATAGTTGGATTGCTGTAAAGAACAGAACCCATGTTTTCCAAGCAAAGGATAGTTCTCATGAAAGGAACTCTGAAATTCAGGCAATACTAGGTAAGCTCAGAGGGGAAATGAAGGAGGCTGGGTACGTTCCTGATGCCAATCTATCACTCTTTGATTTAGAAGATGAAGAAAAAGCTTCAGAAGTTTGGTACCACAGTGAAAAAATTGCTCTTGCTTTTGGCCTCATAGCTCTCCCTCAAGGAGTGCCTATAAGGATCACGAAAAATCTTAGGATTTGTGGAGATTGTCATAGTGCCATTAAGTTCATCTCCAGAATTGTTGGAAGAGAAATAATTGTGAGAGATAATCATCGTTTTCATCGATTTAAGGATGGTTGTTGCTCTTGTAAAGACTATTGGTAATACTTTTTCTTTATATTTATTCATACATGCCTCAAAAGATATAGGCAAAACAGAAGAAAATGAGAGAAAATATTCCTACTCATACCAACTTTTATTCATAATTCTTTTTAAAAGAACTCCAACTCACACCAACTTTGTATCTTTATTTTCTCAAACTATAAAAGATGCAGAGAGGATATTGACATTATTTGCCTAAAAATATTAAAAATTACTAGTGGGATACTCGTGCATTCGCACGGGTACTGGTATGGTACGCGCATTTTTTTCTAAATTATAATAAAGATAAAATTAAAAAATGTAAAATATTCAACCAAAAAAATTATTATTTTTAAAAGATAGAATAAAGTATTGCTTATAATCAACAACGAATTTGATCCCGTATATAAATATTAAATTTATTTTGCCTGTAATTGTTTTAGTACATATTGTTAATGGTGTGAAAAAAATAATAGAGTTAATAGTGTTTGTTAATTAGTCGTTACATCTCAAAAATAGTGCCAAAATAAATATGAAAAAAAGAAAAACAAATACAAATATAATGAAACTTTATAATATTTATTTATGTCATATTGAATTACAATTTATATTACTTTAGTGTATATAACAATATTCAATTACTTCACATTGAATTAAGATTTATATGACTTTAATCTATAGAATAATAGTAAATTAAATCCCATTAAATTATCTTGCTCAAAATAAAAGTACTAATAAATACTTCACATTAATCATTACATCTCAATAACAATTCATAGCAGACCAGCAACCATAACTTCAAGAATTGAAGCAATGTATCCTCCAATCCTACATGTTATACAGAATAACCATAACTTCATTTTTCTTTTGAAATGAGAAAAACATTTAAATTAAAGTCTAGCTATGGATCAAAACATATAAAGACACTATCAAACCCATGCCATTGAACCAGAAGCAAAACCAATGGGAAGCAAATATGAGATGCCAAGATCGGATATTATAGTAGTCTTTTTAGTTTAAGCATTACTTGGATTGCATATCAAGCTCGTCAGATCATTAATTTTCAAAATAAATTAGAAGGAAAGTTCAAACATTAAAAAACGACGTCCAAAACAAACAGAGTTGATGTCTACAATCAACAGATATGAAATGACAGAACAAATTGAGGATTTAATTACCAGAATTATACTCAAAATATGCAGCAGTGATATTGCACCCTTCAACATTTAATGTGGCAAGCTTCTACAAACATGTAAATCAGAGAGGAATGTCCAAACAATGTAACAATGTATAAAGAAAATTGCTTTTACAACTAATTCAATAAACTAAAACTACATTTTGATTATAGCTAGAGAATAATGAATTTTTACTAAAGAGTGAACATTAGCGGTTTGGAAGTTATGGATTGTAGATAAAAGGAAGTGAGAAATAATAAGAACTTTGAATGTTATTGATAATACAAGTAACTGAGAAATATGATAAAGACATAATGCTAACACGATACAAAAGTAACTCAGAAATATGATACTAACCTGTGCTAACTTGATTCGAGTCCTAAATAAATAGGAAAATCGTGAAAGTAACGGAGAAATATGAAAACTAATTCAATGAAATAATCTAACACTATGGAAATAGATGTAGCAGCTATAGTCTTGATGTAACACTTGCAATGGATAACAAACACTGTAGAAAGAAAAATCACAACTGACTCTTAGTAACAAAATACCTGCAATGATGTTTGAGTTTTATAAACTATAGGATGTTTGGCATAGTTATTATAGTATGTTGTATTTTCTTGGAGAACCACTGCAACACACATGAAAATCAAAATCAGTGGATTGAAAATCGAAAATTTGTTTTAGCAAAATCAATGAGACCTCTAATTTCCAGTTTTGTAAGTGAGGGAGTCAGTAGCATATAGTTTATAGGCCATAATACCTCTAGGCATATCAAAGTTACCCCACCTCCTAGAAAATTTGGTTTAGCAAAATCAATGGGACCAATTCCTTCATATGGAGAGACAGTAGTGCAATTACTTCATATGTCATATGAAAATATTAAGATTAAGAGGAGTAGTACAAAATATACCAAATTAAAAAATTAAGCATCAGTCCAATGAACCCATTTTAAGATTCATAAAAGACATTCTCTATATATCTATGCATTTCTTTATTAATAACATAAAATACTGACCTGCTGCCCTTATGAAAAAACCTTGTTACAATCCATATTATGAATTCCCTGGTATACATGTCCAATGCTTGTCATATAAGTACCACTCTTAAGTAGCTTTTCACAATAATAATAACATAAATTAATACTGTAGTAATAATAATACCATGGCTAATGAAATAAGAAATTAAACACCAGACCAAAGTCAATTTTAGTTTTGCAATTCAAAATTACACATAATTTCAACTACAATTTCACTTTGTTTAAAACACACTTCAAATCTTCAAAATAGACCAACATATCCAATGGAATAAAGATGCAAACCAATTTTCTCTTGTATAATATCTTCTTTCACACTATTTTACCATAAGAATGAATGAAACTTACCACTGGAACTGAGAATGAAGCTCATCATCAATATCTTCATATGTCCTTTCTCAATCAAATTCTTAACCCTTTCAGAAAACACCGTTAAACCACTCATCCCAGATCCAACCAAAACACCAGCACACTCCTTATCAATTTACAATACAAAAAAAAAACACAATAGAAAAATTCAAAAACCAAATAGGGTTCAATTCTGATATAAAAAATGGAGATCTAAGAGAAAAAGCACAAACCCTTAGAGAGATTTACACCACCGAGGCTAGCATGCACAAGCGTCTTCTTTCTGGAGACAATCGTCAAGTCTCCGGTCATTCTTCCCATCAAAATAGCCCTCAGAGCTGAACTCCTGGATTTGACCAACAAACCTCGTAGGAAACACGGTTATGGAAAATATAGTCGGAAGAATGAACTGACCTTAAAGTGTTTCCTTCAATGTCGAAGATGAATGAATACAATGCGGTTATGGAGATGTGATGAAGTTGTATTGAAACACAGAAAGAGAAGGAATGTGAAAGGAAAAGTGGAAAAAGGCAAAAGTTATTTCTGATGACAAACAAAATGTTAAGGTGTAAAATTGGATAAAGTGTTGGAAGAGGGTGTGAGGACTAAGGTCTCTCATCTATTTTGGTTTTAATGATGTCAACAAATAAGAGTGTCATTAGATTGTAATTTGAGCGGTATCACTTCATTGTCGGGCAAGTTGCATCTAACCGTCGATTTTCATGCGTCTAAACATATAGGAAAAGTTCTAACCTAAACTTACTTGTGCATGATCATAATATTGATGTTTGGTATGTGTGTGTCGAGTCTTGGTCTGCTAAAACGTGTAGAAAAATGAATTTTTGAAAATATGCAGGTCATGGGTCGACCCAAAGTGAGCATGAGTCGACGCATGCTAGATTGAAATATTTTGTGAAATGTTCGGGAAACCACACGCTGACCCACCCTGGTGCATGGGTCGACGCATGATTCTAGAAGTTTGAATTTTTGCAAAATTTGCAGACTTGCATCGACGCAAGAGGTGGATGGGTCGACGCATGGCTTCCATATTTGCGCAGACAACCCTGCGGGATAGCGCACGCTGACCCCTACGTGTGGGGCGGTCGACTCGCGCTGCCTGAACTAATTCTTTTTCATTTAATTTTCTATTCTTTCTGTTATTCCTTTTTGTTGGTCATTTTTATTACTCATTATAAATAGTTGGGTTTGCTCACACTTAAACATAACAAGAAACGTGAAAATTCATACCAATCTTTCTCTTCATCTTCATCTTCATCCTTGAGTCAACCATCAATTACACATAATCATTTTTGCTTTTGTTGTCCATTGTTTTGAAGTGATAACGTTCAGAATTAGAAAGTGTTGTGATCTTCATTTCTGGGTTGAGAATTGGTAGGTGTTTCTTGAATAAAACCTTAGGATTTATCCTCCAAGAATCAAGGTGATTTTGGGTGTTTTGGGCACAAACCGTTTCGTTCTACAGGGATTCAGCCGTGCGAAGGTAACCGATGAACAGAGTATTCTTTCGGTTTAGTAGCTACAGTCGGAGGATCGTAGAAGAAAGGTTTGGGGATCGAATTGCGGAGAATTGAAGTCGGCCGAGTGAAGGTGACTGAAGAATGGTGGTTTCTTGCAGTCTAGTAGCGTGGGACGGTGACTTGTTCAACCGAATTCGAGGCACTTGATTCGTCTTGAATCAAGGGGAGAGAAGGCTCTGCATCAACAATCAAAGACGTTTGAGAGTTTGGATGTTCATAGTTCTTCTCTTGTATAAACAATTTGCAAACATCAATATATATATATATATATATATATATATATATATATATATCTCAATTCCAATTATGGAATTGGGGGCAGAGGTACCTAAAGCAAGGACGATTGGGGAACTGCCTACGTTTGATATCATTCAAATTTGCGAAGTTTAAATTGATCGAAATTTCTGAGCTAGTGTTATATTGAGCTGTTAAATTGTTTTGTAAATCTGATACAATCCCTTGGATCGTATTTAGGAGCAACTCAACATCACATTACTTTGAAATCTGCACTTAGTGTGTTAACGCACACCAAGTGTTCGATAATTTTGTTTCAACGTAAAATCGAACGTATTCGCAATTAATTGTTTGTCGATTTACCTCGTTGGGTTGGATTAACTATCAAGCAAATAAAACATTGTTGATTGCGTTTAAACTGTGTTAATCAATCTGAATTTTTCTCATCCATAATTTATTCCCAATATTGCCGTGCATATCTGATCCCTCAAGTAGAGGTTCGTTGTAGATGTAATTCAGTGGCCGCTTTCGTCAAATTTTTAAAACCAATTTTTTGGAAAGCCATTTGCATGTAAAACTCGAAGGATCTATTCAACCCCCCCTTCTAGATCCTAGCCATCGTCTAATAAGTGGTATCACGAGCTCCGGTTTATCTGGTGCTTCGGTAAAACTTCTTGGAATATGGCGAACGAACCTAAAGGGCTTATAATAGAGCTCCAGTTTTTACAGGCGAGAATTACAGCTACTGGAAGGATTGTATGCGCTATCGCTCCCTAGGATTTGCATCCATGGTACAAACGCGAAAGTGGCACGGAAACAGAGTCGCCAGCAATGTGTATTTATCCCAAGAGAGGGAAAGGAAACACTGCGTAAACCTGAGGGAAGGGAAAGAGCATGGTCTCGCGAACAAGAGAAACGGGTAAGGGAGTCGGTTACGCGAAGGGAAGGTGTTAGCACCCCACACGTCCATCGTACTCGATGGGATCCACGCTTGTTGTTTCAATCAAAGGGTGTCATCGTCTGGAGCTCCACTGCTACTGGAAAGGAAAGGAACGGGAACGGAAGAGAATGAGGAAACTGGGGAGAAAAGAAAAAGAAGTGACTCGATAGGACATCGCTCGTCCTATGCCTACGTATTCCCTCGTGCAATGGGAAAGTCAGAGTCAACGTAGTTCAGACACGAACTAAGGGGGGAGGTTGCTCGCCAAGACATCGTCGTCTTGTGCCTACGTATCCTCAATCGGACGAGAGAGAGGAAATCAGAGCAGTCGTAGTTCGACCTAACGAGGTTTGTTAGTGTTTTTTATGAGCGACGTTAGATTTGCGTCCGGCAGTTAGGGTCGATGCCTGCTTGCGACGAGACAGAAGTAACGTGCCCTTTTCTAAAAATGATTTGAGATTAACGGTCCCGAAGGATTAAAAGATTTAAATTTGTTTTTGTGTTTTTTAGACAGAAGTGGATTGAAGTTAGTTCGTAACTTACATTGCACTAAAGTCTACCATGCGGGAACGAGTGAATCGCATGGTCGCCTCCAAATGGAACGTATGCTAAACACTCTAGAAGAGGAGGGGAGACCCCTTGTTCTTCATTTCCTACACTTAAGGCTCGAGCACAATATTCGTTATATTTATTAAGTGTTTTAGAAGTGTTATGAGATGAGAAGAGAAGACTCAAAGGAAAAGAAAACACTAAGGGAAACTAATTGTTCCTAATGTTATCATGCAAAGGTGGCCCTAAAGTTGAGGTTGAAAGGGGAACGTCTACCTAAGTTAGCATGCAAAGGGAAGCCTAATGCTAATCCTACTCAAGCTTAATCGAAAATTAAGTTGGACTAGGTAGCTCTAAGGGAGTAAATCCAAGACTTAAACAAGTCTTGAGATTCAAGGGAAGATAAAGAGTGAAAAGGGTGAAGAAGAAAAGGCGAATAAAACAAACAAGTAGCAGCTACAACAACGCCTCTGCACCTGCACAACAGTTAAAGACAGCACACAAACAAGACAGCCTTCAACAGCACACACATTCAGCACAAAATAGGTGTAAAAGGCAGCAGGCATCAAGTGTGAACAATAGACAGCACATGCACAAACTTAGAACAGCAGCTGTAAAAACAGGGCAGCATGCATCCAAACAAGAAGTGATTGCAAATGAACATGCATAGCAAGGCAAATCAAGCATGGAGGTTACAGACGTCAAGGATGAACAAGAATGATCATGTTAACCACTCAAGAACAAGCACATTCAACATAATTGTACGATTTACACATTGATCAAAACAAATCATGCACAAACAACCATGGAGACAAACATCTATCATGCATCATATGTCCAGCAAGTTGAGCATTAACCAAGAATTAACATGATTCGAATGTGTGTGCAACGTGTTCATCGCATCAAGAATGTAACAACGCAAACATGTTCATAAACGATACAAGTCCAAGAATCGCATGTCGGAAAATTGTGTTCATGCAATAGTGTGAGGTGCAACAGCTCAAGAATGATCCACAAATCATCATCATATCAATCCATAAAGCTTAAATATGAAAAGTATCTCAAACAACCAAGAAAATGCAAGAAAATCAAGTTATGCTTCAGTGGTAACCGGTTACAGCATAACTGCTAACCGGTTACACAGTTCAAAATTGCAAAAAATACGCAGAAAACAACAGGGTATCCGGGTTAGCAGATATGCTGTAACCGGTTACACAGCAGCAGAATTCAAAAATAAGTGTTCAGAATCACTTCTTCAATCACCTGCATGTTAGGGCATCTCAATATGCGCGAAAATTACATCTCAAAACCAGCAAACACGCATCAATCAACCAGCAACAACAATCAAATCCACAATCCAAAGGATTAAACACAACAAATTCAAGATCTACATTGTGAACAAGCAAAATAAGCTAAAATGAAAAGTAGATCTAAAATTTACCAACCTACAAAGCTGAGAATTGCTTTGGTGAGTGTTGATAGGCTGTAATTGATGAATCTAAGCAAGAAATTCAAAGATCCAATGCAATCTTCAAGAGAAAATGCAAAATAAATGCAATGTGATGAACTTGCTTCAAGCTTCTCCAAAATCACTTCCAAGAACTTAGATCCAAAAGCAAAACAGTAGAAAAATCAGAATTCCTTCAAGGATTAATGGATGGATGAAGGTTTAGTTCCAAGATCAACAAATTTCAATGCAAAATTTGTTGAACTTTTACGGTGGAACTTTGAGTGAGGGTTTTGGAATGAGAGAAAAGTTGAGAGAAAATGGGGTGAGAGGTGTAGAAAATTCAGAAAATGAATCAAAGTTATGTGAGGTTTGGAATGAATTGATTTAAATAACCCCTAGGTTAGGAGTTAAGTTTGGGTTTGGAGTGAGGTTAAGTGGGTGGAAATTGGGGTGAAAAATGAATTAGGAAAAGAAAATGAGGAATTTGAGTAGAAGAATGATGGAGAGAATTTGAATTTGGATGGAAAATGATGAAATTGGGTCAATTCTAGATCCTTCCCACACATGCACAAACCAAGCACATGATCACTAATGATGCAAACTTAATTTTTTTTAAACTGCGCCCAGAGTAACCGGTTACAGCATATCTGCTAACCGGTTACAAAGTTCAAAAACCTTGAGAATATGTTGAAAATGAATGAGTAACCGGTTAACACATATGCTGTAACCGGTTACACAGTTCAAATTTTGAATTTTGGCGCCTTTTGGAGGGAAACTTGGAAAAGTGACTTTTGATAGCTGTTTTTGAACCCGTTGAACCTTCGAAACTCAAAACTTGATATTTCTACTGAGTAACACCTGAAAAGAACACAAATTCTTGCTGACACCTCGGGATATCCTGCTGTATTAATAATGCCTGATGCCGAATAACCGATCAAAAATTGACTACCAGGGTTTCTGATCATCAAATCATCTAATGAGTAAAATAAATGCTCAAAAAGACTTTGAAAGCTATCTGCTTGGCTCTGAACACCATTGAAAATTATACTGGAACTGACAACGCCATGAGTCGCTGGAAAATACCTTGATCCCATTCCCGAAAGAAATATGCAAATGCAGAAATAACGATGCACATGAAATGAAGCATAAGCCAAAAAGGTTAGAAATAAAAAGGGCAAATTTTGAGGTGTTACATGCGCGTCCATATAAATTCCATAGATCGGAAGGTTTGGAACATTAGTTTAAATGGTCCCATGGAAATTACAATGACTAATGTCGAAGGCAATGTCGTTCCCAAACCCGAAGACCAATGGAATGAGGAGGACGAGAAAAAGTACAGCTATGATTGGAAGGCTCGAAATATTTTGATCTCCTCTTTGGGAGTTGACGAATATTATCGAGTCTCTCATTGTGAAACGGCCAAAGCCATGTGGGATGCTTTACAAGTAGCCCACGAAGGCACTAATGATGTTAAAATGGACCGTATCAACACACTAACGCAAGAGTTTGATCTTTTTTACATGAAGCAAGGGGAAACCATTGCGGATATGCAAAAACGATTTACTCATATTATCAACAAATTGCATGTACTTGGTAAACCAATTCCAAACGAGGTTGCTACTAATAAGATTTTGGGGTGTCTTAATAGGGAATGGCAGCCGAAGGTCACCGCGATCAAAGAGGCCAATAATCTAGCTACTCTAGACCTCACCACATTATTTGGCAAACTCGATGAGCATGAGCAAGTGCTCATTAGCCTTGATAAACATGAAAAGAGTATAAAGAAGGAGAAAACAAAAGATACGGAAAAGAAGTTGATTGCTTTTAAGGCTTCTTGTTTAAATTCCACAACAAAAGAGCAAAGTGATGATGAAACCAACAATGACGAAGATGATGACTCCGATGATGACATGAGTCTATTTGTGAAGAGATACAATAGGTATGTTCGGAAGAATGAGATTCAACACTTGGATAAAAATCTAGTCAAAATTAAGAGGCAATCTAGAAATGAAGAAAATAAGAATGGAAAGGTTAAAGGAACGTGTTACAACTGTGGAATTGGGCACTACATGCCGGATTGTCCATCACTCAAGAAAGACAAGGATAAGGATAAGGATAAGAATCGTCAACACAAAAAGTCAAACAAGTCTAGACGAGCATACATCGCGTGGGAAAGCGATAGCGAGTCAGAAAAAGATGACAGCTCAAGTGACGAGAGTGAATCCGTTAATCTATGTCTTATGGCACGTCAAGACAAGAAGAAAGAGGTAAAACACTCTAAATATGATCATTCTAATAGTATGTCTCATTTAGAATTTCAAAAGGCTTTTGATATGTTGCACCACGAGGCTAAGGAAGCTTTCAACGCTTAGCCTCGAACAAAAAGATTTTTAAATACTTGGAGAAAAAGGTTTCCGATTCTGAAAAGGAATTGGAAGCTCTTAAAAACTCCATGGTGGATGCATCAAAATCTAAGATTGATGTGAATAAGTCTCCATGGTTCAAGTTTGGGGGCTGTGATACTTGTCATATTTGGAAAAAAGAGGTGAGAACCCTTAAGGCCAAATTAGACAAGGCTCTTAAGCCTAAATTTACGTTTGCTATTGATCGATCACATTATCAAGAAAGTATGAATAATCTGTATCAAAAGTATACGTATGTGATTCGAGATAGTGATAGCAAAGGTAAGTTCCAAATGAACCGTGATTGCCTATATTGTTGTAAGCCTGGTCAAACTATTGCCAAATGTCGTTTTAGAAGATTTCTTGTTCCAAAAGGCATTTATCAATGGTTGCCTAAGTGTGATCTTGGTTTCACGTACCGCAAAGGACCCAATGAGAATTGGTTACCTACTCTTCCTTGATTGTTTTGTAGGTACAAAGTCTTGAGACCACCGAAAGAAGATGGGTTCTGGATAGTGGCTGCTCAAGACATATGACCTGGGACATATCTCTTTTCATAGACTTTGTGGCGAAGAAAAAGGGGTTTGTCACATACAGAGATAACAACAAGGGACAGATTCTCAGCAAAAGTAGTGTAGGTAACCCCTCATCTACTACTATCTCTGATGTGCTTCTTGTGGAAGGCCTTAGACACAACCTTTTAAGCATTAGCCAACTATGTGACAAGAATTATAAAGTATCGTTTTCAAAAGATTGTTGCATAGTTGAAGATAGTGACAAAAAGAATGTGTTTAAGGGCTTGAGGGTGAACAACGTCTATATGCTAGACTTAAATGAGGTATCGTTAAATGGAGACAAGTGTCTAGTCACTATGAATGAAGATTCATGGTTCTGGCATAGACGGTTGGCTCATATCAACTTTGATTTACTTAATAAAATTGTCTCTAAAGACCTAGTCATCGGTTTGCCCAAAATCAAATTCACAAAGGATCACCTTTGTGATGTTTGTCAAATGGGGAGGCAAATAAGGATCTCATTCAAATCTAAAAACATTGTTTCAACTATGAGACCCCTTGAGCTCCTCCATATGGACCTCTTTGGACCATCTAGGGTTAAAAGCCTAGGTAGTAACTATTATGGTTTTGTAATAGTCGATGATTTTTCTAGGTTTTGCTGGACCATTTTCTTAGCAAATAAAAGTGACACCTTTTCAGCATTTGAGAGATTTGCTAAGTTATCTCAAAACAAGTTAAACACGAACATTGTGTCAATTAGAAGTGATCACGGGGGTGAGTTTGAAAACCATTTATTTGAAGCATTTTGTGAATCCCATTGAATTGATCATAATTTTTTTGCACCACGTACCCCTCAACAAAACGGGGTGGTGGAATGTAAAAATAGAATTTTGGAGGAACTTGGAAGGACTATGATCAATGAAAGTGGGCTTCCAAAATACTTTTGGGCCGACGCCATCAATACGGCTTATTACATTTTGAATAGGGTGCTCATCCGGCCTATTCTAAACAAGACACCGTATGAGCTTTTAAAAGGGCGTAAGCCAAATATCTATCACCTTCATGTCTTTGGTTGCAAATGTTTCATGTTAAACAATGGAAAAGAGACACTTGGTAAGTTTGATGCCAAGGCCGACGAGGGTATTTTTCTTGGATACTCTCAGTCAAGTAAAGCTTATAGAATATATAATAAAAGTTTACGAATTGTTGAAGAGTCGGTACACATTACTTTTAATGAGTCTTATCCGAGAAATGTCGGAGAAGGTAGTTCTTTTCATGGTGCATGTGCATCTTCTGAAGACATACTCAAGGACACTGATAAGGGAACTGATCAGCCTGAAGTAGCGCGTATTAAGGAGGAAAAGGATCATCAACCTATGAAGAGTGAGGAGGATCATCCAACAAATGAAGATGACCTTCCTTCAGCATGGAAGTCTTCCAAAGACAATCCAATCGACAATATCATCGATGACATCTCTAAGGGAGTAACCACTCGCTCTAAATTTAGTAACTTTTGTTATTACTCTGCTTTTGTGTCACAAGTTGAACCTAAAAATGCAAAGGAGGCATTACTCGATAAGCATTGGTTTTTATCAATGCAAGATAATCTAAATCAATTCAGGAGAAATGAGGTTTGGGACCTTGTCCCCCCTCCGCGAGATCATCGAGTAATCGGCACCCGATGGATGTTTAGGAATAAACTTGATGAAAATGGAGTTATAACACTGTCATACCCCAAATTTTGACCACTAATATTTCGCATCATTGTGCAAACCATCATCACAATATGGATGTACCTTTGTGCCTCATCAATCTCCTCAAGGAATTGTTGAGCATTCACTACAATCAGAGATTAGGGTTTTAACCGCTCTCAGGGTACTTAGACAAATGATCAATCAAGAAATGACATGATCTTCAACTTGTCTAACCTCTCAAACACCCATAAAGGATCAAGAGGACTCCCACATCAAGAATCAAGCACAAGACTGCAGCATTCCAAGTGGATTAAGCCTCAAGATCGCCAGTGTCACCAAATTAGGGTTTTGGTCGACCAAGGCCTCCAGATGGGAATTTTCCTCTGGGCATGAGCCAATACTTCAAAGCACAACTTAAGATGCTCCAAGGGACATCATGAACCCAATCATCAAGTCAATTTAACCTCAGGGGAAGCATTCATCCAAAAAATCAGGAATTAGGGTTTCTTGACCTAATTCACCCCTAAGTTGACTTTTGGGACGAAACATGAGCCAAGACCTCAAGACATGATTTGAGGGTCTCTAATACACTACATTGATAAAGGTGTGAAAAATACAAGAAAGGGGGGTTTGAATTGGTTTTTCAAAATAAAATTGTTTCTTTTATGAAAACTTGTTTTTATAAGACTCTTTCGTTTATCAATAAAAACCTTTTTGAATTATAACATGATAACACGTTATGTTTATACTAGTTCACTTGAGAAACACTCAAGTTAGTCTAGTCCACCCGGCAAGGTGATTTCGCCTCTCTCAACGAGGTCTTAATCCACTATTCAACCAAAACAGTACAATGCACTAGCCAAAATACTGGTACACAACCTCTAAAACTCTCAAGTTTTAGACTTCTCAAGTAATACAACCTCACAGGTCTTACTCAAGGAACAACCTCTAAGACTACATGTCTTAGACTTCTCAAGAAATACAACCACACGGTCTTTCTCAAGGAACACAAATCTAAGTTTGAATAAAATTCCGTTTACAAACAAGTGCTTCTATACAAGCTGATAATGTAAACAAGTTTTCGACCAGAATGACTTAAGAAAGATTTCAGATAGAAAGAATATTGCAATGGCGTTCATGTGTGTCTTTCTTCAAGTCTTTTGCTTCCTTTTATAGCCGTGTAGAAAGAGCTGTTGAAATGTAATCATGATAGCTTAACTAGGCTGGCAGCTAGAAGTGTGAGGACAGATAAAAGCTTTTGTGTACTGCGTGTCCTGTTTTTGTCAGAATATCTTTGATTGTACCGTTGCACTGTTACCAAGGTATTTTCACTTTGTATTGAGGTACAACTGTACTATGTAGCTTTGTCTTCTTGGATTCTCAACTTCAGAGGCTTTCTACGAGCATGAGTAAGAAGGGAAAACATCGCTTGGTTCTTGAGATTATCAAGTCTTCGAATCTTTAGAGCAGCGTCTTCAGAGTCTCCAGCACTTAGTCTTAAGAACCTTGTTCACTTGATGCGTTGTCTTCATATCTTCAGAGGCTTCAGATAGTATTTGGTTGAAGCATGAATGGATACTTGTTTTAGGTCTTCAGAACCTTGATCAGAGAGCTTAAGTCTTTAGCATCTGGAGTTCGTTCGATCAGAACCTATGTCTTTAGATCTTCAGAACTCGTTCTCTTTCCCTTTTATATCAGAGTCTTGAGAGCTTCTTAAAATGAGTTCTGCTTTTCAAGAGTGTAGGCGGAGTATTTTCCTTTAAGCATTGTGTTCGCGCCAATTTACGGAAGCATAACCTGTTTGTTAAGTTCTCACAAATAACAAACATTAGTTGTACAAAATTGTTCATACAGAAATACTATTTGATATCATCAAAACTTAGAGATAAACTTGCAGAACCAATTCATGTTCTCACAATTGATCCCCTTTTTGATGATGACAAAACTATGTATTTTGATGACATAATTTTGGTATATATGTAATGCAGGGAAAATAACAGATTCTAAAGATAGCTTATCCTTCGTATGAAGTACTCCCCCTGAGTCTTAGACTTGATGAATTTATGTGCTTGGGCTCCCCCTGATTTTAATAAGTCATGAGATCTTAGTCTTGATTCTATTTTCAGCAGAGTTCTGATTTTCTTAATGAATCTTGATTTGGATCAGAATTCCTACAAAAAAGCAAAAACACTCTAATAGAAGTAGCAGTTTATCTGTTAGCATGTAAACAACATTGTATTTCAAAGATTGACTATGGAATCAAAATATATCACATTCATATTACTTCTCCCCCTTTTTGTCATTGATCAAAAGATTAGTGGTGCCAGGGTGAAAAACAAAGATCTAAGGTATTAAGGACAACAAAGACATAAGAACTAGGTGCTTCTAGAGGACATCTTGTCCCATATCTTCTGAAGCATGCCCTGAAGATTAGCATTGACAGTCTTTTGTTCCTCAAAGTTATTTCTGAACTTTTGTTGTTCTTGTCTGATTTCTCCAATTGCGTCTTCCAAACGCTTTATAGTCGGATCAGATGTAGAAACAACTGCAGCGGCTTGCTTGGCCTTTTCCATGGCTTCAACTTCTTGTGCTATTCTGGTTTCTTCAGCAACTTTTTCTGTAAGAAGTCTTGCTTCCTCAGCAGCCTTTTCTTCAACTTCTTTCTGCTTTGCAGCCAAGAACTTAAGTATCCTGATCCGTTCTTCAGCTTCTTCTCTCTCCTTTGCCCGTTGAATTCCATCTGTGATGGTTGCATATGAGAAGCTTGCAACTCTTGCAAACTCACTGCTCAATCATTTCTGGAAGTTTTGACACGATCTTTCAAGTTCCATAGGCTTGGTACTTGTGTTAAATTCTGTTCTTAGGTTCGCAAACTTCCTTAATGCCTTGTCATAAAATTGACTTGTGCATTCTTCAAAAGATGTTGGAGGTGGTTTAATATAGATGACCAAAGCAAGGTCAGGTTTGGCAGAATTTGTTTCAGGTGGTGTTTGCTGATATGAACCGATCTCAGTAGGAGTATGTTCACTGATTTGTTAATCAGCAGGAGATGTCACTTCTAGAGTGTCTGATTCTATAAGTGATTCAGAATATGGGGATGAAGGATCAGAGTGTTGAATCGAGCATTCAGCAACAGTGGTCTGACGAGCAGTGTAAGACATTGGTGAGACAGGCATGTCTGACTGAATGTTTGAGGTGGTTGTTGATGAAGTGTATGTAAGAATTGCTAAGGATTAGATAGGTGTACTGATTGATGAAAGGGAGATTTGTGGAATAGAAATCGTTTCATTTACAGGAATAGAGATTGGCGATGGTGGTATTGAAAGAGATGGAGGTTCGAAACTGACTTGTCGATGTGAGGTGGAAATTGAGATAGGTTGTTGTGAAGATGGGATAGACACTCTAAAAATAGATGGAATAGAAACAGACTTACTGCTTTTTCTTAATGTAGTTTCGGAGATTTTTGATTTATCATTCTTCTTCCTTTTCTGGGGCTCAGAAATAACAGAAGCTTGCTTTCTTTTTCTTCTTAAGGATTCTGCAACAGTTAGTTCAGGAGCAGATTCATCAGCCTCTTTAGTTAGCTCTTCCTCTTCTTTGTCAAGTTCAACTTCTTCATCCTTGACTTCAGATACATCATATCCTCGTGCTTTCAGTGCATCTATAGATGCAGCAATTTCTTCAATGAGGTCGCTTCTATAATAGGCAGGATGATCTGGTACTGCGATCCTACGTTTGAATAAGTCCTCAGAGATAGAAAAATGTTCCACTCTTACTTTATTAATTATTCTCATACGCTTGAGTGTTGTGGCATTGACTGACTCTCCAAGTGTTATAGTCAGATCTTTTGTGTGTTGAACTTCTGTAACCAGAGTGTCCACTATACCGCTTTCATAGAATATGTCTGAAAGCTTTCTTCCAAAAGGAATGTACTTAGGTATATCACTTTTTGGTTCCCCTGTTGTTCTTGTCTTCTTCACCATATCTCTCAAATGATAAAATAAGATGGAGGGTAAGCACATCCTTTCCTTGGTGAACAAATAATATAGCATATACTTCTGGTTAGCATTGAAATAATCTGTAGCATATGATGAGGGTCTTGGATTGATGCAACCAAGAATGATCTTGTGCCAGATTTTTAGATTTACATGCAGGTCTTCTCTCTTGTATTCTGTTTTATTTGCTTGATGGTTGGTGAAGATAGTTGGGTTGATAACCGTTTTCACAAACGGAGATTTATTTACCCTTCCGTAGACTCTCTTGTTCTTCAGGAATTCCAGTTTATAAAGTTCAGCAATTGATTTTTTCAGTGATGACAATCTTTCTTCCCAAGACATAAGAGATGACATGAAGTTTATCATTGACAACTTGTCTCCATAAATCTTTTACGAGTGCTTCAAAAACTGGACCTTTAAGCCTATCAAAGAAATTATTCCAACCTTGAGCTTCCACATCATTGATCAGATTAAAACCATTTTCAGCGAGATTCTCGAAATCTACATGAAGTTCCTTGAGTACAAGTAGATTCTAAAGAGTATAGGTAATCGTGGCTTCTCTTTGAGTTACGTGATCTTTATCTATCCTAGAAGATTGTGAAGAAGAGGGGGTGACTGTCGCAGTTGTTGTAGACATTGTTGAAGTAGTAGACGATACTATTAACGAGGATGATGACCCTTTGGAAGGATTCAGAGATGCTTATGTTTCCTTGAAGAAATTGACAGTTTCTTGTTGAATGTGATTCATCCGGGTGATAGTTTAGATCGAAGAGGATGAGAGTGGGGATTGAGTTGGTTTGATAGAGAGATTTAGAGATTTAGGGTTTTAGAATTTCCCTTTTGAGTGAGAGTGGGAATACGAATGGTTTTTGAAATTTTAAAGAGATAAACACTGTACAGGGGGTAAGTGAATAAATGTAATAAAGTTTTGAGTCAATCCCAAGAAAATTACTGTTCGTTTGATTTGGATAAATATAGTGATTTAGATATAATCTAATCACATGCAGAAAAAAAATTACTTTCTAATGACACGTCATAAAAATTTATCAGAACTGAGACACATCTCACAAAAGTGATTCTGATGATTTAAAAATGCTTAAACACATTTGGTTCTGAAATAATCTCATTTCGAACAGTACTCCATTTTCAGATGTTTTAAAAGAATTTGAAATCTATCTTCAGCTAAGGGTTTTGTAAAAATATCAGCCCATTGGTGGTCTGTATCAATAAATTTTAAGCATAAGGTTCCCTTCTGAACATAGTCTCTGATAAAATGGTGTTTTATTTCAATGTGTTTAGCCCTTGAATGTAAAATTGGATTTTTACTTAAACAAATAGCAGCAGTATTATCACAGAAGATAGGGATGTTACTCTCGTATATCTAATAGTCTTCCAGCTGATTTTTCATCCAAAGCATTTGTGTACTTCATAGAGAAGCAGAGATGTATTCAGCTTCAGCTGTAGAGAGAGCAATTGTAGATTGCCTCTTACTTGACCATGAGATTAGATTGTTCCCTAGGAACTGACAGTTTCCAGATGTGATCTTTCTTTCCAATCTGTCTCTAGTATAATCTGCATCGCAGTAACCAGAAAGAGTATACTCTGATGTTTTCTCATACATCAGGCCCAGGTTAGTTGTTCCTTTCAGATACCTTAGAATTCGTTTAACAACAGTTAAATGAGATTCTCTTGGATCTGATTGGAATCTAGCACATAAATGTACACTGAATAATATATCAGGTCTAGAAGCAGTTAGATATAAGAGAGAACCTATCATACCACGATAAAGCTTCTGACAAACCTTAACTTCTGTTTCTTCTTTTCTCATGACACATGTTGGATGCATTGGTGTTTTAGCTGTATTACAATCCATCATGTTGAATTTCTTCAGAAGTTCTTTTGTGTACTTGCTTTGATGAATGTAAGTGGCTTCTGGTTTCTGATCTATTTGAATTCCCAGGAAGTACCTTAACTCACCCATCAGACTCATCTCGAATTCGGCTTGCATTAACTTTTAAAATTCTTCACATAAAGAGGAGTTAGCAGAACCAAAAATAATATCATCAACATAAATTTGAACTATAAGAATATCATTCTTATATGTTTTACAGAAGAGAGTTATGTCAACCTTTCCTCTGGTGAACTGGTTTTCTAAAAGAAATTTGCTCAATCTATCATACCAAGCTCTGGGAGCTTGTTTTAAGCCATAGAGAGGCTTTTTGAGTTTAAAAACAAAATTTGATTTTTCTGAATTTTCAAAACCAGGAGGTTGTTTGACATAGACTTCTTCTGATATATAACCATTTAAGAATGCACTCTTAACATGCATCATATATAGGGTGATGTTATGGTTTACTGAGAATGAAATTAATAACCATATTGCTTCAAGTCTGGCGACCGGAGCAAAGGTTTCTTTGTAATCAATCCCTTCTTGTTGACTGTATCCTTGAACAACAAGTCGTGTTTTGTTTCTGACAACTTCTCCTTTCTCATTTAGCTTGTTCCTGAATACCCACTTGGTTCCGATAACATTAACATTCTTAGGTTTTGGAACTAGATCTCAAACATCATTCTTTGCGAATTGATTCAGTTCTTCTTCCATAGCCAGAACCCGGTCCTTGTCCATAAGAGCTTCTTCAATTGTAGCTGGTTCGATTAACGACACCAGTCCCAAGAGTGTTTCTTTTGATGGTCTGAAGGATGATGTGGTTCTGACTGAAGCGTCCTTGCTGCCAAGAATTAATCCCCCAGGATGAGATGTAGACATTCTTCTTTTCTTTTGATGTGGAGTATTCGGAGTTATATCAGTGGTATCAGATGTAGGATCTTGCTGGTCTATGACTTCATCTGCCTTTTCTTTAGGTTCTGAGAAGCTAATTTCCAAACCTGCAAGCTTTTCAACTAGCTATAACTTTTCAGAGTCAGGACTGTCATTGAATCTAACATGGATTGAGTCTTCCACAATCCGTGATTCTGAGTTATAAACTCTGTAGCCTTTTGAGCGTTCAAAGTATCCTAACAGTAGACACTTTTGTGCTTTGGAATCAAACTTGCCAAGATTCTCCTTAGTGTTTAACATAAAACAAGTACATCCAAATGGATGAAAGTAGGAAATGTTGGGAATTTTATTCTTCCACATTTCATAAGGAGTTTTATTCAAGATAGGTCTAATAGAGATTCTATTTCGAATATAACATGCTGTGTTAATTGCTGCTACCCAAAAGTGCTTAGCCATGTCAGTTTCTTGGATCATGGTGCGAGCCATTTCTTGTAAAGTTCTGTTCTTTCTTTCTACAACTCCATTTTGTTGTGGAGTTCTAGGACAAGAAAAATCATAGGATATCCCATGTAAGTCAAAAAGTTTTTTAAAGTCTTTGTTTTCAAATTCTCCACCATGATCACTTCTGACTTTGATGATTTTGCAATTTTTCTCATTTTGTACTTGAGTGCAGAAGGAAGCAAACACAAAATGTGACTCATCATTGTGTTTTAAGAATTTCACCCATGTCCAACGATTGTAGTCATCAATGATGACTAGTCCGTATTTCTTACCATTGATAGAAGCAGTTTTCACTGGTCCAAAAAGATCAATGTGAAGAAGTTCCAACGGTCTGGAGGTGGAAACAATATTCTTTGCTTTAAAAGAGGTTTTTGAAAACTTGTCTTTCTGACAATCTTCACAAAAAGCATCTGAAGAGTACTTCAGATTTGGCAAGCCTCTGACAAGTCCAAGCTTGTTCAGCTGAGAAATTCTTCTCAAGCTAACATGACCAAGACGTCTATGCAAGACCCATTGCTCTTCATTTACAGAAAGAAGACATTTTACATTCTGATGTTTTAAATCTGATAATTTAATTTTATAAGTATTGTTCTTCCTCTTTCCGTTGAACATGACATATCCATCCTTTTGACTTACAGCTTTACAGGATGTCATTTCCAATAGTTCCGGAGCCAATAATTCTTCCTTTCTGATTTCCTCCAAAACCAACGACACCTCCAGGCTTAAGTTTCAGATCTTGGAACATATGCCTTTCTCCCGTTATGTGTCGCGAGCATCCACTGTCCAGGTACCATGACTGGTGTTTCAATGGTGTCATTAAGGATGTCTGCAACATAAATGATCTTATTCTTAGGTACCCATTTTGTGGGTCCTTTCACATTATCCTTTCCAGAGGTTCTGACACCTTTGGACTTCCTTATATTGGAATAATAGTGTGGAATTTGTGCATAGTGGTTTTTCTTTGGTGTCTGTGGTTGTGTAGTGATAGATTTTGAATCCTTTTGTTCACAACATTTCAAGATAGTGCCAGAGGACACAAAATGTTTGGACAGAGGTATTATCTTGATACTCTTGGTCTCATCATATGGATGTGATGGTCCAGAATATCCCAGACCTCTGTTACCATTTCTGCTGACTCCATAGATTAATGAAGCCATTTTGCTTTTGTCTATGCTTTTAGTGAGAAAGTGTTGGAAAGCTTTATCATACTTGGCCACTTCATTAGTATTGGTTATGTTAGAGGTGATTCTTCTTCTAACCTAGAGACTTTAGTTTTTAATGTAGTATTTGAATTTTTTATAGAAAGTAGTTTTTCATTTAATTCAAGGATTATTTGTTTGCTTTTAGTAAGATCTTCTGAAGGAACCACAAGTCTTTTTCAGAGTTTTGTGTTTTCTTAGAAGAGTTTGATATCTTTCCATAATTTCATATAATCCTATTTCAAGTTCAGAGCGAGATAGGGAAGAAAGTACATCTCTTTCGTCGTTAGAGTCTGAAGTTTCTCCTTCTGATAGAACGTCGTTGGTTTTGGCCATGAATGTTACGTTAGCACGTTCTTCATCAGAATCATCTTCGGACTCTGAATCGTCCCAAGTTGCCATAAGACTCTTTTAGCTTTCTTAGGTCTTTCATCTTTCTTAACCTTTGGACAATCATTTTTGATATGTCCAAGTTCCTTGCATTCAAAACACATGACATCTCTTCCATAAGTTCTCCTTTGACCATATGTAGGCTCAGATCTTCTTCTTGGTCCTTTGAACTTATTTATTATATACTTCCATAGTTGACTAATTTTTCTTGATATGAGAGATATGTCATCTTCGTCTGATTCTTCTTCAGATTCTTCCACTTCCTCCTCTACTTGATACGCCCTTTTCTTTTCAGATTTAGCTTTTAGAGCAATGGATTTGCTTTTCTTTTGGGGTTCATCTTCTTAGAGCTCTATTTCATGACTTCTTAAAGAACTGATTAGTTCCTCAAGACTTATACTATTCAGATCCTTTGTTAGTTTCAAGGCAGTCACCATTGGTCTCCATTTGACAGGTAGACTTCTGATAATTTTCTTGACATGATCAGCAGTAGAATAGCCTTTGTCCAGAACTCTGAGTCCTGCAACAAGCATCTGAAATCTTAAGAACATGGTTTCCACAGATTCATCATCTTCCATCTTGAAGACCTCATATTTTTTAATTAGTGCAAGAGTCTTCGTCTCCTTGACTTGAACATTGCCTTCATGAGTCATACGAAGAGAGTCAAAGATAGACTTCATAGTTTATTTGTTTGTAATTTTCTCATATTCTATATAAGAAATTGCGTTTAACAGAATCTTTCTTGCTCTATGATGATTTTTGTAAGTTTTCTTCTGTGCATCTGTAAATGCACTTCTTTCAATCTTTTTGCCTGCATAATCTACAGGGTGACCGTAGCCATCAACTACCAGATCCCATAGATCTAAATCAAATGACAAAAAATAACTTTCAATTCTATCTTTCCAATAGTCAAATTTTTCTCCATCAAAGATAGGAGGTTTTGCACTATAAGAATCTCTTTCATTTACAATAACACTTGTCTCAGCATTTGGTATAGACATTGTTTTTCACACTTGGATCGGTACTGAACACTGTTAAGTGCTTGATAAAAATTCAGCCTTTTTATCACCTCAGAACCGGAGCTCTGATGCCAATTAAAGGTGTGAAAAACACAAGAAAGGGGGTTTGAGTTGGTTTTTCAAAATAAAATTGTTTCTTTTATGAAAACTTGTTTTTATAAGACTCTTTCGTTTATCAATAAAAACCTTTTTGAATTATAACACGATAACACGTTATGTTTATACTAGTTCACTTGAGAAACACTCAAGTTAGTCTAGTCCACCGGACAAGGTGATTTCGCCTCTCTCAACGAGGTCTTAATCCACTATTCAACCAAAACAGTACAATGCACTAGCCAAAATGCTGGTGACTAACACAACCTCTAAAACTCTCAAGTTTTAGACTTCTCAAGTAATACAACCTCACAGGTCTTACTCAAGGAACAACCTCTAAGACTACACGTCCTAGACTTCTTAAGAAATACAACCACACGACCTTTCTCAAGGAGCACAAACCTAAGTTTGAATAAAATTCCGTTTACAAACAAGTGCTTCTATACAAGTTGATAATGTAAACAAGTTTTCGACCAGAATGACTTAAGAAAGATTCCAGATAGAAAGAGTATTGCAATGGCGTTCGTGTGTGTCTTTCTTCAAGTCTTTTGCTTCCTTTTATAGCCGTGTAGAAAGAGCCGTTGAAATGTAATCATGATAGCTTAACTAGGCTGGCGACTAGAAGCGTGAGGACAGATAAAAACTTTTGCGTGATGCGCGTCCTATTTTTGTCAAAATATCTTTGATTGTACCGTTGCACTGTTACCAAGGTATTTTCACTTTGTATTGAGGTACAGCTGTACTATGTAGCTTTGTCTTATTAGCTTCTCAACTTCAGAGGCTTTCAACGAGCATGAGTAAGAAGGGAAAATATCGCTTGGTTCTTGAGATTATTAAGTCTTCGAATCTTTAGAGCAGCGTCTTCAGAGTCTTCAGCACTTAGTCCTTGTTCGCTTGATGCGTTGTCTTCATATCTTTAGAGGCTTCTGATAGTATTTGGTTGAAGCATGAATGGAGACTTGTTTTAGGTCTTCAGAACCTTGATCAGAGAGCTTAAGTCTTTAGCATCTGGAGTTCGTTCGATCAGAACTTATGTCTTCAGATCTTCAGAACTCGTTCTCTTTCCCTTTTATATCAGAGTCTTGAGAGCTTCTTAAAATGAGTTCTGCTTTTCAAGAGTGTAGGCGGAGTATTTTCCTTTAAGCATTGTGTTCGCACCAATTTACGGAAACATAACCTGTTTGTTAAGTTCTCACAAATAACAAACATTAGTTGTACAAAATTGTTCATACAGAAATACTATTTGATATCATCAAAACTTAGAGATAAACTTGCATAACCAATTCATGTTCTCACAATTGATCCATTTGCAACAATGGATTGACCCAAGAAGCTTGATCTACAAGTTTCAATTTCATCTGGACCACAATTAGGGTTTCGAGGGAAAAGTCAACTGTGCCTTTGACTTTTGACCAGGACATGCTCCCAAACCTTGGGGTATGATTCAATACACCATATAACACCTTTGTAACATAGCCATTAGGTTTGATTTAGATCAAGGACTTGATTTCACTAAGGATCGCACAGTTTGGGATTCATCTGATAAAAAGTCAACTGTCCACAAAAGTCAACTTTGACTTTTTGAGATTTTTCACAATTATGGTTCCTTGACCCTAAAATGATGTTAATGTGTGATTAGAATCATCATTCATCAAGAAAAATCAAAGAAAGTGGGATAACTTGTTAAAGGGGTAATCATAAAAAAACTTAGAATTTTTCTAAGTTATAAAACAAAGTGGCTAGGGTACCAACTTCCAAGGATCATAACTTGAGATCCAAGCAACCATTTTGGCTAGTCCAAAGATGGATTTGTAGCTCTCATGGCATACTTCAAAAGTGTCAACTACACCTCATTCCAACTCTTCATGGATTTTAAGTTATGGAGTGATCAAAATGGCTGAAAACATGAAATGTCACTTTTTCCAACACTTAGTGAAATTTTCACTAAGTCAGAATCTGTCTTGCTTTTTTTCAAAATGTAGGGGGATTTTTCACTTGGATCCAAAACGTTTCAAAACAAACTATGTTCACACATATGTTGTATCACATAAGGGCTTTCCAAAATGTCCAAGAGCTTCATCAAACTCCATCTAAGCTAGGAGTTATGACAGCTGCAACATGCCTTGCTGCAAACTGTCTTGGCAAGGCAGACTTGTGCATGAAGGCACAATTTACTCAAATTGTGCAATTCCAAGTATGCTTATCCATCTGAACACCTCAAGGGGGAACAACCAAGGGACAAGCACTTATTCATTAGCCTCCCAAGTCCAAGATTCCCAAAGCAGCATGCCAAACCCTAAAAAGCCTAAAAGAGGCCAAGACTCCAATTTTGTCTCCAAGCATTCAATGGATGCACCAAGGTGGCATGAACTGAGCCATTTCCAACTGAATGAGTCAAGGATAAGCTCTAAACCAAAGGACCATAGGCATGCACTCTAACCTCTAGTCAATGGCTAGAGGAGACTTAAGATTCCAAAGTGATGTAATTGGCCAACAGCCTACTGTAGCCACCATTCACTATTGCTTGCAAAACAAACTTGCTCTACTATAAATAGAGCTCATTTGTGCTCAGTTTGATTACGCCAAAGCACTACAACACTTGTTTTCCTCAAAATCTCTTTCTCTAGGCCAAAATGCCTTCTTTTGCAAGGTAACTCTGAGTTTTTGAGTTAGAGAGCATTTCCATCACAGCTCATGATCCAAACATATCCAATATGTCATATCTAAGTTGTCCAAACTCTCATAAGTGACCTGTAACACCAAAATCACAAAGTCCCCTCTCAAAACCTCAAAATTGGACATTTTTGCATTTTTCAAGCCATGTCTTGATTCAGTCACTTTCAAAACCAGATAAAGCCTCAAACATACTCCAAATATCATCCTTGAACTGTCCCAAATGGTTCCCCACATCTGGAACACCATTTGAGAGAGTTGCTATATTGGCCACTTTTGCCCCTTTTGCAAGAAAGAGCTCAAACTTGTTCTTGAGGATTCCAGTTGATTCCAACCATTCTAAAAGCTTCTAAGGGATCATTTGAGGGTGTCCAAAGCATCAAATTTTTTCTGGAAAAAAGCACTTGACAGATTGCCCAAAAAGCTCCTAAAGAGGTAAGCATCACAACTTGAACTCTTTGAAATATGCATTGCTTTGAGGTCCACTGATCATGCACATCTCATACATGTTATATATGTTGTGTTTGAACCAATTCATCATGTAATTCATGCATGTAACAAGAGATAGCATATAAAATGTAATTATAGGCCTATTTCAAGAACACTGTTGGGTTTTGAAATAAGTGCCTCATCTGAAAAACCACCACCACCATTGGATTCCTTGTGAAATTCTAGGCAGGATAGACCTAAATTTTGTCCCAATCCATGGAGAAATGAGAAAGTTACAAGCTTCATGTTTTTGGCCAAAATCTTGCCTTGCCTTGCCTTGGCCAGGCCAAAAACAAGGCATGCCTCATATATCCATGGGGTGGTTTTGATACACGGATGTATCACCACCCCAGTGGTAGGAGGCATGCACTGCACACAAGAGGTCTGGGGTTTGAATTCCCCTCGCCCTAGATCCTCTTTTTTTTACCATTTTTCCACTTTTTATCATTTTTCATATTATTTTTAAATGATTTGAAAAATTAATAACTCTCTCAATTTTAATCATTTTTGGTTGATTCTTTTTCTGAAAAATAAAAAAAATTGTAAAATATTTTATAAAACAAAAAAAATCAAATTTATATTAGTTATTTAATATAATTGGTATTTTTGTAAATAAATTCATTTTAATTGTTTTTAAACATTTTAAAAATAAATATTCATCTTGAAAATCAAAACCAAATGAGTTTTAAATCATCTTGTGATTAAAACCTCATTTTTCAAACCTTAACCAAAAATCACAAGTGGTTTATTTAAACTTATTTGGTATTTTTTTATCATTTTTCATTAATTTTCTTTGAAAAATTACTTTTAAAGGGTAAAAATTAGGGTTTCTTTGATTTTTAATCATACTCAAATATTTCAAAACACTTTTGGGCCTCTTGGTAGAGTTTAAGTCCCATCCCTTTGTAAATAAACAATTTTGGGCCTCAGTGTATTGTATAAGTCCCAATACCGTCAGAAACCTCGGCGCGATCACCATTTTCAAAAAAACAACTGGGCTTGCCCTCGTGTTGTAAGTCCCATTTCTTTTATTTAAAGCACTCTTGGGCCTCTTAGTAGAGTGTTAGACTCATCTCTTTGTACAGAAAACCTTTTTGGGCCTCAGTCACTTGTATAAGTCCCTGTACAAATTCAAAACAACAGTATAATCACTGTTAAAATTTGGGCCTCTCCTTGAGTTGTAAGCCCCAATCTCTGTTCAAAAATAATTTCTCCTTTGATTTTAAATCCAAATGTATAGTTGCTATCAAAACTTTCTTTAATTTCTCTGTTGAACAACTAACAAAACAACATGGAAGCTCTACAACGGGTAAGTGTTTATCCGCTTTCTTTTATCTGCTTTCATATAAATAACTGTATTATGGGGCTGCTTCACTGTAAGTCTTCTTTTATACCTTTTAAATACTCGTCATATATCAACTGTATATATACTAGTATAGTTATTTAGTGTTTTCCCCGGCAACTACGTCTAGAACTAGGTAAAGCCCGTTGGTCACTCTTGAATACAAACAAAACTAGATCCCCATAGGATTCCAGATACAGTCTTCCCTTCTCTTGGGGTTAAACAATATGGAACAAAGAGAAAGGCAGTATTCTCGGTGAACCTTTTCTCAGAGTGTCACCCTTAGAAATCGTCAAAGAAACTCTACTCCCCAGAGATGATCTTTTCTCCGTGAATGACATCTCTTGAGTTTCTTCCAAACCCTTGAACTTTCCTGGAATGATCTCTTCTTTGTGAATTGCATTTCTTGAACTTCTCTTGGTTTGGGGACCCACAGGCTTCCTAAAAGCACCCCCGCCTCCTCTTGGGTGTTGTACAAGGACCCTTCGACTTCCTAGAAGTTCTCATGCCTTCTCTTGGGCTTAGTACAAGGACCCTAACAACCTCTTAAAGGTATAAGACAGAACTTAGTCATCCTTTGCTAGAGCAGTCTTTCCAGTGTCAAACCTCAGGCCACTTTAGGGTTGATTCTCAACCCTTAAGGCCTTTGCCCTCTTTTGGGCATCCTACAAAAGATAAAACTCTTCAACACCAGTTGACTTGGACAGTCTAAACCCCCCTTGAGTCTCAAAGACATTCTCAAGTTCCTTTCAAACATAGGAAAAAACACCGATCACTCTTGATAAATCTCCAGCAGAAACCCGGTCTCTCTCATGAGAGTTCCCCACCCTTGGGCCTGCCTATGGATCTAATCCTCAGCAGTAAGATAGCCTCCTCTTTGGCTTTATATAATGATCTTTCCTCAACACAGTCAGCCTCCTCTTGGGCTTTGTACAATGATCTTCCCCTAGTAGAGCTAACCTTTTCAGACTCTCTTGTTGAGTCAATTACTTTTCAGACTCTCTTGTTGAGTCAATCACTTTTTAGACTCTCTTGTTGAGTCAATCATTTTTCAGACTCTCTTGTTGAGTTAATCACCTTTCAGCACTTTCTTGTTGAGTATAAAAGACTCTCTTGTTGGGTCAATCTCCTTTTAGCCTCAATCTCGGGCTTCGTACGAGATAACAAATCACTCTCTTGTTGAGTATAAAAGACTCTCTTGTTGAGTCAATCAACTTTCAGACTCTCTTGTTGGGTCAATCACCTTTACAAGACTCTCTTGTTGAGTTAACTCTTTTAGCCTCCATCTTGGGCTTTGTACAAGACATATAAAAGCACTCTCTTGTTGAGACAAACTCATTTCAGCCTCCATCTTGGGCTTTGTACAAGACACATATAAACCTCCCCAACGGAGTCAAAAATCCCTTTTAGCCTCAATCTTGGGATTTGTACAAGACAGAAAGAACATTTTCTCCAGAAAAGTCAACCTGTTAACCTCCTCTTAGGCTTTATATAATGATATCCCCAAAGGGTCAGTCTCTTTTTTGCCTCAATCTTGGGCCTTGTACAAGACATATACACTCTCTTGTTGAGTCGGTCTTATCTAGCCTCCTCTTAGGCTTCATATAAAGAAATCCCTAGCTAAGTCAATTAACCTCTTAGCATCAAACTTGCGCTTTGATCAAGGCATACAAAAATCAACAATTCCTCTTTAGAGATGACAAATTCTCTCTCAGCCAAAACCCTTTAGCTTCATATCTTGGGCTTTAAACAAGATACAAATCACATTTAGCTTCATGTCTTGGGCTTTGAACAAGACACCAAAGTATCTTTTTCCTCCCTTAGAATAGGAGGAACTAAGATTACTCTGATTTCCCTGTTTCGTTAAACGGGAATACGTAGGCATAAGATTGCGAAATCTTAGTGAGCATACAAATCAAAAACTTAGGTCCAGTACCTTACCCAAAACATAAAAAAAACTCACTCTCCCTGTCACACTTTCCCAAGAAACTTTCCCCAACCCATTAACATATAAACACGATCAATTACAAAGTGAGACCAAAAAGCTAACATCCCGTGGATAACCAATATAGGATGGGTAATTGACAACTACCCATTGTATAACCTGACCCCGGACCCCCCCAATCTCTTTTAAGGCGTTTGTCTAGTTAAACATTCACGTGCAAGGTTAGTTTTAGATTCCTTCCCTTTCCCTTCCAGCTTCACGGGATAAATAAGAAATCAGAAAGTAGCACCCTTTCTCCACGAGGAGAAAACCCAAACTTCAGCGATAAGGTGGTCGCATCACCGACAAAAATCGCTCGCTACAGGAAAATGGAGACTCTGCTGGGGAGTCATTGTCTGTATAGAATCATAAGACTAGAGGTCTAGGATGTTAGGACAAATATATATACTGCTTTTCCTAATTGATATCTATGTTTATTTTTCTGCTAATGGGAATGCGTGTGATGCCGCATGTGGAAAGATTGAGTATACACCTAAGATAAGTGATGGCACTAGACGAGTAATCTTACAGGGAGTGACTCCCAAATAAGAGACCTCGGTTGACCATCGAATCAGTGGAGACACCCTTTGCGGATTCAATGCCTATACGACTTTGGTTGTTGAAAGCAGATTGTTCGATTATGGTTATCAGAGAAGCTGAGGATTTTTAGTAGACTAAGACAATTTAGTAGTGCGGAAGCTATCGGAAATAGTTGTCACGCAATACTACCCTCATTTGAGATTTCTCTCTAAGATATTGCAGCTCGCTCGGGTGATTCCAGCCTGCTGTTGTTATCCCAAGAGGAATCAATGATTTTGAGAGACAGGTACAAAAATCACCAGTATATGGGGATGGGTAGAGCCTTGACTTCATGGCACCGAACCTTTGACCCCATGTTTTTTCTATGTTTTTGTGTGCTGCATTCATGCATTCATTCATTAAAAAAACATTAAACAAAGAAAAAATTATCTTCTAGTCTCTCCTTTTGAAATTAAACTAAGACAATGATTGCAAATATCAGAGAAAAAGATTGCGCTAATGGATTTCGGTAGAAGGAGGACTCACAAGTATACCTTTAAGGTTCCAAAACTAGAGGATTTGAGAGGGTTGGCAAGGATGATCACCAACCCTTATGCTTTTAGAGCTAAGTATGGAGGACTGCTAACTCTGTTAAGGGTCCATGTAATCAAAGGAATCCTGGCTACGCTCATTCAGTTTTACGATCCGGTCTATCACTGTTTCACATTCCTGGATTATCAGCTAGCACCAACACTGGAGGAGTACTCTCACCTAACTGATTTACCCATTACTGACCAAGCTCCCTTTTCTGGACTGGAAGAAATTCCAAAGGATCAAACCATTGTAAGGGAAATCTATTTGGACGAGTCCGAAGTCAGGACTCACATGACCACTAATGGTGGAATCCAAGGTTTGCCAGCTAAGTTTGATAAAGAAAGCACTGTACTTCGCTAGTATAGGGAACATGATTGCTTTCGAAAGCATCTTTGCTTTGCTCGCCTACGGGTTATTTCTGTTTCCCAACATTTATAATTTCATTGATATCAATGCCATTAAGAAAGCACTTAAGGAATTTGTACAGCGGAGGAATGATCACATGTTGTGTACCCCTGCTATACAAATGGTTCACTTCCGATTTACCTAAGTCTGCCGCTTTTTGGGATCATAAGAGTGCTCTATGTTGGTCGCAGAGAATCATGTCTCTTTCCAACTCTGACATCAATTGGTAAAATCAAATCTATGACGGGATAAGAATCATTGACCGTTGTGGAAACTTCCCTAATGTACCCCTCATAGGAACTAAAGGAGGAATCAACTATCATCCAGTTTTAGTTCGTCGTCAATTTGGATACCCGGTGAGGCATGTTCCGCGTAATGCTCATCTGGAAGGTCTTTTCTTCAAGGAAGGAGAAAATGACAGGGCACTAAAGACAGAAATAGTGCATGCCTGGAAATATGTTCATAGGAAAGGAAGAGAGTCTCTAGGAAAGCCGGATTGTGTCTCGGTGGAGCCTTATCTCCACTGGGTACAAACCAGAGCTCTCAAGCTGAGGATGCCTTACCCTCGTCAAGAAGTTCTTCCGTTAAGGGACATTGTCCTTTACTTTATGTCTAATACGGAAAAACTTCAGGTTACTCTCAACTAAGTTCAATAGGAGAAGAGGTCTTGGAAGAACAAATACCGATTTCTCAGTGTGGAGTGTAATAAAATACAACAACTGTTAAAAGAAAAAGATGCTCTGATTGAGATTTTAGAGAAACATGTTGTAGAAAATCAAGAAGACCAAAGGAATTTGCTCGCTCCTTTCACTTGGAAAAGGAATGACAACTCGACAACGGCTCAAGAGCCCCGGTCAAAGAAAAGGAAAGTACCAGAACCAGCACCTGAGCCCTCCTCAAAGAGGACTCTGGATCCATTAGCTTAGACATTTCCTTTTGCAACACTTTGTAATTTATTGTATTTCCATTTCTGCAATCTTTGAATTCAATAAAACGGGACCTTCCCCACTGTTTGATATTTGAAATCCAATTGTTGAAGTTTATTCTGATTAAACAAAAATTTTAATTAATATAATCATTGCATATCATTAATCATTCTCACATAACGCTTTCTCCTTACCTACGAATCTCACGTTTGTGTCTCGGTTCTAGAGTCAAACTGTCTCATTCGTACAATACTCGGGTCAGTCAACAAAAGAAAATGGATAATCTCGAGGAAGAGAACAGAGAGTTGAGAGAAGAACTCAAGGCTCTGAAAGAAAATCTGAGGAAACTTCATAATGACATGCAAGCTCTAGCAGAAGCTCAGATTCAAAGGACTGTGATCTCATAGATCACGTCAACGCCCTTAGTGGAGAAGTATGATCCTCGGTATAACATGCCTAAAGATTGTCCCTGGAGCATGCCTATTAACTATATCCCGAAAGGATATGTTCCGCCGACCACTGGAGATCAGGGAACCGCAGCAGGAACCGTTGGGCCTGAAGGTTACAAACTTCGGGAAAACAAAGATGCAAGAGGCATGACAGCAATTCCTGAAGGTTACAAACTTCGGGAAGCACCAAGAGTCTTTGCCGTAATAACTGTACCACCACCCGGGGTGCACACTATCTCGGAAGGACAGATTCCACAGATACCTTCTGGTGGAAACAAAAGTATGGATGAGAGAATAAAGAAGTTCCAGGAACAGTTCCTGGAAATGCAGAAAGAACTGCAAGCCCTTCGCGGTCAGAATCTATTTGGAAAGGACGCCGCAGACCTATGTTTGGTCCCTAATGTGAAAGTTCCGCGCAAGTTCAAAGTGCTCGAATTTGAAAAGTACAAGGGTAACTCTTGCCCTCAAAGTCATTTGGTGATGTACGCTCGGAGGATGTCAACTCAGACAAAGAACAACCAGCTACTGATCCATTACTTCCAAGATAGTTTAACCGGTGTCGCACTAAAATGGTACATGGGATTAAACCGCACTAAGATCGCCACTTTCAGAGATCTTGGCGCTGCCTTCGTTCAATAATTTAAGTATAACCTGGGCATGGCATCGGAAAGAGATCAACTTAGAGCCATGTCACAAAAGGATAAGGAAACCTTTAAGGAATACGCTCAGAGATGGCGTGAAATTACCGCTCATATTTATCCACCTCTTGAGGAAAAAGAAATGACAAAAAATTTCTTAAAGACCTTAAGTTCATTTTCCTATGACAGAATGGTCGCCAGTGCGCCCAGCGACTTCACCGAGATGGTAGGCATGGGAGTTCGTCTTAAGGAAGCGGCCTGAGAAGGACGTCTGGTCAAAGATGCCGGATCATCAAGTAGTACAAAATGATACGGTAGTGCTCTCCCTAAGAAAAAAGAGCAGGATATTGGTAATATCTCTCTCGGAAAGCAAAGGCGACGGTACCAACTAGTAGCAGCGGTAACTCCTGCTATTAACCCTACGCCTGTACCCATGTATCAACCTCAGGTTGCTCAGAGCCAACCGAATCAACAACAATTTCAGCAAAGGACACAACAGCCTCTTCAACAGGCTCGTCCTCAATACAACAACAATCGTACTACACGACCACCTGGGTTTGACCCTATACCGATGTTGTACGCAGAACTATTTCCACTCTTACTGGTCAAGGGGCACGTCCAAACCAGGGCTCCCCTTGTAATCCCGGAGAATCCGCCTTTTTGGTTCAAAACGGATCAAACTTGTCCTTACCATCAAGGAGGACCAGGGCATAACATAGAGAACTGTCTCAGTTTTAAATCCGATGCGCAAAAGCTTGTTAGGAGCGGGGTCTTATCCTTCAAGGATACGAATCCAAATGTTCTCACAAACCAGCTGCCTCAACACGAGAAAGGTGCGGTAAATTTGATAGAGGGAGAGTCTAACCACAGCTATCAAATTCATAATGGACTCTTATGGAGGGCCAACTTGGTCAAGATGCATTGTAGACAAAGTGGATACGGCCATGTGCCACCTCACAATTATTACCAGTGTGATATCTGCTCCAAAAATAATCAAGGATGTTATGTGGTGCAATCATCTATACAGGAACAATTGGATCTCAGATGGATCCAAGAGCACCGAATTTGTGACGTCAACATGACTTACTCGAATTCCAACATCATCCAGAATCACGACATTCGTGCGATGAATATCAACTTAGTGGCGATGCACTTAAGGCAAAGCCAACGTCATAATCTGCCACGGCACAATTACGATTCCTGTCTGGTCTGCTCGGTAAACAAACAGGGATGCTCTTTTGTACAAGAGGCCCTCCAACGTCAGATGGATCTTGGATGGATCCAGGACTACTATGATAGGAATCCTTATCAAGTCAACATGATTCAAATCTTTGATGTTCGTTTGATGAATACCAGCTTGGTGGAGTTGTGTGAGGGCTATGGTCTCTCATCTACTTTGTTTTAATGATGTCAACAAATATGTAAGTTTTAGATTATAATTTGAGCGGTATCACTTCACGTGTCGGGCATATTGCGTCTAATCGTTATTGTTCATGTGTCTAGATGTATAGGACCTTGTCTTTCCCATAAACAAATGTTCATTACCATTTTAGTAGTGTCTAGTATGTTTTTCTGGACTTGGTCAGTTGAAAATTCGCAGAAAATTGTATTTCCAAAAAAATTGCAGTTCATGCTCTAACCCACCCAACTCATGCGTTAACCTCCCAGTTTATGCGCTAACCTAGAGAAACCTGCAGGAAAGCGCATGATTTTGAATAACACAAAAATTTTCATCTGTGCGTCGACGCATGATTGTTGTGGGTCGACGCATGATTTCCTGAACTGATATTTTTCACTTAAATTTTTCTTCAGTTATTTCTATTATTTTTTTGTGGGTCATTTCATTCTCTATAAATAGTTTCGGTCATCTCATTATTCAAATAACAAGAAACGTGAAAATTTATGCCATTTCTCTCTTCATCTTCATCTTCTTCATTGAGTAAACAAACAATCACACATAATCATCTTTGTTTGTGTCGCCCATTGTTCGAAGTGATAACGTTCAGAATTTAGGAAGTGTGATCTTCATTTTCTGGGTTGAGAGCTTGGTAGGTGTTTCTTGAAAAAAACCAGTTGGTTTTGTCCTCCAAGAATCGAGTAGATTTTGGGGTTTTTTGCACAAATCGTTTCGTTCTACAGGGATTCGGCTGGGTGAAGGTAACCAGAAATTGGCGCAATTGTTCGGTTTAGTAGCTGTAATCAGAGGATCGTAGAAGAGAGGTTTGGGTTCAAATTTTTGGTAAATCACAATTGATCGAGTGAAGGTAACCGAAGAACGGTGGGTTCTTTCGGTTTAGTAGCATGAGACGGTAATTGGATCAACCATATTCGAAGCACTTGATTCATCTTGAATCAAGGGGAGAGAAAATTCTGCATCAACGATGGAAGACGTTCGAGGGTTTGGATGTTCATAGTTTTCTCTTGTAATAAACAATTTGCAACAACTATATATATATATATATATATATATATATATATATATATATATATATCTCAATTCCAATTGTGGAGTTAAGGGCAGACGTACCCAAAGCGAGGACGATTGGGGAACTGCCTAATCAAATCTCGTTTGTTCTCTCTTTCCCTTAACTCTTTTGCATTTCAGTTTGTTCGAATTTGTAAAGTCGCAATTTATCAAAATTTCTGTTGTAGTGTAATTTTGAGCTGAGAAACTATTTGTTAAAATGATACAACTCCTTGAATTGTATCTTAGAGCAGCTATATATTACATTCCATAGAAATTCTGCACTTAGTGTGTTTACGCACACTAGGTGTTTGATAATTTGTTTCAAAGTAAAAATCGAACGCATTGCTTTTAATTGCTTATCATTTTACATCATTGGTTTGGATTAAACATCAAACAAGCGATATTTGGATGACTGCGTTTTTTAAGTGTAGTAATCATACTGAATTTTTCTCTTCCATACTCATTCTCGATATATTCATGCATATCCGATCCTTTTAGTAGAAGGTTCGTTGTAGACGTTCTATCCAATGGTTGCTTCCGTTAAACATTTTTTAAAACTAAATTTTTGGTAACCATTTGCGTGTAAAACTCAAGGGATCTATTCAACCCCCCTTCTAGATCCATAGCCATTGTCTAACAAGTGGTATCACGAGCTCCGGTTTATTATGGTCCTTCGGTAAAACTTCTTGGATCATGGCGAACGAACCTAAAGGGGCTTATAATAGAGCTCCAGTTTTTACAGACGAGAATTACAGCTACTGGAAGGATTGTATGCGTGTTCATATTAATTCCATAGATCGGAAGGTTTGGAATGTTATTTTAAACGGTCCCATGCAAATTACTATGACAAATGCGGAAGGCATTGTCGTTCCTAAACCCGAAGACCAATGGAGTGAGGAGGACGAGAAAAAGTACAGCTATGATTGGAAGGCTCGTAATACGGTCATCTCCTCTTTGGGAGTTGACGAGTATTATCGAGTCTCCCATTGTGAAATGGCCAAAGCCATGTGGGATGCTTTACAAGTAGCCCACGAAGGCACTAATGATGTTAAGATGGCTCGTATTAATACACTAACGCAAGAGTTTGATTTGTTTTACATGAAGCAAGGGGAAAACCATTGCGGATATGCAAAAACGATTTACTCATATTATCAACAAATTGCATGTTCTTGGTAAACCAATTCCAAATGAGGTTTCTACTAACAAAATTCTGAGGTGTCTTAACAGGGAATGGCAACCGAAGGTCACCGCTATCAAGGAGGCCAGCGATCTTGCTACACTAGACCTCTCAACACTCTTTGGTAAACTCGATGAGCATGAGCAAGTGCTCATTAGCTTGGATAAACATGAAAAGAGTATCAAGAAAGAGAAGGCAAAAGATACGGAGAAGAAGTCGATAGCTCTTGAGGCTTCTTGTTCAAAGTCCACACATCAAGAGCTAAGTGATGATGAAACCAATAATGACAAAGATGAAGAATCCGGTGATGATATGGGCTTATTTGTGAAGAAGTATAATAGATATGTTCGTATGAACAAGATTCAACACTCGGACATAAATCTAGTCAAGTTTAGGAAGCAATCTAGAAGCGAAGGAAATAAGAATGGCAAGGTAAAAGGGACGTGCTACAATTGTGGAAAATCTGGGCACTACAAGCCGGATTGTCCAACTCTAAAGAAAGACAAAGATAAGGATAATGACAAGAGTCGCTCAAACAAAAGGTCCAACAAGTCTCGACGAGCATACATCGCTTGGGAAAGCGATAGTGAGTCGGAGAAAGATGATTCATCAAGCGACGAAAGTGAATCTGTTAACTTTTGTCTTATGGCACGCCACAACAAAGCAAAAGAGGTAAAGCATTCTAAATACGACCATGTTATTACAATGTCGCATTTAGAGTTACAAAAGGATTTTGGTATGTTACACTATGAGGCTAAGGAAGCATTTCAACGCTTAGCCTCAAATAAAAAGATTTTCTCGTATTTGGAGAAGAAGGTTTCCGATTCTGAAAAGGAATTAGAAGCCCTCAAAAACTATATAGTGGACACATCAAAAGCCAAGGTTGAAAAGGACCCTACCTCTTGGTTCAATTGGGGCTGTGACACTTGTCATATTTGGCAATGAGAGGTGAGAATCCTCAAGGCCAAATTGGACAAGGCTCTTAAGCCAAAAGTTACGTTTGCTATTGATCGATCACATTTTCGTGAAAGCATGAATAATCCATATCAAAAGTATACCTATGTGATTCGAGACAGTGATAGAAAAAGTAAATTCCAAATGAACTGTAATTGTCTTTACTGTTGTAAGCCTGGTCATACTATTGCGAAATGCCGCTTCAGAAGGTTTCTTGTTCCGAAAGGCATCTACCAATGGTTGCCCAAGTGCGGTCGTGGTTTCAGTCACCTTAAAGGACCCAATGAGAATTGGGTACCTACTCTCCCTTGATTGTTTTTGCAGGTACAAAGTCTTGAAACCACCGAAAGAAGATGGGTTCTGGATAGTGGCTGCTCGAGACACATGACCGGAGACATATCTCTTTTCATCGACTTTGTGGCGAAGAAAAAGGGGTTTATCACCTACGGAGATAACAACAAGGGACAGATTCTCGGCAAAGGTAGTGTAGGTAACCCCTCATCTGCTACTATCTCTGATGTCCTGCTTGTGGAAGGCCTTAGACACAACCTTTTAAGCATTAGTCAACTATGTGACAAGAATTATAAAGTATCTTTTTCGAAGGATTGTTGCATAGTTGAAGATAGCGACAAAAAAATGTGTTTAAGGGCTTGAGGGTGAACAAAGTCTATATGCTAGACTTAAATGAGGTATCGTTGAATGGAGACAAATGTCTAGTCGCTATGAATGAAGATTCATGGTTGTGGCATAGACGGTTGGCTCACATCAACTTTGATCTGCTTAACAAAATAGTCTCTAAAGACCTAGTCATCGGTTTGCCCAAAATTAAATTCATAAAGGATCACCTTTGTGATGCGTTATAACACCTCAAAATTTGCCCTCATGTTTCTAACTTTGGCTGGCTTATGTTTCATTGCATTTTTGCATAATCATCATTTGCATATCATTGGCCTTAGCATGGGATCAAGGCATCTAATTCAAATCCAAGGAGCCTTGAGCCTCAAGAGATCTTAATTGACCTACCACCTCATCATGTGATCAAGCTTGACAAGAAATCTCAAGGGAACCACCTTTTCCTAACCAGTGCAAGATTAGGGTTTTGGGATTCTTGAGTATAACACTTCAATGGGCAATATTTTTGAGCTTTTATCATCACCAAATGGCATATCTCATCATTGTCTGAAAGGATACACATCATGCTCAGAAGAATTTGGATTTGGAGGATGTGCTGATTTCTCCTAGACTGAGGGCACCAAACTAGGGTTTGCTATAAGATCAGTTTATTTATGACTTTTTGGGCAAGACTTGATTCTATGGTATTCCTCATGCCCTTAATTGTATAAGGTTGGAAGATTGTCCATCAATTTGGCTTGGGAGAGTTTCAATTGATCAATTGACTGAAAATCAGGAGAATTGGGGAAAAGTCAACTGTGCAGAGGAAAAAAGTCAACTCTTGACTTTTTGAGGTCAAAATGTTGTTCCTTATCTCAAGTATGATTATTGGTGAAGATTTAATCAAGAATTATCAAGAGATTCATCAAAAATCAAGAAATGTGCAAATTTGCCAAAAATAGTAATTAGGGTTTCCATTTATGGCAAGTTTTGGCAAGGTGAGAGGTCAACTTTAGAGCATTCTTTCTCCATGTTCCAAGCACCAAATTGAAAGGTTAGGGAGGCCTGTCAAAAGTTCACATTTCAAGCTTCAAAACCATACCAAGAACATCTCCATTGGATTAAAATTGAGAGAGATATGATGGATCAAAGTGGAGAGGAATCAAGGCAAACTGGCAAGTCATGACCACCCAGTGCGCCATAATTTTTACAAACACTTGGTGTGCATGATGTGCCCAAGTTCATGGCCAAATAACTCATTGATAGAGGCTTCATTTGGAAAATTGTTCAACATCACTCTTGTTCATTTCCATCTCCTCTTCAATTCATGTGTTTAGAGATTTTTCATGTGATAATTCCTTTGAGAGTTATGGTGACTCAAAGTGGGAAACCTCCCACTGATCTCTTTCACACGCCATGGTAGGTCAAGGCCAGGTCAGGTTGGCATGCTACATCAGTTGTGTATCAACATTTTCATAATACATTTTCACATTGTTAGAGATTCCATTTGCAAATATGTTTCACGCCAATGTTGTCGTACTTCATTTCCTCTTTCCAAAGACCCCAAAATCAAATGTTTTCATCCATTGGTCATGAAGATGCAAAGCTCCAAAGACCATAGCAGACCAACTATTTTCTTCCCAGTCAAGTAAACAAAACCAACATAAAACAAGTTGCCTTGTTGGTACTCATGCGCATGCTGAATGTTATGTACCATCCCATGTCATCTTTACCATAAAAAAACCAAACAAACTTTACACATATCATCCCATGCCCATGTATTCTTTACTACATATGTTCAAACCAAGTGAAAGAAAAAACTTCAAAGGGAATCTGTTCAGTACAACATCACCACCATTCATTCTAACCCTCACCATAACTTCATGTTGCTCTCCTCACTCTAACAAAAACACCACAACTCGGATCTAACTAACTTGACTCACTTAACTCATTTAACCAAGCTTCTAACTGTTAACCACAGTTGGTTAACAGTTAACCTCACATATAAATAGAAATTCCAACTGAATTACAAGGAGGATTGGATCATTTCTCACATTTTCAGAAGACCTCACATTTTCTCTCTCTGAGTTTTGCTCTCTCTCTCTCTCTCGTGCTCATTCTCTTTACAAGTTGTTCAATCTTCTTCAAGGTTCATCATCATTATCAAGAGATCTTGAAGCTAGTAGCATTGAATTCTCAAGTTCATCTTGTTCTCCAAGGTTCTTCATTCCAAATTCACTGATTCAGAACAGTTCATAGCCTTTATTTGGCTATTTTGAAGTTCAAGAAGCAAAAGGAACCTCCTCTCTGGATTTCTTTTGAGCTAAGCAGCTTCAAAATACAGGTTTAAGTTCAAACTCTTTACTCTCTTTATGCTCTAATTCCAATTGTTTTTGTTTGATTCGAGCTCAATAGGAGCGATGTAATCATCCGGCTAGTTGATAGGCTCCATAAGAGCATAGATTCAAATTCTAGGGCAAATTTTGTGGCTTCGAATCACTGTGTACGTGTGTTATTTGCGATTTTTGTTGCTGGAATGTTGATCTACTAAGTGAAAGGAAGAGAATGGTGTACGGTTCTTCCATTTCTGTGGTGTTTGGCAATTGTGCACGACGGAGACTCACCGGAGTCTTCTCCGGCCACCTGAGGTATAATCCCTAGGGTTTTGGTCAGGTTTAATCATGAGCGTCCATTTATTTTGATCTGAGGGTTCTTATGATGCCAGCGCATAAATGAAGGATGGTGTGAAGCACGTGCTTCTTTTTTCTGATGTTTTTGAATTAATTGCTCGTGTGTGTGTGTTGCATTATATTATAACGTGTGCTTTCATCTGAACCATATGATTTGCTTACTTTCCTGATGATCATGCGCTGACTAGATCCTATGGCTCTTGATAAGTCAACTTGTTGACTGAATTCCATGTGATGCACCCTATTTGAGAGCGTGTAATTGGATTGGGCTCCGTTTATTATTCACACCCCCAGGCTTATGAGCCCAATGCAATTATAACGTGATGTTTGCTTTGGATGCATCCCCTGCTTTGTTTCTTTGTTTTTTTATTTTTTTTTCTTTTCATATTTGTTTCATTTCTGATTTTAAAAAATACTTGGAAACATGATAAAATTCCTAAAAAATTCATTGAGCTTTCTAATGCATTTAAATAATTGTTGTATATTTTTATTCCTGATTTTGATATGTTTTAATGTTTTTCTTTCATAATTTCCTTTTATTTTTCTTTTTTTGTATGATCCTATGCTCTTATGCATGCATTGTTGGATTTATTTGGCATAGTTCCAAAGGGAATTTGCTTCTGATACTTGACACACAATTGTATGATATCTTGATGCACTTCATTCATTTTTTGTGGATTTTTAAAATCATTTTTGAATGGTGTTTGAACCCTATCTTTGTGAATTAATGTTGTGTTGCTTGAATGAACTTGTGGAGTACATTTGAACATGTTTCTTAGTGATTTTTGTACCAAACTTTTGGGAAATGTGTACATACTGTTTGAACTTAATTTGACTTGCATATGGGAATTTTCTCATTCTCCTAACTTGGTTTTGTGAATGGTTTGAGTGCATCTACATATGTATGTTGTTATAGGATCATGTGCTAGGGTTTTGAGATACATTGTGTGCAATTCTATTTGGTACTTGTTGAGACCTTTTGACATATGATTGTATGAACATTATAGGCCATTCACATAAAATTATAGGTCATTTTTTGTTCATCCTTACATGACTTGTATGCACATGCTTTAACTTGAAATGTGTTGTGTAATTGTGCATTCTCACTTGACTTTCTTTGAGCACATGTTTGTATCAACCCTTGTATGGTTTTGCACATTCACTTGACATGATTCCACTTCTATTTGTGATCATTCTTAACCATATTCCATGACCTATAATTGCACATCACATGCCTCTTAAGTTCATAAACTTTTACATGCTTAGTTGAATTTGTTTGAACCAAGTTTGCTTCTAATCTTCTTTGTGCTTCAACATGGTGCTTGTGTGGACTTTGTGCATACAATCTTGACTTCCAAATATCATTTCAAATTTCATGAGCTACTGACTTGCATTCATTTGCATGATTATTCATTTTTCATCTTTATCTTTGACTTGCATTACAAGTATGCATCATTATTGAACTTCAATTGTGTTTGTTCACATCTTCTTGCTTCATTTCTTTAAATGCTCGCATCCATGAATTGTATGTTCATTCAATGATATTCATATGCATTAATAAATGTCATTCACTTCTGACTTTGATGTTTACATGTGTATTTATACATGTTTACCTTTCATAAGCATTCATTGTTCATAAGTGATGCACAACTTGCATTTGCATGATTGTTTGGCACTTAGTTTGCTTTTGTTTGATTTCATATGGCATGTTTACATTAGTAGGATCCCTTAGCATGTAACTACTGACTTGGATTTCTCTTAACCATTAGGACCTTTCCTTTTTGGTTTGCATGTTGTTTTCTTCTTAAGTTGTCTTCTTAAAACAACTTGTACTATTTGGACTAGTTTCTTTCACTTGTTCTTATTACTTGTGATTGATTTTATGCTAACCTTTTGTGTAGGGGTAGAGGTAAGGTATTTGAACATGTGGATGGTTATCCATGTTCATCTCTTCTTTCATTTCTCATTTATCTTACTTCTCTTTCTCTTTTGTGAATAGCATGATATAATGCTTGATTGTGCACAACTTTCTCACACCCTTTGGGATCCTAGCTCATCATTAATTTTTGATTAAGGTGAGGTAGGATAAGCATTAGGTAGTGCTATCCCTCTCTTCTCTTTAGACTTAGGTTCTTAAACCTTGACCTTAGAGCCATCCTTTGCATGATAACATTAGGAACAATTAGTTTCCCTTTAGTGTTTTATTTTCAACTTAAGTCTTCTCTTCTCATCTCATAAAACTTCTAAAACACTTAATAAAGTTAACATGTATTGCGCATGAGCCTTGTACATGGGAAATGGAGAGTGGGGGGCTTCCTTTCACTTTCCTAGAGTGTTTAGCGTGCATCCCGTCTTGGGTCAATGTGCGACGCATTCGATCCTATGTTGTAGACTTGGCTGCAATGCAAGTTATGAACTAACTCCAATCCACTTCTTGTATAAAAAACATAAAAAAAACTTAATCCTTTTTATCCTTCGGGATCACTAAGTTTCAAACCTCATTTTCAGAAAAGGGCACGTTACTTCCGTCTCGTCGCAAACAGGCATCGACCCTAACTGCCAGACGCGAACTTAACGTCGCTCATAAAAAACACTCCGACCCGTAGGTCGAACTACGACTGCTCTGATTTCCTCCTTCTGGTTAGATTGAGGATACGTAGGCACAAGATGGCGATGTCTTGGCGAGCAACCTCCCCCCTTAGTTCGTGTCCGAACTACGTTGACTCTGACTTTCCCATTGCACGATGGAATACGTAGGCATAGGACAACGATGATGTCCTATCGAGTCACTTCTTTTTCTTTTCTCCCCCGTTTCTTCGTTCTCTTCCGTTCCCATTCCTTCTCCTTTCTAGTAGCAGTGGAGCTCCAGATGACGACACCCTTTGATCGAGACAACAAGCGTGGATCCCATTGAGTACGATGGACGCATTGGGTGCTAATACCTTTCCCTCGCGTAACCGACTCCCTTACCCGTTTCTCTTGGTCGTGAGACCATGCTTTTCCTTTCCCTCAGGTTTATGTAGTGTTTCCTTTCCCTCTCTTGGGATAAATATACATTTCTGGTGACTCTGTTTTTGCGCCACTTTCGCGTTTGTACTTGGATGAAAATCCCGGGAGCGACAGCTGGCGACTCTGCTAGGGGCTGGTTGACCTCTTGCTGGTCCATCCTCTTTGCGAGTCAATCCTAGCGTCAGTTTGCTTTTCGATTTTAGGGTGTTTTATCTGTTTACTTTACTCGCTTTTATTTATGGCATTGTTGCATGTTTACTGTTTATTACATTTACTTGCTTTTCATTTACTATTGCCTTATATTCTATGCTGGACTGTGCTGTTGTCTTCTGTTTGGTGGGCAGGGTATTCTGAGAGATAATCCCATTACACAGGCTTGAGTGCACTTATAGGACTAGAGTGGAAAGTAGTGTGGCCTACGTAGCGTCTTGGTACGTAGGGTTTACATGAAATCCACACCCAGACGAGGTTTTCTTAGGAGAAGTTCTGATTTGCGCGTCTTGTGCATTTTGGAGTGTTAACCTAGAAAGCTGTCGACTCTGGTGACCATTCTCGAGGACTCAGTAACGACACTCCTCCCGAGATGTGATAATGGCAGACCAGAAATGGTAAACCCATTACACTTCTCGATCCGAGGACCCAATGCTGGGAACTTGCTATAGGATATCCTTTTTGAAAGGGAATCAGTGGAGGCACTCCTCGATTGGCGATAGTACTGTATCCCGAGGGATGAATGTACTATTGCTTCTCGAACTCAGTGCCAGAAGCTGAGGACCTTTCGTTTTCTAATACCCACATGTGAGAGGGGCGGATTTTACAGGTTTGCAGGTGACCGTGACCTTCTACCTACCTGGTTTTTTGGATTTCTTATCAGTATGAACTTATCAGTGGAGTTACTCTGGTGTTCTAGGTATTTGGTGCAAAGCCTTGAGACTATTCAGTCAGTTCAGTGCAGCAGTTGTCTAGTTTATGTGGCAACCTTGATCCCATGCTTTGCATTGCATCATCATTTTGCATTTTGACATACGTGCTCTCGTATTTCCAAGGATCCCAACTTTGAGACTAACTATTAAGCATTGCCATCTATTTCCTGTGGTGCTTAAAAACAACTTGAATCAAAGCAGAATGATTCCTTGGAAATATTCGAGCATGGCATTTGCATTCGCATACTCATATGCATAACAGGGGTTCTAGGTTGTTTATTCTTGTCCTGATCTGGTCTTCTTCAGAATTGTAGACTTAACTTTTCAAGCCAGTCAGAAGTTGATCATGGAGCAAATTCAAGCGGAATTGAGGGAAGTATGAAGCCAAATGGGGCAGTTTATGGGGAAGATGCAAGATTTAGTTCAAGACCAGAAAGTGCTTTAGGAAGAGGTCAACCAACTGAAGACTCAGATGAGTCTGGTATGGAGGTCGTGAGAGGTGTGCTAAGCAAAGATAATACTCTCATGCCTGAAGCTGCGGCTGGAACTGTCTCTCCTCCATTGTTTAAGGGATCCCTCCCAAAGAGTGAGCAGATTGCCACTGTGACCATCTCGGCTGTATCTCAGCAGCAAAATCAGGCTCCTCGCCAATATCAGCTAAGGCCTAAGCAGAATAGGCATTTTGAGACTCCACCAGTGCCATATTCTCAGCTATTCCAGCATCTCCTTCAGTTACAACTGGTACGGAAAAGGACTCTGGCTCCTCTTACTAGTACTCCCCCACTGGGTTATGATGTAGGAGCCCACTGTGATTTTCACTCTGGTGCGCCGGGGCATAATGTGGAAAATTGTAAGGCCTTTCAACATGCTGTCCAAGATCTGGTCGATTCAAGGGAAATTGAATTCACGCCGAGCGGCGTAAACATACAAGGTGGTCCTACTCTAGGTGTTGAAAAAGAAGTGGATATCCCTATTGCCTCTCCCAAAGCCACATTAAGTCAGGGGCATTTCTTGCAGTCCTTGGTCTTAGAATCCCCACGTCCACAACTGCTGCCTACTCCTCAATTAAGTCTGAGGGGAAAAGCGCCTGAGCCAGAGGAATACGCAAATCAGAATCAACAGCAGAATAGTTCCCAAGCGGGTCGACGGAAGCCAAGAAACAGACAGTTTGTTGTACTACCAAAGCTGTATGGTAAGATATTGCTAGAGTTGGTTAAAAGAGGGTTGATTGTGCCAAGGAAACCAGATCCGATCATTCCTCCATATCCACCAGGGTTTAATATCAATGCTCGATGTGGATACCATGCTGGGGCATGGGGGCATTCAACTGAGGATTGTAAGGCGCTCCCGCACAAGGTGCAAGAGCTGATTGATGCAGGGGTCATTACTTTCACTGCAGATGGTATGCATTTCAACTAAAGCTTCCCAAGTGAGCACTCGAGGCTGCAAAAACATCATCAGAAGCAATAAGTCCAGGCGGAGTCAAGTCTCCTCAATAACGGCAGTCATCAGTTGCTTTACTGCATTTTCATACGTAGCTTTCATTTGTTTGTTTAAACAGTGTTTGCATGAAAAAACTTGTTTGTGTTTTGAATGTTGATTTTAATGGAATGATGTGTTGTTCCTAAAGTATTTACTTTTATGCACTCATATGATGTTTATATGCACTGCAATACCAACTTTCTTGTCTAGAACTCTTGAGGGAGGATGATGAGGTGAAAGACGCAAAATCTTTGGTTGTGTGCTTTTGGATAAAACCCTGTTGAGGATGTACATGCATTGTTTCAAATACCTAAACACTGGAGATATAAGAGAGATAAACCCTCGTTAACCCCTTTGAGCCTTGAAGTAGGAGTTTCTTTTTGAAAACGAAAAAACCCTCAATCTTAACCTGGGGCAGGGTAGGTGTCAGTTAATTTGACCGAGCGTTCAAATTTCAAAAGGAATGTGCATCTGAGGATCCATTACCTTCCTTTCCTCATGTATCAGGAGGTCAAGAGATGCGAAACCACAATGGTTATCCATCAGCAATCAAGGAGTGAGATAGTCACAACCCTTTCAAATAAGTCAGACAATCCAGTGTCACACGATTTGTTCAAAAAAAAAGAAAAAAGCCCGCTAAGTTGATAACTTGAAAACAAGCGACCTAGGAAAAAGTTAGGGCATCCCGCTGGACTTCAAAAGTGAAAAAAAAACTCAAAAGAGTCAGTCCAGGCAAAAATTAGGGATCAAAAAGCAAAAGAATGAAAAGCGAAAAGCGAAAAGGATTACAAAGAAAAATCCTCGAGCAAGAACAAAGTCGTGTGACCACGAACAAAGGACAAAAGGGGTGACTGTCACTCCAAAACCTCATCAGGTGTCAAACCATCAGTTGCATGGGTTCCTTAAAGATCACAAAATCTTTTTGAGAGATGAGCGCTTGTGCCGGATTAGCTGAACGTAGGACCGGAGAACATCATGGAGAATGGGTGGGCGCCGATAAACTTTGAGCCTTAAATCCTTTTTCTCAAAACTGCGAACCAGACCACGTTATAACCCTTAAAAGTCCTAATTGAAGCAGGGTTTATTCTGAAAGTCCACTTCAGCGAGATAGCGTTCCTGACTCCTATGAGTTATGCTAATAAGATTTTGTTGGTATTGCATGTGCGTATTGTTTTCCATTCAAAATCAATGTCGCATCCCAGCTAGTGATTCGTTCACAAGGCTTGGCGACACATTTTCAATAAAACTTCAACGTTAACACGAGTGTTGCATTAGAATTGTCATTCTCATAATAAATATTTTATGCTTGCATGTGTTTGACATCAAAGAAGCTTACACAATGAACGTCAGTCGAGAAGCTCGATCACGCCAAGTTGAGATGGTGAAAACTCCGAAGGACAGTCATGTCAAGGGGTATATGGACAAGAGACTGTGCGCAGCCTAGAGGTTCCCAATAAATGGTGATAAGAAGCAGCCAAACTGGGCAACTATGTCGAGATTCAATAAATCTCTCCACAAACGCTTAATATGGGACAATCAGGTCGATTTGACAAATCTCTGTAAGATTAGTCAGGGGCAAAGTTTCTTCAAGACTTGGGGCAGGCCACCTTTAGAGCGTGGGAAGTTGTCCACTCTTGAAGACGGTTAATCGAAAGCACCTCTTCAAAGTTCAGAATACTGGGGCAGAGTATTTTCAAGTCATTACAAATCGTTTCGAGGTAATTTACTTCATGGGTTATGAAGTCTGGGGCAGTTGCATCGAGATCTAATAAATATCTCCAAGAGTTTGAAGACCCTGGGGCAGTGTGAATGCCCGGTCTTCTATAAAATCCTCTTGGGATGATTTCTTCCTTTAGACCTGGTGGTCTGGGGCAAGTGGAGAGTTCAAAGGGCCGTTTATGACCATATGGACAGGTCAGGCTGGGTAATAAGTTTGTTTTTCCCAGTAGCGTTACTCTCCCCAACACTGAAAGTTCATTATCCTCAGCAGAACTTATTCCCCAGCAAGAGTACAGAGGATTGTGTTCCCTAGCCGAAGTCATGGTTGGTTTATTATTCCCCAGCAAGCAGTCAGAAGTGGATTGCTTCGAGGTGAATGTGGTTATATCTCCAGTAGGAGATGTGTCGGATGTCTTTGAAAAGACTTTATTGTCCCCACAGAGCCTGGTACTCACTTTCCTCAGCAGGTCAGGAAGTGTATTTCCGTCAGCAACGACATGCTCTAATCCCCAGCAGGGTAAATTCTTTCCTCCAACATCAGGTTAAGCTCAATGATATCCCTTGGCAGGTTCCGTCGACTTTCCTCCCCAACAGGGTTATTCTCCCTAGTATTGAGGTTTCGTCATCCTCATTAGACCGTCACTCTCCCCAGTCAGAGTACAGAAGATTGTTCCCCAGCCAGCATTTAAAGTGGATTGCTCTAAGGTGGATATTGTTTTGTTACCACAAGATATTTGTGGAATGTATTCCCGAGACAAAGATGTTGTCTTCCCCGCAGAGTATTGGTGTCTACTCCCATCGGCCAATCAGGAAACTTGTTTTCACCAGCAACAGCAGGATAAGGGTGAAGTCATTTCCCCAAAAGCGGGTTCAGCTCAATGGTGTCCCCAGCAGGTCTAGTACTTGTGATATGTCTCCCCAAGCAGATTTGGTGGTAATCCTCGCAGGTTTGTTCAACGATGGTTGATATCCCCAGCAGGTTTTAAGTCCAAGTGATATTTGGCACTCTTCTGATTCAGGTCTTGGTTTCCTTTTCAAAGAGTTATGTATAATCCCCAGTAGAGTGGATGTTCTTTTGGGATTTCATCTCCAGCAGAAGTTGTTGATCAAAGGGGTTGCTCAGTGTGATTCTTCTCGGCAGAGTTCTTGGACTCGGAGGACAATTTATGTTGTCATCCCCGATGGAGCTGCCTTCGTTTTCAGCATTTATTTTGCTGGAGCGCTTCTTTTTGCATTGCATAAGCATCGTCTGCATGGCATCCTCCCAAACGCGTAGCATTTCCATTTCGTATGGAGCATTACGCCATAGAAAAATTCAAACATGTGCATTTGAAGCATAACTCAGGTTTGATACTTTCTTTGCCAGTTCTCTTTCTCAGCAGAGATGGCATAACTCAGGAGATTTTGTTTGCCAGTTCTCTTTCTCAGCAGAGATGGCATAACTCAGGAGATTTTGTTTGCCAGTTCTCTTTCTCAGCAGAGATGGCATAACTCAGTTGATTTTGTTTGCCAGTTCTCTTTCTCAGCAGAGATGGCATAACTCGGGAGATTTTGGTTTATCCTCGGTGAGATCGCCGAGGGATGTGTCCATCCTACCTGTGCTCCCCGGCAGAGTCTTTTATTTAGACATCTCCTTTCCCCAGCGGAGTCATCTTATTTGTGGATTGTAAGTCCGTTAATTTTACCTCTCAACCTTTCGGTTCACGACCGTATCTTTGCTAGGAGTTTGCCTTTGATTGGCCAATCTCTTTTGTAAACCCAGTTCTCGCCTGGTAGTTAGTTCTCGTCTGACTTATTTCGTGAAATCCAGTTATCGCCTGGTAGTCAGTTCTCGTCTAACTTATTTCGTGAAATCCAGTTCTCGCCTGGTAGTCAGTTCTCGCCTGACTTATTTCGTGAAATCCAGTTCTCGCCTGGTAGTCAGTTTTCGTCTGACTTATTTCGTGAAATCCAGTTCTAACCTGGTAGTCAGTTCTCGTCTGACTTATTTCGTGAAATCCAGTTCTCGCCTGGTAGTCAGTTCTCGTCTGACTTATGTCGTGAAATCCAGTTCTCGCCTGGTAGTCAGTTCTCGCCTGACTTATTTCGTGAAATCTAGTTCTCGCCTGGTAGTCAATTCTCGTCTGACTTATTTCGTGAAATCCAGTTCTCGCCTGGTAGTCAGTTCTCGTCTGACTTATTTCGTGAAATCCAGTTCTCGCCTGGTAGTCAGTTCTCGCCTGACTTATTTCGTGAAATCCAGTTCTCGCCTGGTAGTCAATTCTCGTCTGACTTATTTCGTGAAATCCAGTTCTCGCCGGGTAGTCAGTTCTCATCTGACTTATTTCGTGAAATCCAGTTCTCGCCTGGTAGTCAGTTCTCGTCTGACTTATTTCGTGAAATCCAGTTCTCGCCTTGTAGTCAGTTCTCATCTGACTTATTTCGTGAAATCCAGTTCTCGCCTGGTAGTCAGTTCTCGTCTGACTTATTTCGTGAAATCCAGTTCTCGTCTGGTAGTCAGTTCTCATCTGACTTATTTCGTAAAATCCAGTTCTCAATTGGTAGTTAGTTCTCATCTGACTTATTTCGTGAAATCCAGTTCTTTTCTGGTAGTCATTTCTCGCCTGACATCTCTTGTGAAATCCAGTTCTCGCCTGGTAGTCAGTTCTCGTCTGACATATTTCGTGAAACCCATTTCTCTTTCTCCGCAGAGATGGCATAACTCAAAAGAGTTTGTACCACTTTTTCCCCAGCGGAGTCATCTTTGTAGATCTGTTGATTCTAATAATCTTTGGAGTCCCCCTTCGGTCGGTCTTCCTTTTCGAGTTCCCCTTCGGCCGTTCTCGATGTTCTTTTGTTGGAGTCCCCCTTCGGCCGGTCTCCCTTTACGAGTTCCCCTTCGGCCGCTCTCGTATTCTTTTGTTGGTTAGACCCCCTTCGGCCGGTCTTCCTTTTCGAGTTCCCCTTCGGCCGTTCTCGATGTTCTTTTGTTGGAGTCCCCCTTCGGCCGGTCTCCCTTTATGAGTTCCCCTTTGGCCGCTGTCGTATTCTTTTGTTGGTTAGACCCACTTCGGCCGGTCCTTCCTTTTCGAGTTCCCCTTCGGCCGTTCTTGATTTTTTTTGGTCGAGTCCCCCTTTGGCCAGTCTCCCTTTACGAGTTCCCCTTCGGCCGTTCTCGTATCTTAGTTGGTTAGACCACCTTCGGCCTGTCCTTCCTTTTCAAGTTCCCCTTCGGCCGTTCTCAATTTATTTTGCTAGAGTCCCCCTTCGACCGGTCTCCCTTTTCGAGTTCCCCTTCGGCCGTTCTCGTATCTTTGTTGGTTAGACCCCCTTCGGCCGGTCTTTCATTTTTGAGTTCGCCTTCGGCCGTCCTCGTATCTTTTTGTTGATTAGCTCGCCTTCGGCTGGTCTTGTCTTCCTCCCCAACGTAGCTTGCCTTCGGTCGGTTTACCTGTGTTGGAAATTCCTCTTTTGGCTGGTATTTCTTTTCGAGTTCGCCTTCGGCCATCCTCGTGTTGTTCTGTTTGTTAGTCCGCCTTCAGCCGATCTACCCCCGCAGAATCCGTATTCGGCTGGTCTTTCTTTTCGAGTTCGCCTTCGGCCGCCCTCGTAATTGCGTTATTTCATTACCCCCACAAGTTGCAAATTTCCAGGTTATTTTGGTATTCAAACTCTGTGTATCCTGATTGTCTGAAAGTCGTTGCTATCATACCCTCGAATCCAAGAAGTTTGAATAGGGGCAGCTGTAACACCTCAAAATTTGCCCTCATGTTTCTAACTTTGGCTGGCTTATGTTTCATTGCATTTTTGCATAATCATCATTTGCATATCATTGGCCTTAGCATGGGATCAAGGTATCTAAGTCAATTCCAAGGAGCCTTGAGCCTCAAGAGATCTTAATTGCCCTACCACCTCATCATGTGATCAAGCTTGAGAAGAAATCTCAAGGGAACCACCTTTTCCTAACCAGTGCAAGATTAGGGTTTTGGGATTCTTGAGTATAACACTTCAATGGGCAAGATCTTTGAGCTTTTATCATCACCAAATGGCATATCACATCATTGTCTGAAAGGATACACATCATACTCAGAGGAATTTGGATTTGGAGGATGTGCTGATTTCTCCTAGACTGAGGGCACCAAACTAGGGTTTGCTATAAGATCAGTTTATTTCTGACTTTTTGGGAAAGACTTGATTCTATGGTATTCCTCATGTCCTTAATTGTATAAGGTTGGAAGATTGTCCATCAATTTGGCTTGGGAGAGTTCCAATTGATCAATTGACTGAAAATCAGGAGAATTGGGGAAAAGTCAACTGTGCATAGGCAAAAGTCAACTCTTGACTTTTTGAGGTCAAAATGTTGTTCCTTATCTCAAGTATGATCATTGGTGAAGATTTAATCAAGAATTATTAAGAGATTAATCAAAAATCAAGAAATGTGCAAAGTTGCAAAAAATAGTAATTAGGGTTTCCATTTATGGCAAGTTTTGGCAAGGTGAGAGGTCAACTTTAGAGCATTCTTTCTCCCTGTTCCAAGCACCAAATTGAAAGGTTAGGGAGGCCTATCAAAAGTTCACATTTCAAGCTTCAAAACCATACCAAGAACATCTCCATTGGATTAAAATTGAGAGAGATATGATGGATCAAAGTGGAGAGGAATCAAGGCAAAATGGCAAGTCATGACCACCCAGTGCGCCATAATTTTCACAAACACTTGGAGTGCATGTTGTGCCCAAGTTCATGGCCAAATATCTCATTGATAGAGGCTTCATTTGGAAAATTGTTCAACATCACTCTTGTTTATTTCCATCTCCTCTTCAATTCATGTGTTTAGAGATTTTTCATGTGATCATTCCTTTGAGAGTTATGGTGACTCAAAGTGGGCAACCTCCCACTGATCTCTTTCACACGCCATGGTAGGTCAAGGCCAGGTCAGGTTGGCATGCTACATCAGTTGTGTATCAACATTTTCATAAGACATTTTCACATTGTTAGAGATTCCATTTGCAAATATGTTTCACACCAATGTTGTCGTCCTTCATTTCCTATTTCCAAAGACCCCAAAATCAAATGTTTTCATCCATTGGTCATGAAGCTGCAAAGCTCCAAAGACCATAGAAGACCAACTGTTTTCTTCCCAGTCAAGTAAACAAAACCAACATAAAACAAGTTGCCTTGTTGGTACTCATGCGCATGCTGAATGTTATGTACCATCCCATGTCATCTTTACCATAAAAAAACCAAACAAACTTTACACATATCATCCCATGCCCATGTATTCTTTACTACATATGTTCAAACCAAGTGAAAGAAGAAACTTACAAGGCAAGTTGTTCAGTACAACATCACCACCATTCATTCTAACCCTCACCATAACTTCATGTTGCTCTCCTCACTCTAACAAAAACACCACAACTCAGATCTAACTAACCTGGCTCACTTAACTCATTTAACCAAGCTTCTAACTGTTAACCACAGTTGGTTAACAGTTAACCTTACATATAAATAGAAATTCCAACTAAATTGCAAGGAGGATTGGATCATTTCTCACATTTTCAGAAGACCTCACATTTTCTCTCTCTGAGTTTTGCTCTCTCTCTCTCTCTCGTGCTCATTCTCTTTGCAAGTTATTCAATCTTCTTCAAGGTTCATCATCATCATCAAGAGATCTTGAAGCTAGTAACATTGAATTCTCAAGTTCATCTTGTTCTCCAAGGTTCTTCATTCCAAATTCACTGATTCAGAACAGTTCATAGCCTTTATTTGTCAATTTTGAAGTTCAAGAAGCAAAAGGAACCTCCTCTCTGGATTTCTTTTGAGCTAAGCAGCTTCAAAATACAGGTTTAAGCTCAAACTCTTTACTCTCTTTATGCTCTGATTCCAGTTGTTTTTGTTTGATTTGAGCTCAATAGGAGCGATGTAATCATCCGGCTAGTTGATAGGCTCCATAAGAACATAGATTCAAATTCTAGGGCAAACTTTGTGGCTTCGAATCTCTATGTACGTGTGTTATTTATGAGTTTTGTTGCTGGAATCTTGATCTACTAAGTGAAAGGAAGAGAATGGTGTATGGTTCTTCCATTTCTGTGGTGTTTGGCAACTGTGCACGGCGGAGACTCACCGGAGAAGACGACCGGAGTCTTCTCCGGCCACTTGATGTATAAGCCCTAGGGTTTTGGTCAGGTTTAATCATGAGCGTCCATTTATTTTGATCTGAGGGTTCTTATGATGCCAGCGCATAAATGAAGGATGGTGTGAAGCACGTGCTTCTTTTTTCTGATGTTTTTGAATTAATTGCTCGTGCGTGTGTGTTGCATTATATCATAACGTGTGCTTGCATCCGAACCACATGATTTGCTTACTTTCCTGATGATCATGCGCTGACTAGATCCTATGGCTCTTGATGAGTCAACTTGTTGACTGAATTCCATGTGATGCACCCTATCTGAGAGCGTGTAATTGGATTGGGCTCCGTTTATTATTCACACCCCCATGCTTATGAGCCCAATGCAGTTATAATGTGATGTTTGCTTTGGATGCACCCCCTGCTTTATTTCTTTGTTTTTTTATTTTTTCTTTTCATATTTGTTTCATTTCTGATTTTTAAAAATACTTGGAAACATGATAAAATTCCTAAAAAATTCATGGAGCTTTCTAATGCATTTAAATAATTGTTGCTTATTTTTATTCCTGATTTTGATATGTTTTAATGTTTTTTTTCATAATTTCCTTTTATTTTTCTTTTTTTGTATGATCCTATGTTCATATGCATGCATTGTTGGATTTATTTGGCAAAGTTCCAAAGGGAATTTGCTTCTGATACTTGACACACACTTGTATGATATCTTGATGCACTTCATTCATTTTTTGTGGATTTTTAAAATCATTTTTGAATGGTGTTTGAACCCTATCTTTGTACATTAATGTTGTGCGGCTTGAATGAACTTCTGGAGTACATTTGAACATGTTTCTTAGTGATTTTTGTACCATACTTTTGGGAAATGTGTACATACTATTTGAACTTAATTTGACTTGCATATCGGAATTTTCTTATTCTCCTAACTTGGTTTTGTGAATGGTTTGAGTGCTTCTACATATGTATGTTGTTATAGGATCATGTGCTAGGGTTTTGAGATACATTGTGTGCAATCCTATTTGGTACTTGTTGAGATCTTTTGACATATGTTTGTATGAACATTATAGGTCATTCACATAAAATTATAGGTCATTGTTTGTTCATCCTAACATGACTTGTATGCACATGCTTTAACTTGAAATGTGTTATGTAATTGTGCATTCTCACTTGACTTTGTTTGAGCACATGTTTGTATCAAACCTTGTATGGTTTTTCACATTCACTTTGATATGATTCCAATTCTGTTTGTGATCATTCTTAACCATATTCCATGACCTATAATTGCACTTCACATGCCTCTTAAGTTCATAAACTTTTACATGCTTAGTTGAAATTGTTTGAACCTAGTTTGCTTCTAATCTTCTTTGTGCTTCAACTTGGTCCTTGTGTGGACTTTGTGCATACATTCTTGACTTCCAAATATCATTTCAAATGTCATGAGCTACTGACTTGCATTCATTTGCATGATTGTTCATTTTTCATATTTATCTTTGACTTGCATTACAAGTATGCATCATTGTTGAACTTCAATTGTGTTTGTTCACTTCTTCTTGCTTCATTTCTTTAAATGCTCGCATCCATGACTTGTATGTTCATTCAATGATATTCATATGCATTAATAAATGTCATTCACATCTGAATTTGATGTTTACATGTGCATTTATACATGTTTACCTTTCATAAGCATTCATTGTTCATAAGTGATGCACAACTTGCATTTGCATGATTGTTTGGCACTTAGTTTGCTTTTGTTTGATTTCATATGGCATGTTTACATTAGTAGGATCCCTTAGCATGTACCTACTGACTTGAATTTTCTCTTAACCATTAGGACCTTTCCCTTTTGGTTTGCATGTTGTTTTTTTCTTAAGTTGTCTTCTTAAAACAACTAGTATTGTTTGGACTAGTTTCTTTCACTTGTTCTTATTACTTGTGATTGATTTTATGCTAACCTTTTGTGTAAGGGAAGAGGTAAGGTACTTGAACATGTGGATGGTTATCCATGTTCATCTCTTCTTTCATTTCTCATTTATCTTACTTCTCTTTCTCTTTTGTGAATAACATGATATAATGCTTGATTGTGCACAACTTTCTCACACCCTTTGGGATCCTAGCTCATCCTTAATTTTTGATTAAGGTGAGGTAGGATAAGCATTAGGTAGTGCTATCCCTCTCTTCTCTTTAGACTTAGGTTCTTAAACCTTGACCTTAGGGTCATCCTTTGCATGATAACATTAGGAACAATTAGTTTCCCTTTAGTGTTTTCTTTTCAACTTGAGTCTTCTCTTCTCATCTTATAACACTTCTAAAACAATAAATAAAGTTATCATGTATTGCGCATGAGCCTTGTACATGGGAAATGGAGAGTGGGGGGCTTCCTTTCACTTTCCTAGAGTGTTTAGCCCGCGTCCCGTCTTGGGTCGATGTGCGACGTATTCGATCCTATGTTGTAGACTTGGGTGCAATGCAAGTTATGAACAAACTTCAATCCACTTCTTGTCTAAAAAAACATAAAACAAACTCAATCCTTTTTATCCTTCGGGATTGCTAAGTTTCAAACCTCATTTTCAGAAAAGGGCACGTTACTTCCGTCTCGTCGCAAACATGCATCGACCCTACTTGCCGGACGCGAACTTAACGTCGCTCATAAAAAAAACTTCAACCCGTAGGTCGAACTACGACTGATCTAATTTCCTCCTTCTGGTTAGATTGAGGATACGTAGGCACAAGACGGCGATGTCTTGGCGAGCAACCTCCCCCCTTAGTTCGTGTCCGAACTACGTTGATTCTGACTTTCCCATTGCACGAGGGAATACGTAGGCATAGGACAACGATGATGTCCTATCGAGTTACTTCTTTTTCTTTTCTCCCCCATTTCTTCGTTCTCTTCCGTTCCCATTCCTTCTCCTTTCCAGTAGCAGTGGAGCTCCAGACGACGACACCCTTTGATCGAGACAACAAGCGTGGATCCCATCGAGTACGATGGATGCGTGGGGTGCTAATACCTTCCCCTCGCGTAACCGACTCCCTTACCCGTTTCTATTGGTTGTGAGACCATGCTTTTCCTTTCCCTCAGGTTTACCCAATGTTTCCTTTCCCTCTCTTGGGATAAATATACATTGCTGGCGACTCTGTTTTCGCACCACTTTCGCGTTTGTACTTGGGTGAAAGTCACGGGAGCGACATGCGTGTCAAATGGGGAAGCAAACAAGGATCTCATTCAAATCTAAAAACATCGTTTCAACTATGAGACCCCTTGAGGTCCTCCATATGGACCTCTTTGGACCATCTAGGGTTAAAAGCCTAGGTGGTAACTATTATGGGTTTGTAATAGTCGATGATTTTTCTAGGTTTTGCTAGACTATTTTCTTAGCAAATAAGAGTGATACCTTTTCGGCCTTTGAACGATTTGCTAAGTTATCTCAGAACAAGTTAAACACAAACATTGGGTCAATTAGAAGGGACCATAGGGGTGAGTTTGAAAATCATTTGTTTGAAGCATTTTGTGATTCCAACGGAAATGATCATAATTTTTCTGTACCACGTACCCCTCAATAAACTGGGGTAGTGGAATGTAAAGATAGAGTTTTGGAGGAACTTGGAAGGACTATGATCAATGATGGTGGATTACCAAAATACTTTTGGGCCGACGCCATAAGTATGGCTTGTTATGTTTTGAATAGGGTGCTCATCTGACCTATTCTAAACAAGACACCGTATGAGCTTTTAAAAGGGCGTAAGCCTAATATCTCTCACCTTCATGTATTTGGTTGCAAATGCTTTGTGATAAACAATGGGAAAGAGACTCTTGGTAATTTTGATGCCAAGGCCGACGAGGGTATTTTTCTTGGATACTCTCAGTCAAGTAAAGCGTATAGAATTTATAATAAAAGGTTACATGTAGTTGAAGAGTCAGTTCATGTTACCTTTGACTGGTCTTATCCGAGAAATGTCGGAGAAGGTAGTTCTTTTCATGGTGCAAGTGTACCTACTGAAGACATACTCAAGGACACTGATAAGAGAACTGATCAGCCTGAAGCAGTGTGTATTGAGGAGGAAAAGGATCACCAACCAGTGAAAAGTGAGGATGATCATCATGCTAATAAAGATGAACTTCCTCCAGCTTGGAAGTCTTCAAAAGACCATCCAATTGACAACATTCTCGGTGATATCTCTAAGGGAGTAACCACTCGCTCTAAACTTAGTAATTTTTGCTATTACTCTGCTTTTGTGTCACAAGTTGAACCTAAAAACGCTAAGGAGGCGTTACTCGATGAGCATTGGTTTCTATCAATGCAAGATGAATTAAATCAATTCAGGAGAAATGAGGTTTGGGACCTTGTCCCCCCTCCGCGAGATCATCGAGTAATCGGCACCCGATGGGTGTTTAGGAATAAACTTGATGAAAATGGAGTAATAACACGTAACAAAGCGCGGCTTGTAGCGCAAGGCTATAACCAAGAGGAAGGAATCGACTCGACTCGAGACTATACGCCTTTTACTTGCTTATGCTTGCACTAAGAACTTCAAATTATTCCAGATGGACGTTAAAAGTGCATTCCTTAACAGATACATAAATGAAGAGGTTTATGTAGCCCAACCTCCGGGTTTTGAATCCCACGAATATCCTGATCATGTCTATAAACTTAAACGCGCTTTGTACGGACTTAAACAAGCCCCTAGGACTTGGTATGAACGTCTAAGAAAATTTCTACTTGATCAAGGGTATTCAAGAGGAAAGGTTGACACAACCCTCTTTATTAATTGTCAAGGAAAACACTTAATCTTGGTACAAATTTATGTTGACGATATTATATTTGGGTCTACTAACATGACCTTAGTCAAAGAGTTTTCTAGTTTGATGCAGGGGGAGTTTGAAATGAGCATGATGGGGGAGCTCAACTATTTCCTCGAATTGAAAATCAAACAACTTGAAGAGGGCACAATCGTGAGTCAAACGAAATATTGTCTTGAGTTACTTAAACGTTTTGATATGCTAAACTGCAAAGCAATAGACACTCCTATGCCTACAAGTGCCAATCTTGATCGTGACGAAAAGGGTAAGGATGTTGAGGTAAAGAAGTATCGAGGTATGATTGGATCTCTTCTTTATCTTACCGCATCACGTCCCGATATAATGTTTAGTGTATGCATGTGTGCGAGGTATCAGGCACATCCCAAGGAATCCCACCTAAAGGCAGTTAAGCGCATACTTTGATACCTCTCTGGTACTCCAAAGTATGAGTTGTGGTATTCCAAAGGTAGTATTTATTCCTTAGTTGGCTACTCCGATTCCGACTTTGCCGGGTGCAAGTTGGACAGGAAAAGTACTAGTGGCACGTGTCACTTTTTCGCAAATTCCTTGGTAGTTGGCATAGCAAGAAACAGGTTTCCGTTGCTTTGTCAACAGCCGAGGCGGAATACGTTGCCGCCGGTAGTTGTTGTGCTCAAGTCCTATGGCTTAAACAATAATTGCTTGATTGCAATTTAAAACTTGAGTGTATTCCAATTTTGTGCGATAACACTAGTGCGATTAATCTAACTAAGAACCCCGTATTGCATTCACGCACCAAGCATATCGAAATATGCCATCATTTTCTTAGGGATCATGTAGAGAAAGGTGATGTGATTTTTGAGCATGTTGATACTAAAAATCAACTTGCTGATATTTTTACAAAACCATTAGCTACAGAGCCTTTCTTTCACATCCGTAGGGAACTTGGCATTCTCGATATCTCAGATCGTGCTTAATAATCTCTTAAGATGGTGATCTTCACATAAATATATATATATATATATATATATATATATATATATATATATATATATATATACATACATGCTTGTTTATTCTTTTAACTAACAATTCAAAGAGATATTTAGCTATATGTGAGGGCTCTTATCGTCATGGTGATCAAGGTAATATCGTTCTGATTTATAGATGTTTATCATATTTTGTGCCATATTAAGTAGCGTAATCTTGATGTTTATTGTATTTTGAGCACATATCGTTCATGTGGATGTTTTGTTCTATATGTGTGCATGTCTATTTATCTGTTTGGAACTTAAAATTGCAAAAATTTCATTCTGGTTCATTTTTATACTTTCATGCGTCGACTCATGACATGTGCGCCGACCTGGTGAAAAATTCGGGTCAGCGCATCATTGGCTTTTGAAATTTTTTAAGCAGCTTCAGTAATCATGCGCCGACGCGCAAGGTACATAGATCGACGCATAAACGCATCGTTCAGAATTCCTGCTTTAGTGGGATGCGTGCGCCGACCAGTGATGCCTAATTTCATTACATATCTTTATTGCACATTGATATAGATTCATTGCATGTCATCTCATCAGAATTAGTGGTCTCTCTCTCTATTTTCTTCCATTAAACCTCTTCAATCCTCATTATTCTCCATCAAATCCGCATCAATAACCCTAAAAATCAAAAACCCACAAAGAGTGAATTCTCTATATTACAAATACAAGGGTTTCTAAGGGCTGAACATCTCTCCTCTCCACTTTCTGCGAAAATCACTATTCATCATTCTCTTTCAACTCTTCATCAACCATGGCCTCAAGAAGCAACACTGGTAAAAGGACAACAAGAGCTTCATCTTCACAACCAGCAACCAGGACAACCAAATCATCATCTTCACAACCTATAACAGCTAATTCTTTAGTTTCTGATGCATTATTTAGTCCTTATGAGGCATTGTTTAGTACTCGTGATGTTATACCACAACATGGTTTCTACGTATTGATGGGTGAAGATTATCACATTCCTGAGATAACTGAAATACTCAAGGTTCAGAATCTTGGTGAGTTCCTGGAATGTGATGATAAATACAATAATGATCTGATTCGAGTATTCTACTGTGGAATCAAGGGTAAATTTAAGGGGGTTGAGTTTAAGTTTTCTATGAATAATGTTGTTCATTACGTGAACAGTGATTTATGGGCTACTTTGTTTAGTTTGGACACAAATGAAGATCTACCCAGAGTAACTGATAAAACATTCGTTAACAACTTTAATTTCAACACTGCTCTAAACTCTATGCTACGGGAACCATATCTTGACAATGTTGTGGCAAGTGACGTCTTTCCGAAAAATGTCACTACTGGTCATTTGAAATTCGAAGACCACATTTTGCAATGGATTGTTGCTCGTATCTTGAGACCCAAGAAAGGTGAATACTCACGGGTTGAGAAGGCTGAAGTTCACCTCATGTATATTCTGAAAAATCAGATCAAAATCAACTGGCCATACTATTTTACATATCGGATGTTCGTCACCCGCAGCTCCCACAAATATCAAGCTCTAGGTTACGCATCCTGTATTCAGAACATCTTGAACAAGGCTGGGATTTCAGTTCCGAATATTCCTTACATTGAAATTTCTTCTGAACAACAATTTCAACCAAAAACCCTCACCATGATGGGCTATCATTGGGATAAGGTTAATAAGAGATTCAATTACCGACACAGATCAACTCACCTTTTTCAACCTGAACCTGAAGAACCTGTTCATTATGAAGGAAATGCTGATGAGGACGTACATGAGGGTGATAATCAAGATGTTAATGATGCTGATGTGGTTATGCAAGAGAACGACAACGACGCATGGTTGGGCGATCAACATGAGGACGATTCTGAAAATCAGGGCTGGGGAGAGTGGCAAAACAACTGCTGGACTGCTCTTGGTAACGCCTATGTTCCTCCCACCTATGGCGAGGAGTATGGTTGGCAGCAACCTAATTACTCGGCACCTCCAACTTCACAGCCTCAGTATGATTACCAGGCATCTGAAGAGATTCTGGCAAGGTTAAATGAGATGAATCTTCAACAGCAAGAATTCCAAGCATTGCAAGAGAGTCGCTACAATGCTCAGGAAGAACGGTTCACAAACTTATTCGATCAAGTCTCGGCTCACATCACTAACTTTAACAGGTTTGCTAACGCGTCTATGACTCACTTCAACCAAATGGACGAGAACTTGACTCAACAAAATCTGAATCTTGCCAATAGCCTTGGTACTCTAAATCGCACCCTGATCGAACTCAACCCGCACTTAGAAGATTTGCCACCACCAGGCCAGTATTATGGAGGAAGAGGTCATCCATATAGGGGGAGGAGGCCATAAAGATTAGGGCATAACATCATTTGTGTTTTGCATTTATGTTTTGTTATTTTGTTTTCATGTTTTCTCCTGCTGTTTAACGTTGACTTTTGCTTCAGTTTGTTTGAATTCTTCCGGATTGACTGTATTGCTTTTATGTTTTTGTTCCGTATTTATCCATTTCTATCTTTACATTAGCTGTATCATATGTGGATGCGTGTTAATGTTTGTGTGTTGGAAATATGTGATGATTCCTTACGTATTATAGTGTTTTATTTTGACCACCTTCTCTTCTTCTTTTTGATGTTGTCAAAGGGGGAGAAGAATAACAACAAGCAGAAATTTTAACAGAGATTAACCAAGTGTTAAAGACAGGGGGAGCTTATTCACTCTCAAATTACAAATCACGTGATAGTGTTGACATCATCAAAAAGGGGGAGTATGTGATGGCTATGGTCTCTCATCTACTTTGTTTTAATGATGTCAACAAATATGTAAGTTTTAGATTGTAATTTGAGCGGTATCACTTCACGTGTCGGGCATTTTGCGTCTAATCGTTATTGTTCATGTGTCTAGATGTATAGGACCTTGCCTTTCCCATAAACAAATGTTCATTACCATTTTAGTAGTGTCTAGTATGTTTTTCTAGACTTGGTCAGTTGAAAATGCGCAGAAAATTGTATTTCCAAAAAAATTGCAGTTCATGCGCTAACCCACCTAGCTCATGCGCTAACCTCCTAGTTTATGCGCTAACCTAGAGAAACCTGCGGGAAAGCGCATGATTTTGAATAACACAAAAATTTTCATCTGTGCGTCGACGCATGATTTCCTGAACTGATATTTTTCACTTAAATTTTTCTTCTGTTATTTCTGTTATTTTTTTGTGGGTCGTTTCATTCTCTATAAATAGTTTTGGTTAACTCATTATTCAAATAACAAGAAACGTGAAAATTTATGCCATTTCTCTCTTCATCTTCATCTTCTTCATTGAGTAAACAAACAATCACACATAATCATCTTTGTATGTGTCGCCCATTGTTCGAAGTGATAATGTTCAGAATTTAGGAAGTGTGATCTTCATTTTCTGGGTTGAGAGCTTGGTAGGTGTTTCTTGAATAAAACCAGTTGGTTTTGTCCTCCAAGAATCGAGTAGATTTTGGGGGTTTTTGCACAAACCGTTTCGTTCTACAGGGATTTGGCTGGGCGAAGGTAACCGAAAATTGGCGCAATTGTTCGGTTTAGTAGCTGTAATCAGAGGATCGTAGAAGAGAGGTTTGGGTTCGAATTTTTGGTAGATCACAATTGATCAAGTGAAGGTAACCGAAGAACAGTGGGTTCTTTCGATTTAGTACCGTGAGACGGTAATTGGATCAACCATATTCGAAGCACTTGATTCATCTTGAATCAAGGGGAGAGAAAATTCTGCATCAACGATCGAAGACGTTCGAGGGTTTGGATGTTCATAGTTTTCTCTTGTAATAAACAATTTGCAACAGCTACATATATATATATATATATATATATATATATATATCAATTCCAATTATGGAGTTGGGGGCAGACGTACCCAAAGCGAGGACAATTGGGGAACTGCCTAATCAAGTGTCGTTTGTTCTCTCTTTCCCTTAACTCTTTTACATTTCAGTTTGTTCGAATTTGTAAAGTCACAATTTATTGAAATTTCTGTTGTATTGTAATTTTGAGCTGAGAAACTATTTGTTAAATTGATACAACTCCTTGAATTGTATCTTAGAGCAGCTCTATATTACATTCCATAGAAATTCTGCACTTAGTGTGTTTACGCACACTAGGTGTTTGATAATTTGTTTCAAAGCAAAAATCGAACGCATTGCTTTTAATTGCTTATCATTTTACCTCATTGGTTTGGATTAAACATCAAACAAGCGATATTTTGTTGACTGCGTCTTTTAAGTGTAGTAATCAAACTGAATTTTTCTCTGCCATACTCATTCTTGATATATTCGTGCATATCCGATCCTTTTAGTAGAAGGTTCGTTGTAGACGTTCTATCCAGTGGTTGCTTCCGTTAAACATTTTTTAAAACTAAATTTTTGGTAACCATTTGCGTGTAAAACTCAAGGGATCTATTCAACCCCCTTCTAGATCCTTAGCCATCGTCTAACCAGTTGCACGCTACACAAGTCCAACTCGGTTTTCAGATTTCGCATAATTATCAGAACTGTGCAGTGTGCCGTGAGAGTAATCAAGTATGTGCTCTCGTTTAAAGAACGCTTCAACACTTGTTAAACCACTGGTGGCTTCCGATCTATATGGATGAAAACACACAACAAGTCAGCGTGACTAACGGGAACCCTGTTAGGCATCAAAGTCAGGATGTTCGATCAATGGAGACAGACCTAGTGAGGTTACATTGCATACAAAGTGGACGTGGCCAGGTGCCACCACACAACTATGAACGTTGTAGAGTTTGCTCGGAAGATAATTAAGGATGTTACCTCGTGCGAGCAGCCCTCCAAAGTCAGTTAGATCACAAAGAGATTCGACCGTGTCCAAGTTCTGGATTAATCAACTTGATGCCAGACTATTTCGCTGATCAAATCAAGGACGTTGTCGTAATCTCTGATCATAAGAGGACCAAAGATGTTTGTGCCATCATCCCTCTACTTGACGAATCGAAGGTTCTTAACCAGGAACTGATTGAAATTACTTATAATGGTCAGAAAAATCAGATGGCTCCTGTAGTTATCTATCTACCGGGACCACTACCGTATGAATCAACTAAGGCTATCCCTTACAAATATGGTGCCACAACAATTGAGAATGGAAAGGAAACTCCATTACCCTCCGTCGTGAATATCGCAGACATCAGTCGAGTAACATGGAGCGGTCGGATCTTCAACAGAGGAGTTGGAGAACCCACCAAGGAGAAGGAACCTCAAACAGAAGTTCCTGATCAACCAGTCGGTCAGTTCAATGGTCTCGACCTTTCAAAGAACAACGATGAGATGCTGAGACTCATCTAGAAGAGTGAGTATAACATTGTAGACCGACTGTTGCAAACTCCATCGAGAATCTCTGTGCTATCTCTCTTGCTCAGTTCCGAAGCTCACAGGGAAGCTCTGCAGAAAGTCTTAGAGCAAGCTTTCATAGAACAAGATGTGACGATAAGACAGTTCGATAGCATCGTCTCCAACATCACTTCTTGCAATAACTTGGGATTCAGTGATGAGGAACTGCCGGAAGAGGGCCACCGTCACAACATGGCACTCAATATTACAGTCAACTGCCAGGACGATACATTAGCCAGCATACTAGTAGACACCAGATCAGCTCTAAATGTGATGCCAAAGTCTACATTGATGTGATTATCATATCGAGGATCTCCGATGAGAGCTAGTAAGGTCACCGTCAAGGCATTTGACGGATCCTGAAAAACAGTTATCGGCGAAGTCGACCTTCCCATAATTATCGGTCCTCACACCTTCCAAGTCACTTTCCAGGTCATGGACATCCGGGCAACATACAGTTGCTTATTAGGAAGACCTTGGATACACGAGGCGGGGGCAGTCACTTCGACACTTCACCAAAAGCTAAAGTTTGTCAAAAACAACCAACTCATCACGGTCTGCGGAGAGCAAGCCTTGCTCGTGAGTAACTTATCATCATCCACTTGTGTAGAACCAGAGGAGGTTATCGAAACCCAGTTCCAAGCACTTTCGGTGAGCAATAACAACCAATCAGAAAGAGGAACCTCGATTTCCTCGTACAAAGATGTTCTCGAAGTAATCAAAAGCAGCAATGCAAAAGGATGGGGACAACTTGTCATTCCTACTAATAACAAAGCGAAGAAAGGTCTTGGCTTTTCCTTAACCTGTACCCAGACTGCTGCTAACGATGAAAGTTTTCATCCCATTCAGGACTTCTTCCACAGTGGAGGTTTTCTTCACCCAGTGTCTCAAGAAGTACATACTATCAACGAAGGTGATTCCTCCGATACAGAGGAAGAATGGAAGTCCTATCTTAACGAGGACAGTTATATGTCTCAGGAAGAAATACCTACGCCATTTTGCTATCCCACGCAGAGTCCGAGATTTATACCAAGGTCAGACGTCAAAATTATCTACGGAGGTTGCGATCCAGAAGGATGTCGTGCTCCACCTAACTCATTAGAGGAGGACACTCTGATGAAAGATAACTTTGACTACTATGGCTCGATGGATGGCCTGCCAATGTGGCAACCATACCCAGGAGACTCGGGGCAAGAAAATAAGCCGAACGATGATTATCAGCTAACCATCATCGAAAAGAATACATGCGTCCCCAAAGAAGCATGGGATCATTACTCAGGGCATTCAGATAATATCCAGTACAACAATGAATTTGCAAAGATTGCAGGACAAGAGTTCCTTAACTATGCTTTTCCCGAGGTCAACGTCATCGAAGGGGATGACTCCTCCAGTTCCAAAGAAGTGAGGGATATCTTAGGATAACCGAGTGGCAAATACGATATCATGGTCAAGTACACCGCTCCTGAAAGCTCTCGTATCAGGCTCGAAGATATCTAGCCAACTGGATGGGGATATACACTTGATAGTACAAATACTGTGCAAAATGTAGCTGAAGAATCCTCCTACGACAACTCTGCCTGGGAAGAAGGTGCCAGACTTTGTGATTCACCGAGGAGTTCGCTGCCAATGGGTTGCTGTCGATGTCCCGAAAGTTGTTCATAAGTCAAAATTGCTTGTTTCAAACCCCATTGAAACGTATGATCCAATGCCTTCTCCCAACTTTGAATTCTCGGTATTTGAGGCTGAAGAAGAAGATGACGAAGAAATTCCAGAAGAAATCTTCCGATTACTCAGACAAGAGGAAAGGTCCATTGAACCTCACAAGGAGCCGTTGGAAACGGTCAACTTGGGTTCAGAGGAGGAGAGAAAAGAGGTCAAGATTGGGGCACTGCTCAGTCCAACTGTCAAAGAAAGTTTGACAAAGCTTCTCAAAGAGTTTCCCGATGTATTCGCTTGGTCCTATCAGGACATGCCAGGGTTGGATACCAGCATCGTGGAATATCATCTACCGTTAAGATCAGAATGTCCGCCGGTAAAACAAAGGTTGAGAAGGACTCATTCGGATATGGCCATCAAAATCAAAGAGGAAGTACAGAAACAGATTGATGCAGGTTTCCTCGCCACATCAGAATATCCTCAATGGTTAGCCAACATAGTACCAGTTCCGAAAAAGGACAGAAAGATCAGAATGTGTGTAGACTACAGGGATCTGGAAAAAGCCAGTCCAAAGGATGACTTTCCCTTACCGTACATAGACATGCTGGTAGACAGTACAACAAAGTTTAAAGTTTACTCCTTCATGGATGGATTCTCAGGCTATAATAAAATCAAAATGGCGCCGAAAGACATGGAGAAAACTTCGTTCATCAACCCATGGGGCACCTTTTGTTACAAGGTAATGTCATTCAGTTTAAAGAATGTCAGGGAAACCTATCAACGGGCCATGACTACTCTTTTCCATGACATGATACACAAAGAAATAGAGGTATATGTCGATGACATGATTGCCAAATCTAAAACAGAGGAGGACATATGACTCACCTGTCAAAACTATTTGAGCGGTTGAGAAAGTACAAACTCCGTTTGAATCCTAACAAATGCACATTCGGTGTCCGTTCGGGGAAACTGCTAGGGTTCATCGTCAGCTAGAAAGGGATTGAGGTTGATCCTGACAAGGTCAAGGGCATTCAAGAAATGCCTTCTCCAAAGATTGAAAAACAGGTTAGGGAATTCCTGGGACGTCTAAACTATATTTCCCGATTTATATTCCTCATGACCGCGACATGCGCGCCGATCTTCAAATTACTCAAAAAGAATCAGGACTGCGTTTGGACAGATGACTGCCAAACCGCCTTCGACAGTATCAAAGAGTATCTGTTGAACCCACCGATTCTATCACCTCCAGTAGAGGGAAGACCATTGATCATCTACCTTACAGTCTTGGAAGACTCAATGGGTTGTGTACTTGGCCAACAAGACGAACCAAAAAGAAAAGAGTCTGCCATTTACTATTTAAGCAAGAAGTTTATCAAATGCGAAACTCGGTACACTATGCTTGAGAAAACTTGCTGTGCTCTGGCTTGGGCAGCCAAATGTCTTCGACAGTATATGATTCATCACACTACTTGGTTAATCTCCAAAATAGATCCAATCAAGTATGTCTTTGATAAGCCTGCTCTCACGGGAAGGATAGCCTGTTGCCAGATGTTGTTGTCAGAATACGACATCGAGTACCGCGCTCAGAAAACCGTCAAAGGGAGTATTTTATCCGATCATTTGGCTCAACAACCGATTGACAATAAAAAATCAGTCGAATTTGACTTCCCAGACGAAGATGTCATGTATTTAAAAATGAAAGATTGCGATGAACCGCTACCCAGTGAAGGGCCAGAACCAGGTCCCTATTGGGGACTTATCTTTGACGGAGCTGTCAATCATTAAGGAAACGGAATTGGGGCAATCATCATAAAACCTCAGGGTACCCACATTCCTTTCACTTCCAGACTGACATTCAAGTGTAAAAACAACGAGGCCGAATACGAAGCTTGTATCATGGGTCTCGAAGAAGAGATTGACTTGAGAATTAAGAACTTGGAGGTATATGGCGACTCAGCCCTAGTTATCAATCAGATCAAAGGAGATTGGAACACATACCAATCAGGACTAATTCCTTACAAAGATTACGCGAGAAGGTTGTTACCCTTCTTCAACAGAATCGAATTTCATCACATCCCTCGTGAAGAGAATCACATGGCTGATGCATTAGCCACTCTCTCTTCCATGAATAATGTAGGTCAATGGAACGACTTACCTAAGATCAACATAATGCGCCTTGAAAGGCCCGCTTACATCTTCACGATTGAAGCAGTCATAGACGACAAACCTTGGTATCATGATATCAAGTGCTTCCTTCAAAAACAAGAATACCCACCTAGGGCATCCAGAAAGGAAAGGAAGACTCTCAGAAGGTTGGTAGGCAGCTTCTTCCTGAGCGGTGATACACTCTATAAGAGAAACTTCGACATGGTCTTCCTCCGATGCGTAGACAGACCAGAAGCAAACGTGTTAATGAAAGAGATTCAGGAAGGATCCTTTGGCACACATGCCAATGGACACACAATGGCGAGAAAAATTCTGAGAGCAGGGTACTACTAGTTGACCATGGAATTCGACTGCTACAAGTACATGAGAAGGTGTCACAAGTGTCAGATATACTCAGGCAAAATCCATGTACCACCAACGCATCTCAAAATTCTTTCTTCCCCATGGCCTTTTTCCATATGGGGAATCGACATGATTGGCATGATGGAACCCAAAGCTTCAAACGGACATCGGTTCATCCTAGTAGCCATTGACTACTTCACCAAGTGGGTCGAAGCAGCATCATACGCCAATGTAACCCGACAAGTGGTGGTACGATTTATCAAAAACAATCTCATCTGCCGTTATGGTGTTCCGAGCCAGATCATTACTGATAATGGATCCAACTTGAATAATAAGATGATGAAAGAGTTATGCGCTAAGTTCAAGATCGAACACCATAACTCATCTCCCTACCGACCTAAGAAGAACGAGGCGATAGAAGTGGCTAACAAGAACATCAAGAAGATTGTTTAGAAGATGGTTGTAACCTATAAAGACTGGCACGAGATGCTACCCTTTGCTCTTCACGGTTATCGCACATCTGTCCGCAGTTCAACAGGGGCAACCCTTTTCTCTCTAGTATATGGCATGGAAGCAGTGCTTCCCATAGAAGTAGAGATCCCATCACTCACTGTGGAATTGAAATAAAACAGGGGGAAATCTAAAGTGATGAGATCAATTGGTTCAAGCATGACCGGCAGACACTTTAGAAAGAAAAGATAACACAAGATCCTCAATGGAAGTAGCACCGGAGAGACGGTCTCCACTGAGGAATCAAATAACAAAGACTCAATCTGGAAGAACATCAGAAAGAGAAAGGTGTCACTCCCAGGATTTTCATCCAGGTACAAACGCAAGAGTGGCGCGGAAAAACAGAGTGGCGCGAGAGGGAGAGGGAACACCGTATAAACCTGAGGAAGAGGGAAAGGAATGGTCATCGCAACCATAACCTGGGTTCGGGAGTCGGTTACGCGAGGGGAAGGTGCTAGCACCCCACGCGTCCATCGTACTCGATGGGATCCACGCTTGTTGTCTATTCTAAGGGTGAGTCATACTATCATCTAGGGCTGTACTAAAACGGAGAGGGAAAGACAAAGACCGACTCGGTAGGACGTCGACTTCCTAGGCCTACGTACCCCCCTTGTGCAATGGGGAATTCAGAGTCAACGTAGTTCGGACCAAGTTCTTTTTGTGTTTTTTATGAGCGACGTTAAGTTCGCGTCCGGCAGTTAGGGTCGATGCCTGTTTGCGACTCAGACGGAAAGTAACGTGCCTTTTTTGAAAATAGCCTTTAGTTTGACAATCCCGAAGGACAAAAAGGTTTGAAGTTGGTTTGTGTTTTTTAGGACAGAAGTGGCTTAAGTTAGTTCCTAAGCTGCATTGCACCAAAGTCTAGGGCACAGGGGCGAATACTTAACACATCGTCCCAAGACAGGACGCTCGCTAAGCACTCTAGAAAGATGAGAGGAAGCCCCTCATTTCTCATTCCCCATACTTAAGGCTCGTGCGCAATACACCTTATTATTATTAAGTGTTTTAAAGAAATTTGAGATGAGAAGAGAGAAGACACAAGGGTAACTCTAAAGGAGACTATGAATCCTAAAGTGATCATGCATAGGTGACCTAAGGTTAGTGAGGTTTGACGACAACCTAAATCCTAAAGGAAAGAGATAGGAGAGAAAGGCAGGATAAGGGTAGCCATGGATATTTATCCATTCCCTTAAGAACTTACCTTAGTCCCTGCATAAAAGATTAGTACAGAATAGACACAAGTAAGAGAAATGAGGTGAATGAAAATCACACAATAGCAAACCATAATGATAATAATCCAAACATGGATTTAGAAATTAAAGAAACAACCCCACGGCAAATGGCACAAGTGCCTTTCAAACAAATAATCAGATGTGATCAGAAATAGGCACACAAGAGGATCTCAAGTAGAAGCAAATCAAATAATTATAAAAATAATTCCCAAAATTCCCAAATTAAACATTAAGGTTCCTCAACCAGAGGCAAACAACATATCAAAAGTTCCTGCAAAAAACCATGATATTAGTCATTCAAATAATTAGGCAGAGTTCAGGTGGGAATTAGGGCTCAGTGTGCCAAAAGGAAGGACCTAAATGCAATATGAGATAAATTTAAAAATGAAAGAAAAATGTTTTTATGCAATTTAGGATGTTAATGAACAAATGCAAAAAGAACGGATTAAAAATATTTTATAGATGAGGAGAATTAAAATAAAGAAATTTATGTATACGGGAGATGTGTAATGCAAAAAGGAAATTAATAAAATAATTAATTTAAGTGGTGAAAATAAAATAAAAATAAAAAATAAAATTTGTAAAAATTTTATAAAGTGATGAAGATGATGCATGAATTTTATTGGGATTTTTTAAATGCAATTAGTTAATTTTAATAATTAAAAATGAAATAATAATGATTTAATAAAAAATAGAAGGGAAATAAATGGCATGGGGTGCGTTAGTAAAACAAATGAACTGGAAATGATATTGGGCTGAAAAGTGGGGTGTAAAGAGTAGGGCGCTAGGCCCACCTGATCAACACTATCAAACGAACAAAGAAGTAAGAAATAAGGTCACGTGCCAGGAAACCCTTTCATTAATGCGCTGGCACGTCCCTAAACGCTGGATCAAAACACGATCGCACGGCCAGGATTAATTCCAAAACACTTCCACATGTCTCAGCGTACCAAAAAGAGAATAATAACACACATATGTATCAATCGGTCAAGCCCTCATTAAGTGAGAAAAAGACAAAAAAAGACAACAGCCAATCACAACGTGCCAGGTGATCGTCTTCTTCATAACACCAGCCCTAAAACGAAACCATGCATCGTGTACCAACATGCATGAGCAGCTTGACAACACTATCTTCCACTGATGATTTCTCCATGAAAACTCCATTAAATCAGCCAAAATAAAAACCAGAAACAAAGTATGAAAAACAAGGATCACGATCATGCCACTATCTATCCAAAACACACACTTAAACACGGAGAAATATGGGGCCAAAGTCAAGGGTACAAATGCGTTTTCACCAACATTCAAAGTCATTTAACAAACTTGGATTCAACTAAACGGTACCATCTTTCCAGGCAGATGCAGACGCGATGTAAACTCAAAATTAATGCATTTAAATCTACATGATGAAAGGTCAAAGGTTTGAGAGCGCTTACCCAATGGAGACAAATCCAATGCTCCTGCCGATCACGTTGAAATCTCCAGAGAACTCCTCCAAATGCTTGAGCAAGCTTTAGTGAGTTCCGATCGAGCGAAGACAAATGAAAAACAAGCTCTTGAGAACTTGAGCTCTGAGCCTTTTGAAACTTTCCGAGAGAACCGTGAACTTTTGATCTGAAGATCCACCAATCCTAAAAAAAAATCTCTCCTCTCGTTTAGGGTTTATTTTTCTTTTATAGAGTAGGTTTGGGTGATTCTTTTGCAGGCCCATGATGCAAGGAATACTCCATTAGGGTTCAACCAAAAATGGAAGGTTTGGATAATGCCAATCTTTTCTCACGTGTGCATGGCAAGTGAGACTCTTTTCTTTTGGATATCTTGGGCCAAGATTACAATGTAATATGATGCCATGCTGTGAAATTTCCTCCTATCGTGCCAAAACATGCCACACCAAACTTTTAAATTCCCATTGAAACCCTCCACTTTATGTGCACATATCTTAAAAAACATGGATTCAAATGATACAAATTCATGACCAATGAAAAGTAGGAAGAACAAAGATCAAGCTTCATGAAGAAATGGTCTTGAAATGAGGCTTGGAACATTGTGTAAAATTCCATGTAAAAGCTGTCCTCAAAAAGGCCAAAAATGACTTAAAAAAATTCTAAGTTTTTGAATCTTGTGAGGTGAAAGTGTCCAACTTGGGAGCACTATAACTCATTCAAAAATAACCCAAATGGCATGGTTCTTGTGCTCATTTTGAAGGGAAAACTTCATACTACAACTTTCATGTGGAAAGGATTTGCAACTGAAGTCTTGATCATGGTGAAAACTGCCTTTGAAAGTAGTTAAGAACTTACCCAAAATAGTAAGTTTCTAAAACCCTATACTTCCTTTTTTAGTAACTTTTCCACATTCTTGATTTTTTCATGAATCCTTGAGCATTTCTTAATCAAATCTCATCCATGGACATATTTGAGGCGAGGAACATAAATTTGATCTCAAAAGTCAGGAGTTGACTTTTTCCTCTACACATTTGACTTTTACCCAATTCACCTGATTTCCAATCCATTGGCCAATTGAACTTCTCCTGAATCAAACTGATGGATAACCTCCCATTCCTAGGTGCTTAGGGACCCAAGGAATACCATAGAATCAAGTCTTGCCCAAAAAATCAGAAATAAACTGACTTTATAGCAAACCCTAGTTGTGGTATCCTCAGTCTAGGAGGAAATAACACAGTCTCCAAATCCAAATTCCTCTAAATATGATGTGTATCCTCTCTAACAAAGATAAGATATGCCATTTGATGATGATAAAAACCCAAGGAGCTTTCCCATTGGAGCAATAAACCCAAGAATCTCAAAACCCTAATCTATGCACTGGTTAGGAGAGGAGGATCTACTGAGCTCTCCTGGACAATACCAGGACACTTGCTTGACCCTCTGAAACACTGCCTCAGGCACCTTGACCCCATGCTAAGAACCAATGATATGCACACATGATAATGCAAAATGCAATGCAACATAAGCCAGTTAGTAAGAAAGTAAGGAGGGCAAATTTTGGGGTGCAACAGCTGCCCCTATTCAATCAACTTGGTTTTTAAGGTATGATAGCGACGACTCTCAGACATTCGGGATGCATGGAGATTGAATACCAAAGAACCCAGAAATTTGCAATCCTCCACTGGAGAATTAGCCATAAATACACTACTGTCGCAACGCAGACGAGTGCTAGCTATAAAGTCATCTCTGCTGATAAAGAGAATTGACGAAGGAATCTCGAAGTAGGCCATCCCTGCTGACAAAGGGAACTGACGAAAAGAATCTTCAAAAGATTGCTATCCCTGCTGATAAAGAGAAACTAGCAAAATAAATGCCATCCCTGCTGATAAAGGGAAACTGACGAATGAAATCTCCAAAAGCTTGCTATCTCTGCTGATAAAGAGAAACTAGCAAAATAAATGCCATCCCTGCTGATAAAGGGAAACTGACAAAAGAAATCTCCAAAAGCTTGCTATCTCTGCTGATAAAGAGAAACTAGCAATACTAATGCCATCCCTGCTGATAAAGGGAAACTGACAAAAGAAAATCTTCAAAAGCTTGCTATCTCTGCTGATAAAGAGAAACTAGCAAAATAAATGCCATCCCTGCTGATAAAGGGAAACTGACGAAAGAAAATCTTCAAAGGCTTGCTATCTCTGCTGATAAAGAGAAACTAGCAATACCTAAGCCATCCCTGCTGATAAAGGGAAACTGACAAAAGAAATCTCCAAAAGCTTGCTATCTCTGCTGATAAAGAGAAACTAGCAATACCAATGCCATCCCTACTGATAAAGGGAAACTGACGAAAGAAAATCTTCAAAAGCTTGCTATCTCTGCTGATAAAGAGAAACTAGCAAAATAAATGCCATCCCTGCTGATAAAGGGAAACTGACGAAAGGAAATCTTCAAAAGATTGCTATCTCTGCTGATAAAGAGAAACTAGCAAAACAAATCCCATCCCTGCTGATAAAGGGAAACTGACGAAAGAAAATCTTCAAAAGATTGCTATCTCTGCTGATAAAGAGAAACTAGCAAAACAAATGCCATCCCTGCTGATAAAGGGAAACTGACGAAAGAAAATCCTCAAAAGATTGCTATCTCTGCTGATAAAGAGAAACTAGCAAAACAAATGCCATCCCTGCTGATAAAGGGAAACTGACGAAAGAAAATCTTCAAAAGATTGCTATCTCTGCTGATAAAGAGAAACTAGCAAAACAAATGCCATCCCTGCTGATAAAGGGAAACTGACGAAAGAAAATCTTCAAAAGATTGCTATCTCTGCTGATAAAGAGAAACTAGCGAAATAAATGCCATCCCTGCTGATAAAGGGAAACTGACGAAAGAAAATCTTCAAAAGATTGCTATCTCTGCTGATAAAGAGAAACTAGCAACACAAATGCCATCCCTACTGATAAAGGGAAACTGACGAAAGAAAATCTTCAAAAGATTGCTATATCTGCTGATAAAGAGAAACTAGCAATATAAATGGCGACTTCACTGGGGATAACGTGAAACAAAACTTCTGGTAAGAACGGGATTTCACAAAAGAGAGAGGCCAGACAAACTTCTAACGGACCCATGATCCACAAATAAGATGGCTCCGCCGGGGAAAGGAGAAGTCTAAATAAAAGACTCTGCCGGGGAGCACTAGTATGAGGAACACATCCCTCCAAGATCTCCTGAGTCATGCCATCTCTGCTGGGAAAGAGAACTGGCCAAGAAAGTAGCAAACCTGTCTTATGCTTCGAATGCAAATGTTTGAATAGTGGCGTAATGCTCCATACGAAATGGAAATGCTATGAGTTTGAGGATGCAATGCTAATGCTCATGATATGCAAAAGGGGTCCCTCCAGCAAAATAAATGCCAGAGAGAAAAGATTGATTCAGCTGGGGATGACAAAAATAAATTGCCCTCTGAATCTAGGAACTCTGCTGAGAAGTGTCATACTGATCGACTCTTCGGATCGACAACTTCTGCTGGGGATGAAATCACAAAAGAACTACCGGGGACCCCACCTGTCTTTCACTGAAGGTAACATCCAAAACCTGTGATTTTCCTCTGTTGGGGGAGTTGAGAATGAACGCCAATAATGGAACCCAAAGTCTATTACTGAAAAATTGCTAATATCCAATTGGCTTAGAACCTGCTCGGGAAAACAGTCCATGATACCAGCCTGCTTGGGGATACTGTTGATCTTAGTCTGCTGGCGGGGAGAATGACTTTACTCTCACCTTACTGGGGATTAGAATATGACATCGTCGGCGAGAGCACGCTTTCTGACTGGATGGGGCAGTGGACAACCTGATTCTGTGGGGGAAATAACGCCTTGATCCGGAGAAAATATTTTCCAAGTCTCCTGCTGGGGAAGGTCTGCTCTACTGAGGAAAGTTTGTCCTGCTGGGGAAGGAGCAATCTCAATGCTGGGGGGAGCCAACTGATGGGGATGTACAATTTGTTGCCTTGCAGCCTGACTTGTCTTTATGGTCATAAGCGGCTCTTTGAACTTTTCATCTTAAGAGGATTTTACAGAAGATCGGGCGTTCGCACTGCCCCAGGGTCTTCAAACTCTTGGAGAGATATATCATATCTCGACATAACTGCCCCAGTCTTTATAATCCACGACGTACATTACCTCGAAGGGAATCGTAATGACTTGACAATACTCTGCTTCAGCATCTTGAACCTTGAGGAGGTGTTTTCAATTAACCATTTTCAGGAGTGGACGATCTCCCACGCTCTAGAGATGACCTGCCCCAATATGAGCTTTGAAGTGACTTTGCCCCTGATCATAGAATGAATGCCCCAGAATAACTGAATTTCAGAGAGATTTCTCGACGTGACTGCCCCAGATTGGCTACATCTTAACGCGACTTACTGGGGAGAGCCCACTCTACACTGAGTCTCTTGGCAGCATGCCCTTTGATATGATTGTCCTTCAGAATTTTCAAGCAACCCAACTTGGCAGGATCAAGCTTCTTGACTGACGTTCACTATGTAAGCTGCATTGATGCTTAGGCACATGTATGCAAACAAAACAAGTTATTTATGAGAATGATAATTCTAATGCAACACTCATGTTAACCTTGAAGTTTTATTGAAAATGCGTCGCCAAGCCTTGTGAACGAATCACTAGCTGGGGTACGACCTTGATTTTTGAATGGCATAACAATGCGCACATGCAATACCAACAAACCTTATTAGCACAACTCGTAGGAGTCAGGAACGCCATCTGGTTGGAGTACGCTTTCGGACTGAACCCTGTTTCAATTAGGACTTTTAAGGGCTGTAACGTGGTCTGGTTCACGGTTTCAGAAAAAAAAAAGATTTATGGCTCAAAATTTATCGGTGCCCACCCACTCTTCGTGATGTTCTCCAGTCCTATGTTCAGTTAATCTGACCAAAACGCTCATCTCTCAAAAGGTTTATGATTTTCAAGGAACCTATGCCACTAATGGTTTGGCACCTAAGGAGGGTTTGGAATGACAGTCACCCCTTTTTTCTGTCCGTAATCACACGAATTTGTTCTTATCGAGGATTTTCTCTTGTAACGCTTTTTGCTTTTCCTTTCTTTTGCCCTTTTTTATTATATCCCTAATTTTTTCCTGGACTGGCTCTTTTGAGTTTTTTTCGATTTTTAAGTCCAGCGGGATGCCCTAACTTTTGCCTAAGTCGCTTGTTTTCAAGTTTCGACTTAGCGGGCTTTCTCTTTTTTTTATTCCTCTTTTTGAACAAAGCGTGTGACACTGGTTGTCTTACTTGCTTGAAAGGGTTGTGACTGCCTCACTCCTTGATTGTTGATGGATGACCATCGTGGTTTCGCATCTCTTGCTGGTGGGAAGAAGGTAATGGATCCTCAGATGCACACTCTCCTTGAAATTTGAACGCTCGGTCAAACTAACTGACGCCTACCCTGCCCCTGGGTTAAGTATGAGGGTTTTTTTCGTATGAAAGAAGCTCCTACTTCAAGGCTCAAAGGGGTTAACGAGGGTTTATCTCCTTATCTCTCCAGTGTTTAGAGGTTTGAAACAATGCCTGTACATCCTCAACAGGGTTCTATCCTTGAACATACAACCAGAGATTTGCGTTTTTGTCTCATCATCCTCCCTCAAGAGTTCTAAACAAGAAAATTGGTATTGCAGTGCATATAAACATTTAAGGGTGAACACGAATGGATTACTTCAAGGAAAACATACTCATTGCATTAATATCACCATAAGAAAAACAAACAAGTCTTGCATACATACGATGCTTTAACAAGAAATGGAAAAGAAACTACAAATGAAAATGCAGTAAAGAAGATGAAGATTGCCATTGCTGAGGAAGCTTGATTCTTGTCAGGACGTACTTGCCGACTGAGACGACCCTTGAAATCTTCAAGTAGATGAGAGGTCGACATGTACAACCAAGTCTCCTTCTGGAAATGATATATACCTTTTGTCAATTTGTAATACCCCTTCGTTGATCATTCTCTGAATACCTGCTTTCAATGAATCACAACCGCCTGGCTGCGACACACACCCTACACAACCTTCATCACAACCGGGAAATACCCCTCCCTTCAACAGTCTTTCCTTCACCACACCCAAGGGAGTTTGGATTTCGTTCACATCTGAAATCAAACTCGAGTCTTCACAGTCTTCAATAATAGCATTGACCTTCGGCCCACCGTGATTCGGCATTGGAGAAATTGATGGCTTTTGAATCCACCAAATCTTGAACCTTATGCTTAAAAGCTTTACAGTTCTCAGTATGGTGTCCGGGTGCTCCAGAATGAAATTCACAGTGGGCGTTGGCGTCATAGCCGGGAGGGGGATTACCAGTAGGTGGAGCCAATGTTCTTGTCTGAATTAGCTGCAGTTTCAACAAGTGCTGGAATAATTGAGAGTAAGACATAGGTGGAGTGTCAAAATGCCTGTCCCACTTATTCTGAGGCTGTGATCGGTAAGGAGTCTAATTTTGTTGTTGAGACGCCCCTGGCTACTGAGGTGCTGCTGGGATGGTTACAGAAGCCACCTGCTGATTGTAGTTCTGACGAGGTCCATCTCTACCACGATATGATGACACAGAGTTTGTATCTCCCTCCTTCTTCTTATAACCACTGGCATAAGGCTTCTTGCTTCCTCCAGATGAGGACCCATCACTGCCTGATATCTTTCCCGCCTTGATTCCGCTTTCCACCATCTCCCCCACTAAGATCAAGTCAGCAAACTTTCCAGTCATACACGGTACCAATTTTTCAAAGTAATGACCCTGCAAGGTGGCCATAAACATAGTTATCATCTCATGCTCCAACATGGGAGGCTGAACCCTAGCTGCCAGTTCACGCCACCTCTGAGCGTACTCCTTGAAACTCTCAGTGTTCTTCTGTGACAGATTCTGCAGCTGTGTTCTGTTAGGAGCCATATCAGTGTTATATTGGTAATGTCTGATAAATTCCCCTGCCAGATCTCTCCAACTACGCACATCCTTCCTTTCCAGTTGCATGTACCACTCCAGGGATGCCCCAGATAGGCTATCCTGGAAGCAATGCATCATCAGCTTTTCATTCTTCGCATATGCAGCCATCTTGCTTGCATATGCCTTGACGTGGGTCCTCAGACAAGTCATACCATTATACTTCTCGAAAGTGGGAGTCTGAAACTTGTGCGGAATAAAAACGCCTGGAACCAGCCCCAAATCCTCTAGATCCATTCCCACAGAATCCTAATTCACAACACCCCTTAGTTGTTCCTCAATCAACCGGATCCTTTGATCCTGGTCAGTTTGGGGACCAGCATCCCCACCTGGCAAAGAAAATACATCATCCTGAACATCATCATACTGACGACCCTGAACTGCGCCAGTACCAGTACCACCTCCCCCAGCATTTTCAGCTCCGCCTAGAGGGATCACAACACCAGAAACAGGAACACCTCCACCAGTAGGACCATTCTGACCATTACCAGTAACACCAGTCTGAAGTCCTCCATGAAGGACACCGTCATCATCAACCATCGCAATCAGTGGCTGAACGAGAGTTCTCAACTGTTCTTGTCCCTGAGCAACCCCTTGCATTAATTCCATGAATTGGTTCATGCGAGTCTGCATCTCAATGATCTCATTCTGTAGCTGATCCATGAGTCTCTTCTCATTATGTCTAGTAGGATACCGGTGAATGTGCCGATCTGCAATTCTGAGATTTAGAACAAGATAAGAATACTGGAGATAAACGCCTGTCATGCAAAATGATTATGCACAATGAATATGCAAATTCCAATGAACATGTTTGAATATTAGCAGGGCGATCCACCCCTTGATTCCAGTTTAATAACAAGATAGAACGGAACTTCTGCTCATATATTAAGAAGACCAGAGGAAAACCAGATGTCAACGATCACAGCTTGAGATAATAAGTCTGAACACAATAATCATGGATCCCAGCCAACAAGCCTGGTGGTGATCCTAATACAATAGAGAGAAAGAGAACTAGGCATGTCATCAAACTCCACAAGTGCCAATTCCCCAGGTTCTGCCATAGAAACAACCTTGTGAACATGATCCAGAATAAGTGACGGGAACTTGTATCCTATGATATTCTTTTTCTTCTCAGTACTCATCCTCGATAGTCTTCAGAAACCAGAATCAAGGTTAGGATGCAACCCTGAAAAATGCCAAACATGTCAGAATGCAAGAAAAATGATATGCTTATGCAAACATGGGGTCAAGGCACACTGCTGGATGTGTTATGCTGTTAGCTGAACGAGAACCACAACCCAGAAAACCAGAATTCTGAACCACTGAGGTAGGAACCCAAATAATCAGTCATTGATGAGAAATCCAGAGAAATAGGGTAGGTTGAAGGTTTCGGTTGCCTGCAAACGCCCTTCCCCTCTCACATGTGGGTACTAGGATGTTCAGTATCCCGGGCTCTCAGGTCGAGAAATGATGATACGTTCACCATTTCTGGTTTGGCATCATCATCAATCGAGGAGGCCTCAACTGATTCTCCAAAGCGGAAGGTCCTCAGCTTTGGCACTAAGGTCGAGAAACAATAGTACATTCATCCCTCGGGGTACAGTACTAAAGTCAATCGAGGAGTGCCTCCACTGTTTCTCTTCAAAACGTAGGGGCCATCCTATGCGAGTTCCAAAGCGGACCCTCGGGTGCGAATGGGTTTGCCATAGGATGTGGTCTGCCACTGTCACCACTAAAGAGGGATGTTTCCACTAAGGTCCTCAATGATCGGTCACCAGAGTCGACAGCTCTCTAGATCAACACCCCAACATACGCAAGACACACACGTTAGAATGCATCCCAAGATAGCCTCGTCTGGTTGTGAATTTCTTGAACACACAAACGTACCAAGCGGGCACGTAGGTCCCACTACTTTCCACTCTAGTCCTAGGGTATTCTCAAGCCTTGGTATTGGGCTTAGCTCTCAGACCCGCCCAACCTGCAAAACAAAGACAGCCAGCACAGCATAGTAGCATGACAGTAATAAGAAATGAAATGCAGAAAATGCGGTAAAAATAAAAATAAAATACAATACATAAAGCAACACAAAAACAAACACCCAAAGAGAACAAAGACAAGCAAGCGCTAGGATTGACTCGCTTAGGGATGGACCAGCATAGGTCAACCAGAGTCCCCAGCAGAGTCGCCAGCTGTCGCTCCCAGGATTTTCATCCAGGTACAAACGCGAGAGTTGCGCGGAAAAACAGAGTCGCCAGCCGTGTAAATTTATCCCACGAGAGGGAAAGGGAACACCGCATAAACCTGAGGAAGAGGGAAAGGAATGGTCATCGCAACCATAACCTGGGTTCGGGAGTCGGTTACACGAGGGGAAGGTGCTAGCACCCCACGCGTCCATCGTACTCGATGGGATCCACGCTTGTTGTCTATTCTAAGGGTGAGTCATACTATCATCTAGGGCTGTACTAAAATGGAGAGGGAAAGACAAAGACCGACTCGGTAGGACGTCGACGTCCTAGGCCTACGTACCCCCCTTGTGCAATGGGGAATTCAGAGTCAACGTAGTTCGGACCAAGTTCTTTTTGTGTTTTTTATGAGCGACGTTAAGTTCGCGTCCGGCAGTTAGGGTCGATGCCTGTTTGCGACTCAGACGGAAGGTAACGTGCCCTTTTTGAAAATAGCCTTTAGTTTGACAATCCCGAAGGACAAAAAGGTTTGAAGTTGGTTTGTGTTTTTTAGGACAGAAGTGGCTTAAGTTAGTTCCTAAGCTGCATTGCACCAAAGTCTAGGGCACGGGGGCGAATACTTAATGCATCGTCCCAAGACAGGACGCTCGCTAAGCACTCTAGAAAGATGAGAGGAAGCCCCTCATTTCTCATTCCCCATACTTAAGGCTCGTGCGCAATACACCTTATTATTATTAAGTGTTTTAAAGAAATTTGAGATGAGAAGAGAGAAGACACAAGGGTAACTCTAAAGGAGACTATGAATCCTAAAGTGATCATGCATGGGTGACCTACGGTTAGTGAGGTTTGACGACAACCTAAATCCTAAAGGAAAGAGATAGGAGAGAAAGGAAGGATAAGGGTGGCCATGGATATTTATCCATTCCCTTAAGAACTTACCTTAGTCCCTGCATAAAAGATTAGTACAGAATAGACACAAGTAAGAGAAATGAGGTGAATGAAAATCACACAATAGCAAACCATAATGATAATAATCCAAACATGGATTTAGAAATTAAATAAACAACCCCACGGCAAATGGCACAAGTGCCTTTCAAACAAATAATCAGATGTGATCAGAAATAGGCACACAAGAGGATCTCAAGTAGAAGCAAATCAAATAATTATAAAAATAATTCCCAAAATTCCCAAATTAAACATTAAGGTTCATCAACCAGAGGCAAACAACATATCAAAAGTTCCTGCAAAAAACCATGATATTAGTCATTCAAATAATTAGGCAGAGTTCAGGTGGGAATTAGGGCTCAGTGTGCCAAAAGGAAGGACCTAAATGCAATATGAAATAAATTTAAAAATGAAAGAAAAATGTTTTTATGCAATTTAGGATGTTAATGAACAAATGCAAAAAGAACGGATTAAAAATATTTTATAGATGAGGAGAATTAAAATAAAGAAATTTATGTATGCGGGAGATGTGTAATGCAAAAAGGAAATTAATAAAATAATTAATTTAAGTGATGAAAATAAAATAAAAATAAAAAATAAAATTTGTAAAAATTTTATAAAGTGATGAAGATGATGCATGAATTTTATTGGGATTTTTTAAATGCAATTAGTTAATTTTAATAATTAAAAATGAAATAATAATGATTTAATAAAAAATAGAAGGGAAATAAATGGCATGGGGTGCGTTAGTAAAACAAATGAACTGGAAATGATATTGGGCTGAAAAGTGGGGGTGTAAAGAATAGGGCGCTAGGCCCACCTGATCAACACTATCAAACGAACAAAGAAGTAAGAAATAAGGTCACGTGCTAGGCAACCCTTTCATTAATGCGCTGGCACGTCCCTAAACGCTGGATCAAAACACAATCGCACGACCAGGATTAATTCCAAAACACTTCCACATGTCTCAGCGTACCAAAAAGAGAATAATAACACACATATGTATCAATCGGTCAAGCCCTCATTAAGTGAGAAAAAGACAAAAAAAGACAACAGCCAATCACAACGTGCCAGGTGATCGTCTTCTTCATAACACCAGCCCTAAAACAAAACCATGCATCGTGTACCAACATGCATGAGCAGCTTGACAACACTATCTTCCACTGATGATTTCTCCATGAAAACTCCATTAAATCAGCCAAAATAAAAACCAGAAACGAAGTATGAAAAACAAGGATCACGATCATGCCACTATCTATCCAAAACACACACTTAAACACGGAGAAATATGGGGCCAAAGTCACGGGTACAAATGCGTTTTCACCAACATTCAAAGTCATTTAACAAACTTGGATTCAACCAAACGGTACCATTTTTCCAGGCAGATGCAGACGCGATGTAAACTCAAAATTAATGCATTTAAATCTACATGATGAAAGGTCAAAGGTTTGAGAGCGCTTACCCAATGGAGACAAATCCAATGCTCCTGCCGATCACGTTGAAATCTCCAGAGAACTCCTCCAAATGCTTGAGCAAGCTTTAGTGAGTGCCGATCGAGCGAAGACAAATGAAAAGCAAGCTCTTGAGAACTTGAGCTCTGAGCCTTTTGAAACTTTTCGAGAGAACCGTGAACTTTTGATCTGAAGCTCCACCAATCCTAAAAAAAAATCTCTCCACTCGTTTAGGGTTTATTTTTCTTTTATAGAGTAGGTTTGTGTGATTCTTTTGCAGGCCCATGATGCAAGGAATACTCCATTAGGGTTCAACCAAAAATGGAAGGTTTGGATAATGCCAATCTTTTCTCACGTGTGCATGGCAAGTGAGACTCTTTTCTTTTGGATATCTTGGGCCAAGATTACAATGTAATATGATGCCATGCTGCGAAATTTCCTCCTATCGTGCCAAAACATGCCACACCAAACTTTTAAATTCCCATTGAAACCCTCCACTTTATGTGCACATATCTTAAAAAACATGGATCCAAATGATACAAATTCATGACCAATGAAAAGTAGGAAGAACAAAGATCAAGCTTCATGAAGAAATGGTCTTGAAATGAGGCTTGGAACATTGTGTAAAATGCCATGTAAAAGCTGTCCTCAAAAAGGCCAAAAATGACTTAAAAAAAATTCTAAGTTTTTGAATCTTGTGAGGTGAAAGTGTCCAACTTGGGAGCACTATAACTCATTCAAAAATAACCCAAATGGCATGGTTCTGGTGCTCATTTTGAAGGGAAAACTTCATACTATAACTTTCATGTGGAAAGGATTTGCAACTGAAGTCTTGATCATGGTGAAAACTGCCTTTGAAAGTAGTTAAGAACTTACCCAAAATAGTAAGTTTCTAAAACCCTATACTTCCTTTTTTAGTAACTTTTCCACATTCTTGATTTTTTCATGAATCCTTGAGCATTTCTTAATCAAATCTCATCCATGGACATATTTGAGGCGAGGAACATAAATTTGATCTCAAAAGTCAGGAGTTGACTTTTTCCTCTACACAGTTGACTTTTACCCAATTCACCTGATTTCCAATCCATTGGCCAATTGAACTTCTCCTGAATCAAACTGATGGACAATCTCCCATTCCCAGGTGCTTAGGGAACCCAAGGAATACCATAGAATCAAGTCTTGCCCAAAAAATCAGAAATAAACTGACTTTATAGCAAACCCTAGTTGTGGTATCCTCAGTCTAGGAGGAAATAGCACAGTCTCCAAATCCAAATTCCTCTGAATATGATGTGTATCCTCTCCAACAAAGATAAGATATGCCATTTGATGATGATAAAAACCCAAGGAGCTTTCCCATTGGAGCAATAAACCCAAGAATCTAAAAACCCTAATCTATGCACTGGTTAGGAGAGGAGGATCTACTGAGCTCTCCTGGACAATACAAGGACACTTACTTGACCCTCTGAAACACTGCCTCAGGCACCTTGACCCCATGCTAAGAACCAATGATATGCACACATGATAATGCAAAATGCAATGCAACATAAGCCAGTTAGTAAGAAAGTAAGGAGGGCAAATTTTGGGGTGCAACAGATGCCCCTATTCAATCAACTTGGTTCTGAAGGTATGATAACGACGACTCTCAGACATTCGGGATGCATGGAGATTGAATACCAAAGAACCCGGAAATTTGCAATCCTCTACTGGAGAATTAGCCATAAATACAGTACTGTCGCAACGCAGACGAGTGCTAGCTATAAAGTCATCTCTGCTGATAAAGAGAATTGACGAAGGAATCTCGAAGTAGGCCATCCCTGCTGACAAAGGGAACTGACGAAAAGAATCTTCAAAAGATTGCTATCCCTACTGATAAAGAGAAACTAGCAAAATAAATGCTACCCCTGCTGATAAAGGGAAACTGACGAACGAAGTCTCCAAAAGCTTGCTATCTCTGTTGATAAAGAGAAACTAGCAAAATAAATGCCATCCCTGCTGATAAAGGGAAACTGACGAAAGAAAATCTTCAAAAGCTTGCTATCTCTGCTGATAAAGAGAAACTAGCAAAATAAATGCCATCCCTGCTGATAAAGGGAAACTGACAAAAGAAATCTCCAAAAGCTTGCTATCTCTGCTGATAAAGAGAAACTAGCAATACTAATGCCATCCCTGCTGATAAAGGGAAACTGACAAAAGAAAATCTTCAAAAGCTTGCTATCTCTGCTGATAAAGATAAACTAGCAAAATAAATGCCATCCCTGCTGATAAAGGGAAACTGACGAAAGAAAATCTTCAAAAGCTTGCTATCTCTGCTGATAAAGAGAAACTAGCAATACCTAAGCCATCCCTGCTGATAAAGGGAAACTGACAAAAGAAATCTCCAAAAGCTTGCTATCTCTGCTGATAAAGAGAAACTAGCAATACCAATGCCATCCCTGCTGATAAAGGGAAACTGACAAAAGAAAATCTTCAAAAGCTTGCTATCTCTGCTGATAAAGAGAAACTAGCAAAATAAATGCCTTCCCTACTGATAAAGGGAAACTGACGAAAGGAAATCTTCAAAAGATTGCTATCTCTGCTGATAAAGAGAAACTAGCAAAACAAATCCCATCCCTGCTGATAAAGGGAAACTGACGAAAGAAAATCTTCAAAAGATTGCTATCTCTGCTGATAAAGAGAAACTAGCAAAACAAATGCCATCCCTGCTGATAAAGGGAAACTGACGAAAGAAAATCCTCAAAAGATTGCTATCTCTGCTGATAAAGAGAAACTAGCAAAACAAATGCCATCCCTGCTGATAAAGGGAAACTGACGAAAGAAAATCTTCAAAAGATTGCTATCTCTGTTGATAAAGAGAAACTAGCAAAACAAATGCCATCACTGCTGATAAAGGGAAACTGACGAAAGAAAATCTTCAAAAGATTGCTATCTCTGCTGATAAAGAGAAACTAGCAAAATAAATGCCATCCCTGCTGATAAAGGGAAACTGACGAAAGAAAATCTTCAAAATATTGCTATCTCTACTGATAAAGAGAAACTAGCAACACAAATGCCATCCCTACTGATAAAGGGAAACTGACGAAAGAAAATCTTCAAAAGATTGCTATCTCTGCTGATAAAGAGAAACTAGCAATATAAATGGCGACTTCACTGGGGATAACGTGAAACAAAACTTCTGGTAAGAACGGGATTTCACAAAAGAGAGAGGCCAGACAAACTTCTAACGGACCCATGATCCACAAATAAGATGGCTCTGCCGGGGAAAGGAGAAGTCTAAATAAAAGACTCTGCCGGGGAGCACTAGTATGAGGAACACATCCCTCCAAGATCTCCTGAGTCATGCCATCTCTGCTGGGAAAGAGAACTGGCCAAGAAAGTACCAAACCTGTCTTATGCTTCGAATGCAAATGTTTGAATAGTGGCGTAATGCTCCATACGAAATGGAAATGCTATGAGTTTGAGGATGCAATGCTAATGCTCATGATATGCAAAAGGGGTCCCTCCAGCAAAATAAATGCCGGAGAGAAAAGATTGATTCAGCTGGGGATGACAAAAATAAATTTCCCTCTAAATCTAGGAACTCTGCTGAGAAGTGTCATACTGATCGACTCTTCGGATCGACAACTTCTGCTGGGGATGAAATCACAAAAGAACTACCGGGGACCCCACCTATCTTTCATTGAAGGTAACATCCAAAACCTAAGATTTTCCTCTGTTGGGGGAGTTGAGAATGAACGCCAATAATGGAACCCGAAGTCTGTTACTAAAAAATTGCTAATATCCAATTGGCTTAGAACCTGCTGGGGAAAACAATCCATGATACTAGCCTGCTTGGGGATACTGCTGATCTTAGTCTGCTGGCGGGGAGAATGACTTTACTCTCACCTTGCTGGGGATTAGAATATGACATCGTCGGCGAGAGCACGCTTCCTGACTGGCTAGGGCAGTGGACACCCTGATTCTGTGGGGAAATAACGCCTTGATCCGGAGAAAATATTTTCCAAGTCTCCTGCTGGGGAAGGTCTGCTCTGCTGAGGAAAGTTTGTCCTGCTGGGGAAGGAGCAATCTCAATGCTGGGGGGAGCCAACTGCTGGGGATGTACAATCTGTTGCCTTGCAGCCTGACTTGTCTTTATGGTCATAAGCGGCTCTTTGAACTTTTCATCTCAAGAGGATTTTACAGAAGATCGGGCGTTCGCACTGCCCCAGGGTCTTCAAACTCTTGGAGAGATATATCATATCTCAACATAACTGCCCCAGTCTTTATAATCCACGACGTACTTTACCTCGAAGGGAATCGTAATGACTTGACAATACTCTGCTTCAGCATCTTGAACCTTGCTATAGTATGCTTTCAAAATAACCTTGCTTCAGTTAGGTCTTTTGAGGGTTGTAACGTGGCCTAGTTCACGGTTTAAGAACAAAGGATAAAGGCTCAAAGTTTATTTGTATCCACCCAATCTACGTGATGAACTCCAGTCCTACGCTTAGTTAACTCAAGTTATGCACTCAGGCTCCCATAGGTTAGGAATTGCACTGATGATAGTAATGATGGTGGTTCAAAAGTCAAAGGACCCTTGAGGTGGTGGTCACTGCTTCCTTACAACTTTTGGTTGTCATACTAGCTTGTTCTTACTTCTCTTTGTATAAGGTAAGGTCATGAGCTTCCTATCTTTCTTAGCTTTTGCCTCGAAAGGGACTCGACTCTTTCTTTGAGCAAGGATTTCTTGACGATTCTTCTTCATTTATCACTTTGTACTACATTTATTCTTTTAATTTGGAAGAGTTGAAAGGTTGTGACTGTCTGGCTTAATGATTATGGTGAACCATCATTGCGTTTGAACTTGAAAGACATCTTCGACACTTGCTTGCTGTGTGCGAAGGAAAACTATAAATGCAACCTTTTGTTGAAAGGTATCTTGTATAAAACTCTTGCACAATTATGTTAACTAAGAACTACCCTGCCCTAGGTTAAGATTGCGGGTTTTTATTTGTAAAGAAAAGAAACTCCTACTTCAAGGCTCAAAGGGGTTGACGAGGGATTATCTTCCTTATGTCTCAAGTGTTTGGGAGTTGAAACAATGCCTTACATTGTCAGCAAAGTTTATTTGAAAGCATACCACGACAATTATGGGTATAACGTATCATCGTCCTCCCCCCAATCTTTGCATAATCAAAAGAAAGTGGACAAGAGAATTTTTTTATTTTTCTTGAAAGAGAAAGCGTTAAGAAGTAAATGGCAAACACAAACGAATTAAATCAAAAAGTTGTAAATGCTTATTTCATTAACATGAAAGTACAAACATAATTTGGAAGCAAACAGCTAGTACAAAACAAAGGAAAATGCAAACAATAAGAAACATGGCCTAGTGACAAGTCAACAACATGGATGAGCTGGCCTGTCTTTGGGAAGTAGATGGGCTGAAGTCGACTGAAGCTTCACTTGCCATGCCTGGCAGATGATTGTTCTTAACATTCTGCGTTTGAAATTAGCGCTAGTCCAGTATCAGTGTCGAGGAATCAGCTTGACGATTGACAGACGACTCAAAAGATAGATAGCTGGAATGAGTTGCTGGATAAACTGGATGTATGCAATGAACCATGCAAAGGATGCAAATGATATGCAATGTCATACAGCACAGGATGCAGAAAGAAAATGCAATGTAGGGTGATTAGGATCTGGGATAACACGAGTAAATCAGAACATCCTATTAGGTAGGTCTCCCTATAACGGATAGTTCTAGATTATCTACCCATAAACCTACTCACGGGATATTTTCTAGGTTTTTGATAAGGTTTCAGAGTCACGGACCTTAGTCGTATCAACTTTATGCAACGAGCTGGCCATTTTACAACGAGAGTGACGAAAAGGTCTATTCTGATCGGGGTTTTCATATTGGTTGGAGCAAGGAGATGTCCTTGAAGTCCAATATTACGCAACCACCAAAATAGCACTGGTTCTAAATAGGGGACCTAGAGTCATGGACCCTTCATGAATCAGCGTCATGCAACAGGCAAGCTGTTTTATAACGAGATCTACAAACAGGTATACTCTAGAGGAGCCTTCATGTTAGTTGCTACAAGGAGCTTGCCCTCGTAGTCCAACACTACTAACTACCAAATCTAACCTTATGTTTTCTCTCTGCTTTTTCCAAAATTCGGGTGTAGAGCTTTAATCATGATACCAGATCCTTAAAACCCACACATGGATATACAGAGATATCTGTGAAAAAGCAATAAAGCAAGAGCAATAAAACATATAATCAAAGAAGAAAGAGAAGCAAACAAAGCTAACACACACGAAAACCTAACTAAACTAGGCTTGAATCACTTAGGGATGGGAAAGTCCCCAACAGAGTCGCCATCTGTCGTACCTCGAAAAATGAGAACGACCTCGCGAAGCGCAATCGCACGCCCGCGGGATAGACTTAACAGAGTCGCCACCGATTTTTATTTATTCCATAGAGGGAAAGGGAAAATATCGAATAAAACCCTAAAAGAAAAGGATAAGAATATGGTCATCGCAACCAATGTCTGAGTTCGGGAGTCGGTTACGCAAGGGGAAGGTATTAGCACCCCTCACGTCCGTTGTACTCAACGGGAACCATTTAGTTAGGATTGAATAAGTGTTAGCTTATGAATTGTTTCTAATCTTCTACTTAGAATGGGAAGAGAGAGAAATGTTTTTATATTTTATTAAAGAGAAAGGACCTAAAGGTTTTTATTACTAGGGTGCTCGACAAGACTTCGCAATCTCATGCCTACGTATCCTCATACTGCAATGAGGAAATCAGAGCAATCGTAGTTCGGAGACTACGGTGAAAATAGGAAAAGGTGGAGTCCAAGAAGGCATTGGATGTGAAGGAACAAGGAAAAGGTAGAAAAAGAAAAGGTGGAATCCAAGAAGACATTGGATGTAAAGGAGAAAGGAAAAGGTAGAAAAAAGATAAGGTGGCTCGCTAGGATCTCGCAATCCTATGCCTACGTATTCTCGAGATGAACTTGAGAAATCAGAGCGTCCGTAGTTCGGGCTTCTACGGTTAAAAGCTTGAAAGCAAAGCTTGTGACGATTGGTTGTTTAGGAGAAGAGATTAATGGCTATCTCTTACGAAGGTTAAAGGAATGGTTAAAAATCACAAGAGATTAATGGCTATCCCTTGGAAAAGCTAATGGTTTAAAGGTGGCTTGAATATGTTTTAAGAATGACGAACAATCGAGTATGGTTGATAATTCAAAGGGTTATGTCAGAGTGCTAGACTCTAACAGTCCTTTTCATACAAGATTGGTATGAAAATTTGTTTAATGGACAGTGAACGCTTGATGGAAATCAATTGTTCGAAGAGTTATGCCAAGATGCTAGATCTTGACGGCTCTTATTCATCCAAGTTATGATGAAAAATATTTGATGGACGATGAACACTTGACGAAAATCAATTGTTCGAAGAGTTGTGCCGAGATGCTAGATCTTGACGACTGTTATTCGTCCAAGTCGAGACTTAAAGTTATTTATCGGACAACGAACATTTGATGAAAGTCAATTGTTCAAAGAGTTGTGCCAAGATGCTAGATCTTGACGGCTCTTATTTGTCCAAATTAATTAAAGGTATTTTGAGGAGCGAAAGAATGAATGAATGTCTACCCCAAAGTGCGAGACTTGAGACCAATCGTTCGAGGTTTCTGCTAGAATGCTAGATCCTAACGGTCCTCTTCTTTCGCATTTATTTAGAAACAGATTTTAACATTCGATTTTTAAAGTCACTCGATGCTTGATCGAGGTTTGATTCATAAGTTGAAAATAATTTGTGAAATGGTTTGAAATTGAAAATTGTTTAATGAAATGGAAATCGAAATGAAATCGAAATGGTCTCGTCTCAATCACAATTTAATCGAGGAATCAATAATCTAATGATATTTGACTTTCATTGACCGATAAAAAAAAGTGAAATATGGCCTCATATTTATCAAGATTTTTAGTGATTTGAATAAAATCAACCAATCAAGATTTTTGTATATCATTGGCCCAAAGATTGAAAAAAAATTGAAATAAAAATAAAAATTGAAATGAATATGATGAAATCTTAACAATGTGAAATAAAATAATCATAATAATAAACAAGTGAAACAAGTGACAAGAGGGAGCGCATCAGATCCTGTGGTGTGGATATGGAAATTAAGACGGGCTTTTCTAAGCCCAAATATCCACCAGGAATAGTGCCACGGTCCAACAACCTCCATAAGAAACAAAACCAGCAAGGCAAAGGATCCGGCATATTTTTTTTTTCAAAACGAAACAATAGAGAGACCAACAAGTCAAAGCATACCCAAAACCCAGTCTCATTTTTTTTACAATAAAGCAAACAGAATAACAATGAAAAACGAAATCGTGAAAGATCCGCTTCCAACATGCTTTGCTTCAATCTCATATCTCCATCCGGATTTCTCGCCTGCGTTTCAAGTTCACTTTATCAAGTTTGATTCGTATGGCTGTCGGGTTTGATTTGGAAGTTTATTTGGTTTCCACACGATTTAGGTTTGTTCTAGTCTGACTCGGTTTTGGTTTATTGGAGCTTGGTTGGTCTGAACCTTACTCCTTCTCCATCTCTTTTCTCTTTCCGATTCGCTATGATTTTGGTTTTTGGCTGGGTTTTAGAAAGAAAGTTTATCTTGGAAGATGGAAGTTGGCGTCGCTGATGATTTGAAAGGGGTTTGTGGTTATTGAAGATGATGAGGTGGTTCTGAAAAATGGAGGAGATTCTGTGGTGGAGATGAAAGGTTTTTGCTGTTGTGTTTGTATGTGTAAAGGTCTGTGTTTCTCAGCTGTGTGTGTGAACTGATGTTTATTATTGTGAATACTTCTTCCTCTTTCTCTTGTTTTTAAACAAAAATAAACTTCTTGGTTAAGTTTCAAGGTACATAGAGCTTTGTCCTGTTATGTTGATACCTCACTTTCAATCGCAGGTTTGTGTAGCAGAGTTTTTGGTCAAAGATGCAGGTAGTGTGCAGCGTTGGCATTTTGTCCTTTTTATGAGCATGGTTTTTGAGCAGAATTGGTCTGGCAAAGTGGTGTAGAGTGTTGGCTAATGGTTTGTAAGCAATTTGTTTATTGTTTTGTGATGGTGGTACGGTTTAGAGCAGGGAGAAGGGGTGTAGGGAATGGCCGTTGGTTTTGTAAGGTTTGTGATGTGGTCTTTCAAGGAATTTTTGGAGAGTGAAGATTGGTATGGTTTTCAAAAGAAGGTTTTTTGTAACAGTTACGAGCTCTGAAGGTTTTTGTTGTTCTGTTTCGCTCTCCCCCCCCCAAAATGAAACAAAAAACTCTCTTTTTAAAATCAACAAAGACTTGTGGATTAAGTTTGAAATTGTTATGTCCCTTTCAATTCACATGCTGTTGTCGGTGCAAGAAAAGTAGAAGCAAGTAGCAGGTCGTTCCTTGTGAGAATAAGGCAAAGTGTAGAGGGCAAGGCATTATGCAGTGATACAGGTTTTGTTTTGGCGAAAACTCTGGTTTGTAACAGCAGAAGTTTCGTCAAAGGTTTGGGTGTTAAGGCTTTGCCCAGTGTACAGAGGTGTAGCAGTGTTGCTTGCAAGCTGTAGGTTGGTACGGTCGGGTTTTGATATCTGTTTGCAGCATGAAATTTGTTCATTTTCACGGTAGCAAATTGGGAAGTTCTTGGACATATGACCTTTGTGATTTTTTTGGATTTTGTAATAAAAAAATAATAATAATAATAATAATAGTAAATAATAAAATAATAATAATAACAATAAATAAAATGAAAACTAATTAAAAACTAAACTTAGATTAAAATTAAAATTAAACCAAACCTAAATTAATCAAATTAATCAAATAGAAATTAAAAGTATACTAAATTAATATTAATCTAATCAACTAAACTAATATAAAAAATTAAACTAAAATTAAACTAAAATTAAAATTAAATTAAATTAAGTTTAAAAATGAAAATAAACTATCTTAAATATAGATCATATAAAAAGATGATCCCAAATTGAAATTAAACTAAATAACCTCCAAATAAACCTAAAATAATTATTTAACAAATCATATGAATAAAATAAATAAAAGTCAAGAATGACATGGAAGAAAGAAAATGCATGATTAATGATATGTTTACTAAAAATGCGAAAACAGAGACCGACTTAGAATGATATGAAATGATTAGAATATCTGAGGGTAAAATTTGGGGTACAACACCCATGGCTTTTTTCTATATGGGGAATCGACATGATTGGCATGATTGAACCCAAAGCTTCAAACGGACATCGGTTCATCATAGTAGCCATTGACTACTTCACCAAGTGGGTCGAAGCAGCATCATACGCCAATGTAACCCGACAAGTGGTGGTCCGATTTATCAAAAATAATCTCATATGCCGTTATGGTGTTCCGAGCCAGATCATTACTGATAATGGATCCAACTTGAACAATAAGATGATGAAAAAGTTATGCGCTGAGTTCAAGATCGAACACCATAACTCATCTCCCTACCGACCTAAGATGAACGGGGCGGTAGAAGCGGCTAACAAGAACATCAAGAAGATTGTTCAGAAGATGGTTGTAACCTATAAAGACTGGCACGCGATGCTACCCTTTGCTCTTCACGGTTATCGCACATCTGTCCGCACTTCAACAGGGGCAACCCCTTTCTCTCTAGTATATAGCATGGAAGCAGTGCTTCCCATAGAAGTAGAGATCCCATCAATCCGGGTATTGATGGAAGCCAAGCTAACAGAAGCTGAATGGTGTCAAAGTCGACACGACGAACTGAATTTGATTGAAGAGAAGCGAATAACGGCTCTATGCCACGGTCACTTGTATCAACAACGAATGAAGAAGGCATTTAACAAAAAGGTCCGACCCCGTGCCTTCAGGAAAGGAGACCTCGTGCTCAAAAAGATACAATCATTTCTCACTGATTCCAGGGGCAAATGGACTCTGAATTATGACGGCCCTTAAGTGGTCAAGAAAACTTTCATAGGCGGCGCCTTGAGACTCGCAACTATGGATGGAGAGGAATTTTCCTACCCCACAAATGTTGACGTAGTCAAGAAATACTTCGCCTAAATAAAAAAATAATAATAAAAAAAAATAACGTCTCGGTGGATTGAAAACCCGAAAGGGCGGTCCAGGCAAAAATTAGATACATGATCAAAAATCATCCCGGTGGATTGGAAATCTCAAAGTACAATCCCGGTAAATGTTAGGGATTCATGTTAAGTAACTACGTCTGATCAGTTCAGCTCCTCAGCAGTAATGCCATCCATCCGGGAAAACTCCAGTCAAGGTCATCTTCGACAGAAGCTCAGGATGCCCAGAATTCAAAGTTGGTAGAAGGATAGCGGTCGTTACGTTTCAATGTAGCCCTTTTCCCTTAAATTACCATTTTCTAGCTTTTTAAATACTCTATGGAATCACGCGCTTGGCTGCTTTCCATCCTATCAATAAAATTTGAGCCCTAGTGCTTTTGTTTGCAATTCTTATTTGTTTTAGCTTTACAGAACGACATTTTAACATGATCAATGATTCTTGAAATAAAACAAAAATGAATTTAATTGTCAAACTTTTCTGCTTTTAAAATAAAGATGGCAATTTTTTTTTACTGTTGAACGTCTAAAAGAACATCGATAGCTTCTCCAAAGGCGGTTAAGCTTCAAAGTGCATAATCAAAGTACTCCTTCTAAAACCATTATACCTGAATGAAGGATCAACTGTGTCAGACAAATGTTCCGTCCGACACCCCCGGCAGAGTTCTTATCTCCTAAGCCCGATCAAAGTTTTTCTCCACAGGGACTATCTCTCCTAAGCAAGGCAGAATTGCTATTTTGAACCTAAGATACCTCTTCGCCCCCTGCAGTGGCCGATTATCCAGTCGTGTTCATGTATTTAGTATGTATATCGCGTCAGTTTTGTCAGTATAAACATACATACATCATGCATTATTAATTTACATTCATATTCATATTGCATCACTACCACTCAAGTCGGTCTTATCCCCTAGTGATAAAAGTCCTTTCAATCGAGTTGTCAGTTCTTTCCTCGTCAGGAAGTGAATCATCTAAGTAATCTTCCTCCAGTTTATCTCTGGATTAGAGACGGTCCTCGACCACTTTGATAACTTGAACCTCTGAAAAGGCAAGAAAACCTTTGACAAATATCACTCTTCGTCGTTGAAGATGATATCTTCGCTTTCCCGGATTAAGGAAATTCCCAGAGAAAGCCCTTCAAAATTGGATCACATTGTATGACATTCCTCCAAGAAGATCTCGAGGAAAAGTATGATGTAATACCCCCAAACAGAAAACAGTCTCTCGAGAGACTCGTTTTCCCCGATAGAATCCACAAATGGCATCTCTAATAGAGAAGTTTGTACACCTCTACAGCTCATACGAATGGGTTTCCCCAGCAAGTCTGACATCAAAACTTTTTCCCATCAAATGGCATCTCTCCAGGAAAATTCGGCGAGAAGTTTGAGGAAAACCGCTACGAATAGCATCCCTTTTCAAAGTTTATTGACAAAAGAAACCAAGACCAGTTCCTTGGTAGGAAACCAGGATCGTGGGGGAGTTTATTTCAGAAACTGAGACCAGTTCCTTGGTAGGAAATCAGGATCGAGGGGAAGATTACATCAGAAACTGAGACCAATTCCTTGGTAGGAAACCAGGATCGAGGGGAAGTTTACATCAGAAACTGAGACCAGTTCCTTGGTAGGAAACCAGATCGAGGGGAAGTTTATTTCAAAAGAAAACTGAGACCAGTTCCTCGGCTGAAGACCAGGATCGAGGGGAAGTTTACCTTTTCTAAGCATCATTGCTTAGCGAAAGAAGATGGATGAGCAAGCTGGCGTTCATAACCACCATCAAAATTTTGGGTATTCCGATATTTAATCCTCTTGCACCCCAAATACCCTAATACCTTCGCCATTCACACCTTCGGGTCCAAGAAGATTAAATAGGGGCATCTGTCATACCCCAAATTTTGACCACTAAGATTTCCCATCATTGTGCAAACCATCATCACAATATGGATGTACCTTTATGCCTCATCAATCTCCTTAAGGAATTGTTGAGCATTCACTACAATCAGAGATTAGGTTTTAACCGCTCTCAGGGTACTTAGACAAATGATTAATCAAGAAATGACATAATCTTCAACTTGTCTAACCTCTCAAACACCCATAAAGGATCAAGAGGACTCCCACATTATGAATCAATCACAAGGCTGTGTCATACCCCAAATTTTGACCACTAATATTCCCCATCATTGTGCAAATCATCATCACAATATGGATGAACCATCATACCTCATTAGTCTCCCCAAAGATGGGTGAGCATCCACTACAATCAAATTTAGGGTTTCAAGCCCTCTCAGAGCTATTAGACAAAGGATCAATCAAGGAATGACATAATCTTCAACTTTTCTAGCCTCTCAAACATCCACAATGGATCAAGAGGACTCCCACATCAATAATCAAGCACAAGGTTGCAGCATTCCAAGTGGATCAAGCCTCAAGATCGCTAGTGTCACCAAATTAGGGTTTTGGTCGACCAGGGCCTCCAGATGGAAATTTTCCTCTGGGCATGAGCCAATGCTTCAAATCATAACCTAAGATGCTCCAAGGGACATCATGAACCCAATCATCAAGTCAATCTAACCCCAGGGGATGCATACAATAAAAATCAGGAATTAGGGTTTCTTGACCTAATTCACCCCTAAGTTGACTTTTGGGACAAAACATGAGCTAAGACCTCAAGACATGATTTGAGGGTCTCTAATAAACCACATTGATCCATTTGCAACAATGGATTGATCTAAGAAGCTTGATCAACAAGTTTCAAATTCATCAGAGCCACAATTAGGGTTTCGCGGGAAAAGTCAATTGTGTCATTGACTTTTGACCGAGGCATGTTCCCAAACCTTGGGAGATAATTCAATACACCCTATAACACCCATGGAACATGTCCATCTAGTTTGATTTAGTTCAAGGACTTGATTTCATAGAGGATCGCATAATTTGGAGTTCATCTGACAAAAAGTCAACGGTGCATAAAAGTTAACTTTGACTTTTTGAGATTTTTCACAATCATGGTTCTTTTACCCTAAAATGATGTTAATGTGTGATTGGAATCATCATTCATCAAGAAAAATCAAGAAAAGTGGGATAACTTGTAAAATGGGTAACCATAAAAAACTTAGAAATTTTCTAAGTTATGGAACAAAGTGGCTAGGGTACCAACTTCCTAGGATCATAACTTGAGATCCAAGCAATCATTTATGCTGATCCAAGGATGGATTTGTATCTCTCATGGCATACTTTAAAAGTGTCAACTACACCTCATTCCAATTCATCATGGATTTTGAGTTATGGTTGGATCAAAGTGGCTAAAAACATGAAATGTCACTTTTTCCAACACATAGTGAAAATTTCACTAAGTCAGAATCTGTCTTGCTTTTTTTTCCAAAAGTAGGGGGATTTTTCACTTGGATCCAAAAAGTATCAAGATAAAATATGATCACACATGTGTTGTATCATATAAGAGCTTTCCAAAATGGCCAAGAACTCCATGAAACTCCACTTAAGCCATGAGATATGACAATGACAATGTGCCTTGCTGCAAACTGTCATGGCAAGGCAGATTTGTGCATTTTGCTCGATTTGAGCAAATTTTGCAAATGAAAAACAAGTTTATCCATCTGAACACCTCAGGGGGAGACCAAGGAGGGACAAACACTGATCCATCAGCCTCCCAAGTCCTTGGAACCAAAAGTAGCATGCCAAACCTAGAAATGCCTAAAAGATGGACAAGACTCCAATTCTGGTTTGGAGCATTTTATGGATGCACCAAGGTGGCATGGACTGATCCCTTTCCAACTGAATTCAGTCAAGACTTATCCAAGAACTAGGGAACCAGCAGCCTGTGCTCTAACCTCTAGTCAATGGCTAGAGGATACTTGGATTCCTATTGATCATCATTTTCCAAACTTCTGCAGCAGTTTCCATTCACTATTGCTTGCAAAACATACTTGCTCTACTATAAATAGAGCTAATTTGTGCTCAGTTTGAGTACACCAATGCCATCAAAAAGATGCTTTCCTCAAAATCACCTTCTCACTTCAAAAATTGCCTTCCAAAGCATGTCACTATCGGGTTTTGAGTTTGAAAGCAATTCCAACCAAACCAATCACACACACACACACCTCATAAACATCATATAGAAGTAATTCAAACACTCACATAACATCTGTAACACCAAAATCACAAAATCACTTGCCACCTGCTCAAGTTCTTGACAGAGGTGCGGCTGAGGTACCATCTCAAGTTTCAGCTTGTTTCAAACCACTCCAAGCATTCAGACACATCACTTGGCACCTAAGGAAGCTGTGCAAATCATTGGAACCAACTTGCAACACCTCTAACACAAAACACGATCACCAGCTGCAAGAGGTAAGCATGAACTCTTCTAACTCTATGATCAATGCATATTTTGCTGCACAATAATTTGGCCATATGTTCATAACCATGCATAGAGTGTTTACCCTCAATCAATTGCTTTGTTTGAATCGCGTATGGAATTTCTGAGCCTTCATGCAAATTTTAGGGTTCTTGAGGTTTCTCTTTGATTTCTTATTTCATGCTTAAAATAAATGAAATTAAAGACCATAGACATGATCGTGAGGTGAAAACGAGCAGATTGATATGTAGATTGCATGATATCATCAAGTATTCAGTGAGATTGGATAGAAAATACAAATCTGCAGAAACAGAGGGCGACGCGTGTTCTTGCCATGTTCTTGGCGCCCTTTTTGAAAATTCAAATATTTGAATTTTGTGATTTTATTTAATTGATTCAAAAATTAATTTCTCTCTGGTTTTTAATGATTTTGAGTTAATTCCTTTTTTAATAATTCACAAAAATGCTAAAATATTTTATTTTACCAAAAAAATCCCAAAAATATTAATTATTTCATATACTTGATATTTTTACAAAGAATTAATATTTTATTTGTTTTTCAACATTTAAAATGTTTTTTCTCCCTTAATTTTCCAAACTTAATTGATTTCCAATCATTTTGTGGATATAGACATGATTTTTCAAATATTAATCCAAGATCACACCTTGTTTTTCATACATGTTTGATAATTTTGATCATTTTAATTAGGCTTTTATTTAATTAAAATACATTTTGAAATTAATTTAGGGTTTTGATCTTAATCACCCGGAAAAAATCATTTTCAAACTCTTTGGGCCTCTAATAGAGTGTAAGTCCCAATCATTTTGTAAATAAACCAATTGTGGGCCTCACTTATTGTATAAGTCCCTCTGAACAATTTCAAATGAACGGCGCGATCGTCGCCTTCTCAACAAAAACAATTGGACCTACCCTTGTGTTGTAAGTCCCATTTTTCTTTTCAAAATAAATTATTGGGCCTCTAATAGAGTGTAAGACCCAACCCCTTTGTAAATACCCCACAATTTTGGACCTCAGTCATTGTATAAGTCCCACTGTATTTTCAAAACAACGGCGCGATCGTCGCCTTTTAAACAAAATCAACTGGGCCTCTCCTCGAGCTATAAGTCCCAATTCTTTGTCTTAAAACTCTTTGGGACTCTAATATAGTGTAAGACCCAACCCTTTTTTTAAACCAAAATAATTTGGGCCTCAGTGTATTGTATAAGTCCCGATACCGTCAAAAAGTTCGGCACGATCGTCGCCTTTTTAACAAAAGTCATTTGGGCGTCTCCTTGAGCTGTAAGCCCCACCACTTGTACAAAAATAAATTATTGGGCCTCTAATAGAGTGTAAGACCCAATCCCCTTGTAACCAAAACCTTTTTGGGCCTCAGACATTGTATAAGTCCCTCTGCGTTAAAAGAAAAATCTCAGCGCCATCGCCAGTTCAAAAACAAATCATCTGGGCCTCCCCTCGTGTTGTAAGCCCAATTTCTTTTCTTTTTAAAATATCTGGGCCTCTAATAGAGTGTAAGACCCATCCCCTTGTACATAAAAACTTTTTAGGCCTCACATATTGTATAAGTCCCTCTGTACAAACAACGGTGCGATCATCGTTAAAACTTGGGCCTCTCCTCGAGCTGTAAGCCCCAACAATCTTTTCAAGCACTTTCTCCTTTGATTTTGAATTCAAATATATGTTGTTATCAAAGCTTTCTTTGTTTAACAACTAACCAAACAGCATGGAAGCTCTACAACGGGTAAGTGTTTATCCGTTTTCATTTACCGCTTTCATATGTACATAACTGTATTGTGGGGCTGCTTCACTGTAAGTCTTCTTTCACATCCTTTTATATACTTGTCACATATCCACTGTGTAATACTAGTATAGTTATTTAGAGTTTTCCCTGGCAACTACGTCTAGCACTAGGTAAAGCCTTGTTGGTCACTCTTAAATACAAACAAAACTAGATCCCCCGTAGGATTCTAGATACAGTCTTCCCTTCTCTTGAGGTTAAACAATATGGAACAAAGAGAAAGGCAGTATTCTCGGTGAACCTTTTCTCAGACTGTCACCCTTAAAAATTGTCAAAGAAACTCTAAGTCCCCAGAGATGATCTTTTCTCCGTGAATGGCATCTCTTGAGTTTCTTCCAATTCTCGAACTTTCCTAGAATGATCTCTTCTCTGTGAATTGGATTTCTTGAACTTCTCTTTGAAGGTGCGAGAAAGACACAAGGAAAGGGGGTTTGAATTGCGTATTTGCTCTTTTGACTACTTTTCTTTTCTTGTTGTTGAATCACTAAGGATTACATCAGAGTTCGTTGAGAGACTCTAACTGGCAACTTTACATTCAGACTTTCTAAGCATGAGGCTTCAGAACTAACAAGAGTCTGAATATAAGATCCACTTCTTAGAACTTGCAGAGCGGAAGCTTATCAGAGTTAAGCTGCAAGGTTCTAACTTGCGTGTGTAAGGTTCTGATACTCTATATAGAAAGATAAACTAAGACATTAAGCATAAGAGTAAAGAACACACGATATATCCTGGTTCACCACAAAGGCTAATCCAGTCCACCCTCCTCAGGTGATTTCGCCTTGGACACAAGGTCTTAATCCACTATAATCAATCTTGATTACAGATGCACGGGCAACAGCCGGTGACTAACTGTAATACCCCAAAATTTGCTCTCCCCTTTTGTCATCATAGCATGGCATTATCATTTATCATATCATATCCACCTCACTAGCATTGCATTGCATTTAACATAGAAAAATGAAGCATGGCATCCTTCTTACCATCAGGGCATGTGATCAGGTGGAAGGTGGACAATCAAGGGATCATTCAAAGCACAAAAAGGTCAGTCAAGTTGCCTCAAGGCAAGCCAAGAGGTCTCTCATGTCTCATACTATCTCAATTGATCTTCCAAAACCTCAAGGAAGTGAGATTCAATGGGAGATTGAAGCACTACATCTTTCACTATGCAAGAGGTTCAAAAAATGAAGGAAAACCCTCAAAAGAGATAGCTCATTGATCCAAAATCATTCTCAAGTGGCATTTCTCATCATCCTTTAAGAGGATACACAACATGCTCTGAGGAATTTGAAATTGAAGACTGCACTTTTTCCTCCTAACCAGAGGGGGCCAAAATTAGGGTTTCCAGTTAAATCAGGGAATCTTTGCTTTTTTGGGCAAAACTTGATGTCATGGTATTCTACATGTTCTTAAGTGTATGTATGTGGAAAATTGCATCTCAATTGGTTTTAGAAGTGGTTCAATTGGAAGAAAGATCAAGAATCAGAGAAATTGGGGCAAAGTCAAATAATCAGAGGAAAAAGTCAACTCTTGACTTTTTGAGCCCAAAATCATGAAATTCATGTTGCATATGTCCAATGTACAAAATTTGGTCAAGAAACTCCAAAGGAATCATGAAAAAATCAAGATGTGGAAAGTTGCCATTTTTGGATGAAGTAGGGTTACTAAAAATAGCAAGTTTTGGCCATTTTGCATCAGAATTTGAACCAAGGCCATTTAAATTTGGAGCACCAAATGAAAAATCCACTCTGCCTCAATGAAAGGTCTTGCTTTAAGCTTCAAATCCATGTGTAGAACATCTCCATTGGATAAAAATTGAGGGAGATATGATTGATCAAAGTTTGAGCAAAGTAGGTTCAAAACTAGGTCATGACCAAGATTTTCAGGTCACGCGCGCAGTCATTTTAACAAACATGTGGTGGGCCAAATGTCCACTCATTTTTCTCATGGTTAAAGGCCTCAAATGAAAAACTTTTCAACATCAAAGTTGTTTCTTGTAGTGTCATCTTCAATACTCATGTTGGACAAAATTCCATTTGATCAAGTTATAGTGGAGATATATTGGTTCAAAGTCATGTTGATTGTGCTGAAATTTTGTGTGCCAAGTTGCCATGCCATGACTTGCCTGCCTCACCCTTATACCAGTCCCAAACCTTAATGTTCTAAGTCATTTTTCAACCTCTTCCATGTCTTATTTCAATTCATTTTTCACACCAAATATGTAGCATGATATTCCCTCTTTCACTTGATCCCAAAACCTTCTCAAACCATTCACAATGCAGAGGGAAAATCATCTTTAAACTACCATGTTCCAACTGATTCCAAGCTGCTAAAAAATCAGAAATGAATGTTGTTGATTGTCACATTCCCACGCATGCTTGATCACACTCTCCATCCATTACCCTTTTAAACCAAACATTTTTTACATTCACCATGTCACGTGCTTCATTATGCATGAGAAGGGAAAGAATGAAACTTGCTGAATAAGTTTATGCTACATAGCCGTGCCATTGGAATTTCATTTTCATCTCCACCATAGTTCTTCATAAACCAGCTGCACCATATCATTGCTCCCCCTAACTAACTTGACTCAGTTAGTTAGGGATGACTCACTCAAACCATTGTGACTCAGTTAACCTCACTCAGTTTAACCTTGGTTAACTCACACTATAAAGCCAAATCTCACCTCACAACTTCATTTTCACACTCTCACTCAACTACACTTCATTCTCATTTTTCCTCTGAAATTCGCAAGCTCTCTCTCTCTGAAGCTTCTCTTCCTCTCACACGATTTCATCATCATCTACATCTGAATCCATCTTCAAGCCTCAACATCACACAGCATTGGAACACATTGAAGCTTGGTAGCATTGAAGAGATTGAAGTGTCTTCCACTGCATATTGAATTTCATCAACATTTGCAAGGATTTGTGAGCCTTTATTTGGCCAGTTGAAGATCAAAGAGGAAGCACATTTCTCTGGTTCTCTTTCAACTACAGTTTCCTACATTTTCAGGTTTCAATATCCTAAACTTTCTTGGCACGATTTACATTCTGTCTAGCTCGTGTTGTGATGATTTGAGCTCACTAAGAGCACTCCTCCATCTGGCTAGTTGATAGAGCTTCTTAGAAGCCTAGATCCAAAACTTAGGGCATGATTTAATCTCCTCTGTTCTCTATGTGTGTGCTTGGTATGTGAAAAACAATTGTGAATTCTTAATCTACGTGAGCTCAGCTTCATTTTGGTATAATATTTGTGCATTTCTGGGACATGTGAGAGTTGCAGACGGTGGTGCGTGGCCGGAGAAGGTGACCGGAGGTCCCTCTCCGGCCGGTGATCATGTGTTAGGGTTTGGTTTGCAGTTTTAATCGTGACCGTGGATTTACTTGCATCGTGTGGTGTAGGATTGGCCAACACATTAAAAAAGGTGTGCACTTCACGTGCTCCATTTCTGATTTCACTTAAACAAAATGTGGCGCAGTGCATGTTAGTAAATGTGTTCCCTCGCGTGTGTGCATTGATCATGTTTACTTTGACTTTGGCTTGACCCTGACTTAAATCAATGGCTTGGATTGTGTTGACGGATGTTGACTGAAGGTGCATTGTTGTTAATATGTTATGCGCAGAAATGGACTTAGTCAGATTGATATCCACACCTCCCATGTTTTCAAGCCCAATTAAATTGAACTATGGATTTGCTATGGTTGCACCCCCTCCTTTATGTCCATTTCATTTTATTTTCTTCATTTTGCTCACGTTTGCTTTTTATTTTTTAAAATTACAAAATAGCATCATAAAATTCTACAAAAATTCATGTGTATTCTTAAAACATTTAGGAAATTTTTCATGATTTTATTTTCTGATTTTATGACCATTTTGCCCCTGTTCCATTATTTCTTTTGAATTTCCATTTGCATGCATACTTAATGTGACATATGATTTTGTGCATTTTTGTTCTTGATCATAAAAATTGATTTTGATGCCTTTCTTTTTGCATTGTGGTCACAATATGTTGAGGTATGTTTGAGATTTATGATATGATTTTTAAGTCTTTTTTGGATGACTTTTGATGTGTTGCTTTGAGCATGAATGCATGAAACTTCCATGAGACTTTGACCTAATTGTTGAGTGACTTTGGTTCTGATTCATTGCTTGTGGACTTGATATGTTAATGGCATGGGTCTAAGGTGTTTGATTGGTGAAAGTCATAATTTTTGGAGCATGTTTGCTATTTGTTTGAAGCATGAAGTTTAACTTGTTCATTTTGTGAATGCATGCCTCATGTTTGGTTTGCTTGATCATGAAGGCACTTGTGCCATGAGTTGTGGTTTTGTTTGAGGATGTATAGCATGTTAATTGACTTCTGATTGTGACATTTGGGTTTCATCTTTGCATGTTTGATGTTTATCTTGCACCTTAAGTCACTTGTTTCACAAGTATGAACCACATTCACATCACTTCACCTTTTCTTCTTTGCTTCTTGTTGGGTGAGATTTTGTTTGCATGATTTGGTATGCTCATTTAGGATAACATTAGGTTGTGTAAATATGAGTTACATTCTGACTTGGAAGCATGTATAGCATTTAATCTCATTTTACTTTGTTTGTCAACTTGTTTGAATTTGATTTGTTCATTATACCTTCTTACTTTACTTGTAAGTGATTGTGCTAACCATGTAGGGGCTTTGGTAAGTTTCAATTGAGTGTGGATAAGGAATCCACATTCAACTTCTATCCTTTCTCTTTTACAATTCCATTTTGTGTTTTGTTAAGCACTTATGTGCTTTCTTTTAATAACTCATCATTTTCCCTTTGTGAATTACAATTCATCTTCTACTTTAGAAGTGAATTGTTTAATTCTTTCCTTCTTTAGACTTTAGGTTGAAACCTCACAAACCTTTAGGATCACTCCCTTTAATCTTCAATTAGGATTGAGTCTTAGTCCATATAGGTTTTACCTTTTCTCCTCCCTTGAGTCTCTTTTCTCATCCCAAAGAAAATTCAAAATATCTAATAAAGGTAGGCATTTATTGCATTTAGGCCTTTCATATAAAGAAAAGGTTATAAGGGGTCTTCTCTTGTAATCTTAGAATGTATAGCATATAGCCCATCTTGGGTCAATGTGTTAAACATTTGATCTTGTATGAGGGACTTAAATGCAATACTTGTTGAAGGTACAAATAATAAAAAACACTTCTTCATTTCTTAAATCAACAAAAACACTTAATAAACACAAGTATGCTAGTGTGTTTGAACCTTGACAATTGGAACTAAGTGTGGGGGTCTTCTTCACTCTTAGTGTGCTTTCTTACCCATTCCATCTTGGAATGTGAGAATGTACACATTCCAATGACTAAGATTCAGATACACTGTCATATGCAAACAAATGAAAAAACTTCTAAAAGACAAAAACAAACAATTACGTCTTTCCTTCGGGAATTCTTTTCTCATCTCACTCACTCTCAACGTATGAACGTGCTCCTACTCGTTCTCTTGCAAGATGGTAACGCACTCGGACCAGCGAGCCTGCAACACCTGAGTTAGAATGTTAGTCGTTCCTTAAAACACAAACAATCCATCCCTAGTGAGGGGAACTACGTCGCTCTGATTCTCATGCTCCCGATGAGATACGTAGGCAGTGGGGTAGGGCCCATTCGAGCACTTCTTTTATTTTCCCTACATTTGTTTCTCTTTCTCCTTTCCTTTTTCAGTGCTTTCTCAGTATTCCTTTCTTTACACCCTTTGATCGAGACAAGCAAGCGTGGATCCCATCGGGTACGATGGACGTGAGGGGGTGCTAATACCTTCCTCTCGCGTAACCGACTCCCTTACCCACTTCTCTTGGTCGTAAGACCATGCTTTTCCTTTCCCTCAGGTTTATGCGGTGTTTCCTTTCCCTCTCATGGGATAAATACACATTGCTGGCGACTCTGTTCGGTGCCACTTTCGCGTTTGTACTTGGATGAAAATCCCGGGAGCGACAGCTGGCGACTCTGCTGGGGACTATTGCGGTTGACCTATTGCTGGTCCATCCCTAAGCGAGTCAATCCTAGCGCTTGTCTGTTTTTCTTTCAATTGGGTGTTTACTGTTGTGTTGTATTTACTGTTTTATTGTATGGTTATTTACTGCTTTACTGTACATTACTGTATTTACTGCTTTTTAGCATTACACATCATATTATTACTGTTGTGTTGGACTGTGCTATTTTCTGTTTGGCGGGATGGGATTTCTGAGAGATAAGCCCATTACACAGGCTTGAGTATACACTTAGAATTAGAGTGGAGAGTAGTGGGACCTACGTGCCGTTTGGAGTGCGTTGGGTGTTCACGAAATTCACAGCTAGACGAGGCTATCTTGGGACACATCATGGCATACGCATCTTGCGTATTCCAGGATGTAGATCTAGAGAGCTGTCGACTCTAGTGACCGATCATGAGGACCTTAGTGGAAATATCCCTCTTTAGTGGTGACAATGACAGACCACATTCTGTGGCAAACCCATTCGCACCCGAGGGCCCACTTTGGAACTTGCATAGGATGACCTTTATTTTCTAAGGGGAGTCAGTGGACGACCTCTTTGATTGGCATAGCATTGTATCCTACGGGCTGAATGTGCTATTGCTTCTCAAACCTCCGAAGCTGACAAGCCTTATTTTCTAAGAACCACATGTGAGCATGGGCGGGATGTTTACAGGTTTGCAGGAAACCCAGCCTCCTACCTACCTTACTTGTGATTCTATGATGATTTCAGACATTGTATCCTATGACAGTGATTTAAGTGTTCATCTCAGATATTGCCAGACTCAGTACAGAGACACAGTGCACACAGTTCAATACAGACACCGACATTTGATTACCTGATCACATGCCCTTTTGCATTGCATTATCATATCATAACAGTTATGTTTGTCATTTTCAGGTGCATAATACATTTCTGATTCCAATCCATGGGTTCAACAGAGATCGTTGCCGAGAGAAAGAACAATGTGTCTTACAAGTTTCCAGATCCTGTCTTGGATTCATTGCTCAAAGTTATAGATATGGCTGGTCCAGGTATTCTTGATAGGTTTCAGAAGAGCTACGGGAATTTGGTTGGGATGGTCCGTACAATCACCAAGTATGAACATGATGCTTTGCACACTCTGCTGCAGTTCTACGAGCCTTCGTTGAGATGTTTTCTTTTTCCAGATTACATTTTGATGCCAACGCTGGAAGAATTCTCATTTATTTTGGGAATTCCGATCACGTCGGCAATACCATTCTTCTCTGGTAGTTCTCCCAGCGTAAAAGAAATTGCTGCTGCGTTACAAATGGATCAGGCATTGATAAAGAGCGGTGTGAGCAGTAAAAATGGAGTTAGCGGATTTCATTTAGAATTTCTGATTGGACAGGCCCAAGAGGCTGCAAGTGCTAAAAATTGGACGGTTTACAATTCCATTCTGGCTCTCTGCATATATGGCCTAGTTTTCTTTCCCAATCAGCAAGACTTTGTGGATATGCAAGCGACAAGAGTTTTCGTTCTTAAAAATCCAGTCCCTACTTTGTTAGGAGATTTTTATCATTCCGTGCACTATAAGAATGAGAAAAGGAGGGGAGGATCTGTTAGTTGTTGCACTCCACTGCTGAGTCATTGGTTTTTCAAACATTTGCCTCAGACAGGTGCCTTTGTGGAAACCAAAGATGTGGCGAAATGGTCTAAACGATTGATGAGTTTAACTGCTGATAACATTGTATGGTTTGATCACCGGTTGTTGAGAATAGAGCTTGTCACAAGATGCGGAAATTTTCCAAATGTGCCTTTGATTGGCAGAAAAGGAGGGATCAATTATAATCCAGTTTTGGCCATCCGACAGTTTGGGTATGCTTCCAGGGATCCTCCTACAGAGCAAGATGTGGAAGAATCTTTATTCTTTACAGGAACTAAAGATGCGAAGGTGGTAGAAGTAGTGAATGCTTGGAAAGATAAGCACAAAATTGGAAAAGCAGTTTTTGGAAAAGGAGATTGTAGATCTTATCCTGAATATGACAGGTGGATTGAGACGAAAGTAAAGGAATTGCTTTTACCCTTTTCAAGGGGACCTCTTTTATGTGCAGTACAGCCAGAACAACCCACTATGGTGGCTATTGAAGAATGTGAGAAGTGGAAGAAAATGGTCAGAGAGTTGCAGATAGAAAATTCTGGAATGAGCAGATGTCTTCAGAAAGCTCTAGCTGACAACAAAGAGTTGGAAAAGAGAGCCTTGAAAGCGGAAAAAACCTTGGCTGACAAAGAGGAAGATTTTGATGACCGAGCTCGGTACTTTCGGAAACTTACTCTGGGAGCAGATGACACTAGTCAGGCTCACAAGATTACAAAACAGGCTTTAGCCCGAAGCAAGGATTCATTAGCTCAACTTCGTCAAGCTTGGGATGAAGTCAGAATTGAAAATGCCGAGTTAAAGGATCAGTCGAAGACTAAAGACGAGGAGCTTAAAAAGGCACATGAGCAGAGGAGAAAGTATCGGGAAAGCCTCGGTAAGAGTCAAGAACAGTTGGAAGAAGCTAGAAGCCAGTTGAAGAATACCAAGAAAGAGCTTGAAGACGTCATGATAGAAAGGGAGATACTCAAGACGCAAGCCGGCATAAAGAGACACAAAGGAGTGTGTGATGACGAAGCTCTGATGCTGCATATGGGTTCTTTAAATGAAGCTCTTGAGAAAAGGGATGTCTTGATCAAAGAAATGATTGAAAAGCCGAATCACCAGCGTACCCGTATACTTTTTGAGGAAATCAAGTATTCAAGTGATAAGCTGAAGGGTGTGGAATTGTCAGATTGATGTGCTTTTCCCTGTATTTTGTTATTAATGGTTACCATCAGGCTTGTTGATGGATCCATTTTTCCTTGTATTGCATTTGCGGTTGAACCTTTCTTAAATGTACTTGAATATTTTATTGAATGAGTATGAGCAGTTTTATTCAGAATTATTCTTTATCAGATAGCTGCGCACAAGCACATGACCACGACACGTCTCTTTATATCACAATTTCTGGTCTTCAGATTTCTGTGGTGGGATTGGAATCAGGGTATAAAGCACCTCGGAAATGACAAACATGGCATTGCATGGCATTGCATATCATTTTGCATTTTGTTACTTGCTTTTCAGGTACTCGTTGCGGGGTCTCTAACCTTTATTTGGTTTCAGGCAGTATAGCGGAGAGTCATATTCACCGATATTCGACGCGAAGGAATCAAGTAAGAATCATGGATCAAGTGCAAAGTGATTTGGCGGAAATGAGGGCGCGTATGGACCAGTTCATGACCCTCATGACTGGCATGGCGCAAAATCAGGAGAGACTGAGGCTTCTGGTAGAGCGTCCCGACAATGGGCCCGAAGGTGATCATCATGACAATTCACAGGGACACGGCATCCCTCCTCCCGGTGGCAACCCTCCTCCTGGTGGTAACAATCGGGGTAATGGAAATGGTAGGCATGCTGGTGTTACTCTTGAAGATACTCTGGAAGACCAATTTACTCTACTAGACGCTGATGTGGGTAATCAAGGTGATCGAAGGTATGAGGAGTTAGCAGAAAAGATCAGGGCCATAGAATGCAAGAACTCTATGGGTATTGATGTTACTAGCTTGGGGCTGGTCTCAGGAGTCAGAATTCCCCCTAAATTCAAATCTCCTACTTTTGATAAGTATCACGGCAATGCGTGTCCCCAAACGCATCTTCAAGCCTACTTTGGGAAGATTTCAGCCCATACGGATGACGAGAAGCTATGGATGCACTATTTTCAGGACAGTCTGGCTGGGGCATCCTTGACCTGGTACATGAAGTTGAATAGAGCTGCTGTGAAGAATTGGAAAGATTTGGCAGAAGCGTTCCTGAAGCAATACCAGTATAATATTGACATGGCGCCCAACCGCACTCAATTGCAGGGGTTGTCACAAAATGCCAAGGAGAGTTTCAAAGAATATGCACAGAGGTGGAGGGAAATGGCTGCCCAGGTTCAACCTCCCTTGTCAGACAGAGAAATGGCAGATATGTTCATGGGCACATTGCAAGGGGCCTATCTGGATAGATTAGCTGCTTGTCCGTCGACTGGATTTGCTGATATTGTGATTGCGGGAGAAAGAATTGAAAGTCTGTTAAAGCTTGGAAAGATCCAGGATGTGAGTGGGGCTGGCTCTTCGGGGACGAAGAAACCGTTTGCTAGTAACCAGAAAAGAAGAGAAGGTGATACGAATGCTGTGTTTAGAGGACGAGGCAGAGGGCGTTCTCGAGCTTATTATCAGGTAGATGCTGTGACAATCCCCACACCGTCCGTTCAGAAACAACAACCCCAACAACAAGTTCAACAGCAACAACCCTTTTTCCAGCAAAGGTCTAGACAGAGGGATCGTAAGATGGATCCTCTCCCTATGACTTATGCCGCGCTGTTGCCCCGGCTACTCGAGTTAAAGTTGGTAGAACTCCGTACTATGAAAGCTCCGGTTGCTGGAAACCTGCCACCTAACTTCGATGCTAATGCTCGTTGTGAGTTCCACTCAGGTGCTCAGGGGCACTCCATTGAAAAATGCTGGGCTTTCCATCATAAAGTACAAGATTTGATTGATGCTAAAGCCATCAATTTCTCTCCCGCTCCGAATATTACTCAGTATCCCATGCCTGATCATAGTGCAGCAAATGTGTACGCTATTGAAGATGGGAGGAGATTGAATCTGGTGTTAGACGTTCATCAAGTGAAAACTTCTTTGTTGGTTGTAAAAGATCGTTTATTGAAGGGACAGGTGTTCCCGGGCTGTAATCAAGATTGCTTGGAGTGTATGAATCAGGAGAACGGCTGTGATAAGTTGAAGATGGGTTTACAGAATCTGATCGATGAAGGATGTCTACAGTTCGATAGAGTCGTGAAAGACACTGATGAGATATCAACCGTGACCATCTATTACACTCCCGCTGAGATTCAAATGCCGGTCAACGCAGTTCCCGTGGCGAGTGTTGCGCCAGAAGGGCCCAGTCCTGTCACTATCACGGTGCCAGGACCAATTCCGTTCACGTCTACGAAGGCTATCCCATGGCACTATGGGGCAGATGTATATTACGAAGGTAAAAAGCAGGAAGTTGAGTCATCAGTCAGCCCAAATATTGATAATGTAGGGGGTGTAGGGGGCTTCACGAGGAGTGGAAGGTTGTTCGCTCCCCAAACCTTGAGAAGTGATAAGGAGGTAGAAGCTGCAGCAAAGGCTAAGGGTAAACAGGTGGTTGAAAGTGCGCCTACACCTGAAGCAGAGACAAAGATTACTTTTGATAAAGAAATGGAAGAATTTATGAAGATAATCAAGAAAAGCGATTATAAGATTGTGGACCAACTGAATCAGACCCCTTCAAAGATTTCAATCCTGTCACTATTGATGTGCTCTGATGCGCACCGGCAGGCGTTGTTGAAAGTGTTGAAGAGTGCGTACGTGCCGCAAGAAATTACTGTTAATCAGCTCGAGGGCGTAATCTCCAATGTTAATGTCAGCCATGGCTTGGGCTTTACAAGTAGAGATTTGACTGTTGAAGGAAGAAACCATAATAAGGCTTTGCATATCACGATGGAGTGTAAGGGCGCAGTGTTATCTCATGTACTGGTAGACACTGGTTCGTCACTCAATGTCTTGCCCAAGAAGGCATTGATGAAGCTGGAAGTTGATGGTTTGATCTTAAGGCCTAGTGAATTGGTGGTCAGAGCATTCGATGGGACCCGACGATCTGTGTTTGGTGAGGTGGAATTGCCCGTACAAATTGGACCACAGGTATTCAAATCCACGTTCCATGTAATGGACATACAACCTGCATATAGCTGCCTATTGGGACGCCCTTGGATTCACGGAGCTGGAGCTGTTACTTCCACTCTACATCAAAAGCTGAAGTATGAGTTTGAAGGGCAGGTTGTGACAGTGTGTGGGGAAGAAGACATCTTTGTGAGTCACTTGTCCACGTTCAAGTACATTGAAATGGATGGGGAAATTCATGAGATGCTGTGCCAATCATTCGAAGCAGTCAATATTGACGATGCACCTGAGTCTTCTTCTGTACCAGTTGGGGCTGGTACCTCCATTTCATCTTACAAACAAGCTGTCGAAGTCGTTAGGGCAGGCAACGCCCAAGGTTGGGGCAGGTTGATAGAGACCCCAATGAAGGAAGACAAATTTGGTATTGGTTATCATCCTTCTACAACTTCAGATGCGGGGAGCAGGGGACCCATTACTTTCAATAGTGGGGGAATCATCTACACGGATCAGTCTTGTGCAGCCACGGAGGATAGTGTTGGCAGTAATTGTGACCTGGACAACTGGGTACGCCCTCATGCTTCGGGACAACAAGTGCAGAACTGGTTCGTTGAAGAAGTCATCCGGGTTACTCTTCAGACAGAGTAATTTTTCTTTGTTTTTTCTAACCATAATGCATGACAAAATCTTGCGCTCTGCCCAAGGCGTATAGATTCATTTGTAGGGCCACCATGGTTGCATTTGCAATGTTTAATCATTAATAAAGGACGTTTTGCAATCAAATTTTGTTCTCTGTCTTTCAGTTTTTATTTTTGCACAAAAAATAAAATGGCAATGTTTCATTTTCTTTCGTTTTGCTTAAAAATAAATTCTAAAATAAGGCATGAACCCGTTCATGCAGACTTGATCCTCCGGATACCACTGATAACGATTTTGATATGGCCATGTATGACTTTGACAATCCGATTTATCAAGCCGAAGAAGGGGATGAGAAAGATTGTGAACTCCCTGAAGAACTGGCCAGATTGTTGAAACAGGAGGAAAGGGTCATCCAGCCTCATCAGGAGACTGTAGAAATCATCAATATTGGTACTAAGGACGCCAAGAAAGAGATCAGGATTGGTGCCAGCTTGCAAGCAGATGTGAAGCAAACTTTGATGGAAATGTTGCGCGAGTATGTTGACATCTTCGCCTGGTCGTATCAAGACATGCCGGGGTTGGATACAGATATTGTTGTGCACAGGCTGCCATTGAGAGAAGAATGTCCGCCAGTCAAGCAGAAACTTCGTCGGACTCACCCCGACATGGCTTTAAAGATTAAGGAGGAAGTCCAGAAGCAGTGGGACGCTGGTTTTCTTGCTGTGACAAAGTATCCGCCATGGGTAGCCAACATCGTGCCAGTACCGAAGAAAGATGGAAAAGTGAGAATGTGTGTGGATTATCGAGATCTTAATAAAGCTAGCCCGAAAGATGATTTTCCACTACCTCATATTGATGTGCTGGTCGATAATACAGCTCAGTTTTCAGTGTTCTCATTTATGGACGGTTTCTCCGGGTACAACCAGATCAAGATGGCACCTGAAGACATGGAGAAGACCACGTTCATTACTCCGTGGGGTACATATTGTTATAAAGTAATGCCTTTTGGGTTGAAAAACGCAGGGGCAACGTACCAGCGGGCGATGGTGACATTGTTTCATGACTTGATTCATAAGGAGATCGAATGTTATGTAGATGATATGATTGCCAAGTCGAGAACAGAAGAGGAACATCTGGTTAACCTGAAAAAGCTGTTTGAAAGGTTGAGAAAGTTCCGTCTGAGATTAAATCCAAACAAGTGCACGTTTGGGGTACGTTCTGGAAAGTTGCTAGGTTTCATTGTGAGCGAAAGAGGAATCGAGGTTGATCCTGCCAAGGTGAAAGCAATACAAGAAATGCCTGAACCGAGAACAGAAAAAGAGGTTCGTGGTTTCTTGGGTAGATTGAACTACATTGCAAGGTTCATATCTCACCTAACAGCCACGTGTGAGCCAATATTTAAATTGTTAAGGAAAGATCAAACGGTCAGGTGGAATGACGATTGCCAATTGGCATTCGATAAGATAAAAGAATACTTGCAGGAACCTCCGATTCTAATGCCTCCAGTTGAAGGGAGACCGCTGATAATGTATCTGACAGTGCTTGAAGGTTCCATGGGTTGTGTTCTCGGTCAACATGACGAGACAGGTAGGAAGGAGCATGCTATTTACTACCTGAGCAAAAAGTTCAATGATTGTGAGTCCCGATACTCAATGCTTGAAAAGACATGTTGTGCGCTTGCATGGGCCGCTAAGCGATTAAGGCAATATATGGTTAGGCACACAACCTTGTTGATTTCAAAAATGGATCCTATCAAGTATATTTTCGAGAAACCAGCATTGACAGGCAGAGTTGCACGGTGGCAAATGGTCTTGACAGAGTATGACATTCAGTATACTTCACAAAAGGCCATCAAAGGAAGTATCTTGTCCGACTATCTTGCGCAACAGCCGATTGATGATTATCAACCCATGAAATTTGACTTCCCTGATGAAGACATCATGTTTCTCAAAGCTAAAGACTGCGAGGAACCACTTCCGGAGGAGGGGCCAGACCCTGAATCCAAATGGAGTCTGATGTTTGATGGGGCTGTCAATATGAATGGGTGCGGAGTTGGAGCAGTTCTTATCACGCCGGAAGGTGTTCATATGCCGTTCACTGCCCGAATAACTTTCGGGTGCACCAACAATGAAGCAGAGTACGAAGCTTGTATAATGGGGATCGAGGAGGCGATTAATCTACGGATTAAAACCCTTGATATATTCGGTGATTCAGCTTTGGTAATCAATCAAGTGAAAGGGAGTTGGTACACGCACCAAGCAAATCTAGTGCCGTATAGAGATTATACGAGGAGATTGCTGACATTTTTCACAACAGTGAAACTGTACCATATTCCTCGAGATGAGAATAGGTTCGCTGATGCCTTGGCCACTCTGTCTTCCATGATCAAAGTGCAAGGATGGAACCATGTACCTAAGATTGAGGTATCCCGCCTTGACAGACCAGCATTTGTGTTTGCGGTCGATGCGACGTCTGATGACAAGCCATGGTTTCATGATATTAAGTGTTTCTTGAAAAGTCAAGAGTACCCGTCAGGGGCATCGTCCAAAGACAGGAAGACGTTGAGAAGGTTAGCTGGTAGTTTCTTCTTGAACAAAGATGGCGTGCTGTATAAAAGAAATTTTGACACGGTCCTGCTTAGATGTGTGGATAGACATGAAGCAGACTTGTTGATGATTGAAGTGCACGAAGGCTCTTTCGGTACTCACGCCGGAGGGCATGCGATGGCTAAAAAGTTGTTAAGATCGGGATATTATTGGTTGACTATGGAGTCAGATTGTTGTAAATATGCCCGCAAATGCCATAAATGCCAGATCTATGCGGACAAGGTGCATGTGCCTCCAAATCCGTTGAGCATCATGTCGTCGCCTTGGCCGTTTGCCATGTGGGGCATTGATATGATCGGAAAGATTGAGCCTACAGCTTCCAATGGTCATCGTTTCATCTTGGTGGCAATTGATTACTTCACCAAATGGGTTGAAGCCGCATCCTATGCCAATGTTACAAAACAAGTGGTCGCTCGTTTCTTAAAACGGGATATCATTTGCCGATATGGAGTTCCCGAAAGAATCATTACTGATAATGGTTCTAATTTGAACAATAAGATGATGGCTGAGTTATGTCGGGACTTCAAAATCGAACATCACAATTCTTCTCCGTACCGCCCAAAGATGAATGGCGCGGTCGAAGCGGCCAACAAAAATATCAAGAAGATTGTACAGAAGATGGTTGTCACGTACAAAGATTGGCATGAGATGTTACCATTTGCTTTGCATGGGTATCGAACGTCGGTACGCACGTCCACTGGGGCAACCCCATTCTCACTTGTATATGGTATGGAGGCAGTGCTACCGGTTGAAGTAGAGATTCCGTCCCTCAGAGTTATGATGGATGTTAAGCTAGATGAAGCTGAATGGGTACGAGCCAGGTTTGATCAGCTGAGCCTTATTGAGGAAAAGCGATTGGCGGCTGTATGTCATGGGCAACTATATCAGCGCAGAATGAAACAGGCATTTGACCAAAAGGTGCGTCCTCGGGTTTACAAAGTCGGAGATGTGGTACTCAAAAGGATCCTTCCTCCCAATACAGATCACAGGGGCAAATGGACTCCTAATTATGAAGGTCCATTCGTGGTTAAAAAGGTCTTTTCGGGCGGAGCTTTATTGCTTACAACCATGGATGGCGAAGACTTTTCATCCCCTGTCAACTCGGACGTAGTCAAAAAATACTTCGCATGAATAGACCCGCTGGATAATAAAAATAAAAAAAATCCAGGCAAAAAAGGGCATCCCGGCGAACCAAAAACAGAATAAGGTTCGGGCAAAAATTAGGGATATAATTGAAAAAATTTTGTACACCCGGTAAGTTGAAAACCCGAAAGGGCAACTTAGGCAAAAAAGGGTATCCTGGTGGATCGAAAACCTGAAAGGGCGGTCCACACAAAAGAGGGATTTAAGCGAATGACTACGGTTTGAGTTATCTGTACCCTATCACCGTTTGAACAACTGACGTTCTGAAGGATAGGAATCGGTCTGATCATTCCTCAGAAGGCAAGGTCGGGGAGTTTTGAAGACATACTGGTCATAACAGAATGGAAACTCAGTGGAATTCCGTTTTCACATTGCCATTAGGATAGTTTCTTTTCTCAATTTTTCAGCAATCACCTCTTTCCAGGGATTGCTTCCAAATGTAATTGCCTATTCTGGGCTCTCAGTCAATAAATTGAATTTCAGTAAAAAGCTTTCTATTTTTGTTTTATTGCTTTGTTTGCAAAAACGTCCTAATTGTTGATAAAACATTGCATTTGAAAACATGGCAGCCTTACAATAACATGCGCAGAAAAAACATTTGAAATTACTTCGAATGTTGAATACTCCCGGATGGTGGATTCTAGCCACGCAATATTCGGGGCATGTGGGCATATTCTTTCGTTGCAGGTAGCAGGTGCAGATGATTTTAAGCACAAGACTAGTAATAAATCACCCCACGCAAAAGACTGAGGTTGGCGTTCATCGCTCGGTCGACGATTGTTCATAACGGGTCGATATCAGTGAATTAAGTTCAACTGGGTACCGTTGCATTTTATTAAGTCGATTCTCTCATTCAGTACTTCCAACAGCTACAAGCTTTTCTATGTCGATAACGGTCACAGGTTCCCCAAAAGAGTGGTCTCGTCGACACCGAAACTGATGGTCATTATCCCCAGCGAAGTCACAAGAGTTTGAAGAGGCTAGATCTTCTGTAAAATCCTCTTATGACATCCTTTGCGGGGACGAATTGTTGTGTTGTCCAAGCATGGGGCATGTTTGTTTCCCCAGCCTGAAGTGTTGATCATCCCCAGTAGAGTTTGAGGACAGTTGGTCTTCTGTAAAATCCTCTCAAAAGGCATTCCCCAACACGAGACGCTTTAAAGCAGTTTTCTCCAACAGAGTTTGTTATAAACTCGCCATCCCCAACGGAATTGTCTAAGGGAAGGCTCGCCTAACATGGGGCATTGTGGTACTCGTCTTAAGCTTGACAGTCATATTCTTCAGCAGACTACTGTGGATTTGCTTTGGGTTTCCCCAACAGATCTCTAAGGACTCTTTCTAGCAAGTTGCAGTAGAATGTTCTAACCAGGATTTGCATATCCCTGGCAGAGTAGCCCTGATACCCAGCAAGATCGTATCTCTGGTCATGGTATCCCCACAGAGGTCAGCATCGAATCTTGTCAGCAACTTCCAGCTGAGTTGTTGTTCTCTCCGCAGAGGTTTATCAGATCGACAGAATCTATTCCTCAACAAGGATGGTACAGCCTTTCCCTAGCCGGGTCAGAAGGTTGATAGTCCCTATAAAGGATCTTGGGTTGAATAAATCCCCAAGCAGAGTTTTAATGGCTCATTTCCCCCAGCAGGACGTCATTTAAAAATTCTCATCCCCAGCGGAATCGCTGTGACCAGAATTCATTCCCCCAAACAGATGGAATAATTCCTGGCAGAGTCGTCATTCCCTCATATCTTAAAGTCCAATTTATTTTTGGCAAGCTTGACAATTCGAAGCAGACGGATTGTTCATCCATTCGCCAGCAGAGATATTATCCTCTCAGGAACCTCTAAAAGTCAAGTCATTGATCATTATTCCTCAGCAGAGTCAGCAGAGATGTCTGGCGCAGAGGCAGAGAGTAATTCAATTTTGAAATTCCAAAAGTCCAACAGTGGATTGGCAAAAGTCCATCTTCGGGTGGCAAAGCAGCTAAAAGTCCAACAGTGGATTGGCGAAAGGTCCATCTAAGGGTGGCATATTCTCAAAGTCCAACAGTGGATTGGCAAAAGTCCGTCTTCGGGTGGCAAAAGTCCAACAGTGGATTGGCAAAAGTCCATCTTCGGGTGGCAAAGCAGCTAAAAGTCCAACAGTGGATTGGCGAAAGGTCCATCTAAGGGTGGCATATTCTCAAAGTCCAACAGTGGATTGGCAAAAGTCCGTCTTCGGGTGGCAAAAGTCCAACAGTGGATTGGCAAAAGTCCATCTTCGGGTGGCAAAGCAGCTAAAAGTCCAACAGTGGATTGGCGAAAGGTCCATCTAAGGGTGGCATATTCTCAAAGTTCAACAGTGGATTGGCAAAAGTCCGTCTTCGGGTGGCAAAAGTCCAACAGTGGATTGGCAAAAGTCCATCTTCGGGTGGCAAAGCAGCTAAAAGTCCAACAGTGGATTGGCGAAAGGTCCATCTAAGGGTGGCATATTCTCAAAGTCCAACAGTGGATTGGCAAAAGTCCGTCTTCGGGTGGCAAAAGTCCAACAGTGGATTGGCAAAAGTCCGTCTTCGGGTGGCAAAAGTCCAACAGTGGATTGGCGAAAGGTCCATCTAAGGGTGGCATATTCTCAAAGTCCAACAGTGGATTGGCAAAAGTCCGTCTTCGGGTGGCAAAAGTCCAACAGTGGATTGGCAAAAGTCCGTCTTCGGGTGGCAAAAGTCCAACAGTGGATTGGCGAAAGGTCCATCTAAGGGTGGCAAATTCTTAAAGTCCAACAGTGGATTGGCAAAAGTCCGTCTTCGGGTGGCAAAAATCCAACAGTGGATTGGCAAAAGTCCATCTTCGGGTGGCACGAAGCTGCAAAGTCCACCAGTAGTGTGGCAGGCCAGTAGTCGTCTGGAATTGCATAAAAGACATTATTAAAGTCCACCAGTAGTGTGGCAAGCCAGTAGTCGTCTGGCGTCGTTCAAAAAGACATTTCCAAAGTCCACCAGTAGCGTGGCAGGCCAGTAGTCGTCTGGAATTGCATAAAAGACAGTATTAAAGTCCACCAGTAGCGTGGCAAGCCAGTAGTCGTCTGGCATCGTTCAAAAGACAGATCTCTCCGACGTTTCATCGAAGATTCAATCCAGCAGTCTCGTTGGGTTTATATCCCTTTTCTTCTTCACCATCCAGAGCAAATTTTTGGTTATATTTGGTATTCAATCACTATATACCTTGAAAGTCCGAAAGCAATCGCTTTCAGGCATTCAGGTCTACAGCGCTTGAATAGGGGCAGCTGTAATACCCCAAAATTTGCTCTCCCCTTTTGTCATCATAGCATGGCATTATCATTTATCATATCATATCCACCTCACTAGCATTGCATTGCATTTAACATAGAAAAATGAAGCATGGCATCCTTCTTACCATCAGGGCATGTGATCAGGTGGAAGGTGGACAATCAAGGGATCATTCAAAGCACAAAAAGGTCAGTCAAGTTGCCTCAAGGCAAGCCAAGAGGTCTCTCATGTCTCATACTATCTCAATTGATCTTCCAAAACCTCAAGGAAGTGAGATTCAATGGGAGATTGAAGCACTACATCTTTCACTATGCAAGAGGTTCAAAAAATGAAGGAAAACCCTCAAAAGAGATAGCTCATTGATCCAAAATCATTCTCAAGTGGCATTTCTCATCATCCTTTAAGAGGATACACAACATGCTCTGAGGAATTTGAAATTGAAGACTGCACTTTTTCCTCCTAACCAGAGGGGGCCAAAATTAGGGTTTCCAGTTAAATCAGGGAATCTTTGCTTTTTTGGGCAAAACTTGATGTCATGGTATTCTACATGTTCTTAAGTGTATGTATGTGGAAAATTGCATCTCAATTGGTTTTAGAAGTGGTTCAATTGGAAGAAAGATCAAGAATCAGAGAAATTGGGGCAAAGTCAAATAATCAGAGGAAAAAGTCAACTCTTGACTTTTTGAGCCCAAAATCATGAAATTCATGTTGCATATGTCCAATGTACAAAATTTGGTCAAGAAACTCCAAAGGAATCATGAAAAAATCAAGATGTGGAAAGTTGCCATTTTTGGATGAAGTAGGGTTACTAAAAATAGCAAGTTTTGGCCATTTTGCATCAGAATTTGAACCAAGGCCATTTAAATTTGGAGCACCAAATGAAAAATCCACTCTGCCTCAATGAAAGGTCTTGCTTTAAGCTTCAAATCCATGTGTAGAACATCTCCATTGGATAAAAATTGAGGGAGATATGATTGATCAAAGTTTGAGCAAAGTAGGTTCAAAACTAGGTCATGACCAAGATTTTCAGGTCACGCGCGCAGTCATTTTAACAAACATGTGGTGGGCCAAATGTCCACTCATTTTTCTCATGGTTAAAGGCCTCAAATGAAAAACTTTTCAACATCAAAGTTGTTTCTTGTAGTGTCATCTTCAATACTCATGTTGGACAAAATTCCATTTGATCAAGTTATAGTGGAGATATATTGGTTCAAAGTCATGTTGATTGTGCTGAAATTTTGTGTGCCAAGTTGCCATGCCATGACTTGCCTGCCTCACCCTTATACCAGTCCCAAACCTTAATGTTCTAAGTCATTTTTCAACCTATTCCATGTCTTATTTCAATTCATTTTTCACACCAAATATGTAGCATGATATTCCCTCTTTCACTTGATCCCAAAACCTTCTCAAACCATTCACAATGCAGAGGGAAAATCATCTTTAAACTACCATGTTCCAACTGATTCCAAGCTGCTAAAAAATCAGAAATGAATGTTGTTGATTGTCACATTCCCACGCATGCTTGATCACACTCTCCATCCATTACCCTTTTAAACCAAACATTTTTTACATTCACCATGTCACGTGCTTCATTATGCATGAGAAGGGAAAGAATGAAACTTGCTGAATAAGTTTATGCTACATAGCCGTGCCATTGGAATTTCATTTTCATCTCCACCATAGTTCTTCATAAACCAGCTGCACCATATCATTGCTCCCCCTAACTAACTTGACTCAGTTAGTTAGGGATGACTCACTCAAACCATTGTGACTCAGTTAACCTCACTCAGTTTAACCTTGGTTAACTCACACTATAAAGCCAAATCTCACCTCACAACTTCATTTTCACACTCTCACTCAACTACACTTCATTCTCATTTTTCCTCTGAAATTCGCAAGCTCTCTCTCTCTGAAGCTTCTCTTCCTCTCACACGATTTCATCATCATCTACATCTGAATCCATCTTCAAGCCTCAACATCACACAGCATTGGAACACATTGAAGCTTGGTAGCATTGAAGAGATTGAAGTGTCTTCCACTGCATATTGAATTTCATCAACATTTGCAAGGATTTGTGAGCCTTTATTTGGCCAGTTGAAGATCAAAGAGGAAGCACATTTCTCTGGTTCTCTTTCAACTACAGTTTCCTACATTTTCAGGTTTCAATATCCTAAACTTTCTTGGCACGATTTACATTCTGTCTAGCTCGTGTTGTGATGATTTGAGCTCACTAAGAGCACTCCTCCATCTGGCTAGTTGATAGAGCTTCTTAGAAGCCTAGATCCAAAACTTAGGGCATGATTTAATCTCCTCTGTTCTCTATGTGTGTGCTTGGTATGTGAAAAACAATTGTGAATTCTTAATCTACGTGAGCTCAGCTTCATTTTGGTATAATATTTGTGCATTTCTGGGACATGTGAGAGTTGCAGACGGTGGTGCGTGGCCGGAGAAGGTGACCGGAGGTCCCTCTCCGGCCGGTGATCATGTGTTAGGGTTTGGTTTGCAGTTTTAATCGTGACCGTGGATTTACTTGCATCGTGTGGTGTAGGATTGGCCAACACATTAAAAAAGGTGTGCACTTCACGTGCTCCATTTCTGATTTCACTTAAACAAAATGTGGCGCAGTGCATGTTAGTAAATGTGTTCCCTCGCGTGTGTGCATTGATCATGTTTACTTTGACTTTGGCTTGACCCTGACTTAAATCAATGGCTTGGATTGTGTTGACGGATGTTGACTGAAGGTGCATTGTTGTTAATATGTTATGCGCAGAAATGGACTTAGTCAGATTGATATCCACACCTCCCATGTTTTCAAGCCCAATTAAATTGAACTATGGATTTGCTATGGTTGCACCCCCTCCTTTATGTCCATTTCATTTTATTTTCTTCATTTTGCTCACGTTTGCTTTTTATTTTTTAAAATTACAAAATAGCATCATAAAATTCTACAAAAATTCATGTGTATTCTTAAAACATTTAGGAAATTTTTCATGATTTTATTTTCTGATTTTATGACCATTTTGCCCCTGTTCCATTATTTCTTTTGAATTTCCATTTGCATGCATACTTAATGTGACATATGATTTTGTGCATTTTTGTTCTTGATCATAAAAATTGATTTTGATGCCTTTCTTTTTGCATTGTGGTCACAATATGTTGAGGTATGTTTGAGATTTATGATATGATTTTTAAGTCTTTTTTGGATGACTTTTGATGTGTTGCTTTGAGCATGAATGCATGAAACTTCCATGAGACTTTGACCTAATTGTTGAGTGACTTTGGTTCTGATTCATTGCTTGTGGACTTGATATGTTAATGGCATGGGTCTAAGGTGTTTGATTGGTGAAAGTCATAATTTTTGGAGCATGTTTGCTATTTGTTTGAAGCATGAAGTTTAACTTGTTCATTTTGTGAATGCATGCCTCATGTTTGGTTTGCTTGATCATGAAGGCACTTGTGCCATGAGTTGTGGTTTTGTTTGAGGATGTATAGCATGTTAATTGACTTCTGATTGTGACATTTGGGTTTCATCTTTGCATGTTTGATGTTTATCTTGCACCTTAAGTCACTTGTTTCACAAGTATGAACCACATTCACATCACTTCACCTTTTCTTCTTTGCTTCTTGTTGGGTGAGATTTTGTTTGCATGATTTGGTATGCTCATTTAGGATAACATTAGGTTGTGTAAATATGAGTTACATTCTGACTTGGAAGCATGTATAGCATTTAATCTCATTTTACTTTGTTTGTCAACTTGTTTGAATTTGATTTGTTCATTATACCTTCTTACTTTACTTGTAAGTGATTGTGCTAACCATGTAGGGGCTTTGGTAAGTTTCAATTGAGTGTGGATAAGGAATCCACATTCAACTTCTATCCTTTCTCTTTTACAATTCCATTTTGTGTTTTGTTAAGCACTTATGTGCTTTCTTTTAATAACTCATCATTTTCCCTTTGTGAATTACAATTCATCTTCTACTTTAGAAGTGAATTGTTTAATTCTTTCCTTCTTTAGACTTTAGGTTGAAACCTCACAAACCTTTAGGATCACTCCCTTTAATCTTCAATTAGGATTGAGTCTTAGTCCATATAGGTTTTACCTTTTCTCCTCCCTTGAGTCTCTTTTCTCATCCCAAAGAAAATTCAAAATATCTAATAAAGGTAGGCATTTATTGCATTTAGGCCTTTCATATAAAGAAAAGGTTATAAGGGGTCTTCTCTTGTAATCTTAGAATGTATAGCATATAGCCCATCTTGGGTCAATGTGTTAAACATTTGATCTTGTATGAGGGACTTAAATGCAATACTTGTTGAAGGTACAAATAATAAAAAACACTTCTTCATTTCTTAAATCAACAAAAACACTTAATAAACACAAGTATGCTAGTGTGTTTGAACCTTGACAATTGGAACTAAGTGTGGGGGTCTTCTTCACTCTTAGTGTGCTTTCTTACCCATTCCATCTTGGAATGTGAGAATGTACACATTCCAATGACTAAGATTCAGATACACTGTCATATGCAAACAAATGAAAAAACTTCTAAAAGACAAAAACAAACAATTACGTCTTTCCTTCGGGAATTCTTTTCTCATCTCACTCACTCTCAACGTATGAACGTGCTCCTACTCGTTCTCTTGCAAGATGGTAACGCACTCGGACCAGCGAGCCTGCAACACCTGAGTTAGAATGTTAGCCGTTCCTTAAAACACAAACAATCCATCCCTAGTGAGGGGAACTACGTCGCTCTGATTCTCATGCTCCCGATGAGATACGTAGGCAGTGGGGTAGGGCCCATTCGAGCACTTCTTTTATTTTCCCTACATTTGTTTCTCTTTCTCCTTTCCTTTTTCAGTGCTTTCTCAGTATTCCTTTCTTTACACCCTTTGATCGAGACAAGCAAGCGTGGATCCCATCGGGTACGATGGACGTGAGGGGGTGCTAATACCTTCCTCTCGCGTAACCGACTCCCTTACCCACTTCTCTTGGTCGTAAGACCATGTTTTTCCTTTCCCTCAGGTTTATGCGGTGTTTCCTTTCCCTCTCATGGGATAAATACACATTGCTGGCGACTCTGTTCGGTGCCACTTTCGCGTTTGTACTTGGATGAAAATCCCGGGAGCGACACTAACCACTTGCACAGTCGCACTGTGACTAACATACAATGAACCGTTCAGGGATTCAACTTAATGAATATAACAAACATTGACCTGCAGGTTCCAATCTCGCAAGATCTATTGCTAGGCTTTCACAGCTAGACGTTCAGGGATTCATCGCAATGAATATAACGCTACTGACCCTATTTCAGGATTTTCCCACAATGACATCTCGCCATTGTCTTCTCGAGTCTCCGGTCACACTGACCACTAAAGGAATCCTAATTCACCAAGAATTAGTTTAATTGGAGATTACAAAGGTGCTTCTTAACAAGCAGATTACTCCTTAGTTTAAGTACAAAAGAACACACACGTATTCAAGCAAGATGTGAGCAACAACTCCTTGCTATTCTAAGAAACTATAGAGATGTATAATGATTTGACAGTTTTTGACATCTTGTAGATCTTCTTCTTCTTCGTCTTCGGGGTGAGCAAGCTTTGAGCAACAACTCCTTGCTTCAGATCTTCAATGTAGTGCTAACGAGAAGGTGGTTGATGACTTGACTGATTTGCAATGTTGTCTTCTTCATCAACAGCTTCTATACCAATTTATTGTTGTTGTGTTGATTGATGATCTTTGAGCTTCAACAACAATGGCCATGTGTAAATGGTGATAGCTTTGGATATTCTAAGTGTTACAATGAGAACTCGTCGTTGTTGCTATCTTCACACAATGACTTGATCAATTCACCTTTGATGGAATGAATCGATGCCTTTAGAAGCGAGAACTCTTTCCTTTTAAATAGCCCAGTAGAAATATAGTCGTTTGAAATACTGTTGGTTGTTGGAAAAGAGACGTTGTGTAATAATTAGTTGTACTGACACATCTCCTTTTTGCTGTGGGAGAAGTGATGGGATATATCTTTCTTGGGCGCTGTGTACAGTTACTCACAACGGTAACATGTGACTTCTAAACTTCAGAGGCTTCTGATGTTTAATTGATGAAGCATGAGTAAAGTCTTCTTAATCAGGATATCTGATACGCCAAGTCTTCAGTCAATTGAAGAAGTCCATTAGGAACCAGTCTTCAAAACTTCAGCACTTGTCTTTAAGCACGTTATCCTTTACTTCTTCAAGTCTTCCGAAACTTCAGAACTTGTACATTAGGAATCAGTCTTCAGTACTTGATCTTCAGAACCTTAATCTTTAGAACACATAAGTCTTCAGAGTCTTTCTGCACTTGGTCTTCAGAACCTTCCGCCTTCAAAACTTCAAGTCATGAGAGTCTTCAGCACTTCGGTTCTCTTCTCAGAAGCTTCTCAATCTTCATAATCTTGACCACTTTCAGAGAGCAACCACAAGAGCATTGCATCCGCAATATCAGCATCCTTGGATCTGACTGATCATGATCAGATACAGAAGCGTTCTTGCTTCTTGCGACTTGTGTCACACATAGTAACTTCGCATATTATCAATTTCGCTCTTCTGGCTGGTGCTTGTTGGATATGATATATTCTATAATTATGATCTCCACACAACACACGTTAGAACATAAAATGGTTCTTTCACAAATACGTATTGTTATAATCAAAACATATAGATTGACTTGTAGAGACAATTCTTGCTCTCACAATCTCCCCCTTTTTGATGATGACAAAACCAAGTATTTTGATTGAACATTTTATACAGGTTAATCACCAAAACAAAATATTCAGAGTCTGGAACAACAACTTCCCCTGAATTTGTTATCCTCGAAGTTTTATCTGAGATCATCTAGAATCTTATATGATCCAAAGACATACAGAATAACAACGACGAAGAGTAGGAAAGGACTGCTTCATTATCTTGTCTTTAAGAGAATAAAGAGTCTTTAGCATCTGGACTAGTTCATCAGAACTTCCATCTTCAGATCTTCAAAGCTCAGTTCCTTTGTAGTCGTATAAGAGCTTGTAATCTTCAGAGACTTCTGAAGCATTTCTACCTTTCAGCAGATTCATTTGAGCACAAGCAGATCAGTTCTCATCTGATAACATAGCCTTGCTATCCATCAGAGACAGACACTGTCTTTTAAGAAACTCCCCCTGAGTTTCAGACTTTGTGAAGATTATAGGATTTATCATTTGAATCTTCTGGGTAGTCTCCCCCTAATTTCTATAAGTCAGATATTGGGATCTTTCAGAACGTAGTTCAGGGCTATTAAGTTTTAATCACCAATAAAGATCATGACTTTTCAGAGTTTGACTTTTGAACACAGGTCTTCATCTCAGAACCTTTTTATTGTCACAACAGTGGTTCATCAAAGCTTGATTTTTGATCAGATACCAATTGAAGGTTAATATTTGTGATCAACCAACGCTTGATTCTAAATCTGGTACTCATGATTTGATTCTGGTCTGATATCACGTAATATGCTGAGTCTTATACCAGAGTATGTTGAGTCTGATACCAAGTGGAGAATTTCTTCTCATACCACTTGAGAGGTATTTCCTTAATGTGCTGAATTGATACCAGTGAAGGTATTTGATAATAATTCACAGCTTTGCTCTGATTGATGAGTCTGATACTAGTTTTTGTGTACTGAGTCTAATTACCAATTAGTCTGATACCAAATCATTTTCATTTCAATTGGTTCATGGTAAACATCAGAACTACTTGTTCATGGATCTTCAATCCGGATCTTCAGATAGCTCGTGACTTCTGATTTGCACAGTTCCTCTAAGTAAGCATTTTGAGAATGTCTTGACTGCTTTCAGAGTTTTCTTACTTCTTCTGATTCTTAGACAGCTTCATTCTATGATCGGAGTTCTTCATTCTTACTGTTCATGTTCTTAGAATGCCTAGTGAACTTGTTTAGAGTTCCTCGGATAACATCAAACAGCAAATGTTAGTAGTAACGCATTTTTATGTGAGTACTTTGTTTGAGTTCTGCATTCTTTCAGATTTCCTTCTCTTAATCAAAATCATTATATTTCTCCCCCTTTTTGACATCATAAAAAAGTGCTTAGAGCATAAGGGCATTTAAGCATATAATTTCTCTTTTCAATGAACATCATATATTTCTTCCTCATTTAAGCATTTAAGCATTTAAGCATATTAACATCATCATATATATACTGGATATGTTAAACAGCATAGAACGATAGAGCCAGCACTTGAGCAGTTAAGAGCAATCCAAGTCATTTGGTGATAACCATCTTTAACCATAATAAATTCATTTGAAGGATTTTTAGATGGAATCAACTGATTACTAATTGAAGGTTTTAGATCATCTGTAAAGATTAATTACAGCATTTCATTTGTGAACAAACAGATAGAAGCATTAACATAAAATAGTTTTAAAAATGCAGAGCATAGGTTGAGCTTAATCTAGAAAAGTTCAAGATAATCAAAACATAGATAATTTAAACGCAGATTCCTAATGTGAAACATTTTAAGTAATCGTAGTCCTAATAAGCTGGGTTTTCATGGGTCCTATTGAGTTAGACTAGAGCGAGCCTAATGATGATGAAGAAGATGAGCGAGAGTTTTCAGAATCATCATTTCTTGAGCCATGCAACCTCTCTTCTACTTGAGTAATTGCAAATTTCTTGCTCTTCACAATTTCTACTGAGATCCATTCATGGAACTCAGTCCAGATATCTCTCACTCTATGCTTGAACTGGAAGCATCTATTAAGTTCTGAATTCTTGTGATAGCATCATCCATGAAGGATGTTAATGCGTCATTTATCGATCATCATTGGGTTATGATAATGACTAAATAGATAATGAGAATATCCGGAGTTAATTTCATTCAACACAAATGATAGAGTAGTGCAGTTATGAGTATGAAGAAAAATAATTCAAGAGTAGACCATAACGCAACACATATTAATTTTAAACACAAGTACAGGGTATCAGCAAAATAAAACTGTTAATCACAAGAACTTAGACCTAATTATAACAAGAACTTGTTATATACTCATAAAGAGACTTTAATCATCAAAATCCTCAATTTTATCCACTTGTTCACATCTGGTCTCTTCTGGTGAGGATCCAGGTCCAAGCCTGCTTATTAATCCCCAGGCCTTTTCTTTCCAAATTATTTCAGATATTATTCTCCCATATGGAATGTAGGCATTCATCTGATTCCTTGAGGTTCTGATAGAGTGTCTAATGTGGTTAAAGATAGTCTTGGGAAGGTCTATTCTAACGTGATGTGTTAGAAGAAAGACGAAGATTTTGTCGTCATGAGTCATAGTGCTTCTCGCAGACGCGCGTGGACGAAGGTTGGTCAGTGAAAATTTGAACCAAGTTTTTGGAGTAGGAAGGAGTTTCTCAGGATTATTCGGTTCGTATGGAACTGAATCATCAAACAAGATTCTACATCTCTCCACCATGCTTAAGTCAGATTGAAAGTGATCAATCATGACTCCGTCGGAGACACACCCAATGATTTTCTCTATCGAGGCAACAGAGATAGCAATAGGGTGATAATGAACCTCAGACCATATGGTGTTACCATAAGTGCTAACCCTAGCATAATTCCAGAATTCTTTAATAAGATTAGTAAAGATTGGACCATTCAATTGGGAGTAATAGCACTGCCAAGACTGAGCTTGCATGCTTCTTATAATCTCTAAGCCATCGTTTCCGAGACGAGCGAGGTTCGGTCTTTTCTCTGAGATAACATGTAAATTTTCTTTTCTGCCTAAGAAGGTAGGACCATTTCTTTTAGAGTTCATTATCTTGTTGAAATGAGAGTTTTATCAGAAAAAGAGTTTAGATTTGAGGATGAGTTATGCAATGGAAACATCCAACTATTTATAGCGAGTGAGAGTAAGGAGTATAATGACTAAATTGGTGCACAAGGTTTTGGGTTTACTATTTCCTAGGTGGTCATGATTACTTAGGGTATGCTAAAAGGCGTGAACATGTGGGAAAAGAAAACGGAGCAGTTACTAATTTACTTTTAGAAGAATTAATGTGTTAACAACTGCTTTGCCGCGAGTGGCCATTGGGGTTGCTGTATTAATGATGATGGTGTCTTGAGCCACTAAAATATTTTTCAAGAACTTTCAATAAGTAATATCAATTAGTGCCTTGAATATTTTATAATTTTTTTTTGGAGTTTAGAATTTAATAATCAAAATTGATTCGTAGACAAAGTTCATTAATCTTTAAATAACTCAGGGCAAACTGACACTATTGAATCTACTTAGAATCATCTGTAATTTCATACATACACTCCGCATACATAGTTAAAACGCAGACAGATTTGGGTTTCCTAGTTACTAAAGATTTCACACTTAGTTTTCAACAAGCAGTTATCTGGAAGGCTTTCAGGACCATCTTCTTTAGTTCTTTCTTTGATCATGTCCACAATTCCATCTCTAAAGAAAATCTCAGACAAAACTCTTCCATAAGGAATGTAGGACTTTGTGAGGTTTCTGGACTCAGAGATGGTTTTCCAGAGACAGTTGAAGATACTGTGTGGCAGATTTATTTGAAATCCATTCATTAGTAAATAAATGAATTCATGGTCATGAAATCTAAGGATGCCATGACTTTCTCCCCTGGGAAGAAAATTGGACAACATGAGCTTGTACCAAGCTTTGGGAATGGGTAGAAGATTTTCAGGATTGAACGGAATGTACCCTAAAGTCAGGTCATGAAGTGATACAAAAATTTTGGCATCAAAGAATTTGTTTTTGTCAAAATCAACAAGAATTCCAACATCCTCACACCCAGTTGCAAGAGTGATTGAGAACAGGTTGATGATGATTGGGACTTCAAAAACAAAGGAGGTAATACACTTGCTTTCAAGATCAAGATCGGCATGTTTCCAGAAATCTTTGACAAGATTTACATAGATAGGTTTTTCTAGCATCATGGAGTATCTAGTCCATTGTTGAGTGTAAAGCACATCTGCTAGACTACAGGCAATGCAACTCGAAAGTGGAGGAGTATTGATTACAAATTGTTTTTCAAAAATGATCTCAAGAAGATCTTGGTTACCAAGAAAGGTGAGTGGAGGCATGACGATGGACAACAGGGTTTTGACACTTATGACTTTTTGAAGAGAACTTTGAGTATGAGGTTATTTGATAGGGAGACGTGATTTTATACAAGTACATGGGTAGGATAAGTTGTACCTAGTCTAGGAAAATTATAGATTTGTACAATAGGATTTAATAAGATTTTAGAACAGATTATATTGTCAGAGATATGGTATGGTTTCCAAAGATTCGCAATAATGACTGAGGTTACTTTAGAGTGCAAGAATAGTTAAGAGATTTTTCTTGTAAGATAGAAATATTTTAGATTATTTTCACATTCATGCATTAGTGTTTAACTGTTTAAGATAGAGAAGATCATACCTGACATAGTCTGAATTATGTTATTTTCATATATTGTACTTAATTCTGGCTATGGACTTCTGATCATCATTTATTCGCTTCTCCTTCCTTCAGAGTGGTCTGACGTTGTAATCTTTTATGAATGCATTCTGTTCCGAGATCTTAATCAGACTCTGCTTACTTCTGAGTGAACTGCTGTTGGTTCTTGGACTCTTCAAGAATTTCTTACATTCTGGTTTCTGAGGAGTGTGAACATTTTCTGAATTCAGTACCAAGAATGTTCTAAAAGAATTTATTAGATAGAGATCTGATCACTAACGTTTGATCCGACTGAGTTAGTCTCAAGTTATCAAAATTTGGTTGAACTGATTTGATCAAGACTCTAAGTGATCAATCCTAATTAAGTACTTGATGAATCCATGAAAATCTTCTTCCTGAATATTCTTTCAGTTTCTTGTATAGCTTACAAGAAAACAATGTTCAGTTCTTCATTGAATTCATTAACTTCTGATCATTCTAGGATTTAGATGTTGAATAAGTTCTAAGAGTTTTGAATTCCTCAGCTTCCTGACTTCAACAGACTTTTCTTGAAATTCAATTTCATAGAACAACAAGTTTTCTTCTTTACATGAAGAGATACTGAATGAGCTTTAACCGAGAAAGTCAAGGGTGGACCTAGTCCGTTTATTGAAAACATCTCAGGAGCTCATAAAGAGTTATTCTTCAGCAGCCTGGACTTTTTGTCTTCTGATAATTTAACCTTGAGCAAATTCGTAGTTCCTCTACACGTATCTTCCATGATGAGCATTCAACAGATACTACTTCTTATCTGATGAGTCCATCTGATCAGTTGATTCTTCAATATTCAACAAGCCTTTAGGTGAGAAAAGATTTTGTTGATTAGCAAAACTTCCAGAATCAGTGATTTGCTCGAGTAGTCAGATTGATTACAATTTTGTACACAGTCGACTTCTGAACAGTTACAGAAATTGTAAGTGGATTTTAATCTCACCCAGAGTATTTCTACGCACCGCATTCGGATATTTTTCTGACACTGTTAGGTGTTTGATATCCATCAAATACAGAACCGGAGCTCTGATACCAATTGAAGGTGTGAGAAAGACACAAGAAAGGGGGGTTTGAATTGTGTATTTCCTCTTTTGACTAATTTTCTTTTCTTGTTGTTGAATCACTAAGGATTACATCAGAGTTCGTTGAGAGACTCTGACTGGCAACTTTACATTCAGACTTGCTAAGCATGAGGCTTCAGAACTAATAAGAGTCTGAATATAAGATCCACTTCTCAGAACTTGCAGAGCGGAAGCTTATCAGAGTTAAGCTGCAAGGTTCTGACTTGCGTGTGTAAGGTTCTGATACTCTATATAGAAAGATAAACTAAGACATTAAGCATAAGAGTAAAGAACACACGATATATCCTGGTTGACCACAAAGGCTAATCCAGTCCACCCTCCTCAGGTGATTTCGCCTTGAACACAAGGTCTTAATCCACTATAATTAATCTCGATTACAGATGAACAGGCAACCGTCGGTGACTAACCACTTGCACAGCCGTACTGTGACTAACATACAATGAACCATTCAGGGATTCAACTTAATGAATATAACGAACATTGACCTGCAGGTTCCAATCTAACAAGATCTACTGCTAGGATTTCACAGCTAGACGTTCAGGGATTCATCGCAATGAATATAACGCTACTGACCCTATTTCAGGCTTTTCCCACAATGACATCTCGCCATTGTCTTCTCGAGTCTCCGGTCACACTGACCACTCAAGGAGTCCTAATTCACCAAGAATTAGTTTAACTGGAGCTTACAAAGGTGCTTCTTAACAAGCAGATTACTCCTAAGTTTAAGTACAAAAGAACACACAAGTGTTCAAGCAATATGTGAGCAACAACTCCTTGCTATTATAAGAAACTACAGAGATGTATAATGATTTGACAGTTGTTGACATCTAATAGATTTTCTTCTTCTTCATCTTCGGGGTAAGCAAGCTTTGAGCAACAACTCCTTGCTTCAGATCTTCAATGTAGTGCTGACGAGAAGGTGGTTGATGAATTGACTGATTAGCAATGTTGTCTTCTTCATTAATAGCTTCTATACCAATTTATTATTGTTGTGTTGATTGATGATCTTTGAGCTTCAACAACAATGGTCATGTGTAAATGGTGATAGCTTTGGATATTCTAAGTGTTACAACGAGAACTCATCATTGTTACTATCTTCACACAATGACTTGATCAATTCACCTTTGATGGAATGAATCGATGCCTTCAGAAGCGAGAACTCATTCCTTTTAAATAGCCCAATAGAAATATAGCCGTTTGAAATAATGTTGGCTGTTGGAAAAGAGACATTGTGTAATAATTAGCTGTACTGACACTGTCATACCCCAAATTTTGACCACTAAGATTTCCCATCATTGTGCAAATCATCATCACAATATGGGGGAACCATCATACTTCATCAGTCTCCCCAAAGATGGGTGAGCACCCACTACAACCAAAATTAGGGTTTCAAGCCCTCTCTGAGTGCTTAAACAAAGGATCAATCAAGGAATGACATGATCTTCAACTTCTCTAACCTCTCAAACATCCATAATGGATCAAAAGGACTCACACTTCAAGGATTAAGCACAAGGCTGCTCCCTTCTAGGTGGATCAAGTCTCAAGATCGACAGTGTCACCAAATTAGGGTTTTGGTCGACCAGGGCCTCCAGATGGAAAATTTTCATCTGGGAACAAGCCAATGATCCAAAACATAACCTAATATACTCCATGGAACCTCATGGACCCAATCATCAAGTCAATTTTGCCTCAGGGGATGCATTCATCAAAAATAAGAAATTAGGGTTTCTTGACCTAATTCACCCCTAAGTTGACTTTTAGGGCAAATCATGAGCTAAGACCTCAAGACATGATTTGAGGGTCTCTAATGAACTATATTGATCCATTTGGAACAATGGATTAATCCAAGAAGCTTGAGCAACAAGTCTCAATTTCATCTGCACCACAATTAGGGTTTTAAGGGAAAAGTCAACTGTAACTTTGACTTTTGACCAGGACATGCTCCCAAGCCCTATGACATGCATCAATATACCCTATGACACCCATGGAACATGTCCATCAAGTTTGATTTAGGTCAAGGACATGATTTCCTAAAGAATTGCACAGTTTGGAATTCATCTGATAAAAAGTCAACTGTGCACAAAAGTCAACTTTGACTTTTTGAGATTTTTCACCAAAATGGATTTTTAACCCTAAAATGATGTTAATGTATGATTTGAATCATCATTCATCAAGAAAAATCAAGAAAAGTTGGATAACTTGTAAAAGGGGTAACCATAAAACTTAGAAATTTTTCTAAGTCATGAAAAAGTGCCACTAATGCACCAACTTTGGAGGACCATAACTCCTAAACCACAAGGCCATTGTGCCCCATTCAAAGCTTGATTTGTAGATCACATTGCCCTCTACAAAAGCTTCATACTGACCTATGTCCAAATTCCTCATGCATTTTGAGTTATGGAGTGATCAAAATCAAGAGAAAACACTTTGTTCCAACACTTGGTGAAAATTTCACTAAGTCAGATTTTGCCTTACTTTTTGCCAAATGTAGGAGGATTTTTCACTTGGATTCAAAAGAGATCAAAACCAAACATGTTCAAACAGTTGTTGTATCATGTAAGGGCTTTCCAAAATGGTCAAGAACATTATCAAATTCCACTTACACCATGAGATATGACATTGGCAAGTTGCCTTGCTGAAATCTGTCAAAGGCAAGGCAGAATTTGCAATTTTGCTCGATTTGCCAAAATCAGCCAAATTCAAATGCTCCTATCCACTTGGACACATCTGAGGATTGAATCTAAAGGGGACAATCACTGAGCCAAGCCTCCAAAGTCCATGGAACAAGAAATAGCATGTTGAACCTAGAATGGCCAAAATAGGGACAAGACTCCAAATTTGGATTGGAGCATTCAATGGAAGCATCAAGGTGGCATGGACTGAACCATTCTCATCTGAAATCAGTCAAGACTTATCCAAGACCAAGGGAACCACAGCCCTGTGCCCTAACCTCTAGTCAATGGCTAGAGGAGACTTGGATTTCCATTGGCCAACATTGAACAAACACCTGCTGCAGTTGCCATTCACTATTCCTTGCAAAACAAACTTGCTCTACTCTAAATAGAGCTCAATTGTGTTCAGTTTAAGTACACCAAAGGCCTACAACACTTGCCTTTCTCAAAATCTCGTTCTCTTGGCAAAAATGCCTTTCTTAGCAAGGTAACTATCGGGTTTTGAGCTAGAGGGCAATCCCACTCAAACCAATCACTCACACACCTCATATACATCACATATGAGCTGATCAAACACTTAAACAACAACTGGAACACTGATTTCTCAGAATCACCAGTCAATTGCTCAAGGTTTTAACCAAAGTGCAGTTGAGATGCCATGAAGTGATCCAGCCAATTTCCATCAAGTCCAAGCATTCAAACACACTCCATAGCACCTAGGGAAGCTGTTCAGATCATCACAACACAACTGTAACACCTCCTACACAAATCAAGATCACCAGCTGCAAGTGGTAAGCATGATCTCTTCTAACTCTATGATCCATGCAACTTTTGCTGCACAATAATTTGGCCATATGTTCATAATCATGCATGGAATGTTCTCCCTCAATTAATTGTTTTGTTTGAATCGTGTATCAAAAATACTAGCCTTCATGCAGAAATTAGGGTTCTTGAGGTTTCTTCATGATTTCATGTTTTATGTTTAATTTAAATGAAATTAAGTGTTATAGACATGATCGTGAGGTTGAAACGAGTTGATTGGTATGTGGATTGCACGATATGGTTAAGTATTCACTGAGATTGGATGGAAAACGTAAATCTGGGAAACTCAGAACACGCGCGTGTTCTTGGTGTGTTCTTGGCGCCATTTTCAGAAATTTGAATATTTGAATTTTGTGATTTTTGTTTAATTGATTCAAAAATTAATTTCTCTCTGAGTTTTAATGATTTTGAGTTGATTCTTTTTTAATAATTCACAAAAATGTTAAAATATTTTATTTTATCAAAAAATCCCAAAAATATTATTTATTTCATATAATTGATATTTTTGCAAAGAATTAATATTTTAATTGTTTTTGACATTTTAAATATTTTTTCCACATTGATTTTGCAACTTTTAATGCTTTCTAATTATTTTTTAGGTCAATACTTAATTTTTGAAGCATTAATCCAAGATCACAATTTTTTTTTCATATGTTAAACAATTTTGATCATTTTAATTGAATTTTTATTCAATTAAATACATTTTTGAAAACAAATTAGGGTTTTTGGATTAATTCAACCCTCATAAATTATTTTCAAAACACTTTTTGGGCCTCTAATAGAGTGTAAGACCCAATTCTTTTTTTACCAAATCATTTTTGGGCCTCAGTGCATTGTATAAGTCCCGATACCGTCAAAAACCAACGGCGCGATCGTTGCCTTTTGAAAAATAACCTTTTGGGCCTCTCCTTGAGCTATAAGATCCATTCAAAACTTTTGGGCCTCTAATAGAGTGTAAGGCCCAACCCCCTTTTAACCACAAAACATTTTTGGGCCTCAGATATTGTATAAGCCCTTCACGTTAAAAGAAAATCTCGGCGCGATCGCCATTTTAAACGAAAAATCATCTAGGCCTACCCTCGTGTTATAAGCCCCACTCTTTTTCTTTAAACTTTTTGGGCCTCTTGAGTGAGTGTAAAACCCATTCCTTTGTACAGAAAACCTTTTTAGGCCTCAGTCACTTGTATAAGTCCCTCTGTACAAATTCAAACAGTGCGCTCACTGATAAAACCCTGGGTCTCTCCTTGAGCTGTAAGCCCCAAATCTTTCTTTTTCAAAGCACTTTCTCCTTTGATTTTGAATATACTGTTGTTTTTAATCTTTCTTTGTTGAACAACTAACCAAACAGCATGGAAGCTCTACAACTGAGTAAGTGGTTATTTCTTTCATTTACCGCTTTCATATACATATAACTGTATTGTGGGGCTGTTTCACTGTAAGTCTTCTTTCATAAACTCATATCAACTGTGTAATAATAGTATAGATATTTAGAGTTTCCCCGGCAACTACGTCTAGCATTAAGCCCGTTGATCACTCTTAGAAATAGTCTAAACTAGATCCCCATAGGATTACCAGACAAAGTCTTCCCTCCTCTTGGGGTTTAAAAATATGGAGATATGAAAGGCAGCATTCTCTGTGAACCCTTTCATAAGACTGTCACTCATAGAAGTTGTCAAGAAACTCTATTCCCCAGAGATGATCTTTTCTCCGTGAATGGCATCTCTTGAGTTTCTTCCAAATTCTCAGACTTTCCTGGCTTGATCTATTCTCGGTGAATGACATGTCTTGAACTTCTCGGGGTTTGGGGACCCACGGGCTTCTTAAAAGCACTTGTCAAAGAAACTCTACTCCCCAGAGATGATCTTTTCTTCGTGAATGGCATCGCTTGAGTTTCTTCCAAATTCTCAGACTTTCCTGGCTTCATCTATTCTCAGTGAATGGCATTTCTTAAACTTCTCGAGGTTTGGGGACCCATAGGCTTCTTAAAAGCACTTGTCAAAGAAACTCTACTCCCCAGAGATGATCTTTTCTCCGCGAATGGCATCTCTTGAGTTTCTTCCAAATTCTTGAACTTTTCTGACTTGATCTATTCCTTGTGAATAGCTTGCCTTGAATTTCTCGGGGTTTGGGGACCCATCGACTTCTTAAAAGTAATCGGCCTCCTCTTGGGCATTATACAAGGACCCACAGGCTTCCTAAAAGCAACCTCGCCTCCTCTTGGGCTTAATACAAGGACCCTACGGCTTCTTAGAAGTATTCACAGCCTCCTCTTAGGCTACGTATAATGATCTCTTCCTCTGGGAATGATAGCCTTCTCTTGGGCTTCGTACAAGGACCGATCGGCTTCTTAAAAGTTTCTAGCCTCCTCTTAGGCTTTGTATAATGATCATTCTCCAGTGAAGTTAGCCTCCTCTTGGGCTTTATACAATGATCCTCCCCAGTGGAGTCAAACAACGTTTAGCCTCTCTCTCGGGCTTTGTACGAGACACATAAGAGACTCCCTCGTTGAGTCCATCACCTCTTTAGCCTCCATCTCGGGCTTTATACGAGATACAAAAAAGGTTCTTATTGAGCCAAACAAATTTTAGCCTCCATCTCGGGCTTTGTACGAGATAAAAAAACTCTCTCGCTGAGTCAAATAGCCTTCATCTCAGGCTTTATACGAGATACCAAAAGATTCCCTCGTAGAGTCAAAACCTTTTAGCCTCTCTCTCGGGCTTTGTACGAGACACATATTCGCCTCCTCTTAGGCTTTATATAAGAAAACCACTGGTTAATCCAATTAACCTTTTAGCATCAAAGTTGTGCCACGTTCACAGTACACAAACATCAACAACTCTTTCCCCTTCATCTAATCGCTGTAAGCGGAAAGCCTCTGGATCATCTACATCCACGCCAATGTCCCTCTTTTAGCATGAGAAATTCCTAAGGAAAGATAGCATTACTCTACACTGAGTTAAAGTCTTCTCCTTCAGGTTAAAATCCCCTTTAAAGGAAATTATGGCATTGCCAGATTCACATATCTCGGTTAAAGTAATTCTCCTTTATAAACAGTTGTGACATACAACCCCCCTCTTTAGAGATGACAAATTCTCTCTAAAGTCAAACCTTTTCAGCTTCACATCTTGGGCTTTGAACAAGATACAAACCACCTTTCACTTTACGTCTTGGGCTTTGAACAAGACACCAAAACAACCATTTCCTCCCATAGAATAGGAGGAACCACGAATGCTCTGATTCCCTGTTTCGGTAAATGGGAATACGTAGGCATAAGATTGAAAGAAAAATCTTAGCGAGCACACTAAACAAAAACCCAAAATCCCATACTCTCATGTATCTATCAAAAGCATCAGTCCTAACATCCTAAATCCTTGTTCCCCGCCAGAAAATCCAAGAAAGAGAGAAAACCGTATTGGCGAAAATACAAATAACCAGTACAAAGGCCCCCCCACATTGATAGCATTCGTAACCTAACAGACCGCTGTTTAAACTCAGTATGCAAAGCAAGGTTAATTGGAGACATCTATTTCCCTTCCTTATTCAGCTCACAATAGGATAAAAAATGAATCGACCTGTAGTAAACTCAACCTCAGAGAGCGACCAGCGCTTAAGAACCGCGTCCAAAATCGCTCGCTTCAGAAAAAATGGCGCCCACCGTGGGGCCGTTCTTTTTTTCTTACAATTTAAACCTTGGGTAAGTCATTTTCATGGCGGTGGCCGCCAACAGAAAAATGGCGCCCACCGTGGGGCCTGTCTCTTTTTTTTTCTCCTTTTCACCTCTTGTGTGAAAACCACAGATTGGGGCTTCCGCCGGGGAACCCATTTTCTGTCAGGAACTTAGGATTCATAGCTTTAAAGGTCTAGGATGTTTAGGACAAATATATATATACTGCTTTTCCTAATTGCTATACATGTTTATTTTTCTGCTAATGGGAATGCGTGTGATGCCGCATGTGGAAAGATTGAGTATACACTTAAGATAAGTGATGGCGACGAGGTCGACCATCAACCTCAGTGGAGGCTGACCAATGCAACCCATTCTCTCACCTAGACAATGGGCCGATTGTTAAGTCTGAGAAGCTGAGGAGCCAAACCCTTTCGTAGTGCGGAAACTATCGGAAATAGTTGTTACGCGATACTACCCTCATTTGAGGCTGGTGATCTATTCTCGGTGAATGGCACTTACTCTAAGATCGCTCTACAACTCGCTGGCGATCTGCTTGTTGTTTTACTTTCCTGGGAGGAGCTGATGATAATGAGTACAGGTACAAAAATCACCCTAGTATAAACCTTTGGGGATGGGTAGAGCCTTGACTTCATGACAACGACCCTTTGACCCCATGTTTTTTCTATGTTTTTGTGTGCTGGATTCATGCATTCATTTAAAAAACATTAAAACATTCAAAAAATTTCTCTTCTAGTCTCTCTGTTTTTCAAATTAAACTGAGACTGTGATTGCAAATATCAGAGAAAAGGATTGTGCTAATGGATTTCGGTAGAAGGAGAACTCAAAGGTATACCTCCAAGGTTCCAAAACTAGAGGATTTGAGAAGGTTAGCGAGGATGATCACTAACCCTGAGGCTTTCAGAGCCAAGCACGGAGGTTTGCTACCACTGTTAAGAGTCCATGTGATTGAGGGAATCATGGATGCGCTCATTCAGTTTTATGATCCGGTTTATCACTGTTTCACATTCCCGGATTACCAGCTCGCACCAACGCTGGAGGAGTATTCTCATTTGATTGATCTACATATCACTGATCGAGCTCCATTTTCCAGACTGAAAGAAATTCCAAAGAATCAGACCATTGCAAGAGCAATTCATTTGGACGAGTTTAAGGTCAAGACTCACCTAACCACCAAGGGTGGCATCCAAGGTTTGCCAGCCCAGTTCTTGACAAAGAAAGCCCTGTATTTTGCTAGTATAGGGAACGTCACTACTTTTGAAAGCATCTTTGTCTTACTCACCTACGGGTTATTTTTGTTTCCCAACATCAATAACTTCTTCGATATCAACTCCATTAAGGTTTTTCTCATTGGAAACCCTGTACCGACTTTCCTCGCAGATGCGTATCATTCTGTACACTTGTGAAATTTGTACAGCGGGGGGGAGATCACATGCTGTGTACCTCTGCTTTACAAATGGTTTATCTCTCACTTGCCCAAGTCTGCTACTTTTTGGGATTGTAAGAGTGCTTTACGTTGGTCGCAGAAGATCATGTCCCTCACCAACTCTGATATAGATTGGTGTAATAGGATCTTTGAGGGAATCAGGATCATTTACCATTGTGGAAACTTCCCCAACGTACCCCTTATAGGAACTAAGGGAGGAATCAATTACCATCCAGTTCTCGTTCGTCGTCAATTTGGATACCCGATGAGACACGTCCCACGGGGTGTTCATCTGGAAGGTCTTTTCTTCAAGGAAGGGGAAAACGACAGAGCACTAAAGACGGAAATAGTGCATGCTTGGAAGCATGTTCATAAGAAAGGACGAGAGTCTCTCGGAAAACCGGACTGTGTCTCGGTGGAGCCTTATCTCCATTGGGTACAAACTAGAGCTCTCCAGCTAAAGATGCCTTATCCTCGTTACGGAATTCTTCCGCCGAGGGAATCTGTCATGTACTTCATGACGGAACTGAAAAGCTTCAGGTTACTCTCAACAAAGTTCAAAAGGAGAGAAGGTCTTAGAAGAACAAGTATCGCACCCTCGATGTAGAGTGCATCAAAATACAGCAATTACTGAAAGAAAAGGATGCTCTGATTGAAATCTTGGAGCAACACGCTGTAAAGAATCAAGATGACCAAAGCAATTTGCTCGCTCCTTTCACCTGGCAAAGGAATGACAACCCGACAACGGCTCAAGAGCCCCGGTCAAAGAAAAGGAAGATACCAGAATCAGCACCCGATTTCTCTTCAGAGAGGACTCGGGACCCATTAGTTTAGGTTTCTGTTTCTGCACCTTGTAATTTACTGTATTTCCATTTATGTAATCCTTTGAATTCAATAAAAAGGGGTTTCCCCACCGTTTGATATTTGCAATCTAATTGTCGAAGTTTATTTTGATTAAACCAAAAAATAATTAATATAATCATTGCATTCATCATTCTCACATCGCGTATTCTTCTTATCTACGAATCTCACATTTGTGTCTCGGTTCTAGAGTCAAACTGTCTCATTCGTATAATACTCGGGCCAATCGTCAGAAAAAGATGGATGATCTTGAGGAAGAAAACAAAGAGTTGAAAGAAGAGATCGACGCTCTGAGAGAGGATATGAGAAAGCTTCGTAACGACATGCAAGCCATGGCAGAAGCTCAGCTACAAAGAACTGTGATCTCAGAGTTCACCTCAACGCCCATAGTGGAAAAGTATGATCCTAGGTATCGAATGCCGAAATATCGTCCTTGGGGCATACCTGTTAACTATATCCCGGAAGGATGTGTTCCGCCGATCACTGAAGATCAGGGAATCACAACAGAAGCCGCTGGGCCGGAAGGTTACAAACTTCGGGAAAGCGAAGATGCCAGGGGCATACTGAAGAATCCTGAAGGTTACAAACTTCGGGAGATGCCAGGATTCACTGCCGTAGTCACGGTACCACCCCCTGTGGTGCACACTGTCCCGGAAGGACAGATTCCACAGACACCTTCTGGTAAGAAGGAAACTTTGTTTGACATAATGGAGGAATTCCAGGAGCAGTTCTTGGAAATGCAGAAGGAGCTGCAAGCCATTCGCGGTCAGGATTTATTTGGAAAGGACGCCGCAGACCTCTGCTTGGTCCCAAACGTGAAAGTCCCGCACAAGTTTCAAGTGCCCGACTTTGAAAAGTACAAGGGTAACTCTTGCCCTCAGAGCCATCTGGTGATGTACGCTCGGCGAATGTCAGCTCAAACGGAGAATCAGGACCTGCTGATTCACTACTTTCAGGATAGTTTAACCGGTGCCGCATTAAAATGATACATGGGTTTAAACCGTGCCACGATCAGCACATTCAGAGATCTTGGCACTGCCTTCGTCCAACAATACAAATACAATTTGGACATGGCACCCGACAGAGATCAACTCAGATCGATGTCGCAAAAGGACAAGGAAACCTTTAAGGAGTATGCTCAAAGGTGGCGTGAAATTGCTGCTTAAATTTGTCCACCTCTGGAGGAAAAAGAGATGACAAAGATCTTCTTAAAGACCTTAAGCTCATTTTACTATGACCGAATGGTTGCCAGTGTGGCCAGTGATTTCACCGAAATGGTCGGCATGGGTGTACGTCTTGAGGAAGCCATCCGAGAAGGACGTTTGGTAAAAGACACTGGATCGACGAGCGGCACTAAAAAATACGGTAGTGCTCTCCCTAAGAAAAAAAAGCAGGATATTGGGAATATCTCTCTCGGAAAGCAAAGGCGACGATATCAACCAGTAGCAGCTATAATTCCTGCTATCAATCCTGCGTCTATTCCTACGTATCAACCTCAGGTTGCGCAGAGCCAACCTGATCAACAAAGGACACAACAGCCTCTTCAGCAGGCTCGTCCTCCATACAACAATAACCGTATAACACGGCCACCAGGATTTGATCCTATACCCGTAACGTACGCAGAGTTATTTCCATTACTACTGGCTAAGGGGCACATTCAGACTAAATCTCCTCTTACAGTACCGAAAAATCCGCCTTTTTGGTTTAAGGTGAATCAAACATACCCTTATCATCAAGGAGGTCCAGGGCATAACATAGAGACTTGTCTCAATTTCAAGTCCGACGTGCAAAAACTTGTTAGGAGCGGGGTCTTATCCTTCAAGGATATAAATCCTAATGTTCTCACGAACCCGCTGCCCTAACATGAGAAGGCTGCAGTCAATTTGATAGAAGGAGAGATTAACAATGTCTATCAAATTCATGATGTACTCTTGTTGAAAACCAATTTGGTCAAGATGCATTGTAGACAGAGTGGATATGGCCATGTGCCACCTCATAACTATCATAAGTGTGATATCTGCTCTAAAGACAACCAAGGATGTTCTGTGGTGCAAGCAGCTCTACAGGAACAGATGGATCTCGGATGGATCCAAGAGCACCGAGTTCGTGGGGTTAACATGGTCTACACGAATTCTAACATCATTCAGAACCACGATATCCGTGCAATGAATGTCAACTTGGTGGCGATGCACTCAAGGCAAAGCCAGTATCATAATCTGCCGCGGCGCGATTACAGTTCCTGTCTGATTTGCTCGGTAAACAAACAGGGATGCTCTTTCATACAAGAGGCCCTTCAGCATCAGATGGATCTTGGTTGGATCCAAGGCTACCATGATAGGAACTCCATGGTTCAGATCTTCGATATTCGCGTGATGAATACCAACCTGGTGGAGTTACATGCTGAGCAGGTCCGACTCGGATTCTTAATATCACATGACTATCAAAGCTGTAAAGCAGGCTGCGAAAACGATCGAGGTTGTACCCTTGTCCAGGAGGCACTTCAGCACTTGTTAAATCACTGGTGGATGCCAATCTATATGGATGAAGATACTCAGTAGATTAGTATCAGTAATAGAAACCCCACTCGACGTCAGAGTCAGGATGTCCGATCTGTGGAAGCTAACCTAGTGAGGTTACATTGTATTCAAAGTGGGTGTGGCCAGGTGCCACCACATAATTATGACCGTTGCGGTGTGTGTTCGGAAAGTAACCAAGGGTGTTACTTTGTGAGAGCAGCTCTTCAGGGTCAGGTTGATCGTGGAGAGATTCGTCCATATCCGGGTTCTGGGCCCATCAACTGGACGCCGAACTACCTTGTCGATCAAGTCGAGGATGTTGTCACGATCTCTGGTCGTCACCAGACCAGGGATGTTTTTGCCATCATCCCTCTACTTGACGAATCTAAAGTTCCCAACCGGGAACAGATCTAGATTACTTATGATGGTCAGAAAAACCAGAAGGTTCCCATAGTCATCTATCTACCGAGACCAACACCGTACGAATCAACTAAGGCTATCCCTTACAAATACGGTGCAACCACAATTGAAAATGGAAAGGAAATTCCATTACCCTCCGTTGTGAATATTGCAGACATCAGTCGTGTAACACGGAGTGGAAGAATCTTCAACAGAGGGGTTGGAGAACCTAACAAGGAAAAGGAACTTCAGACAGAAACTCCTAATCCACCAGTCGGTCAATCCAGTAATCTCGACCTTTCGAAAAATAATGATGAGATGCTGAAGCTCATCCAGAGGAGTGAATACAACATTGTTGATCAACTGTTACAAACTCCTACAAAGATCTCGGTATTATCACTGTTACTCAGTTCAAAAGCCCACAGGGAGGCTCTACAGAAAGTCTTGTTGCAAGCCTTTATGGAACAGGATGTAACAATCAGACAGTTTGATAGCATTGTCTCTAACATCACTTCCTGCAATAATTTGGGATTTAGTGATGAGGAATTACCTGAAGAGGGTCGCCGTCATAATATGGCGCTCAACATTACAGTTAACTGCCAGGACGATGCTTTAGCCAGCGTACTGGTAGACACAGGGTCAGCCCTGAATGTTATGCCGAAGTCCACTTTGATGCAATTATCATTCAAAGGCCCTCCGATGAGAATCAGCGAGGTCGTCGTCAAAGCATTCGACGGATCCAGAAAAACAGTTATCGGCGAAGTTGATCTTCCCATAACTATAGGTCCTCACACTTTCCAAGTCACTTTCCAGGTCATGGACATCTGGGCAACGTACAGTTGTTTATTAGGAAGACCTTGGATACACCAGGCTGGAGCGGTTACTTTAACCCTCCACCAAAAGCTAAAGTTCATCAAGAACGATCAACTTGTCACAGTTTGTGGGGAACAAGCCTTGCTTGTAAGCAACTTGTCATCATCTGCTGATATAGAACCCGAGGAGGTTATTGGAACTCAGTTCCAAGCACTATCGATGAGCAAGAACAATCAGTTCAAAGGAGGAACCTCGATTTCCTCATACAACGATGCTATCAAAGCGGTCGATAGTACCGATACAACAGGATGGAGACAGCTTGTCATTCCTATTGACAATAAAACAAAGAAGGGTCTTGGTTTTTCTGCAACCTGTACCCAGACAGCTGCCAACGATGAAAGTCTTCATCCCCTTCAAAACTTCTTTCACAGTGGAGGTTTTCTTCACCCAGTGTCTCAGGCAGTACATGCTATCAATGAGGAAGATCCCTCTGACACAAATGAAGAATGGAAGTCCTATCTTAATGAGGACGGTTATATGTCTCAGGAAGAGGTGCCTACGCCATTTTGCTATCCTGCAAAGAGTTCGAGATTTATACCCAGGTCAGACGTCAAAATGATATACGGAGACTGTGATCCGAAAGGATGCCGTGCTCCGCCAAATTCATTAGAGGAGGACACTCTGATGAAAGACAACTTTGACCACAATTACTATGGCCCAATGGATGGTCTGCCAATGTGGCAACCTTACCCAGGAAACTTGGGGCCGGAAAGTCAGCCGAGTAATGAAACTCAGCTGACCATCATTGAACAGAATACCTGTGTCCCCACCATGTCATGGGATCAACACTTAGGTCATTCAGAAACTACTCAACATGAAGATGAATTTGCAACGTTTGCAGGACTTGAATTCACCAACTATGCTTTTCTTGAGGTTAACGTCGTCGAGAGAGATGACTCCTCCAGTTCGAAAGAAGTGTGGGACACCTTGGGACAACTGAGTGGAAAGTACGACTATATGGTTAAATGCACCGCTCCCGAAAGCTCTCGTATCAGGCTCGAAGACATCCAGCCTACTGGATGGGGAGATACAGCTGAGAGCACAAATGCTATGCAAAATACAACTGAGGAATCCTCCTACGACAATTCTGCTTGGGAGACAGATTCCAATGATCCTGCTCCACCAGAAATCAGCGTTATTTCTGAAGACAAATCAAGGAAGGTGCCAGACTTTGTGATTCACCAAGGAGTTCGCCGCCAATGGGTTGCCGTCGAGGTTCCGAAGATCGTTCATCAGTCAAAGTAATTGTCGTCCTTTAACCTTTCACCCTGCCCAGGTGAAACAGATGTTTTGATAGGGCTCGCTTTCTGTAAATTTCCCTCTTCGCTTCGCCCAAAGCGAGAGAGTTTTGTTTTATAGGGCTGTAGTTTCAAGGATTGACTTGTTCATTAATAAAATAACGTCGTTCTGTAATTTCCGCATTAATTGCTGTTTTCTCTTTTTGCTTTTTCAGAAAATGGTAATCCTAAAAAACAATTCAAATAAAAACAAGCAGTAAAATAAAAATACTGCACACACTTGCATTTTCTCTATCTCTTCTAAACACGAATCATCACGTCATGCAGATTGCTTGTTTTAAACCCCGTTGAAACATACGATCTGATGCCTTCTCCCAACTTTGAGTTCCCGGTATTCGAGGCTGAAGAAGAAAATGACGACAAAATTCCAAAAGAGATCTCCCGACTACTCAGACAAGAGGAAAGGTCCATTGAACCTCACAAAGAGCCGTTGGAAACGGTAAACTTGGGTTCAGAAAAAGAGAGAAAAGAAATCAGGATTGGGGCACTGCTCAGTCCAACTGCCAAAGAGGGTTTGATAAAGCTTCTCAGAGGATTTCCCGATGTATTCGCTTGGTCCTATCAGGATATGCCAGGGTTGGATACCAGCATCGTGGAACATCACTTACCGTTGAGATCGGAATGTCCGCCAGTAAAGCAGAGGTTGAGACGGACTCACCCGGACATGGCCATCAAAATCAAAGAGGAGGTGCAAAAACAGATTGACGCGGGTTTCCTCGCTACATCTGAATATCCTCAATGGTTAGCCAACATCGTACCCGTTCCCAAAAAGGACGGAAAGGTCAAAATGTTTGTCGACTACCGAGACTTAAACAAGGCTAGTCCAAAGGACGACTTTCCTTTACCACACATTGACATGCTGGTAGATAGTACAACAAAGTTCAAAGTATTCTCCTTCATGGATGGATTCTCGGGCTATAACCAGATCAAAATGGCACTGAAAGACATGGAGAAAACTTCGTTCATTACCCCATGGGGCACCTTTTGTTACAAGGTAATGTCGTTCGGTTTGAAGAATGCCGGGGCAACTTATCAAAGGGCCATGACTACTCTTTTTCATGACATGATACACAAAGAAATCGAAGTGTATGTCGATGATATGATTGCAAAATCTAAAACAGAGAGTGAGCACGTTGAACATCTGTTAAAATTGTTCGAACGTTTAAGAAAATTCAAGCTCCACTTGAATCCCAACAAGTGCACCTTCGGTGTCCGTTCAGGGAAATTACTAGGGTTCATCGTCAGCCAGAAAGGGATTGAGGTTGATCCTGACAAGGTCAAGGCCATTCAAGAAATGCCTTCTCCAAAAACTGAAAAACAAGTCAGAGGATTCCTGGGACGTTTGAACTACATCTCCAGATTCATATTCCTCATGACCGCGACATGTGCGCCGATTTTCAAATTACTCAAAAAGAACCAGGATTGCGTTTGGACAGAAGATTGCCAAACCGCCTTCGACAGTCTTAAGGAATATCTATTGAATCCTCCGATTCTATCACCTCCAGTGGAAGGAAGACCACTGATCATTTACCTCACAGTCCTAGAGGACTCAATGGGATGTGTACTTGGCCAACAAGACGAAACCAAAAGGAAAGAGTCTGCCATTTACTATTTGAGCAAGAAATTCACCGACTGCGAAACTCGGTACACGATGCTTGAGAAAACTTGTTGTGCTTTGGCTTGGGCAGCCAAACGTCTTCGCCAATACATGATTTGTCATACTACTTGGTTAATCTCCGAAATGGATCCAATCAAGTACGTCTTCGAAAAACCTGCTCTCACGAGAAGAATTGCCCGTTGGCAGATGTTGTTATCAGAATATGACATAGAGTACCACGCTCAGAAAGCCGTTAAAGGAAGTATTTTAGCCGATCATTTAGCTCATCAACCGATTGACGATCAAGAATCAATCGGGTTTGACTTCCCAGACGAAGATGTCATGTATCTAAAAATGAAAGATTGCGATGAACCGTTACTTAGTGAAGGGCCAGAACCAGGTTACCAATGGGGACTTATCTTTGACGGAGCAGTTAATCATTATGGAAATGGAATTGGGGCAATCATTGTTACCCCTCAGGGTACCCACATTCCTTTCACCGCCAGACTTACGTTCAAATGTACGAACAACGAGGCCGAATACGAAGCTTGTATTATGGGTCTCGAGGAAGCAATTGATTTAAGGATAAAAAACTTGGACGTATATGGCGACTCATCCTTGGTTATCAATCAAATCAAAGGAGATTGGAACACATACCAATCAGGATTGATTCCTTACAAAGACTATGCAAGAAGGTTGCTACCTTTCTTCAACAGAGTTGAGTTTCATCATATCCCTCGTGAGGAGAATCACATGGCTGATGCATTAGCCACTATCTCTTCCATGATTAGTGTAGGTCAATGGAATGACATACCTAAGATCGACATAATGCGCCTTGAACGGCCCGCTTACATCTTCATGATTGAAGAAGTCATAGACGACAAACCTTAGTATCACGATATCAAATGCTTCTTTCAGAAACAAGAGTACCCACCTGGGGCATCCAGGAAAGACAGAAAAACCCTCAGAGGATTGGCTGGAAACTTCTTCCTGAGCGGTGACACTCTCTATAAGAGAAATTTTGACATGGTCTTGCTCCGATGTGTCGACAGACCAGAAGCAGACATGCTTATGAAAGAAATTCATGAAGGATCCTTTGGCACTCATGCCAACGGACACACAATGGCGAGAAAAATTCTAAGGGCAGGGTACTATTGGTTGACAATGGAATCCGACTGCTACAAGTACATGAGGAGGTGTCATAAGTGTCAGATATACTCCGACAAAATTCATGTACCGCCATCACATCTCAAAGTTCTCTCTTCCCCATGGCCATTCTCGATATGGGGAATCGACATGATTGGCATGATTGAGCCCAAGGCTTCAAACGGACATCGGTTCATCCTGGTAGCCATTGAATATTTCACCAAGTGGGTCGAAGCAGCGTCATTCGCCAATGTAACCCGACAAGTGGTGGTCCAATTTATCAAAAACAATATCATCTGCCGTTATGGTGTTCCAAGCAAGATCATTACTGACAATGGATCTAACTTGAACAACAAGATGATGAAGGAGTTGTGCGCAGAGTTCAAGATTGAACATCATAACTCATCTCCCTGCCGACCCAAGATGAATAAAGCGGTAGAAGCGGCCAATAAGAACATCAAGAAGATTGTTCAAAAGATGGTTGTAACCTACAAAGACTGGCACGAGATGCTACCCTTTGCTCTTCACGGTTATCGCACATCTGTCCCCACTTCAACAGGGGCAACCCCTTTCTCTCTAGTGTATGGCATGGAAGCAGTGCTCCCCATAGAAGTAGAGATCCCGTTAATCTGAGTATTGATGGAAGCTAAGCTCACCGAAGCTGAATGGTGTCAAAGTCGGCACGATGAACTGAATCTGATCGAGGAGAAGCGAATCACGACACTATGCCATGGTCAGCTGTATCAACAGAGAATGAAAAAGGTGTTCGACAAAAAGGTCCGACCTCGCGTCTTCAGGAAAGGAGACCTTGTGCTCAAGAAGATACAATCATTTCTCACTGATTATCGGGGCAAGTGGACTCCGAATTATGATGGCCCCTATGTGATCATGAAAGCTTTCTCAGACGGCACCTTAAGACTCACCACCATGGACGAAGAGGAATTTGCCTACCCCACGAATGTTGATGTAGTCAAGAAATACTTCACCTAAACTAAAAAAAAAACGTCTCGGTGGATTGAAAACCCGAAAGGACGGTCCAGGCAAAAGTTTGAGACATAAAAAGAAAAAAATCATCCCGGTGGATTGGAAACATCACAGTACAATCCAGGCAAAAATTAGGGATAATGGCAAGTAACTATGTTCAACAGAGGCAAGTCCCTCAGCAGCAGCAGTTACATCATCCGTCAGAAAACTCCGGTCAAGGTCATCTTCGACAGAAGCTCAGGATGCCCCGAATGCAAAGTTGGTAGAAGGATAGTGGTCGTTATGTTTCAACGTAGCCCCTTTCCCTGTAAATTACCATTTTCTAACTTTGTATATACTCTTTGGAATCACGCGTTTGGCTGATCTCCATCTTATCAATAAAATTTGAGCCCTCGTTCTTTTGTTTGTAATTCTTATTTGTTTTAGCTTTACAGAATGACGTTGTTAACATGATTAACTATTCTTGAAATAAAACAAAAATGAATTTTCTTGTTAAAACTTTTTCTGCTTTTTAATAAAGACGGCAATTTCTTTTGACTGTTGAACATCAGAAGAACATCGGTCGCTTCTCCAGAAGTAACCGAACCTTAAAGTGCAGAATCAAAGTACTCCTTCTAACCCAGTATGCCTGAATAAAGGGATCAACTATGTCAGAGACCTTGTTTCGTCTGACACGCCTCGGCCGAGTTCTCATCTCCTAAGCCCGATCAACATAGCTCCCAACAGGGGCTATCTTTCCAAAGCAAGGTAGAATTGCTATTCTGAACCAACGGTACTTCTTCGCCCCGCGATGGCCGAGTATCCAGTCGTGTTCACCTGTCAGGTTGTATGTCGCGTCAGTTTTGTCAGCATAAACATACATGCATCATTGCATTATTGATTTGTATTCACATTTCATATTGCATCGCTATCACTCTAGTCGATCTTGTCCCCTAGTGATAAAAGCCCTCTCAATCGAGTTGACAGCCCTTTCCTCGTCAGGAAGTGTTACGTCTGAACATTCTCTCTTCTCCAGTTTTATTTCTGGATTGAAGTTAGGTCCTCGACCACTTTGATAACTTGAACCTCTGAAAGACCAGAGAGCCCTCAGTTAACATCACTCTTCGCCATTGAAGATGATATCCTTGCTTTCTCGGATTAAAGAAAATCCCAAGAGAAAGCCTCCTAAATCGGATATTCGGCAGTACGGCAGTTTTTCCCTGAAAAACCCACTGATGAAAAGGTCATCGGCACCTCAAAATTAGATCACATCATATGGCATTTCTCCGAGAAGATCTCCGAGAAAATTATGATGTAAAGATCCCAAACGAAGGCAGTCTCTCAAGAGACTCGCTTTCCCCAGATAGAGTCGAAAAATGGCGTCTCTAACAAAGAAATTTGTGCAACTCTACAACTCAGACGACTGGGTTCCCCAGCAAGTCTGACATCAAAACTTTTTCCACTCAAATGGCATCTCCCCAGGAAAATTCGGCAAGAAGTTTGAGGAAAACCGCTACGCATAGCGTCCCTTGTCAATTAAGTTTATTGACAAAAGAAACTGAGACCAGTTCCTTGGCCGAAGACCAGCATCGAGGGGAAGTTTACCTTTTCTAAGCATCATTGCTTAGCTAAAGAAGATGAATGCGTAAGCTACCATTCATAACCACCATCAAAATTTCGGGTATTCCGATATTTAATCCTCTTGCACCCCGAATGCCCGGATACCTTCGTCATTCACACCTTCGTGTCCAAGAAAATTAAATAGGGGCATCTGTCATACCCCAAATTTTGACCACTAAGATTTCCCATCATTGTGCAAATCATCATCACAATATGGGGGAACCATCATACTTCATCAGTCTCCCCAAAGATGGGTAAGCACCCACTACAACCCAAATTAGGGTTTCAAGCCCTCTCTAAGTGCTTAAACAAAGAATCAATCAAGGAATGACATGATCTTCAACTTCTCTAACCTATCAAACATCCAAAATGGATCAAAAGGACTCACACTTCAAGGATTAAGCACAAGGCTGCTCCCTTCTAGGTGGATCAAGTCTCAAGATCGACAGTGTCACCAAATTAGGGTTTTGGTCGACCAGGGCCTCCAGATGGAAATTTTTCATCTGGGCACAAGCCAATGATCCAAAACATAACCTAATATACTCCATGGAACCTCATGGACCCAATCATCAAGTCAATTTTGCCTCAGGGGATGCATTCATCAAAAATAAGAAATTAGGGTTTCTTGACCTAATTCACCCCTAAGTTGACTTTTAGGGCAAATCATGAGCTAAGACCTCAAGACATGATTTGAGGGTCTCTAATGAACTATATTGATCCATTTGGAACAATGGATTAATCCAAGAAGCTTGAGCAACAAGTCTCAATTTCTTCTGCACGACAATTAGGGTTTTAAGGGAAAAGTCAACTGTAACTTTGACTTTTGACCAGGACATGCTCCCAAGCCCTATGACATGCATCAATATACCCTATGACACCCATGGAACATGTCCATCAAGTTTGATTTAGGTCAAGGACACGATTTCCTGAAGAATTGCACAGTTTGGAATTCATCTGATAAAAAGTCAGTTGTGCACAAAAGTCAACTTTGACTTTTTGAGATTTTTCACCAAAATGGAGTTTTAACCCTAAAATGATGTTAATGTATGATTTGAATCATCATCCATCAAGAAAAATCAAGAAAAGTTGGATAACTTGTAAAAGGGGTAACCATAAAACTTAGAAATTTTTCTAAGTCATGAAAAAGTGCCACTAATGCACCAACTTTGGAGGACCATAACTCCTAAACCACAAGGCCATTGTGCCCCATTCAAAGCTTGATTTGTAGATCAAATTACCCTCTACAAAAGCTTCATACTGACCTATGTCCAAATTCCTCATGGATTTTGAGTTATGGAGTGATCAAAATCAAGAGAAAACACTTTGTTCCAACACTTGGTGAAAATTTCACTAAGTCAGATTTTGCCTTACTTTTTGCCAAATGTAGGAAGATTTTTCACTTGGATTCAAAAGAGATCAAAACTAAACATGTTCAAACAGTTGTTGTATCATGTAAGGGCTTTCCAAAATGGTCAAGAACATTACCAAATTCCACTTACACCATGAGATATGACATTGGCAAGTTGCCTTGCCGAAATCTGTCAAAGGCAAGGCAGAATTTGCAATTTTGCTCGATTTGCCAAAATCAGCCAAATTCAAATGTTCCTATCCACTTGGACACATCTGAGGATTGAATCTAAAGGGGACAATCACTGAGCCAAGCCTCCAAAGTCCATGGAACAAGAAATAGCATGTTGAACCTAGAATGGCCAAAATAGGGACAAGACTCCAAATTTGGATTGGAGCATTCAATGGAAGCATCAAGGTGGCATGGACTGAGCCATTCTCATCTGAAATCAGTCAAGACTTATCCAAGACCAAGGGAACCACAGCCCTGTGCCCTAACCTCTGGTCAATGGCTAGAGGAGACTTGGATTTCCATTGGCCAACATTGAACAAACACCTGCTGCAGTTGCCATTCACTATTCCTTGCAAAACAAACTTGCTCTACTCTAAATAGAGCTCAATTGTGTTCAGTTTAAGTACACCAAAGGCCTACAACACTTGCCTTTCTCAAAATCTCATTCTCTTGGCAAAAATGCCTTTCTTAGCAAGGTAACTATCGGGTTTTGAGCTAGAGGGCAATTCCACTCAAACCAATCACTCACACACCTCATATACATCACATATGAGCTGATCAAACAGTTAAACAACAACTGGAACACTGATTTCTCAGAATCACCAGTCAATTGCTCAAGGTTTTAATCAAAGTGAATTTGAGATGCCATGAAGTGATCCAGCCAATTTCCATCAAGTCCAAGCATTCAAACACACTCCATAGCACCTAGGGAAGCTGTTCAAATCATCACAACACAACTGTAACACCTCCTACACAAATCAAGATCACCAGCTGCAAGTGGTAAGCATGAGCTCTTCTAACTCTATGATCCATGCAATTTTTGCTGCACAATAATTTGGCCATATGTTCATAATCATGCATGAAATGTTTTCCCTCAATTAATTGCTTTGTTTGAATCGTGTATCAAAAATCCTAGCCTTCATGCAGAAATTAGGGTTCTTGAGGTTTCTTCGTGATTTCATGTTTTATGTTTAATTTAAATGAAATTAAGTGTTATAGACATGATCGTGAGGTTGAAACGAGTTGATTGGTATGTGGATTGCATTATATGGTTAAGTATTCAGTGAGATTGGATGGAAAACGCAAATCTGGGAAACTCAGAACACGCGCGTGTTCTTGGTGTGTTCTTGGCGCCATTTTGTAGAAATTTGAATATTTGAATTTTGTGATTTTTGTTTAATTGATTCAAAAATTAATTTCTCTCTGAGTTTTAATGATTTTGAGTTGATTCTTTTTTTAATAATTCACAAAAATGTTAAAATTTTTTATTTTATCAAAAAATCCCAAATATATTATTTATTTCATATAATTGATATTTTTGCAAAGAATTAATATTTTAATTGTTTTTGACATTTTAAATATTTTTTCCACATTGATTTTGCAACTTTTAATGCTTTCTAATTATTTTGTAGGTCAATACTTAATTTTTAAAGCATTAATCCAAGATCACAATTTGTTTTTCATATGTTAAACAATTTTGATCATTTTAATTGAATTTTTATTCAATTAAATACATTTTTGAAAACAAATTAGGCTTTTTGGATTAATTCAACCCTCATAAATCATTTTCAAAACACTTTTTGGGCCTCTAATAGAGTGTAAGACCCAATCCTTTTTTGACCAAATCATTTTTGGGCCTCAGTGCATTGTATAAGTCCCGATACCGTAAAAAACCAACGGCGCGATCGTCGCCTTTTGAAAAATAACCTTTTGGGCCTCTCCTTGAGCTATAAGACCCATTCAAAACTTTTGGGCCTCTAATCGAGTGTATGACCCAACCCCCTTTTAACCAAAAAACATTTTTGGGCCTCAGATATTGTATAAGCCCTTCGCGTTAAAAGAAAATCTCGGCGCGATCGCCATTTTAAACGAAAAATCATCTGGGCCTACCCTCGTGTTATAAGCCCCACTCTTTTTCTTTAAACTTCTTGGGCCTCTTGAGAGAGTGTAAGACCCATCCCTTTGTACAGAAAACCTTTTTGGGCCTCAATCACTTGTATAAGTCCCTCTGTATAAATTCAAACAGTGTGCTCACTGATAAAACCCTGGGCCTCTCCTTGAGCTGTAAGCCCCAAATCTTTCTTTTTCAAAGCACTTTCTCCTTTGATTTTGAATATATTGTTGTTTTCAATCTTTCTTTGTTGAACAACTAACCAAACAGCATGGAAGCTCTACAACCGGGTAAGTGGTTATTGCTTTCATTTACCGCTTTCATATACATATAACTGTATTGTGGGGATGTTTCACTATAAGTCTTCTTTCATAAACTCATATCAACTGTGTAATAATAGTATAGATATTTAGAGTTTCCCCGGCAACTACGTCTAGCATTAAGACCGTTGATCACTCTTAGAAATACTCTAAACTAGATCCCCATAGGATTACCAGACACAGTCTTCCCTCCTATTGGGGTTAAACAATATGGAGATATAAAAGGCAACATTCTCTGTGAACCCTTTCATAAGACTGTCACTCATAGAAGTTGTCAAGAAACTCTATTCCCCAGAGATGATCTTTTCTCCGTGAATCTCACGTAACGCATTCTTCTTACCTACGAATCTCACGTTTGTGTCTCGGTTCTAGAGTCAAACTGTCTCATTCGTACAATACTCAGGCCAATCGTCAGAAAAAGATGGATGATCTCGAGGAAGAGAACAGAGAGTTGAGGGAAGAGATCGACACTCTGAAAGAGGATCTAAGAAAGCTTCATAATGACATGCAAGCTCTAGCAGAAGCTCAGATGCAACAACAAAGGACTGTGATATAAGAGATCACACCAACGCCCATAGTGGAAAAGTATGATCCTAGGTACAAAATGCCGAAAGATCGTCCCTGGGGCATGCCACTCAACTATATCCCAGAAGGATATATTCCGTCGATCACTGAAGATCCGGAAACTTCAGCAGGAGCCGCTGGGCCTGAAGGTTACAAACTTCGGGAAAGCAAAGATGCTAGGGGCATGACAGCAACTCCTGAAGGTTACAAACTTTGGGAGGCACCGAGAGTCTCGGCCATAATGACTATACCACCACCTGTGGTACACACTGTCCCAGAAGGACAGATTCCACAAATACCTTCTGGTGGAAATAAAAGTATGTTTGACAGAATGAATGAGTTCCAGGAACAATTCCTGGAGATGCAGAAAGAGCTGCAAGCCCTTCACGGTCAGGATTTATTTGGAAAGGACGCCGCAGACCTTTGTTTGGTCCCCCAATGTGAAAGTTCCGCACAAGTTCCAGGTACCCGATTTTGAAAAGTACAAGGGTAACTCTTGCCCTCAGAGCCATCTGGCGTTGTACGCTCGACGAATGTCAGCTTAGACAAAGAACCAGGAGCTACTAATTCACTACTTTTAGGATAGTTTAACCGGTGCCGCACTCAAATGGTACATGGGTTTAAACCGCACTAAGATCGGCACTTTCAAAGATCTTGGCACTGCCTTTGTTCAACAATATAAGTATAACCTGGACATGGCACCAGACAGAGATCAACTCAGAGATGGCGTAAAATTGCCGCTCTGATTTGTCCACCTCTTGAGGAAAAAGAGATGACAAAGATCTTCTTGAAAACCTTGAGCTCATTTTACTACGATGGAATGGTTGCCAGTACGCCTAGTGACTTCACCGAGATGGTGGGCATGGGAGTCGTCTTGAGGAAGCAGTCCGAGAAGAACGGTTAGTTAAAGACGCTGGATCATCAAGTAATACAAAACGATACGGTAGTGCTCTCCCTAATAAAAAAGAGCAAGATATTGGGAATATCTCTCTCGAAAAGCAAAGGCGACGATACCAACCAGTAGCAGCCGTAACTCCTGCTATCAACCCCGCGCCTGTTCCTACATATCAACCTCAGGTTGCTCAGAGCCAACCGAATCAACAGCAATATCAGCAAAGGACACAACCGCCTCTTCAGCAGGCTCGTCGTCAATGCAACAATAATCGTACAACGCGACCACCAGGGTTCGACCCTATACCGATGTTATACGCAGAATTGTTTCCACTCTTACTGGTCAAGGGACACATCCAAACCAGGTCTCCTCTTACAATACCGGAAAATCTGCCTTTTTGGTTCAAAGCGGATCAGACTTGCCCTTACGATCAAGGAGGACCGGGGCATAACATAGAAAACTGTCTCAGTTTCAAATCCAATGTGCAAAAGCTTGTTAGGAGCGGGGTCTTATCTTTCAAAGATACGAATCCGAATGTTCTCACGAACCCGCTGCCTCAACACAAGAAAGCCGCAGTAAATTTGATAGAAGGAGAATCTAACAACAGCTATCAAATTCATGATGTACTCTTATTAAGGGCCAACTTGGTCAAGATGCATTATAGACAGAGTGGATACGGGCATGTGCCACCTCATAACTATCACCAGTGTGATATCTGCTCTAAAAACAACCAGGGATGTTCTGTGGTGCAATCAGCTCTACAGGAACAGTTGGATCTCGGATGGATCCAAGAGCATCGAGTTCGTGGAGTTAACATGACTTACTCGAATTCCAACATTATCCAGAATCATGACATTCTAGCGATGAATGTTAACTTGGTGGAAATGCACTCAAGGCAAATCCAGTATCATAATCTGCCATGGCATGATTATAATTCCTGTCTGACTTGCTTGGTAAACAAACAGGGATGCTCTTTTGTACAAGAGGCCCTCCAGCGTCAGATGGATCTTGGATGGATCCAAGACTACCATGATAGAAATCCCTATCAGATCAACATGATTCAAATCTTCGATATTCGTTTGATGAATACCAGCTTGGTGGAGTTACACGCCAGGCAAGTTCAACTCGGTTTTCTCACTTCACATAATTATCTGAGCTGTAAAGTATGTTGTGAGAGTAACCAAGGGTGCGCTCTTGTTCAAAGGACTTTGCAACACTTGTTAAACCACTGGTGGCTTCCGATCTATATGGATGAAGACACGCCATAAATCAGTGTGACAAACGGGAACCCTATTAGGCATCAAAGTCAGGATGTCCGATCTATGGAAATAGACCTGGTGAGGTTACACTGCATTCAAAGCGGACGTGGCCAGGTGCCACCACATAACTACGAACGATGTAGAGTCTGCTCAGAAAATAACCAAGAATGTTACCTCGTGCGACCAGCCCTTCAGAGTTAGTTAGACCGCAAAGAGATTCAACAATATTCAGTTTTGGGGTCCATTAACTGGAGGCCAGACTATTTTGCTGACCAGATCAAAGATATGGTTATAATCTCTGATCCTGAGAGGACCAAGGATGTTTGTACCATCATCCCTCTACTTGAAGAATCGAAGGTTCTTAACCAAGAATTGATTGAAGTTACTTACAACAGTCAGAAAAATCAGAAGGCTCCTATAGTTATCTATCTACCAGGACCACTACCGTATGAATCAACTAAGGCGATCCCTTACAAATACGGTGCAACAACAGTTGAGAATGGAAAGGAAATTCCATTACCCTCCGTCATGAATATTGCAGACATCAGTCGAGTAACACGAAGCGGTCGAATCTTCAACAGAGGAGTTGGAGAACCTAACAGAGAAAAGGAACTTCAAACAGAAGTTCCTAATCCACCATTCAGTCAATCCAGTGATCCCGACCTTTCAAAGAACGATGATGAGATATTGAAGCTCATCCAAAGGAGTGAATACAACATTGTTGATCAGCTGTTACAAACTCCTTCAAAGATCTCTGTGTTATCTCTTTTACTCGGTTCCGAAGCCCACAGAGAGGCTCTACAGAAAGTCTTAGAGCAAGCCTTTGTGGAACAGGATGTGTCGATAAGACAATTCTACAGTATCGTCTCTAACATCACTTCTTGCAACAACTTGGGGTTTAGTGATGAGGAATTGCCTGAAGAAGGCAAAAGCCACAACATGGCGCTCAATATCACAGTCAAGTGCCAGGACGATGCTTTAGCCAGTAAACTGGTAGACACCGGATCGGCTCTCAACGTCATGCCGAAGTCCACTCTAATGCGACTATCATTTAAAGGATCTCCGATGAGAGGCAGTGAGGTCGTCTTCAAAGCATTTGACGGGTCTAGAAAAATAGTTATCGGTGAAGTCGACCTTCCCATAACCATCGTTCCTCACACTTTCCTAGTCACTTTCCAGGTCATGGACATCCGGGCAATATACAGTTACTTATTGGGAAGACCTTGGATACACCAGGTTGGGGCAGTCACTTCGACACTTCACCAGAAGCTGAAGTTCTTCAAGAATGACCAACTCACCACGGTCTTTGGAGAACAAGCCTTGATCATGAGTAACCTTTCATTATCCACTTGTGTAGAACCCGAGGAGGTTATTGGAACGCTATTCCAAGCACTTTCGGTGAGCAATGAAAATCAGTCAGAAAAAGGAACATCGATTTCCTCATACAAAGATGCTCTCAAAGTAATCGAGAGTAACGACGCAAAAGGATGGGGACAACTTATCATTTCTACTGATAATAAAACAAAGAAGGGTCTTGGTTTTTCTGCAACCTGTACCCAGAATGCCACTAACGGTGAAAGTCTTTATCCCATTCAGAACTTCTTCCATAGTGGAGGTTTCCTTCACCCAGTGTCTCAAAAAGTACATACCACCAACGAGGGAGATTCCTCCGATACAGATGAAGAATGGAAGTCCTATCTTAACAAGGACGGTTATATGTCTCAGGAAGAGGTGCCTACGCCATTTTGCTATCCCGCACAGAGTCCGAGATTTATACCGAGGTCAGATGTCGAAATGATATACGGAGATTGTGATCCTGAAGGATGTCGTGCTCCACCCAACTCATTAGAGGAAGACACTCTGATGAAAGACAACTTTGACCACGGCTATTATGGCCCGATGGATGGTCTGCCTATCTGGCAGCCGTACCCAGGAGACTTGGGGTAAGAAAATCAGCCAAACAATGAAAATCAGCTGAGCATCATTGAAAAGAATACCTGTGGCCCCACCATGTCATGGGATCAACACTCAGGGCATTCAGAAAATATCCAGCACGACGATGAATTCGCAAGGCTTGCAGGACTAGAATTCATCAACTATGCTTTTCCCGAGGTCAACGTCATCGAGAGAGATGACTCATCCAGTTCCAAGGAAATATGGGACACCCTAGGACAACCAAGTGGAAAATACGACTTCATGGTCAAATACACCGCTCCTGAGAGTTCTCACATTAGGCTCAAAGACATTCAACCAACTGGATGGGGAGATCCACCTGAGAGCATAAATACTATGCAAAATACAACTGAGAAATCCTCCTACGGCAACTCTATCTGGGAGACAGATTCTAATGATCCTGTTCCACCAGAAATCAGCGTTATTTCTGAAGACAAATCAGGGAAGGTACCAGACTTTGTGATTCACCGAGGAGTTCACCGCTAATGGGTTGTAGTCGATGTTCCGAAGATCGTTCATAAGTCAAAGTAATGGCCATCTTTGTTTTAACCTTTCACCCTTCCCAGGTGAAACGGATGTTCTGATAGGGCTCACTTTCTATAAATATCCCTCTTCGCTTCGTCCAAAGCGACAGAGTTTTGTTTTATAGGGCTGTAGTTTCAAGAATCAACAGATCATAAATAAATAAACGTTGTTCTGTAATTTTCGCCTTAATTTTTGTTTTCTCTTTTCGTTTTTCAGAAAATGGTAATCCTTAAAAACAATTCAAATAATAAAAACAAGCAGTTTTCAGAAAATACACTGCACACACTCTTGCATTTCTCTCTATCTCTTCTAAAACAAATCATCACGTCATACAGATTGCTTGTTTTAAACCCCGTTGAAATACGCGATCCAATGCCTTCTCCCAACTTTGAATTCCCGGTATTTGAGGTTGAAGAAGAAGATGACGAAGAAATTCCAGAAGAGATCTCCTTATTACTCAGACAAGAGGAAAGGTCCATTAAACCTCACAAAGAGCCGTTGGAAACGGTCAACTTGGGTTCAGAGGAAGAAAGAAAAGAGGTCAGGATTGGGGCACTGCTCAGTTCAATTGTCAAAGAAAGTTTAACAAAGCTTCTCAAAAAGTTTCCCGATGTATTTGCTTGGTCTTATCAGGATATGCCAGGGTTGGATACCAGCATCGTGGAACATCATCTACCGTTGAGATCAGAATGTGCACCAATAAAAAACGAACTCATCCAGACATGGCCGTCAAAATCAAAGAGGAAGTACAGAAACAGATTGACGTGGGTTTCCTCGCCACATCAAAATATCCTCAATGGTTAGCCAACATAGTACCAGTTCTGAAAAAGGACGGAAAGGTCAGAATGTGCGTAGACTACAGAGATCTAAACAAGGCTAGTCCAAAGGACGACTTTCCTTTACCACACATTGACATGCTGGTTGATAGTACAACAAATTTCAAAGTCTTCTTCTTCATGGATTGATTCTCGGGCTATAATCAGATAAAAATGGCGCCGAAAGACATGGAGAAAACTTCCTTCATCACCCCATGGTGCACTTTTTGTTACAAGGTAATGCCATTCGGTTTGAAGAACGTCGGGGCAACCTATCGAAGAGCCATGACTACTCTGTTTCATGACATGATACACAAGGAAATCGAGGTATATGTCGATGACATGATTGCCAAATCTAGAACAGAGGAGGAGCATGTAACCCACCTGTCAAAACTATTCGAGGGTCTGAGAAAGTATAAACTCCGCTTGAATCCCAATAAGTGCACATTCGGTGTCCGTTCAGGGAAACTTTTAGGGTTCATCGTCAGCCAGAAAGGAATTGAGGTTGATCCTGACAAGGTCAAGGCCATTCAAGAAATACCTTCTCCAAAGACTGAAAAACAAGTCAGGGGATTCCTGGGACGTTTGAATTACATTTCCAGATTCATATTTCTCATGACAGTGACATATGCGCCAATCTTTAAATTACTCAAAAAGAATTAGGACTGCGTTTGGATAGATGACTGCCAAACCGCCTTTGACAGTATCAAGGAATATTTATTGAACCCACCAATTATATCACCTCCAGTGGAAGAAAGACCACTGATCATTTATTTAACAGTCTTGGAAGACTCAATGGGTTGTGTACTTGGCCAACAAGATGAAACAAAAAGGAAAGAGTCTGCCATTTACTATTTAGCAAGAAATTCACCGACTGCGAGACTCGGTATACTGCTCGATAAAACTTGATGTGCTCTGGCTTGGGCAGCCAAACGTCTTCGCCAGTATATGATTCGTCACACTACTTGGTTAATCTCCGAAATAGATCAAATCAAGTACGTCTTTGAAAAACCTGCTCTCATGGGAAGGATTGCCCGTAGGCAGATGTTGTTATCAGAATACGACATCGAGTACCATGCTCAGAAAGCCATCAAGGGAAGTGTTTTAGCCGATCATTTGGCTCATCAACTGATTGACGATCAAGAATCAGTCAGGTTTGACTTCCCGGATGAAGATGTCATGTACTTAAAAATGAAAGATTGTGATGAACCACTACCCAGTGAAGGGCCAGAACCAGGTTCCCAATGGGGACTAATCTTTGACGAATCTGCCAATCATTACGGAAACGGAATTGGGGCAATCATCATAACACCTCAGGGTACCTGTTGCGGTGAAAATCGGATAACAAGCTATTAATTAACTTGCATCATATTTCTTTTACAACCGACTTTGATTTATCCAAAGGAAAGGTTCAAGATCATTAAAAAACCCTAAAGGGGAGATCTAAGGTTCGGGGGTTGGTTACGCCTAGGGAAGGTATTAGCACCCTAAACGTCCGTAGTACCCTACGGGAACCTATTGTTTTAATGTTTATGTTACTCGCTTGCTAAGGATATTATGCTAAAGGTTCTATGCTAACGGTTTGAAACCCTAGGGGTTAGTATCTAAGTATACTCGACAAAGCATCGCACTTTGCGCCTACGTATCCTCGGGTATAGAATCAGAGTATGCGTAGTTCTACTTCTACTGAATGGTTGACTGTGGTCAATATTCAGAGGGGAAATGAGTGTGAACTCATTGTAGAGTGTAAGAACTCTCTAAGTCTAGTATAATGGTCCTATGTTATGTTTTAGTCAATAGGGAAAGTGAGTATTCATTAGGATGAATATCACCAAGAGTGTAAGAACTCTCTCCTAAGGCTAGTTATGATTCCATGGCCCTGAAGATGCCAAGAAATAAGGTTTAGCTCTTATGAGGCTACTAAAGTAAGATGGGGGTTATGACTTTAAGAGTCAACATTAATCACCTTCCTTTGGAATGGGGATAATAACAGTTATAAAGATCCTAAATGATAACAAGAGATATTAATAAAGATTAATAACAACAATAGCACAAGTATGGCAAGAAGCATTTCATAATAAAGCATGGATAAAGTGGATATGAGCAACATAGAAACATGTAAACAAAGACAAATCAATATGTTTCAATCTTAAGGAAGACAAACATAAGGAACACTCACAAGATAAAGAGGCATGATATTAAACTAATATGATATTTAAAGAAGAACAAAATTCACACATCCATGTCAAACACATGATGAATCAAACATGGGATAAATTTATTCAAAACTTAAATAATTATTAGTGAATAAACACTCAAATGATCAATAAAGGTGCTTCATAAATAAAACTAACAATTAGTCCAATTAAGAAACAATTAAGCTTAAATAAACAAGAGAAAAATTAAAATAATCACATATTAAGAAACAATTAAGCTTAAATTCACATATTAATAATAATGCTTAAATAACAATTAAGAAACAAATTGCTAATTAAAAATTAAATAAAAATAAAATATTTTTTTGAAATAAAGAAAAAAAGGTTTTAAATAAATTAAATAAAAAAGGTTTAAAAAAAAGGATTTAAAAGGAACATATTTGAAAATAGGAAAATAAAATAAAAGGAAAAAAAAACGCAGGGGGGTGGGGTGCATTAGTATTTGAATTAGTTAAAAAACACAAGGGAGAGAGACTTTGGCCATAAACTGGGGGGTGGTGATAGCACAAGCCCAGGCGAAAATATAAGGAAGCAAAAAGAAAAAAAAACAAAAGGATGGTCTGGGGCAAGATTCGAACCCCAGACATCCTTCTAAACGTACGCATGGTCTTACCACTGGGGTGGCTATACATCCAATGTATAAGCCCACTCCAATAATAGATAAACCAAGCTGAAATCTGAAAATGCATTAAATGAAAAAAAACCACATGCGCTGCTACATGAGCTGAACGTATAACATCAATATCAATTGGTCAAGTTCATTTAAAAACACAACACGACAAAACCAACATCAACAGCCAATCAGAAAGCACGCATGGGAATGGAAACATGCAGAACAAACACAAACCATCGTGTTTCATCTTTTGAACCTCAAAACAAACATCTAACTTTAATCCAACCTAAAACCCTCAAAACTTAACCAAATATCATGAAATAACATACTGAAATGAAGTATTCAAAACATAGAACACGATGGAGCCCTAATCTAAACAAGTTAATGACCACATCATGAGCCAGAAGCAAAGAAAAACACAAGTTCAAAATTAAAACTCAGTTCAGAAGAAGATGAGAAACCACACTCTGTTTCAAACCTAAACCAACATACTGCTTTAAAAACTTAACAACAACATGTAATAGGACAAACCACAACTTCCTGAACCTCCATCACACGATAGCATGAACAAGCATCAATATTTAAAACTCAAATGAGTTGGAAATAACATTAAATAACCAGCATACATCCATGCACGAATTACAGCCATGCACACATGATGAACATTCAGAGTTAGTAGGTTCAGCATGCATCTGATCAAAGCAAATATACCTTCACATAGTTATTTATTTTAACATGGTTAACAAATTTTTATCATGGAAACAAACTTGTTCATTCATTATGGCAGTCATGGAGGGTTATGAAACTTCTAAGATTAACTCAACAGAGGTTTATGACAATATATATATCATGCATAGATACCATGAACACACAAACATTGAAACAGAGAATAATCTCTAACATTAAACTACCATGTATTCAGCATAGCATGATAAGCATGATAAGCATGATAAGTGGAGGGTTGAGGAACTTACCTGGTTCCTGAGTGAGCAACAAAAACTCCTTCCTCTGCAGCTAGCTCGTGAGCTCTCAAAGTGTTTTTTTCAGAGTTGTTTGGTGTTGATTGTTGATGAGAAATGAATAAGACTGCATCTCCTTTTATAGGTGAACTGGTGGTCCAAACTCAGTGGTCATTGGCTTGGCACAAAGGAGAAAAATATCTTCATGATACTACACGCATGACCCCTCCTTCACTTTTCAGTCTTGAGCCAAGTGAGGTTGTCCTAGTTGCTGCTTTAGGGTTTTGGTCAGAAGAAGCAGTGGCAATGACCCAGGGAGAAAGAAACAATGAAGCATTATACGAGGGATCTTTGTCTTGGCTTGTGGTTGTTAGTTTGCAAGTACAAAAGGTGATGCACTTGAATACTTTCCTTGCACGGTTCTGTGACAGAAAGTGTTGGAAAAAGGTAAAGAGAAGGTCAACTGGTGTGTACTTGATGTATGGTCAGATTGTGTTTCAAGTGGTAGTTCAATGGGAAACATAGTTAGGGCCAAGAAACCAAATCTTGCACTCCACTTTGTTGCATGATATCTACTTTTCCAAAGAGCCAAATGAGATGATTTCTTTTCCTCTTAGAAGATTGGAGATAATAGAATAATTTTGGTGTTGGGAATTGCTAGAAATTCAGCCCATAAACATGTGAAAATTCGTGGACAGCATTGAGGTGCCAAAAGGTTTGAAAAATTCTGAATTTCTCAAGTGTACATATTTCAACATGTCACCTTTAGTGTACCATAACTTGATAACCATTTCACCAATCCTTGAAGTTTTTGATTCTATGTAAAGAGGGCATTTGATAGATCAATTCTTATGTGGAAAGTTACTTGAGATAGTGATTGTAACATTGGGAAAGAAATCCATAAAGTCATGTGCATGGGAAGGCAAAAAGGACTTACAAAAAATTTCTAAGTTATTGGATTTTAACAATTTGAGGTACCGAACTTTAAAACACCATAACTTGAGTTTGGCTCATTCAAATGAGATGTTCCACATATGGTTGGAAAGCTCTCATCATGCTCTAAAACTTTCATTTGGGGCCCAAGTCTTGAATACAAGTAGAAATGGGTGAAAAGTGCGGTCAAAGTTAGAGAAAAATGTGAAGAAAAGTGTTGAAATTTTTCTAAGTGTTGGGTCAAATTATCTTGCAAGCTTCATAACTCAAAAACCAAGCATTTTTGGATGAAAAGTCAAATGGAACAAATTGAATATCTTGAAAAGAGCTTTCCAATGAGCTTTGAGTCACTCAATTTGAGTGTGTGGTTTAGGAGTTATGGTCATTTCAAAATGTGTTATTAGAGGGAAAATCTCACATATGAAATCTTTCATGAGCAAAACCCTACTTCTCTTGCAAGAAACCTCATGAAACTTGATCTTGATGCTTTGAATACCTCATGAGACATTCTATGATAATTAGAACCATTGACACTTCATTTGAACAAAAATTCCCAAGGATTAGGGTTTTAGTCAAAAACCCTAATTTTGACTGTGAATGTACCGAGGTCAGGTCTTGTAAACTTGCTTCTTCATTCTCATCTAAAGGTCTTAGGAGACTCTTGAGGATGTTGATAAACCAATAAAATCAAGAATTAGGGTTTGGGAGTTCATCTTGATGAAAATCAAAGTCATTGACTGACAGGTGTCACAGAAACCCTAATTTGGAGGTATAGCGAGGCTGAGGCTCAAACTTCTCTTGTTGAGGACCAATAGATCTTGGATTCCTGTTGAATGAAGTCTCTTGGATGTAGATGACCTTAAGTGGTAAGTGAACCACACAAATCTTGACTTGATAAAGTCAATTTCTCAGTGATTTCTTCAGAGCAAAATCCTAACTCCAAAGTTCTTGCACTGGAGATCTTTTGTTGACATAACTTGCTTCAGAACAACTTGTAGAGCTTCATGGTGATATGCAAACCTAATTTGAACACAAAGAAACAAACTGCAAGATATGGGTTAGCTCAAACAATGCAGAGATGATTGACCTAAGATGCACCAATGAAGATGACATATAAGGGTACAAATTTGGGGTACAACAGTTGCCCCTATTTAAATAGCTTTACCAGATGGCACGAGGAACGGAGATTCCAGGGGCATCAAGGTGAAAGGTATTTAAATATAGCAGACCGAAAATTTTTCCCTTAGATGGAATGCAGATGCTAAGGACAAGCAACAGACATGCAAATGCTGACATGCCATGAACTTCTAAAATGATGATATGATGCCAAGAAGGTGCAAAGATGCAGACAGACCAGACACCAGGGACAACAGGAAGTTAGTATCCATGAGAAAAACTCATTGGGGATACAGGCTATCCAGCGAAAGAGACTCGCTAGGGAGACTCCAAAGAAACACCGGGGGAAAAACCAAAAAACAATCTCCACTGGGGAATGAAAACCGGGGAGATAGACTACTGGGGAAAAAACAAACCCACACTCTTCCTGGGCATGAAACCAGAAAGAAAAACCTGATCCGGGGATCAGCCTAAAAAAGGACAGACAACCAAGAAAAGACTTCCTGGGGATTCTTATACCGAAGAGTTCAAGATGGGATCTTCAAGAAAAACCAGAAAGACAGAGACAAACTCTGCGCACCAGATAGGAGTCTCAATAAAGCAAATTGTTCCAAGAAGCTTGGCTTAAAATGTTTTCAAAAATCACGGGTAAAGGTTCATGTTTGACTCGATTCAAACAAGAACAACTGAAAATTGAGATAAAGGATAAACAACGAGCTCGAGGTCTAGGTTCAAGTTTGAATCGATTCAAACAATAACGATTTTAAAACAAGAGGCAATGTTCGACTCGATTCAAACAAAGACTCGGTTCAGGTTTGACTCGATTCAAACGAGAACGGTTTTAAAACAAGAGGCAATGTTCGACTCGATTCAAACAAAGACTCGGTTCAGGTCTGACTCGATTCAAACGAGAACGGTTTTAAAACAAGAGGCAATGTTCGACTCGATTCAAACAAAGACTCGGTTCAGGTTTGACTCGATTCAAACAAGAACGGTTTTAAAACAAGAGGCAATGTTTGACTCAATTCAAACAAAGACTCGGTTTAGATTTGACTCCATTCAAACAAGAACGGTTTTAAAACAAGAGGCAATGTTCGACTCGATTCAAACAAAAACTCGGTTCAGGTTTGACTCAATTCAAACGAGAACAGTTTTAAAACAAAAGGCAAGACTTCTTGGGGAACAGAAAAGGTGTAAAGATTTAAATCTGGCACGCAAAGGTGAAGACCGAACAAGCACGACACAAACAAAGAAAAACGGGAACGTCCTTACTTCACTGGGGAATAAAGACAGGCACAAACAAAATACCACAAGCGAAACAAAGCACAAGGAGTCAAAATCTGGCACTCAAAGGTGGTGACCGAACGTAAGCCTAACTTAGGCAAAGATTTTGGACTTACCGGGAATGTTTTTACTCCACTGGGGAAGTAAAGGTTCACATCGTCAAAGGATAGACGGTAAGGGATAATTAAATCGAAGGTTTACATCACCAAAGGATTGATGGAAAAAAAATTGGCATCATCAAAGGATTGGCGGAAAAAGAAGTTGATCAAAATGCGACATCATCAAAGGGTTGATGGAGAAAACAGTTGATTCAATAAAGAATGACATTATCAAACGGTTGATGGAGATAAAACTGACATCGTCAAAGGATTGACGGAGAAAACAAATGGTTTAAATAAATAAAGACCTCATCAAAGGGTTGATGGAAAAAAAACTGGCATCGTCAAATAATTGACGGAAAAAGCAGATGATTCAAATAAATAAAGACCTTATCAAAGGGTTGATGGAAAAAAAATGGCATCGTCAAAGGATTGACGGAAAAAGCAGTTGATCAAAATGCGACATCATCAAAGGGTTGATGGTATGAAAACTGACATCGCCAAAGGATTGACAGAAAACACAGATGATTCAAATAAATAAACACCTCATCAAAGGGTTGATGGAAAAAAAACTGGCATCGTCAAAGGATTGACGGAAAAAGCAGTTGATCAAAATGCGAAATCATCAAAGGGTTGATGGTACGAAAACTGACATCGCCAAAGGATTGACAAAAAAGACTGATTAAAAGGTAAAATCAAGGACAGATAAACTTCTCGTGAGAGAGATGGCCACTTGTTGTTGGGTATAAATTCCAAAGATATGTTGGTATTACAACACTGCTGGAGAAATAATTTTGTCTTCAATGGGGATTTGAAAAAGGATCTTCCTGCGAGACAACTGTGCAAAATAAATGCACTTTTGAAAGTGGGTTCGGAAACCACCCCTGTCAGGGACCAAAGTTCAATCTAGGAACAACTAGAAAGAAACAGCCAAACAAGACTCCAATTGAGGAATGAACTCAAATGGGATTTATCTCATCCAAATGTGGAAAAGATAACTAAACCAACCATCATCCACGAGGATAAAGCTTTGTGGGGAACTCAGAATGGATGAGCATTTTATGCCTAGGGCTGACAACTCTATTGGAGAGAATAGATAAACCCCGTCACTTGGGGAGATAACCGCCAAAGTGAACAAAAACAGGAAAACACCAGAAAAGGAAGCAGAAATGCTAAGATGCTATGCATATGAGTGCTTATGCCATGCTTATGCTTATGCTGACAAAACAGACAAAAGGAAGCGAGACTGGAGATGAAATAAACATCTCGACAAGGATACCCAGCCAAACCCAACTGGTTGGACCAACACTGTGGATGAAGAAGAAGTATCAACAACTCTACTGGTGAAAAGAACATTCCACTTGAGGTATAACATCATGAGGATTGCCATCGTGAGCTTGATCTCTTTGTTGGTAGAGGATCCATGGAGAATTTGTCAAGATTAGCTGAAGTAACAGCTTATCGGGGAGTTAGCAGAGGATACTGGCATAATGATCATCATCAAATCTTATCTGGCCCAGGCTATATGGTCTGTCGGGAGACGATAGTAACAGGATTTTATAGAAGAATTGGCATACAAGGTGTTTCAATATCTTCAAACTCTTGGAGAGATCTCGGCGTAACTGCCCCAGATTAACTGCATTCACATAACAAGGTCCTTGAACTCGCTTTAGACTGGTTGTTTGACGATTTGGGGAAGATATGCCCCATACTGATTGGCCTTTTAGAGATTTACCGAATCTCGACTTAACTGCCTCCGATTAATTGGTTTGTGAGGGTAAGTCATCAAAAGGATTTCACAGAAGAATTGACGCACCAGATGCTTCAATGTCATCAAAATTTTGAAAAGAAATGAACCTAGACATGATTGCCCCAGTTCAACTGTATTCGTGATACTCAAACTGTAGCAGAAATGACTGGGGAACAAAACTTGCCCCTGTTGCTGGGTCACCGGAGTCCACACTTGTCACAAGATGACCTCAAAGGGACTTGCCCCAATATTCTGAATTGCAGAGTTCTGCCCCTGATTCACCAACTCTTGGGATGATGGATTGGCAAACCCTCACACTTGGTTGCCCCTGATTGAGTTTCCTTTATCAAGTCGAATCCCCTAGTTGGCTGTATTTGTTGGGATTTCTTTGATATTGAATTGTCTTGCAAACAAATATTGTTCATTACAAATTGGCAATCCCAATGTGATATTCATGCAAGTTTTTGAAATCAAGTTTATTGATGAAACACACACAGTGGAATGATTAAATCAAAAATAAAGATGGATCTAGTCAGAGGAAGTGATCAACATACGCAAATAACAAAGATTATTAGGAGTCAGGTTAATCAACCTTGCTGTAATATGCTTTCAAAAAAACCTTACCTCAATTAGGTCTTTTATGGGTTGTAACGTGGTTTGGTTTATGAAACAAGGGATAAAGGCTCAAAGTTTATTTATACCCAACCACTCTTCATGATGAACTCCAATCCTACACTCAGTTAACTCGAGCTATACATTCAAGTTTCCAAAGGTTAGGAAGTCACTTGATTTGAGAGCTGACTGGGTCTTACATGAAGCGCCTGCATTCGATTGCATAACCAAGTTAAACTGAGAACTACCCTGTCCCAAGGTTGAGATTTAAGGGTTTTTTGTGTAAGAAAAGAAAACTCCTACTTCTAGGCTCGAAGGGTTAACGAGGGATTATCTTCCTTATTTCTCCAGTATTTGGGAATTGAAAGAATGCTTTACATCCTTGGCTAGGTTTAATTGAAAGTATACCACAGCAATTATGAAAACGGGGTTTTCATCATCCTCCCCAATCTTTGTTTTTAACAATAGTTTGAAAAAGGAGTGGGAATGGATATATGTTCTCTGCTTTTACGAAAATAATAGTAAATGAGTGAAACGAAGGGATTTAATCAAAAGATGCATAATCATTTCACTAATCTTGCCAATTTGAAAGTACAATACTGCTTATAAGCAAAAACAGATTCAAATATGCAAAGAAAATACAACAAAAATGCTGAAACAGTCTAAAGTTTTCCAGCCTCAAGGAACTGGGCTTTCCTTCTCGACTTGCCAAACGGAGATAGTCATCTTCAAAACTGATTGTCGAAATCCGTTTGAGAATTATCTTCACATCCACTCTCAACAATTTCTTCCTCTTCAGGGTCTGATGAATCTGCTCGATTAGGTAAAGGACTCTTGATTTGAATTCCTTGAGGTGTAAATGAGATCATCTTAGAATCAAGCAGCGTCTGAACCTTGCTTCTGAGTACCTTACAGTCTTTGGTCGAATGCCTCTGTGCCCCAGCGTGGTAGTCACATCGGGCGTTGGCATCAAAGCCTGGTGGGTATGGAGGGATCACTGGATCTATCCCTTTTGGCACAATCAATCCCCCTTTGATTAAATATGGCAGGAACTGATTGTATGGTATTGGCAACGAAGTGAAATTCCTCTCTGGCTTCCTTGGCCTTTGTCGTGCATGCTGACGTGGCTGACGGTGGTAGGACCGTTGATACAGAGGAGGTCTTCGATTTGTAGAAGAATATTGCCCACGTGGAGAGATTGGTGTCTGATGCAAAGACCCAAAAGGTTGCTGACGCTGAACACTTGAGTTGTAGAAGCGCTGAGGTATTTGGGATTCCCATATAGAATTACTTTCCTTCTCCCCTTCTTCTTGAGAACTGACAACTGATTTATTCTCACCGGCCGGGATATTCGAGATGCCTCGGATCTTTCCTTTCTGGATACCACTCTCAATGCATTCTCCAGCTTTTACCAATTCAGAAAAGTTTGACGTCACAGTGCTAAACAACTTTTCTCGATATATACCTTGCAAAGTATCCACGAATCAGTCAACCAATTCCTTGTCCGAAAGTGGTGGTTGTACACGAGCAGCTACTTCTCTCCACCTCTGAGCATACTTTCTGAAGGACTCATTTTCTTCTTGAGATAAGTCTAGCAAATGTAGGCGGCTGGGAGCTAAATCAAGATTGTAGTTGTATTGCTTCACAAAGGCACTGGCTAGGTCTGACCATGATTGGACATGACTACTCTCTAGCTGCATATACCAATTCAGTGATGCTCCACTTAGACTGTTTTGGAAATAGTGGATCATGAGTTTGTCATTGAGGACATGTGAAGTCATTCCTCTACAAAACATCACCAAATGCTGCTTTGGACAGCTATCCCCTTTATACTTCTCAAACTTCGGCGTTTAGAACTTAGGAGGTATCACGAGGTCGGGTACCAAACACATGTCCAAAGCATTCAGATCAGCAGTGTCGCGACCTTCAATGGCATCAAGCTTCTTTTCCAAGGCACGACATTTTTCCATTAGCTCAATGTCTCGTGGATCCTGGGTTTTCATCGCAGGGACCACTTCTTGGGAATCTGACTCGGAGAATGCAAAACTGCGATATTCCATAGCATCAATAGAAGAATGTCCATCTCAGACAATGGCATGTTCTTGTATAAACTGGTTCTCAACAGGAATCTGCACAGGTTGAGCTTGGGCAACATTGTTCACAAACATACCCTGAATATTGGCATCTCTTTTTGCCAAGGCTGCCATAACCTGATCCAACTGGCTTCTTAACAAGTCAAAATCTGCTCTGGTCACAAACTGGTTCTGCTCCTCTGAATTCATGATCCCTTAAAAGCTACTTCAAGTCCAATAATGGCTCTAGGAAGGTTAGCTGGATTACAAACAAAGGACGGAGGAGACTCAAGACCGAGAAATGCAAATGCAATGCAAATGCGAATGCAATGCTAATGCAAGCCAAATGGTTTCAAGGAACTCGAAAGGCGAGTTGCAAACATTTTCGAGAAAACCAAAAAGTTTTGTTTTAAAATCTAAGATCCCGATTGATCTTTGCAAAGAAAAGAACGTCTGAGTTCATTGAAACCAAATGGTGATCGTGAGATGTATGCAATGCACAAAACACGGGCACACAAACATGCACACACAACAGCACACAAGTCCTAGGTTTAGGGGTTATGAGCATGGAGTCAAAGGTCTACCCATCCCAAAGGTATGTACTATGGTTTTCACCTGCCGAACAAGGTTCTAAAGGGTTCCCAGAGTCTACGATCCATCTTTCGGATTTTATCGACTTCCCAAATGACTTGGTAATCAACAAAATTCTCAAGAGAATCTCGTCTGAGTGTAGTATCGCGTGAAAACCAATTCAGAAATAGACTCCATCATGGTCACCGCACTACATCCTAAAAGGCCAGGTGGGGGTAAGGGTAACTAAAGGTCATCGGTATCCCTGGCACCAAGGTCGAAGTGGCAACGCCTTCACGATTGCTCGTTCAAAGTATACCAACTCCGAGAGGGCCTCAACTGAGTATGGAATCTCAAGTCAACTCTTTTGGGAATCGACTCCCTCAAAGTCTCCTTGACTATATCCACTATCCTATCATAAGTGCACTAAAGTCCAGGTTAGGACTTATCTCACCACTTAATAGTAGCACCTTACACACAGAAGATCCCAAGCAAAACAGGTATACAGATATATATATAGATACGTACAAACATAAATAACATAAGCAAACGTAAGGTGGGCTTAACCCTCAAAAAGTTTTATTTCCCCAGTGAAGTCGCCATTTCTGTTGCGGTGAAAATTGGATAACAAGCTATTAATTAACTTGCATCATATTTCTTTTACAACCGACTTTGATTTATCCAAAGGAAAGGTTCAAGATCGTTAAAAAAACCCTAAAGGGGGAGATCTAAGGTTCGGGGGTTGGTTACGCCTAGGGAAGGTATTAGCACCCTAAACGTCTGTAGTACCCTACGGGAACCTCTTGTTTTAATGTTTATGTTACTCGCTTACTAAGGGTACTATGCTAAAGGTTCTATACTAACGGTTTGAAACCCTAGGGGTTAGTATCTAAGTATACTCAACAAAGCATCGCACTTTGCGCCTACGTATCCTCGGGTATAGAATCAGAGTATGCGTAGTTCTACTTCTACTGAATGGTTGACTGTGGTCAATATTCAGAGGGGAAATGAGTGTGAACTCATTGTAGAGTGTAAGAACTCTCTAAGTCTAGTATAATGGTCCTATGTTATGTTTTAGTCAATAGGGAAAGTGAGTATTCATTAGGATGAATATCACCAAGAGTGTAAGAACTCTCTCCTAAGGCTAGTTATGATTCCATGGCCCTGATGAGGCCAAGAAATAAGGTTTAGCTCTTATGAGGCTACTAAGGTAAGATGGGGGTTATGACTTTAAGAGTCAACATTAATCACCTTCCTTTGGAATGGGGATAATAACAGTTATAAAGATCCTAAATGATAACAAGAGATATTAACAAAGATTAATAACAACAATAGCACTAGTATGGCAAGAAGCATTTCATAATAAAGCATGGATAAAGTGGATATGAGCATCATAGAAACATGTAAACAAAGACAAATCAATATGTTTCAATCTTAAGGAAGACAAACATAAGGAACACTCACAAGATAAAGAGGCATGATATTAAACTAATATGATATTTAAAGAAGAACAAAATTCACACATCCAAGTCAAACACATGATGAATCAAACATGGGATAAATTTATTCAAAACTTAAATAATTATTAGTGAATAAACACTCAAATGATCAATAAAGGTGCTTCATAAATAAAACTAACAATTAGTCCAATTAAGAAACTATTAAGAAACAATTAAGCTTAAATAAACAAGAGAAAAATTAAAATAATCACATATTAAGAAATATTTGCCTCTGACGCTTTCATAGGCAAATACGGAGGTCTGCTACCTCTGTTAAGGGTCCATGTAATTAAGGGAATCCTGGAGGCACTCATTCAGTTTTACGATCCAGTTTATCACTGTTTCACATTCCCGGATTACCAGCTCGCACCAATGCTAGAGGAGTATTCTCATCTGATTGATTTACCCATTACTGATCAAGCTCCCTTTTCTGGACTGGAAGAAATTCCAAATGTTCAAATCATTGCAAGAGCAATCTATTTGGACGAGTCAGAAGTCAAGGCTCACCTGACCACCAAGGGAGGAATCTTAGGTTTACCAACCAAGTTTCTGGTAAAGAAGGCTCTGTACTTTGCTAGTATAGGGAACGTGACTGCTTTTGAAAGCATCTTTGTTTTGCTCACCTACGGGTTATTTTTGTTTCCCAACATTGATAACTTCGTCGATATCAACGCCATTAAGGTTTTTCTCATTGGAAACGCCGTACCAACCTTGTTCGTAGATGTGTATCATTCTGTACACTTAAGGAATTTATATAGCGGAGGAATGATCACGTGTTGTGTACCCTTGCTATATAAATGGTTTATCTCCTATTTGCCTAAGTCTGCCGCATTTTGGGATCATAAGAGTGCCTTACGTTGGTCACAGAAAATCATGTCACTTACCAACTCTGATATAGATTGGTACAATAGGATTTATGATGGGATCAGAATCATTGACCGTTGTGGAAACTTCCCCAACGTACCCCTCATAGGAACTAAGGGAGGGATCAATTACCATCCAGTTCTAGTTCGTTGTCAATTTGGATACCCGATGAGGCTTGTCCCGTGTAATGCTCATCTGGAAGGTCTTTTCTTCAAGGAAGAAGAAAATGACAGGGCACTAAAGATGGAAATAGTGCACGCTTGGAAACATGTTCATAAGAAAGGACGGGAGTCTCTAGGAAAACCGGACTATGTCTCGGTGGAGCCTTACCTCCACTGGGTACAAACTAGAGCTCTCAAGCTAAAGATGCCTTATCCTCGTCATGAAGTTCTTCCGCCAAGGGAATCTGTCATGTACTTCATGACTGAAACGGAAAAACTTCAGGTTACTCTCAACAAAGTTCAACAAGAGAGGAAGTCTTGGAAGAACAAGTACCGCATTCTCAATGCGGAGTGTACCAAAATACAGCAACTACTGAAAGATAAGGATGCTCTAATTGAGATTTTAGAGCAACATGCTGTAGAAAATTAGGATGACCAAAGGAATATGCTCGCTCCTTTCACTTGGCCAAGGAATGACAACCCGACAAAGGCCCAAGAGCCCCGGTCCAAGAAAAGGAAAGTACCAGAATCAGCACCCGAGTTCTCCTCAGAGAGGACTCGGGACCCATTAGCTTAGGTTTCTGTTTCCGCACCTTGTAATTTACTGTATTTCCATTTCCGCAATCCTTTGAAATTCAATAAAACGGGGGTGTCCCCACTGGTTGATATTTGCCATCTAATTGTCAAAGTTTATTTTGATTAAACCAAAAAACAATTAATATAATCATTGCATTCATCATTCTCACGTCACGTATTCTTATTACCTACGAATCTCACATTTGTGTCTCGGTTCTAGAGTCAAACTGTCTCATTCGTACAATACTAGGGCCAATCGTCAGAAAAAGATGGATGATCTCGAGGAAGAGAACAGAGAGTTGAAAGAAGAGATCGACGCTCTGAGAGAGGATATGAGAAAGCTTCGTAGTGACATGCAAGCCATGGCAGAAGCTGTACTACAAAGAACTGTGATCTCAGAGATCACCTCAACGCCCATAGTGGAGAAGTATGATCCTAGGTATCAAATGCCGAAAGATCGTCCCTGGGGCATGCCTGTTAACTATATCCCGGAAGGATGTGTTCTGCCGATCACTGAAAATCAGGGAATCATAGCAGAAGCCGCTGGGCCTGAAGGTTACAAACTTCGGGAAAGCGAGGATGCCAGAGGCCTAATGAGGACTCCTGAAGGTTACAAACTTCGGGAAGCACCAAGATTCACTGCCGTAGTAACGGTACCACCCCCTGTGGTGCACAGTCTCCCGGAAGGACAGATTCCACAGATACCTTCTGGTGGAAAGGAAAGTATGTTCGATAGAATGGATGAATTCCAGGAGCAGTTCCTGGAAATGCAGAAGGAACTGCAAGCTATTCACGGTCAGTATTTATTTCGAAAGGATGCCGCAGACCTTTGTTTAGTCCCCAATGTGAAAGTCCCGTACAAATTCCAAGTACCCAATTTTGAAAAGTACAAGGGTAACTCTTGCCCTCAAAGCCATTTAGTGATGTACGCTCGGCAAATGTCAGCTCAGACAGAGAACCAGGATCTACTGATTCACTACTTTCAGGATAGTTTAACCGATGCCGCATTAAAATGGTACATGGGTTTAAACCGCACTACGATTAGCACTTTCAGAGATCTTGGCACTGCCTTCGTCCAACAATATAAATACAATTTGGACATGGCGCTAGACAGAGATCAACTCAGATCAATGTCGCAAAAAGACAAGGAAATCTTTAAGGAATACGCTCAGAGATGGCGTGAAATTGCCGCTCATATTTGTCCACCTCTTGAGGAAAAAGAGATGACAAAGATCTTCTTAAAAACCTTAAGCTCATTTTACTACGACCGAATGGTTGCCAGTACGCCCAGCGACTTCACCGAAATGGTCGGTATGGGAGTACGTCTCGAGGAAGCCGTTCGAGAAGGACGTCTCGTCAAAGACACCGAGTCGACAAGCGGTACTAAAAAATACGGTAGTGCTCTCCCTAAGAAAAAAGAGCAAGATATTGGGAATATCTCTCTCGGAAAGCAAAGGCGACGGTACCAACCAGTAGCAGTTGTAATTCCTGCTATCAACCCTGCGCCTGTTTCTACGTATCAACCTCAGGTTACTCAAAACCAACCGCAGTCGCAGTAATTTCAGCAAAGGACGCAACAGCCTCTTCAGCAGGCTCGTCCTCAATACAACAACAACCGTACAACGCGGCCACCTGGATTTGATCCTATACCCGTATTATGCGCAGAACTATTTCTGTTACTACTGGCCAAGGGACATGTCCAGACTAAGTCTCCTCTTACAGTACCGAAAAATCCGCCTTTTTGGTTTAAGGTGGACCAGACTTGACCTTACCATCAAGGAGGACCAGGGCATAACATAGAAAACTGTCTCAGTTTCAAATCCGACGTGCAAAAGCTTGTTAGGAGCGGGGTCTTATCTTTTAAAGATACGAATCCGAATGTTCTCACAAACCCGCTGCCTCAACACGAGAAGGCTATAGTCAATTTGATAGAGGGAGAGTCTAACGACACCTATAAAATTCGCGATGTACTCTTACTGAGGGCCAACTTGGTCAAGATGCATTGTAGACAGAGTGGATATGGCCATGTGCCACCTCATAATTATCACCAGTGTGATATCTTCTCTAAAAGCAATCAAGGATGTTATGTGGTGCAATCAGCTCTACAGGAACAAATGGATCTCGGATGAATCCAAGAGCATCGAGTTCGTGGATTTAACATGGTTTATACGAATTCCAACATCATTCAAAACCACGATATCCATGCGATGAATGTCAACCTGGTGGCAATGCACTCAAGGCAAAGCCAGTATCATAATCTGCCACGTCACGATTATAATTCCTGCCTGACTTGCTCGGTAAACAAACAGGGATGCTCTTTCATACAGGAGGCCCTCCAGTGTCAGATGGATCTTGGATGGATTCAAGACTACCATGATAGGAATCATTATCAAATTAACATGATTCAAATCTTCGATATTCGCTTGATGAATACCAGCCTGGTGGAGTTACATGCTAAACAAGTCTGACTCGGGTTCCTGGTATCACATGATTATCAGGGCTGTAAAGCGGTTTACGAAAACGATCAGGGTTGTGCCCTTGTCCAGGAAACACTTCAGCACTTGTTGAACCACTGGTGGCTTCCAATCTATATGGATAAAGACACCCAGCAAATTAGTATCACTAACGGGAATCCTACCAGATATCAAAGTCAGGATGTTCGGTCGATGGAAATAGATCTAGTAAGGTTACACTGTATTCAAAGCGGACGTGGCCAGGTGCCACTACACAACTATGAGCGGTGTGGAGTTTCCTCAGTTGATAATCAAGGATGCTACCTCGTGCGAGCAGCCTTTCAAAGTCAGTTGGACCGCAAAGAGATTCAACCATGGTCAAGTTCTGGATCAGTCAACTATTTCGCTGATCAAATCGAGGACGTCGTCGTAATCTCTGATCATCAGAGGACTAGGGATGTTTGTACCATTATCCCTCTACTTGACGAATCGAGAGTTCCCAACCGGGAACGGATCAAAATTACTTACGATGGTAAGAAAAATCAGAAGGCTCCCATAGTCATTTATCTACCGGGACCGCTACCATATGAATCAACTAAGGTTATCCCTTACAAATACGGTGCAACAACAATTGAGAATGGAAAGGAAATTCCGTTACCCTCCGTCGTGAATATTGCAGACATCAGTCGAGTAACACAGAGAGGTAGAATCTTCAACAGAGGAGTTGGAGAACCCAGCAAAGAAAAGGAACCTCAGACAGAAGTTCCCAATCCACCAGTCGGTCAATCTAGTAATCCCGACCTTTCAAAAAATGATGATGAGATGTTGAAGCTCATCCAAAGGAGTGAATACAACATTGTTGATCAGCTGTTACAAACTCCTTCAGAGATCTCAGTGCTATCACTTTTACTCAGTTCAGAAGCGCACAGGGAGGCTCTACAGGAAGTCTTGGAGCAAGCCTTTGTGGAACAGGATGTAACAATCAGACAGTTCGATAGCATTGTCTCTAACATCACTTCCTGCAATAGCTTGGGATTTAGTGATGAGTAATTACTTGAAGAAGGTCGTCGTCATAACATGGTGCTCAACATAACAGTCAACTGCCAGGACTATGCTTTAGCCAGCATACTGGTAGACACAGGGTCAGCCCTGAATGTTATGCCGAAGTCCACTTTGATGCAATTATCATTCAAAGGACCTCCGATGAGAACCAGTGAGGTCGTCATCAAAGCATTTGACGGATCCAGAAAAACGGTTATCGGCGAAGTCGACCTTCCCATAACTATTGGTCCTCACACTTTCTAAGTCACTTTCCAGGTCATGAAAATCCGGGCAGCATACAGTTGTTTATTAGGAAGACATTGGATACATCAGGCTGGGGCGGTCACTTCGACCCTCCACCAAAAGCTAAAGTTCGTCCAGAACGGCCAACTCGTCACAGTCTGTGAAGAACAGGTCTTGCTCGTAAGCAACTTATCTTCATCTACTTGTGTAGAGCCAGAGGAGGTTGTGGGAACTCAGTTCCAAGCGCTTACGGTGAGCAATGAGAATCAATCAGAGAAAGAAACCTCGATTTCCTTATACAAAGATGTTATCAAAGCGGTCGAGAATACCAATACAACCGGATGAGGGCAGCTTGTAATTCCTACTGATAATAAAACAAAGAAAGGTCTTGGCTTTTCCTCAACCTATACTCAGACGGCTGCGAACAATAAAAGTTTTCATCCCATTCAGAACTTCTTCCACATTGGAGGCTTCCTTCAACCAGTGACTCAAGAAGTGCATACCATCAATAAAGATGATTACTCCAATATGGAGGAAGAATGGAAGTCCTATCTCAAAGAGGATGGTTATACATCTCAGGGCGAAACGCAGACTCCCTTTTGGTATCCCGCACAGAGTCCAAGATTTATACCGAGGTCAGATGTCGAAATGATATACGGATATTGTGATCCTGAAGGATGCCGTGCTCTGCCAAATTCATTAGAGGAAGACACTCCGATGAAATACAACTTTGACCACGACTATTATGGCCCAATGGATGGCTTGCCTATCTGGCAGCCGTATCCCAGAGACTTGGGGCAAGAAAATCAGGCAAACAATGAAAATCAGCTGAGCATCATTGAACAGAATACCTGTGTCCCCGCCATGTCATGGGATCAACACTCAGGTCATTTCGAACTTATCCAGTACAATGATGAATTGGCAAAGCTTTCCAGACTAGAATTCATCAACTATGCTTTTCCCGAGGTCATCGTCATCGAGAGAGATGACTCATCCAATTCCAAAGAAGTGTGGGACACCTTGGGACAGCCGAGTGGAAAATATGACTTCAAGGTCAAGTACACCGCTCCTGAAAGCTCTCATATTAGGCTCGAATACATCCAGCCAACTGGATGGGGAGATACAGCTGAGAGTACAAATACTATGCAAAATACAACAGACGAATCCTCCTACGACAACTCTGCCTGGGAGACAGATTCCAATGATCCAGCTCCACCAGAAATCAGCGCCATTTCTGAAGACAAATCAAGGAAGGTATCAGACTTTGTGATTCACCGAGGAGTTCTCCGCCAATGGGTTGCTGTCAATGTCCCGAAGATTGTTCATAAGTGTAAGTAATTGCCATCTTTACTTTAACCTTTCACCTTGCCCAGGTGAAACAGATGTTTTGATTGGGCTCACTTTCTGTAAATATCCCTCTTCATTTTGTCCAAAGTGACAGAGTTTTGTTTTATAGGGCTGTAGTTTCAAGAATCGACTTGTTCATTAATAAAATAACGTCGTTCTGTAATTTCTACATTAATTGTTGTTTTCTCTTTTCGTTTTTCAGAAAATGGTAATCCTAAAAAACAACTCAATAATAAAAACAAGCAGTAAAAGAAATACACTGCACACACTTTTACATTTTCCCTCTATCTCTTCTAAACATAAATCATCACGTCATGCAGATTGCTTGTTTTAAACCCTGTTAAAACATACGATCCAATGCCTTCTCCCAACTTTGAGTTCCCGGTATTTAGGGCTGAAGAAGTAGATGACGACGAAATTCCATAGGAGATCTCCCGACTACTCAGACAAGAGGAAAGGTCCATTGAGCCTCACAAAGAGTTGCTGGAAACGGTCTACTTGGGTTCACAAGATGAGAGAAAAGAAGTCAAGATTGGGGCACTGCTCAGTCTAACTGTCAAAGAAAATTTGACGAGACTTCTCAAAGAGTTTCCCGATGTATTTGCTTGGTCCTATCAGGATATGCCAGGGTTGGATACCAGCATCATGGAACATCATCTACCGTTGAGATCAGAATGTACGTCGGTAAAACAAAGGTTGAGACGGACTCATCCAGACATGGTTGTCAAAATCAAAGAGAAGGTACAGAAACAGATTGACGCGGGTTTCCTCACTACGTCAGAATATCCTCAATGGTTAGCCAACATCGTACCCGTCCCAAAAAAGGACGGAAAAGTCAGAATGTGTGTCGACTACTGAGATCTGAACAAGGCAATTCCAAATGAAGACTTTCCCTTACCACACATTGACATGTTGGTAGACAGTACAGCAAAGTTCAAAGTTTTCTTCTTCATGGATGGATTCTCGGGCTATAACCAGATCAAAATGGCGTCGAAAGACATGGAGAAAACTTCGTTCATTACCCCCTGGGGTACCTTTTGTTACAAGGTAATGTCGTTCGGTTTAAAGAACGTCGGGGCAACCTATCAGAGGGCCATGAATTCTCTATTTCATGACATGATACATAAAGAAATCGAAGTATATGTCGATGATATGATTGCCAAATCAAAAATAGAGAATGAGCACGTTGAACATCTGTCAAAATTGTTCGAACGTCTAAGAAAATTCAAACTCCATTTGAATCCTAACAAGTGCACCTTCGGTGTCCGTTCAGGGAAACTGCTAGGGTTCATCGTCAGCCAGAAAGGAATTGAGGTTGATCCTGACAAGGTCAAGGCCATTCAAGAAATGCCTTCTCCAAAGACTGAAAAACAAGTCAAGGGATTCCTGTGACGTTTGAATTACATCTCCAGATTCATATTCCTTATGATCGCGCCATGTGCGCCGATTTTCAAATTACTCAAAAAGAATCAGGACTGCGTTTAGACAGAAGACTGTCAAACTGCCTTCGACAGTATCAAGGAATACCTGTCGAACCCGTTAATTCTATCACCTCCAGTGGAAGGAAGACCACTGATCATCTACTTAACAGTCTTAGAAGACTCCATGGGCTGCGTGATTGGCCAACAAGACGAAACCAAAAGGAAAGAGTCTGCCGTCTACTATTTGAGCAAGAAATTCACCGACTGTGAGACTCGGTACACTATGCTCGAGAAAACTTGCTGCGCTCTGGCTTGGGCAGCCAAACGTCTTCGCCAGTACATGATTCGTCACACTACTTGGTTAATCTCAGAAATGGATCCAATCAAGTATGTCTTTGAAAAGTCTGCTCTCACGGGAAGGATTACCCGTTGGCAGATGTTGTTATCTGAATATGACATAGAGTACCACGCTCAGAAAGCCGTTAAAGGAAGTGTTTTAGCTGATCACTTGGCTCATCAACTGATTGACGATCAGGAATCGGTCAACCATATTCCCAATGGGAACTTATTTTTGACGGAGCTGTCAATCATTACGGAAATGGAATTGGGGCAATCATCATAACACCTCAGGGTACCCACATTCCTTTTACCGCCAGACTTATGTTCAAGTGCACAAACAACGAGGCCGAATACGAAGCTTGTATCATGGGTCTCGAGGAAGCGATTGATTTGAGGATCAAGAACTTGGATGTATATGGTGACTCAGCTTTGGTCGTCAATCAGATCAAAGGAGATTGGAACACATACCAATCCAGACTAATTCCTTACAAAGACTATGCGAGAAGGTTGTTACCATTCTTCAACAGAGTCGAGTTTCATCATATCCCTCGTGAAGAGAATCACATGCTTGATGCATTAGCCACACTCTCTTCCATGATTAGTGTAGGTCAATGGAACGACCGACCTAAGATCGACATAATGCGCCTTGAAAGGCTCGCTTACATCTTCACAATCGAAGCAGTAATAGAGGACAAACCTTGGTATCACGATATCAAATGCTTCCTTCAGAAACAAGAGTACCCACCTGGGGCATCCAGGAAAGATAGAAAAACCCTCAGAAGGCTAGCATGCAGTTTTTTCCTGAGCGCTGATACACTCTATAAGAGGAACTTTGACATGGTCTTGCTTCGATGTGTCGACAGACCAGAAGCAGGCATGCTGATAAAATAAATTCACGAATGATCCTTTGGCACTCATGCCAACGGACATACAATGGCGAGAAAAATTCTGAGAGCAGGGTACTATTGGTTGACAATGGAATCTGACTGCTACAAGTACATGAGGAGGTGTCACAAGTGTCAGATATACTCCGATAAAATCCATGTACCGCCTACACATCTCAAAGTTCTCTCTTCCCCATGGCCTTTTTCCATATGGGGAATTGACATGATCGGTGTAATTGAACCCAAGGCTTCGAACGGACATCGGTTCATCCTGGTAGCCATTAATTACTTCACTAAGGCGGTCGAAGCAGCGTCGTACGCCAATGTGACCCGACAAGTGGTGATTCGCTTTATCAAAAACAATATCATATGTCGTTATGGTGTTCCAAGCCAGATCATTATAGATAATGGATCTAACTTGAATAATAAGATGATGAAAGAGTTATGCACGAAGTTCAAGATTGAACACCATAACTCATCTCCCTACTGAACCAAGATGAACGGAGCGGTAGAAGCAGCTAACAAGAACATCAAGAAGATTGTTCAGAAGATGGTTGTAACCTATAAAGATTGGCATGAGATGCTGCCCTTTGCTCTTCACGGTTATCGGACATCTGTCTGCACTTCAACAGGGGCAACCCCTTTCTCTCTAGTATATGGCATGGAGGCAGTACTCCCATAGAAGTAGAGATCCCGTCAATCCGGGTATTGATGGAAGTTAAGCTTACAGAAGCTGAATAGTGTCAAAGTGGGCACGATAAACTGAATCTGATCGAGGAAAAACGAATCACGACAATATGTCATGGTCAGTTGTATCAGCAAAGAATGAATAAGGCGTTCGACAAAAAGGTCCGACCTCGCGTCTTCAGGAAATGAGACCTCGTGCTCAAGAAGATACAATCATTTCTCACTGATTCTCGGGGCAAATGGACTCCGAATTATGATGGCCCCGATGTGGTCAAGAAAGCTTTCTCAGGAGGCGCCTTGAGACTCGCAACCATGGACGGTGAGGAATTTGCCTACCCCACGAATGTTGACGTAGTCAAGAAATACTTCGTCTAAATAAAAAAAACGTCTCGGTGGATTGAAAACCTGAAAGGGCGGTCCAGGCAAAAATTAGAGACATGATCAAAAATCATCCCGGTGGATTGGAAACATCATAGTACAATCCAGGCAAAAATTAGGGATAATGGCAAGTAACTACGTTCGACAAAAGGGCAAGTCCCTCGGCAGCCGTTACACCATCTATCAAAAAACTCAAATCAAGGTCATCTTCGACAGAAGCTCAGGATGTCCCGAATCCAAAGTTGGTAGAAGGATAGTGGTCGTTATGTTTCAACATAGCCCTTTTCCATGTAAATTACCATTTTCTAACTTTGTAAATACTCTATGGACTCACGCGTTTGGCTGATTTACATCCTATCAATAAAATTTGAGCCCTGGTGCTTTTGTTTGTAATTCTTATTTGTTTTAGCTTTACAGGACGACATTTTAACATGATCAACGATTCTTGAAATAAAACAAAAATGAATTTACTTGTAAATCTTTTCTGCTTTTAAAATAAAGATGGCAATTTCTTTTGACTGTTGAACATCGAAAGAACATCGATCGCTTCTCCAGAAGTGAGCGAGCTTCAAAGTACAGAATCAAAGTACTCCTTCTAAACCAGTGCACCTGAATGAAGGATCAGCTGTGTCAGAGACCATTGTTTCATCTGACACCCTCGGCAGAGTTCTTATCTCCTAAGCCCGATCAACGTGGCTCCCCACAAGGACTACTTCTCCTAAGCAAGGCAGAATTGCTATCTTGAACCAGCGATACTTTTTATCTCCCGCTGTGGCCGAGTATCCAGTCGAGTTCATCTATTATCCTGTATGTCGCGTCAGTTTAGTCAGCATAAACGTACATACATCATGCATGATTTATATTCATATTCACATGCATCACTATCACTTTAGTCGGTCTTATCCCCTAGTGATAATAGTCCTCTCAATCGAGTTGTCAGTTCTTTCCTCGTCAGGAAATGTCGTGTCTGAACAATCTCCTCTCCAGTTTATTTCTGGGATGAAGTTGGCCCTTGATCGCTTTTGTTAGTTCTTGGATTTGCTAGAATTTTGGTAAAATAAAGTATATTCAATGTTGATGTCAAGGTGCTGATGTTGCAACATTGAAGTCTTAACACTGGGCTGTGTTAAGTATTAAATTGCTGAAGTTGGATGTCTGATGTCACATAGGCGATGTTGTGACATTAGATCTGCAGAATTAATAACATCAGGTTGTGATGTTGTTAGGGTTGCGTATTAGCTGGAATTGTGGAGAGCAAGCTGTCTCATTGGATGCGAATATCTTGGGATAGATATTTTCTGCTGCAAAGGAGATCGGGTGCAGATTTGTAGGAGATTTAAAAGGTTGAAGATTTAAAAAGATTTTAGGAGAAAATATGTTTTAAATATTCAGTTTTAAATAACAAATCTGCGAGATGTTGTAGCAGGTCCAAGACCAATTCAAGGAGCTATATAAAGCGCACAAGACCAAAGGAAAAGGTGACAGAAATACAGAGAGAAGATCAAGAGCATAGGCTGAGTGTCTTGAGTACTTTGTACGAGTTGTATAACCAGAATTCTAGGGTGAATTGCTGAGTTGTTTTCTGTCCTCTCTTAGAAGCTGTGAAGCAAATGAGAGTTTTTACTTGATCAAAGCTGTGAAGTACGATCAAGGTTGCTCAAAGAGGTTGTTCTTTGAAGTGTTTTAAGGATTGAGTAGTGTTCTCATATCTAAGTGGTGTCTTAGGTAGAGAGTCACTAGTAGGAATTAAGTTTAGGAGATTGTCAACTGGGTTGTTGAGTCTGTAAATTAATTCTACAAGTAGTGAATTTCATCCCTGGCTTGGTAGCCCCCAGACATAGGTAGTTAGACCGAACTGGGTGAACAATTCTTTGTGTTACTTTGGTACTGTTATTGTTGTCTATTATGCAGAGTGTGTTGTTGTGACATCGCACCTTAACATCACACGTCTGATACCAGAATTTCAAATTTGATAACTTGAACCTCTGAAAGACCAGAGAACTTTCGACAAACCTCACTCTTTGCCAGTAAAGATGATATCTCCACTTTCCCAGATTAAAGAAAATCCCCAGAGAAAGCCTCTTAATCAGAGATTCGGCAGTACGACAGTTTTTCTCCAAAAAATCCGCCGACAAAAAGGTCATCAGCACCTCAAAATTGGACCACACCATATGCCATTTCTCCTAGAAGATCCCGAGAAAAGTATGATACAATATCCCCAAACAAAAGCAGTCTCTCAAGAGACTCGTTTTCCCCAGATAGAGTCGACAAATGGCATCTCCAACAGAGAAGTTTGTGCACCTCTACAACTCAGACGACTAGGTTCCCCAGCAAGTCTGACATCTAATTTTTTCCGTCAAATGGCGTCTCCCAAGGAAAATTCGGCGAGAAGTTTGACGAAAATCGCTACACATAGTTTCCCTTGTCAAGAAAGTTTATTGACAAAAGAAACTGAGACCAGTTCCTTGGTAGGAAACCAGGATCGAGGGGAAGTTTTAATCAGAAACTAAGACCAGTTCCGTGGTAGGAAACCAGGATCGAGGTGAAGTTTAAATCAGAAACTAAGACCAGTTCCTTGGTAGGAAACCCGGATCGAGGGGAAGTTTATTTCAGCAACTGAGACCAGTTCCTTGGTAGGAAACCAGGATCGAGGGGAAGTTCTTACCTTTTCTAAGTATCATTGCTTAGCAAAAGAGGAAGGATGCGCGAACTGCCATTCATAACCACCATCAAAATTTTGGGTATTCCGATATTTAATCCTCTTGCACCCCGAATGCCCGAATATCTTCGCCATTCACACCTTCGGGTCCAAGAAGATTAAATAGGGGCATCTGTCATACCCCAAATTTTGACCACTAAGATTTCCCATCATTGGGCAAATCATCATCACAATATGGATGAACCATTAGTCTCCCCAAAGTTGCGTGAGCATCTACTACAATCAGACTTAGGGTTTCAAGCCCTCTCAGAGCTCTTATACAAAGGATCAATCAAGAAATGACATGATCTTTAACTTTTCTAGCCTCTCAAACATCCACAAAGGATCAAGAGGACTCCCACTTCAAGGATTAAGCACAAGGCTTCCCCCCTTCTAGGTGGATCAAGCCTTAAAATCGCCGGTGTCACCAAATTAGGGTTTGGTCGACCAGGGCCTCCAGATGGAAATTTTCCTCTGGGTATGAGCCAATGCTTCAAAGCATAACCTATGGTGCTCTAAGGGACATCATAAACCTAATCATCAAATCAATTTAGCCTTAGGGGATGCATTCACCAAAATCAGGAATTAGGGTTTCTTGACCTAATTCACCCCTAAGTTGACTTTTGGGACAAAACATGAGCCAAGACCTCAAAGGAGGATTTGAGGGTCTCTAATACACCACATTGATCCATTTGCAACAATGTATTGATCCAAGAAGCTTGATCCACAAGTTTCAAATTCATCAAAACCAAAATTAGGGTTTCGCGAGATAAGTCAACTGTGCCTTTGACTTTTGACCAGGACATGCTCCCAAACCCTAAGACATGATTCAATACACCCTATAACACCTATGAAATCAATCCATCAAGTTTGATTTAGGTCAAGGACTTGATTTCATAGAGGATCGCACAGTTTGGAGTTCATCTGACAAAAAGTCAACTGTGCACAAAAGTCAAACTTTGACTTTTTGAGATTTTTCACAATTATGGTTTTTTAACCCTAAAATGATGTTAATGTGTGATTGGAATCATCATTCATCAAGAAAAATCAAGAAAAGTGGGATAACTTGTAAAAGGGGTAACCATAAAAACTTAGAAAATTTTCTAAGTTATGGAACAAAGTGGCAAGGGTACCAACTTTGGAGGACCATAACTCCTAAACCACAAGGCCATTTTTTCCCATCCAAAGCTGGATTTGTAGCCCTCATGGCCCTCTACAAAAGCTTCAACTACACCTCATTCCAATTCATTATGGATTTTGAGTTATGGAATGATCAAAGTGGCTGAAAACATGAAATGCCACTTTTTCCAACACTTAGTGAAATTTTCACTAAGTCAGAATCTGCCTTCACTTTTTTCCAAATGTAGGGGCATTTTTTACTTGGATCCAAAAATTATCAACACCAATTATGATCAAATAGTTATTGTATCATATGAGGGCTTTCCAAAATGGCCAAGAGCTTCATCAAATTCCACTTGAGCCATGAGATATGACAATGGCAATATGCCTTGCTGAAAACTGCCAAAGCAAGGCAAATTTTGGAGGTTTGCTCGATTTGCCCAAATTTTGCAAAGGGAAAGCAACTCTATCCATCTGAACACCTCACGGTGGGACCAAGGAGGAACCAACTCTGATCCCAAGCCTCCCAAGTCTTTGGAACCAAAAATAGCATGCCAAACCTAGAAATCCCTAAAAGAGGGACAAGACTCCAATTTTGGATTGGAGCATTTAATGGATGCACCAAGGTGGCATGAACTGACACATTTGCATCTGAATTCAGTCAAGAATGATCCAACAACTAGGGAACCACAGCTCTGTGCTCTAACCTCTAGTCAATGGTTAGAGGAGACTTGGATTCTCATTTGCCAACATTGGCCAAACCTCTGTTGCAGTTGCCATTCAATATTGATCCCAAAACAAACTTGCTCTACTATAAATAGAGCTTATTTGTGCTTAGTTTGAGTACACCAAAGCCATCAAACAAATGTTTTCCTCAAAATCTCTTTCTCTAGGCAAAAATACCTTCTTTAGTAAGGTAACTCTGAGTTTTTGAGTTTGAGAGCAATTCCAATCAAACCAATCACAGACACACCTCATAAACATCATATAGAAGTGATCCAAACACTCATATAACATCTGGAACACCAAAATCACAAAATCACCAGCCAATTGCTCAAGCCTTTGACAGATTTGCAGTTGGGGTACCATCTCAAGTTCCAGATCATTTCAATCCACTCCAAGCATCCAGACACACTCCATGGCACCTAGGGAAGCTATCCACATCATTGGAACCTAGCTGTAACACCTCCAACCTAGAACTCGATCACCAGCTGCAAGAGGTGAGCATAAGCTCTTCTAACTCTATGATCCATGCAATTTTTGCTGCACAATAATTTGGCCATATGTTCATAATCATGCATAGAGTGTTTACCCTTAATCAATTGCTTTGTATGAATTGTGTATGGAATTTCTGAACCTTCATGCAGAATTTAGGGTTCTTGAGGTTTATCTTTGATTTCTTATTCCATGCTTAAAATAAATGAAATTAAAGACCATAGACATGATCGTGAGGTTGAAACGAGTAGATTGATATGTAGATTGTATGATATAATCAAGTATTCAGTGAGATTGGAAAGAAAACGCAAATCTGCAGAAACAGAGGAAGGGCGCGTGTTCTTGCCATGTTCTTGGCGCCCTTTTTCAAATATTTGAATATTTGAATTTTGTGATTTTATTTAATTGATTCAAAAATTAATTTCTCTCTGAGTTTTAATGATTTTGAGTTGATTCTTTTTTTAATAATTCACAAAAATGTTAAAATATTTTATTTTACCAAAAAATCCCAAAAATATTATTTATTTCATATAATTGATATTTTTGCCAACAATTAATATTTTAATTGTTTTTTGACATTTAAAATATTTGTTCCTTCTTGATTTTGCAAATTTTTATGATTTCTAATCATTTTGTAAGTCAAAACATGATTTTTGAAACATTAATCCAAGATCACAATTTGTTTTCCACATGTTAAACAATTTTGATCATTTTAATTGAATTTTTTATTCAATTAAAATACATTTTGGGAACAAATTAGGGTTTTGATTAATTCAACCCTCATCAAAGCTTTTAAAAACACTTTGGGCCTCTAGTAGAGTGTAAGACCCAATCCTTTGTAAATACAAAACAATTTTGGGCCTCAGATATTGTATAAGTCCCGTTGTATTTCAAAAGTTCGGCGCGATCATCGCCCATTTAAAACAAACCATCTGGGCCTCTCCTCGAGCTATAAGACCCATTCAAAATCATTTTGGGCCTCTAATAGAGTGTAAGACCCAACCCCCTTTTAACCAAAACAACTTTGGGCCTCAAATGTTGTATAAGTCCCTCTGCGTTAAAAGAAAAGCTCGGCGCGATCGCCAGTTCCAAAAAACAAATCATCTGGGCCTACCCTCGTGTTATAAGCCCCATTCTTTTTCTTACAATCATTTTGGGCCTCTTGAGAGAGTGTAAGACCCATCCCCTTTGTACAGAAAACCTTTCTTAGGCCTCAGTCACTTGTATAAGTCCCTGTACAAAATGACAGTGCGATCACTGATTAAACCCTGGGCCTCTCCTTGAGCTGTAAGCCCCAATTTTCTTTTCAAAGCACTTTCTCCTTTGATTTTGAATATAATATTGTTATCAAAGATTTCTTTGTTGAACAACTAACAAAACAGCATGGAAGCTCTACAACCGAGTAAGTGTTTACCCGCTTTCATATGTATATAACTGTACTGTGGGGCTGTTTCACTGTAAGTCTTCTTTTATAAACTCATATCGACTGTGTAATACTAGTATAGATATTTAGAGTTTCGTCGACAACTACGTCTAGAACTAGACAAAACCTCGTCTCCTTACATCTGACGTTCTCCCGGATATTTCAACATAACCTAAACCATGAGAACTTTCTTTTACAAACAATTTTAGATAACTAGATCTAAGAAATCTCCCCCCTTTGAACAGTTCATTTACAGACGGCTAATGTTCCAAGTGAAACCCCTTCTGGAACTGTTCACCAGCCTCCTCTTAGGCTTCGTATAATGATTCTTCCTCCGGGAAGATAGCCTCCTCTTGGGCTTCGTACAAATTGTCCTGTTCGACTTCTTAAAAGTTTTTCTCACCTCCTCTTGGGCTTCGTATAAATTGTCCCGACGACCTCTTAAAGGTATAGGAACAGAAATTAGTCACCTTAATAGAACAGTCTTTCAAAGAGTCTAGATATTTCTACCACGAACGTACTGTCTCTTGATCTTTCTTAAGCATAGTACAAAAGATAAAACTATGGACTTGGACAGTCTAATCTCCTTGAGTCTCGAAGACATTCTCAAGTTCCTTTTAAAAATAGGAAAAAACACCTGTAGACTTGGGCAGTCTCAATACCCTTCGGATTCCCCGTTTCCTTAAAGAACAAGAAAAAATCCCGGTCCTCAGATCAAATCCATGAGTACAACATTACCCATATAAGAACAGATTTTCTCTTTTAACCAACATACTGAACTTGTCACTCAACTGAAACAATAACCCTAGCCTATATCTCGGGCTTCGTACGAGATACAAATCACTCTCTTGTTAAGTATAAAAGACTCTCTTGTTGAGTCGAACCCTTTTAGCCTCTATCTCGGGCTTCGTACGAGATACAAAATCACTCTCTTATTGAGTATAAAAATACTCTCTTGTTGAGTCAAACACCTTTAGCCTCTATCTCGGGCTTTGTACGAGATACAAAACACTCTCTTGTTAAGTATAAAAAGACTCTCTTGTTGAGTCGATCACCTTTAGCCTCCATCTCGGGCTTCGTACGAGATACAAAAACACTCTCTTGTTGAGTATAAAAAGACTCTCTTGTTGAGTCGATCCTCCTTTAGCCTCTATCTCGGGCTTCGTACGAGATACAAAACACTCTCTTGTAGAGTCAACCCTTTCAGCCTCTATCTCGGGCTTTGTACGAGACACAAAAGCATCCTCTAGTTGGGTCAATAGCCTTCTCTTAGGCTTTGTATAAAGAAATCCCCGTTGGATTCAATCAACCTTTTAGCATCAAATCATGCTTTAGTCACCGCATACAAACATCAACAACTACTTGTCCCTCGTCTAATTGCTGTAAGCGGCCAGCCTCTGGATTATTTACATCCACGCCATTGTCCCTCTTTTAGCATGAGAAATCCCTAAGGAAAGATGGCATTACTCTAAACTGAGTTAAAGTCTTCTCCTTCAGGTTGAAAATCCCCTATAAAGGAAATTATGGCATTGTTGGATTCGCATATCCCAGTTAAAGTAATTCTCCTTTATAATCAGTCACCCAACAATTGTGACAAACAGACCCCTTTAGAGATGACAAATTCTCTCTAAAGTCAACACCCTTTTAGCTTCATATCTTGCGCTTCGAACAAGATACAAATAGACCCTTCAGCTTCACATCTTGGGCTTTGAACAAGATATAAACCACCTTAAGCTTCATGTCTTGGGCTTTGAACAAGACACCAAAACACCCTTTCCTCCCATAGAATAGGAGGAACTACGATCGCTCTGATTTCCCTATCCCGGGAATACGTAGGCATAAGATTGAAAAAGAATCTTAGCGAGCATACTAATTTAAAAAACCAAAGTCCTCTACCTCCATCCCATCTAGCGCAGTATCACAACAAATTTCCCATGAACAGTCCCGGTATTTCATTCTGAACAAAATAAGCAGAGAGAGACCCACAAACTAAAGCCGCATCTGTAAACCAACAATTTTGACTGTTTAAACTCAGTATGTAAGCAGGGTTAATTGGAGACATCTATTTCCCTTCCTTCATCAGCTTCAATAGGATAAAAAATGAATCGAACTGTAGTTCCAAAGCGATAGTGATTCGAAACCACAAAAACCGTGCTACACTACCCTTGTGTTGTAAGTCCCATTTTTCTTTTCAAAATAAATTATTGGGCCTCTAATAGAGTGTAAGACCCAATACCCCACAATTTTGGGCCTCAGTCATTGTATAAGTCCCACTGTATTTTCAAAACAACGGCGCAATCGTCACCTTTTTAACAAAATCAACTGGGCCTCTCCTCGAGCTATAAGTCCCAATTCTTTTTCTTAAAACTCTTTGGGCCTCTAATAGAGTGTAATACCAAACCCTTTTTTTAAACCAAAATAATTTGGGCCTCAGTGTATTGTATAAGTCCCGATACCGTCAAAAAGTTCTGCACGATCGTCGCCTTTTTAACAAAAATCATTTGGGCTTCTCCTTGAGCTGTAAGCCCCACCACTTGTACAAAAGTAAATTATTGGGCCTCTAATAGAGTGTAAGACCCAATACCCTTTTAACCAAAACCTTTTTAGGCCTCAAACATTTTATAAGTCCCTCTGCGTTAAAAGAAAAATCTCGGCGCGATCTCCAGTTCAAAAACAAATCATCTGGGCTTCCCCTCATGTTGTAAGCCCCATTTCTTTTCTTTTTAAAATCTTTGGGCCTCTAATAGAGTGTAAGACCCATCCCCTTGTACATAAAAACTTTTTGGGCCTCACATATTGTATAAGTCCCTCTGTACAAACAACGGTGCGATCATCGTTAATACTTGGGCCTCTCCTCGAGCTGTATGCCCCAACAATCTTTTCAAGCACTTTCTCCTTTGATTTTGAATTCAAATATATGTTGTTATCAAAACTTTCTTTGTTGAACAACTAACCAAACAGCACGGAAGCTCGAAAACGGATAAGTGTTTATCCGCTTTCATTTACCGCTTTCATATGTACATAACTTTATTGTGGGGCTGCTTCGCTGTAAGTCTTCTTTCACGTCCTTTTATATACTTGTCACACCACTGTGTAATACTAGTATAGTTATTTAGAGTTTTCCCCGGCAACTACGTCTAGCACTAGGTAAAGCCTTGTTGGTCACTCTTAAATACAAACAAAACTAGACCCCCCGTAGGATTCCAGATACAGTCTTCCCTTCTCTTGGGGTTAAACAATATGGAACAAAGAGAAAGGCAGTATTCTCGGTGAACCTTTTCTCAGACTGTCACCCTTAGAAATTGTCAAAGAAACTCTAACTCCCCAGAGATGATCTTTTCTCCGTGAATGGCATCTCTTGAGTTTCTTCCAAATTCTCGAACTTTCCTGGAATGATCTATTCTCTATGAATTTCATTTCTTGAACTTCTCTTGGTTTGGGGACCCACATGCTTCCTAAAAGCATCCCCGCCTCCTCTTGGGCGTTGTACAAGGACCCTTCGGCTTCTTAGAAGTTCTTGTGCCTTCTCTTGGGCTTAATACAAGGACCCTGATGACCTCTTAAAGGTATAAGACAGAACTTAGTCATCCTTTGCTAGAGCAGTCTTTCCCGCGTCAAATCTCTGGCCACTTTAGGGTTTATACTCATCCCTTAATGCTCGTGCCTCCTCTTGGGCATTGTACAAAAGATAAAACTCTAGACTTGGACAGTCTAAAACTCTTGAGTCTCAAAGACATTCTCAAGTTCCTTTCAAACATAGGAAGAAACCCCGGTCTCTCCCATGAGAGTTCCCCACACTTGGACCCGCTTCAGGATCTCCAGAATCCACAGCGGTAAGGCAGCCTCCTCTTGGGCTTTTTACAAATGATTCTCCCTAGCAGAGCTAACCTTTTCAGACTCTCTTATTGAGTTAATCACTTTTTAGCCTCCGTCTTGGGCTTTGTACAAGACATATAAAAAACCACTCTCTTGTTGAGTATAAAAGACTCTCTTATTGAGTCAATCCACCTTTTAGCCTCCATCTCGGGTTTCGTACGAGATAGAAAAACACTCTCTTATTGAGTATAAAGGACTCTCTTGTTGAGTCAAACCACTTTTAGCCTCTGTCTTGGGCTTTGTACAAGACATAAAACACTCTCTTGTTGAGTATAAAAGACTCTCTTGTTGATTCAACCTCCTTTTAGCCTCCATCTCGGGCTTCGTACGAGATAGAAAAACACTCTCTTGTTGAGTCAACCCTTTCAGCCTCTATCTCGAGCTTTGTACGAGACACAAAAGCATCCTCTAGTTGGGTCAATAGCCTTCTCTTAGGCTTTGTATAAAGAAATCGCCGTTTGATTCAATCAACCTTTTAGCATCAAATCATGCTTTAGTCACCGCATACAAACATCAACAACTCCTTGTCCCTCGTCTAATTGCTGTAAGCGGCCAGCCTCTGAATTATTTACATCCACGCCACTGTCCCTCTTTTAGCATGAGAAATCCCTAAGGAAAGATGGAATTACTCTAAACTGAGTTAAAGTCTTCTCCTTCAGGTTGAAAATCCCCGATAAAGGAAATTATGGCATTGCTGGATTCGCATATCCCAGTTAAAGTAATTCTCCTTTATAATCAGTCACCCAACAATTGTGACAAACAGACCCCTTTAGAGATGACAAATTCTCTCTAAAATAAACACCTTTTTAGCTTCACATCTTGGGCTTCGAACAAGATACAAATAGACCCTTCAGCTTCACATCTTGGGCTTTGAACAAGATATAAACCACCTTTAGCTTCATGTCTTGGGCTTTGAACAAGACACCAAAACACCCTTTCCTCCCATAGAATAGGAGGAACTACGATCGCTCTGATTTCCCTATCCCGGGAATACGTAGGCATAAGATTGAAAAAGAATCTTAGCGAGCATACTAATCAAAAAAACCAAAGTCCCCTACCTCCATCCCATCTAGCGCAGTATCCCAACAAATTTCCCATGAACAGTCCCGGTATTTCGTTCTGAACAAAATAAGCAGAGAGAGGCCCACGAACTAAAGTCGCATCTGTAAACCAATAGTTTTGACTGTTTAAACTCAGTATGCAAGCAGGGTTAATTCGAAACATCTATTTCCCTTCCTTCATCAGCTTCAATAGGATAAAAAATGAATCAAACTGTAGTTCCAAAGCGATAGTGATTCGAAACCACAAAAATCGCGTTACACTACCCTTGTGTTGTAAGTCCCATTTTTCTTTTCAAAATAAATTATTGGGCCTCTAATAGAGTGTAAGACCCAATACCCCACAATTTTGGGCCTCAGTCATTGTATAAGTCCCACTGTATTTTCAAAACAACGGCGCGATCGTCGCCTTTTTAACAAAATCAACTGGGCCTCTCCTCGAGCTATAAGTCCCAATTCTTTTTCTTAAAACTCTTTGGGCCTCTAATAGAGTGTAATACCCAACCCTTTTTTTAAACCAAAATAATTTGGGCCTCAGTGTATTGTATAAGTCCCGATACGGTCAAAAAGTTATGCACGATCGTCGCCTTTTTAACAAAAATCATTTGGGCCTCTCCTTGAGCTGTAAGCCCCACCAATTGTACAAAAGTAAATTATTAGGCCTCTAATAGAGTGTAAGACCCAATACCCTTTTAACCAAAACCTTTTTGGGCCTCAGACATTGTATAAGTCCCTCTGCGTTAAAAGAAAAATCTCGGCGCGATCTCCAGTTCAAAAACAAATCATCTGGGCCTCCCCTCATGTTGTAAGCCCCGTTTCTTTTCTTTTTAAAATCTCTGGGCCTCTAATAGAGTGTAAGACCCATCCCCTTGTACATAAAAACTTTTTGGGCCTCACATGTTGTATAAGTCCCTCTGTACAAACAACGGTGCCATCATCGTTAAAACTTGGGCCTTTCCTCGAGCTGTATGCCCCAACAATCTTTTCAAGCACTTTCTCCTTTGATTTTGAATTCAAATATATGTTGTTATCAAAACTTTCTTTGTTGAACAACTAACCAAACAACACGGAAGCTCTACAACGGGTAAGTGTTTATCCGTTTTCATTTACCGCTTTCATATGTACATAACTGTATTGTGGGCTGCTTCGCTGTAAGTCTTCTTTCACGTCCTTTTATATACATGTCACATATCCACTGTGTAATACTAGTATAGTTATTTAGATTTTTCCCCAACAACTACGTCTAGCACTAGGTAAAGCCTTGTTGGTCACTCTTAAATACAAACAAAACTAGACCCCCCGTAGGATTCCAGATACAGTCTTCCCTTCTCTTGGGGTTAAACAATATGGAACAAAGAGAAAGGCAGTATTCTCGGTGAACCTTTTCTCAGACTGTCACCCTTAGAAATTGTCAAAGAAACTCTAACACCCCAGAGATGATCTTTTCTCCGTGAATGGCATCTCTTGAGTTTCTTCCAAATTCTCAAACTTTCCTGGAATGATCTATTCTCTGTGAATTGCATTTCTTGAACTTCTCTTGGTTTGGGGACCCACATGCTTCCTAAAAGCATCCCCGCCTCCTCTTGGGCGTTGTAAAAGGACCCTTCGACTTCTTAGAAGTTCTCGTGCCTTCTCTTGGGCTTAATACAAGGACCCTGACGACCTCTTAAAGGTATAAGACAGAACTTAGTCATCCTTTGCTAGAGCAGTCTTTCCCGCGTCAAAACTCTGGCCACTTTAGGGTTGATACTCATCCCTTAATGCTCGTGCCTCCTCTTGGGCATTGTACAAAAGATAAAACTCTAGACTTGGACAGTCTAAAACTCTTGAGTCTCAAAGACATTCTCAAGTTCCTTTCAAACATAGGAAGAAACCCCGGTCTCTCCCATGAGAGTTCCCCACACTTGGACCCGCTTTAGGATCTCCAGAATCCACAGCGGTAAGGCAGCCTCCTCTTGGGCTTTTTACAAATGATTCTCCCTAGCAGAGATAACCTTTTCAGACTCTCTTGTTGAGTCAATAACTTTTTAGCCTCCGTCTTGGGCTTTGTACAAGACATATAAAAAACCACTCTCTTTTTTAGTATAAAAGACTCTATTATTGAGTCAATCCACCTTTTATCCTCCATCTCGGGTTTCGTACGAGATAGAAAAACACTCTCTTATTGAGTATAAAGGACTCTCTTGTTAAGTCAAACCACTTTTAGCCTCCGTCTTGGGCTTTGTACAAGACATAAAACACTCTCTTGTTGAGTATAAAAGACTCTCTTGTTGATTCAACCTCCTTTTAGCCTCCATCTCGGGCTTCGTACGAGATAGAAAAACACTCTCTTGTTGAGTATAAAAGACTCTCTTGTTGAGTCAACCTCTTTTTAGCCTCCATCTCGAGCTTCATAGGAGACAGATAAACACTCTCTTGTTGAGTATGAAAGACTCTCTTGTTGAGTCAATCACTTTTAGACTCTGTCTTGGGCTTTGTACAAGACATATAAAACACTCTCTTGTTGAGTATAAAAGACTCTCTGGTTGAGTCAATCTCCTTTTAGCCTCCGTCTTGGGCTTTGTACAAGACATATAAATCAGTCTCTTGTTGAGTATAAAAGACTCTCTTGTTGAGTCAATCTCTTTTTAGCCTCCATCTCGGGCTTCGTACGAGATAGAAAAACACTCTCTTGCTGAGTATAAAAGACTCTCTTGTTGAGTCAACCTTTTTTAGCCTCCGTCTTGGGCTTTGTACAAGACATATAAAACACTCTCTTGTTGAGTATAAAAGACTCTCTTGTTGAGTCAACCACTTTTAGCCTCCGTCTTGGGCTTTGTACAAGACATATAAAACACTATCTTGTTGAGTATAAAAGACTCTCTTGTTGAATCAACCTCCCTCTAGCCTCAATCTCAGGCTTCGTACGAGACAGCAAATCACTCTCTTATTGAGTATAAAAGACTCTCTTGTTGATTCAATCAACCTTCAGACCCTCTTGTTGAGTCAATAACCTGTTCAAGACTCTCTTGTCAAGTCAACCTTTTTTAGCCTCCATCTTGGGCTTTATACAAGATACATTCTCCTCAACGGAGTCAAAATCCTTTTTAGCCTCAATCTTAGGCTTTGTACAAGACAGAAAGAACATTTTCCCCGGAAAAGTAAAACTTCCCGCCTCCTCTTAGGCTTTGTATAAAGAAAACCCCAGTTGAGTCAATCAACCTTTTAGCATCAAAGTTGTGCCATGCTCACAGCATACAAACATCAACAAACTCCTCTTTAGAGATGACAAATTCTCTCAGCCAAAACCCTTTAGCTTCATATCTTGGGCTTCGAACAAGATACAAACCACCTTTAGCTTCATGTCTTGGGCTTTGAGCAAGACACCAAAATAACCTTTTTTTTCCTCCCATAGAATAGGAGGAACTACGATCGCTCTGATTTCCCTGTTTCGTTAAACGGGAATACGTAGGCATAAGATTGCAAAATCTTAGCGAGCACACTAATCAAAAACTAAAATCCCATACCTTCATACAAAGCATCAGACCTCACACCTTACCAGAAGCCTCACAGATAATCCAGACACTTGTATTCTTAAGAAAATAACCCTAAGAATGACCCCCCTGTTTTGATAGCATCTATAAACCAACAGTTTTGACTGTTTAACCTCAGTAGGCAAGCAGGGTTAATTGGAGACATCTATTTCCCTTCCTTAATCCACTCAACAGGATAAAAAATGAATCGAACTGTAGTACCAAAGCGATAGTGATTCGAAACCACAAAAATCGCGCTACAGGCTGCAGCATTCCAAGTGGATTAAGCCTCAAGATCGCCAGGGTCACCAAATTAGGGTTTTGGTCGACCAAGGCCTCCAGATGGGAATTTTCCTCTGGGAATGAGCCAATACTTCAAAGCATAACTTAAGATACTCCAAGGGACATCATGAACCCAATCATCAAGTTAATTTAACCTCAGGGGAAACATTCATCAAAAAAATCAAGAATTCGGGTTTCTTGACCTAATTCACCCCTAAGTTGACTTTTGGGACAAAACATGAGCCAAGACCTCAAGACATGATTTGAGGGTCTCTAATACACTACATTAATCCATTTGCAACAATGGATTGACCCAAGAAGCTTGATCTACCAGTTTCATTTTCATCTGGACCACAATTAGGGTTTCGAGGGAAAAGTCAACAGTGCCTTTGACTTTTGACTAGGACATGCTCCCAAACCTTGGGACATGATTCAATACACCCTATAACACCTTTGGAACATAGCCATTAGGTTTGATTTAGGTCAAGGACTTGATTTCACCAAGGATCGCACAGTTTGGGATTCATCTGATAAAAAGTCAACTATGCACAAAAGTCAACTTTGACTTTTTGAGATTTTTCACAATTATGGTTCCTTGACCCTAAAATGATGTTAATGTGTGATTAGAATCATCATTCATCAAGAAAAATCAAAGAAAGTGGGATAACTTGTTAAAGGGGTAACCATAAAAAAACTTAGAATTTTTCTAAGTTATAAAACAAAGTGGCTAGGGTATCAACTTCCAAGGATCATAACTTGAGATCCAAGCAACCATTTTGGCTGGTCCTAAGATGGATTTGTAGCTCTCATGGCATACTTCAAAAGTGTCAACTACACCTTATTCCAACTCTTCATGGATTTTAAGTTATGGAGTGATCAAAATGGCTGAAAACATGAAATGTCACTTTTTCCAACACTTAGTGAAATTTTCACTAAGTCAGAATCTGTCTTGCTTTTTTTCAAAATGTAGGGGGATTTTTCACTTGGATCCAAAAATTTTCAAGACAAAATATGTTCACACATATGTTGTATCACATAAAGGCTTTCCAAAATGTCCAAGAGCTTCATCAAACTCCATCTGAGCTAGGAGTTATGACAGCTGCAACATGCCTTGCTGCAAACTGTCTTGGCAAGGCAGACTTGTGCAAGAAGGCACGATTTACTCAAATTGTGCAATTCCAAGCATGCTTATCCATCTGAACACCTCAAGGGGGAACAACCAAGGGACAATCACTGATTCATCAGCCTCCCAAGTCCAAGATTCCCAAAGTAGCATGCCAAACCCTAAAAAGCCTAAAAGAGGCCAGGACTCCAATTTTGTCTCCAAGCATTCAATAGATGCACCAAGGTGGCATGAACTGAGCCATTTCCAACTGAATGAGTCAAGGATAAGCTCTGAACCAAAGGACCATAGGCATGTGCTTTAACCTCTAGTCAATGGCTAGAGGAGACTTAAGATTTCAAAGTGACGCAATTGGCCAACAGCCTGCTGCAGCCACCATTCACTATTGCTTGCAAAACAAACTTGCTCTACTATAAATAGAGCTCATTTGTGCTCAGTTTGAGTACGCCAAAGCACTACAACACTTGATTTCCTCAAAATCTCTTTCTCTAGGCCAAATGCCTTCTTTTGCAAGGTAACTCTGAGTTTTTGAGTTAGAGAGCATTTCCTTCACAACTCATGATCCAAACACAACCAATATGCCATATCTAAGCTGTCCAAACTCTCATAAGTGACCTGTAACACCAAAATCACAAAGTCCCCTCTCAAAACCTCAAAATTGGACTTTTTTGCATTTTTCAAGCCATGTCTTGATTCGGTCACTTTCAAAACCAGATAAAGCCTCAAACACACTCCAAATATCATCCTTGAACTGTCCCAAATGGTTCCCCACATTTGGAACACCATTTGAGAGAGTTACTATATTGGCCACTTTTGCCCCTTTTGCAAGAAAGAGCTCAAACTTGTTCCTGAGGATTCCAGTTGATTCCAACCATTCTAAAAACTTCTAAGGGATCATTTGAGGGTGTCCAAAGCATCAAATTGTTTCTGGAACAAAGCACTTGACAGATTGCCCAAAAAGCTCCTAAAGAGGTAAGCATCACAACTTGAACTCTTTGAAATATGCATTGTTTTGAGGTCCCCTGATCATGCACATCTCATACATGTTATATATGTTTTGTTTAAACCAATTCATCATGTAATTCATGCCTGTAACAAGAGATAGCATAGAAAATGCAATTATAGGCCTATTTCAAGAACACTATCGGGTTTTGAAATAGGAGCCTCATCTGAAAAAACCACCACCACCATTGGATTCCTTGTGAAATTCTAGGCAAGATAGACCTAAATTTTGTCCCAATCCATGGAGAAATGAGAAAGTTACAAGCTTCACGTTTTTTGCCGAAATCTTGCCTTGCCTTGCCTTGGCCAGGCCAAAAACAAGGCATGCCTCATATATCCATGGGGTGGTTTTGATACACGAATGTATCACCACCCCAGTGGTAGGAGGCGCGCACTGCACACAAGAGGTCTGGGGTTCGAATCCCCCTCGCCCCAGATCCTCTTTTTTACCATTTTTCCACTTTTTTTCATTTTTCATATTATTTTTAAATGATTTGAAAAATTAATAACTCTCTCAGTTTTAATCATTTTTGGTTGATTCTTTTTCTGAAAAATCACAAAAATAGTACAATATTTTATAAAACAAAAAAAATAAATTTATATCAGCTATTTAATATAATGGGTATTTTTGTAAATAAATTCATTTTAATTGTTTTTAAACATTTTAAAAATGAATATTCATCTTGAAAATCAAAACCAAATGAGTTTTAAATCATCTTGTGATTAAAACCTCATTTTTCAAACCTTAACCAAAAATCACAAGTGGTTTATTTAAACCTATTTGGTATTTTTATCATTTTTCATTAATTTTCTTTGAAAAATTACTTTTAAAAAGTGAAAATTAGGGTTTCTTTGATTTTTAATCATACTCAAATATTTCGAAACACTTTTGGGCCTATTGGTATAGTGTAAGTCCCATCCCTTTGTAAATAAACAATTTTGGGCCTCAGTGTATTGTATAAGTCCCGATACCGTCAGAAACCTCGGCGCGATCGCCATTTTCAAACAAACAACTGGGTCTGCCCTCGTGTTGTAAGTCCCATTTCTTTTCTTTAAATCACTCTTGGGGTTCTTGGTAGAGTGTAAGACCCATCCCTTTGTACAGAAAACCTTTTTGGGCCTCAGTCACTTGTATAAGTCCCTGTACAAATTCAAAACAACAGTACAATCACTGTTAAAATTTGGGCCTCTCCTTGAGTTGTAAGCCCCAATCTCTGTTCAAAAATACTTTCTCCTTTGATTTTGAATCCAAATGTATAGTTGCTCAAAACTTTCTTTAATTTCTCTATTGAACAACTAACAAAACAGTATGGAAGCCCTACAACGGGTAAGTGTTTATCCGCTTTCTTTTATCTGCTTTCATATAAATAACTGTATTGTAGGGCTGCTTCACTGTAAGTCTTCTTTCATACCTTTTAAATACTCGTCATATATCAACTATATATATACTAGTATAATTATTTAGAGTTTTCCCCGGCAACTACGTCTAGAACTAGGTAAAGCCCGTTGGCCACTCTTGAATACAAACAAAACTAGATCCCCATAGGATTCCAGATAAAGTCTTCCCTTCTCTTGGGGTTAAACAATATGGAACAAAGAGAAAGGCGGTATTCTCGGTGAACCTTTTATCAGACTGTCACCCTTAGAAATCGTCAAAGAAATTCTACTCCCCAGAGATGATCTTTTCTCCGTGAATGACATTTCTTGAGTTTCTTCCAAACCCTTGAACTTTCCTGGAATGATCTCTTCTCTGTGAATTGTATTTCTTGAACTTCTCTTGGTTTGAGGACCCACAGGCTTCCTAAAAGTACCCCCGCCTCCTCTTGGGCGTTGTACAAGGACCCTTCGGCTTCCTAGAAGTTCTCATGCCTTCTCTTGGGCTTAGTACAAGGACCCTAATGACCTCTTAAAGGTATAAGACAGAACTTAGTCATCCTTTTCTAGAGCATTCTTTCCAGTGTCAAACCTCAGGCCACTTTAGGGTTGATTCTCATCCCTTAAGGCCCTTGCCCTCTTTTGGGCATCCTACAAAAGATAAAACTCTTCAACACCAAAAGACTTGGACAGTCTAAACCCTCCCTTGAGTCTCAAAGACATTCTCAAGTTCCTTTCAAACATAGGAAAAAACACCGATCACTCTGGATAAATCTCTAGCACAAACCCGGTCTCTCTCATGAGAGTTCCCCACCCTTGGGCCTGCCTATGGATCTAATCCTTAGCAGTAAGATAACCTCCTCTTAGGCTTTGTATAATGATCTTTCCTCAACACAGTCAGCCTCCTCTTAGGCTTTTTACAATGATCCTCCCCCAGCAGAGCTAACCTTTTCAGACTCTCTTGTTGAGTCAATCACTTTTCAGACTCTCTTATTGAGTCAATCATTTTTCAGACTCTCTTGTTGAGTCAATCACTTTTCAGACTCTCTTGTTGAGTTAATCATTTTTCAGACTCTCTTGTTGAGTTAATCACCTTTCAGCACTCTCTTGTTAAGTATAAAAGACTCTCTTGTTGGGTCAATCTCCTTTTAGCCTCAATCTCGGGCTTCGTATGAGACAACAAATCACTCTCTTGTTGAGTATAAAAGACTCTCTTGTTGAGTCAATCAACTTTCTGACTCTCTTGTTGGGTCAATCACCTTTACAAGACTCTTTTGTTGAGTCAACTCTTTTAGACTCCGTCTTGGGCTTTGTACAAGACATATAAAAGCACTCTCTTATTGAGACAAACTCATTTTAGCCTCCATCTTGGCCTTTGTACAAGACACATATAAACCTCCCCAACGGAGTCGAAAATCCCTTTTAGCCTCAATCTTGGGCTTTGTACAAGACAGAAAGAACATTTTCTCCAGAAAAGTCAAAATGTTAGCCTCCTCTTAGGCTTTATATAATGATATCCCCAAAGAGTCCGTCTCTTTTTTGCCTCAATCTTGGGCCTTGTACAAGACAGATACACTCTCTTGTTGAGTCGGTCTTATCTAGCCTCCTCTTAGGCTTCGTATAAAGAAATCCCTAGCTGAGTCAATTAACCTCTTAGCATCAAACTTGCGCTTTGATCAAGGCATACAAAAATCAAAAATTCCCCTTTAGAGATGACAAATTCTCTCTCAGCCAAAACCCTTTAGCTTCATATCTTAGGCTTTGAACAAGATACAAATCACCTTTAGCTTCATGTCTTGGGCTTTGAATAAGACACCAAAGTATCTTTTTCCTCCCTTAGAATAGGAGGAACTACGATTGCTCTGATTTCCCTGTTTTGTTAAACGGGAATACGTAGGCATAAGATTACAAAATCTTAGAGAGCATATAAATCAAAAACTTAGGTCCAGTACCTTACCCAAAACATAAACAAAAATCACTCTCCCTGTCACACTTTCCCAAGAAACTTTCCCCAACCCATTAACAGATAAACACGATCAATTACAAAGCGAGACCTAAAAGCTAACATCCTGTGGATAACCACATATAGGATGGATAATTGACAACTACCCATTGTATAACCTGACCCCGGACCCCCCAATCTCTTTTAAGGCGTTTGTCCAGTTAAACATTCGCGTGCAAGGTTAGTTTTAGATACCTTCCCTTTCCCTTCTAGCTTCACAGGATAAATAAGAAATCAGAAAGTAGCACCCTTTCTCCACGAGGAGAAAACCCAAACTTCAGCGATAAGGTGGTCGCGTCACTGACAAAAATTTCTTGCTACAAATACGAAATAAAGCGCGACTTGTAGAGCAAGGCTATAACCAAGAGGAAGGAATCAACTATGAGGAAACTTATGCGCCGGTTGCCCGACTCGAGGCTATACGCCTTTTACTTGCTTATGCTTGCACTAAGAACTTCAAATTATTCCAAATGGATGTTAAAAGTGATATCCTTAATGGATATATAAATGAAGAGGTTTATGTTGCCTAACCTCTGGGTTTTGAATCCCATGAATATCCCGATCATGTCTACAAACTTAAACGTGCTTTGTACGGACTTAAACAAGCCCCTAGGGCTTGGTATGAACATCTAAGAAAATTTTTACTTGATCAAGGGTATTCAAGAGGGAAGGTTGACACAACCCTCTTTATTAAACGTCAAGGAAAACATTTAATCTTGGTACAAATTTATATTGACGATATTATCTTTGGGTCTACTAACATGACCTTGGTCAAGGAGTTTTCTAGTTTGATGCAGGGGGAGTTTGAAATGAGCATGATGGGGGAGCTCAACTATTTCCTCGGATTGCAAATCAAACAACTCGAAGAGGGCACGTTTGTGAGTCAAACAAAATATTGTCTTGAGCTTCTCAAACGCTTCGACATGCTAAAATGCAAGGCAATAGATACTCCTATGCCTACTTGTGCCAATCTTGATCGTGATGAAAGTGGTAAGGATGTAGAGGTAAAGAAGTATCGAGGTATGATTGGATCTCTTTTTTATCTTACCGCATCACGACCCGACATTATGTTCACTGTATGCATGTGTGCGAGGTATCAAGCACGTCCCAAGGAATCCCACTTAAAAGTAGTTAAGCCTATACTTCGATACCTCTCCGGTACTCCAAAGTATGGGTTGTGGTATTCCAAAGGTAGTGTTTGTTCCTTAGTTGGTTATTCTGATTCCAACTTTGCCGGGTGCAAGTTGGATAGGAAAAGTACTAGTGGCACCTGTCACTTTTTCGCAAATTCCTTGGTGAGTTGGCATAGCAAGAAACAGGTTTTCATTGCTTTGTCAACAACTGAGGCGGAATATGTTGCCACCGGTAGTTGTTGTGCTCAAGTCCTATGGCTTAAACAACAATTGCTTAATTTCAATTTAAAACTTGAGCGTATTCCCATTTTGTGCGATAACACTTGTGCTATTAACCTAACTATGAACCCCGTATTACATTCACGCACCAAGCATATCGAAATACGTCATCATTTCCTTAGGGATCATGTAGAGAAATGTGATGTGGTCTTTGAGCATGTTGATACTAAAAATCAACTTGCTGACATCTTTACAAAACCACTAGCTACTGAGCCTTTCTTTCACATCCGTAGGGAACTAGGCGTTCTCGATATTTCGGATCGTGTTTGATAATTCTTTAAGATAGTAGCTCTTCACATCTATATATGCTTGTTTATGGTCTTGACTAACTATGCCAAGAGTTATTGAGCAATATGTGAGGGCTCTCATCATCGTTCATGGTTAAGGTAATATCGTTCCGCTTTGTAAATTCCTTTTAAATATATGTACCATGTTGTTTCACATACCGCATGTTTGCCCTTCGCGACTCCACAAAAGGTACTGCTTTGGGTTATGCATCATGTATTCAAAATATCTTGAACAAGGCTGGCATCTCTGTTCCGAATATTCTCTATGTCCATATTTCATCCGAGCATCGATTTCAACAAAAAACTCTCACCATGATGAGTTAAACTTGGGATCTGGTTAAAAATAAGTACAATTACAAATTTAGATCAACTCACCCTTTTCCTAATGATCATGATAACCAAGACATTGCTGAAAGCCATGTGAATGCCAATCAAGATAATGCGGCATGGATGGGCAATCCTGATGTGAATATGGTGGATGAAGAGAATAAAGCATGGATGGACAATTCTCAACCAGAGGAGAATTCTGATGAGCAAGGCTGGGGTCAATGGCAAAACAACAGTTGGACTGTTCTTGGGGATGCTTATGTTCCTTCAACCTATGGTTGGCAACAAAGTGATGAATATGACTGGCAACAGCCTGAATACTCTCCACCTCCGACTCTGCAGCCACAACAAGATTTCCAAGCCTCTGAAGAAATTCTGGCCATGCTACACCAGATGAACCTCGAACAAGAAGAATTCTGGGAATTACAAAATGAGAGGTACACTACTCAGCAGGAGAGGCTTACTACACTGTCGAATCGTTTTGCTGCTCATACACAAGACTTCACTCGGTTTGCTGATGCCTCAATGACCAGATTCACACATTTGGAAAATGCTATAGCTATTCAGACTCAAAATCTATCTAACAGCCCCAACATTCTCAATAGCACGGTCATCGAATTGAATCGTTCCGTAGAAGACTTGCCACCACCAGACCATTATTACCGAGGAATAGGTCACCCATTTAAGGGGAGGAGACCATAGGAATTAGCATCATCGTTATTAGTGCATTATTTTGTTTGTGCTTTTGAGTCTATGTTTTGTTCTTTGGATTGCATGTTATTTCCATTTATTTTACTTTGAACTATGTTTTAGTTTGTTATTGAATCTATGTCTTAAACTATGGAATGAATTGTGTTTGCTTCTTGCATTCCGTATTTATCTGTTTATCCTATTGCATTAACTGTATCATATGTGGATGCTTGTTAGTGTCGCTGTTTTGCAAATTGGTGAATGAATCACTACTTATTATGATAATATCTCTTTGACCACCTTCTTTTACTCTTTTGATGTTGTCAAAGGGGGAGAAGGATACTAGTAGCAGAAAAATGTTAAAGCAGCAGACATTAAAGTGTTAAAGAAAGGGGGAGTTCTTCCATCTTCAAATTACAATCAAGAGAAAGACATACAGGGTTGCCATCATCAAAAATGGGGAGTATGTGAGGGCTAAGGTCTCTCATCTATTTTGGTTTTAATGATGTCAACAAATAAGAGTGTCATTAGATTATTATTTAAGCGGTATCACTTTATTGTCGGGCAAGTTGCATCTAACTGTCGATTTTCATGCGTCTAAACATATAGGAAAAGGTCTAACCTAAAATTACTTGTGCATGATCATAATATTGATGTTTGGTATGTGTGTGTCGAGTCTTGGTCTACTAAAATGTGTAGAAAAATGAATTTTTGAAAATATGCAGGTCATGGGTCGACCCAAAGTAAGCATGAGTCGACGCATGCTAGTTTGAAAAATTTTGTGAAATGTTCGGGAAAGTGCACGCTGACCCACCCTGGTGCATGGGTCGACGCATGATTCTGGAAGTTTAAATTTTTGCAAAATTTGCAGACTTGCGTCGATGTAAGAGGTGGATGGGTCGACGCATGGCTTCCATATTTGCGCAGTCAACCCTGCAGGATAGCGTACGCTGACCCCTACGTGTGGGGCAGTCGACTCACGCTGCCTGAACTAATTCTTTTTCATTTAATTTTGTTTGTTATTTTCTGTTATTTCGGTTATTCCTTTTTTTTGGTCATTTTTATTACTCGTTATAAATAGTTGGGTCTGCTCACACTTAAACATAACAAGAAACGTGAAAATTCATACCAATCTTTCTCTTCATCTTCATCTTCATCCTTGAGTCAACCATCAATTACACATAATCATTTTTGCTTGTGTTGTCCATTGTTTTGAAGTGATAACATTCAGAATTAGGAAGTGTTGTGATCTTCATTTATGGGTTGAGAATTGGTAGGTGTTTCTTGAATAAAACCTTAGGTTTTATCCTCCAAGAATCAAGGTGATTTTGGGGGTTTTTGGCACAAACTGTTTCGTTCTACAGGGATTCAGTCGTGCGAAGGTAACCGAAGAACAGAGTATTCTTTCGGTTTAGTAGCTACAGTCGGAAGATCGTAGAAGAAAGGTTTGGGGATCGAATTGCGGAGAATTGAAGTTAGCCGAGTGAAGGTGACTGAAGAACGGTGGTTTCTTGCAACCTAGTAGCGTGGGACGGTGACTTGTTCAACCGAATTCGAGGCACTTGATTCGTCTTGAATCAAGGGGAGAGAAGGCTCTGCATCAACAATCAAATACGTTTGAGAGTTTGGATGTTCATAGTTCTTCTCTTGTATAAACAATTTGCAAACAGCAACATATATATATATATATATATATATATATATATATATCAATTCCAATTGTGGAATTGGGGGGAGAGGTACCCAAAGCGAGGACGATTGGGGAACTGCCTAATCAAATCGTGTCTGTTCTCTCTCTCCCTTAACTCTTTACGTTTGATATCATTCGAATTTGCGAAGTTTAAATTGATCGAAATTTGTGAGCTAGTGTTATATTGAGCTGTTAAATTGTTTTGTAAATCTGATACAATCCCTTGGATGGTATTTAGGAGTAGCTCAACATCACATTACTTTGAAATCTGCACTTAGTGTGTTAACGCACACCAAGTGTTCAATAATTTTGTTTCAATGAAAAATTGAACGTATTCGCAATTAATTGTTTGTCTATTTAACTCGTTGGGTTGGATTAACTATCAAGCAAATAAAACATTTTTTATTGCATTTAAACTGTGTTAATAAATCTGGATTTTTCTCATCCATAATTCATTCCCAATATTGTCGTGCATATTCGATCCCTCTAGTAGAGGTTCGTTGTAGACGTAATTCAGTGGCCGCTTCCGTCAAACTTTTAAAGCTAATTTTTTGGAAAGCCATTTGCGTGTAAAACTCGAAGGATCTATTCAATCCCCCTTCTAGATCCTAGCCATCGTCTAACAGAGGGAAACATAAAACCGGGTAATGGGTTGAACTGATTATTTTGAAAATTTGAAATTGACAAAAGGAAAAGTAGCACTCAACATAGTTGCCAACTTTGCTTGAACAATAGTCACTGACCAGTTGAGTCTATGTTGAAGCAGATAAGCTCAAATCATTCAGTTGCCAAGTTGGTAATGTTGTTTGCTTTGAAGATATAATGGCATCAGTTCAAAGATAAAAATACATTTTATCTCATTCTAGCCCATCCAACAATACTGTAAATAAAATTTTCAAACCCAGATCAGCTTTAAACCTTACATACTTATTGACTAATTCCTCCAATATAACCCGGTAGACCCAGGATATGAAACTCCTAAATGCGGTGCAAAATCGAAGCGATTGCGACTCATTCATACAACACAATCTAGAGAATCTCCAAACTCCAATCCAACGGATTTTAATCCCCCGAACCTGCAGCACAAATTCTAGGATTTCCAATGCTGCCTACCGACTCCTAGTCATTCCCTTAGTTGCAAACCTCTCAGTGCATATTTAAGGTCTCTACTAATGACTTTAATTTTCAGCCAATTCCACTCCAACTTTTAACCTCCTTTGACAGAAATTCTACCATAATGTCTTTCTTTTAAGAAGATTTTCATTTCTTGCTATCTAAGAGCTTCAAACTTTTACCATCACATCCCACTTAAGGCTTGGATGAATAGTACCGCGCATCTGTAACACCATCCTAGCCATAAGCCAAAAGAGACATCCTATGCTATGATTTCCCTTGTAGTTGGCAGGAATTCCAATATCAACATACCGCATCAGAGAATCAGTATCAGAAAATGCAATAGTAAGAATATTTTCAAGAGCGACTTCTTTGATTGGCTGCACAAACAAATACAATTAGAAACAAAGCATGCATAAAATAACACAAATTTAGTATGTAACATTAACTATCAAAGGGAACAAAGCAAGGATAGTCAATTGATGAAAAGTATGCTTAAGAATACAAAAGATATAACATAAATTATATTTACAACCAAATACAGTGAAACTAAAATACAAAAATGAACAAAGGGTAATGGTAAAGAAAAGACGGGGCTCACTGAAGGAAGTTTGGAGCTGATTGGTGAAGGTTCCAGGAGTATGCCTTCCAGCAATAGCATGAGCTGCAATATACTGAGCAAACTTGAGAACATCTCTCTGTCCATAACACACAAGTACCTCTATATCCTGCACAAATTCCTTTTTCTATCAACTTCAACAGCAAAAATCCTCAGATTCTCATATGCCAATGTCAATGGCCTTTTTCTATCTCTAAACATCCTCAGATTATACAATTATCATGACTTGCAAAATAAGAATAACAAAACATATATCATGAAACAGATCCATTATCATTATAGAGTATTATTAACTTCTTTAACTGCAAAGAGAAACAAATCCAGTATCATGAAAGTGAAGCATAGACAATTCATAAATATAATACCTACGAGTCTATTATTAGCTGGTTAGTCCTAAATATAACACAGTTCAACTTTTCTATTTGCTACCACCTGACATCTTACTTTTTATGAGTTAAAGTTTTGCATGAAATCTATAACACAGTTCAATTTACTTTGAATGAATGATACCAGAAGTTCTATTGTTACATTTCAAGTCAACTAATTGTTAGCTTCTGTCACCAGTAATCTCTGCAGGAACAAAATCCATCTTTGAATTAGTGAAAGCGGCTTCTATCTCTCACAATGATTTCTACTTGATAGACTTTAGAAATCAGCTTCATTACAGTATGGCAGTCCCCACATACTCTTAGGTTCTTCACTATTCTTAAAACCCTTCTTTTAGGGAGTTTTTCTATTCCAAAAGCTGCAGCAAGCTTCTCACTGTGCTTGGACACTGAATCTTCTTTTTCTTCCTCTTCAATATCATGCAAAACACTTGTTACCTGAGGCGCATAACCTTCTTCTGTTCTGAATTTTAACATTATTTCTCTCAGTTTATCATGCGCCTCTTCTGTAACCTCGTTAGGCTTTTCACCTGCCACAAAACCATAAATGACCTTGTCAATTTCAATCATACCCCTACCAGGAGTTTTTTTCATGCTCTTCTCAATCATTGTCCTTCTTATGCCAGCAACATCCTTCCATTTCCCTGCAACCGCATACCTAAGCTTGTATAAAGATGAAGGTAAATTTAGAACATAAGATTCTTGCCATAAGTAACATAACTTGGTTTATACTTTGTATATGCTACAGTTGTGTATTTAGGACATGGAGCACCAAAAATACTTAAACATGGACATGGAAAATCTTTAAGTAGAACTCTTTGCATCCTTCGCATTTGTCATACATACAATTTACAAATACAAAAACCTTCATCAAAGAGGAACAACAGTCAAGGTAATGTTAATTCAAATATTAAAACATTGGCCGGAAAAAGATACATACCACAATACTCATATTTGCCTCATCCATAGGTGATGCACCAAGAAGCATTTCTCCAATATCAATGGTCTGAATCACGAAACATTACAGTGCAACACAAAAAATCAAAGTAGAATATAACTTAGTTTACATTAAAGACCAATCACTTGCAGAGATGCTGGAAGCAGGCCGACTGCAGACATCTATAATGTTCTACCTCCAACCGAGTCTAACATGGGAAATCAAGCTAACCATCCCTCAATTCTGGCAGTATTATCCAACAAAGAATTGTCTTGTATCTGCTCTCACTGTTTTCTGCATAGAAATTGGATTTATTGAAGAAAATAGTAAACTGCCAACCTTGCCTGCTGAAATTCCTACCATTGTTGCTAATTCTTCTCTGGTTGGTGGAAAGATATGCATGTCATCAAACAATGAATGGGGATAAAAAATTAAATGAAATCCAACATTAGGGATTTGATGATTCTAAATCAGACACAAAGACACACGGTTTACTAATCCATCACTTTCGATTCAATTCAATTTTTCCATTTCAGAAGGATCTTGAAATTATTAACTCAGTAAATAAAAAACAACACTGCAAATGTTTAAAACCAAATGGAGATAGCTTTAAAGAAATTACCTCATGTCAGTAAATGAAAAGCAATTGTTGATTCAACACAGTCACCAAAAAAAGTTATCCACCTCAGCTATTTGATCGGGTAATTCGTCTACAGATAGAGCAGGACAATCTGGACCAATTTTAGCTGCTCCCAACTGCAATAGCTCTTGAAGAAAGCAAAAAAAATAAGTAAGCAGGTAAATTATAAACACTCAGCAGTATAAATATTAATAAAACAACTTCATTATCCTGACTTACTCAACTCACTGACAGAATGATAAGAAACTATTTTTTTTTAAATTATAAACACTTTAACAGTATCTGTGAATAGACCGGTGCAGATCTATGTATAGAGTAATCAAACATTATCCGTGACAAACATAATCGATAATGTGTGACAAACTGAATCAAACATAATCCGTGAGAAACCTACAAGTTCTTCTTTCTAAAGGATAATCTGGCATCAAACCACCGATACTTCTAGTTCCATGTATAGTTCAAATTCTTTAAACCACCCAAACCCTAACAAAATTATAGTCAAATTGTTCAATCAAAAGGATAGTAGACAATGCCATTCACAACTCAACACGATGAACCATCAGTTTCGATTCAATTTTAAGAAACATTGATTAAATCAGAATAGTTGTTGTGATATCAACCACATCCAGCATATGATGAAGATTTTTATTAGAAATTTGTAACACTATTTAACTATATGGTTTATGTCATATATAATTAATGAACCAAATTACCTATGCTATCGTTTATATGATACAAGTTGTAAGAACATTCAGAACATTTAAAACTCAATGCTTCAGATTCATACCTCAAGTCCCCATTTTGACCAAGATCCACCACAAATCTACCATCGCGATATCGTATATTGCTATAAAATCGCCGGAAAGGTCACCACCATCTTCCCTCGTTCCTGCAATACCAACAATCTTAGGTCAAACCAAAAGAGCATAAACCCTAAACAAACTTTAATTTCTCTATTTGTGTAAAAGCGTCTCATAACCTGGTTTAATTTCGCTTTCAACAATTAGAGAGGTTGCAGTTTCAGCAGCTATCTTAAGTTCCTCTTCAATAGCCAATTTAGCTGCGGCCAATCTTTCTTCAAAACTCCTCTTTCTTCCACTGGAAAATGACTCTGGGTCCTCATGAGGCAAAGTCGGAAGCCTCTTCTGTTTTTTGGCTACAACCTCTGGCAAATTCGGAAGCAAGTCTTCGTGTTTTGATCATTGTGCATCTGGTGGACAAATCATCTGTAGGATGCAGAAAGAGAAGGGCCCTTCTTCACTGAAGGGAAAACTTAGATAGCAAGTAAACTATTGTCAATATCACAAAACCATAAGGTCCTGATCAAAGAACCAACATCAGTATTTTATAAACTAACAAAAAACTAAATTAGAAAGCAAAACAGTAAATTAATGACTAAAATTTATCTATTAAATCAGAAGAAACATAAATTCAACAAATTAAAGTTAAATTGAAACCAGTTAATAATTTGGAGAATATGTTGACTTTGTAGTATACATTGTCAGAGCTCGACAATATCATCATCATCTCTGTCATTATCATAACTAAAATAGAGAAATCTTGTCACAATTCATAAATAAATGATATATAACTGGAAAAACATCTGTACCAATATTTGCTGCAAAATGTTCCTCATTTCAGCAAAATTAGACATGAAGGGATAAAAAATATTTTAGTACATGTATATAACATACTAAAAGTTGGCAGTAATTGTAACTATACCCATGCCGCCAATGATCAAGCACCAATTGTCTATCTCGTGTTCTAAGTGATGTTGATTATCAAGTCTGTAGTAAGCTGCCACCACAAGGCCAATAACATAAGCCAGGAGGGGATTGAAAAAACCAAAGGCGGCGACACCAATGCTTCCTAACACAGGTCCTTAGGTGATTCTTGAAAAATATAGATGACATCTTAAGGTCGCAAATGTGATAAATTTAAAATTCTTTGAAGAGAGGGTGACTTTGTCATTTGAAATGATGCAGTCTCCTTGTAGTTTCGAGCAGGCATCCTAGTTGATCATTAAAAAGTAAAATGTGATCAGCGTACACATAAAAAAATGTGAATATTTCTAGATTATTATTCTATGTCTTGCTACTTTGTTCATCCTTATATTTCTAGTTTATTATCTAAGTGATCAACGTAAATTGTTAAAGAGTGTTGCAAAGAGAGTGAGTATGAGCTTATCAAGTTTCCTCTCCAGTGTACTTCTTTTGGAAGGAACATTCATTGAATTCACCATCACCTGCAATGTTTTTCAGAATATCTGTAATACACATTTAACAATTATAGAAGGAAAACATGATGCGACAACAAAGTGAATGATATCAAAATAAAATCCTAAACTGAATGAAATAGAAAAACTTGAATATAATAATACACACAACAAAAAAAAAGGATAAATACCTAAGGCGCATGAGTTACAGAACAAACCAACAAAGTGTGTGATCCACAACCAATCATCGTTTGGCGTTATCGTAAACGACAATCTCCAAATCGGTAACAGATATAGAATGCTGAACAATCGATCGCGACATCGAGTTATTCCAATCCTCCTTTTTCTTATCCGAATTCGCAACAAAATACATCATAGTACCAGCGCATGTCGATCAAAATACATAGTATCCCAAAGTTCAACACCTAAACAGATCAAATAAAATAGATCAAATAATACACAAATATGATTATTAACATAGTTTTCTTATACAAAAATCATTTAAAAAACCTAAACTTAGGGTTTCATGTAGAATAAGACAAAAATACTTTTGAATTTGACCACCACCACACTCGCCGCCGAAAACGTGTTTCCGCCACCACAGAGGTACCATTACAAAACTTTGAATAGTATATCTCTTTAAATCCTCCTAGAACCCTATAGATTTCGTCGAAGAAAAGAAAAACAGAAAAAACAAGAAGAGGAAGACAGAGAGGCAGCGAAGAGAAAGCAAGGAAGAAGAGGAAGAGAGAGGCATCAGAAGAGAGAAAAAATCATACGAAGAAGAAGATGAAATTGGTAGTGCAGAGAGAGAGAGGAGGAAAACTAGAAAAATTGTGGAAGATGAAGTGAGAAGAAGGTAGACGAGGAAGAGTGAACGATGAAATGTGGTTGGAAAAACAAACCCTAGTTCCAAAGCAGAGGAAATGAAGAGGAAGATTTGAAAATTTGAAAACATGAGACGTGGCTGAATGTGGGGACAGGAGGGCAAATGGGTCTTTTCCAGAGCCACAAAAGTTCCTATATTATAGATGATATTGTAAATTAAATCAATCATTACCTTTTGATATATGTAAATTAAAGTGTACCTGCATCATTACCTTTTGATATATGGAACAAGAATGTGATTAATGGGGGATATATGCAACAAAAATCTCAATTTTTGTAAATTAGTAACAGATTTGTTCAGAAATCAGAATGGGTGCAGATGGAAAATGAATGATTTTGAACATTGGTGCTGATCTCCTTTACTGCTATGTGGGGTGAATTTGAATGGTTATCACTTTAACGTCTAAGTCAGTTCAAGATTTAATATTAGTATATTGAAAACTGGAGATTAGATAATGCACCTTGCTCTTGGCATGTGAAGTGATTTATTTTTTGGGTCAAGTGGAGTGGATTTGAAATGATTGAGCCATAGTCATTTGGGTTTTTGGCCATTCTAGAACAATTGTCCCAAAGACTTTGTCAGACACTGGAGGAGTCGGGGAATGCTTAAGTGATGTTGGTCGGCCTTCAAGATATGATTTGATGTGAAATGGAACTGAAACACTTAAAACCTCTAACAATCCAATATCATAAGAGTTTTCACGTATTATACTTTTATTCTAATAATAATAATAATAATAATATATATTTATTTTTTTTTAAAACAATAAGGATTTAGACTATTCAATAAATAGTAAGATATTAAAAATCAAGATTGCTAAAGAAAGTGTTCAAGAAATTTTGAGAAATTTCGAATGAATCTTGATGAACAAGATTCAATCAACCGATCAAAATTTCTTGTTCTTCACTCTTCACTCAAGTGAAACAACCACACCTTGATTGTAAGAATGATTATGCTCAATAATTGTTAATGGAAGTAGAAAGAAAGAAAATTGAATAAGAAAGAAGATTAGGGTTTGAAAAAAATAAGGGAAGAGGAGAATGATTTCTGTAGAGTAACTCTCTGCTCTAAAACAGAGAAAATATTATTCAACTGTGCAACTGCAATTTCTATTGTGTGTTACAATATTATTCTCTATTCTTCTTACTCAAAATAGAGAGAACTCCCTGTATTTATAATTGAGCTACCTTGTTCCCTAAGATAAAGCCCAAAAACACAAAAGCCCAAAATTTCTATTTTGGTCTAAGTCAAAATCTCGTGTCAAGCAACCTGCTTCGACACTTCGACATCCAACCGTACTTGAAACACACTACACTAGGCTAATTTTGACACATCCTTGTTTCTGTTAAGCTACACTTGCTTCGACACAAGGAATTACAATCTCAACACACCACCTAATTCATTGTGTCTAAGCTATCTATCCTCATCATAAACCTTAGCTTCTTGAACACTTCGATTTGCACTCTTTTCGTCATGATATCTGCAATCTGATTCTCAGTTGTGTAGTGTTCCAAGTTTATCTTCCCTTCTGCTACCTGCTCTCGAAGATAATGAAACCTCATTTCGATGTGCTTGCTTCATCCATGTGCTAAAGGATTCTTCTCCAGATTGATAACTAACATGTTGTTGATCTTCATGGTAATTACTCCATGACTCTTCGCTGTAATCTCTTCGACCAGGTTCACCATCCACTTTGCTTGACATGCATAGAGAGAAGCAACTATTTGTTCTGCTTCGCACGATGACAATGCCACTACTGACTCCTTTCTTTCTTCGCATTGTTTCACAAACCCAGCTGGTTGTGCAACATAAACTTCTTCATCTAAGGGTCATTCAGGGATGCACATTTCACATCCATCTGACATATGTGCCAATTGTTTATGTTTGCTATACCAACAACCAACCTGATTGTTTTGATCCTAGCAACAGGTGCAAAAACTTCGTCAAAGTCGATTCCTTCCTTCTAAAGAAATTATTTTGCTACAAGTCTTGCCTTGTGTCGAGTTACTTCTCCTTTGGGATTCAACTTCACCTTGTATACCCACTTCACATCGATTTCCTTCTTGCCTTGAGGCAATTCGACAAGTGACCAAGTGTAACGCCCTGTATAATATCTCTAGAATAATACCATACAAGTGTTAATATCTGGTACTGACATCATCATAAGTGCCTATAATTTACACATCTTGACCATTTTACAAAAGATAAAAGAACAACAATGGTACAAGATATGAAAAGTGCCGAATAATAAAATCTAAGGTCGGAGTACAATATCCATCATTGTACAAGATACATTATACACATCGAAAAACATAATCTAAGCTTCTCTTTAAACATCCATGTATAGCTCCATTTGTAAACTAAACATGCAAATAATACCTGAAAAAACAGCAATAATGGGGGTGAGATAATAATCTCAATGAGTTCCCCTATCTTGTGGTTTCACTCGGCTCTATAGGATTCTAATCGATTTCTATCTCAAGTCAAAAGGGAAAGGGATATGACTTGAGTTCACAGAGTTCGCAATGTATGGAGACATGTTTCTTGAGTCCACCAACTCAAACAATCACTAATCGGAAACCATACCAAGGAATCCCTTTTTCCCGTCCTCTCCTACGTCTAGGACTTTTGGCACGAGTCATGGATCCTTGTAATGTACTTTGACATATGAAATGGATTCGGATTCAAGGTGCCTTCTACATGAATCATCGCTTCCCATGGGAATACCCTCATCTCAAGCATTTTACCCATAGGCTTCATCCGTACTACACACGGGAATCAAACTTGTCAAAGTAATAGTGCGTACATTTCAAAGGAGCGCTCTACATAAGCCTCAATTCTTGGAACAACACGTCTCAAGGGATTATTTCCAACTACGTGATAAAGCATAACCTAACATCGAATGGATTCGGATTCAAAGGGATATGTAGTCAACCTTATGAATTGTCACTTCCCATGGGAATACCCCCATCTCAAGCACTTTACCCATAGGCTCCATTCGCTTATGTAATTACTAAGTATAACGTGATTGTATTCGACAATCACAAGCATCACAATCACATAGACCATAAACAACGCAACTATACATGTTCCATAAAAAGCTCTCCTCACAACTAGACAACTACTTGACAATTATACACACCTAGGCATCCTTGCACAAGCATTGCAATCTATGTTATTAAATATGTCCTAATCACTTTACTAGTTCATTCCATTAATTAATACCAAGGGTTTTTCTCACCATTCTTATGGTCTTTTAAGCATGTTATCACAAAACAAGCATTCAATCAACATACATATATAACATAACAAGTATAGTAGCATAACATAATACATCAAGGATAAATATCTCACGTAAGGCATATAATTAACATTCCTCTACCGACGTTCTCGGTTAGTTCGTGATCACATAAATCGTTAGGTCTTTCGGAGCCAAGCCCCTCACCAATTATCAACCATCCTCATGGTATTCATCACAACACAAGGTGTTCTTCTTCACTTTTCACATATTTTATCATCATATATATCAACCAATTATTCATGGCAAACTTGCATAACAATCCTCAATAATCATGTGAGATAATCCATAGTATCATAAGTCATGCACAATAAGCAACCAAACAAGTAAATAAACAAAAGGGAACAAAATTGTCAGGCTCGCTGTGCAAGCTTTAGGCGAGGTCGCCTCGCTTTGAGTTCGTTGTGCGAGCTCTAGGCAAGACAGGGGAATTTGGAAACAGTAGCAAAAAGCCTCAATGATCAATGCGCGACCTCTAGGCGAGGTCTCATCTTCACCTCGCTAGATGCTCGCTGTGCGAGCATAGCAGACTATCACGCTCGCTGCTAGCTCGTTGTGCGAGCTTTGCGACTTCTAAGTTCTGACCTACAGAACAAGTGCAAATCAAAGGGGTTTCCAACCCCATCATAACCCCAACTCACAACCAACATGATATGAACAATTACCATCATATAACAACACAATTAACATGATTAGCAATATTTCCATTCACTTCAACACAAGCCCTAACCCACAAATATTCTCATTGTCTTTCCCAATTCCTTACCCCAAGTTCCTAACTAATGGAACTCACCCTGAAGAAGAAAATGAGATGATTTGATGATGAAACCATGGCTTTGATGATGATTGAGAACTTCTTCTTCTTCCCCTTTCTCTTCTCGTCTTTCTCTTTTCTTCTTGCTCTTCTTACCAACTTTCTCTTCTTTCTATATTCTTTTCCACCAATATATATATGTGTGTGTGTGTGTGTGTGTGTGTGTATGTAATACATACAATAATAGTTAATAACATAAAAATATCCCTTTGATATTTTGTCATCTAACACCAATTGACCAAATATTAGAGTTACCAAAATATCCTTTCTTATATTTATTAATGTTGGTCTGTCTCTTTTATCAATAATTGAGCTCTTCAGAGTTCACTAGTTACTCTATTAGTCCCAACATATAACATTTAGAGCACTTAGGCGTTTCAACTATTCCAATTAATAAAAGATAGAGTACATAGGAACTCAATTGATCTCAACTGAAACCCAATTGAGCATTTAAGGGAATATGAGGTATTACACCAAGTGGTGTTGACTTCGATGGACTCTAGTTCCTCATTCATTGCTTTCTTCCACTTTGAATATTTCGATGACTCAGCTGCATTAAATGGTTCGACATCTGCGTAGAAAGCATAGTGTACCAGCTCACCTTCTTCATTGACCATATCATCTAATGTAATCACACGTTATTGCAGCCTTGCAGGCATGTGTCTTGTTCGTTGAGGTCTGCTTGGGCTTGCTTCACCTCTGACTTCTTCTTGTCGAACTTCTCTTTCGACTTCACTAGCTGGTTCTTCACATATGATTCTCACTGAATCCTTCTTAACATTCTCAGTCCAAAATCATTCCTTAAGCTCTTCTATGATCATGTCCCTGCTGATCACAACTTTCTTGTTCACTGGGTCGAACAACTTGTATCCTCCTGTCGAGTGATATCCTATTAGGATCATTCGACTCGACTTGTCATCAAGCTTTCTTCTTAACTGATCTGACACATGTCTATGTGCTTTAGATCCAAACACCTTCAAATTACTTAGGTAGGCTTGACACCAGACCAGCATTCTTCTGCCGTGATTTCTTCTAGCTTCTTCGTCGAACATCTATTTAAGATATATGTTGCAGTCGACACAGCTTCTCCCATAATTCTTTGGGTAGATGATTGGCTTTCAACATACTTCTCACCATGTTCATGATGGTTCTATTCTTCCTTTCTGCGGTTCCATTATGCTGTGGAGTGTAGGGTGGCACCACCTTATGCATAATCCCTTCTTTATCACATAATGCATCAAAACCTTTCGACACATACTCTCCACCATCACCAGTCCTCAGAATATTTAGCTTTTGACCACTTTGTCTTTCGACCATAGATTTAAACTTGGCAAATACCTCGATCACTTCACTTTTCTTCTTGATCAGGTAAGTCCACATTTTTCGACTGAAATCATCTATGAAAGTGACAAAGTATCTGTTACCTCCAATCGAATCCACCTGGATAGGACCACATACATCAGGAATTTCCTTCGACTTTCTTCCTACATCCTTGCTGAAGTTGTTCTTGTGCTGCTTCACCTGAACACATTCTTCACACACTTCACTTGGAATGTCGATTTCTAGTAATCCTGAAACCATATTTCTTCTCTTCAAATATCTTATGTCTTTGAAATTGAGATGGCCAAGTCTATAATACCATATCCATTCATCTCTGCTGGCTGCAATTACAAGGCACTTATGCTCCATCACATTAAGTTCAATCTTGAAGGTTCTATTCTAAGACCTTGGTGCCTTCAAGATTAACCTACCACCTGAGTCAAGAACTCATCATCTTGTCTTCGATCGACACCTTATAGTTCTTTTCGAACAGCTTCCCTATGCTGAGAAAATTACTCTTTATGCCTGGTATGTATAATACATTGGAAATTACTGACCTCTTGCCATCTTTCCTCATAATCAGAACATCACGAATACCTTCAGCTGCTATAGTATTTTCATTTACAAATTTCACCATGTTTTTCATTGAGGGCTTTATGTTTACAAACCAATCCTTCCTACCAGTCATGTGCGATTAGCATCCTGAGTCCAAGTACCATTGGTCCTGGAATCTTTCTTCATCTCTTGTTATGACCATCAGCAACATCTCTTCTTCTTCTTCATGTTTCGCTAGCTTTGCATCAGTTTCTTGATTCTTTTTCTTTTCAGGACAATCACTAAAATAATGACCTTACTTTTGACAATTGTAACACTGAATGTGACTTTTGTCAGGTTTTCGACCACCACATCTTCCTCTACCTGCAGAACCACCTTTTTAGTTACCTTGGTTCCAGGGTTTTCTCTGATTTGACCAGTTTCCTTCTTGCTGATTTTGACCACTCGAGTTGTTGTAGCCTCCTCTGCCTTTATTGCCATTTCAACTTCCCTTGCTTTTCTTTTCTTTTGTTGATTACGCCTGCAAAGCCACATCACTCTTTGAATTTCCAACAGCTCTTTCAACCATCTTTTGTTCGTGAGACTCAAGCGTCCCTTGAAGCTCTTCCTTTGTCAATGTTGACAAATATTTTGACTCTTATATGGCTACTACCACGTGGTTGTATTTTGGAGCCAATGACCTCAAGATCTTTGCAACAATTGATCTTGAGTTAACACTTCTCCGCATACTTTGATTTTATTCACCAATTTAGTAACCCTAGTGAAAAAATCAGTTATGCTTTCACTTTCTACCATCTGAAGCAATTCATACGTCTTTTTGTGAGTTTGTAACCTCACCTCTTTCACCTTCTCTGCGCCTCCAAGCAATTTCTCCAAGATTTCCCATGCTTCTTTTGCTGATTTTACATCACTAACCTTTTCAAAATAATTTGGATCAACACAATGATGAATTATAAAGAGAGCTTTATAATCTTTCTTCTTTAGTTCTTTGTATGCAGTCTTTTCTTGATCCGTCGCATTTTCTGCAAGCAGTGTTACTCCTTCCTTCACAAGATCCCAAAGATCTTGATAACAAAAAACCACCTTCATCTGCTTGCACCAATTCTCATAATTATTGTTCTTGAGAATCGGAAGACTCGCCGGAAAGTGCCCGTTTGGATGATTCATTGCCATCGTGTTTTTTTCCCACGAATCGCTCAGTCAGTGCTCTAGATACCAGATATTGGAATTAACCCAAAACTTTGAGAAATTTCGAATCAATCTTGATGAACAAGATTCAATCAACCGATCAAAATCCGTTGTTCTTCATTCTTCACTCAGGTGAAAATATCACACCTTGATTGCAAGAATGGTTATATGCAGAAATTGTTAATGAAAGAAGAAAGAAATAAAATTGAATAAGAAAGAAGATTAGGGTTTGGCAAAATAAGGGAAGAGGATAATGATTTATGCAGAGTAAATCTCTGCTCTAAAACTGAGAAAATTTGTATTTTGGTCTAAGTCAAAATCATGTGTCAAGCAACCTGCTTCGACACTTCGACATCTAAGCCTACTCGGTGTCACAGTGAGATCGGAGACCATAGCTATTGAGTTAGATAGGCTACACAAATCTGAAGATATCACCGCCGATCTTTAATTTATCCAAGGGAAGGGGTAAAGAAAGAATAACCCATAAACATGAAATGCAAAACAAAGCAATAAAGAGATATAAGGTTCGGGGGTTGGTTATACTAAGGGAAAATACCAACACCCTAAGTATCTATAGTATCCTATAGGAACCTCTTGTTCAATTTTTGGTATTTTTAAGTGTTTGCTATTTGGGATTGATTGGAGAGATGAGAAGAGAAATGTTTATTGTTTTTGTGTTTGGCAAGACACAAAGTCTTGTGCCTACGTACCAATGAATGATCAAAACCTCGTAGTTCGGGGTATAAATTGAAAAGGGTTTGTTATGGTGGATTTTAATGAAGAAGAGACAAATTGTCATCTTAAGGAGAATACTCAACTTAGACCACCACAAGCATGTGGAAGAAGGATCTTTGCTTCACATTGAGAGAAGGGCTCCAACTTGGATATATGATCAACAAGTATACCACATACCTCTCTCAAGTGGAAAAAAATCAATCATCTTTCTCACAATATTATGGGGTATGAGAATTACATCTCAACTAAGGATGACTAATGTCTAATCTATTTTGAAAAATATTTTAAAATTGAAAAGCCAAAGTGGCAAAAGGTTTGAATTGAAGTTTGTGTCTTTTAGTCTTTGTGAAAGAGTTTTAAATATGCTTAAAGTGTCTTGAAACATTTGTTAAGAAAAGAGTTGAAAAGATCAATGACCTAAAGTCAAGGTTTTTATGGAAAGTGATTTTGAGTTTGTAAGAGGGGAAAACCTAATTGAATGTCTAAGTTAAAGGTAATCCTAAGGGAGACTTCATAAGGGATAGCAAGTTCTAGGATTACAAGTTAAGAAATATATGTACAAGAAAGTAAAGAGGCAAATGTAAATGACAAAGATGTCAACAACAAGTCCCTCCCTTGGAATTAGGCAACATGATAAGCAATGATACACAATCATTCAACAAAAAAAGGTAAACATGAGAACATGGTATAAGCATGGATAAACATTGATCAAAAAGTATGTACAAGGTTCACAAACAAACACACTTGATCATGGTATACAGCATTCATGGGCAAAGATACAAGTTTCAATAAAAACAAGTTTGAGAATCAAGGCATGATTTGAAGTGAACATGGTACAACAACATTATTCACAACACCAAGACATTCATGAAGACAAAAGATTAAAGGCATGATTTCAATTATTTTTAGGTCAAGGAAACAAGTTCAACACATGGACTAATTTGAAACAAGCATGAACAAAAACCAATCATTTAAGGTATTCAAACAAGACAAAGATGGTCATTAAGAACAAGCATGTTATCATCAATACATGGACAAAGTTTAACAAGGTTTAGGTCAAAAGGATTAGCAAGAATCAATTACACAAAACCTTAATCAAAAGACATGAACATTAACATTTATTAAATTGGAAATAATTTTAACAATTAATGAAATGAGAGAAAAAAGTATATGAACATGGTATTAAACAAACAAGAATGGAAGGAAATATTTTTAGGCAATTTAAGATAAGAGAAATAAAATAAACAAGAAAGGAAAATATATTTTTTGTGATTTTTAAAAGTTAATTTTAAATAAATAACATAAGTAATAAAAATATAAATAATATTTAGTATTTTCATGGAAAAATAAACAAACAAGTGGGAAAATAAAATAACAATGTTTTTGGTATTTTTGATGAATTAAAAATAAAAGAAAAAGGTTTGAATTAAAATGGAATAATAAAAATAATAAAAAAGAAATTAAAAAAAAGAATGAAAATGAACTAGAGCTAAAAAAAATAGGGAAGGGCTGCCCATGGGACTTGAACCCACGCTCTTCAGCTTACAGGTTAAAACCTTAGCCACTCAACCATGTGCTTCAATGTGATAGAATACGCGTGCAAGTAATAATATAGTAAGTTTCATGTTGAAAATACACAAAAAAATAAAACACAAAAAGGTCTTGGGCGAGGGGGATTCGAACCCCAGACCTTATGCACGCAAACACACAAACCAAACTAGTGTTACCACTAGGGCCCAATGCCAATTCAAACATATAATGGCAAATGAAAAATATATTTTAAACCATCATTTAAATATGAATTTTTGCGTCAAACATGATCTTCTTTTTCCTCACGCACCCTCCACCATTTTTGAATTTCAGAGCAACATTACTTCCTCGTTTCTCAATGAATTTCAAAAGTGTAAAAATGAAACTTGCTCGGTTTTTCACAAGGAATACAATGGTACAACTTAATTGCTTTTATTTTCAACATATTGCAAACAATCAGTCACGAACCAGTATGAACCCTAAAACCTAAAATCAATATGAAATGTCATACATGGCTGATTATGACCAATTAGTGTAGGGGTTTCAAAGACTACATTATGGCAAGTAATGTGGTAACTTAAATGCTCAAAGATGATGCCTTTAGCTATGAGATTGAGAAGTGGTCAACTTACCTATTGGAGTAGGTCCAATGCCTCTTCAAACAAGCTGCCAAAACATGGATGATGATGCAAATAGCTTCTATGAACTTCTAGGATGCTTTTAGGATTCTTGGTTTGTGTTGAAACAGCTCCCACCTTCCTACACGATTCCTCTTGCAAGTATGAAAAATGAGAAATTGATCTTAATAATAATGTTGTTACAGATGGAATGTGAGTGTTTGAACAACTTCAATGATGTTTATAGATGATGTTTGAATGATCAAATGGATTGAAAATGGTTTGGATGAAGAGTTAGGGTGTTTTGGCCAAAACATCAACTATTGTGATGATGAAGGTTGACTTTCTGGTTTAGAGGTTTTCTGGTGAATTGAATGGTTTAGACAGCTTCAATAGGTGATTTGTGGTGTGTGAAGATGGTTGTTGGAGTTATTTTGTAACTGTGTGAAATTTTGAGGAGTTTTGTGCAAATGGTGTAAAGTGATGAACAAGTGAAGTTCAATGCAAGAGTGTTGGGATTATCAGAGGTTTAGAGCTTAGATGTTGTGTGTTTTTGTTGATGAAATGAAGTGGTATTTATAGGAAAAGAATATGAGGCAAGTGAGAAGGATTTGTACAAAGTTTGATGCATAATCCACTGGATAATGAAACTTTTCATAAAGTAACTTCAAGTACAAGTAGGCTTTTGCTTTTGCAAGTTGACTTCTCCTCTCAATGTTTCTGAGTTGCATAGCTTGTACCATTGGTTTTGGTTCAGATTGAAGCTTACCTTGAATCATGGAAAGTGATTGGAAGCATAAAGAGGCTTTTTTCCATTATACACAAGTCAACCCAAATAGCATGTTGGTTGATGCTTTTGCATGATGAAAGAAGATCCAATTCTGCAGAACTTAGTACCATTGAAAGAATTTTGTGTCAAGGAACAAGTTTCAAGTTGGCAACTTGCTCAGAAAATGCTTGGAAAATGGGCAAAACAAGTCTTGAACTCGTGTAAAATCATGGTGCACAATTCTGCCTTGAACCACAAATGCCTACCATGCCCACTTTGGAAAATCATAACTTCATACTCAACCAATATCTTTTTTTACTCATGGTACCATTGGAAAGATGGGATCAAATACTAAAACTTTGATGTTGATCACTTGAAAAGAATCCATTTGGATCAATGAGAAAAATGGCCATCAAAATTGGGATTTTCACTGATTTATACTTAGAAAAATTTCTTAAGTATTGGACATTTTGATAATTTGTAAAACCTCAACTTTGGACAAACATAACTTTCAATTGGTATATGATATTAAGTTCATTCTTTCACCAAATTGAAGTGTGTAGTACCACCTTTAAAATGAGTCCTCAAGTGTCTTCATTGGTTGCTTGAGGAAAAAGTTATAAGCTTGGAAAGTAGGGTAAAAATCATGGAATTTTCATAACTTTGAAAATTTTGAAAATCCTAATTCCACCAACTTTGATCTTTTCTTGATTGATCATGATCCAAATCACATATTTTCATGATCCTTGACTTGAGGAGTCCTTGTTTGACCAAAAATTTCAAAAGTCAAACTTTGACTTTGATCATAGTTGACTTTTTCCAAATGAACCGGATTTTCTTCAATTGCTCATGAATCAAACTTCTTGGATCAATCCAACCATATGAATGGACTAATATGATGCATTTGAGGTCCTTGAAACATATCTTGAGGTGTTGGATCATGCCTTGCTCAAAAAGTCAAACCAGGAACTGAATTAGGTCAAACCCCTAATTTGGGTGCACCAGATAATTTGGGGCTTGTTGATCTTGATTCAATGCAATCTTGCACTTGATTATTGATGAGAGGAGACCATTGAGCAATGTTGAATGAATTAGGGCTTGAGAGATTGAGGATCCCACAATCCTTTGACTAGTGAACTTCTTGATCTTCTTGAGAGCAAAACCCTAGCTATGATCAGAGTAAAACCACAACACATGCTCTTGTATCCAAAAAGGTTAGCAATCATAAAAAAACGCATGAGATGATTGATGTTATGCAAAAATGGTGCAAATAAGGTGGGATCTTAGGGGATAAAAATTATGGTATGACACTCGACACACACTACAATAGGCTAATTTTGACACATCCTTTTTTCCGTCGAGCTACATCTGCTTTAACACAATGAATTACAATCTCAACAATATATATATATATATATATATATATATATATATATATATATATATATATATATATATATATATATATTCTTACACCAACATCATATGATACACCGTATTCATTGTTCACCAATACGATAAAAAATGTTTTATCATAATAAAATAATATTTTTTCATTTAAAAATTAACTTATTTATTTATTTTTTAGATTAAGGAGTACCGATATAAAATTGTATGATTAATCAATTTCATCACTTCGTTAACCAAAAGTTACATTGCATTAACCAACTTTGTTTTACCAATATAAATTATTTTTAATATCTTGACATTTATTAACCAAACTATAAACTATATTAACAAACTTTTTACACTCAATTAACCAATTTTATTTTACAGTATTTATACATTATTCATATTACTGTTCACTGTTCCTGATATATATATATATATATGTGTGTGTGTGTGTGTGTTTTTTTTTTTTTTTTTAACGTTAAATAGGCCTTGTTTGGTTGCTTTGGAATTGAGGGTGGGTTGAGTGTATGGTAATATAATAAAATATGTGGATGATTTAGGATTTGTTTAGAATAAATCAAGAAAAATACGAATATGTAAAAAAGCGTGTGAGAATACTTGTTGGTAAGTATTTTTATTAGTGATTTTTTTTTATACGATTTAGACATATATCATATAAGATGTGTTACTAGAGTCAATATGTATTGTGGTTGTGGAAAATTCGACGCTTTTTTATCCTTTCTAGGAGGGGCTTTTATGGCAAGTTTGACATTTTTCGAATATTTGTAGTAATTTTTCCCTATTAAAATGAGTTTATTTATCTTACTCATATTTGTCTTATATAATGGTTTTAGTGAAATTGCATTTTATATAATATAAACAATATATAATAAGAAGGAAAATATTAATTATATTTTAATCGGTGAAGTTTTTGGTATTGTTTTATGATTTTTTTTTATGGTGTGTATGATTTAATGTGGATATGAAATTTGACTCTTGAAATTAACATTTTAGATACTTAAGGAGAAAAACATAATTGAATGTATTGTTTGAAGTACGTACGAGAGAAACAAATTTTTTGCAAAGTTAGCACTTTATTTAATAAAACAAATCATCTATCTTAATTCATTTATTTTTTGTATCCGAACTCGTTTAGAAATACGAATATTGATTTTCTTCCTCTAGGAATATTAAATATTCCTCAATTTTATTAAATCTACGTTTCTCTAAATTTTATTTCGGTTATCGTTATAATTATCTCATTTTATATATATAAAAACATACACATTTTTAATTGCAATTTTAAATAATATCTTGGAGAAAATCCGAATTTTATATAATGTGTCGTATTTTTTGATAAATTTGATAGACTATTTTTTTAATTATTTAAATAATAAAAAGTTAACATTATCGAATTTTTAATAAATCAAATTTGTATATGTTTGGATTTTTGAAAAATCAATATAAAATCATTTTTTTTTCTAAATGGTTTTATGCTATTTTTTAAAAAAAATTTGATATAAAATGATTTTTTTTTAATTTTTATATATGTTTTTTGAAATATTTGATATAAAATCATAAATTTTAAAAAAATATATTTTAAATTAGATTTTTTATAAATCCAACTTTGATGATGTAAAGTGTTCTAGAATGTCATGAAAGTTTTTGGGTCTGTTTTAGAGGACAATTATAAAAAAAAATGGAAAATTTTTAAAGGATTGGATCTTTATATATATATATATATATATATATATATATATATATATATATATATATATATATATATATATATATATATATATATTTATTTATTTATAAAAATGAATCTGAATTATTAGATTTTAAAATAAATTATAGAGATTAGGTGTTAGTTTTTTTTCTCTCACCTCCATCATTTATTTTAATAATGTGAGAGAAAAAAAAACAAAAACCACATATAATTTTCATCATTTATTTTAAAATCTAATAATTCAGATTCATTCTCATGTTCTCTCATAAAAATAGCATTCTCATAGAATATAAAAATAGCATTTTCATCTATAGTTTTGATCTCTTTTTCTAAAATCGTTGTTAAAATTATCGTAAATTCAACCGCTAAATAGTAAATTTTCGCTAAAATCGTCATCGATTATGTCGGTAAGTTGTAAAAATCGTCGTTAAGTTACAATAAAAATCCAAAGCGTGGACGATAATTTTAAGATTATTCTTTAAAAGAAATTTTTTAAAAAATTAAAAATAAAATAAGATATTTAGAAAAATCACAAATATATTTAATTCTTTCTCTGAAAATCTAATTTACCAAAAACTTAAGAAAATAGTTTTTCAAACATAAATTTCAAATCTTGCTAATTTTTCAAACCTTGCATACCTCATAAAATTAAATATGAGAAAAAACGTCAACACAATTAGAAAATTCAAAGTTGGAATAAAGATAGTTTTTTCATGTACTTGTCGTCAATTTTATTCACGAGACGCTTAAATATTGAAATTTATTAAAAATTCTTGCAGATATGAGAAAAGGGGAACCAACGCTGAAATAGAGGAGAAAAAACAACTTTATATTCTTTGTGATTTAATTGAAGTAGGTTTGTGCAAATTTCTCTATGATTCTAGAACAATAAAAGGTAATAAACTTTTGAAAGATAAAGTATCCCTTTCTTATTATTTTGTTATTGATCTGAAGTGAATAAACATTCTTTCAATATATTACAAGTAGATTTACAATATAAGGAATATATGAACAATATTGGTGGTTATCTTTTGCATTTTGTTGAGAAAAAACATTTACATATACACCAAAAATTTTAAAGAATTAGATATATCATTTTATTTATAAAATATTTAACATATATTTTTTTAAACAATATGAGATTTACAACACGCCGTCTACAGATCCGTCCCTAGGGGTACGCCACCAAGGCTACCGCCTAGGGGCCTCAAGTTTTTAATAATATTTAAATGGTTTTAGTTAATTGATTATTTTTTAATTAATTTTTTAAATTATTTTATATGTTAATTAAATAATAATGTCTATTTAAAATATATAGTAATAAAATCTATTTATTTATTTATAATATGTATTTTTTATTGGTTAACTTAAAAACAACACATGAATAATAAAATTTTCAATTCTTTAACGTAATAAGAGATTTAATATTTAAGTTTTTTTTTTTAAATTTTGACAATATTTTTCAATTATGATTTTTTTTAAATAACGAAATGAGTGTTTATATGAGTTTATTTTATTATCAATTGAAAATAAAATGTTAAAAGAAATTGATTATAAAATTTAATGATTTGCGTCCTAAAAATTTTAAAATATATTAATTTTAAATTTTTTTATTATATTAAAAAAATTAATTTTAAACTTCGTCTCAGACCTCGAGATGTGTTGGGCCGGTCCTGGCCGTCTAACCACTTTTCTATCACAAAAATTTTAATACAAAGTGTTTGTCTCTAAACTATCGACTATAATACTTATGAATATAGGAAAGTATTCACCTTGCATTAAAGACTCACCTTAAAAGCAAGTAGTATTATATAGGGGCGTTAGTATTATATAGGGGCGTCAGCGAGATCAATGTTCAACTAAGGGGAAATAAGAAGAGTGATATTCTTTCTTATATGGCTTCAGCTGTCAAAGATGTAGGAGGGTTTTGGGAGAAGGTTAGCAAACGAGGTAGGAAGGGTAAGCAGGTCAGGTGGGAAGCTGAAGGACGATTTAAGGGGAAGAAGTATAGAGTGTCAACAACCATATTCATAACGGAGTTTCCAGATAGTATGGGAGCTAAAGAACTGTATGAGGATCTTAAATTTTTTGGAGATATAGATGAAGTATTTCTTCCGCAGAAAAAGGATAAGACAAGAAGGAGATATGGTTTTGTTCGCTATTTCGATGTGGAAGATGTTAACAGATTAGTGTTAAAGTTGGACAACCACTTTATTGAAGGGAGGAAGTTGTTTGCAAACATCCCCAGGTTTCCTAAAGCTGGTTTTACGCTCGTGGGGGATAGGAAGTTTAAGGGGCGCAGGGAGGAGGCGAGTGGAGTAGTTGCTCCTAAGAAGTTTTATGGGTCTTCGGTTGTGGGTGGTCGTACCTTTTCCGAGGTGATTCGCAAGGATGGGGAGGAACAAGGAGCTGCTTTGATGTTCGAAGTGAGTCAAGAAGATTTGAGGATGTTTGAGGGAGCTTATGTAGGGAGAGTCATCAACCTGGGAGCAACTTACAACATGCAACGAAATTTTCAGTTAGAAGGCTTTTTTGCTGTGAAGGTTACTTCTCTTGGAGCTAACCTATGTCTCTTGGAAGAAAATGAGTCGGGTGTCATCGATGGGCTGCTAAAAGACACTAAAGAGTGGATGAATCAATGGTTTTTAGAAGTGTCTAAATGGGAGCCTCACGTTGTTGACTTAGAGAGGATCACTTGGTTGAGATGCTATGGGATACCATGCCAAGCGTGGTCGGTGGAGTTCTTCTCGTTCTTGGCCTCTAAGGTTGGCAAGTATATTTGTTGTGAGGATTGCGTGTTGGACTTCTCTAAGCTTGATGTTGCAAGCATCATGATCAGAACTTCGGTGGGCAAATTGATAGATGGAGTCTTTAATATCTCCATTAATGGTGTTCTTTTCAAGATTAGAATTGCAGAGGAGACTTTGGGTCCGTTGTCTAAAACTATTGTCCGGGAAGCTGTTCATTCTTCAGACAAGGATACTGACTCTATCTATGTGGGTGAAAGTTCCAGTTGTGGAGGGTATGACAGCGATAGGTGTGGGGCAGAAGATGAGGCGTACTTCGATGCTAGTATTCTAGGAGGTGAAGTGAAGGGTCAACAAGGTATATCTAAAAAGGGTGATGTTGTCTTTAATGCTAGCAATGGCAAGAAGACAAATTTTACCTTTAAGGTGAATAGCGTAGGGCTCAAGGGGGTTGACCTTGCTGTGGCTATTTATGTCACTTCGTGTCCAGTGCTTTGTCCTATGGTAAGTAAAGAAGGCGTTGTGGCAAAAAATAAACCAGTAGGGCCTACCGAGGAGGGAGGAAATAATTGTTTTGTTGGGCCTGTTGGTTTGAAAGACAACTCGGTTACTTTTGATGGGCTTCTAAAGGCCCAGTTAGCTTTTGGGGCCTCTTCGAAGTATAGAAGCTTTGAGAGTGAGGGAGGTGCCAAAGGGTTGGGTGGATCCATTTTTAAAAATTATGAACTGGGGATTTCGTTAGGGATCCATCATGTTTCTAACTCAGACTCCATTTCCTCTTTTTCCAAATCAGAAGATGGAGAGGGGGTTCAATCGGAACTTAGTAGAGTGTGTAGAAGGTCTATTGTGGCTAATCCTCAGATGGTTAAGGGAGCCTCATCTGGTGTGAAGAAGAAAGCAGAGGTTGTGTCATCCTCGGGCGAATGGATTTCTCATTGTCATTCTGTCACAGATTCAGATGTGGTTAAAGGGAATCTTAGATTCTGGAAGGAGATGGATTCTAAAGTGTCTTCGAAGGTGTGTGAGATTTTGAACTTCTTGGGAGTTTTAGGTGGTGACAAGAGGGAGGATTATGTGGAGCAGATAGGCGCAATGGAGGTGAGGGATAAGGAGAGGTTGGTTCTGAAGGTGCTTAAGGAAAAAGGTGGAAAACGAATATTCTGTCTTATAATCTAAGAGGGTGTGGCATCGTGGCGAAGCGCAAGAAAGTTGCAGGTTTGATTAAATCAGGTAATTCTGACTTTTGTTTTATTCAGGAATCTAAAGTAGCTTTGATGAATAATGGGATAACTTGTTCGTTATGGGGTGACTCTTTTGTATAATGGTCGGCTGTTGGAGCTATAGGCCAGGCAGGGGGTTTGATTTCTTTATGGAGGAAGGATGTTGTATGTGTTGTGCTTAGTATTAAGGGTGTGGGTTTTTTAGGTACTTTGGTAGAGTGGAAGGGGAAAAGTGTTATGCTTGTGAATGTCTATTCTCCTTGCTCTTTTGAGCAGAAGAAGAAGCTTTGGCAGGATATAGTTGATTTGAAGAGGAGGTTCAGTTCTTTTGGTTTTGTTGTGGGAGGGGATTTTAACGCCGTTTCCCACTCTTGCGAAAGGAGGGGAGTTAGTGATGGGGGAAGGAGGAGGGAGATTGAGTTGTTTAAGAATTTCATCGAAGATTTACAATATGTTGATGTCCCTGTTGTTGGAGGGCCTTTTACTTGGTTTAATAGTTCGGGTTCTGCAATGAGCATATTGGACCGGTTTCTGTTGTCAGAGAAGCTTATTGAGGATTGGAAGATTTCTTGTCAGTATATTGGTAAAAGGGACGTCTCGGACCACTGCCCAATATGGGTGAAGCCTAATGTTGTAGATTGGGGGCCTAAGCCTTTTATGTTCAACAACTGTTGGCTTAAGCATTCTGAGTTCCATGACTTTGTCAAGAAGGAGTGAGGTTCGTTTGAGGTTAAGGGTCGAGGTGATTTTGTCCTCAAAACAAAGTTGAGTATGTTGAAAGTTAGTCTTAAGTTGCGGAATGTTAAGGTTTTCGGCTGGGTAGACCTTGAGATAGACAAAGCTGTGGAAGAAATTAACGAGCTAGATGGTATAGCAAGTAGAGGTGAAAACATTGGTTTAGCAGACTTTGGTTCTCGTAGGAAAGAAGCAGCAACAGCGATGTGGAAAGGCATTAATCATAAGGAAGCTATGCTCAGATTGAAAGCTAGAGCTTTGTGGCTTAATGAAGGCGACCGTAATACGAGGTACTTTCATAATGTAATGAGAGGGAGAAGGAGGAGAAATCATATTTCTTTTGTTAACACCGTTAGTGGCCGTAAAGATAAGGTTCAGGAAGATAAAGAGGAGGTGAGGAGGTATTTTGAAAGCAATTTTGCTGAAGCTGTGTCGAATCGACAGTAGTTGGAAGGTTTGGTTTTTAAATCTCTCTCGGTAGAAGATAAGAAAGGGTTGGAAGCAGAGTTCACTGAGGAAGAAATTATAGAAGTTATTTGGTTGTGTGGTGGTAGTAAGAGCCCGGGTCCGGATGGTTATAGTTTCGATTTCTTTCAATCTTGTTGGGATATTATCAAGACAGATGTTATACGCTTTGTTAATGATTTTTATCTTAATCCGACTCTCACCAAAGCGGCAACGGTGTCCTTCGTTACTCTGGTGCCTAAGGTTAAGCACCCTCAAGATCTTGTCAGTTATAGGCCAATTTGCTTGGTCAGTTGTTTCCAGAAAATTCTGGCTAAGATTTTGGCTGGGAGGTTAAGAAGGTGGTGGGATCCTTGGTGTCAGTCGAGCAGTCTGCCTTTGTTCCTGGGCGGTGTATTTACGACGGAGTGTTGGTTGCTAGTGAGATTTTGGATTTAGCTAAAAGATCTAAGCGTAGTTGTATGTGAAATTATGGTATCAGATATGTGATGTTAAGTACGATGTCACAACATCAATATCTGCTGTATGAACAAGACACTCAAAACCTGTGATGTTATGTGTGATGTTACAGCAACACACTCTGCAATGTAAAACAACAGAAAACTACAAAATTGCACACAAGGATTGTTCACCCAGTTCGGTTCAACAACCTACATCTGGGGGCATACCAAGCCAGGAAGGAAGTCCACTATTAGTAGTATCAAATTACAGACTCAACAGACCAGTTGACAATCTACCTAATTCAATCACTACCCAATGACCCTTCTACCTAAGTCCTCCCTAGGTAAGAGACTCCATCTCACTCCCAATCATCGCAATGATGTCTAGCAGTCAACAACTCCGCCACTGCATCAATAGCCTAATTACCAACAACTCTACAAACACATAAACATAGAAGATACACTTCCATGACACATCTTGGAGTTGCTTCAAAGCTTCCTTCAAGAACAATACAATACTCATTACCTACAGGTTTCTGAGTTATAACACAGTGACCATCTCACAACCCGAGTGGTTCACTTAGACAAAGCCCTAATGATCTACATCTTGGGCCCGTACCAATCCTAGATTACAAGCATTCTATTTATAGCTTTTTCCCAACTAGATTTGGGCCTTCAAATCATATCAAATCTTCTGCCCCCAATCTGCAACAGATTCTGCTACTAAATAGATCTTCAATTAAATCTTCAATCAATTAACTCTAAATATTCTCCATATCATTATGCTTTAAATTCGCAACAAACTAATCTTCTTCACACATGATTGCAACAGAATATATCTTCCATGATATTCGCCTGCAATCTCTGATTTTCTTCAGCAGAATATTTCATTAAACCAAAACCATGTGCAGCCCTAAACATCTCAGACCTGATGTTCACTACTGATGTCACGACATCGGGTGTAACATCAGCACACAGCTGCAACCCTTACATCTTTAACAACCCTGAATGTTACCTAAACATATCAATAATGCTAGAAGCTCATGTTGCAACATCAACCATGACATCAGCATTGTTTTAACAAAATTTCAGCCAATTACAAGAACTTACAATCTCCCCCTTTGGCTAATTTTGGCTAAAACACATGTATAAACATTACAGCTCAAATTATAGCAACAATTACTACCCTAACCCTATACTACTGTTAGAAGTCATCTGATCCTAACAATAAACATCAGTAGCTACTGTGTACTGCATCCATGGAGAATCATCTTCTTGGCTAATTTTGAATGATGTTAGGACATTATGTTGGACATAACATCACCATATAACAGCAACTCCAGGCAGCACATCAGGACCTAAGTACAATACAGTCCTGAAGTATTGGTGCACATGAGGAAGAAGATATCTGACATCCCCCCTCAACACAACACATTTCTTTTTCCTTCCAGGACAGACCCAGAACAAATGTAGAAAACTCCTCCAGAAAAGAAATATTTGTCTATGCATAACAGGCCAATGGTGGCATAAGATAATTCTGCACACCTTCATTGATCAGACACTGGGTTTAATCTGTGGCATAAGATGAAACTTAAGAAGTACCATTCTGCCAACCCAGGTAACTCAGAACACAAGTCACAACTGTGTTCATAACTCAGGACACAAGTCATAAAGACTCACCACCAATCTTAAGGCTCGGGCAACCTCTTTGACATTTCTGACCCAAAACCGAAGCTACAGACTCCAGACATAACATCTGTGCAAACCATTTCCTTTCTCCCCCTTTTTAGCCACAAATTGGCAAAGGAAACCCTCACAGAACCAGACCCAAGAAGTGCTCACCAAAAAACGAATAAACGCCATAAGACTTATGAGACAAGAACACTCACTGGCTGAAGGAGAACAGAATAACCCCTATAAATAGCTGACCAGTTACATGGGAATAAACGAGCTTTGAATAGTCAAGGTTCTTGGTCATAGAAACACTATTTTTGGCACTAAAAACTCCATCCAAATTCAATGTCTATAATCCGAAATAGTCTTGACCACTTTTATTGTTTCCTAACTGATTTTTACCATAAATTGTGCCAAAACAGTTCCATGCACAGTCGAAGCCACGTGTTTCACCTTATCCCTACACCACCGTCCAAAATACTTCCTTGTTTGGCTCAAGAAAAAACATGTCCTATACCATGTTCTGACATCGCATCAGACATTGTCTGCTGGCTCACAAAATTAACAATCCAAGACACTTTGAAAGATTCCAAAACCACAAGCACGACATCTATTGATCAGCACAACTCACAATCCCTTCTAGATTCCTTCATAACCACAGAGAAAAACAACTTTTTCACCAAAAGATCAACCAGTGCACCTTTGCAAGAAGAACACCTTAAATGAATGGAAAACATAAGACTCATCTTCATGTCTTCAAGAGCGCACCCTCTGTTCAACTCACCTGCTGAACGCATTCACTTAATGCTTAATCCTCAAACAATCCAAATACCAAAAATCACATGATTCCCTCTTGATTGGTTATCTTCTCACGCTCCAAAACTCACATCTTGCCAAGCTGATCAACTTCTCTCAGGAATGAACTTCTTGATCCAGACATAGTCTTCATTCATCCAGTCAGGAATGCTTCACACAAACATCCACAAGTTCTGAGGCACAAATACACTGCCTTCCACTATACTTTAAGTCAAGCCCTCTTACTTTGAATTAAAAACACACACCTAGACAAGTGTGACAACTCCCATCAACAAAAACCCCTACTGAGTTCTTCCAAAAATTTCAGAGAGAAGCACATTCTCCCAGACACAGACAAGGCCGCCCTTCAGACTCCTCCTCATAAGCATGTGTGCATATGATTAGCTTCACAAGGCTAGAATTATTCATGTCCACACCAACATGTCATCCAACAGCCTAATGTCATAACATGTTATCTAACATTATACCCCCATAGGATTCAGACAATCTTCACAATCTTGATCATGCAATCTTCACAATGTATGTACCTTTGCAGCAAAATCCATAGACAAGTACTCACTCAGTCATGGTTAACTAATGCTCTAGATGAAGATGAACATTTGAGCACACTTGCTGAGCACATGCATATTGGTCCCATTGTCCCTTTCTTCAAAGGTCGTCATTCCTTATCATGCTCTTCATCTTCAGACTTCCAATTAATACCTGATCTACTTCAGTCTTCTCTACATTCTCCATCCAAGGCAGACCTTCTACTTCATCATTCTCCCGTATGACTATGTAGACGCTCCTTAGGCATGATGTAGGTACCAAGATCCTGAACCAGGGCATAATCATCCTTCACCAAGGATATCCAACCAGATAGTGTCTCAACACAAGTTAGAACATCTGCCACATACCAAGACATCATCACCATGATGCTTCACCAACTGGACTTACTATTGCATAGTAATTCAAAGAACTAGGAAATTAAACTCCCATCCACCATCAAGAAGAATAATCTCCTTGAGTCTTCAACTCATCACCCTTCTGCCTAAGAGTAACTTGTTCCAAGACAATCCTCAATAATAACCAGCTGCCACACTCTGATTATCTTGATTCTTCGAATCCACTTCTGAGATCAACCAAATGCCACAGTTTGATCACCTCACTCATGAATCCTCATATGAAAACAACCAAATGCCATATTTGGACCTTTTTCACGTTTGTCAGAACTCTCACAAAGATATCTTGATCCACAAAGGAAACTTGATCTTCAAGTCACATGTTCCACTTGCTCAAAAGCAAACACACTTAGACTCCCTAAGCCATGGTCATGTAACATCTTCTCCTTCCTGCAGCTCCCGCAAACTGCCATGAGAACGATCTTTTTGAAGCATCCCATTGTTCATTCCTGTAGATCACCCTATCAATAGTTGATGTGCCACATCACCAGCTGTGACTCCTGATGTTAAGCTAGATGTCAGAACATTATGACATCCAACTGTTGAATTCAGCTCTTCCTTCTGCCACTCAAAAGAACCTTCTCCCTTTACAGAAACAGATTTCCATGCTCTCATAGACTTGATTCAACAACCAAGTTTGAGTAGACAACCTCCATCCTGCTTAGAAACTCCAAATACTTCAAACCTACCACACCTGAATCTTCAGAAAGTAAGTAGTCCAAGACTACCCCATAGCAATACTAAAGAAAGTCACTTCCCTTAGTAGAGCCGTCAGTAGAAAGCCAGAGATAACTGTCACTTATCCTCGACCTTCACAACCAGAGCAAACACCATGCTCCGAACCACTTAGATCAGAAAAAAAAATAATCCAAGCTGTAACCATCAAGACTATGATGTCTTCATAGTCTTCCACCTCCATCTTCAACAATATACATCAGGTCGTCACACAGCCATATAGAGAAAAGTCAATTCTCAACACTTCTGCAGTCCTGCACTTTTACATCAGACATATACAAAGTCTCCCGTCAATGTATTTTGCCGTTAGTTAAAAGCACACCCTTATCAACTCCTTTCTCACACAACCGCCATCTGCTGTCAACCCATTATGACAACCACTCATACCACAAACCCTTCCAGGTAAGGTCAGTGTCTTGATCTCTTACTCTGAAATGATGTTTCAACATCAGTTCTGACATTACATCTCCTAATCAGCATCTGATCAACTTCCAAGATAGGACCAACCAAACTGCAGTAACTGCATAACACACTCTTCCAGAAGCTACCCAAAGAGTAATAACTGCCATCCTTTTGCAGAGACAAACTGCTATTTTCGAGCCACAAAACTGGAAGAGTTCATTCCAACCAATGCAGACACCAATTGATCACAGACTGATAAACACTGCTACTGCATACAAAGTCTAGGATGCATTTACCCTATAATATGGTCCTCAGACAGTTTTAGCTTAAACAAGGATCAACTTCTTCTCATCTGTTAGCACACCTGAGATGCTATTACATAATAACCCTCATCTCAAAAACTGTTCAACTTCACAGCTTCAGTGACCCTTCAAAGCAGCTACAATCTAATAGGTCTTAGACTTAGCATTTACCATAAACTGTTAATGTGTAGCGCAATGTCGAGACATTAGAATTGACATGTTAAGCTCAGCTTCTTTCTTGATGAAACTTCCTCCTCATTAGGTCACCACAACTAAGCTTAAGAGATAACTTATCAAGATCTTCACTCCCGCATGAAAGATTTGACAGTGATACTCTTTTGCTTTGGCTCTACCCTCTTCTTTCACCATCAAGAAAACATAAATAAGGAATCACTGTTCTGGACAGATAGGTCTTCAATGTTTGATTTGAACTATACTCTTCTTCAAAACAAAACTGAAACTTCCATGTCATACATTCTTTAATAAGATCCATTCACCTTTTGATCACTTCTTTCCCAAAACAAAGATATGAGATAATCCTCAAGTATCTTTGGCATCTCTAACCAACCGGTTGAAGCTGTCTTGCATAAACTAGAATATCCTGCTGAGGAGACCAAACCCTAATGTCTTTCTAAGAGAATACCTTCCTAGAATCTCACCACCAGGGTTACATCAGATACCATGCAGCGCAACACACACCAACTCCTCAACAACCTTCAGGCACTACTACAAAATCCTTGCACAATACTTTATCAAGAATAGTTCATCCTTCACTCCAAGGGATCATCCAAACAACTCTCTTTCTTGCTCATGAACCAGAAAGTATCTTCCCAAGATCTCATCCAAAAACAGACAGGATGTCTGCTCTGATACCAATTAAAATTCGGGTATCAGATATATGATGTTAAGTACGATGTCACAACATCAATATCTGCTGTATGAACAAGACACTCAAAACCTGTGATGTTATGTGTGATGTTATAGCAACACACTCTGCAATGTAAAAGAACAGAAAACTACAGAATTGCACACAAGCATTGTTCACCCAGTTCGGTTCAACAACCTACATCTGGGGGCATACCAAGCCAGGAAGGAAGTCAACTATTAGTAGTATCAAATTACAGACTCAACAGACCAGTTGACAATCTACCTAATTCAATCACTACCCAATGACCCTTCTACCTAAGTCCTCCCTAGGTAAGAGACTCCATCTCACTCCCAATCATCACAATGATGTTTAGCAGTCAACAACTCCACCACTGCATCAACAGCCTGATTACCAACAACTCTACAAACACATAAACATAGAACACACACTTCCATGACACATCTTGGAGTTGCTTCAAATATTCCTCCAAGAACAATACAATACTCATTACCTACAGGTTTTTGAGTTATAACACAGTGACCATCTCACAACCCGAGTGGTTCACTTAGACAAATCCCTAATGATCTACATCTTGGACCCGTACCAATCCTAGATTACAAGCGTTCTATTTATAGCTTTTTCCCAACTGGATTTGGGCCTTCAAATCATATCAAATCTTCTGCCCCCAATCTGCAACAGATTCTGCTACTAAATAGATCTTCAATTAAATCTTCAATCAATTAACTCTAAATATTCTCCATATCTTTATGCTTTAAATTCGCAACAAACTAATCTTCTTCACACATGATTGCAACATAATATATCTTCCATGATATTCGCCTGCAATCTCTGATTTTCTTCAGCAGAATATTTCATTAAACCAAACCATGTGCAGCCCTAAACATCTCAGACCTGATGTTCACTACTGATGTCACGACATCGGGTGTAACATCAGCACACAGCTGCAACCCTTACATCTTTAACAACCCTGAATGTTACCTAAACATATCAATAATGCTAGAAGCTCATGTTGCAACATCAACCATGACATCAGCATTGTTTTAACGAAATTTCAGCCAATTACAAGAACTTACAGTATGGTGTTGAAAATTGATTTCGAAAGAGCTTATGATTGCGTCTCTTGGGATTTCTTGAGGTATGTGATGGGAAAGATGAATTTTGGTGCTAGGTGGTTATCTTGGTTGAAGGCTCTAGTGTTCAAAGGTTCGACGTCGATCCTTGTCAACGGAAGCCCTACCAAAGATTTTGCTGTTAAGAAAGGGCTGCGCCAAGGGGATCCCCTCTCCCCATTCCTTTTTATTCTTGTTATGGAGGTTCTCACTCTCTTGGTGAACAAAGCGGAGTCAGTTGGTTTGTACAAGGGGTTCAAGATTAGTGATGAGGTTTCCTACAGGATAGTGCAATTCCCGGACGATACTTTATTGATTGGAGAGACGGGATGGGAGAACTTGTGGTGTGTTAAGGCTCTGTTAAGAGGTTTTGAATTGCTTTCAGGCCTTAAAGTGAATTTTTTCAAGAGTAGCATCGGCAGGATAAATGTTAGCTCAGATTTTCTTGAGGCAGCTGCAACTTTTCTGTATTGTAGTATCGGTAGGTTCCCGTTTAAATACTTAGGGATTTATGTAGGAGATAGTCCGAGAAAAACATCGATGTGGAAGGAGGTTGTGGATCTAGTAAAGAAGAGGCTTTCCCCTTGGAAGCGGAGGAATTTGTCGATAGGAGGACGGGTGGTGCTTATTAATTCTGTTCTGAATGCAGTACCACTTTATGCTTTGTCCTTTTACAAAGCCTCGGTTGCGGTGATTAAAGAGATTCGTAGAATTCAGAGCGATTTCCTTTGGGGCGGGAACTCGGAGAAGAAGGTGATTCATTGGGTCGATTGGGATACGGTTTGTACACCTAAAGATAAAGGAGGTTTAGGTGTCAAGGACTTATCTTACTTTAATAAATATCTGTGTCGCTCCCGGGATTTTCATCCAGGTACAAACGCGAAAGTGGCGCGGAAACAGAGTCGCCAGCAATGTGTATTTATCCCACGAGAGGGAAAGGAAACACTGCATAAACCCGGGGAAAGGAAAAGCATGGTCTCACGACCAAGAGAAACGGGTAAGGGAGTCGGTTACATGAAGGGAAGGTGTTATCACCCCACGCATCCATCGTACTCGATGGGATCCACGCTTGTTGTCTCAATCAAAGGGTGTCGTCGTCTGGAGCTCCACTGCTACTGGAAAGGAAAATGAATAGGAACGGAAAGGAAAGGAGAAACGAGGGAGAAAAGAAAAAGAAGTGACTCGATAGGACGTCCTCGGAGTCCTAGGCCTACGTATTCCCTCGGGAACAGGAAAATCAGAGTCAACGTAGTTCGAACACGAACTAAGGGGGGAGGTTGCTCACCAAGACATCGCTGTCTCGTGCCTACGTATCCTCAATCTAACCAGAGAGAGGAAATCAGAGCAGTCGTAGTTCGACTTAACCAAGTCTGTGTTTTTTATGAGCGACGTTAAGTTCGCGTCCGGCAGTTAGGGTCGATGCCTGTTTGCAACGAGACGGAAGTAACGTGCCCTTTTCTGAAAATGAGGTTTGAAACTTAACAATCCCGAAGGATAAAAGGTTTGAGTTTGTTTTGTGTTTTTTAGACAGAAGTGTTTTTGAAGTTGTTTGTAACTAGCATTGCACCCAAGTTTACCATGCCGGAACGAATGAGTCGCATGGTCGCCCCCAAATGGAACGTATGCTACCCACCCTAGAAGAGGAGGGGAGACCCCTCGTTCTTCATTTTCTACACCTGAGGCTCAAGCGCAATGTACGTTAATCCTTTATTAAGTGTTTTTAGAAATATTATGGGATGAGAAGAGAAGACTCAAGTTGAAAAGAAAACACTAAAGGGAATCTAATTTGTTCCTAATGTTATCATGCAAAAGTGGCCCTAAAGTTGAGTTTAAGAAGGGGGATACTGCCTATGTTAGCATGCATGGACTGCTATCCTAATGTCTCTCCTACCTCCCACTTAATCAAAAATTAAGTGGAGCTAGGAGTCCTACGGGATCATGTCATCAAACAAGTAAACACAGGATAAATCAATCACAAAATGGACTAAAAGCACCGAAAGAGTAAACAGTGTCAGTCAAAGTAAAAGGGGAGCTTTAGCCAAGGGGTCATATCAACCGAGGCAAACAAGCTAGCTGTGAGAAATGGGGTGCTCGTCCAATGGTATCGAGAACCATGGAGAGCAGAGTAAGGAAGGAAGAGATGTGAATCAGATCACATAAGCATCAGCATTGGTCAATGCGAGCTATAGACAAGGTGTGGGGGTTTGATTGTTAAACCCTCATTCCAATAGACCGACTCGATAACAAGAGTAGGTAATGTTCAGAGCTTCAATCATGTAATGAGAGCTAAGAACGACTCAACTAGAATAACGGGGGTCGATTGCGGACCCTACCTTCTGTCAATTGCCTCCTTGGAGGTCTTATAAGGGAACACGGGAATGGGATGCCTCTTTAGAGGTCTTCAACACAATATTAAATAAGCACAATCATGGCCTCACTTGAGGGCTTTCCATACAATCCTACTTATCATGGCATTTGCTATTCCTACTTCTCATGGCATTTGAAAGCATTAAAGAGAAGTGAAGAGATAAGAAGTTCTACCAAACGGATATGAATCCGTAGCAAAGCAACGAAAGCGCAACGAAAGCAAGTCACGAAAGCACCTATAAAAAAATAGAAAACCAAGTTAGAAACAAGTTTTTATTTACAAAACGAAATGTCCAAACCACCTTTGGAATGTCTCCTTTATGCACCTTGCACATGTGAACCAAAGACATTAGTAATAACAAGAGAGCGTATATACAACATGAAACCTAAGTCTAATGGCTATGTACACTTGAATCACACTAGTCAAAGTGAAAGACCTAAAAGGGTTATGAAATTACAAGTCACGTTACAACTATGCTACAAGACTAATCTACTTTGAAGTTAAAGGTAAACCAACAAAAGAAAGCCATTACAAGTTAGATGAATTGAAATAAAACGTGAAAATGAACCAAGGTCAGAAGTGAAACAACTTATACACGTGCTTAAATCCAATCTCAAAGTGTCACAAAGGTTTGCATTAAACTCTCTCTCCAAAGTCAATTCATTTCATGAGCAAAATCACATTTAAACTTCTCATACAAGTATGTAAAATTGTCACTCAAGCGATGCAAGTGAAATGACATGGTAAGGCAATGTTAAAGCTCACACATCAGAGGCAAATGACCTATAAAATGTCCTAATTGAATCCCCAAAAACAATCATAAACATGGCATACAAGCGGCATCAAAAGAAGTGGCCAAAATGAAACACAAATTCAAGTTCGCATACACACAAAGTAGGCATCATTTAAGGCATGTGAAATGATCAAAGGCAATACTCAAGCATGTCTCAATCGTACATCAAAATACACTTAATAATGTGCTAAAACTCATATTCAAAGTTGGCTCAAAGTGCCCTCATACAAGTCCTAAACATGACTTCCTTCTACGCATGTATCAACATGTTCGGTTCGCATTGGAAAATGAGTGAAAATAGCAAAATGCTCTTGAAAATTATAAGTAATTGAAAATATCATGCCAAAGATAGTAGGTAACCACATACAAAATATAGGGTTCATATCATGCACCAAAATCCCTCAAATAATTGCAAACGTAGCACAAACGCCAATGATGATCATACGAATTAAGGCTCAAAAGGTCAACTTCAAAAGTATCCCAAAACTCAAGTACAATGCACCAATAAATCACCATGATGTTAAAAAATCAAATGCCTAAACTTACACCAAAAATCAGCTCCAAATTGTCAAGGGAAAATCACATTTTAGCACTTACATCACTAGATATACCATTTAGAACACATTCCTTTCCATAATTCCAGAAAAAATACCAAACAGCCCCCAAAATGAAATTTAAAATATCCAAAAATTAATTAACACTTCCCAAATATACATGAATTTTATTGGAATTTTATGAAGCACGAAACTATTTTTATTAATTGGAACGAAACGAGCAAAACTTGCGATTAAGGGAAAATGCTAGGAAGACAAACTTATCACGCATAACCAAAGCTTCGAATCGTCACATATCGTCATACATCAAGCTACAACCAGTGCCTCAGGTGGGAGGGCTCAATATGCAACCTACACTATATGATCCTAAACCACATACAAGCTAGAATGATGCATTAAAGTCAAGATTTCTTACTTGGTCGAAGTAGCAATTCTTCACATAATAAGAAACCCGAAAACTTCGTGCAAGTCTTGTAATCAACCTTGGAGGCAAAATAAATGCCATCAACACGAATCAAAAATCCATGAACACTTTAATCGTCATTAGTGACCTTAACCAAAATCAAAATTATCAACAAAGGTCTAATTGAGAATTAACAAAAATTCTAATTAGAATGTTAGTCATCAAAAGTTAATTAAAGATAATTAGAAAAAAATGAAAATAGTAAAATGAACAAAAAAACTAAAATCTACTTCAATCCAATTATGAACAGGGGGTCCAAGAAGTTATGTTAGTGGTGTGAGAAGAACTTCCAGGCGTTGGGCTTTGTAGTTCAGCAGGCCCAATGATTTCAAAAGGAGACTGGGGTGCAACACGAATTGGAGAGTGTGGGTAGTACTCAGGGCTTACGAGCCCAATCCGAACTCGGCTGAGGGGGTGCATTTGTTGAAACACGGTGCGAATGGCATATGCAAGGGCCTTGAAGCCCGGTCCACGCTGAGAAAACCAAAAACCCAATTTCAAGACCCTGAAACCTTCAGTTATATTCATCTTCCATTGCGCCGCTTCAACTTCCCATCTCCCTCAATCAACCTCAACTTCACCTTTGTGAGGAATCTCGCCGGAAACCTCTCTCTTCCTTCCGTCTCTTTTTCAAATCGCTGGTACCAAGACCTTCTACCTCCCTCCGTTCTTCTCCTTTCTTTCATGGCGGCGACGTTTCCTCAATCCACCACACCAAATTGCTTCGTCTCTCAACAACCCTTCCTTCTCAGCTCTCTTAAACTCGGACTCTATGAACCGAATCGAATTCGTAAGCGATAATGAAATCCGAATCACATATCCGTAATCAAATCAGAAGAATAGAAGAACCACCTTCGAAGCAAAATCAGGTGATGTTCATCCTTCTTCTTCTCTTTTCTTCGCTTCTGAATCATTATTGTGTTCTTGATGTTGCATTCGTGTTATTGAGCGTCGCGTTCTTGAATTCGCAGATGTTGAATTTGTTCCTGTTTTACAGATATAGGTTGTGAAGCGGTATTGATGGAAATCGCTGAGTCTTGACGATGAATTGGCGATGAAGCCTGCGCGACGTAATTGTGACGACAAGGTTTGAAAGCTTGATTCGTTTTTCGGCTTGATTCCTCTTCTGTTTCATTTCTGAGTTCGTTGTGTGATTCTTGTTGACTTTGAACTCCAGCACGGTGGCTCGGTGGTTGAAATTTGCAGGTTGATGAATGAAGATGGCGATGAGAGCGTTGAATTGATGAAGATTATTCGGTTCTGCGGAGGCTGAAGATTGAAGGTTGAAGATGAATAGGAGGTTTTTGAATGGAAGATTGAAGATGAATAGAGTTTGGGAGTTTTGAATTTCTGTTAGATTTTTCTGTGATCAATTTTCTGTTTAGAGAGTTTGTTAGCAGTTAGAGATTCGGTTAGGATCTGTTAGTCGGTGGAAAAAAATGGTTAGAGGAGTGTTAGAAATTAGGAAGAAATTGTTAGAGAAGGAGAAGAAGGATTTCCGCCCCCTGATTTTCTATTATTGGTAGTTTTTCTGTTACAATCTATTAAGGAATGTCAAGTTGGATTAGGAAAACTGGGCTTGTATATGGTGTACTTTCCCGCTGAAACTTCGTTTTGCTGCTGATATGTAATTTTTCTTTCCTGTTGTAAACTACTGCTATTTCCTGCTGTGAAACTATTATGACTTTGTATCAGTGACAGTCTGGTTTAATTCCCTTAGCAAAGGACATTTTCTTTTGGCTTTATGGACTTGCTGTTATTATTTTCTTTGATACAACCTTCTGTCAGCATTCAACGTTCATGTCTCCAATAACACCATAAAATAATGTCTAACCTACAACTATACTTGACCGTATTGTGCCTTCACTAGGACCATCACCCTGTGGATATATCATAGTAGCCGTGACATTTTGATTAACTAATAGAAATCAGCTTCACCACCAAAGGCTCAAGTAGATGCTAATTCACGAACTTGCATGAATTTTATAACTTCCAACAACATAATTCCCTTCCAATCATACTTTGCACATTTCGAAATTTGGTTTTTGAAAATGGTTAATTGGACTTAGGCAAAGATGGATATGGATGAATTTGGATTTGGAATTTGACTGAAAAATGGTCATGGATTTAGACTTGAATTTTAAATGTGGATGAACGGGGATTGGAGACGTGGTTAAGATAATGGATTAATGGATATTTATTCTTTTAATTGTTGGATATTAGGAATGTGTAATGGATTTAAAAACTGGTTATGGATATCAAAAGTGGATTATGGTTTATGATATGGGGTGGATACGGATTTACGAACTTGTATCTTGAATTCCAAATATCTTAAAGCGCTTGCCCACTCCAAATTCAAACTCAAATACTCCATGAACTCCATCTCGAATCAACTTCAATCTCTTCCCTCATTAACTTGTATTATACGCAATGAACAATAAGCAACTGAGAGAATAATTTTGGTCTGACCACAATATAAATCCACAACTGGACCTCATGCCAAGATGCCTGAGCGTTGAACCCTAACCACCATCTTCAATTGATGAATATCAACCAATTTGCACAGAAGAGAAGAAACCTTGATCCCACGCCTCAAGAGCCCAATGCAAATGAATGGATAAGTATGACCTAAATGAGATGCAAATGAAAAAGAAACAAAAGCCAGTTATAGGTTAGAAAAAAAATGAGGGCAGATTTTTGGGGTGCTACAGTTTGTTGTTAAAATGGAAGTAGAGATGTCTGGTCGAAAAAAAAGTGATTTGGCTGGACTTATTGAAGCACCGTTACGCGAAAGACAACTTGAGTTTGGCTTGTCTGTTAGGGGTAGTCTCTAGTTGTAATAAAGCCGACTCAATATGGTGGAAAGATTTGCAGTCTATTGCCTTTGATAATGACTTGTTAAACGATTTCTTTTTGGATCATTTGGAGTGTATTCTAGGCAGTGGTAACGACATTCCATTTTGGCACGGCAGATGGGCCGCTTCTTGCTCTTTAAAGGCGTTGTTTCCTAACCTGTTCCTGTATTCAAAAAACCCCGAAAGATCGGTTACTCAGGCTGGTTTGTGGAGTGGTTCAGAGTGGAATTGGAATGTGCTTTTTTCTGATTTTCCTGCTGGTTCGGTGATGGAGAGGGAGTATCTCGACCTTCTTGTTTTGCTTGAGGATTTGCAGCCTTCGAGGGACAGCAAGGATTCGTGGGCTTGGGACCCGGCGGGTGACAGGTCTTACTCTGTTGCTTCTTGTTATATGGTAGCAATAGAGGGAAAGACGGTTGGTGATCGAATTGAGGCTGGGAATAGTGCAGAGCTGACACTCACGTTGCTGAAGTTGTGGGAAGCAGGTTTACCTTCAAATTTGTCAGTTTTTGGTTGGAGGCTGCTAAGGGACCGTTTGGCAACGAAGGATCAATTAAGAAAGAGGAATATGGCTTTTGAGGGCGGAAGGGAGTTGTGTTCGCTGTGTGATGGTATGGAAGAATCTAGTAAGCATCTGTTTTTAGATTGTGTTTTTTCAGTTGAAGTGTGGAAAGGCATTTCTAGGTGGTTAGGAAGGGCGTTACAGGATTCCGTTTCTTGCATCGGCTCGTTCAATTCTTTCTCCTCTTCTGCTGGTCTGTCGTTTGGTTGTAGCTGTAGCAGGGCCATTTGGGTTTACACGTGTTGGAGTATTTGGCTCTGTAGGAACAATTTGATTTTTAATGGGGAAATTATCTCGGTTCTTGATACGGTTAATTCTGTTAAGTTTTTAACGTGGAGATGGTTTTTTTCTAGGCATGGTAAAAATTATTGCAGTTATTACGATTGGTTTTATAATCCGGTAGTTTGTATTAAACGGAAGTGACATTCCCGCTCTTTGTTTTCGGGTAAGCACCCCTTGTGCTGTCTTAATGAAAGAATTTCATTGCCTAGTAAAAAAAATATAGGGGCGTCAGATCCCAAGTTTATACCTATAGGCAATTTGGAATTATATTTTCTAATAAAATATCAAATAATTTCTAAATTCTATAAGATTTTTTAAACTTTATTTATTTAATAATAATTCTCAATTCAACAGTGATATTGATTTAATTCATATTTTATAAAAAGTTATTGAAAAATGTAAATATACTAAGTTTAACATCTACTTGATCTTGATTCATATGTAAACAAAATCACACTTGCAAACAAATAATAAAGAGAGTTTTTTATCACACCACCCATGTTTCTTAGGCACCATCTGAATTTCTGTTTTTGCCCCCAATTTTTGGATGTACACATCCAGACGCACCCTTTCTCTAAAATTTTCAGTTTTTTCCGGATCTGCAAATCCGAAAAAAATCAAAAGAATTCCATAAAATCATTTACTTCTAAATATAATTAAATCCAATATAATTAAATCCAACATAATTAAACTTAATATGATTTTTTCAATATAATTAAATCCAATTTAATTAAATCCAATATAATTAAAATTAATATGATTAAAATTAATATGATTAAAATTAATATGATTTTTTCAATATAATTAAATTAATTTTAGAAGTAAATACCATATAATTTTAATTATAATTTAGAAGTAAATACCATATAATTTAGAAGTAAATACCATATAATTTTAAATACCAATATAATTAAATCCAATTTTAGAAGTAAATACCATATAATTTTAAATCAAATATAATTAAATTAATTTTTTCAATATAAAAAATCATTTAAAATTAAATACCATATTAATCATATTAATTATATTGAAAAAAATAATCATATTAAATATCATATTAATTTTAATTAATATAGATTTTAATTATATTGGATTTAATTATATTGAAAAAATTATATTAATTTTAATTATATTGGATTTAATTATATTTAGAAGTAAATGATTTTATAGAATTCTTTTGATTTTTTTCGGATTTGCAAATCAAGAATTCTTTCGGATGTGCAAATCCGGAACATATAAGCGATTTTTAAAAATTTGGTGCGTCCATATGTACAAATCCGGAATTTATGGACAAAAATAAAATTTCACGTGGTGCCTAAAAAACATAGATGGTATATTAAAAAATCACCATAATAAACCCATGGAGGGTTATCTTTTCGACCTAACTAATAACTAATTTGTCAATTTTCATTTCAATGTATATGAGTATAATAAAATTTACCATTAGATTGTAAATTATTATTCTATAAATCAAGTCAATAAAATTTAATATTAATTAAGTTAAAAGAATAACGGTCAAAGTCCATAAATGTCTTGACTAAAAGAAAATTATCCTATGCAAAATATCAATGACCAAGTACAAATAATAAAATAAAATAAAATAAGACTAGTCTTATTGATACCTTTCTTATTTATAGCAATTTGCATGTTATTTCAACGTAGTGCGTTTTAATCAAGACTATAATGCTATTTTACCAATTCGTGAAGTTTGACAATATAATACTAATTTGTATTGCTTGGCAAATCAGGATAAATTGAGCTTCTTATTTATGAAATAGCAATGGACTTTCTTCTATTTGTCTTAACACGTGCCAACATCTATGTTTTTCTTACATAACACACCTCATAAAAGTTAATATGAGTAAAGCCATGAAAACACACTTAGAAAATTCAAATTTGAAATTATTTGGCGCAAGTGTGAGTGGTTAAAGTCTCACATTGTTTATGAATGAATAAAATGTTGGATTTATGAAAGAGATGACTCATTTACTAAACACTTTAAAATTTTGGGTTATGATGTGGTGTCTGCCTCTCTTGTAGTCTTTGAGCATTAGTCTCATTGGTACACCCGACTCTTCAGGACTCCTCAACAATGGTATCAGAGTTGTGGAGGTTCGACATTGTGGGGTAGAGGGAGTTGGATTCGGTGGTAGATCCTATTATAGGATGTGAATGACTCACACTTGTGAGGGAGAATGTTGGATGCAAGTGTGAGTGGTTAAAGTCTCACATTGTCTATAAATAAGTGGAATGTTAGATTTATAAGAGAAATGACTTATTTATCTAACATCTTAAAATTTTGGGTTGAAATGTGACGTTTCTGTCTCTTTTGTATATCAAATTTTATTCATAAGATGCTTAAATATTGAAATTTACTAAAACTATTACATATATGAGAAAAAAGGGACCAACGATGGAATAGTGGAGAAAGAATAAAAAATGATAAACTTTTGAAAGATATAAATATTCATTTCTTATTATTGTTGTTATTGATATGAAGTAAATAACATTGTTTCAATACAATGTGAATAAATGTACTTTTGAACAAACAGTATAGGTGGTTATTTTTTACGGAAAAATAACATGTTTGAAGAATTATTCTGAGGGGAAAACATTCACATTGGATCAAAGACTCATTCAAACAAATGATAGAGACACCATATATTCACCCAAAATCTTAAGACATTGAGTATACAAATCCTCTCAGTTATAAGTATTCAACCTTCACTTTTCTAAGTAATGTGAGACTTACACCTCAAACTTGTTTCACTATAATTTCCTCTTCAAGTGTGAGTCCATTCACTATGTTCCACTCAATCGGAAGCTCTTTCATCCACATACACTTGTATCTGTTGGAAATTCGCCAATTCCCGCTCAAGAATTTCACCAAAACTTGATGAATTCTAAACCAAATCTTGATGAATAAGAATCAATCTTTTTGATTGATTACCCCTCATGTTCTCCACTCTTCATTTGAGTGAATCAACCACCCTTGATTGTAAGATTATATCGTTGTACAATTGATAATTAAAGAAAGAAAAGATAACTGAACTGGGAAGAAATGGAATTAGGGTTTCAACGTGAAAGGGAAGAAGAAAAGTTTTGAATTCTGTAGAGTTTCTCTCTGCTCTCTGTCGCACCTCAAAAAATTGATAATCGAAAATACGACCCTCGCTCAAAAGGCGCGGAAGAAATTGCGGTTCGATAGAGTCGCCATCGAACTTTATTTATCCCAAAAGAGGGAAAGGAAAATATCGAGAAAACTGAAAGCACCTGTTGTTTGACTAAATTTTGCTAAAACATTCTGATGATAAACTTGAAGAATCTGCAGAAGAAAAAGATGTCAAAGAAATGTCTCGACATCCTGACTGACTTGGTAAGTTAGCAGGTTTTAATCTGTTGCAAGAATTAAGGAGCGGATCAAGGAAACACAGGATCAAAGATTGAAAGCCCAAGACAAAAAGAAGACTATATAAGGAGACTTAGACCTAGGGTTAAGGAACTGTACTTTTGTATCGCTTATAACTTTGTAACCTAGTCCTCTTGTGTTGAATAAGGGTTTAGGGTTTGAGTCGTTGGCTCTCTTAGGAGTTGTAAGTCTCCACTCTATAATATGGGATGCAGAGTGGAAGGCATAGGTACAGGGACACAACCAGAAGCCTGTAGGTAATGGTTGTTGTATTGTTCTTGGACGAAGCTTTGAAGCAAGTCCAAGATAACTTGGAGGTCAAGAAATCGCGACAGTTTTGTATTGGCAGAAGACAGAGATATCACAGGTTGTGATTAGGATGTGAGTGGGGTATCTCATATCAGGGTTGTAAACGTTTGAGTTTAGCCTTGGTAAAGATGTTAATTCGGTAGATGTTAGGGATAAAGTTGTAAACGGGGGAAGTTTAGCTTGTAACAGTTCTACAGATAGTGAAGTCTTCATCCTGGATTGGTCCCTCAGGTGTAGGTGAATTGCACCGAACTGGGTTAACAATTACTATCTTATTTAACATTCTGCAATTTACAGTTTTGTTAATGTTCTTGACTGACATGTTGGATCAGATGTCGTGACATCTGTGAGTGTGCAGTTCTGATATTCAAGGTATCAGTCTGCTGTTGTGCCTCTGAGTTTAAATGATTATGTAGCACAATTTCTTGACATGTGTTAGGACATCTGCTGTCTGCATAGGCCAGAATTTCAATTGGTATCAGAGCAGGCATCCTGTTTGGTTTTGGATGAGATCTTTGGGAGATACTTTCTGGCGTTTAAACAAGGAGGAGTTTTAAAGATCAGATCAATCAACTTAAACATACCCAAGGGTATTAATGGATGAGATGGATGTTCTGGATCGAAGGAGCAACCCGGAGGTTGTTCATGTTGCTGAGGATATTCTACAACAACTACAGGAGAAGTGGCTAGTTCTCTTGTTGGTGTGTCTTATAAGATGTTGTGACATCTTATTAGGGCAAGCAGGATCTGTTCCTTGGTAGTTCCGCTGCATGTGTTTATGATGGAAGAGCTCTAGAATTATGGGATTCTGGAGTTGTTACTGAAAATAGTTGGTGGAAGGTCTCAATCGTCGGCCTCTATATATTTGAAGATATCTGCATTCTTTTATTCCAAAGTCAGGAGCGATGGAGTAAAGGGAGTTGTGGTTAGATATCTGGTATGATGACTTGGTACTTGAAAGCTTGGTTTCTTGGTACAGTTGAAGTCAGTTGAAGAGGAGAGGAGTTGAGTTAAGTTCATCAGGTTCTTGCTCTAGGAGTTTGATAAATTGTTGGTCGGCTAGGTTGTCAAAGATACTTGAGAATTCTCTCAAGTCCACTCATAAAGGCATCTATGTCGTGTATCTGGAGTCTTCTAGTTACTCTTATGACTAGAAGGTGTTTCTTTGAAACACAATCTGAAGAAAGTGGAGGTGATTTATTTTCACCATCCAAAAATAGCAAGGAAGAATTCATCTCTCTTGACCCTAAGAGTGGATTCAATCTGATTGAAGAATTGTTGAGGTAAATAAGATTTGTTCAGAGAAAGTCTTGGTTACTTGAGTCAAGGGTGGCAGCCTTGGTATCTCAACATTGTCTTTTGAAGAAGATACTTGCAAAAAGATTGAATACTTTATAAGTGTTCATGACATGATCTGGTGGAGCTCAGCTACAGTAGTGAAGAAGGGTTATTGGACAAGAATTTAAGATCAATTATTATTTATGGAAGCCACAAGTATTTAATTGATTATCCTTGAAAGTCAAGATTGCAGATGTTCAACAAGATGTTGGAACATCTCATCTTCAGAGTTTGTGCAGAATCATGGGAAGGGTACTGCATAAGCTTTAGCATCTATTTGAGTCTTAGGTGATGACCTAAGAAGTGGCTTCAGTCGTGTGTGACAGAAGCATGTGTTCTCTGGAGAGTTTCCTGGCAAGAAACTAGTCTGGACTTGATGCTGTTGAAGATGAAGATGAAGACATCATAATCTTTATGGTTACAACTTGGATCAGCTTATTTCTGATCTAGGTGCTTTGGAGCATGGATTTTTGCTCTGTTTGTGAAGGTCGAGGATAAGTGGCAGTTATCTTTGGCTTTCTATTGACGGCTCTGCTAAGGGAAGTGGCATTCTTTGGTATGGCTATGGGGTAGTCTTGGACTACTTATTTTCTGAAGATTCAGACGTGGCAGGTTTGAAGTCTTTGGAGTTTCAAAGCAGGATGGAGGTTGTTTACTCAAACTTGGTTGTTGAATCAAGTATATGATAGGATGAAACTCTTGTTCTGCGAAGGGAGGACGTTCTTCTAAGTGGCAGAAGGAGGAGCTGAATTCAATAGTTGGATGTCATATCAAAATGTTCTGACATCTAGCTTAACATCAGAAGTCTCAGCTGGTGATGTGGCACATCAGCTTAATATTAGGTGATCTACAGGAGAATGGAAGTTATGGATGCTTCAAAAAGGTCTATCTCATGCAGTTTGTGGGAGTTGTGGATGGGAAGATGTTACATGACTAAGAGGCTTGGTGGATCCAAGATGTCTTGCTATGGTGCAAGTAGTTCATGTAACTTGAAGATCTGATTTCATTAGTGGATCAGTGTATCTTGTGGGAGTTCTGAAGAAGAGTGAGGTCAATCAAAAAGTGGCATTTGGTTGGTTTCACAATGTGCGTTCAAGCAGGATGCTTGAAATTGATTGCTCTTGTACAAAAGAGTAGTTAGTTGAAATTGTAAGGAGGTTCTGATTCTCTGGGAGCTTGTGGCAGAAGTTCTGGGTTGAGAATGGAAGCATACCTTCTTTGGTGGATGAGAGTTTATTTCTCTCTGGGTTTCTGAAGTTTTCTTTGTTCAAGATGGTGGCGCAGTGTTGTGTGAAGATCTTCAGTGTGGATTATTATGCTGATAGTAAGTCCAGTGGTGGAGCATTTCAAGAGCCATGGTGTGTGGTGTCTGTGATGTGCGGAAGATGTCCTAACTGATGTTAGAGCATCTTTGGGTTAGTTATCCTTGGTGAAGGATTTCAGGTTCTGTGAGGAACTGGTTACTTGCATCGTGTCTAAGAAGTATCTACAATGTCATATGGGAGAATGATGGAGTAGATGGACTGTCTTGGAGGATTGATGTAAGGTTTTGGAAGACTGGAGTGGATCATGGGATGATTGCATGAAGGTCTGGTTTCTGATGCGATCAGAAGTAGATATTCACCAAAAATCAGAAGTATTCCAGGTTATCATACGGGAGAATGATAAGGAATGACCGTCTTGGATTGTGGGGTGTCTATCTCTATTGCTGGCTGGGTAAGGTCAGTGGAAAATATTGCGAAAGGGATGTTGTCCTGGCTACAAGTCATGCTAGTAGTGGATCAGTTTAGCAGCTGTGAAGTTCTGGAGCATGCATACGATAGCTGACATCGTTATAACAAACTAAGGGGACCTGTGCGTCTCTTTGAGGAATGTGAAGCATTCTGATTCAATTGGTTTGTGCCTCAAGCAGCTGGAGGTCTATACATGAGAATTCAAGAGGAGTTCGTGTGGTGTGTAGATGGTTGCAGGATGGGGGGGATCAATGGGACTTTGATCTCAAGCCAAGAGTTTGTTATGGTTGGTATACATTTCCTCACGGGTAGCATGATGGTGATCATGTGTGAGTGATTATTGTTTCTTGTCAAAGGGAGCAATAAGAAAGCTGGTGATTGTGTTCAGCTGGTAAGTTGGACTGAGGGTGCGCTCTTGAAGACATGAAGATGCGTCTTATGTTTTCCATTCATTAGCTTAGGTGTTCTGTGGAGGAGCACTGGTTACCTTATATAGGGGGAGATGCCTCTTGATCTAAGATGAATTACTGTGTGGGTGCAATTGGATGTTCCAGTTTGCATTTGTGCGTCAAGCAAGCTGAGATGTCAAGGAGGATGTCTTGACATTGTTGTATTGTTGCAAGTTATGGGAAACTTGGTAGTGCATGTTAAATGGTTCTTATTGGATGCTTAAGAATCATTGTTGAGTCTGAGAGAATTTATTTTTCTCTGCAGACTGTGATCATAAATTTGTGAAGAAATCTCTGCATTGTCAAATCAGAAGAAGAATCTAGGAATAAAAGACAATGTCTGACAAGATGTCAGGACATTGTTATAAAACGTGTGTGCATATAATAGGTTCTTTGGTCGGCGTTCTTAAAAGAAGAAACAGTCAAAGCAGTTTGGTCAGTGTGGTACTCGTGGAGTTATTGCCTTTGATTAATGATCCTTTGAATTGACTAGCGTTATTTTCTGTGGTTCGTTACTTTGGCTTGGCTATAAATAGGATTGCTTTGATCTTCTTTAGTCTCAATGCACTCTCTTTGGGCTGGTGACAGATGGGATTCTTCAAAATCTGGGTATGTTGGGTCTGGGTTTGGAGCTGTCTTGTCACTTTTACCAAGTTTTGGCTAAAAAGGGGGAGAATGGTTTTCTGATGTTGTCTGGGTTTGGGTACATTCCTGCAGTTGGTTTGCGAGAATGTTGGTTAAGATGTTCTGACATCTCAACAATCTTATTTTCCTTGTGTCTTGTGATCTGAGTTGTGAAGCAGGTTGTGTCTTGTGACCTGAGTTATGCAATCTATGTTCTCAGGGGTACGAAGCCTACAACTGCTGTTGGTTTTCTGGAGGAGTCTTCTGGTTCCCAAGACCTCTCTTGGAAGGAGGGGGAATATGTTGAGGGGGAGACTCTCTCAGACCTTAGCTCCAAGCAATTCTGAAGATAAATGAATCTTGATGAAGGAGCCTTGTTGTTCGCAGAATGCAGAAGAAAATGTTTGTTTTAGCCAAAATTTGTCAAAAGGGGGAGATTGAAAGCACCTGTTGTTTGACTAAATTTTGCTAAAACATTCTGATGATAAACTTGAAGAATCTGCAGAAGAAAAAGATGTCGAAGGAAATGTCTCGACATCCTGACTGACTTGGTAAGTTACCAGGTTTTAATCTGTTGCAAGAATTAAGGAGCAGATCAAGGAAACACAGGATCAAAGATTGAAAGCCCAAGACAAAAAGAATACTATATAAAGAGACTTAGACCTAGGGTTAAGGAACTGTACTTTTGTATCGCTTATAACTTTGTAACCTAGTTCTCTTGTGTTGAATAAGGGTTTAGGGTTTGAGAGTCGTTGGCTCTCTTAGGAGTTGTAAGTCTCCACTCTGTAATATGGGATGCAGAGTGGAAGGCATAGGTACAGGGACACAACCAGAAGCCTGTAGGTAATGGTTGTTGTATTGTTCTTGGACGAAGCTTTGAAGCAAGTCCAAGATAACTTGGAGGTCAAGAAATCACGACAGTTCTGTATTGGCAAAAGACACAGATATCACAGGTTGTGATTAGGATATGAGTGGGTATCTCATATCAGGGTTGTAAACGTTTGAGTTTAGCCTTGGTAAAGATGTTCATTGGGTAGATGTTAGGGATAAAGTTGTAAACGGGAGAGTTTAGCTTTGTAACAGTTCTACAGATAGTGAAGTCTTCATCCTGGATTGGTATCCCCCAGATATAGGTGAATTGTACCGAACTGGGTTAACAATTACTGTCTTATTTAACATTCTGCAATTTACAGTTTTGTTAATGTTCTTGACTGACATGTCGGATCAGATGTCGTGACATTTGTGAGTGTGCAGTTCTGATATTCAAGGTATCAGTCTCCTATTGCGCCTCTGAGTTTAAATGATCATGTAGCACAATGTCTTGACATGTGTTAGGACATCTGCTGTCTGCATAGGCCAGAATTTCAAAAACCTTCAAAGAGATAAGAACATGGTCATCGCAACCACATTCTGGGTTCAGGAATCGGTTACGTATCTTACATTCGAATGAATGAAGAATCAGAGCGTCCGTAGTTCGTGGATACGGCCACGGAAAGAGGTTTGAAGTTTAGTTTGGATGACGATTACTCAAAGCTTAAGAAGGCTCCTCGGGCCTAAGTAATCGGGAGAGGTTTTGGTTTTATAGGCTGACTTTCGTCAATTTCAAATGTTTCTGTACACCCCAAACCTTTCTTTCCATTTCTGTCAACTCCATAGATCATGGAAGCTATTTTGCTTATATCTATGCTTTTAGCCAGAAAGTACTGGAATGCTCTATTATATTTCTTGGCATAACCAGTGTCAGAGACATTGGAGACTAATTCTTCTTCTAGTTTGGAAATTTTGCTTTTCAAAGCACATCTACTATTTTTTAAAGAAACAATATTTTCATTCAGAGAAGAATTATTCTGCTCAAGTTTATCTCTATCTTCAGAAGTAATTACATGGTTTTTTTTGAAGATCCTTGTATTTACTTTGAAGAGTTTGATATCTTTCCAGCATTTCTGAAAGACACGAATCTAATTCACGACGAGAGAGTTTAGATAATACCTCTGAGTCTGAGTCTGAGTCTGATTCTGGTTTTGATAACATTTTGTCTTCTGGTTCTCCAGAGACTTCAACGTTAATTGTTGTTGCCACTAGTGCAACATTTGCCTGTTCTTCATAATCTTCTTCTTCAGAATCAGAGTCATCCCAAGTTGCCATGAGTCCATTCTTGGCTTTGGAGAAGTTTTTCTTAGGCTTATTGTCTTTCTTAAGCTTTGGACACTCGTTCTTGTAATGAACTGGCTCATTACACTCATAGCAGATGATGTCTTTTCTAAAACTCTGCTTCTTTTGTCCAGATGTTGAGTCAGCACGACCTTTGTTCCTTCTTGATCCTCTGAAATTTCCTTGCCTATGTTTCCAGAGTTTGTTGATCCTTCTGGAGATAAGTGATATCTCATCTTCTGAGTCTTCATCAGAATCTTCTGATTCTTCCTCAGGTTGATAAGCCTTTGCTTTTTCAGGTTTAGACTTAAGAGCAATAGATTTACTCTTCTTCTGAGGTTCATCTTCCTCCAGCTCTATCTCATGACTTCTTAAAGAACTAACAAGTTCTTCAAGACTTATACTGTTCAGATCCTTGGATAGCTTTAGAGCAGTTACCATAGGTCTCTATTTCTTGGGAAGGCTTCTGATGATCTTTTTGACATGATCAGCAGTTGAGTATCCTTTGTCCAGAACTTTGAGTCCCGCGACTAGAATTTGAAACCTTGAAAGCATAGTCTCAATTGTTTCATCATCCTCCATTCTGAATGCCTCATATTTCTGGATTAGGGCAAGCGCTTTTGTCTTCTTAACTTGAGTATTTCCTTAATGAGTCATTCTTAGAGAATAAAAAATGGATTTGGCAGTATCTCTATATGATATCTTCTCATACTCAGTATAAGAGATAACATTTAGCAGTATAGTTCTTGCCTTGTGATGATTTTTATAATCTTTCTTTTGTTGATTGGTCATAGCACTTCTTGACACTTTTACTCCTGCAGCATCAACTGGGTAAGTGTAGCCATCAACTACAAGATCCCAGAGATCCACGTCATAACCAAGAAAGAAACTTTCAATTTTATCATTCCAGTAATCAAACTTTTCACCATCAAAGACTGGTGGTTTGGCACTGTAGTGATCTTTCTCTTCTGGAATAGGATTAGCATTAGCTGCAGCCATGACATCTCGCACTAATACTAGATCGGTACTTAACACAGTGAAGTGTTGATAAAACTTTTAATATAATCAGAACCGGAGCTCTAATGCCAATTGAAGGTGTGAGAAAACACGAGAAATGGGGGTTTGAATTGGGTTTTCAAAAATGAAAGCTTTTTGTGAAACTCAAACAAAGATCACAAAGATACTAACAAGATAGAAAGACACATGATATATCCTGGTTCACTTGAAAACTATCAAGCTAATCCAGTCTACCTGCCAAGGTGATTTCGCCTTATACACAAGGACTTAATCCATTATAATCAACTTATTACAATTTGCACTAGCAACTGCTGGTGACTAACAACCACAAAGACCAACTGTCTCTTCTTAAGGGTTCTGACCTAACTGGTCCCTTAAGGAATTACAAACAACTGTTTGAAAAATAAATGTTTACAAAGAATTGCTTCTATACAAGCAGATATAAACACTATGAATAACAAAAATGACGTAAAGAAAATTTTCACAGTTTGAACAATGTTCTGTTGTATTGTAGTGATTCACTGTCTTGCTTCCATTGTTTCTATTTTCTTCAAGTAGTCAAGTCCTTATATAGCCAGTAAAGATCCGTTGGAGGGCAGACTTGGAATATCCTTTAGAGAGCTGGCGACTTGAAATAATGTCGTTACGTATGGATGAAAACCGTACACAAAAGTTTTCATTTATACCACAAAATCAGGGTAGTGGAGTGGTAATGGAAAGGAACGTGTTTGATATGTACTAAGTACTATTTTCCCTCGTAAACGTTTGATCATATCTTCTGTATATCAGATGCTTCTGAATAGAGATGATTGAAGCATGAGTAGAAGAGTTGACCACTGGGTCTTTAGAGTCTTGAGTCTTTAGAGTCTTCAGAACTTATTCATCAGAACCTTGTCTTCAGAATCTTTAGCACTCAGTCTTCAGAACCCTTGGTCATCAGAAACTTAAGTCTTCCGAATCTTCAGAACGTTGTTCAGCAGAACCTTATCTTCAGAGTCTTCAGCACTTAGTCTTCAGAATCTTCAGAGCTTTGTTTAGCAGAACCTTGTCTTCAGAGTCTTCAGCACTTAGTCTTCAAAAGATAATGACTTCAGAAGCTAGAAAGCCTTCAGAAGTAAATCATCAGAGTCATGCTCAGAGGCAGAATCCAAGAGAGCATTCCAGCAACAACATATTGTCTTCTTAGAATCTTTTTGAATGTGAGTAGATTAGAAGCAGACTTGCTTCTTTGGTGCAGAAGTGACTTTTGGTCAAACCAGAGTAACGTTGCACATGGTCTCTATCAGAGTCAGAGCCTGTTTGTTAATCTTTCAGAAAAACAAATGTTAGAGTACCAAAATTATTCTCACACAAATACTACTTTGTTATTATCAAAACTTAGAGATATCCAGCATAACCAAATCTTGTTCTAACAGTGATATTTAGTTTTAAGAACACACTTCTAGTATGATTAGTATTCACAAACACAATTCAAAAAATTATTTTTAAATTATGAATTTTTTTTTTTATAATCAAATTATATTTCATCTAGATCAAGGAGATCCAATATCGATTAAAAAAAACCTTCCTAAACAAAAGTCTTCCCAAGGAAGACAAGCAACAGAAATTACATCACCAACAAGAAACAAAATTCACTCCTACAAAAAATCACAAGGACTTTTATACCAATTATAATAATTACATTTTATCTTGTTCCTATTACCTATTCCCATCCACCACCACGACATGTGGATGATTCTAAAGAAGATCTCTTTACGAATTACAAAACTATCGTTGAATAGGACTTGGTTCCTAATCCACCACAAAATCCAACAAGTAGATATCCACACTAGCAAAGCAGCCTCATTAAAACGATTATAAATAAAGAATTCTAACAAATGGTGAACACAATTCGAAACTTCATTTGTATTATTAATATCATAAATTAAATAAGGTTGGAAATTTGGATTATCAACTCCATGTAAGTTCTCACTAATTAGAGATGAAAAATAAATGTCACTAAATTATTTTTTGATAATTTAGTGAGGGAAATAGGATATGTCATAGATTTGTGATGGAATAAATTTCTATAAATTAGTGAGGTAATCTCTACATTCTATTTTGATTTTTTAAGTATATTGATTAAAAAGATACATTAATTATTTAATAAATTTAAAAATTAAATTTTAATTGTAAAAAATGCATAAAATATTTATTATTCCCTCGCTAATTACTGGCGGAAAATATATGTGTTGAGATAAATTCACTTGAATAAATTCTAACGGAAGGTTTGTATTAGTGACCGATTTATTATGTTCAATTTAAAATCTGTCACTAACTATTTACTACTTTGAAATTTGTTATATAGAGGGGTTATATCCCAAGTTTATACTTATATTTTTTTTTTTGGAATAAGAAGAAAATTTATATTGTCAAAAAACTATTCAGTACAATACGCCGATCTCCATGATCCAGACACACAACGACTAGTTAATTTAAAAAAACAAGGACTCCTAGTAGACAAAATTCATTCATTTACAGTAATCATTTAACTTTTCATTTTTTTCCACCCGACGCAGCACCATGTTTTTTATTTCAATGCCATCCAGCACATGACGTTCTTCAGGTTGAAACACGCATTTATTTCTGACATACCACACATGATAGATTGTCTCCGCGATCATTGCTTTCAGCAATCTAGCTTTCATACCTTTTCCACGAGTGGCTTTAATGGCCCAGTTCAATTCATCCTTCCAACCAACAGGATCATGCGGAACTGTCATAGTTTGCAGTAGGCTTTTCCAAACATGTTTAGTAGCAGCACATTCAAAAAATAGGTGCTGAATAGTTTCAGTTGCATCACAAAATACACATTTGCCATCACTTGCAGTTCCAAATTTCTGTACCCTATCCTTCGTCATCAAACGATTATGGCATGACATCCACATTGCAAATATATCTCTCGGCCTTGCTATGTTGCCATATAACAAGAATCTCCAATCCACTTTCGGTTTATCATCTCGTAACGCGTGGTACATTGTGGTTGTTTTGTATTTCCCGGCTACTTTAAAACCTTTCCAGCAAGCAGCATTTGTCAGAGCATCCCTGTGCTTGAAGATAACACGAATCACCCATGATGCGTTTTGCCCTGGCACAAAAGTCTGTACCTCCTTCTGTTTCATGTAATACTGAAGTATCCACTTTATTCATAGAACATCTTTCTTGTTCCATATGTTCCACAATAGTTTGCCCAAAGTTGCTCTATTCCAATCACAAAGTGAGACCATATTGATCCCTCTACAGAAACTTGGTTACAAACATACTCCCAAGCGATGGGGGCTTTTCTACTCTTGTCATGTTTGCCAGTCCACAAAAATGTTCTACACAATGACTCAATGTGGTTCAGTACCTTTTTGGGCAGTGGGAATATTTGCAGCTAATAATTACCTATGGACAGGATCACACTTCTAATTAGTTGCATCCTCCCAGCATATGATAGCAAGTGTGTGTTCCAATGAGTAATTCTCTTCATCATCTTTTCAATAAGAGGTTGACAAGCATGAACCGTTAGCTCTCTGCTATCCAAAGGAACTCCCAAGTATCTGACTGGTAAAGCACTTGCAGTTAGACCAGTATGCTGGTAAAATGATCTGCTCACTTCATTTGTCACACCCAGGGTCGGCCCAACACATCTCGAGGCCTGAGACGAAGTTTAAAATTAATATTTTTTTAATATAATAAAAAAAATTAAAATTAATATATTTTAAATTTTTTAGGATGCAAATCATTAAATTTTTATAATCAATTTCTTTTAACATTTTATTTTCAATTGATAATAAAATAAACTCATATACACACTCATTTTGTTATTTTAAAAAAATTCATAATTGAAAAATAATATGAAAATTCAAAAAAAAAAACTTAAATATTAAATCTCTTATTACGTTAAAGAATTGAAAAATTTACTATTCATGTGTTGTTTTTAAGTTAACCAATAAAAAAATACATATTATAAATAAATAAATAGATTTTATTATTATTTATTTTAAATAGGCATTATTATTTAATTAACATATAAAATAATTTTAAAAAATAAATCAATTAACTAAAACCATTTAAATATTATTAAAAACTTGAGGCCCTAGGCGGTAGCCTTGGTGGCCTACCCTAGGGCCGGGACTGGTCACACCTGCTACAAACAGAGGGGTTATATAGAGGGGTTATATCCCAAGTTTATATTTATATTTAGAGGCACTTTAAATTATGTTTTACGTAACAAGATCAATATACAGTTAACTATTTGCAAGTGGACAGTGGAGGGTTATCTACTCTACGTTAACTTATTTGCCCATTTTCATTTCAATCAACGTATTTGCAAGTCTATAAAATTAATATTAATTAAGTTAATAGAGTAATGATCAATGTCCATAAGTCCCTTGACTAAAAGAAACTCATCTTATGCAAAAGATCAATGACCAAGTAAAAATAATTAAAATAAAAACTTTAGTCTGATTGATACATAATATTATTATGCCAATATTTGTGAAATATTATGCCAATAAAAGTTTGACAATATAATATTAATTTATAATGTATGTCAAATCAGTATAAATTGAGCTTCCTATTTATCAAATATTCACACTCTCAACACATTCATCTATCTCACAAATTAACAATGAACTTTCTTCTATTTGTCTTAACATGTGCCACCATCTATGTTTTTCTTCGTTCATTCTTTGCAAAGATATCAAAACCAAACTATAAGCTTCCACCAGGACCTTCCCCTCTTCCCATCATTGGAAACCTCCTTGAATTAGGAAACAAGCCTCACAAATCATTGGCAAAACTTGCTGATATTCATGGCCCAATAATGAGTCTCAAGTTTGGTCAAAGAACCACTGTTGTCATCTCCTCAGCAGACATGGCAAAACATGTGCTTCTCACCAATGACCAGTTCTTGTCAAACAGAACCGTTCCACAGTCTGTTTCGGTTCTCGACCACGAGCACTATACTCTTGCCTTCCTACCAGTTTCACCTCTTTGGAAGGAATTAAGAAAAATATGTAACACAGAATTATTTTCTCACAGGACTCTTGATGCTAGCCAAGACGTAAGGCGCAAGAAAATACAAGAGCTTCTCAATGATATCGATCAAAGCTGTCAAATTGGCGAAGCGATAGAGGTTGGAACAGCAGCGTTCAAAACAACCATAAATCTGTTGTCAAACACTATTTTCTCTGTGGATTTGATCCAGACTAATGGTGAAGCAGGAGAGTTTAAGGACTTGGTGACTGATATTACAAAACTTGTTGGCACGCCAAATCTGGCAGATTTTTTTCCTGTGTTGAAGATGATCGATCCACAAGGCGTTAAAAGGAGACAGACAGAGAATGTTAGGAAGCTGTTTGACATTTTTGAAGACTTGGTTAACCAACGTTTGAAGATGAGGGAAAGCACATGTGCAGACAGCAACAAAGACATGTTAGATTCCATGCTAAACATTTTTAAGGAAAATGAGTTTATGGACAATAATATGATCAAACATCTATCACATGTATGTATATATTCTCTACTTCTTTCCAAGTTTTATTTAAGGGTTAAATATTTCAAACTAAATGTAGCCATATGTATGCGTAGGATCTATTTGTGGCGGGAACCGATACAACATCGTCTACCCTCGAATGGGCGATGACAGAGCTTAACCACAACCCAGAAGTTATGCTGAAGGCCAAGAAAGAGTTAGAGAAAATGATTGGTTGTGGTGTCCCACTTGAGGAATCAAATATTTCTAACCTCCCATACTTACAAGCTATAATAAAGGAGACACTTCGGTTGCACCCGCCCGTGCCGCTCTTACTGCCACGAAAAGCTGTGAGGAATGTTGACATAGGTGGCTACACTATCCCCAAGGATGCACTTAATGTGTGGAAGATTGGTAGAGATCCAACTATATGGATGAATCCAACTTTGTTCTCTCCGGAAAGGTTCTTGGGGTCAGACATTGATTTCAAAGGTCGGAATTTTGAGCTTGTACCATTTGGTGCCGGACGACGAATATGCCCAGGCTTAGTTCTGGCTAATAGGATGTTGATGTTAATGTTGGGGTCATTAGTCAACTCATTTGATTGGAAGCTTGAAGGTAACATGAAACCAGAAAATATGAACATGGATGATAAATTTGGCATTACCTTGCAAATGGCCCAACCCCTTCGAGTTGTTCCTGTTAGAATAAGCAAATAAAGTGTCAAGATCAGTATGTGTAATACATTAGACAGTCTTTTTTCCATTTCCTCTCAATATTTATTATATTGTTTATCACTTCCAAAGAGACGGAACATCCATCTCTTTGTTTTCATTGTTTTAGAAGGTGTAATTCATGATTTCAGTAAACAATCAGTGTTCAACAAGACTGTGTGATATAGTCGAAGTAGTTGGGGAGTGAGTTGTATTCGACAGAGTCGAAAACAGTATATAATTGTTGTCTTTGTGTACGTATGTATTTGACAGAGTTGAATAAAGCATGTTGAAACTTGTATGATTTTGTTTTGTGTTTTGATTGTCGATATAAAGGCGTTATATGATGTAAATGTACAACAACTTCACTCAATAAAATTCTAACTTTTATAACTCTCTCTCTCTCTCTCTCTCTCTCTTCTTCTTCTTCTTCTTCAAACCCTAATTGTTCTAACAAATAGGTATCAACGAGCCCAGTATCGATTCAAAAAGAATTTGAAATGGCAAACCATAACACACCATCAACACAATTTCCACCTAATCTATCGGTTTTCAAAGGAGATAACTACGAATCGTGGGTTGCGCAGATGAAAGCAATCTTCAGATTTCAAGATGTGGCTGAAATCGTGAACAATGGAGTGCCTGCATTGGAAACGATTGCAGATGATGTTCAGAAAGTTGCACACAATGAACGAAGAAAAAAATATGGAAAAGCTATGTTATTTATCCATCAATGTGTGCATCCTAACGTGTTTGAGAAAGTCATTGAAGAAAAATCAGCAAAAGGAGTGTGAGAAAAGTTAAAGAATTTGTACTGAGGAGATGAAAAGTTGAAGAGGGTGAAGATGAAGATGCTGAGAAAGCAATTTGAGACGACTCAATGAAAGAAGAAGAATTAGTCTCAGAATTTTTCTCACACGTGGTGTTGTTTAAGAACCAGATGAAGGTGTGTGGTGAATCAATCACTGATTTGCAGAAGATTGAGAAAGCTGTATTTGACAGAATCGAAAATAACATATAATTGTTGTCGTTGTGTAAGCCTGTATTCAACATAACCGGATACAGCCAGTTAAAACTTGTATGATTTTGTTGTGTTTTGATCGTCTACATAAAGGCGTTGTATGATGTAAATGTATAACAACTTCACTCAATAAAATTCTAAATTTTACAATTTAGTCTCTCTCACACACACACACACTCTCTTCTTAAAACCCTAATTGGTTAAATTTCCCTTAGTTTTGTTCAACATTCTTTCTGTTGGTCTTGTGTCTGTAAGAAATATTCAGTCTTGTCATACTTGGTTGGTGTATAATTGGGTTATTTTATAGGTGTCATGCTTTTGACAACAAATTTAATAGCTAGTTTGTTTCACTTGCACTTAGAATTTTGTTTAGCTCACTTTGGCACATATGCTTAAGTGTGCCTTATTTTTAATTTAAAACTTATGGCATCATCCATGAATTTCAATGTGGCTATACCCCCACAATAAAATGGCGTCGCAGAAAGAAAAAATTGACATTTACTTAATGTTGTTTGAACTCGCCTCTTTTAAAATTATATTGCGGTGAAGCAGTTTTGACCATTTATTATCTAATTAATCGTATGTCCTCCCGTATTATGGGTAATGTTAGTTTTGTTCAATTTATAATCTCATTTTTCCTTCGGTTTCTATGTTGCAGAGTTTTGAATCTCGAGTATTTAATTGTGTAACATTTGTCCATGCCCATAAGCAACACGAAATTAAGTAGGATTTGTGTGTCCTTAGATGTGTCTTTTTGGATTATTCTCCTAACAGAAGAGGGTACAAATGTTATCATCCTCCTAGTTGTGAGTACTTTGTTTTTAAAGATGGCATATTTCACAAAAATATGTCTTACTTCACTCGTTCTCAGTCTCATGGGGAGAGCATGAATGACTCCGACTCTAAGTTTGAGTTTTTAATCCTTAGTCATAACTTCCCTAAAACACCCGGGTCTAATTTTAAGCCTGAGTTATCGCCTATTGTGAGTTAACTTATTCTCAGTGATAGTCATGAATCTACATCTAGTCCTATTTTCATTCCTCTATTGTCTTCTCTTTTGCATGAACCAACACCTTCGAAATCACTTATAGTGTATCAGAAAAACAAAAGTAAATTTGATATGCTCCAGAAACAACTTTAATCACTTGAAGAAGGCCTTATATAGACTAAATTAGTCCCTTCGGATATGGTTTGAAAGACTCACAAAAGCAATGTTGTGCTTGGACTATAAGTAAAGCCAAGGAGATAACACTTTTGTTTTTTAAACATACACAAGGAAGAAAACATACTATACTTATTGTTTATGTGAACGATATTACTCTTACAGAAGATGATTTAAGTGAGAGACAACTACTTAAAAATAAATTATCAGCAAAATTTGAAATGAAAGACCTTGGAGAAAGCAAGTACTTCTTAGTAATTAAAGTAGATCATTCAAATAAATATATTTTTATCCCTCAGAGAAAATATGTGTTTTGATCTTTTGCGTGAAACAGAAAGACTTGAATGCACCTATGCAGGTTTCTATTGAACAAAACCATGATATGAGCTATGATGAGGAAAGTGTCAAAGTTGACTAAGGTCAATATCAAAGGTTAGTGAAAATTTTAATTTACTTGGCATACACTAGACTTGAATCACTTCATGCATGATTCGAAGGTGAGACATTTGCAGGAAGTTGACCATGTTCTACAATATCTCAAAGCCACTCTAGGAAGTTGACTCTTATTTTAAAGATGTGGAAGTCTAACTATAGAGATTTACACTAATGTAAATTATGCAGGTTCATTGGTTGGTAGAAAATTTACTTCAATTTATTGTACCTACTTATGTGGAAATCTTGTTGCTGTGAGGAGTAAGTACTTTTTGTGTGGAAATCTTGTTGCTTGGAGGAGTAAGAGGCAAAGTGTAGGTGTTCAATCAATCACTAAAGCACAATTTAGAGTTATGTCATTAGGAATTTGTTAACTATTATGGATGAAACAAGTACTAGAAGATTTCAAAATACAATGTGAAGGCCTATGAAATTGTTCTGTGACAATAAATCATCCGTAAATATTAAACATAATCCGGTTCAAAATGACCAAATACATTGAGATTAATCAATATTTGATAAAAAAAAAGTTGGATAGTAAATTGATAACTACCGCCTACATAACATACTTTTTGGGCAACTGATAGCAAATGTGTAAACAAATGGTCTATCAACCATTCAACCAACTTACTTCACTAAACAGGAATGTAAAAAATATTAACATTTATAGTTATTTTATTTTATTAGAATGAGACTCATTAAATAAGCTCATTAAGTTAAACTTATCTCTATTTAAACTAGGTTATCCTCCAACTGAAAATTACAACTTGAAATATATGAAACACTTTTTCACACATGAGTCACTATAATTATAAAAACAAAGTTCATATTGTCACACAAGTTAATAGTAATGTCTTGGGTATTTTTATTTTATGGAAATGGAATCCAACAACAGATAACTAATTTTTGTATCCCAACTAATCTGAAACTTAAGTTTAATAGAAATCCAATCCTTGTAGATGTTGAATACAGATTAAATACAAGATTCCTCTGCAAAAGTAACAATTATTCTTCTTTTTTGAAGTAATTATAATTCAGAAACACAACCCGGCTTCGCCAGTGAAAATCCATCACTTGAAATCATTACAGAACAAGATAACATCCTTCAACTGAAATTCATGGTTCAAATGTGAGGCTTTCAGCTTGTCGTCTCACCGATTCAAATAGCACAGAGGATAGGTACCTCTCACCAAAGCTAGGGAACACAACCTGCACCATATTAAAATGAAAATGCCATTGATGTAAGCCATAACAATACTTTTACCAAAATGAATATGAAACACCGAGCCTGATATTCAAAATTCGTTTTATCAAAATTCGGATGAATTCGATAAACTTACAACAATAAGCTTTCCAGCATTTTCTGGTCTTTTTGCTATCTTAATGGCAGCTGCAGCCGCAGCTCCAGATGATATTCCAACCTAAAACAATATTCACCATAGAGAATCAACAAATAAATCCAATCAGAACGAGAAAATAATACCATCGTTATCTTAATTGTTTTACAGATTCAGATATGAATCGCGAAAGAGGATCAAGAATAGCCTCAATTCCTGGTGCTTCTAGAGATTTAGAACTTACAAATAGGCCATCTTTAAGCGCGAGAGCCTTCGCAGTTTCAATTGCTTCATCACTTGATATCTGCCAAATCACACATAAAGAGATATTTAGATATAAAATGCTTTATCTTTAAATCTTTTAGCGTGATACATGACGGGGAATCGTAATTTTTCAGAAAAACTGAAACTTACTTGAACTACTTCATCGAGAAGACTAACATCCAATACACCGGGAACAAAACCAGCGCCAATCCCTTGAATCTTGTGTGGACCTGGACGTTTATAATGAAAATTTGCACATCATCAACGGCAAGTTCTTATATCAACTGTGAGGAGCAAACCAGTATTGCAACTTACCAGGCTTTCCTCCAGACAGTACTGGACTTTCAACAGGTTCCACGCCATACAGCTGCATAAAACAAATCACAACTATAAATCAGAACCTAATCTTTATTATCCGCCAAAGAAACGCGAGTTTAATTTGTTTACACTGTCGGTGTCAAAAGATCAATTTTATCAGTAAATCACAAACAATCAAATGAATGACTTAAAATCCAACCTTGATGTTGGGATTCTGCTCTTTAAGATATTTCCCAGCACCTGTTATGGTACCACCAGTACCTATACCACTAACAAGAGCATCAATTTTCTCTCCTGTGCCTTTCCATATCTCTGGGCCAGTGGTTTCATAATGCACCTATAAAGACAAAGATATAACAAATGTGTCACCCAAAATTGTCAAGCGTTAATTACCGTAGTTGTAGAACACACGAGTAGATACCTTTGGATTCGCAGGGTTGTCGAATTGTTGAAGGATATAGGCATTTGGAGTCTTGGCCAATATCTCTTCCGCTTTCTGAACTGCACCTTTCATTCCCTTCGCAGGATCTGTCAGAACCAACTCAGCCCCAAAAGATAGAAGAAGGGTTCTTCTTTCAAGACTCATTGTAGTAGGCATTGTAATGATAAGCTTGTAGCCTTTTGCTGCTGCTAGAAAGGCCAATCCAATGCCCGTGTTACCGCTCGTTGCCTCAATGAGGACACTCTTCAACAACACAATATAACCAACATGAATCAAAATAAGTACAGTCGATAATAAACTCAGAGATACATCAAATTAGTACTAGTAAGTGAATTTAAATGTCGCATTCAAAGACAAATCCGATGAATTTTCATCTGTATCGAGTACCAACCTTGCCAGGCGTAATAAGCCCTTTCTCCTCAGCATCAGTAATCATACTATATCCAATCCTACATTTATAACATATATCGAAAGAAAGAATCAGAATCCAATTCAAAAGCAATTCACTCACAAAATCAAGAATCAAAACTCAAAAAATAGATAGTAGCACTATTGGAAGTAACCTAAATTATCACCTGTCTTTTACACTGGAGCATGGCTCCATCAATTCAAGTTTCGCGGCAATGCGAGCAACAGAACCATCCGCGATTTTGTTCAGATATACTAAAGGGGTTTTTCCAATCAACTATACAAATTACAAATACAAATACAAAAACAAATAACAGAAATCAGCATAAATAACACAGTATGAAACATTAAAATGAGGGAAAAACACATTAAAATATCATCAAAATACAGAAACTCACTTCGGTAACATCTTTAGCAATTCCAGACCTTTCAACCGCCATGCTATAATCTCACTGTATATAACACTGGAAAACAAAAACAAATTATTAACATCCAAATTTGCGTTAATCCAATTGAGATCCTAACTCCACTAAAAATTAAAAATCAATCCAATTGTTTGATGCATGCATTCGTTGAAGTAAAAAGGGACATGCATGAAAAGTGTTAATAACATCGATAAATTAGAATTATTCAGCGATGAAGGTAAACCTGGTTTAGATGTTTGATTAGAATTATTAGAGAGAATAATGTCACCTTTTGAAAAATGAGAACAGCTTAGGATTATGAAAATATCAACAATTTGGGTGTATATATAATGTGAGATTAGTTTTGAAAGTTATGATAAATTAGTAGATTAATTCATGAACATAGACGGTTTTTTGGCTTAATAAGTTTGAGAGATGTTTTGTTTGTGTTAGGAAAACATGGGTGGTTGTGATGCATGCAATTGGATTTTGGTTTGGAAAATATTGAAATCTGATATGGACTTTTGGACGATGATGATTTTTATGCTATATATATGACATACAATTTAGAACTAAAAATCAAATTTTCTATTGTATTTATTGATAATGCCACACGCAACACAACACTACAATAACAAATGGTTAAGGGCAAAGAGGCCATACTAAGCAAGGACGGCGAACATAAGGATTTGTTTGGGTCACATGTTATGCCTAGCAGGATGTCTTGGTTATTACAGTTTTGTGTCTATAAAATGAGGTTGGTTATTACAGTTTTGTGTCTATAAAGTGAGATTTTAACTTGTCACTCCACACTTATATCTCACATTCTCATATTTAGAGCATTTTTACTATTATATCCTTTTGTAAATATCAGAATTTTTTAAAATTTATCTGTTTTTACCTTAAATTAATAGTATGTATCGGAACTTTTTTTAATTTCTATTTTTTTACCTCAACAAAGACACATGTATCGTGACTTTAAAATTTTCAGTATAAACATACTGGAAATTGTAAAATTATCGATAAAAACATACGGGAATTACAACAAAACTCTGGAGTGTTTTAACGGAAATTACCACAAAATTCCGAAAATTTTAAAATTTCTAATATGTGTCATAGAATTTCAAAAAATGCTGAAATTTTTGGACTTTTCCATAGAAATATGTTCAATTTTTTCCTGCATAATTGATTCGATAAAAAAAAACTATCTGATATAATATATACATATAATAAAAATTATGCGACATTCAAGATTACAAAACAAATTAGGATGATTTCCTAACTTCATCTTCCTAGTACCTAATACGTTCTGCATATGTTGACTCTCATGCTTTTACATTTTCAGTACAGTTTTGTCTTCAACGGTCAGTGACGGGAGGCAATGGACTATCGGGTTTCAACTTTACCTAAACCCAATGATTGTTGTTGACAAAACCAACAACAGTAATTTTCTGCATGCTCGTATACATAGGTGGAGCTAAGGTAAGAGGGAAAAAGGCAATGTTAAGTCTCTTTGACAGGGAGAAAAATACAACACTATATTTACAAGCAATAGGGTAACCCATATCAGAAATCGTCATCCATTTATCAATACCCTGCACACCCAAGTGTTCTACTCGTAACGCATTTCTAATTTCAAAGACTGCGTCCGAATCAAAGACCATGACTCTTCGCCCCATCCAAGAAAAGTTGTAATAGCGCAAAAACCACAACTTCCGTCGTGTTAGCTCCTAATTTCGACGCTGCATGATTTCAAATAGATTTGGCTTTTAAAGAAGTTATTCTTTAAAATATAAGCTAAAGGAGAGGAAGGTTTCGACCAAGATGTATTCGACTATATTTGTTGGAAGCCTGAGTCGAAGAGAATGATTTTAAGACTTCAAACATTTTCAAGTTCAAAGCGTCAATTCGACAGGGTAAAACGGCTATGGATAATGCGCTGCAGTTACAACTGGATAGTGGAGGGAAGTTCTACTATTTGAATTTGAAAAGAGGACAAGTGACGAATATCCAGAAGTTGAAGACATGCAAAGTGCCAAGTGGCGTGTTCTAGGAGTAAACCGTCAAATGGTGGTTACTTTAGAGTATTATAAATAGGTTAGTTCTAGAGTTAGAATGTGTGAAAAAACGTGTTGTACAAGTAACTCTGAAATCACTCAAAGTATACAGCGTGTAGAGAAAAGAGTGAGGCGAGAATGTACGTGATTGTAATCACCATTATCTTTTATTGCAATGCCATTTTCTTTGAAGTTTCTGTTTTAGATCCTTTACTTTGAAATCTTTAATTCAGTCTTTTACTTCTAAGCATTCTACGTTATAAAGTTTTACTTTTCAGTTTTACATTAAAAAAACCTTTACCTTCAAGCATTTACATTTCTGCAGTTTAAGATCTTTATGCACTTTTTTCCAGCATTTAACTCCAATTTTTATCAAACCTTTACATTCAATTTTTTTCCTTTGATGTGTTGTTCGACTTAAACATTTCTTTGATTTCTGCCACTTTCATTTACATTTCAAAACACGTTCTTTTATTTATATGCACTGTTGAAATGTATACCTTGCCTAATTGTGAGATATTCTAAATACACTCATAGCACATGTCCTAGGATCAATCTGATCGATCCTGTAAGTTACTAGAACTTTGTTGTTTTAGAAGATCAGCGGTTGTTTACCAATTTTCAAGGTAAACAAATTGGCACACCCACTGGGACCGTGCTAAACGTGTATTTGGAAGTTTATAACTTTTAAATAACTGACAAAAGGAAGTTTTATAACTGCCCTTTGTTTGAAATTTTTCTTCGTTTCATTGGTCGAGATTTTGGCAAACTTCATTGTATGCACTTGAGAAGTGGAAAGGTAGCCAGTTCAAACGAATATAGACCAAAGAGAAGAAACCCGAGGAAAATGGCATCTGGCCAAGGGAATTCAAAACCCAGTTCTGCTGGGACTAATCCTCAACCAAGCAGTTCAAGCGTTCAGAATAGCACCATCAATCCTCAAGAATTACCAAGAAGTACTGTGGCGCCAACTCCAGTTCCTTCGACAGGAGGGTCAACAGTGTTAACCATGGTGACAGAGCCAGCGCCTTCGACAGCTGGGCCAGGGGCGACATATGTGAGGCCTTGCACTCAGCCAGTCCTGGAGTACATTGGCCCATCAGTGACAAATCCTCAGACTCCGCCAGGAGAAGGTTCGACGTATAGGCAATTTCCTCCCCCAGGATTTTCACAACCTTTGCCTAGGAACCCAATCTATGGCATGCCAACGGCAATGATGCAGAATTTGCGTACTGCACCCCCAATATTTTTAGAGAATGTGATATCTTCCCCTTTGCAGGAGTCAGGCTCTGAAATTAACATGGGTCGAAACAGCCAGTCCATAGGTTTGGGATTTTCTGCTCAAGGACCCAACTTAACAAATGAATCTGCAGCATATTTAAGGCAACAGATGGATGAGAGCAACATGCAAATGGTACATACTTTGTCTCAGACAATGGGAGAAATTTTCCAGCCATTGATCCAGAATACTACTCAAACCAATCAAATGATGACAGTCCAGATGGCGCGTATAGCAGAAATCATGGGAATGCCCGCTCCTGTTCAACACCAAAATCAAGGAGTCGAGAGGAGGGAAAACGCTCAACAAATGAATCCGGTGAATCCAGAGTTGGTCGAACCACCTAGGGAGGAGCCTCCTAGGAATCAAATACCTATAATTGAAGAAGAGGAACCAAGGATGGTGTTAGTAAACAGAAATCAAAACGCTGATCATGTGGTGAATCAGGTTCGACGCAATAATGTAGCAGCAGAGAACAATTTGGAAGCCATGGTCGAGAGAATAATGGCTCGAAATGGCCTGAATATGGGTTTTTCTAAGCCAAATTTCACTTCGCCTATAGTAGACTATATACTCCAAGCTGAACTGCCCCCAGGACAAAAGTACCAAAGTTCACTAAGTTTTTAGGAGATACTACAGAATCTACCGTCGAACATGTGGCGCGCTACCTGATCGAAGCTGGTGAGATTGCAAATGATGAGAGTCTAAGGGTGAAGTATTTCCCTAGTTCCCTCAAAAATATGCATTTACGTGGTTCACTACGTTACCATCTGGTTCGATTTGTAATTGGACCCAGTTAGAACGTTTGTTCCATGAGCAATTTTACATGGGGCAGACTAAAATCAGTTTGAAAGAATTGGCTAGTGTGAAACGAAAGTTCAATGAGCCAATAGATGATTACTTAAATAGGTTTCGACTACTCAAGGCTAGGTGCTTTACACAAGTGCCTGAGCATGAACTTGTCGAAATGGCTGCTGGTGGCCCTGATTACTCTATCAGGAAAAAACTAGACACCCAGTATTTAAGGGATATGGCACAGTTAGCTGACAGAGTTCGACAGCTAGAGCGTCTCAAAGATGAGAAAGATAGGGTGAACAAAAACAAGAAGGTAGCTTACGTCGAATACCAGGAGGGCATCGAAGAATTGTATGGTGAGCCTGTTAGGTTCGACGAAAGTGAAATAGATCTTGCTGAACTTAAGCAAGGGCCTTATTATTCTTGTAAATTATTAGTCCCTTCAAATGGGAAAAACCCTATCGAAACCGAAAAGAACGATAGGTTCCCAAAGAAAACATACACTTTCGACATCACTAAATGTGACGAAATTTTTGATTTGTTAGTTAAGGATGGTCAAATACTAGTGCCTCCTGGTGCTAAAATACCACCTTTAGAGCAAAGAAAAAAGATAGGCTTTTGTAAATACCATAATTATTTGGGTCATAAAACTTCTCAATGTTTTCTTTTCAGGGATCTGGTGCAGAATGCTATTCAGGAATGCATACTCAAATTTGGGGAGAAAACTAAGACCCAAATGAAAATTGATACCAACCCTCTTGAAGTAGCTGAAGCAAATTACACAGAGCCCAAAAAGGTTAACATGGTCGAACTAGTTGAGGAATCTGACAGTAGCTCAGATAGTGTTAACACCAACGAAGCTCTTGGCAGGAATGCCACAGTGGTGGAGGTTACTGAAGACCTTACCAATGATGTTGTGTTTATTAGAGAAGTCGAGGAAATGGATGGCTGCCAGCTTGAGCATTTGATATGTATGGCTGCTGAACACTATTTTAGTACATCTTCTGAAGTTCAAAGGTTCGACGCTGAGGCTACAATCGAGATCCATGCTGAAGCTGAAGCATCAAAATTGCAGATGGTGACAAAAGAGACTGCTGACCGTTTCAGACAGATGGACGAGGGTGCTGAGGGCCTTGATGTTAACTTCTCCAAAATATGCTTAAAATATGAAGTTGACATAAACATGGTCGAAGTGACTAATAGACAAGCCATGGATATTGATGAACAGGTTCGTCAAGAAGACTGCAATAAGCTGGCTTATCCCAGAGAAGATGAAACCATTGTTGATTTTCTCCACAGGTGCCAAGGAAAGAACTTTGAGGTCATGTTGTGCCCTCGATGCAGTGCTATCTTCAACAGAGAAGCTGCTCATAGCCTCCAAGCGGGGAGAAAAGCCAAATCTGGACGTGAGAAAAGAGCTGCTCAAGGGCCAGGGCGTTTTGACCCAAGGAAAGCTAATAAAAAACAATATGGCCAAAGGCCACAAATGCCAAGGGCTAAGCAGGTTACTTTCAAGCCTAGCAGTGATGTACCAACTGGAAAGTGGGTCAAACCAGTTGAAGCAGCAGGGAAAGGGAAACAGAGATGGAAGAATTTCGACGTGGCTAGAGGTTCTTCAATGGAGTACCGGAAAGAATTCAAGTCCTCCAATAAAGCTGCCTATATTTCTGAGAATTACAAAGGCAAAAATCCTATGTCCAGGTCCCAGTAGAGAAGGGAATAGAGGCGAAGGAAGGCTTTGAGAGAAGCTCAGGCCAAAGATCAAACTGAAACTAGTACCAACGTCCTGCCTGCTAACAATAAAGACGTTGGGACAAAAATAATAAATAAGATGCCTGTGGGGCGTAGGTTATTTACTTCTAAGAAGGAAGAAGCTGAGAGGTTTGTAGTCGAAGCAGCTGAGGATGGAGATTCGACTCACAACTTTGATTCTGACTCTGATGCCTCTTTAAACATCATTGTTAATGTGGTCTCAGTGATGCCAAGAGAATATGATAGGATAACTGAAGTGGAAAACTTGGATGCCAACGCTGAGATTGAAATGGCGGCGCACCAATCTGTGTGCTACTTTGTGATGAATAATGGTTGTGTCGAAGAACAGAATGCTTTCTTTGAACGACCAACTGAGGCCATGAAAAGGCACTTGAAACCTCTGTACATTACAGGGAAAGTAGAGAACGTGGCTGTGAATAAAATCTTGGTGGATTGTGGGGCTACAGTCAATTTAATGCCACCTTTCCTACTAAGCAAGATCGATAAATTCGACACTGATCTTAAGCCCCCACAACATGGTCTTTTCTAACTATGAAGGGAAAATTAGGACCACTCTTGGTGTTCTGCAGGTTGATTTATCTGTGGGAATGGTGACAAGGCCTACCTTATTTATGGTAGTCTAAAGCAAAGCTAACTATAACCTTCTGTTGGGGAGAGAATGGATCCATGGTGTTGGATCAGTACCTTCGTCAATGCACCAGCAGATCACAATCTGGAGGCCTGATGGTATAGTAGAAAACATTGAAGGTGATCAAGGGTACTTTAAGGTGCCTGTTAATCATGTTGATGGTGTCGAGTTTAACAAAATCTTGGCGCACATTGCGCCTTGTACTCCAGCAGAATTTGATTTCACCCCAGATGACCATGCATTATGCTCATTACATTTGCACCCGGTGGAGGGATTTCGATGGGACAGAGAGGTCATAAGGGAAGAAGGCAATGTCCCATACTGTGGGGAGCCTATAGACCCCACAGGCTGGGGAAGTGAATTCAGTAACAATGACTGAATTCGACGCATTGCAAAGAATTTCGGCCTATGTGGCCAAATCTAAACTACAAGCAGCCTTGGAGGCTGCACACAACCACATAGCTGTCGAAGCCACAACTCAAATTTGTGAAGTAGGCCCTGGTAAGGACTTTGAGCATGAACCACCTGATGGGTCTCAAATCGAAGACCAAAATCAAAGGCTTGATGCTATTTATGATAATGAGCCTTTGGGTTTCGAAAAGGATCCATTGTCAGACAACATTAAAATGCTGGCGCAAGATCCTTTGGAAGAAATTGACTTGGGTAAAGGGGGAGTAAAAAGGCCTACTTATGTTAGTGTTAATCTCGACCCACAACTCAAAGTCGAAATGGTCCAACTATTGAAGGAATTCAAGGATTGCTTCGCTTGGGACTATGACGAAATGCCTGGTTTGAGGAGAGAGCTTATTGAACATAAGTTGCCAATCATACCTGGGAAAAAACCAGTCAAGCAAAATCCTAGACGGTTTGCCCCAACAATCCTTTCAAAGATTAAAGAGGAAATTGAGAGGTTACTTAGATGCAAGTTCATCCGTACAGCTAGGTATGTCGAATGGCTAGCTAATATTGTACCAGTCATTAAAAAGAATGGTTCTTTAAAGGTCTGTATAGATTTTAGAGATCTAAATTCTGCAACCCCTAAGTACGAATATTCTATGCCTGTGGCATAAATGTTGATTGATTTTGTTGTATGACATGAATACTTGAGTATGTTGGATGGTTATTCTGGTTATAACCAAATATTCATTGCTGAGGAAGATGTCCCAAAAACTGCTTTTTGATGACCAGGGGCATTAGGCACTTATGAATGGGTAGTAATGCCTTTTGGTCTAAAAAATGTTGGGGCAACTTACCAGCGAGCAATGATTTTATTGAGACTTTTATGCAAATCTATATTGACGATATTGTTGTTAAGTCTTTTTTAGGAAAAGATCATTTAAGCCATCTTCGACATTCCTTCGAAAGGATGAGAAAACATGGTCTTAAAATGAATCCTCTCAAATGTGCTTTTTGTGTGCAGGCAGGGGATTTCTTAGGCTTTGTGGTCCCCAAGAAGGGGATCGAAATTAACCAGAATAAAACCAAAGCCATTATGGAAGCAAAAGCGCCATCAACAAAGAAGGAATTGCAGTCTCTCTTGGGCAAAATAAATTACTTGAGGAGGTTTATATCCAACTTGAGTGGGAAAACGCAAGCCTTTTCTCCATTGCTTCGAGCTAGCAAGGATGGGTTCGACTGAGGGAAAGCTCAACAGGAAGCCTTCGACAAGATCAAAGAGTACCTAAGTCACCCCCCGATTCTCTCACCACCTTGTGGCAATAAGTGTATGAGATTGTACATAGCTGCGTCAGATAGAACTTTAGGGAGCATGTTAGCTCAAGAGGATGATGATGGTGTCGAAAGGGCCGTCTATTACCTTAGTAGAGTTTTAAATGATGTAGAAACTAGATATAGCATGATTGAAAAATTATGTTTATGTTTGTATTACTCTTGTACAAAATTGAAGCGTTATATAAAACCAGTTGATGTTTATGTTTCTTCTCGTTTTGACGTTATTAAACATATGTTGTTCAAACCTATTTTGCATAGTCGAATTGGAAAATGGGCATTAGCATTAACTGAATATTCTTTAACTTGTAAGCCTTTAAAAGTTGTTAAAGGACAAGTAGTGGCAGACTTTATAGTTGACCATTCTACAAATGAGACCCCTCTGAACTATCTTGATGTGGAACCTTGGAAGTTATATTTCGACGGGTCGAGCCACAAAGATGGGACAGGCATATGAGTGCTTGTTATTTCTCCTAATAAAATTCCAACAACACTTAAGTATAAAATTGAAGGTCGTTGTTCTAACAACGAAGCTGAATATGAAGCTTTAATTGCTGGACGTGAAGTATTATTGGAATTGGGGGCAACTCATGTCGAAATAATGGGAGATTCAGAACTGGTCATAAAACAAGTTACCAAGGAGCACAAGTGCATAAAAGAAAACTTGATTATGTACTTTTGTAGTTGTGAATCGACTGTTGAAAAAGTTCGATGCAGTTAGTTTTCGACACATCCCTAGACTGGAAAACCAGGTAGCTAATGACTTGGCTCAGATTGCATCAGGGTATAAGGTTTCGAAAGTCATATTACAAGATGCAATCGAAGTCGAAGTCAGAGGAAGGGTGGTGTCGGTAGGATTAGCCCCATCAGATTTGGAAGAAACTAAGCTTGGATACGTTGATGAAGATAATTTTGCAATTCTGGTAGTTGATATCATAACTGGCAAGGATTGGAGAAAACCGATAGTAGATTATCTAAAAAATCCAATATCTTCGATAGAAAGGAAACTCAAGTATCAAGCTTTGAGTTATGTCTTGTTGGGTAATGAATTATTCAAAAAGACTCCCAAGGGAGTATTGCTTAACTGCCTCAGTGAGGCAGAAGCATACTTGGCCCTTTCAACTGTCCATAGTGGGGCGTGTGGGGCACATCAGGTAGGCCATAAAATGAAATGGTTGTTGTTTCGACAAGGCATGTATTGGCCTACCATGTTAAAAGATTGTATTGAATTTGCTAAGGGTTGTCAGGAATGTCAAGTTCATGCTGGCATTCAACACGTCACTGCAAGCGAATTACACTCTATAGTGAAACCTTGGCCTTTTAGAGGATGGGATTTGGATTTGGTTGGAGAAATTCGACCAGCATCATCTAAAAATCATAAGTACATTTTGGTGGGTATTGATTATTTTACCAAATGGGTCGAAGCTATCGCTTTACCAAATGTTGATCAAGAAGATGTGATTGAATTTATCCAGAAACACATCATCTATAGGTTTGGAATCCCAAAGACAATTACAACAGACCAAGGATCAGTCTTCACTAGTCGAAAAATGCAAGAGTTTTCTAAATAAATGGGATTCAAGCTTCTAACATCCACACCATATTATGCTCAAGCTAATGGCCAAGTCGAAGCGGCAAATAAAGTAGTTATTGGGTTGATAAAAAAACATGTGGGAAAAAGGCCAAGAAATTGGCATAAGACATTGGACCAAATACTTTGGACATGTCGAACGTCCCCCAAAGAGGCAACTAATACTACCCCATTTTGACTGACTTTCGGTCATGATGCAGATTTGCCTGTAGAAATTTATCTTCAGTCCATAAGGATTCAAAGGCATCATGAGATTCCATCTGAATCTTATTGGAATATGATGCTTGATGAGTTAGTGGATTTATATGAAGAAAGACTCAATGCATTAGAGTTGCTGAAAAGGCAAAAGAAAAGGGTGGAGAAGTCTTATAATAAAAAGGTCAAGAGTAAAACTTTTTCAGCTGGGGAACTGGTCTGGAAAGTGATCTTGCCTATGGATCGAAAAACCAGATCTTTAGGGAAGTGGTCTCCTAAGTGGGAAGGTCCTTTTCGAATTATTGAGGCATTCAGTAATAATGCTTACGAGGTTCGGGAGATTGAGGGTGGTCTAAGAGTCTTGAGGGTAAATGGGAAATATTTGAAAAAATATAAGCCTATTTTGCAAGAGATTCATATTAAGACATAAGTTTTATTCAGATTATAAAAGCCAAAATAGGCCATGTGAGGCCAAAATGGCATACAAAGGAAAGAAAACAAAGTACATCAACATGAAACCCATGAGAAAGATCATTCATAGTCTCTCCAATTAATAGAGTTGAGGAAGGCGACATAATCTTCGTCAGCTTCATCATTAGAGTTTTGTGCTTTGGAATGTCCTTTCTTGGGGACCTTCATCTTAGTTTCTCGCTTCTTGGGGCGAGAGGTTGCTCCAATTGAAGTATCATTGTAGGCAGTAGTTGTTGCCTCAGCTTTCTTTGTCTCCTCAGCCACCTTCTAGATCACTGCCTTCTTTGAGGAAGTACTCATGCTTACTTCAGTGGGTGCAAAATATGGCTCATGTGAAGAGGATTTTATAGAGGCAAAGTCTTGTAACGATTGGCCAGTCAACAATGGAGAAACGTGAAATTGCTCTTGGGAATATACCCTAGGGTTATGCTATTAATATTCCTTTATCGAATAGGAACTTGTGCCGTTGGAACACTAAGTTGTTAAAAGCTGCGTTATTTTCATGATTTCCAAGAAAAGAGGCAGAGTACTTTAATTACAAAGATTAGCAAAGTTTAAGAGAAAATGCGCCATGACTTTATCAAAAGTTTTGCAAGTCGAAGAGTTAATAACAAACAAAAGTATTTAGATAAACGCCAGGGGGCATTGAGATTGTCTTTACATGGGGCCTCAAAAAGGGCCAGCAAACATGATGATCAAAAAGAAACTACAAATAAGAAATCACAGGACAATCAAAAAGGGAGCTTCGACTTCAACTCAAGAAAGTTGACCTTGTGATTCTGAAGGCGTTTCTCACACAGAGCTTTGTTGAGCTTAGCTGCTGAAAGTTCCTTTTCAAGCGTTTGGGCCTTATCAAGGAAGTCTATAGTGCGCTTTAGCTCTCTGGCCATTTCAGTATCGTCGAAGTCTTTCAGCTCAAGATTGCACTTTTCAGCGTTAGAAATCTTGTTTTTCAGTTCTTCAATTTGCTGCTTCCAGGTATCAATGTCCTTTTGGTTCGACTTTATCTCTGCCTGCCTTTTGTTTTGGTCAATCTCCAGACTTTCGACCTTAGCTTCTGATGCGTGTGCTTCATCCCAAGCTAAATGTTCCAGTCCAGTTGTAACTTCAATGTTGTGTTGGATCTTGGGAAGAAGTTTGAAGTCCTCAGACATCTGATTTATTAAAGCAGTTAACTCCACAAGGAATTCAGACACATCTTTACTAAGAGTTGAAAGGTCCAGTTTTTGGAGGCTATCTTTCAGGAAGAGAGAAGCAGTTCGATCTGAAAGTAAGACATTGTGGATGTCTCCCTTGAAGAATTTGTCTTTGATCTTTTGAAGGATAGGGCTGGCAAAGTCATCTGGAGCTGGACCCCCAGAACTGGTCGAAGTACTAAGGCTAGTACCTGAAGAGCTGTACTTCTTCCCAAGTATCATTCTGGCATACTCTCAAGGATTTTTCCATTTGAGGGCAGCCAATGGGTCTCTAGTGGGGGACCCTCCAACAGTCGAAGTGACTGTAGGCCCAAGAGTTGGATTGTTGACAGGACCTGTTTCAGCCACAGGTGAATGGGTTTGATCCTGCTCAGTCTTTTCCCTCTCTTCTTCTTGTTCTTTTTCATTTTCGACCTCCTCTTCTTCCTCTTCAGTTGGATGTCCTTCCACGTTCATGGAAATGGTCTCTGTATGGTCGAGAGGTTGTTGATTAGAAACATCATCCTCTTCATGTTCAGAGCCATCGGTTTGGGATTGTTGAGTGTCGGTCCTGGTGGGCGAGTTTTTGTTTGTTTCATCTGCTTCAGGAGGAGGAACTGTAAGATGAATAGGTTGGTTAATTTTGCTCAGTGAACTATATCCAGAACCAAGGTCAGAGGTAGGGTGATAAGTTGGCTCACCTTGGCTATTCAGGATAGTTGTTGCAAAGCTGAATGAAGTTTGTGGTGGGTTAGAGCCACCTACATCAGCCTGAAGATCACAAGTAAAGAGAATAAGATTGAAAGAAATCTGAATAAGGAATACAAATATTGAGTAAAGATAGTATGCATACCTGTACAGTTGCGGCATCAGGACTTGAGTTTGCGCTCTCAGGATCACCAGCAGAGTCGCCACTTTTCTGTAGCGGCAAAATTGTGAGTGTAAGCTATTGATTAACTTAACTCGAGAAGCAAGAGTCGCCACCGCACTTTTATTTTATCCAAAAAGGAAAGGAAAAAGAGAGAACAAAACCTACACAAGCTCTAAACAAGAACAAATGAAGAGAGTCCGGGTAAGGGGGTTGGTTACGCAATGGGAAGGTGTTAGCACCCAAAACGTCTATAGTACTCTATAGGAGCCCTTTGAAATATCTACCGCTTTTGGTCTGAAAAAGGTTGCTTGAAAAGAGATTGAGGAGATGAGAAGAGAAATTGTTTTTAAGATTTTTGTGTTTGGAGAGACTTGTCGCCTCATGCCTACGTACCCACGATGTGCAATGTAGGATCAAAACCCCGTAGTTCGTGGTACAAAGAATGAAATTTGTTTGTTTTGGTGGTTTTTAAATGTAAAGACAAGTCATCATTTCCAAGCGAATAATTCGCTTAAAGAAATGAATCATGTCTAAACTTATGAAAAATTTAAGGGAAAAAAGTGCACGAGGGCACAAAAGAGAGTGATGAGTTTGATTTTTTTTAAGTCTTTTGAAAAAGGTCTCAATATGCTTATGTAGTTTAGCATTTGATTAAGAAATGAAAAGAAAAGAGTAAAATCACTTGACAAGGTCAAGGTTTGATTATGAAAGATGTGAAAGTTTTAAATCAAGAAGGTTTTTGAAAAAGAGAGAGAGTTTTGAAAATTGAAGAATGGGGTAGAGAAGAAGAGACTATCCTAAAGCATAAAGTAAAAGCTAAGGAAGAGAATAGCCTAACCACACAAGTAAGCTTCCAAGTCTTCGAACCATAATTCCAAAGCAAAGGGAGAAAAGGTCCTAAATTCTAAGTCCAAGGTTCTAAGAATTGCATTGGATGTCCAAGGTCTAAGTTCAAAGCTCTATGTCCATTTGCATAGGATAGTAACCATAGTCCAAGATTAGAATCACAAGTTTTTTAGAGGTTTTGGCCTTTATTAATGTTTTAGGTCCAAATGGACAAAAGAAAAAGGCATAAGCATAAACATGTGTCCAACGGACAAAGGAAAAATAGCGGAAGCATAAACATACGTCCAACGGACAAAGGAAAAATTGCGGAAGTATAAATATGAAATGAAATGATAAAATGAAGCATAAAAGTAAAAGAGGTAGGGTGCGAGAAGTAATTGTAAAGAAGTTAGTACAAGAGAAATGTTAGTAAGTTAGTGATTAGTAGTTAAAGTTAGTGATCAATTATAATTGAATACTTGCACTTAGGTCAAGATGAATGAGAACTCATTAGAGGATTGATAAGACCAAAGCCTCCTAACAACAAGTTCCATAAGTTTTGAACCAAAAGACAAATAATTAACTATTTTTGATAGTTTTTCCGAGGCGGGACAAATTTTGGTCTATGTTAAACGCACGCCGAGTAATTTGTTCGAGCAATTACCCTACGTATGAGGTCGGGCATGAGATATATGTTTTAATGCACGCGAGATAAACGATATAGGGATCCTCATCCTAAAGCGATGCCACACGAAAAGAAAAGGTGGTAATGATCTCGTCTCGATCGAAATTAAACAAAGGAATTTCAAGATCACTTCGACTTTCATCGATCAAAAAGAAAATAGAATCAAGATGAAAAGAAAGTGGATCAAACAATTTATGATCCAACAACAAGCAACAAAAATATCAAAATAGGAAAAGAAATTAAATGAAAAGAAAGAAGAATTAAAATATTTTTTTTTGTAAGGTTTTTAAAAGACATTTTTCCTAAACAAAATAAAAAAAAAACAAATAATAAGACTAAAATCTAAAATAAGAAGTGTAAGTTTAAAAGAAGAAAAAAAAAAGTATCAGAGAAAATCTTCTTCTCCTTCCAAACGCACGCGCGGAGCTCCTCCATAGCCGGTACCTTCGATCTCTTCAATTTTTGAGCGGCGAGAAGAAGAAAACACACGGTTTCGATCGGAAATGAATGCTCTACGCAAGTATGTATTCGATTTTGGATTAAGCTTCATCTCAAGTGCGAATCAAGGTTTCAAGATTTACCGAAAAACTCCGATTACCTTCGTATTTCCGGTTAGTAGCACGTGGATTCCTCTTCTTCTTTTCTTTTTTGGAACTAGTGTTGTTTTTGTTGTGTGAATCGTTGCATTATTGTTGTTGAAGATGGATTGGGATGTGGTTGCGATGAAGAAGATGTTGCGCTTGTTGATGTTGATGGCGTGAAGTTGATGTTTGTTGAAGAATAGAGAATTGAAGCTCAAGATTGAAAGAGAAATGGTTGATTGTTGTCAGCTCTGCAGAATTTATTTGAAGGTTAATTTGAATTGAGTTTGAAGAACAAAAGGTGGAAGAAGGTTTGGTTCACAGTTTTTGAAACAAAGGATATAGGCTCAAAGTTTATTTGTACCCAACCCATTCTTCGTGATGAACTCCAGTCCTATGCTCAGTTAATTCAAACTATGCATTCAAGTTCCAAGGGATTTTGGAATTGCAACGCTGTTATGATGATGGTTTAAGGACCAAGGTATTTTTGAGATGGCAATCACTCTTTCTTACAACATTTTGTTGTTTTTGATGAGGACCTTAGTCAACTCGTTTTGTCTTTGAGGATTTTGGCAACCTCTTGATTTTTCTTTTGTTATCCCTAACTTTTGCCTGAACTGTGTCATTTGAGCTTACAGTCAGCGGGATGCCCCAATTTTTGCCTAAGTCTCCTTCATAGGTTTTGACTTAGCGGGCTCTTCTTTTGATTTTTTCCATCATTTTTTTTTGTTGAAAGGTAGTGACTGTCTGGTTTAATGATTACAGTGAACCATCATTGGTTTTTGATTTAAAAGACATCTTCGACACTTCTTTGATGTGTGCGAAGGAAAGCTTGTGATTGCAACCTTTATTGGAAAGTGTTTTGCATGCACTGTCAAATTAACTGAGAACTACCCATCCCCAGGTTAAGATTGCGGGTTTTTTCATACAGAAAGAAACTCCAACTTCTAGGCTCAAAGGGGTTGACAAAGGATTAACTTCCTTATTTCTCCAGTGTTTGGGAGTTGAAACAATGCATGTACATCCTCAGCCAAGTTTCAATTGAAAGTATACAGTTCAGCAATTTTAGGTATTTCGCTTTCGTCATTCTCCCTCCAATCTTTGCATAAACAAAAGCTCAATAAAGAAAGTGAACAGGAGATATATATTTTTTTTTGTGAAAATGAAAGCATAAAGATGCACATAGTGAATATAAATGAATTTGAATCAAACATTGCATTGCTCAGTTCATTGAATTTACCATGAAAGTACAAATAAAGTTCGAAAGCAAACAAACAATACAATCAAAGAAAAATGCAAACAGAAAGAAACAAGGCCTAGTGATTAATCAGCAACAAAGATGAGATGTCCCGTCTGAAACACTGGCTTTAGGAGATGATCTGTCTGAACTGACTCAAACTTCACTTGGCATGCTCTGGCAAAGGGTTGTTGACAACATTGGGATTGTCATCAAGAAAGGTCAGAATATTTGCTTTCACCAATTCTTGCACTCTAGCTTTCAGTGCAAAACAACCTTCTAAGTTATAACCTGCCCCACCTTGATGGAACTCGCAGTGAAGATCAGCCCTATAGTCGGCTGGAAGAGGATTTGGAGGAGGAGGTAGAGTCCTTGTTGTAATCAATCCTTTCTTTACAAGACAAGGATATAGCTCAGTGTAGGACATCGGGATAGGATCAAAGTTAACCCTATTGCGAGTCTGATTCTGTCTAACAGTCTGACGAGGAGCTTGAGCTGGTTGAGCATTAACAATTGGAGCGACTGCAGCTACGTATTGTTGTCTCTGACGAGGTTTCCTCTCAACTGAAACAGCATGGGTATCGCCATCCTTTTTCTTTTGAAAATTCCCAGCATACTTTTTAGCACCACTGAAGGCTTCAGCATTAGCATTCCTTCCTTTCTTGATACCTTCTTCTAGTCTTTCTCCAATAGTGACTAGGTCAGCAAAACCAGATGACACACTGCCTATCATCTTTTCCCAATAGAGTGGCTGAAGAGTGTCCATGAACAATCCAGTCCTCTGAGGTGGTTCACCTCTAGCAATCAGAACTTGCAGCATTTCTGTGAGCTTGGTCATACCGACCTTCAACTCAGCAATTTCCATTCTGACTTCGGCATTGTGTTGTTCTTGACTTTCCATTCTCAATCTAACAGCAGCTCTAGTTCCGTATTTGTGTTGAGGAAACAGCTTGACGGTGAACAGATAACTGGAGAAGAAGACAGTTGAAATGAGTTTCTGAGACAACTAGGAAGAAATGAATATGTATGCTCATGGATGCAAGAGTGCATGGATGCAGCAACCACAAATAAGATCACTCAAAGCACACGGGTTCAAAGGTTCGAGTCACGAGCATGAAGCCAAGGTTAAGAACCAGTCCACAAAAGGTATGTGCTAAGGTTTGTCTTCATTGTACCTGCAGAAAACAGCGGTTCTAACAGAGTGCCCAGGGTCCACAATTCACTATCAAACACACCAGCACACCGATTTGCTCGGAGGTTGGTAGTTATCCTCAAGAGAATCTAACCTGAGTGTGGCATCGCGTGACAGCTAAGTCAGATTTGCATCTTCATATCTTCCATGCCACGATCCTAAAATGGCTAGGATGGGTTAAAGGGTACTACGGTTCTCGGTGTTATAGGCTTCTATGGAAAAAGTAATGCCTTCTCGATTGCTCGATCGGCATCAGTAATTCCAAAGAAGCAACCACCGAGTGGATGGATTCTCAAGTTCTTCTTTTCCAGGATTCGACTCCCTCAAAGTTCCCTTGACTATACCATCCTCTTATCTCAAAGTACACTCTGGTCCGGTATAGGACCTATCTCACACACAGAGGAACTCCAAAACAGAACAATCCAGTAACAAGCAAATCAGACAAAAGTAGTAAATAAGTCAAAGTAGGCTAAACCCCTCAAGGAACTAGAGATCCCCAGCAGAGTCGCCACTTTTCTGTAGCGGTAAAATTGTGAGTGTAAGCTATTGATTAACTTAACTCGAAAAGCAAGAGTCGCCACCGCACTTTTATTTTATCCAAAAAGGAAAGGAAAAAGAGCGAACAAAACCTACACAAGCTCTAAACAAGAACAAGTGAAGAGAGTCCGGGTAAGGGGGTTGGTTACGCAATGGGAAGGTGTTAGCACCCAAAACGTCTATAGTACTCTATAGGAGCCCTTTGAAATATCTACCGATTTTGGTCTGAAAAAGGTTGCTTGAAAAGAGATTGAGGAGATGAGAAGAGAAATTGTTTTTAAGATTTTTGTGTTTGGAGAGACTTGTCGCCTCATGCCTACGTACCCACGATGTGCAATGTAGGATCAAAACCCCGTAGTTCGTGGTACAAAGAATGAAATTTGTTTGTTTTGGTGGTTTTTCAATGTAAAGACAAGTCGTCATTTCCAAGCGAATAATTCCGCTTAAAGAAATGAATCATGTCTAAACTTATGAAAAATTTAAAGGAAAAAAGTGCACGAGGGCACAAAAGAGAGTGATGAGTTTGATGTTTTTTTAAGTCTTTTGAAAAAGGTCCCAATATGCTTATGTAGTTTAGAATTTGATTAAGAAATGAAAAGAAAAGAGTAAAATCACTTGACAAGGTCAAGGTTTGATTATGAAAGATGTGAAAGTTTGAAATCAAGAAGGTTTTTGAAAAAGAGAGAGAGTTTTGAAAATTGAAGAATGGGGTAGAGAAGAAGAGACTATCCTAAAGCATAAAGTAAAAGCTAAGGAAGAGAATAGCCTAACCACACAAGTAAGCTTCCAAGTCTTCGAACCATAATTCCAAAGCAAAGGGAGAAAAGGTCCTAAATTCTAAGTCCAAGGTTCCAAGAATTGCATTGGATGTCCAAGGTCTAAGTTCAAAGCTCCATGTCCATTTGCATAGGATAGTAACCATAGTCCAAGATTAGAATCACAAGTTTTTTAGAGGTTTTGGCCTTTATTAATGTTTTAGGTCCAAATGGACAAAAGAAAAAGGCATAAGCATAAACATGTGTCCAACGGACAAAGGAAAAATAGCGGAAGCATAAACATATGTCCAACAGACAAAGGAAAAATTGCGGAAGCATAAACATGAAATGAAATGACAAAATGAAGCATAAAAGTAAAAGAGGTACGGTGCGAGAAGTAATTGTAAAGAAGTTAGTACAAGAGAAATGTTAGTAAGTTAATGATTGTAGCGAGCGATTTTGGACGCGGTTCTTAAGCGCTGGTCGCTCTCTGCGGTTTGAGCTTAAACTACAGGTCGATTCATTTTTTATCCTATTGTGAGCTAACTAAGGAAGGGAAATAGATGTCTCCAATTAACCCTGCTTTGCATACTGAGTTTAAACAGCGGTCTGTTAGGTTACGGATGCTATCAATGTGGGGGGGGGCTTTGTACTGGTTATTTGTATTTTCACCAATACTGTTTTCTTTCTTTTTATCTAGGCAGAAGGTTTCTGACGGGGAACAAGGATTAGGATGTTAGGACTGATGCTTTTGAATTACTGCTTTTAATTGATGGAGATATGGGATTTGGGTTTTTTGTTGATTGCGCTCGCTAAGATTTTTTCTTTCGATCTTATGCCTACGTATTCCCGTTTACCGAAACAGGGAAATCAGAGCGTTCATAGTTCCTCCTATTCTATGGGAGGAAATGGTTGTTTTGGTGTCTTGTTCAAAGCCTAAGACGTGAAGCGAAAGGTGGTTTGTATCTTGTTCAAAGCCCAAGATGTGAAGCTGAAAGGTTTATTTGTGTCTTGTTCAAAGCCCAAGACGTGAAGCTGAAGGACCTCGACTTTAGAGAGAATTTGTTATCTCTAAAGAGGGGGAAAGAGAATTACTTTAACTGGGATACGCGGATCCGAGCAATGCCATAATTTCCGAAGAAAGGGTTTTAACCTAAAGGAGAAGACTTTAACTCAGTGTAGAGCAATGCCATCTTTCCTTAGGAATTTCTCATGCTAAAAGAGGGACAGTGGCATGGATATAGATGATCCAGAGGCTTGCCGCTTACAGCGATTAGATGAAAGGAAAGGAGTTGTTGATGTTTGTGTACTATGAACGAGGCACAGCTTTGATGCTAAAAGGTTGATTGGATCAACCAGTGGTTTTCTTATACAAAGCCTAAGAGGAGGCTAATTTCCGCTAGGAAAATCATTATAAAAAGCCTAAGAGGAGACTATTTTGTGTCTCGTACAAAGCCCGAGAGAGAGGCTAAAAGTTTTTGACCCGACGATAGAGTCTTTGTGTCTCGTACGAAGCCCGAGATAGAGGCTATTATTTGTTTGACTCTACGAGGGAGTCTTTGTGTCTCGTACGAAGCCCGAGATAGAGGCTAAAAGTTTGACTCAACAAGAGAGTCTTTGATACTCAACAAGAGAGTGTTTTTGTATCTCGTACGAAGCCCGAGATGGAGGCTAAAGGTTTGTTTCAGTTGAGTGACAGATCCAATATACTGATTTTAAAAGAGAAAATCAGTTCTTATATGAGCAACACTGCACTCAGGGATTTGATTTGAGGATCAGGGATATTTCCTTCTCTTTGAGGAAACGGGAAATCCAAAGGGTATTGAGACTGTCTGAGTCTGCGGGTTTCCTTCCTATTTAACGAAGGGGTCACTTGAGAATGTCTTTGAGACTCAAGGAAGTTAGACTGTCCAAGTCTAGAGTTTTTTCTTTTGTACTATGCTTTGAGAAACAGTAGTAGACTCTATGAAAGGACTGTTCTATGAGGATGACTAGGTTCTGTTCCTATACCTCTAAGAGGTCGTCGGGATAATTTGTACGAAGCCCAAGAGGAGGCTGGAAACTTTTAAGAAGCCGACGGGTCCTTGTACGAAGCCCAAGAGGAGGCTATCATTCTCGGAGGAAGAGATCATTATACGAAGCCTAAGAGGAGGCTGTGAATACTTCTAAGAAGCCGTAGTGTCCTTGAATAATGCCCAAGAGGAGGCCGATGCTTTTAAGAAGCCCGTGGGTCTATCATCTCCTTTCCATTAGGAGAGATAACTCTTTTAAAGATAAAAACCACTGGTAAACGTGCGAGGTTTACTATCCAGCGACTTTTAGCTTTTGAAGAGGGTTCCTTAGTTAAGGTCCAAGATTATGACCGTAGTGGGTACCCAAACCCCGAGACATTCAAGGCAAGCTATCCACAAGGAATAGATCAAGTCAGGAAAGTTCGAGAATTTGGAAGAAACTCAAAGATGCCATTCACGGAGAATACATTCATCTTGGGAGTATAGCTTCTTGACGATTCCTAAGGAGGACAGCCGAAGAGAAGACTGTATCTGGTGCTCCTATTGGGGATCTAGGCGTCTATTTCTACGAATAAATGAAACGGCGTCACCTAGTTCTAGACGTAGTTGCCGGGGAAACTCGAAATATCTATACTATTATTACACAGTAGATATGAGTTTATGAAAGGAGACTTACAGTGAGCAGCCCCACAATACAGTTTATAATATGAAAGCAGTAAATGAAAGCGATAACCACTTACTCGGTTGTAGTGCTTCCATGCTGTTTGGTTAGTTGTTCAACAAAGAAAGATTGAAAACAACAATATATTCAAAATCAAAGGAGAAAGTGCTTTGAAAAAGAAAGATTTGGGGCTTACAGCTCAAGGAGAGGCCCAGGGTTTTATCAGTGAGCACACTGTTTGACTTTGTACAGAGGGACTTATACAAGTGACTGAGGCCCAAAAAGGTTTTCTGTACAAAGGGATGGGTCTTACACTCTCTCAAGAGGCCCAAAAAGGTTTAAAGAAAAAGAGTGGGGCTTATAACACGAGGGTAGGCCCAAATGATTTTTCGTTTAAAAATGGCAATCGCGCCGAGGTTTTCTTTTAACGCAGAGGGACTTATACAATAAGTGAGGCCCAAAATGTTTTGGGTAAAAGGGGGATTGGGTCTTACACTCTAATAGAGGCCCATATGATTTTTTTATTTTTAAACGGGCGACGATCGCGCCGTTTACTTGTACAGAGGGACTTATACAATGAGTGAGGCCCAAAAAGTTTTTGTACAAGGGGGGATGGGTCTTACACTCTCTCAAGAGGCCCAAAGAGTTTTGAAAGTGATTTATGAGGGTTGAATTAATCCAAAACCCTAATTTGTTTTCAAAATGTATTTAATTGAATAAAAATTCAATTAAAATGATCAAAAATTGTTTAACACATGGAAAACAAATTGTGATCTTGGATTAATGCTTCAAAAATTAAGTATTGACCTACAAAATAATTAGAAAGCATTAAAAGTTGCAAAATCAATGTAGAAAAAATATTTAAAATGTCAAAAACAATTAAAATATTAATTCTTTGCAAAAATATCAATTATATGAAATAAATAATATTTTTGGGATTTTTTTGTGAAAATAAAATATTTTAACATTTTTGTGAATTATTAAAAAAATAATCAACTCAAAATCATTAAAACTCAGAGAGAAATTAATTTTTGAATCAATTAAACAAAATCACAAAATTCAAATATTTGAATTTCTAAAAATGGCACCAAGAACAAGCTGAAGAACAAGCGCGTGTTCTTGGTTTCTCAGATTTGCATTTTCTATCCAATATCCATGAATACGTAATCATATCATGTAATCCACATATCATTATGCTCGCCTCAACCTCACGATCATGTCTATGTACTTTAATTTCATTTAAATTAAACATACAACAAGAAATCACGAAGAGACCTCAAGAACCCTAATTTCTGCATGAAGGCTAGGATTTTTGATACACGATTCAAACAATGCAATTAATTGAGGGAAAACATTCCATGCATGATTATGAACATATGGCCAAATTATTGTGCGAGGAAATATGCATGGATTGAGAGATGACCAAGTATGTGCTTACCTCCAAGTCGTGACAGCAAGTTCAAAGTGATTTTTGATTTGGAGGTGTTACAGATGAGTGGTGATGATCTGAACAGCTTCCCTACACCCTATGGATTGTGTTTGGATGGTTGGACTTGATTGAAATTGGCTGGATCATTTTGTGGTACCTCAGCTGCACTTTGGTTAAAACCTTGAGCAACCAGCTGGTAATTTTGTGAAATTGATGTTTCAGAAGTAATCTAAGTGTTTGATCAGCTCATATGTGATGTATGTGAGGTGTGTGAGTGATTGGTTTGATTGGAATTGCTCTCAAACTCAAAACCCGATAGTGACTTGCCTTAGAAGGCAAAATTGGAGTGAAAGAAGAGATTTTGAGGAAAGCATCTGTTAGATGGCTTTGGTGTACTCAAACTGACCACAATTGAGCTCTATTTATAGTAGAGCAAGTTTGTTCTGGGATCCACAGTGAATGGCAACTGCAGCAGGTGTTTCCTCAATGTTGGACAATGGAAATGCAAGTCTCCTCTAGCCATTGACTAGAGGTTAGGGCACAGAGTTATGGTCCCCTTGGTCTTGGATAAGTCTTGACTAATTTCAGATGAGAATGGCTCAGTCCATGCCACCTTGATGGTTCCATTGAATGCTTCAATCCAAATTTGAAGTCTTGTCCCTATTTTGGCCATTCTAGGTTCAACATGCTATTTCTTGTTCCATGGACTTTGGAGGCTTGACTCAGTGATTGTCCCCTTTAGATTCAATCCTCTGAGGTGTCCAAGTGGATAGGAGCAATTGAATTTGGCTGATTTTGGCAAATCGACCAAAGTTGCAAATTCTGCCTTGCCTTGACAGATTTCAGCAAGGCAACTTGGCAATGTTGTATCTCATGGTGTAGGTTGAATTTGGCAATGTTCTTGGCCATTTTGGAAAGCTCTTACATGATACAACAACTATTTGAACAAGTTTGGTTTTGATCTCTTTTGATTCCAAGTGAAAAATCCCCCTACATTTGGCAAAAAGTGAGGCAGAATCTGACTTAGTGAAAATTTCACTAAGTGTTGGAAAAAGTGACATTTTCACTTTTCAGCCACTTTGATCACTCCATAACTCAAAATCCTTAATGAATTGGAATGACTTGTAGTTGAAGTTTTTGTAGGTGATAATGAGGGCTACAAATCCATCTTTGGATGAGAAAAAATGGCCTTGTGGTTTAGGAGTTATGGTCCTCCAAAGTTGGTACCTTTGCCACTTTATTTTTAACTTAGAAAAATTTCTAAGTTTTATGGTTACCCCTTTTACAAGTTATCTCACTTTTCTTGATTTTTCTTGATGAATGATGATTCAAATCATACATTAACATCATTTTAGGGTTAAAAATCCATTTTGGTGAAAAATCTCAAAAAGTCAAAGTTGACTTTTGTGCACAGTTGACTTTTTATCAGATGAATTCCAAACTGTGCAATTCTTCAGGAAATCATGTCCTTGACCTAAATCAAACTTGATGGACATGTTCCATGGGTGTCATAGGGTATATTCAATCATGTATTAGGGTTTGGGAGCATGTCCTGGTCAAAAGTCAAAGTTACAGTTGACTTTTCTCTTAAAACCCTAATTGTGGTGCAGATGAAATTGAGACTTGTTGCTCAAGCTTCTTGGATCAATCCATAGTTCCAAATGGATCAATATGGTATATTAGAGACCCTCAAATCCTCTCTTGAGGCCTTGGCTCATGGTTTGTCCCAAAAGTCAACTTAGGGGTGAATTAGGTCAAGAAACCCTAATTCCTGATTTTTTATGAATGCATCCCCTGAGGCAAAATTGACTTGATGCATGGGTTCATGAGTTTCCATGAAGTATATTAGGTCATGTTTTGGATCATTGCCTTGTGCCCATATGAAAATTTCCATCTGGAGGCCCTGGTCGACCAAAACCCTAATTTGGTGACACTATCGATCTTGAGACTTGATCCACCTAGAAGGGAGCAGCCTTGTGCTTAATCCTTGAAGTGGGAGTCCTTTTTGATCCATTATGGATATTTAAGAGATTAGACAAGTTGAAGATCATGTCATTTCTTGATTGATCCTTTGTCTAAGCACTCAGAGAGGGCTTGAAACCCTAATTTTGATTGTATTGGATGCTCACCCATCTTTGGGGAGACTGATGAAGCATGATGGTTCATCCATATTGTGATGATGATTTGCACAATGATGGGAAATCTTAGTGGTCAAAATTTGGGGTATGACAGATGCCCCTATTTAATCTTCTTGGACCCGAAGGTGTGAATGACGAAGGGATTCGGGCATTCGGGGTGCAAGAGGATTAAATATCGAAATACCCGAAATTTTGATGGCGGTTATGAATGGTAGCTTACGCATTCATCTTCTTTAGCTAAGCAATGATGCTTATAAAAGGTAAACTTCCCCTCGATCCTGGTCTCCTACCAAGAACTAGTCTTAGTCTCTTTTGAAATAAACTTCCCCTCGATCCTGGTTTCCTACCAAGGAACTGGTCTCAGTTGTGGAAATAAACTTCCCCTCGATCCTGGTTTCCTACCAAGGAACTGGTCTTAGTTTCTGATTTAAACTTCCCCTCGATCCTGGTTTCCTACCAAGGAACTGGTCTTAGTTTCTTTCGTCAATAAACTTTATTGACAAGAGACGCTATGCGTAGCGGCTTTCCTTCAAACTTCTCGCCGAATTTTCCTGGGGAGATGCCATTTGAGTGGAAAAAATTTTGATGTCAGACTTGCTGGGGAACCATTCGTCTGAGTTGTAGAGGTACACAAACTTCTCTGTTTTGGAGACGCCATTTGTCGATTCTACTGGGGAAAGCGAGTCTCTTGAGAGACTGTTTTCGTTTGGGGTTACATCATATTTTTCTCGGGATCTTCCCGGAGAAATGCCATATGATGGGATCCAATTTTGAGGTGCCAATGACCTTCTCATCAGAGGTTTTTCAGAGCAAAACTGGCGTGCTGCCGAATCTCTGATCACGAGGCTTTCTCTGTGGATTTTCCTTAATCCAGGAAAGCAAGGATATCATCTTCAATGGCGAAGAGTGATGCTTATTGAAAGTTTTCTCTGGCTTTTCAAAGGTTCAAGTTATCAAAGTGGTCAAGGACCAACTTCTTTCCAGAATTAAACTGGAAGCGAGGTTGTTCAGACACAGTATTTGCTGACGAGGCAAGAACTGACAACTCGATTGAGAGGACTTCTACCACTAGGGGACAGGACCGACTAGAGTGATAGTGATGCAATATGAAATGTGAATGCAAATAAAAAATGCATGATGTATGTATGTATGTGCTGACAAAAGAGACGCAACATACAGACTAAGAGATGAACACAATTGGATACTCTTCCATCGCGGGGCAAAGAAGTACCGTTGATTCAAAATAGCAATTCCACCTTGCTTAGGAGAGATAGTCCCGTTGGGAGCTATGTTGATCGGGCTTAGGAGATGAGAACTCGACCGAGGTTGTCAGACGAAACAAGGTCTCTGACACAGTTGATCCCTTCATTCAGGCGAACTGGTTTAGAAGGAGTACTTTGATTCTGCATTTTGAAGTTCGCTTACTTCGGGAAAAGCGATCGATGTTCTTCTGATGTCCAACAGTCAAAAGAAATGCCATCTTTAATTTAAAAGCAGAAAAAGTTTAACAAGTAAATTTATTTTTGTTTTATTTCAAGAATCGCTGATTAAGTTTAAACAACGTCGTTCTGTAAAGCTAAAACAAGTAAAGAATTACAAACAAAAGCACAAGGGCTCAAATTTTATTGATAAGATGGAGATCAGCCAAACGCGTGATTCCAACGAGTATATACAAAGTTAGAAAATGGTAATTTACAGGGAAAAGGGCTACGTTGAAACATAACGACCACTATCCTTCTACCAACTTTGAGTTCGGGACATCCTGAGCTTCCGTCGAAGATGACCTTTGACTGGAGATTTCCTCCGATAGATGATGCTGTAACTGCTGCTAAGGGACTTGCCTCTGTTGAACATAGTTACTTGCCATTATCCCTAATTTTTGCCTGGATTGTACTATGAGATTTCCAATCCATCGGGATGATTTTTTTTCATGTCTCTAACTTTTTCCTGGACCGCCCTTTCGGGTTTTTAATCCACCGAGACTTTTTTTAGTTTAGGCGAAGTATTTTTTGACTACATCAACATTCGTGGGGTAGGCAAATTCCTCTCCGTCCATGGTTGCAAGTCTCAAGGCGCCGCCTGAGAAAGCTTTCGTGACCACATAGGGGCCATCATAATTTGGGGTCCATTTGCCCCGAGAGTCAGTGAGAAATGATTGTATCTTCTTGAGCACGAGGTCTCCTTTTCTGAAAATACGAGGTCGGACCTTTTTGTCGAACGCCCTTTTCATTCTCTGTTGATATAACTGACCGTGGCATAGTGCCGTGATTCTCTTTTCTTCGATTAGGTTCAGTTTGTCGTGTCGACTTTGACACCATTCAGCTTCGGTGAGCTGAGCTTCCATCAATACCCGGATTGATGGGATCTCTACTTCTATGGGGAGCACTGCTTCCATGCCATATACTAGAGAGAAAGGGGTTGCCCCTGTTGAAGTGTGGATAGATGTTCAATAACCGTGAAGAGCAAAGGGTAGCATTTCATGCCAATCTTTATAGGTTACAACCATCTTTTGAACAATCTTCTTGATGTTCTTGTTAGCCGCTTCCACCGCTCCATTCATCTTGGGTCGGTAGGGAGATGAGTTATGGTGTTCGATCTTGAACTCTGCACACAACTCTTTCATCATCTTATTGTTCAAGTTAGATCAATTATCAGTAATGATCTCGCTTGGAACACCATAACGGCAGATGATATTGTTTTTGATAAATCGGACCACCACTTGTCGGGTTACATTGGCGAATGACGCTGCTTCGACCCACTTGGTGAAATAGTCAATGGCTACCAGGATGAACCGATGTCCGTTTGAAGCCTTGGGCTCAATCATACCAATCATGTTGATTCCCCATATGGAAAAAGGCCACGGGGAAGAAAGAACTTTGAGATGTGATGGCGGTACATGAATTTTGTCGGAGTATATCTGACACTTGTGACACCTCCTCATGTACTTGTAGCAGTCGGATTCCATGGTCAACCAATAGTACCCGGCCCTGAGAATTTTTCTCGCCATTGTGTGTCCGTTGGCATGAGTGCCAAAGGATCCTTCATGAATTTCTTTCATGAGCATGCCTATTTCTGGTTTGTCGACACATCGGAGCAAGACCATGTCAAAATTTCTCTTATAAAGAGTGTCACCGCTCAGGAAGAAGTTTCCAGCCAATCTTCTGAGGGTTTTCCTGTCTTTTCTGAGTGCCCCAGATGGGTACTCTTGTTTCTGAAGGAAGCATTTGATATCGTGATACCAAGGTCTGTCGTCTATGACTGCTTCAATCGCGAAGATGTAAGCGGGCCGTTCAAGGCGCATTATGTCGATCTTAGGTATGTCATTCCATCGACCTACACTAATCATGGAAGAGAGAGTGGCTAATGCATCAGCCATGTGATTCTCATCACGAGGGATGTGATGAAAGTCGACTCTGTTGAAGAAGGGTAACAACCTCCTTGCATAGTCTTTGTAGGGAATCAATCCCGATTGGTATGTGTTCCAATCTCCTTTTATCTGGTTAATAACCAGGGCTGAATCGCCATATACGTCCAAGTTTTTGATCCTTAAATCAATCGCTTCTTCGAGACCCATGATACATGCTTCGTATTCGGCCTCGTTGTTCGTACATTTGAACGTAAGTCTAGCAGTGAAAGGAATGTGGATACCCTGAGGGGTAACAATGATTGCCCCAATTCCGTTTCCATAATGATTGACTGCTCCGTCAAAGATAAGTCCCCACTGGGAACCTGGTTCTGGCCCTTCACTGGGTAGCGGTTCATCGCAATCTTTCATTTTTAGATACATGACATCTTCGTCTGGGAAGTCAAACCCGATTGATTCTTGATTGTCAATCGGTTGATGAGCCAAATGATCGGCTAAAATACTTCCTTTAACGGCTTTCTGAGCGTGGTACTCTATGTCATATTCTGATAACAACATCTGCCAACGGGCAATCCTTCCCGTGAGAGCAGGTTTTTCGAAAACGTACTTGATTGGATCCATTTCGGAGACCAACCAAGTAGTATGACGAATCATGTACTGGCATAGACGTTTGGCTGCCCAAGCCAAAGCGCAACAAGTTTTCTCAAGCATTGTGTACCGAGTCTCGCAGTCGGTGAATTTCTTGCTTAGATAGTAAATGGCAGACTCTTTCCTTTTAGTTTCGTCTTGTTGGCCAAGTACACATCCCATCGAGTCCTCTAGGACTGTGAGGTAAATGATCAGTGGTCTTCCTTCCACTGGAGGTGATAGAATCGGCGGATTCAACAGGTATTCCTTGATACTGTCGAAGGAGGTTTGGCAATCTTCTGACCAAACGCAATCCTGGTTCTTTTTGAGTAATTTGAAAATCGGCGCACATGTCGCGGTCATAAGGAATATGAATCTGGAGATGTAGTTCAAACGTCCCAGGAATCCTCTGACTTGTTTTTCAGTTTTCGGAGAAGGAATTTCTTGAATGGCCTTGACCTTGTCAGGATCAACTTCAATTCCTTTCTGGCTGACGATGAACCCTAGTAATTTCCCCGAGCGGACACCGAAGGTGCACTTGTTAGGATTCAAGCGGAGCTTGAATTTTCTTAGACGTTCGAACAATTTTGATAGATGTTCAACGTGCTCATCCTCTGTTCTTGATTTTGCAATCAAATCATCGACATATACCTCGATTTCTTTGTGTATCATGTCATGAAACAGAGTAGTCATGGCCCTTTGATAGGTTGCCCCGGCATTCTTCAAACCGAACGGCATTACCTTGTAACAAAAGGTACCCCATGGGGTAATGAAATAAGTTTTCTCCATGTCTTTCGGCGCCATTTTGATCTGATTATAGCCCGAGAATCCATCCATGAAGGAGAATACTTTGAACTTTGCTGTGCTGTCAACCAGCATGTCAATGTGTGGTAAAGGAAAGTCGTCCTTTGGACTTGCCTTGTTTAGATCTCTGTAATCAACACACATTCTGACCTTTCCGTCCTTTTTGGGAACGGGTATGATGTTGGCTAACCATTGAGGATATTCAGATGTAGCGAGGAAACCCGCGTCGATCTGTTTCTGTACCTCCTCTTTGATTTTGATGGCCATGTCCGGGTGAGTCCGTCTCAACCTTTGCTTTACTGGCGGACATTCCGATCTTAGCGGTAAGTGATGTTCCACAATGCTGGTATCCAACCCTGGCATATCCTGATAGGACCAAGCGAATACATCGGGAAATTCTTTGAGAAGCTTTATCAAACCCTCTCTGGCAGTTGGACTGAGCAGTGCTCCGATCCTGATTTCTTTTCTCTCTTTTTCTGAACCCAAGTTTACCGTTTCCAATTGCTCTTTGTGAGGTTCGATGGACCTTTCCTCTTGTCTGAGTAGTCGGGAGATCTCTTCTGGAATTTCGTTGTCAACTTCTTCTTCAGCCCCGAATACCGGGAACTCAAAGTTGGGAGAAGGCATCGGATCGTATGTTTCAACGGGGTATAAAACAAGCAATCTGCATGACGTGATGATTCGTGTTTAGAAGAGATAGAGAAAATGTAAGTGTGTGCAGTGTATTTATTTTACTGCTTGTTTTTATTTTTGAATTGTTTTTTTTAGGATTACCATTTTCTGAAAAAGAAAAAGAGAAAACAGCAATTAATGCGGAAATTACAAAACGACGTTATTTTATTAATGAACAAGTCGAATCTTGAAACTACAGCCCTATAAAACAAAACTCACTCGCTCTGGGCAAAGCGAAGAGGGAAATTTACAGAAAGCGAGCCCTATCAAAACATCTGTTTCACCTGGGCAGGGTGAAAGGTTAAAGATGGCAATTACTTTGACCGACGAACGACCTTCGCAACCTCGACAGCAACCCATTGGCGGCGAACTCCTCGGTGAATCACAAAGTCTGGCACCTTCCCTGATTTTTTTTTCAGAAATAACACTGATTTCTGGTGGAGCAGGATCATTGGAATCTGTCTCCCAAGCAGAGTTGTCGTAGGAGGATTCCTCTGTTGCATTTTGCATAGCATTGGTGCTCTCAGCCGTATCTCCCCATCCAGTTGGCTGCATGTCTTCGAACCTGATACAAGAGCTTTCGGGAGCAGTGTACTTGACCATAAAGTCGTATTTTCCACTCGGGTGTCCCAAACTTCTTTGGAACTGGAGAAGTCATCCCTCTCGATGACGTTGACCTCAGGAAAAGCATAGTTGATGAATTCTAGTCCTGTAAACGTTGCGAATTCATCTTCATGTTGAGTAGTTTCTGAATGACCTGAGTGTTGATCCCATGACAGGGTGGGGACACAGGTATTCTGTTCAATGACGCTCAGCTGAGTTTCATTACTCGGCTGACTTTCTTGCCCCAAGTTTCCTGGGTAAGGCTGCCACATTGGCAGACCATCCATTGGGCCATAGTAATTGTGATCAAAGTTTTCTTTCATCAGAGTGTCTTCCTCTAATGAATTTGGCGGAGCACGGCATCCTTCCGGATCACAATCTCCGTAGATCATTTCGACATCTGATCTTGGTATACATCTCGGACTTTCTGTAGGAAAGCAAAAAGGCATAGGCACCTCTTCCTGAGACATATAGCCATCCTTGTTAAGGTAGGACTTCCATTCTTCATCTGTGTCAGAGGGGTCTTCCTCATTAATAGCATGAACTGTCTGAGACACTGGGTGAAGAAAGCCTCCACTGTGGAAGAAGTTTTGAAGGGGATGAAGACTTTCATCGTTGGCGGCTGTCTGGGTACAGGTCGCAGAAAAACCAAGACCCTTCTTTGTTTTATTGTCAATAGGAATGACAAGCCGTCCCCATCCTGTCGTATCGGTACTCTCGACCGCTTTGATAGCATCTTTGTATGAAGAAATTGAAGTTCCTTCTTCGGATTGATCGTTCTTGCTCACCGATAGTGCTTGGAACTGAGTTCCAATAACCTCCTCGGGTTCTACACAAGCAGATGATGATAGGTTACTCACAAGCAAGGCTTGTTCCCCACAAACCGTGACAAGTTGATCGTTCTTGACGAACTTTAGCTTTTGGTGGAGGGTTGAAGTAACCGCTCCAGCCTGATGTATCCAAGGTCTTCCTAATAAACAACTGTATGTTGCCCGGATGTCCATGACCTGGAAAGTGATTTGGAAAGTGTGAGGACCAATAGTTATGGGAAGATCAACTTCGCCGATAACTGTTTTTCTGGATCCGTCGAATGCTTTGACGACGACCTCGCTGGTTCTCATCGGAGGGCCCTTAAATGATAATTGCGTCAAAGTGGACTTCGGCATAACATTCAGGGCTGACCCTGTGTCTACCAGTACATTGGCTAAAGCATCGCCCTGGCAGTTAACTGTAATGTTGAGCGCCATGTTATGACGACGACCCTCTTCAGGTAATTCCTCATCACTAAATCCCAAATTATTGCAGGAAGTGATGTTAGAGACAATGCTATTGAATTGTCTGATTGTTACATCCTGTTCCATAAAGGCTTGCTCTAAGACTTTCTGTAGAGCCTCCCTGTGGGCTTCTGAACTGAGTAACAGTGATAATACTGAGATCTTTGAAGGAGTCAGTAACAGTTGTTCAACAATGTTATATTCACTCCTTTGGATGAGCTTTAGCATCTCATCCTTGTCTTTTGAAAAGTCGGTATTACCAGATTGGCTGACTGGTGGATCAGGAATTTCCTCCTGAAGTTCCTTTTCTTTGTTGGATTCTCCAACCCCTCGGTTGAAGATTCGACCGCTCCGTGTTACACGACTGATGTCTGCAATATTCACGACGGAGGGTAATGGAATTTCCTTTCCATTCTCGATTATTGTTGCACCGTATTTATAAGGGATTGCCTTAGCTGATTCATACGGTAGTGGCCCCGGTAGATAGATGACTATGGGAACCTTCTGATTTTTCTGACCATCATAAGTAATCTCGATCCGTTCCTGGTTGGGAACTTTAGATTCGTCAAGTAGAGGAATGATGGCAAAAACATCCCTGGTCCTATGATAACTAGAGATTGTGACAACATCCTCAACTTGATCGGCAAGGTAGTTCGGCGTCCAGTTGATGGGTCCAGAACCTGGATATGGACAAATTTCTCCATGATCGACCTGACCCTGAAGAGCTGCTCTCACAAGGTAACACCCTTGGTTACTTTCCGAACAGACGCTACAACTGTCATAGTTGTGTGGTGGCACCTGGCCACGCCCACTTTGAATACAATGTAACCTCACTAGGTTACCTTCCATTGATCGGACATCCTGACTTTGACGACGAGTAAGATTCCTGTTATTGATACTAATCTGCTGAGTATCTTCGTCCATATAGATTGGCATCCACCAGTGATTTAACAAGTGTTGAAATGCCTCCTGGACAAGGGTACAACCTCGATCATTTTCGCAACCCGCTTTACAATTTTGATAGTCATGTGATATTAAGAATCCGAGTCGGACCTGCTCAGCATGTAACTCTACCAGGTTGGTATCCATTATGCGGATGTCGAAGATCTGAACCATGTTGATTTGATAGGAGTTCCTATCATGGTAGTCTTGGATCCATCTGACGCTGGAGGGCCTCTTGTATGAAAGAGCATTACTGTTTGTTTACCGAGTAAATCAGACAGGAACTGTAATCGTGCCGCGGCAAATTATGATACTGGCTTTGCCTTGAGTGCATCGCCACCAAGTTGACATTCATCGCACGGATGTCTTGGTTTTGGATGACGTTGGAATTCATGTAAACCATGTTAACTCCACGAACTCGGTGCTCTTGGATCCATCCAAGATCCATTTGTTCCTGTAGAGCTGATTGCACTAGCGAACATCCTTGGTTATCTTTAGAGCAGATATCACACTGGTGATAATTATGAGGTGGCACATGGCCATATCCACTCTGTCTACAATGCATCTTGACCAGATTGGTCTTTAACAAGAGTACATCATGAATTTGATAGACATTGTTAGTCTCTTTCTCAATCAGATTGACTGCAGCTTTCTCGTGTTGAGGCAGCGGGTTCGTAAGAACATTAGGATTCGTATCTTTGAAAGATAAGAGCCCGCTCCTAACAAGCTTTTGCACGTCGGATTTGAAATTGAGACAAGTCTCAATGTTATGCCCTGAACCTCCTTGATGATAAGGGCATGTTTGATCCGCTTTAAACCAAAAAGGCGGATTTTCCGGAACTGAAAGGGGAGACTTAGTCTGAATGTGACCCTTAGCCAGCAGTAACGGAAACAGCTCTGCGTACGTTATGGGTAAAGGATCAAATCCTGGTGGCCGTATTGTACGGTTGTTGTTATATGGAGGACGAGCCTGCTGAAGAGGCTGTTGTGTCCTTTGTTGGTTAGGTTGGCTCTGCGCAACCTGAGGTTGATACATAGGAACAGGCGCGGGGCCGATAGCAGGAGTAACAGCTGCTACTGGCTTATAACGACGCCTTTGCTTTCCGAGAGAGATATTCCCAATATCTTGCTCTTTTTTCTTAAGGAGAGCACTACCATATTTTTTAGTACCGCTCGTCAGTCCAGTGTCTTTTACCAAACATCCTTCTCAGACGGCTTCCTCAAGACGTACGCCCATGCCGACCATTTCGGTGAAATCACTGGGCGCACTGGCAACCATTCGGTCATAGTAAAATGAGCTTAAGGTCTTTAAGAAGATTTTTGTCATCTCTTTTTCCTCAAGAGGTGGACAAATTTGAGCGGCAGTTTCACGCCACCTTTGAGCATACTCCTTAAAGGTTTCCTTTTCCTTTTGCGACATTGATCTGAGTTGATCTCTGTCGGGTGCCATGTCCAAATTGTACTTGTATTGTTGGACGAAGACAGTACCAAGATCTCTGAATGTACTGATCGTAGTACGGTTTAAACCCATGTACCATTTGAGTGCGGCACCGGTTAAACTATCCTAGAAGTAGTGAATCAGCAGGTCCTGATTCTCCGTCTGAGCTGACATCCGCCGAGCGTACATCACCAGATGGCTCTGAGGGCAAGAGTTACCCTTGTATTTTTCAAAGTCGGGCACTTGGAACTTGTGCGGGACTTTCACATTTGGGACCAAGCAGAGGTCTGCGGCGGCCTTTCCAAATAGATCCTGACCGCGAATGGCTTGCAGCTCTTTCTGCATTTCCAAGAACTGCTCCTGGAATTCATCCATTCTGTCAAACATAGTTCCTTCTTACCAGAAGGTGTCTGTGGAATCTGTCCTTCTGGGACAGTGTGCACCACAGGGGGTGGTACCGTGACTACGGCAGTAAGTCTTGGTGCCTCCCGAAGTTTGTAACCTTCAGGAGTCTTCAGTATGCCCCTAGCATCTTCGCTTTCCCGAAGTTTGTAACCTTCAGGCCCAGCGGCTTCTGTTGCGATTCCCTGATCTTCAGTGATCGGCAGAACATATCCTTCCGGGATATAGTTAACAGGCATGCCCTAAGGACGATCTTTCGACATCTGATACCTAGGATCATACTTTTCTATGATGGGCGTTGAGGTGATCTCTGAGATCACAGTTCTTTGTAGCTGAGCTTCTGCCATGGCTTGCATGTCGTTACGAAGCTTTCTCATATCCTCTCTCAAAGCGTCGATCTCTTCTTTTAACTCTCTGTTTTCTTCCTCAAGATCATCCATCTTTTTCTGACGATTGGCCCGAGTATTATACGAATGAGACAGTTTGACTCTAGAATCGAGACACAAACATGAGATTCGTAGGTAAAAAGAATACGCGATGTGAGAATGATGAATGCAATGATTATATTAATTGTTGTTTTTTTATTTAATCAAAACAAACTTCGACAATTAGATTGCAAATATCAAACACTGGGGAAACCCCTTTTTATTGAATTCCAAAGGATTACAGAAATGGAAATACAGTAGATTACAAAGTGAGGAAACAGAAACCTAAACTAATAGGTCCCGAGTCCTCTCTGAGGAGAAACCGGGTGCTGATTTTGGTATCTTCCTTTTCTTTGACCGGGGCGCTTGGGCCGTTGTCGGGTTGTCATTCCTTTGCCAAGTGAAAGGAGTGAGCAAATTCCTTTGGTCATCTTGATTCTCTACAGCATGCTGCTCCAAAATTTCAATCAGAGCATCTTTCTCTTTTAGTAGTTGCTGTATTTGGATACACTCTACGTCGAGGGTGCGATACTTGTTCTTCCAAGATCTTCTTTCCTTTTGAACTTTGTTGAGAGTAACCTGAAGCTTTTCAGTTTCCGTCATGAAGTACATGACAGTTTCCCTTGGTGGAAGAATTCCGTAACGAGGATAAGGCATTTTTAGCTTGAGAGCTCTAGTTTGTACCCAATGGAGATAAGGCTCCACCGAGACACATTCCGGTTTTCCCAGAGACTCTCATCCTTTCTTATGAACATGTTTCCAAGCTTGCACTATTTCCATCTTTAGTGCTCTGTCGTTTTCTCCTTCTTTGAAGAAAAGACCTTCCAGATGAACACCCAGTGGGATGTGTCTCATCGGGTATCCAAGTTGACGAAGAACTAATATCGGATGATAGTTGATTCCTCCTTTAGTTCCTATGAGGGGTACGCTGGGGAAGTTTCCACAACGGTCAATGATTCTGATTCCCTCATAAATCCTATTACACCAATCTATATCGGAATTGGTGAGAGACATGACCTTCTGCGACCAACGTAAGACACTCTTGCAATCCCAAAAAGCAGCAGACTTGGGCAAGTGAGAGATAAACCATTTGTAAAGCAGAGGTACACAGCATGTGATCTCCCCTCTGCTGTACAAATTTCCTAAGTGTACAGAATGATACGCATCTGTGAGCAAAGTCGGCACAGGGTTTCGAATGAGAAAAACCTTAATAGCGTTGATATCGACGAAGTTATTGATGTTGGGAAACAAAAATAATCTGTAGGTGAGCAAGACAAAGATGCTTTTAAAAGCAGTCCCGTTCCCTATACTAGCGAAGTATAGAGCCTTTTTTGTCAAGAACTGGGCTGGCAAACCTTGGATGCCACCCTTAGTAATCATGTGAGTCTTGACCTCAGACTCGTCCAAATGAATTGCTCTTGCAATGATCTGATTCGTTGGACTTTCTTCCAGTCCAGAAAATGGAGCTCGATCTGTAATGTGTAAATTAGTCAGATGAGAATACTCCTCCAGCGTTGGTGAGAGCTGGTAATCCGGGAATGTGAAACAGTGATAAACCGGATCGTAGAATTGAATGAGCGCGTCCATGATCCCCTTAATCACATGGACTCTTAACAGTGGTAGCAAACCACCGTGCTTGGCTCTGAAAGCCTCTGGGTTAACGATCATCCTTGCTAGCCTTCTCAAATCCCCTAGTTTTGGAACCTTGAAGGTATACTGGCGAGTTCTCCTTCTACCGAAATCCATTAGCGTAATCTTTTTCTCTGATATTTGCAATCACAGTCTTAGTTTAATTTGAAAAATAGAGAGACTAGAAGAGAAAGTTTTTTTTTTGTTTTTTTAATGTTTTATTAAATGGATGCATGAATGCAGCACACAAAAACATAGAAAAAACATGGGGTCAGAGGGTCGTTGTCATGAAGTCAAGGCTCTACCCATCCCCAAAGGTTTATACTAGGGTGATTTTTGTACCTGTACTCATTATCATCAGCTCCTCCCAGGAAGGCAGACAACAAGCAGATCGCCAGCGAGTTGTGTGCAATCTTAGAGTAAGTGCTATTCACCGAGAATAGATCACCAGCCTCAAATGAGGGTAGTATCGCGTAACAGCTATTTCCGAGAGCTTCCGCACTACGAAAGGGTTGGCTTTTCTAGGCGTATACTCAATCTTTCCACATACGGCATCACCTGCATTCCCATTAGCAGAAAAATAAACACGTATAGCAATTAGGAAAAGCAGTATATATATTTGTCCTAATCATCCTAGACCTATAAAGCTATGAATCTTAAGTTCCTGACAGAAATGGGTTCCCCGGCGGAAGCCCCAATCTGTGGTTCCCTGCCTAAGAGATGGACCAGCATAGGTCAATCTTTCTCTTCGGTAGAGTTCCCATTTTCCGTAGAAAACGGGGATGATGCCCTAAGGCAGAAAAGGAGACTCCCCAGCAGAGTCGCCATTTGCGTAATTTTTCACACAAGAGAAGTAGAAAGAAAGGAACAGGCCCCACGGTGGGCGCCACTTTTCTGTAGCGAGCGATTTTGGACGCGGTTCTTAAGTGCTGGTCGCTCTCTGCGGTTAGAGATTAAACTACAGGTCGATTCATTTTTTATCCTATTGTGAGCTGACTAAGGAAGGGAAATGGATGTCTCCAATTAACCCTGCTTTGCATACTGAGTTTAAACAGCGGTCTGTTAGGTTATAGATACTATCAATGTAGGGGAGGCCTTTGTACTGGTTATTTGTATTTTCACCAATACTATTTTCTTTCTTTTTATTTAGGCAGAAGGTTTCTGATGGGGAACAAGGATTAGGATGTTAGGACTGATGCTTTTGAATTACTGCTTTTAATTGATGGAGATATGGGATTTGGGTTTTTTGTTGATTGCGCTCGCTAAGATTTTTTCTTTCGATCTTATGCCTACGTATTCCCGTTTACCGAAATAGGGAAATCAGAGCGTTCGTAGTTCCTCCTATTATATGGGAGGAAATGGTTGTTTTGGTGTCTTGTTCAAAGCCCAAGACGTGAAGCGAAAGGTGGTTTGTATCTTGTTCAAAGCCCAAGATGTGAAGCTGAAAGGTCTATTTGTGTCTTGTTCAAAGCCCAAGACGTGAAGCTGAAGGACCTCGACTTTAGAGAGAATTTGTCATCTCTAAAGAGGGGGAAGGAGAATTACTTTAACTGGGATACGCGGATCCGAGCAATGCCATAATTTCCGAAGAAAGGGTTTTAACCTGAAGGAGAAGACTTTAACTCAGTGTAGAGCAATGCCATCTTTCCTTAGGAATTTCTCATGCTAAAAGAGGGACAGTGGCATGGATATAGATGATCCAGAGGCTTGCCGCTTACAGCGATTAGATGAAAGGAAAGGAGTTGTTGATGTTTGTGTACTGTGAACGAGGCACAACTTTGATGCTAAAAGGTTGATTGGATCAACCAGTGGTTTTCTTATACAAAGCCTAAGAGGAGGCTAATTTCCGCTAGGAAAATCATTATACAAAGCCTAAGAGGAGGCTATTTTGTGTCTCGTACAAAGCCCGAGAGAGAGGCTAAAAGTTTTTGACCCGACGATAGAGTCTTTGTGTCTCGTACGAAGCCCGAGATAGAGGCTATTGTTTGTTTGACTCTACGAGGGAGTCTTTGTGTCTCGTACGAAGCCCGAGATAGAGGCTAAAAGTTTGACTCAACAAGAGAGTCTTTGATACTCAACAAGAGAGTGTTTTTGTATCTCATACGAAGCCCGAGATGGAGGCTAAAGGTTTGTTTCAGTTGAGTGACAGATCCAATATACTGATTTTAAAAGAGAAAATCAGTTCTTATATGAGCAACACTGCACTCAGGGATTTGATTTGAGGATCAGGGATATTTCCTTCTCTTTGAGGAAACGGGAAATCCAAAGGTTATTGAGACTGTCTGAGTCTACGGGTTTCCTTCCTATTTAACGAATGGGGTCACTTGAGAATGTCTTTGAGACTCAAGGAAGTTAGACTGTCCAAGTCTAGAGTTTTTTCTTTTGTACTATGCTTTGAGAAACAGTAGTAGACTCTATGAAAGGACTGTTCTATGAGGATGACTAGGTTCTATTCCTATACCTCTAGGAGGTCGTCGGGACAATTTGTACGAAGCCCAAGAGGAGGCTGGAAACTTTTAAGAAGCCGACGGGTCCTTGTACGAAGCCCAAGAGGAGGCTATCATTCCCGGAGGAAGAGATCATTATACGAAGCCTAAGAGGAGGCTGTGAATACTTCTAAGAAGCCGTAGTGTCCTTGAATAATGCCCAAGAGGAGGCCGATGCTTTTAAGAAGCCCGTGGGTCTATCATCTCCTTTCCATTAGGAGAGATAACTCTTTTAAAGATAAAAACCACTGGTAAACGTGCGAGGTTTACTATCCAGCGACTTTTAGCTTTTGAAGAGGGTTCCTTAGTTAAGGTCCAAGATTATGACCGTAGTGGGTACCCAAACCCCGAGACATTCAAGGCAAGCTATCCACAAGGAATAGATCAAGTCAGGAAAGTTCGAGAATTTGGAAGAAACTCAAAGATGCCATTCACGGAGAATACATTCATCTTGGGGAGTAGAGCTTCTTGACGATTCCTAAGGAGGACAGCCGAAGAGAAGACTGTATCTGGTGCTCCTATTGGGGATCTAGGCGTCTATTTCTACGAATAAATGAAACGGCGTCACCTAGTTCTAGACGTAGTTGTCGGGGAAACTCGAAATATCTATACTATTATTACACAGTAGATATGAGTTTATGAAAGGAGACTTACAGTGAGCAGCCCCAAAATACAGTTTATAATATGAAAGCAGTAAATGAAAGCGATAACCACTTACTCGGTTGTAGTGCTTCCATGCTGTTTGGTTAGTTGTTCAACAAAGAAAGATTGAAAACAACAGTATATTCAAAATCAAAGGAGAAAGTGCTTTGAAAAAGAAAGATTTGGGGCTTACAGCTCAAGGAGAGGCCCAGGGTTTTATCAGTGAGCACACTGTTTGACTTTGTACAGAGGGACTTATACAAGTGACTGAGGCCCAAAAAGGTTTTCTGTACAAAGGGATGGGTCTTACACTCTCTCAAGAGGCCCAAAAAGGTTTAAAGAAAAAGAGTGGGGCTTATAACACGAGGGTAGGCCCAAATGATTTTTCGTTTAAAAATGGCGATCGCGCCGAGGTTTTCTTTTAACGCAGAGGGACTTATACAATAAGTGAGGCCCAAAATGTTTTGGTTAAAAGGGGGATTGGGTCTTACACTCTAATAGAGGCCCAGCTGATTTTTTTATATTTTTAAACGGGCGACGATCGCGACGTTTACTTGTACAGAGGGACTTATACAATGAGTGAGGCCCAAAAAGTTTTTGTACAATGGGGGATGGGTCTTACACTCTCTCAAGAGGCCCAAAGAGTTTTGAAAGTGATTTATGAGGGTTGAATTAATCCAAAACCCTAATTTGTTTTCAAAATGTATTTAATTGAATAAAAATTCAATTAAAATGATCAAAAATTGTTTAACACATGGAAAACAAATTGTGATCTTGGATTAATGCTTCAAAAATTAAGTATTGACCTACAAAATAATTAGAAAGCATTAAAAGTTGCAAAATCAATGTAGAAAAAATATTTAAAATGTCAAAAACAATTAAAATATTAATTCTTTGCAAAAATATCAATTATATGAAATAAATAATATTTTTGGGATTTTTTGTGAAATTAAAATATTTTAACATTTTTGTGAATTATTAAAAAAAGAATAAACTCAAAATCATTAAAACTCGGAGAGAAATTAATTTTTGAATCAATTAAACAAAATCACAAAATTCAAATATTTGAATTTCTAAAAATGGCGCCAAGAACAAGCTGAAGAACACGCGCGTGTTCTTGGTTTCTCAGATTTGCATTTTCTATCCAATCTCCATGAATACGTAATCATATCATGCAATCCACATATCATTATGCTCGCCTCAACCTCACGATCATGTCTATGTACTTTAATTTCATTTAAATTAAACATACAACAAGAAATCACGAAGAGACCTCAAGAACCCTAATTTCGCATGAAGGCTAGGATTTTTGATACATGATTCAAACAATGCAATTAATTGAGGGAAAACATTCCATGCATGATTATGAACATATGGCCAAATTATTGTGCGAGGAAATATGCATGGATTGAGAGATGACCAAGTATGTGCTTACCTCCAAGTCGTGACAGCAAGTTCAAAGTGATTTTTGATTTGGAGGTGTTACAGATGAGTGGTGATGATCTGAACAGCTTCCCTACACCCTATGGATTGTGTTTGGATGGTTGGACTTGATTGAAATTGGCTGGATCATTTTGTGGTACCTCAGCTGCACTTTGGTTAAAACCTTGAGCAACCAGCTGGTGATTTTGTGAAATTGATGTTTCAGAAGTAATCTAAGTGTTTGATCAGCTCATATGTGATGTATGTGAGGTGTGTGAGTGATTGGTTTGATTGAAATTGCTCTCAAACTCAAAACCCGTTAGTGACTTGCCTTAGAAGGCAAAATTAGAGTGAAAGAAGAGATTTTGAGGAAAGCATCTGTTAGATGGCTTTGGTGTACTCAAACTGACCACAATTGAGCTCTATTTATTGTAGAGCAAGTTTGTTCTGGGATCCACAGTGAATGGCAACTGCAGCAGGTGTTTCCTCAATGTTGGCCAATGGAAATGCAAGTCTCCTCTAGCCATTGACTAGAGGTTAGGGCACAGAGCTATGGTCCCCTTGGTCTTGGATAAGTCTTGACTAATTTCAGATGATAATGGCTCAGTCCATGCCACCTTGATGGTTCCATTGAATGCTTCAATCCAAATTTGAAGTCTTGTCCCTATTTTGGCCATTCTAGGTTCAACATGCTATTTCTTGTTCCATGGACTTTGGAGGCTTGGCTCAGTGATTGTCCCCTTTAGATTCAATCCTCTGAGGTTTCCAAGTGGATAGGAGCAATTGAATTTGGCTGATTTTGGCAAATCGACCAAAGTTGTAAATTCTGCCTTGCCTTGACAGATTTCAGCAAGGCAACTTGGCAATGTTGTATCTCATGGTGTAGGTTGAATTTGGCAATGTTCTTGGCCATTTTGGAAAGCTCTTACATGATACAACAACTGTTTGAACAAGTTTAGTTTTGATCTCTTTTGATTCCAAGTGAAAAATCCCCCTACATTTGGCAAAAAGTGAGGCAGAATCTGACTTAGTGAAAATTTCACTAAGTGTTGGAAAAAGTGACATTTTCACTTTTCAGCCACTTTGATCACTCCATAACTCAAAATCCTTAATGAATTGGAATGACTTGTAGTTGAAGTTTTTGTAGGTGATAATGAGGGCTACAAATCCATCTTTGGATGAGAAAAAATGGCCTTGTGGTTTAGGAGTTATGGTCCTCCAAAGTTGGTACCTTTGCCACTTTATTTTTAACTTAGAAAAATTTCTAAGTTTTATGGTTACCCCTTTTACAAGTTATCTCACTTTTCTTGATTTTTCTTGATGAATGATGATTCAAATCATACATTAACATCATTTTAGGGTTAAAAATCCATTTTGGTGAAAAATCTCAAAAAGTCAAAGTTGACTTTTGTGCACAGTTGACTTTTTATCAGATGAATTCCAAACTGTGCAATTCTTCAGGAAATCATGTCCTTAACCTAAATAAAACTTGATGGACATGTTCCATGGGTGTCATAGGGTATATTCAATCATGTATTAGGGTTTGGGAGCATGTCCTGGTCAAAAGTCAAAGTTACAGTTGACTTTTCTCTTAAAACCCTAATTGTGGTGCAGATGAAATTGAGACTTGTTGCTCAAGCTTCTTGGATCAATCCATGGTTCCAAATGGATCAATATGGTATATTATAGACCCTCAAATCCTCTCTTGAGGCCTTGGCTCATGGTTTGTCCCAAAAGTCAACTTAGGGGTGAATTAGGTCAAGAAACCCTAATTCCTGATTTTTGATGAATGCATCCCCTGAGGCAAAATTGACTTGATGCATGGGTTCATGAGGTTCCATGAAGTATATTAGGTCATGTTTTGGATCATTGCCTTGTGCCCAGATGAAAATTTCCATCTGGAGGCCCTGGTCGACCAAAACCCTAATTTGGTGACATTGTCGATCTTGAGAGTTGATCCACCTAGAAGGGAGCAGCCTTATGCTTAATCCTTGAAGTGGGAGTCCTTTTTGATCCATTGTGGATATTTAAGAGATTAGACAAGTTGAAGATCATGTCATTTCTTGATTGATCCTTTGTCTAAGCCCTCAGAGAGGGCTTGAAACCCTAATTTTGATTGTATTGGATGCTCACCCATCTTTGGGGAGACTGATGAAGCATGATGGTTCATCCATATTGTGATGATGATTTCCACAATGATGGGAAATCTTAGTGGTCAAAATTTGGGGTATGACAGTGATTAGTAGTTAAAGTTAGTGATCAATTATAATTGAATACTTGCACCTTAAGTCAAGATTAATAATAACTCATTAGAGGATTGATAAGACCAAAGCCTCCTAACAACAAGTTCCATAAGTTTTGAACCAAAAGACAAATAATCAACTATTTTTTATAGTTTTTCCGAGGCGGGACAAATTTTGGTCTATGTTAAGCGCACGCCGAGTAATTTGTTCGAGCAATTACCCTACGAATGAGGCCGGCCATGAGATATATGTGTTAATGCACGCGAGATAAACGATATAGGGATCGTCATCCTAAAGCGATGCCACACGAAAAGAAAAGGTGGTAATGATCTCGTCTCGATCGAAATTCAACAAAGGAATTTCAAGATCACTTCGACTTTCATCGATCAAAAAGAAAATAGAATCAAGATGAAAAGAAAGTGGATCAAACAATTTATGATCCAACAACAAGCAACAAAAATATCAAAATAGAAAAAGAAATTAAATGAAAAGAAAGAAGAATTAAAATATATTTTTTTGTAAGGTTTTTAAAAGACATTTTTCCTAAACAAAATTAAAAAAAACAAATAATAAGACTAAAATCTAAAATAAGAAGTGTAAGTTTAAAAGAAGAAGAAAAAAAGTATCAGAGAAAATCTTCTTCTCCTTCCAAACGCACGCGCGGAGCTCCTCCATAGCTGGTACCTTCGATCTCTTCAATTTTTGAGCGGCAGGAAGAAGAAAACACACGGTTTCGATCGGAAATGAATGCTCTACGCAAGTATGTATTCGATTTTGGACGAAGCTTCATCTCAAGTGCGAATCAAGGTTTCAAGATTTACCAAAAAACTCTGATTACCTTCGAATTTCCGGTTAGTAGCACGTGGATTCCTCTTCTTCTTTTCTTTTTTGGAACTAGTGTTGTTTTTGTTGTGTGAATCGTTGCATTATTGTTGTTGAAGATGGATTGGGATGTGGTTGCGATGAAGAATATGTTGCGCTTGTTGATGTTGATGGCGTGAAGTTGATGTTTGTTGAAGAATGGAGAATTGAAGCTCAAGATTGAAAGAGAAATGGTTGATTGTTGTCAGCTCTGCAGAATTTATTTGAAGGTTAATTTGAATTGAGTTTGAAGAACAAAAGCTGGAAAAAGGTTTGGTTGAAGCTTGCTGAAATTTTTGCAGAAATTTATTGGTTGTTCAAGCTTGAAGGAATTGAAGAAGAATTGCTCTTATTTATAGAATGAATTCTGAAGGTGAGTTGGAGTGAAATTGGAGTGAATTTTTTCTCTGATGTCGTTTTCAATTTTCTTCTGCGTTTTGGAGCTGGCTCGGATTGGAACTTTGTCCATGTGAAGCTTGTGCATGGCATCTTTAATCGTATTTAATCCGTGGAAACTTGGTACATCACGGCTTGGCTTTGTTGGTTGAAGGCGGCTTGTGTAGAGGTAGCATGGAAGTTGCGTGATAGTAGTAGCAGTAGTGTGGCTGGAAAGTATGAGTCACGGCTGGGCTTTGTTTTGTGACGTGTTGGTTGTGGACGTTGTGATGGCTTGCGCAGCTCACACGTTTTGGAAGTATCAGCGTGGCTGAGGTGAGGTGGAATGGCTTGAAGGCTGGTTGCGTTATTCACTTGAAAAGATATGCATCAGCTTTTTGGTAAAGAAGTACTTCTCATGTCACTTGAGTCATGTGGGCCGGGTTTAGTAGTAATAGGAGGTGTGGGTAGAAAATAGAAAATGGGCCGTGCATTTGTGTGGGCTTTAATGATTTTTTTTTGTAAATGAACAAATGGTTAGAAATAAAATGAATTGGCAAAAAAAATGATTAATGGAAAAGAACATGGTTTTTTAATATAAAAATGGATTTATGGATATATATGGATTATTGGGAATTGGAAGTGGAATTAGTTTCTAAAAATGGATAATTGGAATTAGATTTATGAAAATGGATAATAAATGGTTTAGAAACAAAATGGTTAATAGAAATGGTTTAAGGAATGGATAGTTGAATTTGGATATTTGAAATGTGAAATGATAAATGTGGATATTTAGTTTAGGAAATGGATTAGGGAAAAATGGTTTTGGTAGTAAAATAAAAGGATATGGATAAATTGGTTAAAAATGTGGATAATGGATAGCAAATGGATAACCAAGCTTTATTTTTTTTTAGCCCAAAACCAAACTTGAATTTTTCACAAGCCTCTATTACACATATGCCACACAACAAGCCACAACTGAAACAACGACCATCTGAATCTGTCTGGACCCAAAACTCATATGCACCACTGCCTGATAAACTGAAGAATCTCAGCACAAGACATCTTGCTTTTGAACAAACACATGTGACTTGAAATCACTTCATTGTCTTTGACAAACCTGCACAACACGCAGAGAGAAACAAGCAGACGACAGCATATTTTTTTTGCATTTTTGGTTAGAGGTTAGATAAACAGAAGCAAGTAATAAAGCAAGTGAGAAAATACACAGATACCAGGGAGAAACACAAAGATTGTGATCTTGCTTGTGGTAATGATATGCAAATGAAATGAGTGAAATCTTAGGGGTAAAAATTAGGGTCTTACAGTACAGTTGCGGCATCAGGACTTGAGTTTGCGCTCTCAGGATCACCAGTAGTCGTTTTTGACGCAATCTTGGAGAGTTGTTTCTTGACACCACTATCAGCAGGTGTCTTCTCAAGAATTCTGGCGGCCTTTGAGGAGGATTGGGTGGCAGCTCCAAAAGCTTTGGTAAGCTTCCTTTTCTTTTTAACTACTACCTCCTCAGGGGATTCATCATCAGCATCTGAAGGGACAACTGTTTGAGCACCTTTCTTGCCCTTTTTTGAAGGCGTTGGAGGTTTTCGAGCAGTCTAAAAGGTGATACAAATATTAGAAGTTGGTTACACAAGAAGATGTAGGCAAGGGATATAGAATACCTTTGTGCCTTCAGTCTCTTTTTCGACTCCTGCAGCACCCTTCGATGAGCTAGTCTTCCTGGCCATAGTTGAAAGGCAGATGATTAGTACAAGATTAATAATTGAGTGGTTGGTTAAAAATCACAAATCGAGGGCCTCAAACCTTCATATATTTCAGATTCGACATGAACATCCTCGACCCCTATATGAAGGTGTTCTTTGAAACTGTCCAGCGTATGTTTAGTCGCAACCACCTGTTGGGCTTTTGGTTGGGACTGCTGTCGAAGGAGTTTTAGGTGCTCACCACAGACAAACCAGTCTGGAAATAGGGGGGCAAGTGCCACTCCAAAATCGGCGTTAGGCAGTCGAGGGAACTTTGGAGGAAAGAGTTCAAAAGCCACCTCATAACATTTCTCAAGAGGAACGTTTGAAGGGATTTTCAACTGATCCATTTTTTTGTAGAAATTTCTCCTTCAAGGTGACAGCAACCTCACGAACGGATCGACTAATATCATATGGTCGATAGACAATTGCAAAGTACTTTTGGAAGGCCTGAATTTCTTTGACATAAATAAACTTACTCTTCTTGGTCTTCTCCTGCACATCAAGAAAAGCTTGGTCAATTAATGAAGAGAAGGCAGCAACATCAAGAAATTGTTCACTATAGTACTTCGACCACCAGTTGTGAAATGGTTTAGTGCACAAAAATGTGGGTCAAAAGTGCACAGGGGAAAAAGTTGCTTTTCTCACGTTCCACCGATCGAAAGCGACTGCAGCACTTCCCTCATCAAAACTGGCAGTATGAAGGACTACATGGCCTTTCTTCCCATACAGCCACTTGGGGAAAATTTGAGCCAACCCAAACTGTCGAGAGACAAGGTTTGGTTGGTAAGCAATCAAGGCTGCCATGTCTCTTCCAAGATTCAGCCTCTGAATTATAAATCTAGGAATCAAAAAGGCTTCCCAGATTGAATCAGATTCGGCATCGATTTTTTTGGATGAATCAGGGAATGGCCTTGTGAACCACTAAGGTCCAAATTTTCTTTCAGCAAAAGGGGTCATACTGGGTGTGAAATCATACCGCTTGGCGAACATCATAATGTAACTGGAGAAGGCTCCTTTGAGAGTTTCCCCATCATCATTGGGTGTGAGTTTTACCAGGTGAGTACCTTCGACCCTCCTTTCTTTGATTTCAGCAAAGTCCTCATCGACTTGCCCTTTTCTGGGAAGACTAGCTTCGAAAGTTGCATTAAGCCACAATTGAAGCAGCCAGAGGGGGCCATTCAAGTGAACAGCGCCCTGGGCCTCCAAGTCTTTGAGTCGAGTCGCCCCTTCGCTGAGAGACTCGTAGAGGTTTGCCAAAATCAACCCACTAAGGTAAACTCCTCTGTTGTTGTGAAGTTGGTTGGCCAGAGTGAGATATTTCTTGGCCACCTGCAGGGATTTTGAGTAAAATACATACCTCGACAACCATACGGTGAGGAAACCAATGTGTTCCTTGTCAGTTATTTCTTCAGTGTCACGTTTGTGGTAGTTTATGAAGTGGGTGTATGTAAGCTTAGAATCAGAGATCCCTATGGTATCCTCTGCATCAGTTTCAGGATCATATGAAATGCCATCTGGTCGAAGCCCTGCAATGGAAGCCAGGTCAAAGAGTGTGGGGGTAACCATCCCACAAGGAAGATGGAAAGTGTAGTGGGTACTATCCCAAAAGTAGAGTGATGCTACCAGCAGGTTCAAACAATAAGGAATATTGGTCTTCGACAGCATAAGCAGATCATAAATTCCAATGGTTTTCCAATGATCAGCTTTGACCTTTTCCATTCTGGACATCCAGAGGTCAAAATCCTTTAACTGGTTAACAGCTCTTACCAATCTAGTACCATCATGAAGATACCTAAGTTCCATCTTAGTCAAAGTGGGTGTATCAGGGGAAGCTTCATCTTCTTTAGGGTTGCTCTTTTGCCCTAAAGGTCTTGATTTACGGTAAGAAGGGAAAAACTCACTAAGCTTCTCATCAGTGGGTTTAACATCAGCTAAGGGGCCACCTAAAGCATAAGGTGTATCAGAAACAATGAGAGGGATCATTACCTGAGACTCTTAAATGCTACTCGCTTCCGCAAGAAGGGGTTCTGGCATGAACTGTTGATTCTTCACCACCTTAGGTCCTGGAATGTTTGCAAATGGAGGAAGGGTTTGCTTGAACGGTGTGGCTCTACCTTTTTGACCTTTTGTTGCTTGGGGAATGGCTTGAGAAGACGCCATTGTTGGAAGTTGAAGAAAAAAATGAGCATGCGTTCTGGGTTTTTCTTGAGAGAGTTTGAAGAACGAGGAAATAAGTTGCAAGAAAGTCTGAGAATGCGAAAGTTTGCAAGTTGGAGAAAAAGGGGATTTATAGGCGTTTGGAAGATAAAGGGACTGTGAATCCACCGTTAAAATAAATACGGTAGTGGGACGCGTGTCCTTTTTTGAAATTGTTGGATGGTGGTGGTTATGATCAGACTGCAAATGTCTAGTTCCAAGAAAGGTGATGATGAAAACTGATCACAAATACGGCTGAAAATACGTTTGAAGATTCACCATCATGACATGACGTCATAAGCATTGTGGAAAGAAACTGAATGGTTTCTAGATTGTGGGTTGGTCTGTTATGTTTTCATAGTCGAATGAGCAGGCGTCGAAAATTGTTTTATCAAAAAATGACCTTCCTACCAACACTGGCGAAAGGACATTTTTGGGGGGCAATTTGTTAGCTCCTAATTTCGACGCTGCATGATTTCAAATAGATTTGGCTTTTAAAGAAGTTATTCTTTAAAATATAAGCTAAAGGAGAGGAAGGTTTCGACCAAGATGTATTCGACTATATTTGTTGGAAGCCTGAGTCGAAGAGAATGATTTTAAGACTTCAAACATTTTCAAGTTCAAAGCGTCAATTCGACAGGGTAAAACAGCTATGGATAATGCGCTGCAGTTACAACTGGATAGTGGAGGGAAGTTCTACTATTTGAATTTGAAAAGAGGACAAGTGGCGAATATCCAGAAGTTGAAGACATGCAAAGTGCCAAGTGGCGTGTTCTAGGAGTAAACCGTCAAATGGTGGTTACTTTAGAGTATTATAAATAGGTTAGTTCTAGAGTTAGAATGTGTGAAAAAATTGTGTTGTACAAGTAACTCTGAAATTACTCAAAGTATCCAGCGTGTAGAGAAAAGAGTGAGGCGAGAATGTACGTGATTGTAATCACCATTATCTTTTATTGCAATGCCATTTTCTTTGAAGTTTCTATTTTAGATCCTTTACTTTGAAATCTTTAATTCTGTCTTTTACTTCTAAGCATTCTACGTTATAAAGTTTTACTTTGCAGTTTTACATTAAAAAAATCTTTACCTTCAAGCATTTACATTTCTGCAGTTTAAGATCTTTATGCACTTTTTTCCAGCATTTAACTCCAATTTTATCAAACCTTTACATTCAATTTTTTTTCTTTGATGTGTTGTTCGACTTAAACATTTCTTTGATTTCTTCCACTTTCATTTACATTTCAAAACACGTTCTTTTATTTATATGCACTGTCGAAATGTATACCTTGCCTAATTGTGAGATATTCTAAATACACTCATAGCACATGTCCTAGGATCAATCTGATCGATCCTGTAAGTTACTAGAACTTTGTTGTTTTAGAAGATCAGCGGTTGTTTACCAATTTTCAAGGTAAACACGTCGTGACCCACATCAACAATGTCATCAATTTATGGATGTAAGAAATTAGACAAGTAAAAATGCCTCGAAGATGCAATGGACGGTCGACTTTGACCTGGCATACTTGACGGTTGACTTCTAGTTAGTTTCGTGCATGATCTCTTTGTAGTCTGACTCCCCTACGACCCTTCAACATCCTCCCACTGTGAAGGAATACGATGCACATCACTATCTTCACATTTTTTACGCCTTTTATTCCCCCTCTTTGCCTTTTACTTCGCCGGTGGTGGACACATAGAAGTTGTGGATGGATGTGTTAGTTCCCGAACCTTTTTTTCAACACCCTTTGGCCTACAATATCCAAAGTACTGAAATACATTTTTAACTCTTTAAACTCTACTTCTAAATCCAATTGGGTGTCGCTTTCTTCATGATTGAAATCATGATCTTCAATGTGTGATTTCTTCCAAAAAACATGAAGTGTTTCTAAAGGAACATGTTTGCCTTGTATTTGGAAACCAGCAAGTTAAAGCGCACAAGGTAACCCATGTGTTGTTCTAATGAAGCAACCATAAGCATTTTAGCTTGCACCAATAAATTTGACCATTTCTAGTTTCTTTCCAATGTTCTGTATACATTGTCTTAAAGTATAATTGTGCAAGTTGGTATAGAATGAAGTGTTATATCAATGCTCAATGTTGACACTAATTTTTTGAAACGAGACCCTGATTGAACCTAGCTGCAACTTCAACATGATATTCACAGCATCCAACATCGGCGTAAATCTCTCTGGCTTGTAGTCAACATTTTTTAATCTCCAATAAGCAGACTCAACCCTAAAAATCAAAATAAGAAATATATGTTAAATTATGTTTTGTAATGTAATAACATCAAAATGATGTATGTGTACCTGTTCGTTGTTGTGTTCCCTAAATGAGTGACTCTGTTAGTCCAAACAGTAACAAACCTTTCTTTATAAGGTGTTAACCAAGTTTCTTTCACATACTTACCAAATGAAGGAATATCAACACAAACAATCTCAAAGTGCTTCAAGTATTTGACAAACTCAGTTTCTCTATTAGCATACATGATGTTGTTCCAAAGATCCATGACATGTTCTTGTCTTACTGATTTAACATACTTTTTACATTTCATACTAATGTTTTTTGAAATATGGAACGAACACAATAGATGAGTTGAATTTGGAAACACAACTTCAATGGCATTCATCAACGCAAGTTCACGGTCTATCACCACAATCTTCTGTAGCAAATTCTCAGAAGAGAACAAGTCTTTGAGCCTTTATAGTTTCCATTTGAAGTTCTACTCCATTTCATGTTTCAAATAGGCAAAGCCTACCGAAGAAGTCAACTTTGTTGACATAACACCAACAATATCAAGCAATGGTAGTCAATACTTGTACGCATGAAATATTACCTCTTAGTCTTAAATACTACACCCTCCGTCCCATATTATAAGCAAAAGTTACTTTTTAGATACATTAAATAATTAATGTATCTGACCTATATATAGATCAGATACATTAATTATTCAATGTATCTAAAAATTAACTTTTGCTTATAATATGAGACGGAGTAGTATTTGGATTAGATAAGTATACCAGTAAAAATTAATCCTACATGTTTTCTTACTATGAGTCATCATAAAAATAATTCTTGCCGACATGGGGTCATAATTACCCATCACTTCCTAATCTGTATGATATCTCCCATATATATTCTAGGATTATTAGTGATTTACTCCCTGCCATATGAGCGTGTTTCGGTTTACCCCCCACCGTTGCCAAAGGCAGGTTTTGGCAACGATTTTTTTGAAAAAACCGTTGCCAAAAGGCATGGAGGGGGGGAAAACAAAATTCGCTAACATTACAGGGGTGAAATTCACTATTAACCATATATTCTAATGATGATTATTTTTTTTCGCATTAGTGCAGTTTCCGGTGTTATATGACACTGATAAAATGTTCGAAATAATTTTTGCTATTAATAAAACTTTTCTTCTGATTATTCTATATTGCAATAAAAAAATAAAAGTCGGTCGAGAAAATAAAATTTATTATTATTATTGTTATTATTTTATTACTCTATCGGAAGTAATTTTGTGATTTCACCGATAAAATTTTGTTAGGAACCGGGACTATTTTAAAATTTTAAGCGGTAAAACTACCGTTTATTGGAGAGACCGGAAAATTAGTCCAAACGGAAAAAAAATATTTTTATTTTACAATTTTATCATAAATAATTTTGTTATTCTATTAAATTTTCGTTTATGAAAATGGGTTGTTTCGAAAATTAAGGCGGCTAATTTACCGAATGCTAAAGAGACTGAAAATGATATTTTTAGAAAATTTATATCGTGAACCACATTTGAAATAAAAATCCTAAAATATTTTTAGCAAAACTTGAATTCATTTATAAAAATTATTTAAATTTATATTCGATCCTAATATAATATAGACGGGCGAATATACGATAATCTTAACATATTTATTTATTTTAAAATTACGGGTCTTACACTTGCTATTAGAATATCATCAACATAAAGCAACAAAATAACAAATGAATTACCGGGTCAAAATCTGAAGTAAACACAATGCTCGAACTGACTTCTAATGAAACTTATATGTGCCATGAACTTGTCGAATCTCCTATTCCACTTTCAAGGAGATTGTTTCAGTCCATATAAAGATCTCTTCAGCTTGCACACATAATCTTCCTTCCCCCTTTCGACATACCCTTCATGTTGACTCATCAGGATTGTTTCATCTAGATCACCATACAAGAACGCAATCTTCACACCTATCTATTCTAGTTCAAGGTCGAACCGTGCCACCGTGGCAAGCAACATTCGAATGGACCTGTGCTTCATAATAGGAGAGAACACATCATTAAAGTCGACACCTTCTTTTTGAGCGAAACCCCTAGCGACCAATATTGTCTTGTATCTCTTCGACGCCACTTCTTCGATTCCTTCATTAACTTTGAAAATCCACTTACAGCTGACTAACCTAGCTCCAGCAGGTTTTTTGATAATTTCCCAGGTGTTGTTATCATGAAGAGATTTCATCTCATCATCCATGGCCTTCAGCCATTCAGTCTTCTTTAGAATCCTCATAACTTCCTTATAGTCTCTAGGTTCTTCGTTGAGAACCTCACTTGTAGAGATTAAGGCATAAGTTAAAAGATCTGTATACCCAATTCTCTGAGGTGGCTTGATGACTCTCCTCGACCTGTCTCTTGCTAGTTTGTAGTCATTATCAGTCTCCTCATCTTCGACAGCAGCTTCTTCTTCTTCTTCAACTTTATCTGGGATACGCAATTCAACATCAACATGCTCCACCTCAACAGGAATCTCTCCCTGTTCCAGCTCTTCGTCAGCACCATCAGTTTTCTTGAAGGTCATCTAAGCTTCATTGAAAACTACATCTCGACTGGTGATACACCTTCTGTGACCTGGCTCTAGGCACCATAGTCTATAAGCTTTGACTCCTTCAGAGTATCCCATAAACATGCATTTCAGAGCTCTAGGTTCGACCTTGTCTTGCCCAATGTAAGCATAGGCCACACAACCAAATACTCTCAGTCTGTCGAGACTAGATGGATGTCCCAACCAAACTTCTTCAGGTGTCTTCATATCTAACGCAATCCAAGGACATCTGTTTATCGGATATATTGCTGTTGAAACAACCTCAGCCCAAAACACCTTCTTTAACCCGACACTAGTCAACATGCATCTAACTCTTACCAAAATAGTTTGATTAAACCTTTCCGCCAAATCATTTTTTTGTGGAGTACCTGTAGTAATTTTGTGCCTTGCAATATATGAGGCAGCACAAAAGCTGTCGAACGCCTCATTGCAAAATTCAAGGCCATTGTCGGTTCTCAACCTCTTGACCTTTCAGCCAGTCTGATTTTCGACCAGAGTCTTCCAACTTTTGAAATTCTCAAAAGTTTCATCCTTAGTCTTCTGTATGAATACCCATAACTTTCTGGAATAATCATCAACTATGGATAGAAAATACCTTGCTCTTGACTGTGATGGACACTTGAAGGCCCCCAAAGATCAGCATGGATGTAATTAAGGGATCCATGTGTTCTTTGTTTGCCTTTGTTGAACTCCACGCTGCAAGATTTTCCAAGTACATAGGATTCACAAAACTTTATCTTTTCGACTTTGTCTCCACTATGCAAATTTTGTTTCCCCGGTTCGACCAGACCTCTTTCAATGACATGGCCCAATCTCATATGCTAGATTTATGTCGTCGACAAAGGTTTCATGGATACAACATTTGTCAAACCATTTACAACTTCAGCCTCAAGGGTATACAAGCCTTGTTTCTTCACGCCTCTCAATACTTCCTTCGACCCCTTCATGACTCTTAGGATACTTTTCTCTCCTTGAAACACATATCCTTTCTTGTCAAATTCACCAAGAGAAATCAAATTTCTCTTCAAATCAGGTACATATCAGACTTCAGTCAATAACCTTATTGACTCATCATGGAGCTTGAATCTCACAAATCCAATACCTGTAATTTTGCAAGCTTTGTTGTTTCCCAGCAGTACTGATCCACCATCTTGATCACATAGCTCCTCGAACAAGTCTTTGTTTGGAGTCATGTGACAAGTGCAACCTGAATCCATAATCCACTCTTTTCTTGAGTCGCCGCTTGAAATAACAAGAACATCAGATGAGTCGAAATCATCTTGAACAATGGATGTGTTGCCATTATCCTTACCTCCATGATCTTTCAGGCGTTCAGGGCACACTTTTCTCGTGTGACCCTCCTTCTTACAATGATAGCATCGAATACCAGATGCCTCACCACTATAAGACTTCTGTTGACTTTTACCTTTCTTCTTATCGAACTTACCATCCTTTCTCAAGAATTTTCCCTTAACGGCCAAACCTTCACTAACCGTCGAAGGTTTATGCTCCTTTCGTTCGTTCAAGTCCTTAGAATACAAGGTTGATTGAACTTTTTCAAAGCTCAGGGACTCTCTTCCATACATGAGAGTTTCTTTGAAGTGAGCACGTGTTTTAGGCAAAGCACACAACAACAACAACGCTTAATCTTCATCATCGATCTTCACATTAATATTTTCAAGATCAAGAATCAGCTTGTTGAACATATCCAACTGCTCAACCAACACTTTGTCTTCACTCATCTTGAATGAATACAAAGCTTGCTTCAGGTAGAGTCGATTCACCAGCGATTTGGTCATGTACAAACTTTCAAGTTTCAACCATAACCCTGATGCTGTAGTCTCCCTTGATACCTGTCGGAGAACCTTATCGCCAAGGCTCAACAATATTGCACAGCGGGCTTTCTCTATCATGGCCGTCTTTTCAGTTACCGTTAACGTAACGTTCATGGCCGCCTCTCCCTTCAACGCTTCCAAACAACCCTGCTGAACCAGCAGGGCTTTCATCTTCAAGCGCCACAGATCGAAATCGTTCACTTCAGTGAACTTTTCAATCTCATACTTTGTTGAAGGCATCTTTCTTCACGTTCACCACACCAATTTACTGTGAAAAACGATGTCTTGAAACAATGTATAAACGGTTTCTTTATGATCTAGAAACACACAAGGGTTAGGTTTAATGGAAAATCAAGAAGAACAACAACAAGAATTGGTTATAACTGTTATTCTTTACTTTCTCTTTGAATCAGATTACAAGTACTCAAGAATAACAAATAACCCCCCACCCTAATTAAGATTTGTCACACTTAAGCTGAAAGACTAGTATGCTATTTATAATAAACCTAACATACTAAACTAATGGGCTTTTTAACAATTACCCATTACAAGCTAACTTAGGGTACAAGCTAACTTAAACAATTGGACATAACAAACAGGCCCAATTCGACAACTACATACTAGAACATATTTCGACTACAACATATAGGTCTTCGACAACAACATGTGAGCAGACTTCGACGACATGTTAAACCTCTTTAGACAATACTAGAGTTCGATCTAATATCTAATAATCTCTAACAATTGATTATTTACTCTGCCTAATCAATTAGGTCATTAATTTGGCCCATGGATTATTTTCAAATTACACCATATTTTGCCTATAAATAGAGAGATTCTATAATATTTTTTAACATTCAGAAAACCTGAAAAAATCTCACTTTTCATTTTTCTCATCACCTCTCTATATCGTTCGTATTTTTCTCACATATATTAGCCACAGTCCTTTGAGAGTGCTCTTGAGTCTCAATGAGAATATTATTCTATGTGAGGGTATAATTATAAATTTACCAATAGTTAATTTTTTTCCTTGAGTAAATAATCCTTCTTTAGGAAATTATTATTTTGGTTGAGAGTTAAACCATTTAAAAAGCTCTTATTTGTATTTGGAAGATTAGTCTTAGTCTTTGTTTGGTTAGTCAGTTTCGCCTTTGTGAAGATCATCCAGTAAATATCTCCACAATGGTTTTTGAGCTCACCCTAGTTAAACGCTCTATTGGTTCGAGATCAATTTGGTGTACATTTCACTTGCTTTCTAAATTTTACCTAGTATAAAAACTCAGTAGGTTCGAGCTCATCCTAATACTCGGTTTGGTTTGGAGGATAGCCAACTCAAAACTTTGTCTTGGTCCGAGATTAGCCTATGCAAAATCTCCGTTTGGAGAGAAGACTAATAGCTTCAAGTTGTGTTCATTGTTTGGGTAGAAGGTAGTCTAAAAATTCATTTCCTTGTATAAGGGGGGTTCGTGGGCATAACCTTCTAAATGCTCTCAAGCATAGTGAATACTCTTAAGATTAATTTTTGATGATATGATTAAGTTTTCTTGAATGAAACTTTATAATTATCTAGATTCAATTCTCTTTCCTTATCTCTTTTATTTTCAGTAATTTGCTTTACTTTGAATTTATGTTACATACTCATTCAAACATTTTTTATAGAATTTCCAAATCCCGGTTTATCAAATGTTTTTGTATTAAATAAAATTTTTTAAAACTTCCACATTATACTTCCATCTATTTTAAGGAGTCACATATCAATTGTTGTGTTCCCTAAATGAGTGACTCTGTTAGTCCAAACAGTAACAAACCTTTCTTTATAAGGTGTTAACCATGTTTCTTTCACATACTTACCAAATGAAGGAATATCAACACAAATAATCTCAAAGTGCTTCAAGTATTCGACAAACTCAGTTTCTCTATTAGCATACATGATGTTGTTCCAAAGATCCATGACATGTTCTTGTCTTACTGATTTAACATACTTTTTACAATTCATACTAACGTTTTTTGAAATATGGAACGAAAATAACAGATGAGTTAAATTTGGAAACACAACTTCAATGGCATTCATCAACGCAAGTTCACGGTCCATCACCACAATCTTCGGTAGCAAATTCTCAGAAGAGAACAAGTCTTTGAGCCTTTATAGTTTCCATTTGAAGTTCTACTCCATTTCATGTTTCAAATAGGCAAAGCCTACCGAAGAAGTCAACTTTGTTGACATAACACCAACAATATCAACCAATGGTAGTCAATACTTGTATGATCACGATGCACATAATCAAAAATTTGATAAATCATAGTATGTCAAAAAGATATCAAAAATCAACATCTGGCCATTACCTATTTGTCTTATATGTACAATCAAAAATCAACATCAAATGAAACAATATTCAACAAGTTCACTGTATCAGGATGTATACAAAAGATATCAGCAACAACATTTGAGTCTTCCATATTTCTAGTCCAACACATGTATTTTTGTCTATGAATAAGACTCAACAACATTTTCATTTTCGCCAATGGACCTCTCTTACTCGCATTGTATGTAGCTCTAGTTTTATACACCTGAGTAACACTGGTGAGGTATTCTGGATCTTTATTTTTCAAAGCAGCGACTATGTACCGTGGAGTCGTGTTGTACTTCGTCGTGTCATTCAAAAATTGTCTTTCATGAACTTTTAGATGATCAAATATGTCATGGCCTTCTAAATCCTTAGATAGTTTATGATTGGGCAACTCACACCTAACTATCACCTTTCAACCGCTACCATTCGGCACAAATCTCAATGTAAAAGGACATTTCACTTTCATACTATAAACGACATCTGAGGATATATTGTTTTCAAATGCATTGTTCCTTTTATAATTTCTTCTTTTCTCACAATCCATTTTATGTCTTTTGCCCCCTAAGTATCAAAGTTACCCCCCTTTAATATAATTTTTTTTGTTTACCTCCAGATTCAGTGTTCAAATTGTACGCTTGGGGGGGGGTAAAATAAAAAAATATATATATTACAGGAGGAATCCAAAAAAAAAATTTTGAAGGGGTAAAATGAAATTCGCTTATATTGCAGGAAGTGCTATATATTTAACCTAAAAATATTTAATAATATGGACGGTTTTTATTATAAGAAAAAATTTTAAATTTATTACATAATAAATGTTTTTAAAAAGTATAAAAAAAAATTATAATAGAGACCGAAGTGAATGTAATATTTTTTGTGTTATGTATAGTAATTTAGACAATAAGAAAAAAGAATAATAAAAAATATATAGTATGATTGGATCATAGAAATGTTAAAATTTGTTTTTATTTTTATAAGAATTAAATTAGGTCACATTAATTTTTTCTTATCAAATTATTTAAATCTTAATTAAATTTAGTTTTTTCTGTGATGAATAGGAAATATATAATAATAAATGTTTTTTTATAAAAATTATTAATTTATAAATCTTAATAATTTATTGAGCTAAATATACTTCATCCCCGGCTAATGTAGGGAGTTTTGGTTTTACCCTTCTGAAGTATTTTTTTTTATCCCCCACTAAAAAGTAAAAAAAAAAAATTATAATAGAGACCGGAGTGAATGCAATCTTTTTTGTGTTATGTACAGTAATGTAGACAATAAAAAAAAAGAATAATAAAAAATATATAGTATGATTGGATCATAGAAATGTTAAAATTTGTTTTTATTTTTATAAGAATTAAATTAGGTCACATTAATTTTTTTTATCAAATTATTTAAATCTTAATTAAATTTAGTTTTTTCTGTGATGAATAGGAAATATATAATAATAAATGTTTTCTTATAAAAATTATTAATTTATAAATCTTAATAATTAATTGGGCTAAATATACTTCACCCTCTGCCAATGTAGGGAGTTTTGGTTTTACCCAAGTATTTTTTTTTTACCCCCCTCACCAAACCAATATTCTATTTTCACTCCCCCCTATTGCTGACTGGACGACGGAATTTGTATATGTGGTCTATATTAATTTGCTGACTGGATAAATTTTGAATAAATAAATACTCAGAAAATAATTTTTTTATTTTTTATTTTTTTTTGTTTTCTTAAATTATATATTTTTTACTTTTTGTATTAATTTTTATTACTTTTTACTTTTTGTATTAATTTTTATTACTTTTTCTTAAATTATTTTTAAATTAATTATTAAAATAAACTTTTGGCAAGCTATTCCATTTTAAGAACTGATATGATACCTGGTTTAGTATCGCCGTAACTAATTATAAAAGATACTGTCATAAAGGTTGGTGTTTGTTTCTGTCTTTAAGGTGACTGTGCATACGTGACATCTATAAGAGATATCATGTCATTATTTTTGCGTGTTACTAACCACTTGCTAGTTGCTACTAGAGTTGAAAAAACAAAGTTGTAAACAAGTTCAACTTGTGAATGTATTCTCTCTAATTGATTGGAATGGAGGAGTAACAAGTTTACCTAATATTAGTTCAAGCTTAATAAGCATGTCTGTTAATTATTGTAGAGATATTCAAGCGAGCAGTATACTTCTCGATGACGAGTATGAAGTTCGGTTAGGAAGTCTAAGTGAAGCCTGTACTTCTCATTTGGTTTTTTTGTAATCACTACTCGTTGACTTTTCTTGCCTTTGCAACTATGGAATCGTTTTTTAGCCTGCACTTTCTTTCATATTTTCTTCCAGTATTTCATCACTTTGTAGTTGATTTGCATTATGAGTTTAACTTGTTTGCATGCCATATTTGCAAATGCATGCATGTTATTTGCTATAACAACACACATCTAATCTAATTGCAGTGCAGGAACAAATGTTCATTGGGTTCTACATGGCTACCACACAAGACACATTTGGATGGTTGTAGGAAAATACTTCTGATGGACAAATCCTTTTTGCCAGTTACAAGTGCATAACTGTGCTTGGGTTTTAAAAACAGTCCTACATCGTTTTTGAAGATAAACATTTAAGTGTATATAAAGTAAAATCCCGCATGTCATAATAATTTGAAAACTCCTCTGGTTATAATAGATTTTGGGCTTGTGTGTGTTGGATGACTAGGCCCAATATAATTTAATTATATTTTAATTAATTAATTTAAAAGATATGAAATTAAAAAAATTAATATATAATATTTAAAAACAAAACGAAAATTAAAATAAAAAAAAAATTAATACCAAAACAAAAATTAAAAAAATAATAATTCAAATTTTATCCAATCAGCAAATTAATATAGGTCACATGTGCAGATTTCGTCGTCTAGTCACCAACAGGGGAAGTGAAAATAGAATCTTGGTTTGGTGAGGGGGGACAAAATAAAAAATACTTCAGGGAGTAAAACCAAAACTACCTACATTGGCAGGGGGTGAAGTATATTTAACCCTAATTTATTTAAATCAATATATAAATATAAATAAATATTATTGTCAAGAATTGAATCCATAATCTACAAATTATACTCATTTAACTCAAATACCTGTTGAATGTTTTCAAGTAATTCAAGTGCTGTAACCGGTAAACAAGTGTGTGTAACCGGTTATAGCAAGGACAACAGTTCATCCAAGTAGTAGAGAAATGGAGTTTTCGAGTTTGTAACCCGTTAACCAGTTACCACTGAGTTGAATTTAATTTCATTGTCAAGTGTAACCAGTTAACCAAATTGTGTAATCGGTTACATGCCGGATTTTTGTAGATTTTGGTTATTTCATTTGGTTGTTTTGATTCCCAATTATAATGTAACCTTTGTATAAATGTATAGAATGCATTCTCATCCTAGGTTAATCTAATAATCACTTCTCACCCTCAATTTTCTCTCTCTCTCTCTCTCTCTCTCTCTCTCTCTCTCTCTATCTATCTATCTATCTATCTATCTATCTATCTATTTATATATATATATATATATATATATATATATATATATATCTATCTCTCACACCCACACACAATCAATCAATCTATATATCTATCTACTTATCTATCTATCTATCTATCTATCTCTCTCTCTCTCTCTCTTAATTCTCCTCTTTCACCCTCCACATTTCAAATTTCTCCATCATTGTTCACCAATCTTATGGTTCATAGTTCCAACATTTGGCATCAAGAGTGTGGTTTTGATTCACAAACACCTAGTGTGCAACATGAATTATGTCTCTAATGAAAGAATCCCTGTAAACCTACTCATCCTTGACGCGAATAATTACGACAAATGGTGAAAGGAAACGAAGGTGTTGTTTGGCTACCAAGATGTTCTTGAAGTGGTCAAGAACGGGGTTACTCCTCTTGTCCAAGATGCAACAGATGCACTGCAAGCAACGGATAAGGAAGAGAAGAAGAAATACTTCAAGGCTCTATTCTTGATTCATCAATGTGTTGATGGTGACAACTTTGAGAAAGTTGGTGATTGCGAATCGTCAAAGCAAGTGTGGGAGATCTTAGAGAAGACATATGCAGGGGATGAATAGGCAAAGGTGGTGAGGTTACAAACTCACAAACGTCAACTCGAATTGATTCAAATGGAAGAAAATGAGACAATCATAAATTTCACAACGAGAATCACTCGGTTGGTGAATCAAGTAAAGGCATGTGGAGAAACTATTACGGAGTAGTATGTTGTAGCAAAAATCTTGTGTTCTTTAATACCAAGATTTGACAATGTAGTTGTAGAAATTTAGGAATCGAATAATCTTGTGATGATGAGCAAAGAAGAGCTGCAAAGCTCTTTTGAGGCTCATGTGCAAAGGATGGAGGAAAGAAATAATGATAAGGAAAAGTCAGAGATTGCTTTGCAAGCTGACTTCAATGAGAAGGACAATAGATTGAAAGGAAAATGGCTCATGAAGAGTAAAGGTAATTTTCAGAATTTAGGTGGAAGAGAGTCTCAAAATTCAAAAAATTTGACTTGTCAAATGGGTGAGAGCAGATGCAACAAAAATGGTGGTGAGAGCAACTTTAGTGGCGAAAAGAAGAGGTTTGACAAGAGTAAGGAGTGGTGCTTTAAGTGTCAAAGGTTTGGTCATTTTGCAAGAGAGTGCAGCGCAAACAAGAAGATGGGCAAATCAACAAATGTCATAAATTAGAACTAAATTTATAAGAAATAATAAATTTTTATATCTAAAATAGACTCATATAACTGGAAAGTTGTCTCTTCTCAAAGATAGTCGCCTCTTCAAGTGCATCATACAGAACAATTAAGGCAGCACACCTCTATGTCTAACTGACATGGTGAAGGTTACTAAATAACCACATGTACTTCACATAGATATGTGTGTGTGTATGTGTGTGTATGTATAAGACTTATCCGGTAAGATAGTACATCCTACACGATGTAGCATGTATACCCTAGCGGTTGTCCAATACATAGGCTGCTGCACCAGCTCCACATACCTATCCTGGAACCAAGATAGGCGAAAGTGAGCACCTCTACAAAACCTAAACTCCTCTAATACCCATGCCTCAGTAACCCCCAAGTTTTGTATAGCAGTAATACATGCAAGTTGCTGGCTAATGAAAGGAGAGGTGAAGAAACTACCTGACAAGGTAAAATGCAATAGAGAGGAGACATCATCAAAAGTAATTGTCGTCTCACCAAAGGGAATATGAAAGGGATATGTCTCATTATGCTCTCACTCAACAATTGCTTACAATAATACAGCGTCGAGCATCGTCAACAAATAGTCCACCAATGAAAGGAGTCGCAATCATACATAATCTCCCTGGCCTCCCTATGCATCGGGACATCTAAGAACTTTTTCAGCTTCACTCAGTGGGCACCTTCACTAGCAAACGATCATGTAATAATAATAAGCATAAGTTATTTTCAACGTATCAATAATAAATTAAATCAAGTTCAACATATCATGTATATATATATATATATATATATATATATATATATCCCTGCCATAATTTCAATGCCACATGATCGGAAACCCAGTGAGCACAGAACGGTCACGAGGTCCTCCAAGAAACTCTCTATCAGTATGTACAAATGTCTCATCCAGAGAAGTTACCTCCATATCACCTGTAAGAGACGCCTCAATAACTGTCGGAGCAGTAGCCTCTATATCTGTTGGAGCAGTAGCCTCTGTATCAGCCTAAGTAGCCACCTCCATATCAGCCAAGGCCTTTGTCGCAGTATGACGGGTCACCTCTATCTCAGCTACCATATGTCTATCATGCCGACCTTCCACATCCTTAGTTGCTGCTTGGACATCCCAGTATAACAAATAACGCTTTTCATGATGAAGCTTTCACCTGGAGCAATAGAAAGCTGAGGATAAATCCAAGGCACGCTATTTTTTATTATTTTAAAAAAAAACCTAAATTTCTTTGGTTTTTCATAAAATCGAGGTGATAAAACAACTCAGTACAAGTTTCAATTCCCAATTATCGCAGTTTATGATTCTATTTGTTTATAAGTGTAAACAAAATGTTCTAACCTTTCGGTTTTCTATTTAACCGAGACATAAAATAATAATATTTTACTATAAAAGAACTCATTAAACAAATTTTACCCTAATTCGGACTAATATTAAGTTTCCCCAAGCATCATTCTTTGGGATGGATTGCAAGACAGAAAAAATATTCAATGTTCTTCTATCTTGAACAAAACATTTTTTTCTTTCCTTGCTATCCATCCCAACATAATGGTGTTGAAGTTGTCATTGTAGTATTTTTTGGAATAACCCTCAGTTAAAGAATGAAGCTCAACCTTTGAAGAGTACTCAGTTGATAGATTGCAAGTGCAGAAAATCATTCTTACTTCAAGTTAAACAAAAAATGGAGCTTAACCTACAAAAAAGAGAGCTCAACCTTTGAAGAGTACTCTGTTGATAGATTGCAAGTGCAGAAAATCATTCTTGTTTCAAAAAAAAATTATTTTAATAGGTATGCAACAAAATTTGGATATCACCGAAGATTTGTTGTAAACAATGTATTTTAATATTCTGTGTAAATAATGTATTTAAAAAAAATACTCACCTCAGTTTTCTTGATCACCGAGGTGATAGTTAAAAGGAGAAGATATAAAACCTCAGTTTTATAGTAAAACCGAGGTGGTTAGTAATCATATTTTATTATAAAAGCACCCGTTAAACAGATTTTACCCTAAAACTAACTTATATGTAGTTGCCGCAAAGAGAGGAAATATTCACCACCATCCATTTTGATCATGAGTTGCTACTTCGGGTCTCTGAGATGGATTGCAAGTGCATAAAATAAAAAATTTCATTGGCAAACAGATCTCTAGCATCTTGCTTGCGACCTGGATATGTAAAATAAAATTTCTCATTGGGAAACAGATTTTACAATGTATTTTTTATATTCTGTGTAAACAATGTTTTTAAACAAAACAACTTATTCACCTCAGTTTTCTTCCTGGCCGAGGGGATAGTTAAGCTTTTTTTTTACTATATTCATCGTCCTTAAACAAATCTTTTTCATCCATTTGATATTTACCGACACTCAAGAATCTTCCATTAGTGATCTGCATGAAACCTAAGGGACATTTGTTATAAAAGCATGCTGAATATTGAAAATTTAACCTAAATGAAACATGAAGCGCTTGAAACATAAAGACGTTTGGAAAAGTTCTTTAAGATGGATTGCAAGAGCAGAAAATTACTTGGGTTTAAGGTTTGTTTTCTTAAATATTTATTTGAGCATAAAATCATATATTTGAATATTCATTTTTTATCGTATCTGGATCAGACAGTTTCTGTGGCCAACAACGTCGTCTGGGCTTCAGCTCCGGTGCAGTTGAAAGACGGCCGGGGGGTGTACCTGCAAGGTACTCCGACGCTCAAGTAAGATGATTGTCAGAGAATTGTAAGTACAGAGATGAGAGTGAAAGTGAACGTAACCTGACCCCCTCAAGTGAGAGGGTATTTATAGATAGCCCCCAGCGCGGGGCCAACGGTTACTTGCATTGGGCTGGATTGCCAGGCCCAACCCAAGTAACTGCCAGGGCTTACGTGGCGTAGTGAAGACCAGCACGTGGTCTTCGCCCTGGGGTAACCGTTCCTAGATCTCCGGAATTAGGGCAGACCGATTCCATCGGGAGTGGGTGGTTACATGAGAACGTGTCCTCGCGGGGAGGAGTCTTGCGTGTCGGGGAGAGACGTGTCCTCGCGGGGAGGACTTGTGTGAGGAGGAGGTGGTTCTTCGCAGGGAGGAGCACCTGAGTTCCGAGGAGGAGGGGCAAGTGCGTGTGCCCAACAACGTGGGGAAAGGCAAGTGCCCGACCGTGGTCGCGCCAAAAGGCCCTTGTTGGGCCATCCCAGGACACGTGGGTTGGGCCTGCTCGACTGAGGAGCAGACCCTGGCCCAGTCCAGAACAGGAGCCCCCCAAGTCATTGCTCCGACGTGTCGGAGTGATAACTTAAGGACAAACAAGCAAGTCGGGGGGAGTATCGATCGTGTGACCGCGAGGAGGGGAACTTGTTTGGGATCCACTGGTCGTATCATTGGGGAGAGTAGCAGGTGCGGACTCGAGCGTGGTAGCTCGCGGATGGACGACTCATCGGGGATGCGAGAAGTTTGACCTTTGGTGTCAGAGCGAATGGAGAGACGCGCGTGTTGGGGAACGAAGGGTCGCATGTACGCCACGTGTCAGGCGCCATCATTGCGTAGGGCGGCTAGGCTAGGGTAGTGTACTCTAGTAGCCTAGACTCTTTGAATTCCGTGAGGATCCTATAAATAGGCCTCACCTCGTTTCATTTGCACCATTTGCTCTTTTCCTCTCAGACTCTCTCTCTCTCTCTTCACCTCTGTTCTTCCGCCGTTACCTTCCACCATCCTCCACCGTTCTCCACCATCGATCGCCGTGCCGGAAACCCAAAAAGTGTATTCCAAGTAAGTTTCTTTCTTCTTTTTCCTCTTTTCACTTGCATTTATAGGGCGAATCTTATGGTGAACTGGTGAAGTTCCCATGGAATTCTTGAAATATCTGGCGAAAACGGCGGAATTTCATAGTTTAATCATTGAATTTTGCAGGGAGAGATGATGAAATCCCCGAGGACGTGAAGAATATCCCGGGGTCTTGAGATGAATGTTTCTTAGTTCGTTTGCTGAATGTCCCAGGGAATAAGGACGGGATCCCCAGGGAACCGAAGTTTGTCTCGGGGACATGGGTCGAATACCTCGGGGTCCCGCCCCACCTCGCTTCCCGCGGGGTCTGGGGTGGTCGTGGGTTCGTGTTCCCCGACAATCCCTCCTCGCCCTTTCACTTGATCAGCTGTGGAGGGGTGGATTTGATATGGGCCATCGAATTCACTATTTCCTTATGCTTTTCAGGTAGATGGACGTATTGCCCGTGGCTGAGGGATCTTTGGACGTCGACGACCAACCCGACTCTCCAATGGCGCCAATCGCTAGGGTCGAGGAACGTCCCCTCGAGGAGTAGGTCAGCGATGAGCCGTTGAACATTGCTTCCCATTTTGTCGACGAGGACGAGGACACTATTTTTTGTACCGTCGAGCATCAAGTGGTGGGCTCTTCAAAGTCATGGAAGGTGTTCCGACCTCAAGCCCACCATCATATATGCTCGACGTACCGAGGGATGAGGTTCCCTCTTTACGAGTTCATGTTCGACAAGGTGGGGTGGCGTCTACCCTTTACAGATTTTCTGCAGGCTGTTTTCGTTTGGTTGCGCCTGGCGCCTTCACAGCTCCACCCCAACTCCCTCGCTTTCATCCGAGCTTTCGAGCTCGTCTGCAAATACCTCCGAATCAGGGAAACTGTGCCTCTCTTCTTTCGCATCTTCCACCTCCAGCGGCAGGCCTCCGATGGTAGACACGGCTGGGTGTCTTTCAAGTAAGTGAGCAACTTGTTCCATACTTATTTGGATTCTGTCCGTGACTTTAAGCACCGATATTATATCGTGAGGCCGGTCACTCTTGAAGCCGTGAATTCGGTGTACCGTCGAGTTTCCCGTGACGTGGACGGGCAAACGGAGGAGGTCCTCGAGCCGAGATTCCCCCTGTTCTGGACGGAAGAACATTTCAAGTATGGAACGGACAGCTGCAAAGTCAGGCCTAGCCATCTCGACGAGGGGGATCGTTTGGCCTACGAGCAGATAGTAGCGTTCGTTAATGGTTTTAACAAAGAAAAGCTTATGACGCCAAACGGGGACTTCATTCGGGGTGATGACGGACAGGTCTTGACGAGGCGTCGAGTGATCAATACTAGGGCTCTTCTCGAGACATTTTCTGACGAGGAGGCCCTCGAGTTGTTAGGTGGGGGTGGTCTCCCCGACATTTCCTTCCTTTTACCTTTCTTTTCGAACTACTAACCTCTTTGTTTTCTTTGTAGATAAGATGTCAAATGCTGAGGAGCGCTTCAAGAAGCTGAAAGCCAACCGTGCTGCGAAAAAAGGAGGCAAGAGTCGTGTCGACTAGCTCCGAGTGCAGATGTCTATTCCTGCCCCGACACCCGGGGGTTCCTCTGGCTCTCACCAGGGTAGCAACTTCGTCAGCCCCCAGAGCTCTCCAAAGAGGCAAAGGTTTGCAGACACGATGGACATCGACCTTACCGAGCACGAGAGTCCCCCTGCCATGAAATTTGTGCTCCCGCCTTGTTACACAAGGTCGAACTTCTTTACGGAGAACAATTCTCTATGCGTGGGTGGCTCAGAAACTCAGGCCATCTTAAGCGTCGATAAGGCTTCTCGACAGAGGATGTTGGTGGAGGACGTGTCTGTCGTGATGCAGGTTTGCGCGGCCGCCTTGGTTCTGAACGATAAGGCGTGCCCCGCTAGCGAGCTGAACAGGTTGCGAGAGAGTTTTCAATCCATCTCGGCTGAAATGGAGAAGGTGGGTAAGGAGCTGGCTGACTGCAAAAGCCAGAACCAGGCCCAGCTCGAGCTTTAAAAGAAAATAGAGGAACAACTGAAGAGTACTGAGGAGGAGCGGAAACGTCTAGCCGGTGTCGAGGAGGAGAGGGATCGTCTCTTGGCGAGGAACGCTGAGTTGGAGGAGGTTGTCCGCCCAGCTGAGGAGGAAACCAAAGAGGATAGGATGTTGACTTCGCGAGCCGCGCTGATAGCAAAGCTCCGTGAAGCTGAGGAAGACAATCTCGTGGTGGCGGGCATAGGTTTCAAGAATGCGGTGGAGCAGCTTAGGGTCCTCTACCCCGACCTTTCGACCGAGGGGGTCGACCCCGACTACGAGGTGGTCGATGGTCAGATCGTGCAACCGATGAGAGTCAACGAGGTCCATGATCCCGAGCAGCCTGAGGGGACCTTCGCTGAGTAGGATTTTCTCCCCGTTCTGTTTGGCCTGCGAGCCATTTTTATTTATTGTAATATTTCTGCCCAGCCTGCGTGCCAGGGGCTTTTTGATATCTGATTGTAATATTTGTACACTGGGCTTCTGCTCATTTTAATGTACCTTCGTTTATCTGCTAGTGTTGTTTGCATGGTTTTAATTATGTGTGATGTTAATGCATTTGCTATGCTTTGTTTGTTTTGTCTAAGTGTGTTAAAGACTTCTATACTTTGTTTTTCTGTCTAAGTAATAAAGACTTTGGGATTGCTCGACCTTGATAGTCCCTGACCGCGTGGAGAGCTGGTCGGATGGTCGGAGATGTGTTCCGACCTTCAACGAGGCTAAGAGCTCGGTCGAGGTCTTAGCTTCGTGGCGTGAACTTCCCATCGCGAGCTGGGTGTTCTGCCTGATTGGTACAACGACGGCGGAGCTCGGTCGAGGTATCCCCGTCGGATCAAAGTCCTCGCGCACACACAACGCAGTCTTCGATCATCGTGTTCTGTCTAGGGGTGTCGCGCTCATACCTTAGCGCGTCCCCGTAGTCGCGGTGCTAGTACGTCGCGGGCAGTGCTTAACTGTAATATTGTTTTAGCTTTTCAGCGTTCCATGGTCGAGCAAGTTCTTCCCCGGGCAGATTTTCGAGGAAATAGGCTCCTGTCCCCGTTTTCACGCGGACGCATTACGGGCCCTCCCAGTTCACGGCAAGTTTGCCTTCTCGCGAGTCTTTTTGGTTCCTTCGTAGGATGAGGGTGCCTACCTGAAAATAGCGTTTAATAACTTTGTCGTTATAACGTAGCGTTATTTTCTGCTTAAGCGAAGCTTCTCGGAGAGAAGCGCCCGAACGTATCTCCTCGACGAAATCGAGCTCTTCCCTCAAGGCTTCGTCATTCGCGTCCCCGTCGAGGGGGGCTTCTGTCCTCCTCGAGGGTTCCCTGATCTCCACGGGGATCACCGCTTCGGTTCCGTAGGTCAAACGGAAGGGGGTCTCCCCGGTTGTGGAGTGTGGGGTCATTCGGTAGGCCCAGAGGACGCTGTGTAGCTCCTTGACCCACCGTTGTTTGGCGTCGCCTAGTCGACGTCTTAATCCTCGGAGGATCACCCTATTCGCCGCCTCATCCTATCCATTCGTTTGAGGGTGTTCGACCGACGTGAAGTGTTGCTTCGTGCCTAGTTTTGCGACGAAGTCTTGGAAGTTCCTGTCAGTGAACTGTGTTCCGTTGTCGGTGACGATAGCTTGAGGCACGCCGAACCGGGAAAGGATATTTCTTTTGTAAAAATGTAGTATGTTGAAGGCCGTGATTTTGGCCAACGCTTCTGCCTCAATCCACTTCGTGAAGTAGTCCACCCCGACGATGAGGTATTTGTTTTGATACGACCCCTGGACGAAAGGTCCGAGGATATCCACTCCCCACTACGCAAACGGCCACGGGGAAGACAGCGGACTGAGCTCGTTGAGAGGAGCGAGGTGCATATCCCTGTGTTGTTGGCATCTATTGCACTTCTTGACGTGTTCCTTGGCGTCCTGCTGCATGGTGGGCCAGTAATACCCTGCTCGAAGCGCCTTACGGACTAACGATCGCCCGCCGAGGTGTTGTGCATTGATTCCCACATGGATCTCCTGGAGTATGTCGGGGACCTTGGTCTCCTCGACACACCTGAGGAGGGGAATAGAGAACCCTTGCCAGTATAGCTTATCCTCGACTATAGTGTACGAGCACGCCCGCCTCTTGACCATTCCTGCTTCTTTGGGATCCTCGGGCAGTTTTCCCGTCATGAGGTATTCGTATACCGGGGTCATCCAGCAGTTGCTGCCCCCGATGGCATTGATGTCCGAAACTATGGCCGGTTTGTCGATGCTCGGGCGGGAAAGCACTTCTTGTATGACGGATTTGTTCCCGCCTTTCTTCTTTGTGCTCGCCAATTTGGACAAGACATCTGCTTGGGCATTGTGCTCGCGGGGGATGTGAGTTACTTCCGCGGAGGTGAACTTTTTCATCTTTTCTTTTACCAAGGCCAAGTATTCCATGAGGCTGTCGTTCTTGGCTTGGTACTCTCCTCGGACTTGCGAGTCCACGAGCTGGGAGTCTGTGAAAAGTTTGACCTCCTTAGCGCCGAGGTCCTCGGCCAGCCGAAGTCCTACGAGGAAGACCTCGTATTCGGCTTGGTTGTTCGATGTCGGGAAGGATAGTTCGAGGAATTCCTCGATCAGGATGCCTTCCTCGTTTTCGAGGATGATGCCTGCCCCGCTTCCCTTCGGGATGGATGCTCCATCGACATAGATCGTCCATTTCTGTGACCCGTTGGTCGAAGGGTCTGGGACGGTCATTTCTGCTACAAATTCGGCCAATACCTGTGTCTTCAAGGCTTTCCTCCCTTCGTATTGGATGTCAAACTCGGCGAGCTCGAGTGACCACCTGAGCATTCTCCCCGCCATGTCCGGTCGTCCGAGGAGCTGCCTTATAGGTTGTTCGGTCCTTACGACGACGGTGTGGGCGAGGAAGTAGTGGTGTAGCCTTCTGGCCGCGGTGACGAGGCCCAGGGCGACTTTCTCAATCTACTGATATCTGAGTTCGGGGCCTTTGAGGGCTTTGCTCGTGAAGTAAACTGGCTTCTGCCAGTCCGGGGTTTCCCGAATGAGGACGGCGCTAACTGCTTCACTCGTGATCGCAAGATACAAGAAGAGTGTCTCCCCGTTCTCGGGCCGTGAGAGGACCGGGGGTTGTGATAGGACTTGTTTTAAGTGGACGAGCGCCTGCTCGCATTCCTTGCTCCACTCAAACTCCGCTTTTTGTCGAAGAAGTTTGAAAAATGGGAGTGCGTACTGTGCGGATTTGGTGACGAAGCGGGAAAGGGCGTAGTATCCCGTTCAATGATTGTATCGACTTCTTTGAGTCCGTAGTAGGGAGCTCGGAGAAAGCCCTATACTTGTCGGGGTTGGCCTCGATTCCTCGTTCTGTGAGGTAAAATCTGAGGAACTTACCTGCCCGAACGCCGAAGGTGCACTTGTCGGGGTTAAACCTCATGCAGCATCTCCTCGCCGTGTCGAACACCCTCTCGAGGTGAGCGGCGTGGTCGACTTCTTCTGCGGATTTGACTATCATGTCGTCCATGTAGACCTCGAGCATGTCGCCGATTTCGGCCCGAAAAACCTTGTTAATCATCCGTTGGTAGGTCGCACCGGCGTTCTTCAGACCGAAGGGCATTACGTTGTAGTAGTAGTTGCCCGACGCGGTCATGAAGGTCGTGTGTTGTTTGTCGACCGTGTCCATGGGAATTTGATTGTATCCCGAGTAAGCGTCCATGAAGGATAGTAGTTTGTAACCTGCAGAATTGTCGACCAGTTGGTCGATGTTAGGCAAGGGATAACAGTCTTTCGGGAAAGCCCGGTTAAGATCAGTATAATCAACGCACATTCTCCATTTTCCATTATTCTTTTTAACAAGTACAAGTTGGACAGCCAGGTCGTGTATTTGGCCTCTGAAATAAAATTTGCCTCTAGGAGGTCTTTTACAGCTTTTTCAGCAACCTCCGCTTTTTCGGGAGACTGCTTACGCCTATGTTGTGATATAGCCCTAGCGGCCACTGCGAGCTGATGACAAGCCACCTCGGGGTCGAGGCCAGGCATCTCGGACGCGCTCCACGCGAAGAGATCAATGTTCTCCCTTAGACATGCTTTCAGCTGCTCCTTTGCCAGGTCGGGGATCCCGGTGCCAATCTTCACGTTGCGATCTGGATCGTCCCCGAGGACCACGAGCTCAAAGTCCCCGTCTGGGATGGGGCGCGTTGGGTAGAGAAGCCGCCCGTTGTTCTCCGCTTGGAGGTCGAGGTCTTCTGCCCCGTCTTCGTCGGGTCCGCCCGGGAACCTGCTGTCGAGATCGACCGCGTTGACGCGCGGGAGAGGTACCTGTTCGGCGTCCTGGGGTGGCTTGGCCACGGTCTTGCGTTTGGGGCCGATGGAACTCAGGCCTTTGATGGCGGCGTCGAAGCACCTTCTGGCCGCGTCGATGTCCCCGTGCATCGTCACTACTCGTCCCCTGGTCGTGTAGTACTTCATTTTGAGGTGGACCGTTGATGGTACCGCCGTAAGTTCAGCCAGGGTGGTCCTTCCGAGGATGCAGTTGTAAAGGGATGGGCATTTGACCACCAGGAAACGGATCTTCACCTGTCGGGCAATGTCTTCGGCCCCGAATGTAACCATTAGCTCCACGTAACCCCATGGTCTGGTGGTGGTTCCATTGAACCCCTGTAGATCTGAACTGACGTACGGGGTTAGATGCCTCTCGTCGAGCTGAAGGGTCCCGAACAAATGAGCATACATGATGTCGACTGAACTCCCCTGGTCGACTAGGATCCTTCGAACGTCAAAGTTCGCCATCTGCGCCCTGATCAGGAGGGGAATGGTGGCGTTTAGTGCTCCCCCCGGGAGTTCCTCGAGGTAGAAGGTGATGGGGTTGGAGTTTCCCCGCACTTTCTCGAGGGTGGTTACCTTCGCCGACGTTGCGGATTCCAGCTCGTCAAATTTCCGCTTGATCGATCCGACGGACAGCTTCTCTGGACCTCCCCCGGAAATGACCATCGCCCTGGGGAAGCTTTCTCAGGTGCTACGGGCAGTAACGAGGTCCTCGTGGGGAAATGTCGCCCACATGTTGCGAATTGCTTCTTATCCTTCAATGATTGGGGGGACAAAGAAGTCTTCGGGTCGGGTGACACTGAGGGCGACTTGAAGGCGACTCTCGTCGGGAGGAGGTGTCGTCTCCTCGATGTTCTGGGCTTCCCGGGAGCTGGGACGAGGAGTATTGTTCTTCTGGGCGTATTTCTTCAAGTGTCCCTCCTTGATCAAAATTTCAATCGCATCTTTGAGATGGATGCAGTCTTCCGTCACATGCGTGTGACTCCGGTGGAATCTACAGTATTTTGACTTGTCGACGTTTGATTTGGGGGCAGTGGCCTTCGGAAAGCGGACTCCTCCTTTCACAAATTCTGAGTTCTGGCACTCGGAGAGGATACGTGCGCGGGGAGCGTTGAGTGGGGTGTACTCGGTGAACCGGCCAGCTGGTCCGCGCGGTTCACGAGGATCACGGGGGCGATTTTCTTTCTTCCTTTCACTTCCCCGCCGGGAGGGAGAGTCTTCATCTTTGTGGCTGCGGGGCCTTCTTTGCGCCTCGACTCTAGGGCGATCTGCGCTACCTCGGATTCCTCGAGCTCGATATACGACTGAGCTCGTTGGAGGAGGTCTTCGAGACGGCGGGGTCTACGGAGGCCTACAGACTTGGCGAAATCAGATCCGAAACGTAGTCCATGGATGATTAAATACTTCTTCATGTCGTCGGTCGTATGGACCTCGGCAGCTTCTCTGTTGAACCTCTCGATGTAATTTCTGAGGGGTTCGTTCTCCCCTGGAAGATACTTTCTAAGGCAGCTTCCGTCTTCGGGTGTCGCCGAGACGCAGTAAAGTGTTTGGTGAAGCGTCGTCTTAGCTGCTTCCAAGATGTGATCGACCTAGGTTCCAGAACCTTGTACCAATTCATCGCGCCTTTCCGCAAGGTGGTGGGGAAAAGCCTGCACCTGATGGCTCCTCTAACATTTCGGAAGTCGAGCATTGCTTCGAAACTCTCGATGTGATCATCGGGGTCAGAGAGACCGTCGTAGGTCCCCAGCGGTGGAGGTTTCTCCATGCCCGCGGGGATTGGGGCATTCATGATCTCCCACGACAGCGGGGTCCTCTGGTCGTCGTCGTCACTTCCTGTCGGGGATACCGAAGGGGATCGTTGATGTCGTGGAGGGGAATTCCTCGAGCGGTGTCTCGGCCTCTCTTCGATCTGCTTGGACTTCTTGGTAGTGGTGGAGGCCCTGGGTTCCTTCCGAGGCGGGGAACGAGGGCATTTTCTGGGAGATCTCGGCTAGGGGCGCTCGAGACGTGGTCGACGACCCTTGCGTACCGGTGAGGGGGGTCCGAGATTCGTCTGAAGGAGTCCTTCGCGGGGAAGGGGAACGGCGAGGCGACGGTGGAAGGCGATGTCTTCGTGGGGAAGATCGTCGTGCCCGCCCTTGCTCCAGCGCTTTAATTTTGGTATTATGGTGCGCGATCAGCTGATTGGTCTGATTGATCAAGGCGAACAGGGCCACGGTGCTCGCGTCTGCGTTGGGTGGAGGAGCAACTGGCTGAAAAATGGCCTGCTGATCGTCTTGGTGGGCGGCGTGGTAAGCCACGTCTTGGGAGTCTGGGGAGGCGGTTTGCCAGTCTCTCACGTCGCCTTCTTCGACGTGGAGGGCAGCAGCGTCTTCGCGGTGGTTCCCGTTCTCGAGTTGCGCGAAGACGGTGTCCAGAGCTTTGGTAGCGGACGGATTTTCGGCCATGACGGTGATGAATGAGAGTTGCTTTGGTTTAACGGAGGAAAAAAGGGGAAGCAAAGGGTTCCCACAGACGACGCCACAGATCGTACCTGGATCAGACAGTTTCTGTGGCCAACAACGTCGTCTGGGCTTCAGCTCCGGTGCAGTTGAAAGACGGCCGGGGGGGTGTACCTGCAAGGTACTCCGACGCTCAAGTAAGATGATTGTCAGAGAATTGTAAGTACAAAGATGAGAGTGAAAGTGAACGTAACCTGACCCCCTCAAGTGAGAGGGTATTTATAGATAGCCCCCAGCGTGGGGCCAACGGTTACTTGCATTGGGCTGGATTGTCAGGCCCAACCCAAGTAACTGTCAGGGCTTACGTGGCGTAGTGAAGACCCGCACGTGGTCTTCGCCCTGGGATAACCGTTCCTAGATCTCCGGAATTAGGGCAGACCGATTCCATCGGGAGTGGGTGGTTACATGAGAACGTGTCCTCGCGGGGAGGAGTCTTGCGTGTCGGGGAGAGACGTGTCCTCGCAGGGAGGACTTGTGTGAGGAGGTGGTGGTTCTTCGCAGGGAGGAGCACCTGAGTGCCGAGGAGGAGGGGCAAGTGCGTGTGCCCGACAACGTGGGGAAAGGCAAGTGCCCGACCGTGGTCGCGCCAAAAGGCCCTTGTTGGGCCATCCCAGGACACGTGGGTTGGGCCTGCTCGACTGAGGAGCAGACCCCGGCCCAGTCCAGAACAATTTTATTTATCTAACCCTTATTTTGTTTTGCTTCAGAATCAAATGCATGCAAGATCCATAGAGAATAATCTTGCACTCAACATTTCATCTTTTCCAAGATTCAATAATTCGAATATCTAAAATCTAGATCTTTGAGAAATTTGATTTTTATCTAGATCCCAAGGGAATTTGATTTTTATTTTAATATTCTGGGTTAACAATTAATATTCTAGATAAACAATGTAACAATTAAAAACAATAATCTTACCCCTCGATTTTCAAGATAAATCGAGATTAAAGATACGCTAGTTTTGAAAATAATAAAAGTGATGTTGCTTGGGTTCGAACTCACATTCATTTAACTTTACTTCTCGGTTATAATTTCATCGAGGTGATAAGTGGCGAGTTTTCATGACACCCTTCGTTACCTCGTTTCTATAGCCGACGTATTATACATTTCGCATTCAAGGTAAAAAGCGCTTTTTACAGTAGTGTCCTCAACAACTGCGACAATTGGCTCATCATTAGGATCTCTGGTCCATCCGTCAGCTCTAGGTCATCTACGTTAGATATTGCGGGGTGCACGAGCCTGGTTAGCCATTTTCCTCCTGTGAGAAATCAGTCATGACTACTCTCCCTGCCCATATATGAGAGTCCTCGACGTCAACTGCCCTCGCACGAGCTCTCGGTGCAGTTGTGTCACGCTATCTAGAAGCCATCGTCCCGTCTGATTCTCTGGTCCTCAGTGCAAAAAACAACGATGAAATATGAAGTACCAAATATTTTAAAATACGAAAATCATTATGATTTTCCCGATTTTTTTAAATATCCGATTAACCATATCAAAATTTTCACAACCGATTTTTTTGAAAATTTTGGTATGATTGTTTGCATTTTAATTATTTTTTCAAAATATCTGATAAATACATGCATTTTTATCGGTTTTTTCAAAATATCTTATTGAAACATGCATTATATCGATTTTTTAAAATATTCGATAAAAAAATATGCATTTACTAGAACTTTCAAAATATCCAATAAAAATATATGTGAAACATGAATTTTTCCAGACATTTCAAAAATGCTGGTAAAAATGCATGTTTTATACAAAAATTTCGGAAAATAAACTAAAAAAAGTGGTAAAATTGTATATTTACATTTCATAAATTTAATAGTGGGAATGAAAAATCCGATATGAATGGAAGTTTTTTATAAAAAAAATCGAAATATTACAAATGAATAGTGAATTTATTTTTATTATGCAGGAGTAATACAGTAAACGCGCAGCTTTTGGAGATAGCATATTTAAGTGTGGAGTAACAGATAAAAATCTCAAGCCAATGCAATATGGAATTGATCCAGTTTTCTACCTCTACCCGTTAGCATCAGCCTTTATGATAGGCAGTCTTGAACATTCCAGTCTGCTTCTATATCATTGTTTGATTGAGTATGTGGGGTAGTCCGGCCGTGATACCAAGCCATCAAAGGTATTGGATTATGGTTTGGCTGCAATCTTGGAGGGTTTCTTGTAAGTGGTTCTGTTGATCAAAGTGAACAAGAACAAATGCGTGTGGAAGGATTATCTCAGAGAATGATCTACTTGATTATTCTTGATCAGTTTTCCATTTTCGCATACCAGTGATGAGTTTGGAAAACAATCTGAATTTTGAAGCTTCGCCCCAATCTTTATCATTTCGCTGGATTGTAAATTACGATAGAAATATCATTAGCAAATGCACGCTGAACAGAATTACCCCTGGACCAATAACCTTAGAAGCTACGTCAAACGTCATATTCTTCCAAATGGAATGTGTCTCAGCAACAATCTAGTAATTTTCCTTCCAAATAAGAGAGGCTTTTGATATCTATGTTATTGTAAATGTCCAAAACCCAATAGTGGGTCACCAAACTTTATTGTGATGTTAAAAGAAAAATCGTAGAGTTGTCAAGGAAGGGAATTATTTCATGTTATAGATTTTCACGTGAGAAAAAGATTTCCTGCCCCCATCGTGGTTTCCCTTCAATCTTCATGCTTTCTTACGACCTTTAGTAGTGGGCTCAGTATGCTAAGTGGCGTACGTAAATAATATTTTTTTATAGGGCCACATTATGTGATCACATGCCATCAACATTTTTATGAAAAGCCACAAAATGGATTTAGCTGGCAATATTCTTCCCCACTGCTGTCATTTCTCACTTCAAAGAATGCCACAAACGGGGGGCATGTATCGAAAGATGACTAACCCTATTATGAGATTATAATTTAAAGACCAATTGCCAAAGTAAAATACATTCATCACAGATAAGATTATTTCCTTCATAGTGTTTATAACATAGTAAACAGCTGCCAAGAAACAGATTACCTTTTTTTTTCCTTTTCTTTTTTTCCCTTCACTTCAACCCCAGGATAAGCATATATTATGTAAACATAGTAAAAAAAAGTAAGTCTTTCTACAACTAAACCGAACAGTGGTAGTAGAGTTTCTGATGTTTCTTGGCCGTCCTAGTTACTTTCCACAATCAGCTACTATGGGATCAACATTAGAAATACAACTCCCCCCACCCATGCAGAGCAGGAAGGGAGACAGTAGTTATAATTAACACACAGAACTGCTACCGTTAAACGGTTAGTGATTACAAACAACATTGCGAAAGTAAATGGGATCAAGGTCATCATATCAGTAGTTACCATCTTCCAAGTGTAGTCATTTCTATCGGTAGTAAGCCTGCTGATAAGTGGGTGCCAAAACATTTCCATAGCCACCATAAGCAGGATAGTTCATGGGCGGGGTTGGATAAGAAGCTGCAATAGCTGGTGCTGGCTCTGGTGAATAAGCATAGGATGGACTTCTGCTGCCATACATGTGAGGTGGTGAAGGATAAGGTGGTAGAGCAGCTGGGTATTGCCCGTGAGAAGGAGATCTAACAAATGTAGGAGCAGCAGCAGGGAAAGATGATACATATGCATTAGTCAAACGCCCAGCTTTGGCAGGTGGCATATGGCCTCCATTGCTGTTGCTTGCTCTTGTTCTTTTATTGGCAGGGACAACAACTTGTTTCCTTTTCTCAGGCTTGACCTTCTCCAACTGTTCAAGTCGCTTCTTCAGACTCTCAGCAGGAAATTCAAGCTCAAGTTTGTATTCTTCTATGCATTTAATCACGGCCTTGAGTGCAGACTGCTCCTTTCTTGCAGCTAGATACTGGGAAATTACATTCAACATAAAAAAAAAACATCAGTTCAAATAGTAAACCTGCTTGTAATAAGTCAGGAAAATGTAATGGAAAACCGTGTTACCATTGCAGACTTTTTTTCTCCCAACTAATAAAAAAAGAAGCGCAAATTTATGAGATAAACCAGAAACAAAAATCAGTAATTACTAACTAATAATAAACACACTGCAACCTAAAGAATAACCCATTTCAACACTACATTCCCTTAATTCACACACAATTCTCAGGTGAAACCTTCCTAAGCTGCATATTCTATACAAGTAAACCTAGGAAACAAAATTCAGGACTCAATCAAACACACATTCACAAGAAAACAGAATCTGTGATACTATTTATGGAATGTACTATTTATAGCAATACCAAGTGCGCCTAATACCTAATAAGAAATCGGAATTAAAATGAAATACATACTACTCAATGACAAGCATACAAGACACATCTTAGTTTAACCTCCACAAAATTTAACAAATTTGATAGATCATAGTTTTTATAGGTTACTAAATTAAAATAATGAGAAGATTACCACAGCTCGTCCTGCATTATTAGGATCTTCCAAAATAGATGCAGCGACTTTCTTAGCATCCTTCAAGAAAGATTTGAGAAGTGGAACAGGTGGGAACTTGTCCACAAGACCCACTTCAAATGTGAAGTGAACAGCATCAAGCTGTTGTCCCTTGCTGATCAACTCTTCAATCATATCTGAAAACACAAACACAAACATTAGAAGTCAGTACACAAGCACAACAAAGAAACAAACAAAAAACTAACAGCGACAAATATAGTAAGTAACATGAAATTGTTAACAAATCATCACCACAATGAATAATGAGTAATGAGTAAAGGTAATGGATTTACCAGGCATTTGATTAGAGAGACCAAGGGAAAGTGCAAGCTTAGGCATGTGTTTCCTCCAAGCGGAAGCAATAACAAGTTTGCGATACAATTGCAAGTCATCACTGTTAACAATCCCAAACGTAACAAGATGCTGCAAGAACGTGTGAACATCAGGTGTCTTCACATTCTCCACACCACCGCGTTCTTCCAAGCTCACTTTCCATTTCTCTGCAATATCCTTCGCAAGCTTCTTCACAGACGGTGTCACCAACATCCTCGATTTCAACACCGGGTCCACCATCACCGGAACCAGAGACTCCAACACCAGAACACAGGCCCAACCGAGATCATTTCCTCCTTTATCACCTCTCTTATCCACCGGAAAAACCTCCGATATAGCTTCAAGCACAAACTTCGCCGGATCTATACACTCCTCCAACGCATCCGGCATCTCAGCTCTCAAACCTTCCAATTCCTTCTTCTTCCCTATCAAAAACCCCCAAAACCCTAACGCGTCCATGTTCAAACAAAACGACTTCAATTTCAGCATCAATCCTTCACCATTATCAACCTCACCATCACCATCACCCTCAGCAACATCCTCTTTCACACGAGAGAGTGCGGCAAGAGCAGCTTCAGTACGTTTATCGATGTCACGAAGCGCGATCTGAAGTGCGTCGTCGAGAGTCGACTCACGGTGACGGAGAACACTAAGAGACTCGTTAGTTTGGTTATCGAGAGAACAAATTTTCCGATTAAGCGCTTCAGATTTGCTGAGAAGGTCTTGTTCGAGAGACGAGAAGTGGTCGGAGAGTTCCTTCCAGAGGAGGGTGCAGCTAGTCATGAGGGAGGTTTGGCGTTGGAAGTCATCGAAGCTGGGTTGAGCCAACTCGGTTAACTCACCGGGATCGGGGATAGACCCCATGGTGGAAGACGAAGAAGAAGAAGAAGAAAACCCTAATTTAGTTCAAATCAGAGAAAGAGATAGGAGAGAAAGAGAAGAACGAAGAAAGAAGAAAGAAAAGAGTGTGAAAGAGTAAAGGTAATGGCGAAATGAAAGACAACGAAGGTGATGACGTGGATTCGTGATTAGGGGTACACGTGTAATTGTTTCTTAATAAAGTTAGTTGAGGGGCGATACTAGAATGCGCTGGGCGTGCGTAGGATTGGAAGTGGAGGGAAATATGCAGAGGATAAGATGATGGTACTAGTAACAGTTAAAAATCGTTAAGCATAGTGGCATGGGATTAGAATATTGTTATGATTTATTAGTTTAAAATAAAAAGGAAAAACCCTAGCATTTAGATTTTTGTGTGACATTGCAAACAGTAACGTTGGATATTTTTGGATTTTTCACATAAAACATTCTTTATTATATCAATCAATCACTCCACTTAAAATGGCTATGTCTCTTATGCCATTACCTCTGATATTAGCTTGAACCAATACTAGTATATTCTAACTATTGTGTATGTTTTGAATCATAACATACTAGTACATAGTAGTAATATTCTATATTTTCTTTTTAAAAGATAGGAGTACTACTATATATGACGACCAAACTGATGCGACTTTTACCAACCCACTCTAGTTTATATATTTATTTTTAATAATTCATTTGTGTAACCTAAAATTGTTTTTATTTTAAAATTTTATTTGTTAATATATTATATATTATATATTACTTCAATCTTAATATTTAATGGTATGTTTTATAATATTATTAACAAAAAACATTATTATTTAAAATTTTAATATTTAAAAAATATTTAAAAATGATTTAAATTAAACTGTTTGAAATTAAATCGGATTAGGTTGCATTTTTTAACTAGTCATCCATAATCAAATCGAACTACGAGTAATTTTACCTTTTTGATCGAATGTGTTTTTCCTCAAAACCACATTAGAGATGCCCTTGTTATATAGAATACATTATGATGTTCTTACAATAGTTTACAATATGGATTCCTTATAGTAACGTATGAACGTGGGATCCTACATTTAGTGAAAATGGATAAGACTGAAAAAATTACCTTCAAATTATACTAATTGCATGTGAATGTGGGATTTATGGGTCCAAGGGATTCAAATATGTTTTTATGATCTAAATTGCACTTTAGTTTCCATTTTTATGTATACACACGAGGAGTTGATTACCAGAGTCGACGGTGTCACTTTCATGTTTTGAGGTTAGAATAAGATGATTTAGGTTTATAGAGTTATCTGTCCATCGTTGTTATGAGGCTTTTTTCATGATTTTTTTATTACATATTATAATTGATAACGCCTCCCTCAAAATGAGTGAGGATATGGCGGCATATGAGTTTTCTTCGTGCTATGAAGGTCATGTCAAATGTTTATCTAGGTTTTGGTTATGCGAGGTTGGGCCACGCTATGGCATGTTAGAGAGTAGTGTCTAACCTCTTATTGTTGTGTTAGGGAGATCGCTTCCATATGATTACTAATATGTTGGCGAGATAGGTCATTGACATTAGGTGCATGATTTTCTATTCTCATATCAGTCCATAACCCCTACGATTGAGATTATTATTCCAGTTCAATCCCCCCTAACTAAGCACGAGGTTTACATAGGTGAGATGTGTGACACCTGTTAGCTGGGGTTTTCGACAAAGGCAAAAATATCACCATAATAAGAAGACTTGAAACAAGTTGAGGTTAACTAGATGTTTGTCGACATGTTATGTTGCAAAAGTCGAAGTCTCACGATGAGAGATAAATAGGACTTAGTATTTTTTTTCTAGGAAGAATGGGTAATTCCTCTAGCATTTCGACGACATTGTTATTCAAGTTTTCGACATCAGCAAGATGCGTTGATCAACGGTTATTTGGACGCGAAGAAGCATTTTGTTCAAAATGAATAACTACTTCTCAGTCTTATCCCAAGGAACACGTGGAAAATATTCCGAAGTAAGAAGCATGCAAGAATCTACGTGGTGAAGACTGAGGAGACAAACGTTATGAAATAGTTATTTTACACATGTAAAAATAGGAGTTCTAGTGTTATGATTCTGGGTGTGTTCATTTGATATCACTCCAGAAAAACTAAAAAAAAAAAAACTCAGTACCTGTCGCAACTGCGAAAAATAACCGGCGAAAAAAACAGAAGAGTCGCCACCAAACGTTTTTATCCCGACGGGGGAAAAGAAACGATCGAAGAAACCTGAAGAAGGGAAAGAAATGGTATTGCGACCAAGTTCGGGGTTCGAGAGTCGGTTACGCGAATGGAAGGTATTAGCACCCCTCCGTGTCCATCGTACTCGATGGGATCCACGCTTGTTGTCTGATCAAAGGGTGTGAATATCTGAAGCTCCACTGCTAACTGGAAAGAAATAGAATGAGAAACAGAGAAGAGAGGGGAAAAGGCACGAAAGGTGACTTGATAGGACTTCGTTGTCCTAGGCCTGCGTATTCCTTCGTGTAATGTGGGAAAGTCAGAGTCAACGTAGTTCGGAGGACTACGGGTGATGGGGGAAGGTTGCTCGCCAAGACATCGGCTTTTTGTGCCTACGTATCCTCAATCGGACGAGAGAGAGGAAGTCAGAGCAGTCGTAGTTCGACCCACTACGGCCGACCTTGTTTGTTTACTGTTTTTTAGGTGGACGATACTAACGTTCGCGTTCTAGCAGTTTAGGTATTGCCGCTCGTTGTGTGGAGCCTTACGAATTTACCTATTTACGGTAGGACGGAAATAGCGTGCCCTTATGATTAAAGGGAGTGAGATGAGAAAATAATCCCGAAGGAAGACGAATGATTTGTTTATGTCTTTTAGAAGAAGTGTTTTGATTTGTTTTATTTGTGATATGTATTATGTTAAAGACTATGTCATAGGAGCGAATACCTTGACAAGGTCGCCCCTAGCAGGACGTTTACAAAGCACCCTAGAAGAGTAAAGGAGACCTTCACTAATCATTTCCCATGTGCTTAAGGCTCGTGGCGCACTATACAAATAATATTTGTTAAGTGTTTTTCCTTTTCTTTTAGAGAGAGAAGAGAGGCTCAAATGGTTAAAAGAAAAATCTAAGGGGATCTTCATCCTAAAAGTTGTCATGCAATGATTGATCCTATAGTTGAAAGAATGAAAGGGAATCTCTACCTATGTTAGCATGCTTGGATTGATAACCTAATGTCTATCCTACTTTGAACCTAATCCAAAATTAGATTCAAGCTAGGAACCTTAAGGGGACATGTGAACATACACAAGTAACATTAAGTAATTCAATCACCATTCAAAGAAGTAATAAAGAAGAAGTGAGATGAAATAGGAACCTCATAATATTTGATGTCAATGTAAGGTTATACAAGTGTCCATCAAATTCAAACCAAGCTCAACTATTGGATAGTTGAAAGAAATGTGCAAAACTATGCACTTATGCTCATGCAAATGTCCTAAGACTATCCTAGAAGTAATGTCAATCATTAAACAAAATGCAATGGGTCCTAAAAGGATTAGAACCCTAGTGGGGAAGTAGCTATATCCTACTATATCTCATTCATGTTATGATCCTAAGAAGTGTAAAAGAATTCAAGTTATGTCTCAAGTTAGCACACAAACAATTGTTACTCAAAAAGTCATGCAAAGCACACCTTAAAAGGCTACACAAGTGAAGTTAAGACATATATCCAAGTTGGGTCAGTAGCACACATGGTATGAGCATCCCAAAGTGAGGCTTAGTATGTCAAGAAATGATTATGAAACTCACACCAAGTAATGTTCAAAAGATTAGGCAATTCTACATAAACATGTCACTTTTATGATGCATCATTCACTTATGACACAACAATGAACAAGTAAGCATGAAGTTGACTTGTAAATGACCTAAGTCAGAAGCTAAATCATGGATTTAATGTTTAAAAGTAACCTTAAGACATTGCAAAATTTTCATGTCAAAGCACTCTTAGAAGCGAGAACAAGCAATGATCAAACTCAACCCTAACCATCCTCTAAAGGCGTGTGAAGTTTTCACTCAAGAAAAAAGAAGGAAAATGTCATGCCAAACTAGTGCAAAACCATACAAGTCAGAAGCAAATTACCTATAATATCTTATATTTGAGTTTCAAAATATTGAGCAAAGAAAGCACACAAATGGCTCAAGCAAAAGTTGTCAAAGTTTGATGCTTAATCATGTTCAAGTTCATGCAAGTATAACACCAATTAGAGGCACACAAAATGTCCTATAAAATGGTATGGAAAGGCTTTACCTCATGCTAGATCAAGTTTAAATCAATTCTCAAAATATCTCCAAAAGGGTTGCATAAATGCATCATCAAATCCAATCACTTAGGTAAACATTGAACAAACATCAGGTATGCATTTAGGGTTCAAGATAAGCACATAGGTCATGATCAACAATCAATATCAAAGCATAACAATGGAGCACAAAATATCATATTGAATATGCCTAAACATGTCAAGGAAATTGTCTCAAGAGAGGTCACACACAATCATCAAGTTCACCCTAATTCTAGGCACACATCAAAGCATTAGACATGCAAGGAAATAATCATGAAAAATAGTTAGAAGTCTTGAAAAATTATGAGGTTTTAATCATGATATGATGAAGTCAGTGGCTCAACATGCTCTAAAAATAGTCCTAAAATTATGCACACAAGGTGCTCAAACAATATCAAACATATGGCAAAGTATCAATCATGGATCACTCAAACAAGTCACAAAGATGAATTCCAAAATAAACCAAAAAATAATGGTGAAATTGCCAAATGATCATCAACATGTCCTATAATCATGTAGCTAAGTGTGTACAAAATTTAGGATAAAAATCAATTAGGAATCATCAAGAAACAAGCCCTAATGTAGAGACTATGTCAACTTGTACACCTCTAAATCAAAATTCCAAAACAAATACCAAAATAATCCAAAAATGAAATTAAAAATTAAATAAAATTAATTAATGTGCCCAAGATCCTCCATAAATTATTTTAGAATTGTTTGGTAATTAAACTATTTTTAGCAAATCAATATAAAACGTGTGTCAAAAATAAAATGAAAATAAGAACTAAATGCAAGGGGGTGCATCCAGAGCAAATTCTATGTTCAAATGCACAACGGGCCAGAAAACTGGGGTGGGAATAGAAAAAATGTGCGCATGGCACAGACCTATTTCACTAACCATTTTTATTTTTTTTTATTAAAATTATTTTGTTCAGAATTAAAGGAAAATAAAGGAGCACGCTTTTTTATTCTTTGAATCATTAATGTGCTGGCAAAAGAGTTACACGTGAGCCAATGGGGAAGTGCCACACACTCGTCGTTGACCCAAGGTTGAAATAACACAGACGCCGGAGCCCTAGCTTCGGTCGTCTTCTCTAGTGGACCACCACCATGAGCAACGATGAAGTGCTCCAGAAATAAAAAAGAAAACCACAGTCCCACTCAAAATTTCATGTTGAACACGAATCAAATCTCAAAATCTCCATTAAATACCTCTATCATGTAAAATGAAGGGGATTTTCAGAAACCCTAAAATCAAGAAACTTCATGTTAAGCCCTAAGACTAACCACAAACAGAGCCTACCATGGTAGGACTTCAGATGCAGCTATCTTACATGCTTCTAACCACATACATTGCCCTAAAATTATGTAAGAAAATTCAGGATTTCTGACCTTGATAGAGCTTCAAATCACATGTAAAGAAACCCTGAGAACTTCAAGGCTATATCTTAAGATCACCACCGAGCAAAATAAATGCTCAGGTTCCTTGAATCTAGCTTGAAATTGCAAGTTCTTTATGAAGTTGATGAATTCGAATATGGTGATGTAGTGACTCCATATGAAGAATAATGCACACAGAAGAAGCTCTTCAATGGTGTGATGATGTGGGTGAAGAAATTTTAACCAAAGCTCTTGAGATGAGTGAGATTCTGAGAGATGAAGATAAGAGTGAAAAATGGAGAATTTGATCTATTTGGCTCAATGTGTGTAACTGAAAGTCATTAAGGGTGGTTAGAGCTTAAATATGTGTTGTTCATGTATAGTTAAGAGTTTAATCCTGGTTAGAATTCAGTTGGAGCTGGGTTAGTGGAAATTGGAAAAATGAGAGTGAGGTTATGATGGGAGCTTGGCACGAGTTTACTCTCATGTGGGTGAGGTGCATTATTGTTATGGTGCACATGATGATGATGATAATATGGTATATGTTGGTACAATCAGAAACAACTACTTGCATCCTAAGTTTCATGTTTCTCTTTCATTTGATATGTGAGGTAAAAGTGGTATGTGTGCATAGTGTGTAAGATTTTTGCATGGCCAAAATGAGTAATGTGGGACATTATGCGCATGCAGCAAGAGCACAACAACAATGAGATGGGGTTTAGTTTGCATTTGGAATGGAATGCCATGGTTTGTACACTTGAATGGGGTGACTTTGAGGTCACATATCTTGAAGAATATGGAATCAAATGGCATGATATTGATATCATGAGAAAGAGAGAATGGCATAGAGCAACTTTCATGTTGGTGGAATGTGGAACTCCATGAAAAATGACCTTGAAATCACTTGCTCCAAACTGATTTTAGGTTAAAAAAATTCTAAGTGTTTCACCATTTTTGACAACTTTGAGTTGATAACTTTGAGGCACCATAACATGCAAGATATTAGCTCATTTTGTAAACTCTTGATATCATGGGAAAGAGGAACTTTGAAAGAACAATTCTTATGTTTGATGAAAGTTTATTTGATGCTTTGAACATCAAGAAAAATGTCATTGAAATCATGGTCTCCAAACTGAATTTTTGGACTTAGAAAATTCTAAGTCTTTACCACTTTTGACAACTTGATGATCATAACTTTTGATCCACAAATCAAAATGAGATGTTCTTTATATGGTTGGAAAGGTGGAAGATCACTCTACAACTTTGATGTTTGACAAAAGATGAAATGAAGCTTGGATCAATGTGTAAATTGGCTTGGAAGTTAGGTACTTTTAACTTGAAGACTTACCCAAAATGGAAAGTTCCAAACATAAACTTTCCAAAAATGGAAATATTTCCATTCTTGGTAGCTTTTCAAACAAGTCTTGATTTTCTTGATTCTTTTGACATTTCTTGGTTAAATTCCACCCATTGGCCATATTTAACATGATAAACACAAGATTGAGCTCAAAAAGTCAGGAGTTGACTTTTTCATTGCTCAGTTGACTTTGTTCCCAATTCAAATGATTCACAATGATCTGACCAATTGAAACCCCTCTGAATGAAATTATTGGTCAATACTCCACTCATAGCTACTTGAGAACATATAGAATACCATGGAATCAAGTTTTTCTCAAAGAATCATAAATAAACTGATTTTAGACAAAACCCTAATTTTAGCCCCAAAAGATAGGAGATGTTGATCAATGATGAAAACCCTAATTCCTCTGAAGACAATTGAGAATCTCTTGAACAAGGATGTTATATGTGATTTGATGATGTTGAGGCTTCAAAATCCTTGCCCATGAGGGTACCACATACATAGATAGGCAAAACCCTAATCTGAGAACCAAAGATAGGAGAAGATGATCCTCTTCAAGTTTCTTGCAAATTTCAATCTCCTGATGAAATGGTGAACCAAATATGATGTCTTGAGGTATGAGAAGCCTTTGTAGCTTGAGTGGTTAAGGATATCTCATTCTTTTTGCTTTAACAATCAATGACATGGAAACCTCTGATCCTGTGCCTTGGGAAAACCAATGATGCATGTATGATGTTTATGACCTAAATACACATGTATGTGAAGCATAAGCCACTTATTAATGGTAAAGTGTAAGGTAAAATTTTGGGGTGTTACAGCTACCCATATTCAATCAACTTGGGCCTGAAGGAATGATAGCAATGACTTTCAGACATTCAGGGTAAAAGGAGATTGAATACCAAAATAACCACACAAAATTTGCGACCTGCAAAGGGAGGGACGACTCCGCTAGGGAACATGTAATAAGAGGTATAAAACCATAAACACGTACAGGTGTCAAAAATCAATACGGACGAAGTATTGAAATAGAGCGAAACAAACGCGGTTGGGTGCTTGAAATTAAATGGGTGAACACAGACGAGTGCTGAAGAAATTACTACGAGTATATAAAATCTAGGATCAATACGGACAAGTATTGATGAAACCGAAACAAACACGGACGAGTGCCTAAGATCAATACGGACGAAGTATTGAAGAAATAAAATTGAACACTGACGGGTGTCGAAAGAATACGGACGAGTGTCTAAGATCAATACGGATGAAGTATTAAAGAAATGAAATCGCACACGGACGGGTGTCAAAAGAACACGGACGAGTGTCTAAGATCAATACAGACGAAGTATTGAAGAAATGAAATCAAACACAGACGGGTGTCGAACAAACACGGACGAGTGTCTAAGATCAATATGGACGAAGTATTAAAGAAATGAAATCGAACATGGACGGGAGTCGAAAGAACAATACGGACAAAGTATTGAAGAAGAGGAATCGAACACGGACGAGTATTGAAAAAACATGGACGAGTGTCTAAGATCAATACAGATGAAGTATTGAAGAAATGAAATCGAACACGGACAAGTGTCTAAGATTAATATGAATGAAGTATTGAAGAAATGAAATCGAACACAGAGGGTGTCGAAAGAACACGGACGAGTGTCTAAGATCAATATGGACGAAGTATTGAAGAAATGAAATCAAACACGAACAGGTGTCGAAAGAACACGGGCGAGTGTCTAAGATCAATACGGATGAAGTATTAAAGAAAAGGAATCGAACACAGACGAGTATAGAAAGAACACAGACGAGTGTCTAAGATCAATACGGATGAAGTATTGATGAAACTGAAACAAACACGGATGAGTGTTAAAAGAAAAAAAATTGAACGCGGGCGAGTGTTGAAAAAAATAAACATAGACGAGTGTCGGCAGAACAGTGTCCCAAAAATATCAAGATTAACGCATCTAAACTTTGAACGATGGGTGAAAGAGACAACTATGAGGGGATAATGGAATCCTAGTCAGATGACTCTGCTAGGGAACGAAGATCAAAAGGGTAAGATTGACGGATTTACTACCCTAAGGATTGGTTGAAGCACCTGCTTGGGGCTACAGTTAAACGATCTTTCCTGAGTTACATCATTTTTTGCTAGGGAAACGTCTGGCAAAGAAAGTATCAAACCTAGCTTACGCTTCAGATGCATATGTTTGAATATTTCTATGGCGTAATGCTCCTGACGACATGGAAATGCTACGCGTTTTGAAGATGTGATGTAATGATGATTACTATATGCAAGATGCAAAGAGAATCCTCCGTCGGGGATGATGATTAGTAACTCTGCTGAGAGAGGGATCACTGATCTGATCTTCTGACTTTCTGTGGGGAAAAGATCAACAACTCGGCTGGGGAGTAATGTTGATACAACTGGGCTCTGAACTGCCAAAACTTGCTGCGAACTTCCGGACTCTGCCACTGCGGGGAATGATGACTTGGCTGAGAAGACATCACCTGAACCAATCCTGCTTGGGGAGAACCTATAGCCATTGAACTTTGCTAGGGAAATGACAACCTTATGACCTGGTTGCTGGGGGAACTGAGATCAAACAAGCCTCTGTTGAGGAAGGAAATACTTGTTAGAGAATAGAGATCAAACATGTCTTCTGTTGGGGAATTACGCTTCCTAACTTGATGAGGAAATTATATACCAGTACTCTGTGGGGAGAGAAACTCTACTAGGGACGGGAGGTCAAACAAGACTCCTGCTGGGGATGCCAACCTGCTTGGAGAGCAAGAACAAACCATCTTCACCCTGTTTGGGAACTTGAACTCTGTTGGAGAAAAGACAAATCCAACTCTGGCTGGGGAAACCAAAACTCTAGACTCTCGCTGGGGAGAATAATAAGAAAACATAGCACTCTGCCAAGGGCGATACAACCTTAGTTATTTCTATCGGGGAGACATATATTCTCTCATACTTGAACGATGCCACAACTGTTGTGAGAGGGAAATGGTCTTGCAACGTATGGAGCAACAAGAGGATGTCTCAAGTACAACATAACCTATAAAGGAACTTTCCTCGAGAGGTATCACGAAGACTTGATGTATTCTGCCCCAGTATACTGAACCCTGGAGAAGTAATTCTGATTAACCATCTTCTGGAGAAGACAACTTCTCGCTCCTGAGGTGGCCTGCCTCAGTACAAGTCTTGCAGTAATTTTACCCCTATCTCTGAGAGATTCGCTGAATATCGACATGATTGCCCCAGATTTGCTACATCTGAGCATAACTTGCTGAGAAAACCATTACCTAACAGAGTCTTTTGACTACATGCTCCTCAATATGATTGTCCAAGAGTTTCCTCTTGGAAAAGTTAGACTTATCGATCGACGCTTATTATGCAAGCTTCATTGGCGTCCAGTACAATGTATACAAGCGGAAAATGCTTATTCTAAGAATGATCATTCAAATGCAACATACATGTTAATCTTGAAGTTTTTATTGAAAATATATCGCCAAGCCCTATGAACGAATCACTAGTTAAGATGCGACACTAATTTTTGAAAGAAGGACATTATGCACATGCAATACCAACAAATATATTTTAGCACCACTCATGGGAGTCATGAACGATGTCTCATCAGAAGCACGCCTTCGGAATAAACCTTACCTCAGTTAGGACTTTTGAGGGTTGTAACGTGGTCTGGTTCGCGGTTTGAGAAAGAAGGATTTATGGCTCAAAATTTTGTTTGTACCCACCCATTCTCCTTTATGTCCTCCAGTCCTACGTTCAATTAATTTGGCACAAGCGCTCACCTTTCAAAAGGTTATTGAATGTCAACAATGATGGTTAAGGAGCCCACAAGGCTTTCGAAGTGGCAGTCACTCCTTTTGTCTTTGGTGTCTATAGTCACACTACTTTCCCTTGCTCGAGGATTTTTCTTTTGTATTTTTTTATTTCCCTGATTTTGCCTGGACTAATTCTTTTGAATCCTTTTTTATTGTGATGTCCAGCGAGATGCCCTAACTTTTGCCTAAGTAATTTGTTAAGCTTTCGACTTAGTGGGCTTTCTTTCTCCTTTTTTTGCATAAATCGTGTGACACCAACTGTCTTGATTTCCATGAAGGAGTTGTGACTGCCTCACTCCTTGCGATGAGGGATAACCATTGTGGTTTCACGCCTCTTGACCTCCTGATGTGTGAGGAATAAAAGGTAATGGATCTTTAGATGCGCACTCCTTTTGAAATTTGAACGCTTGGACAAATCAACTGACAATTACCCTGCCTCTGGTTAAGATGTGAGGGTTTTTTGTTTTTTCAAAAGAAACTTCTACTTCTAGGCTCAACGGGATTAACGAGGGTCTATCTCCCTTATATCTCCAGTTTTTAAGGAGTTGAAACAATGTTTGTACATCATCAGCAAGGTTTTGTTCCAAAAGCATGCGACCATAAAGTTTGCGTTTTCAATTCGGCATCCTCCCTCCAAGAGTTTAAGCAAGAAAGTTGGTATTGCAATGCACAAGAATATGAGTGAACACGAATGGATTACTTCACGAAAAACATACTCATTGCATTAAGATTATCATTCAAAAACAACAAATTCTACATGCAAATAATGCTTTAACAAACAATGAAAATACAGTAAAGAAGCTGAAGATTACCATTGTTGAGGAGGTTTGACTCCGTCTGGACTTATTTGCAGTATGAGTGCTCACTTGGGATGCTTCAATTGATGTGTAGACCATTTGCCGTGATCATAATGACCTTTGAATAAATCAGATTTTGAACCTGGTGCTTCAGAGCTCTGCAATCTTTTATTGAATAGCCAGTTGCCCCTAAATGGAACTCATATCTTGTAGTTGCATCATAACCTGGTGGCAGCTTGGCAGGAGTAATGAAAGTCCTTAACTGAATCAGCTGATTCTTGAGAAGCTCAGGCAATAACTATTCATACAGCATGGGGATGACATCAATATGCCTTTCAGGCTTCTCCAGGCGCTTTCCTCTTCAGATCTGGTCGAGGAACAGACAAATGTTGTTGGCGTGAGGATTCTGAAACCCAAGACTGTGGAATATGCCCCTGTCCTGAGGCTGGCCCTAGAGATATGAGAGGAGCATCCATCTCTTTTGCAACAGTCGGAGCAGGATCACCCCGTACCTCTGTGCCGCTCGGCGTGAACTCGATTGCCTTTGAATCAATTAAGTCCTAGACCTTATGCTGAAAGACCTTGTATTTTTCAATACTATGCCCTGATGCTCCAGAATGGAAGTCACAATGGGCCTTCGCGTCATAGCCTGGTGAAGTGTAGCGCGGTTTTTGTGGTTTCGAATCACTATCGCTTTGGTACTACAGTTCGATTCATTTTTTATCCTGTGAAGCTGATTAAGGAAGGGAAATAGATGTTTCCAATTAACCCTGCTTGCATACTGAGTTTAAACAGATAACTGTTGGTTTACAGATGCTATCAAAATAGGGGGGCCTGTCTTAGGTTATTTCGTTTAAGAATAGAGTGTCTGGACTGTTCGTGAGGCTTTTGGTAAGGTACTAGATCTGATGTTTTTTTTATTGATGTATGAAGGTACTGGACTTGGGGTTTTTGATTGGTATGCTCGCTAAGATTTCACAATCTTATGCCTACGTATTCCCGTTTAAACGAAACAGGGAAATTAGAGCAATCGTAGTTTCTCCTATTCTAAGGGAGGAAAATGATATTTTGGTGTCTTGTTCAAAGCCCAAGACATGAAGCTAAAGGTGATTTGTATCTTGTTCACAGCCCAAGATATGAAGCTAAAGGGTTTTGACTGAAAGAGAATTTGTCATCTCTAAAGAGGATTTGTTGATTTTTGTATGCCTTGATCAAACACGAGTTTGATGCTAAAAGGTTGATTGACTCAGCTAGGGATTTCTTTATACGAAGCCTAAGAGGAGGCTATATGAAACCGACTCAACAAGAGAGTGTATATGTCTTTGTACAAGGCCCAAGATTGAGGTAAAAAGAGACTGGCCCTTTGGAGATATCATTATATAAAACCTACGAGGAGGCTAACAGTTTGAATTTTCTGGAGGAAATGTTCTTTCTGTCTTGTACAAAGCCCAAGATTGAGGCTAAAAAGGATTTTTGACTCCATCGGGGAGGTTTATATGTGTCTTGTACAAAGCCCAAAAGGGAGGCTGAAATGAGTTTGTCTCAACAAGAGAGTGCTTTTATATGTCTTGTACAAAGCCCAAGACGGAGGATAAAAGAGTGGACTCAGCAAGAGAGTCCTGCAAAGGTGATTGACCTAACAAGAGAGTCTGAGAGTTGATTGACTCAACAAGAGAGTGATTTTTTATCTCGTACGAAGCCCGAGATTGAGGCTAAAAGAAGATTGACCCAATAAGAGAGTCTTTTATACTCAACAAGAGAGTGATTTGCTATCTCATACGAAGCCCGAGATTGAGTCTAAAAGGGTATTGACTCAACAAGAGAGTCCTGAAAATTGATGGACTCAACAAGAGAGTCTGAAAAGGTTAGCTCTGCTAGGGGAGGATCATTGTACAAAGCCCAAGAGGAGGCTTACTGTGTTAAGGAAAGATCATTATACAAAGCCTAAGAGGAGGCTATCTTACTGCTGAGGATTAGATCCATAGGCAGGCCCAAGGGTGGGGAACTCTCATGAGAGAGACCGGGTTTCTGCTGGCGATTTATCCAGAGTGATCGGTGTTTTTTCCTATGTTTGAAAGGAACTTGAGAATGTCTTTGAGACTCAAAAGGGGTTTAGACTGCCCAAGTTTACTGGTGTCGAAGAGTTTTATCTTTTGTAGGATGCCCAAAAGAGGGAAAAGGCCTTAAGGGATGAGAATCAACCCTAAAGTGGCCTGAGGTTTGACACTGGAAAGACTGCTCAAGAAAAGGATGACTAAGTTCTGTATTATACCTTTAAGAGGTCATTAGGGTCCTTGTATTAAGCCCAAGAGAAGACATGAGAACTTCTAAGAAGACGAAGGGTCCTTGTACAACGCCAAAGAGGAGGCGGGGATGCTTTTAGGAAGCCTGTGGATCCCTAAACCAAGAGAAGTTCAAGAAATGCAATTCACAGAGAAGAGATCATTCCAGGAAAGTTCGAGGGTTTGGAAGAAACTCAAGAGATGTTATTCACGGAGAATAGATCAACTCCGGGGAGTAGAATTTCTTTGACAATTTCTAGGGGTGACAGTCTTAGAAAAGGTTCACCGAGAATACTGCCTTTCTCTTTGTTCCATATTGTTAACCCCAAGAGAAGGGAAGACTGTATCTGGAACCCTATGGGGATCTAGTTTTGTTTGTATTCAAGAGTGACCAACGGGCTTTACCTAGTTCTAGACGTAGTTGCCGGGGAAAACTCTAAATAACTATACTAGTATATATACAGTTGATATATGACGAGTATTTAAAAGGTGTGAAAGAAGACTTACAGTGAAGCAGCCCCACAATACAGTTTATTTATATGAAAGCAGATAAAAGAAAGCGGATAAACACTTACCTGTTGTAGAGCTTCCATGTTGTTTTGTTAGTTGATCAAAGAAATTAAAGAAAGTTTTGATAGCAACTATACATTTGGATTCAAAATCAAAGGAGAAAGTATTTTGAACAGAGATCGGGGCTTACAGCTCGAGGAGAGGCCCAAATTTTAACAGTGATGGTACTGTTGTTTTGACTTTGTACAGGGACTTATACAAGTGACTGAGACCCAAAAAGGTTTTTTGTACAAAGGGGTGGGTCTTACACTCTACCAAGAGGCCCAAAAGTGCTTTAAAGAAAAGAAATGAGACTTACAACACGAGGGCAGGCCCAATTATTTGTTTAAAAATGGCGATCGCGCCGAGTTTTAAAAACACAATGGGACTTATACAATGACTGAGGCCCAAATTATTTTGGTTTTCAAAAGAGGTTGGGTCTTACACTCTATTAGAGGCCCAAAAAGTGTTTTTGTACAAGTGATGGGGCTTACAACTCAGGGAGATGCCCAGATGATTTTGAAAAGGCGACGATCGCGCCGTTGTTTCTTTTAACGCAGAGGGACTTATACAATATCTGAGGCCCAAATGGTTTTGGTTAAAAGGGGATTGGGTCTAACACTTTATTAGAGGCCCAAAAGTATTTGAAAAAAGATTTGTTTAGGGTGATTATCAACAAAACCCTAATTTCATCATTTTTTTAAGTAATTATTCAAAGAAAATTAATCAAAATGATAAAAATACCAAACAAGTTTGAATAAACAACTTGTGATTTTTGTTTAAGGTTTGAAAAATGATATTTAACCACAAGATGAATTAAAACTCATTTGGTCTTGATTTTTCAAGGTGAATATTCATTTTTAAAAGGTTTAAAAACAATAAAAATGAATATTCACCTTGAAAAATCAAGACCAAATGAGTTTTAATTCATCTTGTGGTTAAATATCATTTTTCAGCAGTTGACAATGCGACAGACACCTGTTTCTTGCTATGCCAACTGACCAAAGAGTTTGAAAATAAGTGACATGTACCACTAGTACTTTTCCTATCTGATTTGCAGCCAGCAAAATCAAAATCGGAGTAACCTACTAAGCTACAATCGCTTCCTTTTGAATACCAGAGCCCATACTTAGATGTTCCATGAAGATATCTAAATATGCGCTTGACAGCTTTCAAGTGTGACTCTTTAGGATTCGATTGATATCGTGCACACATGCAGACACTAAACATGATGTCAGGTCTAGACGCAGTAAGATACAAGAGAGACCCAATCATACCTCTATACTGTTTGACATCTACACTCTTACCGTGTTCATCTTTATCTAGATTTCCGTTGGTAGGCATAGGTGTGTCTATTGATTTTGAGTCGTTCATTCCAAAGCGCTTGAGCAGCTCTCTGCAGTATTTTGTTTGACTCACAGCTGTACCCTCATCAAGCTGCTTTATTTGGAGACCGAGGAAGAAATTAAGCTCCCCCATAAGACTCATTTCAAATTCACCCTGCATAACTTTTGAAAACTCTTCGACCAAGTGTATGTTAGTTGAACCAAAAATTATATCGTCTACATAAACTTGAACTAAAAGAATGTGTTTTCCCTTGTGTTTAATGAAGAGGGTGGTATCCACTTTACCTCTTGAATATCCATGATCAAGTAGAAATTTGCTAAGTCTTTCATACCAAACCCGAGGGGCTTGCTTAAGACCGTACAAAGCTCGTTTTAATTTGTAAACATAATCTGGATATTCAGCATTCTCAAAACCAGGAGGTTGTGAGACGTATACCTCTTCATTTAGGACACCATTTAGAAACGCACTCTTTACGTCCATTTGGTAAAGCTTAAAATCTCTAGAACACGCATAAGCAAGCAAGAGACATATAGCTTCGAGGCGAGCAACTGGAGCATAAGTTTCCTCATAGTTTATGCCCTTCTCTTGGTTATACCCTTGTGCCACTAAACGTGCCTTATTCCTAGTTATCACTCCATTTTCATCAAGCTTATTTCTAAAAACCCATTTAGTACCTATGATATGATGATCTCGCGGACGAGGAACAAGTTCCCAAACGTCATTTCTTTTAAATTGATTAAGCTCTTCTTGCATGGCCATTAGCCAAAATTCATCAATCAAGGCCTCTTTGGCATTTTTAGGTTCTAATTGTGAAACAAAAGCGAAGTGAGAGCAGAAATTACTTATCCTAGAACGAGTCATGACTCCCTTTGAAATGTCTCCCAAGATGTTGTCAATAGGATGATCTTTTGAAGATCTCCAAGTTGGTGGAAGGACATTCACTTCAGTTTGTCCTTCTTCCTTATCTTTTACATGACTGGTATCTTCCTCCTCCTCATTGTCTTCTGTTTTGGACTGATCAGTTTCCGAAACAACTTCTTTGAGTATGTCTTCTATAGATATACCTGTGTCATCAAAAGAAATACCTTTTCCGACATTTTTCGGATAAGACTCATCAAAAGAGACATGAACAGATTCTTCAACGGAAAGTAAACGCTTATTATACACTCTATATGCTTTACTTGATTGTGAATAACCAAGAAAAATACCTTCATCCGCTTTTGCATCAAACTTCCCAAGTTTTTCCTTACCATTATTCAAAACAAAACACTTACAACCGAATACGTGAAGATGTGATAAGTTTGGCTTTCTTCCTTTTAAAAGCTCATAAGGGGTTTTATTTAAAATAGGGCGAATTAGAATCCTGTTTAGAACATAACAGGCTGTGCTAACTGCATCAGCCCAAAAATATTTTGGCAATCCACCCTCATTTAGCATTGTTCTTGCCAGCTCTTCTAAAATGCGATTTTTGCGCTCCACAACGCCATTCTGTTGTGGAGTTCGAGGAGCTGAAAAGTTATGCTCAATACCATACTTATCACAGTACTTATCAAAGAGATAGTTTTGAAATTCTCCTCCATGATCGCTTCGAATTGTAACTATTTTAGAATTCATTTTATTTTGGGACAGTTTTGCAAAACTCTTAAAAGCAGAAAACGTTTCATCTTTGCTATGAAGGAATATAGTCCAAGTAAATCTAGAATAGTCATCAACGATTACTAAACCATAATAGTTTCCGCCTAGACTCTTTGTCCTAGAAGGTCCAAAGAGATCCATATGGAGAAGCTCAAGGGGTCGCGAAGTTGAAATTACATTTTTGGATTTAAAAGATACCCTTGTTTGCTTTCCCATTTGGCACGCGTCACATAGATGGTCTTTTGAAAATTTTATCTTTGGAAGACCGACTACTAGATCCTTAGATACAACCTTATTAAGCAAATCGAAATTAACATGCGCTAAGCGTCTGTGCCAAAGCCAAGAATCATCATTCAAGGCAACTAGACACTTAGAGCTTGTTAAAGGTACATCAAAAAGATCAAGCATATAGATATTGTTTACTCTTACACCCTTAAACACAATATTCTGTTCAGTATGTTCAATTGTGCAGCAAGTTTTTGTGAAAGAAACCTTGTAACCCTTGTCGCACAATTGACTAATACTTAACAAATTATGTTTAAGCCCCTCAACTAGATGGACATCAGAAATAGTAGTGGTAGAGGGATTACCTACACTACCTTTGCCAAGTATAGCTCCTTTGTTATTGTCTCCATAAGTAACATATCCCTTCTTCTTTGCTTTGAAGTCTATAAAAAGCGATATGTCACCCGTCATGTGCCTTGTGCACCCGCTGTCTAGAAACCATCTTCTATCTACGGATGCAAGACACTCATCTTTCTTATCGTTGATTTTCTTCTTGTGGTAGGACTGATTTTTGGTGTGAGCCATAAGACACAGATTTGCTGTCTCATCACTATCATTTGAACTTTGTGAGCTTGATGAGTCACTATCGCTTTCCCATGCTATGTAAGCTCTTCTTTGTTTATTTGACCTTCTTGGTTGAGCTTTTCCTTTGTCCTTTTTCTTCATAGGGCATTCTGTTTTATAATGTCCAGATTTACCACAATTAAAACACGATCCTTTTACTCTATGCTTCTTATTCTCTTCCTGTTTTGACTCTACAGATTGTCTTCGAAACTTAATGAGATTTTTGTCGGAATGCTGGATTCCATTCTTTCGAATGAATCTATTATATCTCTTAACAAAAAGTCCCATTTCTTCATCACCCGAATCTTCGTCACTACTTGAATCATTGTCGCTTTGCTCTTTTTGTGAGGACTTTGAGTTAGAGGCCACAAGAGCTATTGGCTTCTTCTCACTCTCTTTGTCTTTATTCTTTTCCTTTTTACTCTTTTTCTCAAATATTTTGAGACTTTCCAGTTCTTGCTGATGTTCTTCCAGCTTGCCGAATAAAGTTGTAATAGTAAGCGTCGTGAGGTCGTTGGCTTCCTTAATAGCTGTTACTTTAGGTTGCCATTCCCTGCTAAGACACCTCAGAATTTTATTAGTGGCTATTTCATTGGAAACAGGTTTTCCAAGTGCATTCAACCGATTTATGAGATGAACGAATCTCTTTTGCATGTCAGAGATAGATTCTCCTTGTTTCATGCGAAAGAGCTCGAACTCTTGATTAAGTGTGTTAATACGGGACTGTTTTACTTCAGTAGTACCCTCATGGGCAATTTCTAAAGCATCCCACATTTCTTTAGCTGTCGAGCAATGGGATACCCGATAATACTCATCAGCACTAAGTGCTGAAATTAGCATATTTCGAGCTCTCCAATCACTCGACCACTTTTTCTCATCTTTCTCATCGTAATCATCTTCTGGTTTAGGAACTATGGCGCCATCCTCATTTCTCATAGTAATTTGAAAAGGACCATTTTGAATGGCAGCCCACACATTCCTATCCACAGAATTTATATGAACTCGCATGCAGTCTTTCCAGTAGCCATAATTTTCACCGTTGAAAACAGGCGCTCTATTATACGCCCCCTTTGGTTCAGAATCCATATCGTTACAAGCAGCCACAAAGCACCAGCGAACCGGCGCTCTGATACCACTTGTTAGACGGTGTGGCTAGTGATCGAGAGGGGGGGTGAATAGATCACCTCCTTGAAACTCAAGGATTTAAAAAAGTTTATCAGAGTCTTTCAAGTTAGCGGAAAAATTATGATCCCGAATCGACTTCCGTCTATTCTGAACCAGCTACTAGAAAACCGGACACACGAGTTTATGCTGGATTTATTAGGACGACAAAGATATATTAACACCAGATATGAATCGACTCAAATGCACTTATCATACAAAGACTGTTTCCAATGAACAAAAACACAGCAAACAATTTTGTCAAACACTTGGCGTGTATGCATTCAACGATTAACAATAATGGTGATTTTGACAAAGATTTTCGTACCACTATTGTATCTTGAAACTTTAATACGCAACACACCAAACGAATCACAAAATTATTGAAAGCGTAAAGAGATAAAGATAGAATACGATACGCAGAGATTTGGTAAGGAAGTTCCCCACTTCCGTCCTCGCGTGTGGGTACGTCTCCCTCTCAATTTCAAAATGAAATTGAGACCTGTTATATCAATAATGCTGAATTCGTTCTTTACAAGGTTACAATACAAATCCAGAAATCTAAACCCCAAGATCTTCCTATTGTATGAACCTTCACTTGATCTGAGCTTGATCAAGAATTTTCCTGCAAGAAATACAGACAATTCACCGGTTCCACGACCTGTTTGCGAAATCTTCAGATTTCCAAACCCTACGCTGCGGCTGAATCTGTTCTGCAATCGTGACTAACAAACCCTCAAGAACACACCCGTTCTTGAAGGACAAACCAAATGGTTTTTCCTCGAAACCCCCTTTGTATCTTCAACTCAGCTAGATCAATGATCGTACCACTGAACGTTATCTCAAAGATCCCTTAATCCGAAGAACAAAAATGATTATGTGTTGATGTTCTTGAATTAACGAGATTGAGAAGATGATGAAGACAAAGTCTCTTTCAGGTTTCTAACACTGCTCTTGAAAAATCATGCACACCAAACTTGTCTTTTGCTTTGATTGCACTTTTTCACTCTAACCAGAATTCTTCCTCCAAACTGAACTGTCATGACACTTATATATGAAAACAGAAACGGTTAAAAGCAACAAACAGCTCTATGTATCGATACAAGAGTCGTATGCGTCGATACATAGTGAGTATAACACATGCATGAGTCGACACATGGTTATATGCATCGATGCATACTGTACCTGTTAATTTTCAGAATGTAAAATAAATCATGCATCGATACATGATGCACATGCGTCGATACATAGCTCAATTACAAAGGAACATGTGTCGATACAAGTATCGTATGAATCGATACATACTGAAGCAAAATTATTTCAGAATGTGAAGTAAATCATGCATCGATACATGATGCGTATGCGTCGATACATACCCTAGTTACAAAGGATCATGTATCGATACAAGTGTCGTATGAATCGATACATACTGAAGCAAAATGGTTTTTTTTTGTGAGTTTATCAAAGGTATGTGTCGATACAAGCCACGTATGAATCGATGCATACATAGGGAAAAACGTTTTTATGATTACAATGATGATATGAATCAATTTGCATTGTCTTTTAAATCATAGTAGGTATGAAATCATATGTATGTACAAACTAATCATGCATACAAATCTTATATCATGCATATCACACAATTTGCAATCATACAAAAACTTAAAGGCTTGCTCACAAACTCCCCCTTTTTGATGATGGCAAATTTGCAAGATGTGATAGAGCAGCAAGATGTGATAGAGCACTCCCCCTGAGTTTGTGCATGGCTGTCAACATCTTGTTGTCTTTCTTCTCCCCCTTTGTCAACATTAAAAAGAAGAGATAGACAGTCTGGTGAAATAGTCCCAAAGCTTAGACAGCAAAATTGATGTAACAATAGACAGCAATATTAATATAGAAGCTCACAATCACCAAGAATGAAGCTTAACATAACATAATCATTCACAGAGAATGATAAGACAGGGAAAGACTAACACAAGTAAACAGAACTAAAAGAAATAAGCATTAAAATTTTAAGAAAGTACTTGGAGTTTACATAAGCAGATCCAAAACAAATGAAGTTTGAACAATGTAGCAAGGAAACTGAAACAACATGATGATGAAATGAAATGTAATGAAATGACATGATGCTAGCCTAAAAAGGGTTATGGCCTCCACAGGACTCCTCATCCTCTCTATCAGGATCTCTGAAGCTTGGTGGAGGCGGCGGAGGAGGCATCTCATCAGGATTATGGCCCATGAAATTGTATCGCCGGAACCGGTTCTGAACTTCAACACTTCTGAATCTGTCCATGATACCAGGATGTGCACGACAATCGTCCATAAAACCAGACATTTCATTGTAAAAGACTTGATGCCATTTAACCAATTCCGTGTGCCAAGCATGCTGATTATGATACATCCTTGTGTGTTCATCATGCCACTCACGATGCTCCTTATGCCACTCATTTTGCTGCACATGCCAAGCAAGCGCCTGTTCATGACGGGCTTGATTTGCAAGCTCCATTTGCTGAAACATTTGAGTCAAGTACTCAGGGGCAGTTGAAGAGGAGGCAGCGCCAGAGAACGGAGGAACACGTGGACCTGGTTCATAATTTGTTGGAGACCACCTTTGTGGCACCCAATCACCCCAGCCAGCATTAGCATCTGCTTCAGGCTGATTCTCGTCATTGGCCTCATGCATTTCTTCATCCAGTTGGTCTTCAGGCACAAACACTTGTTCAGATGGCACATCAAAATTATACACCCTTGTTTTGGATCCTCTGTCCAGAAAATAAAAACATTGACGCTCCTTGTCCCACCGGTATCCCATATGAGATAAAGTAGCAGTGTTGAACTCTTGGGCGGAAGAGGAAGATGTAAGGGGTACTAAAGGGATGGTTACATTCCAGTATTTGATGATTCGTATAATTTGGGCAGCATATCCAAGTGTGATATTCTTCATACTGTTACGCATAAGAAACACGCGTTTCACAAAGTAGTTTGGCCAATTAAGTGGGACCTTTTTGTGAAGAAGGTACACAAGATGAATGTCTGATCGATCCAACCTAGAATGACCACCAGACTTTGGACGCAAGATGTGCGAGACAATCCAGTGAAGTATTCTAGGTATGCTTGTAATCATACCAGAAGTGATGGGTTCATCCTCTCCGAGAGGTCTATCCAATTTGGAAATAGATGCAACATAGTCCCTTATTTTAAACTCCGTATCATAACTTTGGTCATGCCATTTTTTCAGTCCAGGCACCCCAAGCGGAATTTGAAACACTTTCTCCCAATCAGTGGCTTCAAAAGTGTATGTTTTGGTGCCAATTGAGCATCTGAACATATAGCCTCTACCAGTTTGCAGACCAGCATAAAATATACGAATAAAATCCTCATGATAGGCATCATTTATGGCCAAAAATGTACCAAGGGTTTGTGCCTTCAATAAATCAACGACATCGTTGAGATGGAGGGCAGATGCATCAGTTTTATCAAAGACATGAGGTTTCATAACTAACCTTGTCTTGAAAGAGGTCTCAAACTCCTCAGCGATGGCAGGATGAAGAAGAGTGAGAGAACTGGGAGGGATTTCTGGAGGTTGTGGAGACTGACCAGACGTCCCAATGGGTTCCTTTCCTTTTCCTCTTTGTCTAGCCGGTATAATTCTGGGAGGCATGGTGATGAATTGTAGAGGGGTTAAGATGTGAATTAGGGTTTTGGAGATGAAGATGTTTGAGAAGGTTAGGGTTAGCCGTGTGGGTATGAGAGGAGAAGAGAGGTTAGAGTGAATTATCCCTTTAAAATTAGCTGATGTGTCGATCCACAACTGATTTGAACATGCATTTATTGTAAAAGAAACAGTATGTATCGATACAAAGGGTATGGATCGATTCATATCGCAAAATTTTTGTTTTTGAAAGTGTCCTATGTGTCGACACAAAGCACGGATGCATCGACACATACTGAAACAAGTTTTAAAAAATTGAAAATGAAAAGACATGAATCGACACATATCACGAATGTATCGATCGGAAACTCTAATGTGTCGACACATGTTCTTGTTGTATCGATACATACTTGATGCTAAAACATGTTTTAACTGATTTGTGACTACATGTTGAGTTAGAAACCTGTGAACAGCTCTTGAGTCAATGCAGTATAGATGATGTCATGATAATGATGCTCAAGTACAATTCATGAATCAAACGTTAATGTTCAAACAACATATGCAATGAAATACATATAAACGATCTTAACGAATTTGTTCTACCATACACTAATCACAAAGTTCCAAAGAGATTTTAGAAAGGAATGATATTACCTCTGTTGATGAAACCTTATGGAGTCTGAGTGATGTCTAAAAACAAATCTTAACAGCCAAAGTGAGATATATATAAATAAGGACCAACATGCTTAAGACATCGATGAGGAGAGATCTAAAATCCCTAATTCACGACGAATGTTGAAGAACGGTTCCGTTGCTAATGGTTTAGTAAAAATGTCAGCAAGTTGGTTTTTAGTATCAACATGCTCAAATACAACGTCCTCTTTTTCAACATGATCGCGAAGAAAATGATGCCTAATCTCTATGTGTTTAGTGCGTGAGTGTAAAACAGGATTCTTAGTAAGATTTATAGCACTGGTGTTGTCACACTTTATTGGAATGCGTTTGAGTTAAATATCGAAATCTTGTAGTTGTTGCTTCAGCCACAAGATCTGAGCGCAACAGCTACCGGCTGCAACGTACTCAGCCTCAGCAGTTGACAATGCGACAAACACCTGTTTCTTGCTATGCCAACTGACCAAAGAGTTTGAAAATAAGTGACATGTACCACTAGTACTTTTCCTATCTGATTTGCAGCCAGCAAAATCAGAATCGGAGTAACCTACTAAGCTACAATCGCTTCCTTTTGAATACCAGAGCCCATACTTAGATGTTCCATGAAGATATCTAAATATGCGCTTGACAGCTTTCAAGTGTGACTCTTTAGGATTCGATTGATATCGTGCACACATGCTGACACTAAACATGATGTCAGGTCTAGACGCAGTAAGATACAAGAGAGACCCAATCATACCTCTATACTGTTTGACATCTACACTCTTACCGTGTTCATCTTTATCTAGATTTCCGTTGGTAGGCATAGGTGTGTCTATTGATTTTGAGTCGTTCATTCCAAAGCGCTTGAGCAGCTCTCTGCAGTATTTTGTTTGACTCACAGCTGTACCCTCATCAAGCTGCTTTATTTGGAGACCGAGGAAGAAATTAAGCTCCCCCATAAGACTCATTTCAAATTCACCCTGCATAACTTTTGAAAACTCTTCGACCAAGTGTATGTTAGTTGAACCAAAAATTATATCGTCTACATAAACTTGAACTAAAAGAATGTGTTTTCCCTTGTGTTTAATGAAGAGGGTGGTATCCACTTTACCTCTTGAATATCCATGATCAAGTAGAAATTTGCTAAGTCTTTCATACCAAACCCGAGGGGCTTGCTTAAGACCGTACAAAGCTCGTTTTAATTTGTAAACATAATCTGGATATTCAGTATTCTCAAAATCAGGAGGTTGTGAGACGTATACCTCTTCATTTAGGACACCATTTAGAAACGCACTCTTTACGTCCATTTGGTAAAGCTTAAAATCTCTAGAACACGTATAAGCAAGCAAGAGACGTATAGCTTCGAGGCGAGCAACTGGAGCATAAGTTTCCTCATAGTCTATGCCCTCCTCTTGGTTATACCCTTGTGCCACTAAACGTGCCTTATTCCTAGTTATCACTCCGTTTTCATCAAGCTTATTTCTAAAAACCCATTTAGTACCTATGATATGATGATCTCGCGGACGAGGAACAAGTTCCCAAACGTCATTTCTTTTAAATTGATTAAGCTCTTCTTGCATGGCCATTAGCCAAAATTCATCAATCAAGGCCTCTTTGGCATTTTTAGGTTCTACTTGTGAAACAAAAGCGAAGTGAGAGCAGAAATTACTTATCCTAAAACGAGTCATGACTCCCTTTGAAATGTCTCCCAAGATGTTGTCAATAGGATGATCTTTTGAAGATCTCCAAGTTGGTGGAAGGACATTCACTTCAGTTTGTCCTTCTTCCTTATCTTTTACATGACTGGTATCTTCCTCCTCCTCATTGTCTTCTGTTTTGGACTGATCAGTTTCCGAAACAACTTCTTTGAGTATGTCTTCTGTAGATATACTTGTGTCATCAAAAGAAATACCTTTTCCGACATTTTTCGGATAAGACTCATCAAAAGAGACATGAACAGATTCTTCAACGGAAAGTAAACGCTTATTATACACTCTATATGCTTTACTTGATTGTGAATAACCAAGAAAAATACCTTCATCCGCTTTTGCATCAAACTTCCCAAGTTTTTCCTTACCATTATTCAAAACAAAACACTTACAACCGAATACGTGAAGATGTGATAAGTTTGGCTTTCTTCCTTTTAAAAGCTCATAAGGGGTTTTATTTAAAATAGGGCGAATTAGAATCCTGTTTAGAACATAACAGGTTGTGCTAACTGCATCAGCCCAAAAATATTTTGGCAATCCACCCTCATTTAGCATTGTTCTTGCCAGCCCTTCTAAAACGCAATTTTTGCGCTCCACAACGCCATTCTGTTGTGGAGTTCGAGGAGCTGAAAAGTTATGCTCAATACCATACTTATCACAGTACTTATCAAAGAGATAGTTTTGAAATTCTCCTCCATGATCGCTTCGAATTGTAACTATTTTAGAATTCATTTTATTTTGGGACAGTTTTGCAAAACTCTTAAAAGCAGAAAACGTTTCATCTTTGCTATGAAGGAATATAGTCCAAGTAAATCTAGAATAGTCATCAACGATTACTAAACCATAATAGTTTCCGCCTAGACTCTTTGTCCTAGAAGGTCCAAAGAGATCCATATGGAGAAGCTCAAGGGGTCGCGAAGTTGAAATTACATTTTTGGATTTAAAAGATACCCTTGTTTGCTTTCCCATTTGGCACGCGTCACATAGATGGTCTTTTGAAAATTTTATCTTTAGAAGACCGACTACTAGATCCTTAGATACAACCTTATTAAGCAAATCGAAATTAACATGCGCTAAGCGTCTGTGCCAAAGCCAAGAATCATCATTCAAGGCAACTAGACACTTAGAGCTTGTTAAAGGTACATCAAAAAGATCAAGCATATAGATATTGTTTACTCTTACACCCTTAAACACAATATTTTGTTCAGTATGTTCAATTGTGCAGCAAGTTTTTGTGAAAGAAACCTTGTAACCCTTGTCGCACAATTGACTAATACTTAACAAATTATGTTTAAGCCCCTCAACTAGATGGACATCAGAAATAGTAGTGGTAGAGGGATTACCTACACTACCTTTGCCAAGTATAGCTCCTTTGTTATTGTCTCCATAAGTAACATATCCCTTATTCTTTGCTTTAAAGTCTATGAAAAGCGATATGTCACCCGTCATGTGCCTTGAGCACCCGCTGTCTAGAAACCATCTTCTATCTACGGATGCAAGACACTCATCTTTCTTATCGTTGATTTTCTTCTTGTGGTAGGACTGATTTTTGGTGTGAGCCATAAGACACAGATTTGCTGTCTCATCACTATCATTTGAACTTTGTGAGCTTGATGAGTCACTATCGCTTTCCCATGCTATGTAAGCTCTTCTTTGTTTATTTGACCTTCTTGGTTGAGCTTTTCCTTTGTCCTTTTTCTTCATAGGGCATTCTATTTTATAATGTCCAGATTTACCACAATTAAAACACGATCCTTTTACTCTATGCTTCTTATTCTCTTCCTGTTTTGACTCTACAGATTGTCTTCGAAACTTAATGAGATTTTTGTCGGAATGCTGGATTCCATTCTTTCGAATGAATCTATTATATCTCTTAACAAAAAGTCCCATTTCTTCATCACCCGAATCTTCGTCACTACTTGAATCATTGTCGCTTTGCTCTTTTTGTGAGGACTTTGAGTTAGAGGCCACAAGAGCTATTGGCTTCTTCTCACTCTCTTTGTCTTTATTCTTTTCCTTTTTACTCTTTTTCTCAAATATTTCGAGACTTTCCAGTTCTTGCTGATGTTCTTCCAGCTTGCCGAATAAAGTTGTAATAGTAAGCGTCGTGAGGTCGTTGGCTTCCTTAATAGCTGTTACTTTAGGTTGCCATTCCCTGCTAAGACACCTCAGAATTTTATTAGTGGCTATTTCATTGGAAACAGGTTTTCCAAGTGCATTCAACCGATTTATGAGATGAACGAATCTCTTTTGCATGTCAGAGATAGATTCTCCTTGTTTCATGCGAAAGAGCTCGAACTCTTGATTAAGTGTGTTAATACGGGACTGTTTTACTTCAGTAGTACCCTCATGGGCAATTTCTAAAGCATCCCACATTTCTTTAGCTGTCGAGCAATGGGATACCCGATAATACTCATCAGCACTAAGTGCTGAAATTAGCATATTTCGAGCTCTCCAATCACTCGACCACTTTTTCTCATCTTTCTCATCGTAATCATCTTCTGGTTTAGGAACTATGGCGCCAGCCTCATTTCTCATAGTAATTTGAAAAGGACCATTTTGAATGGCAGCCCACACATTCCTATCCACAGAATTTATATGAACTCGCATGCAGTCTTTCCAGTAGCCATAATTTTCACCGTTGAAAACAGGCGCTCTATTATACGCCCCCTTTGGTTCAGAATCCATATCGTTACAAGCAGCCACAAAGCACCAGCGAACCGGCGCTCTGATACCACTTGTTAGACGGTGTGGCTAGTGATCGAGAGGGGGGTGAATAGATCACCTCCTTGAAACTCAAGGATTTAAAAAAGTTTATCAGAGTCTTTCAAGTTAGCGGAAAAATTATGATCCCGAATCGACTTCCGTCTATTCTGAACCAGCTACTAGAAAACCGGACACACGAGTTTATGCTGGATTTATTAGGATGACAAAGATATATTAACACCAGATATGAATCGACTCAAATGCACTTATCATACAAAGACTGTTTCCAATGAACAAAAACACAGCAAACAATTTTGTCAAACACTTGGCGTGTATGCATTCAACGATTAACAATAATGGTGATTTTGACAAAGATTTTCGTACCACTATTGTATCTTGAAACTTTAATACGCAACACACCAAACGAATCACAAAATTATTGAAAGGGTAAAGAGATAAAGATAGAATACGATACGCAGAGATTTGGTAAGGAAGTTCCCCACTTCCGTCCTCGCGTGTGGGTACGTCTCCCTCTCAATTTCAAAATGAAATTGAGACCTGTTACATCAATAATGCTGAATTCGTTCTTTACAAGGTTACAATACAAATCCAGAAATCTAAACCCCAAGATCTTCCTATTGTATGAACCTTCACTTGATCTGAGCTTGATCAAGAATTTTCCTGCAAGAAATACAGACAATTCACCGGTTCCACGACCTGTTTGCGAAATCTCCAGATTTCCAAACCCTACGCTGCGGCTGAATCTGTTCTGCAATCGTGATTAACAAACCCTCAAGAACACACCCGTTCTTGAAGGACAAACCAAATGGTTTTTCCTCGAAACCCCCTTTGTATCTTCAACTCAGCTAGATCAATGATCGTACCACTGAACGTTATCTCAAAGATCCCTTAATCCGAAGAACAAAAATGATTATGTGTTGATGTTCTTGAATTAACGAGATTGAGAAGATGATGAAGACAAAGTCTCTTTCAGGTTTCTAACACTGCTCTTGAAAAATCATGCACACCAAACTTGTCTTTTGCTTTGATTGCACTTTTTCACTCTAACCAGAATTCTTCCTCCAAACTGAACTGTCATGACACTTATATATGAAAACAGAAACGGTTAAAAGCAACAAACAACTCTATGTATCGATACAAGAGTCGTATGCGTCGATACATAGTGAGTATAACACATGCATGAGTCGACACATGGTTGTATGCATCGATGCATACTGTACCTGTTAATTTTCAGAATGTAAAATAAATCATGCATCGATACATGATGCACATGCGTCGATACATAGCTCAATTACAAAGGAACATGTGTCGATACAAGTATCGTATGAATCGATACATACTGAAGCAAAATTATTTCAGAATGTGAAGTAAATCATGCATCGATACATGATGCGTATGCGTCGATACATACCCTAGTTACAAAGGATCATGTATCGATACAAGTGTCGTATGAATCGATACATACTGAAGCAAAACGGTTTTTTTTTGGTGAGTTTATCAAAGGTATGTGTCGATACAAGCCACGTATGAATCGATGCATACATAGGGAAAAACGTTTTTATGATTACAATGATGATATGAATCAATTTGCATTGTCTTTTAAATCATAGTAGGTATGAAATCATATGTATGTACAAACTAATCATGCATACAAATCTTATATCATGCATATCACACAATTTGCAATCATACAAAAACTTAAAGGCTTGCTCACAAACTCCCCCTTTTTGATGATGGCAAATTTGCAAGATGTGATAGAGCAGCAAGATGTGATAGAGCACTCCCCCTGAGTTTGTGCATGGCTGTCAACATCTTGTTGTCTTTCTTCTCCCCCTTTGTCAACATCAAAAAGAAGAGATAGACAGTCTGGTGAAATAGTCCCAAAGCTTAGACAGCAAAATTGATGTAACAATAGACAGCAATATTAATATAGAAGCTCACAATCACCAAGAATGAAGCTTAACATAACAGAATCATTCACAGAGAATGATAAGACATGGAAAGACTAACACAAGTAAACAGAACTAAAAGAAATAAGCATTAAAATTTTAAGAAAGTACTTGGAGTTTACATAAGCAGATCCAAAACAAATGAAGTTTGAACAATGTAGCAAGGAAACTGAAACAACATGATGATGAAATGAAATGTAATGAAATGACATGATGCTAGCCTAAAAAGGGTTATGGCCTCCACAGGACTCCTCATCCTCTCTATCAGGATCTCTGAAGCTTGGTGGAGGCGGCGAAGGAGGCATCTCATCAGGATTATGGCCCATGAAATTGTATCGCCGGAACCGGTTCTGAACTTCAACACTTCTGAATCTGTCCATGATACCAGGATGTGCACGACAATCGTCCATAAAACCAGACATTTCATTGTAAAAGACTTGATGCCATTTAACCAATTCCGTGTGCCAAGCATGCTGATTATGATACATCCTTGTGTGTTCATCATGCCACTCACGATGCTCCTTATGCCACTCATTTTGCTGCACATGCCAAGCAAGCGCCTGTTCATGACGGGCTTGATTTGCAAGCTCCATTTGCTGAAACATTTGAGTCAAGTACTCAGGGGCAGTTGAAGAGGAGGCAGCGCCAGAGAACGGAGGAACACGTGGACCTGGTTCATAATTTGTTGGAGACCACCTTTGTGGCACCCAATCACCCCAGCCAGCATTAGCATCTGCTTCAGGCTGATTCTCGTCATTGGCCTCATGCATTTCTTCATCCAGTTGGTCTTCAGGCACAAACACTTGTTCAGATGGCACATCAAAATTGTACACCCTTGTTTTGGATCCTCTGTCCAGAAAATAAAAACATTGACGCTCCTTGTCCCACCGGTATCCCATATGAGATAAAGTAGCAGTGTTGAACTCTTGGGCGGAAGAGGAAGATGTAAGGGGTACTAAAGGGATGGCTACATTCCAGTATTTGATGATTCGCATAATTTGGGCAGCATATCCAAGTGTGATATTCTTCATACTGTTACGCATAAGAAACATGCGTTTCACAAAGTAGTTTGGCCAATTAAGTGGGACCTTTTTGTGAAGAAGGTACACAAGATGAATGTCTGATCGATCCAACCTAGAATGACCACCAGACTTTGGACGCAAGATGTGCGAGACAATCCAGTGAAGTATTCTAGGTATGCTTGTAATCATACCAGAAGTGATGGGTTCATCCTCTCCGAGAGGTCTATCCAATTTGGAAATAGATGCAACATAGTCCCTTATTTTAAACTCCGTATCATAACTTTGGTCATGCCATTTTTTTAGTCCAGGCACCCCAAGCGGAATTTGAAACACTTTCTCCCAATCAGTGGCTTCAAAAGTGTAAGTTTTGGTGCCAATTGAGCATCTGAACATATAGCCTCTACCAGTTTGCAGACCAGCATAAAATATACGAATAAAATCCTCATGATAGGCATCATTTATGGCCAAAAATGTACCAAGGGTTTGTGCCTTCAATAAATCAACGACATCGTTGAGATGGAGGGCAGATGCATCAGTTTTATCAAAGACATGAGGTTTCATAACTAACCTTGTCTTGAAAGAGGTCTCAAACTCCTCAGCGATGGCAGGATGAAGAAGAGTGAGAGCACTGGGAGGGATTTCTGGAGGTTGTGGAGACTGACCAGACGTCCCAATGGGTTCCTTTCCTTTTCCTCTTTGTCTAGCCGGTATAATTCTGGGAGGCATGGTGATGAATTGTAGAGGGGTTAAGATGTGAATTAGGGTTTTGGAGATGAAGATGTTTGAGAAGGTTAGGGTTAGCCGTGTGGGTATGAGAGGAGAAGAGAGGTTAGAGTGAATTATCCCTTTAAAATTAGCTGATGTGTCGATCCACAACTGATTTGAACATGCATTTATTGTAAAAGAAACAGTATGTATCGATACAAAGGGTATGGATCGATTCATATCGCAAAATTTTTGTTTTTGAAAGTGTCCTATGTGTCGACACAAAGCACGGATGCATCGACACATACTGAAACAAGTTTTAAAAAATTGAAAATGAAAAGACATGAATCGACACATATCACGAATGTATCGATCGGAAACTCTAATGTGTCGACACATGTTCTTGTTGTATCGATACATACTTGATGCTAAAACATGTTTTAACTGATTTGTGACTACCTGTTGAGTTAGAAACCTGTGAACAGCTCTTGAGTCAATGCAGTATAGATGATGTCATGATAATGATGCTCAAGTACAATTCATGAATCAAACGTTAATGTTCAAACAACATATGCAATGAAATACATATAAACGATCTTAACGAATTTGTTCTACCATACACTAATCACAAAGTTCCAAAGAGATTTTAGAAAGGAATGATATTACCTCTGTTGATGAAACCTTATGGAGTCTGAGTGATGTCTAAAAACAAATCTTAACAGCCAAAGTGAGATATATATAAATAAGGACCAACATGCTTAAGACATCGATGAGGAGAGATCTAAAATCCCTAATTCACGACGAATGTTGAAGAACGGTTCCGTTGCTAATGGTTTAGTAAAAATGTCAGCAAGTTGGTTTTTAGTATCAACATGCTCAAATACAACGTCCTCTTTTTCAACATGATCGCGAAGAAAATGATGCCTAATCTCTATGTGTTTAGTGCGTGAGTGTAAAACAGGATTCTTAGTAAGATTTATAGCACTGGTGTTGTCACACTTTATTGGAATGCGTTTGAGTTAAATATCGAAATCTTGTAGTTGTTGCTTCAGCCACAAGATCTGAGCGCAACAGCTACCGGCTGCAACGTACTCAGCCTCAGCAGTTGACAATGCGACAAACACCTGTTTCTTGCTATGCCAACTGACCAAAGAGTTTGAAAATAAGTGACATGTACCACTAGTACTTTTCCTATCTGATTTGCAGCCAGCAAAATCAGAATCGGAGTAACCTACTAAGCTACAATCGCTTCCTTTTGAATACCAGAGCCCATACTTAGATGTTCCATGAAGATATCTAAATATGCGCTTGACAGCTTTCAAGTGTGACTCTTTAGGATTCGATTGATATCGTGCACACATGCAGACACTAAACATGATGTCAGGTCTAGACGCAGTAAGATACAAGAGAGACCCAATCATACCTCTATACTGTTTGACATCTACACTCTTACCGTGTTCATCTTTATCTAGATTTCCGTTGGTAGGCATAGGTGTGTCTATTGATTTTGAGTCGTTCATTCCAAAGCGCTTGAGCAGCTCTCTGCAGTATTTTGTTTGACTCACAGCTGTACCCTCATCAAGCTGCTTTATTTGGAGACCGAGGAAGAAATTAAGCTCCCCCATAAGACTCATTTCAAATTCACCCTGCATAACTTTTGAAAACTCTTCGACCAAGTGTATGTTAGTTGAACCAAAAATTATATCGTCTACATAAACTTGAACTAAAAGAATGTGTTTTCCCTTGTGTTTAATGAAGAGGGTGGTATCCACTTTACCTCTTGAATATCCATGATCAAGTAGAAATTTGCTAAGTCTTTCATACCAAACCCGAGGGGCTTGCTTAAGACCGTACAAAGCTCGTTTTAATTTGTAAACATAATCTGGATATTCAGCATTCTCAAAACCAGGAGGTTGTGAGACGTATACCTCTTCATTTAGGACACCATTTAGAAACGCACTCTTTACGTCCATTTGGTAAAGCTTAAAATCTCTAGAACACACATAAGCAAGCAAGAGACGTATAGCTTCGAGGCGAGCAACTGGAGCATAAGTTTCCTCATAGTCTATGCCCTCCTCTTGGTTATACCCTTGTGCCACTAAACGTGCCTTATTCCTAGTTATCACTCCGTTTTCATCAAGCTTATTTCTAAAAACCCATTTAGTACCTATGATATGATGATCTCGCGGACGAGGAACAAGTTCCTAAACGTCATTTCTTTTAAATTGATTAAGCTCTTCTTGCATGTCCATTAGCCAAAATTCATCAATCAAGGCCTCTTTGGCATTTTTAGGTTCTACTTGTGAAACAAAAGCGAAGTGAGAGCAGAAATTACTTATCCTAGAACGAGTCAGACTCCCTTTGAAATGTCTCCCAAGATGTTGTCAATAGGATGATCTTTTGAAGATCTCCAAGTTGGTGGAAGGACATTCACTTCAGTTTGTCCTTCTTCCTTATCTTTTACATGACTGGTATCTTCCTCCTCCTCATTGTCTTCTGTTTTGGACTGATCAGTTTCCGAAACAACTTCTTTGAGTATGTCTTCTGTAGATATACCTGTGTCATCAAAAGAAATACCTTTTTCGACATTTTTCGGATAAGACTCATCAAAAGAGACATGAACAGATTCTTCAACGGAAAGTAAACGCTTATTATACACTCTATATGCTTTACTTGATTGTGAATAACCAAGAAAAATACCTTCATCCGCTTTTGCATCAAACTTCCCAAGTTTTTCCTTACCATTATTCAAAACAAAACACTTACAACCGAATACGTGAAGATGTGATAAGTTTGGCTTTCTTCCTTTTAAAAGCTCATAAGGGGTTTTATTTAAAATAGGGCGAATTAGAATCCTGTTTAGAACATAACAGGCTGTGCTAACTGCATCAGCCCAAAAATATTTTGGCAATCCACCCTCATTTAGCATTGTTCTTGCCAGCTCTTCTAACACGCGATTTTTGCGCTCCACAACGCCATTCTGTTGTGGAGTTCGAGGAGCTGAAAAGTTATGCTCAATACCATACTTATCACAGTACTTATCAAAGAGATAGTTTTGAAATTCTCCTCCATGATCGCTTCGAATTGTAACTATTTTAGAATTCATTTTATTTTGGGACAGTTTTGCAAAACTCTTAAAAGCAGAAAACGTTTCATCTTTGCTATGAAGGAATATAGTCCAAGTAAATCTAGAATAGTCATCAACGATTACTAAACCATAATAGTTTCCGCCTAGACTCTTTGTCCTAGAAGGTCCAAAGAGATCCATATGGAGAAGCTCAAGGGGTCGCGAAGTTGAAATTACATTTTTGGATTTAAAAGATACCCTTGTTTGCTTTCCCATTTGGCACGCGTCACATAGATGGTCTTTTGAAAATTTTATCTTTGGAAGACCGACTACTAGATCCTTAGATACAACCTTATTAAGCAAATCGAAATTAACATGCGCTAAGCGTCTGTGCCAAAGCCAAGAATCATCATTCAAGGCAACTAGACACTTAGAGCTTGTTAAAGGTACATCAAAAAGATTAAGCATATAGATATTGTTTACTCTTACACCCTTAAACACAATATTCTGTTCAGTATGTTCAATTGTGCAGCAATTTTTTGTGAAAGAAACCTTGTAACCCTTGTCGCACAATTGACTAATACTTAACAAATTGTGTTTAAGCCCCTAAACTAGATGGACATCAGAAATAGTAGTGGTAGAGGGATTACCTACACTACCTTTGCCAAGTATAGCTCCTTTGTTATTGTCTCCATAAGTAACATATCCCTTCTTCTTTGCTTTGAAGTCTATAAAAAGCGATATGTCACCCGTCATGTGCCTTGAGCACCCGCTGTCTAGAAACCATCTTCTATCTACGGATGCAAGACACTCATCTTTCTTATCGTTGATTTTCTTCTTGTGGTAGGACTGATTTTTGGTGTGAGCCATAAGACACAGATTTGCTGTCTCATCACTATCATTTGAACTTTGTGAGCTTGATGAGTCACTATCGCTTTCCCATGCTATGTAAGCTCTTCTTTGTTTATTTGACCTTCTTGGTTGAGCTTTTCCTTTGTCCTTTTTCTTCATAGGGCATTCTGTTTTATAATGTCCAGATTTACCACAATTAAAACACGATCCTTTTACTCTATGCTTCTTATTCTCTTCCTGTTTTGACTCTACAGATTGTCTTCGAAACTTAATGAGATTTTTGTCGGAATGCTGGATTCCATTCTTTCGAATGAATCTATTATATCTCTTAACAAAAAGTCCCATTTCTTCATCACCCGAATCTTCGTCACTACTTGAATCATTGTCGCTTTGCTCTTTTTGTGAGGACTTTGAGTTAGAGGCCACAAGAGCTATTGGCTTCTTCTCACTCTCTTTGTCTTTATTCTTTTCCTTTTTACTCTTTTTCTCAAATATTTCGAGACTTTCCAGTTCTTGCTGATGTTCTTCCAGCTTGCCGAATAAAGTTGTAATAGTAAGCGTCGTGAGGTCGTTGCCATTCCCTGCTAAGACACCTCAGAATTTTATTAGTGGCTATTTCATTGGAAACAGGTTTTCCAAGTGCATTCAACCGATTTATGAGATGAACGAATCTCTTTTGCATGTCAGAGATAGATTCTCCTTGTTTCATGCGAAAGAGCTCGAACTCTTGATTAAGTGTGTTAATACGGGACTGTTTTACTTCAGTAGTACCCTCATGGGCAATTTCTAAAGCATCCCACATTTCTTTAGCTGTCGAGCAATGGGATACCCGATAATACTCATCAGCACTAAGTGCTGAAATTAGCATATTTCGAGCTCTCCAATCACTCGACCACTTTTTCTCATCTTTCTCATCGTAATCATCTTCTGGTTTAGGAACTATGGCGCCAGCCTCATTTCTCATAGTAATTTGAAAAGGACCATTTTGAATGGCAGCCCACACATTCCTATCCACAGAATTTATATGAACTCGCATGCAGTCTTTCCAGTAGCCATAATTTTCACCGTTGAAAACAGGCGCTCTATTATACGCCCCCTTTGGTTCAGAATCCATATCGTTACAAGCAGCCACAAAGCACCAGCGAACCGGCGCTCTGATACCACTTGTTAGACGGTGTGGCTAGTGATCGAGAGGGGGGGTGAATAGATCACCTCCTTGAAACTCAAGGATTTAAAAAAGTTTATCAGAGTCTTTCAAGTTAGCGGAAAAATTATGATCCCGAATCGACTTCCGTCTATTCTGAACCAGCTACTAGAAAACCGGACACACGAGTTTATGCTGGATTTATTAGGATGACAAAGATATATTAACACCAGATATGAATCGACTCAAATGCACTTATCATACAAAGACTGTTTCCAATGAACAAAAACACAGCAAACAATTTTGTCAAACACTTGGCGTGTATGCATTCAACGATTAACAATAATGGTGATTTTGACAAAGATTTTCGTACCACTATTGTATCTTGAAACTTTAATACGCAACACACCAAACGAATCACAAAATTGTTGAAAGCGTAAAGAGATAAAGATAGAATACGATACGCAGAGATTTGGTAAGGAAGTTCCCCACTTCCGTCCTCGCGTGTGGGTACGTCTCCCTCTCAATTTCAAAATGAAATTGAGACCTGTTATATCAATAATGCTGAATTCGTTCTTTACAAGGTTACAATACAAATCCAGAAATCTAAACCCCAAGATCTTCCTATTGTATGAACCTTCACTTGATCTGAGCTTGATCAAGAATTTTCCTGCAAGAAATACAGACAATTCACCGGTTCCACGACCTGTTTGCGAAATCTCCAGATTTCCAAACCCTACGCTGCGGCTGAATCTGTTCTGCAATCGTGACTAACAAACCCTCAAGAACACACCCGTTCTTGAAGGACAAACCAAATGGTTTTTCCTCGAAACCCCCTTTGTATCTTCAACTCAGCTAGATCAATGATCGTACCACTGAACGTTATCTCAAAGATCCCTTAATCCGAAGAACAAAAATGATTATGTGTTGATGTTCTTGAATTAACGAGATTGAGAAGATGATGAAGACAAAGTCTCTTTCAGGTTTCTAACACTGCTCTTGAAAAATCATGCACACCAAACTTGTCTTTTGCTTTGATTGCACTTTTTCACTCTAACCAGAATTCTTCCTCCAAACTGAACTGTCATGACACTTATATATGAAAACAGAAATGGTTAAAAGCAACAAACAGCTCTATGTATCGATACAAGAGTCGTATGCGTCGATACATAGTGAGTATAACACATGCATGAGTCGACACATGGTTGTATGCATCGATGCATACTGTACCTGTTAATTTTCAGAATGTAAAATAAATCATGCATCGATACATGATGCACATGCGTCGATACATAGCTCAATTACAAAGGAACATGTGTCGATACAAGTATCGTATGAATCGATACATACTGAAGCAAAATTATTTCAGAATGTGAAGTAAATCATGCATCGATACATGATGCGTATGCGTCGATACATACCCTAGTTACAAAGGATCATGTATCGATACAAGTGTCGTATGAATCGATACATACTGAAGCAAAACGGTTTTTTTTTTGTGAGTTTATCAAAGGTATGTGTCGATACAAGCCACGTATGAATCGATGCATACATAGGGAAAAACGTTTTTATGATTACAATGATGATATGAATCAATTTGCATTGTCTTTTAAATCATAGTAGGTATGAAATCATATGTATGTACAAACTAATCATGCATACAAATCTTATATCATGCATATCACACAATTTGCAATCATACAAAAACTTAAAGGCTTGCTCACATTTAGGAGCTTTTTGGGCAATCTGTTAAGTGCTTTGTTCCAGAAACAATTTGATGCTTTGGACACCCTCAAATGATCCCTTGGAAGCTTTTAGAATGGTTGGAATCAACTAGAATCCTCAGGAACAAGTTTGAGCTCTTTCTTGCAAAAGGGGCAAAGTGGCCTGTCATGCCCCAAATTTGTCCTTCCTGTGTATAATTGTCATTTGTATATCCATCCACTAACCATTATGCAGAAAATCCAAAATACATGGCTAAATTTTGGGTTGTTGTGAGGACATCAAGGTCAGGAATTGCATGGTCTAAGTAGTGTGTGCTTGAGGTTTCAGTTAAGGTTTTTGTACCAGAACAAGTCAGTCGTGTGTGGGTCAGTTTATCAAGTGGTGCTGAAAACAAGTGTTTCATGGCTGAAGATCACCAAAGATCAGTGCATTTGTAGGCAGGGTTGAGGACGGTAAAGTTCATATTTTAAGCCATGACCCTATGCTTTCAAGGCATGTTCACTTGGTTTAAAATAAAGATTTTGACTTATTGGTACTCAAGTGGTCAGGATCAAGTGGGTTCGTTTGTTATGATTAATCAGTTCGATTCAAGGCGGATCCTCCTTGATTTGATGAGTGGCGTTCAAATTTAGCTGTCAAGGTTGTAAGTGTTGTGGAAGCATATGGAAAAACTCATTCCTTACCCATTATTTCACTTTCCCTTTCCATTTTGACTATCCATTGTCCATTTCTATAAGTCAATATCCATTTTAACTGCTTTTTGGAGCCATTTAATTTTCATTAGCCATTTTTCTAAATCCATTTTGAACCATTTCCATATCCATGTTTAATTTCATCCCATTATCCAATAAATACCCATTTTCAATCCATTTTATAAATATCCATTTCTCTTTTCTTTTCGTTTTTATATTCATTATCCACTCTTTAATATCCAATATCCAATTCTTAATCAACATTCAAATCCATTTCTAAATTCACATCTCATTTTAATTACAAACCAAAATCCAAAACAAAATTCATTCTACAAATTCAACAAAGTCCATAATCATTTTTCAAAGCCCATCTCACAATAAGCCCATTTAGTTTTTTTGGCACTAAATTAAATTACAAAAAAAAAAGAGAAAAATACAGCACACGACATCTTTGGTCAATACTTGTTTTTTCACGCCTTCCCCATTTCATACAACAAACAACCTGCACAAAAAAACTGTTTTCAACATCAATCTTCATTAAGCTTTGGCAGAGATTCCAACAACCAACAACAACGTTACAACTTGCTTCAGACCTGCAAACCATACGTACATTAACATACATAAACAAAGCAACAAGCATCACTCCAAAACCCGTACAAGCCTGCTACCTCTGCTAAACCAACACACTGCAACAGTGAATCAGATAACATGCGTATTGAGAGGGACTTAACAACATCAACAAGAAAAGTTGGTTTGAAATTTGATTTTAAAAGAGGAGAGGGAGATCGATAATGAGGGGAGAGCAAACCTCAAACAAAAGGAAACGTCTTGCTGTAAAAAGAAACCACTTTGGATGAAACAAAAAGGATGACTCTTCCCTCTATAACCTAACATCATTCCTCATCATTCGCTGACAATAATTTCAACCTTCTCCAGCATAAATTCATCGCAAATCTTCAGGCCACAAAAATGACATCAATTTCGAATCACCCCTCCTTCATTAAGCAACAAAGCCAACACTAAGACATCTTCAGCTTCAAACCCAAATGCGTCTCACCACCACCGTCGCCTTCAATCAAACTCACCCATTCAGTTTACAACTACACAGAATAATCCAAAACCCACAATCCCAAAATCTCAAACCCAAATCATTTGCACAACCAAATCATAAACCATAAATCCACCATAACTACACAAACCACAAATCAGAGAGTCAGAGAGATGAAGAGAAGTTGAGACTAAACTAAAAGCTTATCTGAATCGGAAATAGAGTTAAGCAAGACGAAATCGAGATAAACTAAACCTGAGAATCTGAGAAAGAACTGCCGCAATTGAGAGGTTGAGTCATGTGAGTGAGAAGCGATGAAGGGAGAAAGATCGTAACTTGAGAAGAGAGGCCGCGATTCAGAGGGATCGTGAGAAGAGACGAGTGTGAACTGAGAGAGATAAAGGTTTGTGTTTGGAACATTTTCAATCGTGAGCGTGATGCTACTGTGTTTCTTTTTCTTCACTTTTTTCGTTGAGCGTGTTTTCATTTAGGGATCTGCAGCCGTGTGTGTGTATGCAATAGGGTTTCCTCAACCCTCTTTCATTTTGCTGACCGGACTGGGTTTAAACCCAGGTTGGTCCGACCCAGTTGGTCCGTTTTGGATTGGGCCTCACGTTGTGGAGGCAGTTCAATTTTCTTGTTTTAATTAGTGTGTTGTTCTTTCAATCTTAGTTCTCATCTAAACTAGTTAATTTAGTTTTTTAATGACTTTATAATCTCAAAATTCTTTTTAGAATGTTTTAATATTTTATTCTTTTTTTAATTAATGATTTTTGCTTTTTTTTTCTCTTATGATTAATAGTTTTGAAATTAATTCTTTCATCTTTATTTATTTTGGACTGTTTGGATTTTTATTAATTAATTTCTTTAATCATTACGATTTTTAATTTCTTTGACTTTTAACTTAGCAAGTTTATAGCTTAGACTAGATCTCACGATTTCAAGTTCTTGCTTGACTTTACTTTTGTCTCGTTTTAATATTTTTTGGGTCAATGATACTACAATATTCATGATTTAGTCAAACCGATTAAATTTTGATTTATTTGAGGCCTACTATTTATTTTATTTTTTTATTTCAATTTATCTTTCATTATTTTATTTCTATTAATTTTGGGTCAATGAAAACCAAAATATCAATGATTTATCGATTATCGATTTAAAATCTTGATAAAGGTGAGACCTTTTTTATTTTTCTTACCTCTTTTCGATTTTATTTCATTTTTATTATCCTTTCATTATCTTTATTCATTTTGGGTCAATGAAAATCAAATACAAGAGATTATCGATTTTTCGATTTAAAATCTTAGTAAAGGTGAGACCTTTCTTCTTTTTCTCGATTTTATTTCATTTCTTATGATTTTCATCTCGCATATTCTTTTATTTTCACTTTTGGTCAATGAAGGTCAAAAATCGTTGATTATCGATTTCTCGACTAAGTCTTGATTAAGACGAGACCAACTTTTTATGTCGATATTATATCTTGTCAATATTATCTTGATTATTATTGTTCATATTCTTATCATATTATTCATATCTTATTCATCTAACCATTTTCTTTGTTTATACACTTAATCAAAACACACTAAAATTATCGAAACGCCTAAGCACTTAATTTTTGATTAAAATACTTAACACACCTATTCAAATCGTTTTCATAATTAAATCACGAAAGAATTGAATTCTTAAGGTCAAGCACTTCTTGGGTTCTTGAGTGACCGCGATTGAGGCGCACGCCTTGGGTTGTGATCACTTGACTTTTCGTTTCTAAAACACGCATCTTAATTATTTGGACAAAGGAATGCCACTGGAGTCTAGCATTCCATGTGGTACTTTCCTTGTTCATCAAACAATATTTCGTAAATCAATCGAATGAAAAAGGTGTCGTTGGGATCTAGCATCCCAATAATGCCCCGATTAATTGGTTGCGAGGCCGATGTCTCGTTTATCGAATAATCGTCATTCTCCCTAAAACACTTAACAAATCAAACCATTTCCAAACCAATTCTCGACTCGTCGTCGAGCCACTCTTCAAAACATTCTCGTAAGTCGAGTGCCTTTTGCCTCGACATCAAACGCACACTTGCACATCTCGTGGTTTCGTTACTAGGAGCACCCCTAGGGACTAGTATCGATCCTCACCTCTTTTCTCACCCAATTCGACTCAATCTTTTTCAAACGCTTTCTTAATCACCTTACGAAAGGAGGAGATTCTTGGGATCTAGCATTCCTTGGATCTTCGAATGAATGGCTCTTGAGGCACGCCCTTGGGTTGTTATTCATTCACCCTTTCGTCTTAAAACACTTAACCATTATCAAACATTTTCGCAATCAACTCACGAAAGAACTGAGTTCTTGGAGTCTAGCATTCCTCGGATTCTTGAGTGACTGCTCTCGAGGCACGCCCCTTGGGTTGTATGTCATTCAATCTTTCGTCTCCTAAAATTCAAACCCTAACCCTCTTTTCGTGGGTGTACCACGAACTACGACTGCTCTGATTCTTTATTCTCGTCCGAGTAAAGATACGTAGGCACAAGATTCCGATGATCTTGGCAAGCACACTTTTTATTTTCTCCCCGTTTCCACACTTCCATATTTTTCCGTCAAACCCTGTAGTCGAACTACGATTGCTCTGATTCCTCATTCTCGTCCGAATGAGCATACGTAGGCCCGAGGTCGCGATGATCTTGCCGAGCACCCTATCCTAAAACCACTCATCTCCCCCTTGGCATCTATCCCTTCATCTTACCGTTTCGTGTATACCGTTGAGAAAAAAACAAACAAGCTTAGATAATGTTCATCACAAATCAAACTAAGAGGTTCCCGTTGAGTACAACGGACGTGAGGGGGTGCGCGTACCTTCCTCTCACGTAACCGACTCCCGAACCCAGAATGTGGTTGCGACGACCATGTTCTTATCTCTTTAAAGGTTTTCTCGATATTTTCATTTCCCTCTTTTTGGGATAAGTAAAGTTCGGTGGCGACTCTGTTGAACCGTTTTCCGCGCCTTTCGCGCGAAGGGTCGTGTCTTCGATTAAGCGATTTTTTTGAGGTGCGACATGGCCAATATAGCAACTCTCTCAAATGGTGTTCCAGATGTGGGGAACCATTTAGGACAGTTCAAGGATGATATTTGGAGTGTGTTTGAGGCTTTATCTGGTTTTGAAAGTGACTGAATCAAGACATGGCTTGAAAAATGAAAAAAAGTCAAATTTTTAGGTTTTGAGAGGGGACTTTGTGATTTTGGTGTTACAGGTCACTTATGAGAGTTTGGACAGCTTAGATATGACATATTGGATGTGTTTGGATCATGATCTGTGATGGAAATGCTCTCTAACTCAAAAACTCAGAGTTACCTTGCAAAAGAAGGCATTTTGGCCTAGAGAAAGAGGTTTTGAGGAAAGCAAGTCTTGTAGTGCTTTGGTGTACTCAAACTGAGCACAAATGAGCTCTATTTATAGTAGAGCAAGTTTATTTTGCAAGCAATAGTGAATGGAAACTACAGCAGCTCATTATCCAATTGCATCACTTTGGAATCTTAAGTCTCCTCTAGCCATTGACTAAAGGTTAGAGCACATGCCTATGGTTCTTTGGTTCAGAGCTTATCCTTGACTCATTCAGTTAGAAATTGCTCAGTTCATGCCACCTTGGTGCATCCATTGAATGCTTGGAAACAAAATTGGAGTCTTGGCCTGTTTTAGGGTTTTTAGGGTTTGGCATACTACTTTGGGAATCTTGGACTTGGGAGGCTGATGGATCAGTGCTTGTCCCTTGATTGTTCCCTCTTGAGGTGTTCAGATGGATAAGCATGCTTGGAATTGCACAGTTTGAGCAAATCGTGCCTTTATGCACAAATCTGCCTTGCCAAGACAGTTTGCAGCAAGGCATAACTCCTAGCTCATAACTCCTAGCTCAGATGGAGTTTGATGAAGCTCTTGGACATTTTGGAAAGCCCTTATGTGACACAACATATGTGTGAACATAGTTTGTCTTGAAACGTTTTGGATCTAAGTTAAAAATCCTCCTACATTTTGAAAAAAAGCAAGACAAATTCTGACTTAGTGAAGATTTCACTAAGTGTTGGAAAAAGTGACATTTCATGTTTTTAGCCATTTTGATCACTCCATAACTTGAAATCCATGAGGAATTGGAATGAGGTGTAGTTGACACTTTTAAATTATGCCATGAGATCTACAAATCTATCTTTGGATCAGCCAAAATGGTTGCTTGGATCTCAAGTTATGATCCTTGGAAGTTGGCACCCTAGCCACTTTATTTCATAACTTAGAAAAATTCTAAGTTTTTTTATGGTTACCCCTTTTACAAGTTATCCCACTTTCTTTGATTTTTCTTGATGAATGATGATTCCAATCACATATTAACATCATTTTAGGGTTAAGGAACCATAATTATGAAAAATCTCAAAAAGTTAAACTTTGACTTTTATGCACGGTTGACTTTTTATCAGATGAATTCCAAACTGTGCGATCCTCTATGAAATCAAGTCCTTGACCTAAATCAAAATTGATGGATATGTTCCATATGTGTTATAGGGTGTATTGAATTATGTCCCAAGCTTTGGGAGCATGTCTGAGTCAAAAGTCAAAGGTACAGTTGACTTTTTCCTCAAAACCCTAATTGTGGTCCTGATGAAATTGAAACTTGTAGATCAAGCTTCCTGGACCAATCCATTGTTGCAAATGGATCAATGTGGTTTATTAGAGACCCTCAAATCATGTCTTGAGGTCTTGGCTCATGTTTTGTCCCAAAAGTCAACTTAGGGGTGTATTAGGTCAAGAAACCCTAATTCCTGATTTTTGGTGAATGCATCCCCTGTGGCTAAATTGACTTGATGATTGGGTTTATGAGGTCCCTTAGAGTATCTTAGGTTGTGCTTTGAAGCATTGGCTCATGCCCAGAGGAAAATTTCCATCTGGAGGCCTCAGTCGACCAAAACCCTAATTTGGTGACACTGGTGATCCTGAGGCTTGATCCACTTGGAGTCTTGCAACTTTGTGCATGATTCTTGATGTGGGAGTTCTCTTGATCCTATATAGGTGTTTGAGAGGTTAGACAAGTTGAAGATCATGTCATTCCTTCATTGGTCCTTTGTCTAAGGCTCTGAGAGGGCTTAAAACCCTAATCCTTGATTATAGTGCATGCTCAACAATTCCTGAGGAGATTGATGAGGCATAAAGGTACATCCATATTGTGATGATTGTTTGCACAATGATAGGAATCTTGTGGTCAAAATTTGGGGTATGACAGGAAGCTTACCAGTAGGTGGAGCTAGAGTCCGTAACTGAACCAATTAAAGCTGAAGCAGGTGTTGTAGCAGCAGTGCATACAACATCGGGAGCGGGTCAAAAACTTTTTCAAACCTTTTTGGCTTTGATCAATACCCTCTGCTCCTAGGATTCTCTTGGGAGACAGGCAATGGGTGCTGTCAGGAAAGTTCTAGACCCTCAGGTTGTGAAGAAGATCCCTGAGGCAATTCATGGTCTGGGAGAGATTCTGATGGAACAGGGGAATAACACATTCCGTTGCAGCAGAGGGCGTAAGACTTCCCTCATTTCTTAACACAGTTCTCATGACCTCCATGATCAAGCCCATCTAAATCTTCAGCTGATGGACTTTTTCCTCAGCATTTTCAGACCCTGAGATAAAGCTTGCATTCCACCATGAACTGCCCCATTTGGCTGCGGTCTGCCATTAACTCTGCTTGAATCTGCTCAATTGCTCTCTGTTGATTCTGGCGTGTTGAGTAGCGGTGAAAGTAAGAGTCAGCAATCCTGCCTGTTTAATAAAACAAGGTAAGAAATCCAATGTAAACACCTGTTATGCAAAATGAAATGCGTGAATGCATGCATATGTTATGTTTAATCATTTCCAAGGTGTTCTTATACTTTGATTCCAGTTTTAACCGGGCGAGGGATCAAATACATTGTTGAGAAGATATTACTGGAACAAATAAATATTGCGGAAAAAATATAGCTGGAATAAACATTGTTAAGAGAATAAGGTTGAAACAAATATTGCTGAAACAAACATTGCTAAAACAAACATCTCGTCATATAATACTTTAAAGAGTCATACAAATGTGTCTGGTACGACCATAGGTGATTCCATCAACAAGCCTTATGATAATCAAAATAAGCAACACACAGACATACAGAGAAAATTCATTCCTAAACCCCTAGTCCATACAAACTGCCCCTGACCTCCTCAAGAAATGCTTCGGTATCAGGATGAGTCGGTCGCTCTATCAACCCCTTGATCATCCTATTTCTCTTCCCAACACCCTGGTTCAACTTACCAATATGCTATGCGCTGTCATTATCCCCAAAGAGATCTCTTATCTTTTCCTTCTTTATTCCAGCTTGAACCTTGAGCTCTTCGATTTCCCTTTGAGCCTCATTCAGCTTGTCGGAAAAGTGTTTTTTTCCTCTTTTCGCATTCTGGAGCTCTTTCTCTTTCGCTTTAAGTTTTTCCTTCAGTTCTTCATTTTCAGCCCTGATTTCATCTTCTCTCTTCTTCCTGCAAGCCGCAAAGTCATCCTACATTTTCCGAGAGTCAGCGAGCTTGACATTCACCTCAAACAAGAGCTGTTTAGTGTGCTTGTGAACCTTGGCGGAGGATTCTGCAACCATGTTAGCTTTCCGATAAAACTGAGCCCTATCTGCAAAGTCTTTCTCCTGCCCACTAGCAGTTTTGTTGCGTCTTGGGCCTTACATTCCAATCCCCTGTTGATATATAAAGGATCTTGAAGTGAGCTACTCAGGTCAGAGTTCTCCACACGGAGTTCATTCACAATAGCTTGCATCTTGTTGTATTTTTCAATAGCCACAGTGGTTCTTTCTTCCACAACCTCGGGATACAAATGAGGTGTCTGGTCAAAAGGCAAATAGAAATCCTCAACCCTCTTCTTTAGCCAGTATTCACACGGGGGATAGGTTCAGTTATTGCCCTTCCCCAAAATAGTTTTCCCTCTTTTCTGTATGCTAAGCCAAGCAACACAAGCTTTCTGCGCCATCACCACATCATCCGTTACTTGGAAGTATAAGGACTCCTTGACATCCCTTTTGACTGGTGGACCTGTCAAAGCATACCCGAATTGTCTGATAGCTAAAGAGGTGTTATAGTTGATTCCTCTTTTCCTCCCTATCAATAGTACATTCGGGAACTCACCACAACTGTGAATGATATCTTTACAAAGCAACCCATGATCTATCCAAACAATATCTTTGGCGGCCAACCCCATCAGTCTCTGACACCACTCCAGAAAATCCTTGGTATCCACAAAAGTGCCTGAACGAGGTGCACAATAATGAAGAACTGTTTCTCTTCTTTTCTCGTTTCTATGATGCACCAAATGATAAAGATACCCCAATAAAGTTGACACCAAATTCTTCATCGTAAATATTTGGATAGCGTCCACATCAACGAAGTCAGGCACATCCGGGAATAGAACAATACCGTACACACAGAGGGCCAATATTGCGTTGAAAGTAGTCCATCTTTTGGCTTCAGCTGCCTCTTGAGCTTTCTTTGTCAAGTAACCCAGATGATAACCCCTAAAACCTCCTTTATTGGCTATGTTAGCTTCCAAAGTTGATTTTCTCAAATAAAGAGCACTGACCACATCCCCGGACTCAGGATCTTTCTTGGAGCCAAAGAACAGCGCGCTCTCCTTGATGGAAATCCCTAAGATACTTGTATACTCCTCCAGGGTTGGGACCAACTGATAGTCTGGAAATGTGAAACACCTTAAAGGAGGATCGTAGAACTGCACCAACGTGTGAATACCCATGTACTCATAATCACTGACGTTATAAACAAAATATAGGATCCATCTGTACTTCTCCTTGAAAGCTCCCAACACATCAGGATTCGCCATAGCCTTCAAGCTGTTAATGGGGCCTAGATTAGGCTTAGGAAACTTGTAGATGTTGATATTTTTCTTCTTCTCAGTATCCATCCCTATAGTATCCCGCTTACTGGAATCAAGAGTGAGATATACACCTAGAAATAAAAAAACATGAATGTTAGGGTATGCACATGAAATGATGTAATGCATTGGCATGGTATCAAAAATGCCACATATAACTGGACGTGTCTGTGCTGAACTGTGTGAATAACAAACAATTGAATATAATAGGATCAACTATTCACTTCAGTAAGAATACTAGATAACCGGGTAGGTTGGAGGTAAAAGTTTCTTGCAAACCTGTAAACACCCATCCTCTCTCACGTGTCTGAGGTCGAGAAGAAATAATACATTCATCCTTCTGGGTATAGTACTATCGCCAATCGAGGAATGCCTCCACTGACTCCCCTTCAAAAAGGTCGTCCTATAGCAAGTTCCCAGTTTCGGGTCCCCGGATTAAGGAACAATAATGAGTTCACCATTTTTGGTTTGACATTATTACCCCTTTAGAGGAGTGCCACAACTGAGTCCTTGGGAATGGTCACCAGAGTCGACAACTCATAATGGAAACATCCTATGACCTGCATCAACATGCAGTATAGAATATCTCCCAAAGAAATCTCATATGGTTGTGGGTCTCGTGAACACTATACATGGTCACCACCACGTAAGCGACACGACTATCCACTATAGAACCTGTGTGTATACTCAAGCCTGGGTAGTGGGCTTATCTCTCAGAACACCCTGCCCGCCAAACAAAACTAGCAATCCAACACAGTCAAGTACATATATGGCAGTAATGAAGTGCAATAAAGCAGATAAATGCGATAAAAGCAATAAAAGCCATAAATAAAGCAGGTAAAGCATACAAATAAACACCCAATAACCAAAAACAAACAAGCGCTAGGATTGACTCCCTTAGGGATGGGAAAGTCCCCAGTAGAGTCGCCAGCTATCGCAACTGCGAAAAACAACCGGCGAAAAAAACATAAGAGTCCCCACTGAACATTTTTATCCCGACGGGGGAAAGGAAATGATCGAAGAAACCTGAAGAAGGGAAAGGAATGGTCTTGCGACCAAGATCGGGGTTTGGGAGTCGGTTACTCGAAGGGAAGGTATTAACACCCCTCTGTGTCCATCGTACTCGATGGGATCCAGGCTTGTTGTCTGGTCAAATGGTGTGAATATCTGAAGCTCCACTGCTAAATGGAAAGGAATAGAATGAGAAATAGAGAAGAGAGGGGAAAAGGCATGAAAGGTGACTCAATAGGACTTCATCATTGTTAGGCCTACATATTCCCTCGTATAATAGAGGAAAGTCAGAGTCAACGTAGTTCGGAGGACTACGGGTGATGGGGGAAGGTTTCTCTCCAAGACAACATCGTCTTGCGCCTAGGTATCCTCAATCGGACGAGAGAAAGGAATTCAGAGCAGTCGTAGCTCGACCCACTACGAGCGGCCTTGTTTGTTTAGTATTTTTTAGGTGGACGATACTAACGTTTGCGTTCTAGCAGTTTAGGTATTGTCGCTCGTTGTGTGGAGCCTTACGCGTTTACCTGTTAGTGGTAGAATGGAAATAGCGTGCCCTTACGATTAGAGGGAGTGAGATGAGAAAATAATCCCGAAGGAAGCCTATTGACTTATTTATGTCTTTTAGAAGAAGTGTTTGATTTGTTTTATTTGTGATATGTATTGTGCTAAAGACTATGACATAGGAGTGAATACCTTGACAAGGCCGCACCCAACGAGACGTTTGCAAAGCACCCTAGAAGAGTAAAGGAGACATTCACTAATCATTTCCCATGTGCTTAAGGCTCGTGGCGCACTACACATACAATATTTGTTAAATGTTTTTGCTTTTCTTTTAGAGAGAGAAGAAAGGCTCAAATGGTTAAAAGAAAAATATAAGGGGATCTTCATCCTAAAAGTTGTCATGCAATGATTGATCCTATAGTTGAAAGAAGGAAAAAGAATCTCTACCTATGTTAGCATGATTGGATTGATAAATTAATGTCTATCCTACTTTGAACCTAATATAAAATTAGATTCAAGCTAGGAACCTTAAGGGAACATGTGAACATACACAAGTAACACTAAGCAATTCAATCACCATTCAAAGAAGTAATAAAGAAGAAGTGAGATGAAAGAGGAACCTCATAAGAGTTGATGTCAATGTAAGGTTATACAAGTGTTCATCAAATTCAAACCAAGCTCAACTATTGGATAGTTGAAAGAAATGTGCAAAACTATGCACTTATGCTCAAGCAAATGTCCTAAGACTATCCTAGAAGTAATGTCATCATTAAATAAAATGCAATGGGCCCTAAAAGGATGAGAACCCTAGTGGGGAAGTAGCTATGTCCTACTATATCTCATTCATGTTATGATCCTAAGAAGTGTAAAAGAATTCAAGTTATGTCTCAAGATAGCACACAAACAATTGTTACTCAAAAAGTCATGCAAAACACACCTTAAAAGGCTACACAAGTGAAGTTAAGACATATATCCAAGTTGGGTCAGTAGCACACATGGTATGAGCATTCCAAAGTGAGGCTTAGGATGTCAAGAAATGATTATGAAACCCACGCCAAGTCATGCTCAAAAGATTAGGCAATTCTACACAAACATGTCACTTTTATGATGCATCATTCACTTATGACACAACAATGAAAAAGTAAGCATGAAGTTGACTTGAAAATGACCTAAGTCAGAAGCTAACTCATGGATTTAATGTTTAAAAGTAACCTCAAGACATTGCAAAAGTTTCATGTCAAAGCACTCTTAGAAGTGAGAACATGCAATGATCAAACTCAACCCTAATCATCCTCTAAAGGCGTGTGAAGTTTTCACTCAAGAAAAAAGAAGGAAAAGGTCATGCCAAACTAGTGCCAAACCATACAAGTCAGAAGCAAATGACCTATAATATCTCACATTTGAGTTTCAAAATATTGAGCAAAGGAAGCACACAAATGGCTCGAGCAAAAGTTGTCAAAGTTTGATGCTTAATCATGTTCAAGTTCATGCATGTATAACACCAATTAGAGGCACACAAAATGACCTATAAAATAGTATGTAAAGGCTTTACCTCATGCTAGATCAAGTGTAAATCAATGTTCAACATATCCCCAAAAGGGTTGCACAAATGCATCATTAAATCCAATAACTTAGGTAAAAATTAAACAAACACCGGGTATGCATTTAGGGTTCAAGATGAGCACATAGATCATGATCAACAATCAATATCAAAGCATAAAAATGGAGCACAAAATATCCTATTGAATATGCCTAAACATGTAAAGGAAATTGTCTCAAGAGAGGTCACATACAATCATCTCTAATTCTAGGCACACATCAAAGCATTAGACATGCAAGGAAATAATCATGAAAAATAGTTAGAAGTCTTGAAAAATTATGAGGTTTTAATCATGATATGATTAAGTTAATGGCTCAACATGATCTAAAAATAGGCCTAAAACTATGCATACAAGGTGCTCAAACAATATCAAACATATGGCAAAGTATCAATCATGGATCACTCAAACAGGTCACAAAGAGGAATTCCAAAATGAACCAAGAAATAACGGTAAAATTTCCAAATGATCATCAACATGTCCAATAATCATGTAACTAAGTGTGTACAAACTTTAGGATCAAAATCAATTAGGAATCGTCAAGAAACAAGCCCTAATGTAGAGACTAGGTCAACTTGTACACCTCTAAATCAAAATTCCAAAACCAATACCAAAATAATCCAAAAATGAAATTAAAAATTATAGAAAATGAATTAATGTTCCCAAGATCCTCAATGAATTATTTTAGAATTTTTTGGTAACTAAACTATTTTTAGTAAATCAATATAAAACGTGTGTCAAAAATAAAATGAAAATAAGAACTAAATGCAAGGGGGTGCATCCAGAGCAGATTCTATATTCAAATGCACAACGGGCCTGAAAACTGGGGTGGGAATAGAACAAATGCGCGCATGGCCCAGACCTATTTCACTAACCATTTTTATTTGTTTTTATAAAAATTATTTTGTTCAGAATTAAAGGAAAATAAAGGATCACGTGTTTTTATTCTTTGAATCATTAATGTGCTGGCAAAAGAGTTACACGTGAGATTAAAATATTACACACTGGCCAATCGGGAAGTACCACACACACGTCGTTGACCCAAGGTTGAAATAACACAAACGTCGGAGCCCTAGCTCCGGTCGTCTTCTCCGGTGGACCACCACCGTGAGTAGCGGTGAAGTGTGTCGCTCCCAGGATTTTCATCCAGGTACAAACGCGAGAGTGGGGCGGAAAAACAGAGTCGCCAGCCGTGTAAATTTATCCCAAGAGAGGGAAAGGGAACACTGCATAAACCTGAGGAAGAGGGAAAGGAATGGTCATCGCAACCATAACCTGTGTTCGGGAGTCCGTTACGTGAGGGGAAGGTGCTAGCACCCCACGCGTCCATCGTACTCGATGGGATCCACGCTTGTTGTCTATTCTAAGGGTGAGTTATCCTATCATCTATGGCTGTACTAAGACGGGAGAGGGGAAAACAAAGACAAACTCGGTAGGACGTCGACGTCCTAGGCCTACGTACCCCCCTCGTGCAATGGGGAATTCAGAGTCAACGTAGTTCGGACCAAGTTCTTTTTGTGTTTTTTATGAGCGACGTTAAGTTCGCGTCCGGCAGTTAGGGTCGATGCCTGTTTGCGACTCAGACTGAAGGTAACGTGCCCTTTTTGAAAATAGCCTTTAGTTCGACAATCCCGAAGGACAAAAAGGTTTGAGGTTGGTTTGTATTTTTTAGGACAGAAGTGGCTTAAGTTAGTTCCTAAGCTGCATTGCACCAAAGTCTAGGGCACAGGGGCGAATACTTAATGCATCGTCCTAAGACAGGATGCTCGCTAAGCACTCTAGAAAGATGAGAGGAAGCCCCTTATTTCTCATTCCCCATACTTAAGGCTCGTGTGCAATACACCTTATTATTATTAAGTGTTTTAAAGAAATTTGAGATGAGAAGAGAGAAGACACAAGGGTGACTCTAAAGGGAAACAATGAATCCTAAAGTTATCATGCATGGGTGACCTACGGTTAGTGAGGTTTGACGACAACCTAAATCCTAAAGGAAGAAGATGAGAGAAGGAAAGAGTAAGGGTGACCATGGATACTTATCCATACCCTTAAAGAACTTACCTTAGTCCCTGCATGAGAGGTTAGTGAGAAACAGGCACAAGTAAGAGAAATGAAAATCACACAATAGCAAACAAAAGTTATTATCATCCAAACATGAATCAAAGAAACAAAGAAACAGCCCCAAAGCAAATGGCACAAGTGCCTTTTCAAACAGATAATCATACAAGGTCAAAGATGCGTCTGCAAGAAAATCTCAAGTGAAAACAAATCAGATAATTAGAAAAATGACTCCTAAAATCCCAAATTAAACATTAAAGTTCCTCAACCAGAGGCAAACAACATCTCAAAAGTCCCTGCAAAAAGTCAAGATATTAGTCATTCAATTAATCATGCAGAGTTCAGGTGGGAATTAGGGCTCAGTGTGCCAAAGGGAAGGACCTAAATGCAATATGGAATGATTTAAAAATGAAAGAAAAATATTTTCATGCAATTTAGGATGTTAGTGAACAAATGTAAAAAGAACGGATAAAAAATGTTTTATGATTGCAGAAAAATAAAATAAATAAATTTATGTATCCATGAGATGTGTAATGTAAAAAGAACTTGAATTAAACAATTAATTTAAATGATGAAAACTAAAATAAAAATAAAAATAAAATTTGTAAAAAATTATTAAAATGATAAACATAATGCAAGAATTTTTCTGTAATTTTTTAATGCAATTATATATTTTTAATAATTAAAGAATGAAAATAATTATTAAGATAAAAATAAAATGAGATAATGGCAATGGGGGTGCATTGGGTAAAGAAAACGTGTTAGAAATATAATTTGGGCCGGAAGGTGGGTGCGAATAACGAAGGCCCATGCTTAAATCCATCTGAAAATGAAAAACAAAAATAAAAACCTGGGGGTGTGATTAGTAAAAAATTACGTTGGAAATGTAATTGGGCTGAAGGGTGGGGGGTGCGGATAGCAACCCAGCCCACCCAATTATTCAGAAAAAAAAAACAAAAATCTGGGGAGTTCACCGTATGCCCCCCATGTTCCATACGCGTGCGTTTTTTAATGTGCTGGCTGCTTTCGGTTCGTTGGATGCATCTGACAGTTCATGTTTAGTCAACCAATATAAAAAGTAAAACATAGAAATAAAATGACTGGGCGGTGCATGATATTAATGTGGGGTAATATGCACAGGATTAACAATTAAAATTCAGAAAAAAAATAAAAAGGGAAGACACATGGCGTGCTGATGATCGCACGATGAAGGAATTGGACGGCTGGGAGGTCGTCTTCTTCGTCCAGCTCTCCCCTTCGCCGGAACTTTCCCAGGTCGCCGGAGCCCTAGCTCCGCCCGCCTGCCACCACCACCTGCAACCTACAAAGTGCCCAGAAAATACCAAACCACATACCATTCGAACCAGAATTTTATGAGGATCACAAATATCCTATTATTTTTCACAAAAGATCAACGCCAAGAGCAAATCGCACGAAGAAAAAAGTGGGTCCAAAACTTTAAATCAACATAGCAAGCAGTACACACGTCCAAAATTAAAACCAATTATATTAGGATGATCAGCAGACATAACACATCAATATTCACATAAAAAATTGGAGTTTTAGGATCCTTAAAAATCCTTCCAACCTGAGATGGTGTACCTTCAAACCTTGCCCTTGGCTGCGAATGGTGGTTGGGTTGTGCTCTAGAAATCCCCAGGAGAAGGTTTGTGGAAGAACTTCTTGCAAAAACCTTGTGGGTCGTGAGTTTGAATAAAAAATCCTCTTTTAGGGTTTTCTTGAGAACTCCTCCAACTTCACGTGCATGAACCCTAACCAATGCATGATTGAGCTTATATAGACTAGGGTTTTCTACTGAATATGAATTGGGCTTGGGTAATCCATTGTTTAATGATTTTTGACTTATTTTGGAATTTGGCATTATGTTGAATAAGTGAAAAATACACCCCTTCCATGCACTTAAATTCATAATGGATCACTTGCATCTGAATTGCTAATCACACCACATTTAACTTGGGCCTTGAGAACAATTGATTCATGAGTTTTAAATAAATTAGGAATTTTGAATAATGGGAAAAAGGTGAATAATAAACCATGGAATTTCTTCATTCTTGGGCCCAAAATAATCCTCAAGGAATGTCTTTTAATATTAGAATGTGGCATGAAGCAGTGGATTTGATTGTAGGTCATTATGCCCAAAGTTGTGAAAATGGCACCATGAAAAACCCTAAAAAACCACTTTGCCTTCTTTTGACCATAAGTTGAGTTTCACAAATGATATGGAGACCCACTAGTACTTGTTGGAAAGAGGAGAAAAAGATATTCAACTTTCATGTTGGAGAAAAATCCATTTGAAGCTTTCTTGATGGTGAAAAGTCAAGTTGAATGCAGTGCAGGAACTTGCCCAAAAAGGAAACTTTTCATTATAGGTCACTTTCCAAATTTAGAAACTTTGCACCAACTCCTGATTCCTGACAAATATGTATGAAACTTGACCCCTGGAGACCATATGAGGATATGAGATCTTAAAATCCCTGAAGAGAACCTCAAAATTCCACAGTTGACTTTTCTCCTTTCACTGTTGACTTTCACCCAATTCACCTGATTCTCAATCCTCTGGTCAATTGAACTTCTTCTGAACCAAACTGATGGACAACCTCCCATCCCTAGGTACTTAGGGACCCAAGGAGTACCATGGAATCAAGTCTTGCCCAAAAAATCAGAAATAAACTGACTTTATAGCAAACCCTAGTTGTGGTACCCTCAGTCTATGAGGAAATAGCACAGTCTCCAAATCCAAATTCCTATGAATATGATGTGTATCCTCTCCAACAAAGATGAGATATGCCATTTGGTGATGATAAAAACCCAAGGAGCTTGCCCATTTGAGCAATAAACCCAAGAATTTCAAAACCCTAATTCATGCACTGGTTAGGAGAGTAATCCACTTGAAATCCCTTGCCACTTGTGAACTCTTGATGGTGTAGTAAACTAGATAGGACTTTACCTTGACCCCTTGCTAATGATATGCATACATGATAATGCAAAAAATGAAATGAAACATAAGCCAATTAGTACTAAAGTAAGGAGGGCAAATTTTGGGGTGCTACAGCTGCCCCTATTCAATCCACTTGGTCCAGAAGGTATGATAGCGACGACTTTCAGACATTCCAGGATACACGGGGATTGAATACCAAAAGAACCCGGAAATTTGCTAACGAAAAGGAGCGTGCTGAAAAATAGCGAATACGACCTCAACCGTACCTGCAAAGGAAGACCTACAGAAAGTGGACTTCGCTGGGGATAGGAAGGTAGATCATCAACTCTGAGGTCGAGAAAAGGTATACAACAACTTTGAAGTTGGGGAAGAAAGGGTATTTCATCAACTCTGAGGTTGAGAAAAGGTATACAACAACTTTGAAGTTGGGGAAGAAAGGATATTTCATCAACTCCGAGGTTGAGAAAAGGTATACAACAACTTTGAAGTTGGGGAAGAAAGGATATTTCATCAACTCTGAGGTCGAGAAAAGGTATATGACAACTTTGAAGTTGGGGAAGAAAGGATATTTCATCAACTCTGAGGTCGAGAAAAGGTATACGACAACTTTGAAGTTGGGGAAGAAAGGATATTTCATCAACTTTGAGGTCGAGAAAAGGTATACAGCAACTTTGAAGTTGGGGAAGAAAGGATATTTCATCAACTCTGAGGTCGAGAAAAGGTATACGACAACTTTGAAGTTGGGGAAGAAAGGATATTTCATCAACTCTGAGGTCGAGAAAAGGTATACGACAACTTTGAAGTTGGGGAAGAAAGGATATTTCATCAACTCTGAGGTTGAGAAAAGGTATACAACAACTTTGAAGTTGGGGAAGATAGGACTGAGGTTGGGATCACTGTATTGAGGGTTGATCTGGGCTTTCACACAAGGTACCAAATCTGGCTTATGCTTCGATGCATGTTTGAATTTTTTCTATGGCGTAATGCTCCATACGAAATGGAAATGCTACGCATTTTGAGGATGCAATGCAATGATGATGGTATGCAAAAGGGCCCCTCCAGCAAAATAAATGCTGGAGAGAAGAGACCAATTCAGCTGGGGATGACAAAAATAAATTGTCCTTTGAATCCAGGAACTCTGCTGAGAAGGGTCATACTGATTGACTCCTTGGATCAACAACTTCTGTTGGGGATGAAATTCCAAAAGAACAATCACACCAACTGAAGGTAACATCCAAAACCTGAGATTTCTCCTCTGCTGAGGGAGTTAAGAATGAATGCCGATAACAGAACCGGAAGTCTGTTATTGAGGATTGCCAACAACATATGGGCTTAGGACCTGCTGGGGGATGCCAGCCCGTAATCATCATGCTTGGGGAGAACAATCCATAATACCATCCTGCTTGGGGATACTGCTGAACTTAGCCTGCTGATGGGGAGAATGACTTTACTCCCCCCTTGCTGGGGATTAGACTATGACATCGTCGGTGAAAGCACGCTACCTGACTGGATGGGGGAAGTGAACACCCTGATTCTGTGGGGAATTAACATCTTGTTTCAGAGAAAATACTTTCCAGGTCTCCTGCTGGGGAAGGTCCACTCTGCTGAGGAAAGTTTGTCCTGATGGGGAAGGAGCAATCTCAATGCTGGGGAGAGCCCACTGCTGGGGGTGTACAATCCTGTTGCCCTGCAGCTTGACTTGTCTTTATGGTCATAAACGACTCTTTGAACTTTTCACTTGCCCCAGACCACCAGGTCTAATGGAGGAAATCACCTCAAGAGGATTTTATAGAAGACCGGGCGTTCGCACTGTCCCAGGGTCTTCAAACTCTTGGAGAGATTTATCAGATCTCGACGTAACTGCCCCAGGCTGTATGACCCATGAAGTAACTTACCTCGAAAGGATTTGTAACGACCTAAAACACTTTGCCCCGGTATTTTGAACTTTGAAGAGGTGCTTCTGATTAACTGAATTTCGGAGAGATTTCTCGACGTGACTGCCCCAGATTGGCTACATCTTGACACGACTTACTGGGGAGAGCCCACCCTATACGGAGTCTCCTGGCAGCCTGCCCTTTGACACGATTGTCCTTCAGAATTTTCAAGCAACCCAACTTGGCAGGATCAAGCTTCTTGACTGTCATTCACTGTGTAAGCTGCATTGATGCTTAGGCATATATATGCAAACAGGAGATGTTTATTATGAGAATGACAATTCTAAGGCAACACTCATGTTAACCTTGAAGTTTTTATTGAAAATGCATCGCCAAGCCTTGTGAACGAATCACTTGCTGGGATGCGACCTTGATTTTTGAATGGCAAAACAATTCGCACATGCAATACCAACAAACCTTATTAGCACAACTCGTAGGAGTCAGGAGCGCTATCCTGTTGAAGTACGCCTTTAGAATAAACCCTATTTCAATTAGGACTTTTAAGGGTTGTAAAGTGGCCTGGTTCACGGTTTCAGAAAAAAAGGATTAATGGCTCAAAATTTATCGGCGCCCACCCACTCTTCGTGATGTTCTCCAGCCCTATGTTCAGTTAATCTGACACAAACGCTCACCTCTCAAAAGTTTTACGATCTTTTAAGGGACCCACACCATTAATGGTTTGGCACCTAAGGGGGTTTTGGAATAACAGTCACCCCTTTTTATCTTTTGTGTCTGTAATCACACGAATTTGTTCTTATCGGGGATTTTCTTTTGTAACGCCTTTCGCTTTTTCTTTCTTTTGCTTTTTTGATCCCTAATTTTTGCCTGGACTGACTCTTTTGAGTTTTTCAATTTTTAAGTCCAGCGGGATGCCCTAACTTTTGCCTAAGTCACTTGTTTTCAAGTTTCGACTTAGCGGGCCTTCTTTTTTTTTATTCCCCTTTTAAACAAAGCGTGTGACACTGGTTGTCTTACTTGCTTGAAAGGGTTGTGACTGCCTCACTCATTGGTTGTTGATGGCTAACCGTTATGGTTTCGCATCTCTTGACCTCTTGACGGTGGGATAGAAGGTAATGGGTCCTCGGATGCACACACTCCTTGAAATTTGAACGCTTGGTCAAACAAACTGACGCCTACCCTGCCCCTGGGTTAAGTATGAGGGTTTTTTCGTACGAAAGAAACTCCTACTCCAAGGCTCAAAGGGGTTAACGAGGGTCTATCTCCCTTATGTCTCCAGTGTTTAGGGGTTTGAAACAATGCATGTACATCCTCAACAGGGTTCTATCCTTGAACATACAACCAGAGATTTTGCGTTTTCGTCTCATCATCCTCCCTCGAGAGTCCTAGACAAGAAAATTGGCATTGCAGTGCATATAAACATTTAAGAGTGAACACGAATGGATTACTTCAAGGAAAACATACTCATTACATTAATATCATCATAAAAAACAAGCAAGTCTTATATGCATACAATGCTTTAACAAGAAATGAAAAACTACAAATGAAAATGCAGTAAAGAAGCTGAAGATTGCCATTGCTGAGGAAGCTTGATTCTGCCTGGACGTACTTGCAGACTGAGTGCTCACTTGAGAAGGGAGGTTTCAATTAATGTACATATCATCTTCAGTGAATGCAATGATCTTTGAGTCTACCAGGTCTTGCACCTTGTGCTTGAACATGTTGCAGTTTTCAATTGAATGACCCAGTGTGTCTGAGTGATATTCACATCTGGCACCCAGATCATAATCAGGAGGAATAGGGTCAGGAACAGGCTTGGCATCCCTTAGTTCAACCAGAGAACTCTCAAGTAGACGGGCGAGAACACCACTGTGAGGAATAAGGAGTGGATCGAAACTTCTCGCAGGCCTTCGTGATCTTTGTTGTCTCTGTTGCTGAGGAGCATAAGGTTGCTGATTTTGAACAGACCGTTGAACAACAGGGGGAACATACACAACACTAGTTTCTCCTTCCTTTCCCTTGGAGGACCCAGTATAAGGTTTCTTACTTCCTCCAGATGAGGACCCATCACCGCCTGATATTTTCCCCGCCTTAATTCTGCTTTCTACCATCTCTCCTACCAAGATCAAATCAGCAAACTTTCCAGTCATACACGGTACCAGCTTTTCATAGTAATGACCCTGCAAGGTGGCCATAAACATAGTTATCATTTCACGTTCCAACATGGGAGGCTGAACCCTAGCTGCCAGTTCACGCCACCTCTGGGCATACTCTTTGAAACTCTCATTATTCTTCTGTGATAAGTTCTGCAGTTGTGTTCGGTTAGGAGCCATATCAGTGTTATATTGGTAGTGTCTAATAAATGCCCCTGCCAGATCTCTCCAACTACGCACATCCTTCCTTTCTAGTTGTACGTACCACTCCAGGGATGCCCCAGATAGGCTATCCTGGAAGCAATGCAACATCAGCTTTTCATTCTTCGCATGCGCAGCCATTTTGCTTGCGTATGCCCTCACATGGGTCCTCAGACAAGTCATACCATTATACTTCTCAAAAGTAGGGATCTGGAACTTGTGCGGGATAACAACGCCTAGAACCAGCCCCAAATCCTCTAGATCTATACCCAAAGCATCCTGATTCACAACACCCCTTAGCTGTTCCTCAATCAACCTGATCCTCTGATCATTGTCAATCTGGGGACCAGCATCCCCACCTGGCAGAGAAAATGCATCATCTTGAACATCATCATACTGACGGCCATGAACTGCGCCAACGCCATTACCTCCTCCCGCTGCAGTGGGAACTACAATACTTTCTCCTCTGCCCGGAGAAATCACAACACCAGAAACAGGAATAACTCTGCCCGGAGGGCCATTCTGCACACTAGTACCAGTAACACCAGTATGGACTCCTTCCTGAAGGACAACTTCGTTATCAATCCTTGCAATCAGTGGTTGGACAACAGTTCTTAACTGCTCTTGGCCTTGCGCAACCCCTTGCATCAAATTCATGAATTGGTTCATGCGAGTCCGCATCCCAGTCATCTCATTTTGTATCTGATCCATGGGTCTTTTCTGATTCTGTCTGGTAGGATACCGGTGAATGTGTTGATCTGCAATCCGGTGCGGTGGAAGAGAACCAAGTAAGAACGCCAGAGATAAACACCTATTATGCAAAATGATTATGGATATGCGAATGCAAATGAACATGTTTAAAAATTCGCAGGGTGATCCACCCCTTGATTCCAGTTTAATTTCAAAAACCATAATCAAAGTTAGGATGCAACCTTACAAATGAATAAACATGTTGGGATGCAAAATGATGATGCAAATGCACATATGGGATCAAGGATGCCACACAGACTGGACAACTGCTGCACTGAACAAACTGAACCATCTCAAAGATCTGCCCAAATACCCAGAATACTGGAATAACCATAGTACCACACTGATAAACCTGTGATCAGAAAACCGGGTATGTTGAAGGTCAAGGTTACCTGCAAACCTGTAAACGTCCATCCCCTCTCACGTGTGGGTACTAGGATGTTCAGTATCCCGGGCTCTCAGGTCGAGAAATGATGATACGTTCACCATTTCTGGTTTGGCATCATCATCAATCGAGGAGGCCTCAACTGATTCTCCAAAGCGGAAGGTCCTCAGCTTTGGCACTGAGGTCGAGAAACAATAGTACATTCATCCCTCGGGGTACAGTACTATCGTCAATCGAGGAGTGCCTCCACTGATTCTCTTCAAAATGTAGGGGCTATCCTATGCGAGTCCCAAAGCGGGCCCTCGGGTGCGAATGGGTTTGCCACAGGATGTGGTCTGCCACTGTTACCACTAAAGAGGGATGTTTCCACTAAGGTCCTCAGTGATCGGTCACCAGAGTCGACAGCTCTCTAGATCGACATCCCAACATGCGCAAGACACACACGTTAGAATGCGTCCCAAGATAACCTCGTCTAGTTATGAATTTCGTGAACACACAAACGTACCAAGCGGGCACATAGGTCCCACTACTTTCCACTCTAGTCCTAGGGTATACTCAAGCCTTGGTATTGGGCTTCTCTCTCTGACCCACCCAACCTGCAAAACAAAGACAGCCAGCACAACACAGCAGCATGACAGTAATAAAAAATGAAATGCAGAAAATACGGTAAAAATAAAAATAAAAATAAAATACAACACACAAAGCAAAACAAAAACAAAACACCCAAAGAGAACAAAGACAAGCAAGCGTTAGGATTGACTCGCTTAGGGATGGACTAGCATAGGTCAACCTGACTCCCCAGCAGAGTCGCCAGCTGTCGCTCCCAGGATTTTCATCCAGGTACAAACGTGAGAGTGGCGACGAAAAACAGAGTCACCAGCCGTGTAAATTTATCCCAAGAGAGGGAAAGGGAACACCGCATAAACCTGAGGAAGAGGGAAAGGAATGGTCATCGCAACCTTAACCTGGGTTCGGGAGTCGGTTACGCGAGGGGAAGGTGCTAGCACCCCATGCGTCCATCATACTCGATGGGATCCACGCTTGTTGTCTATTCTAAGGGTGAGTTATCCTATCATCTATGGTTGTACTAAGACGGGAGAGGGGAAAACAAAGACAGACTCGATAGGACGTCGACGTCCTAGGCCTACGTACCCCCCTCGTGCAATGGGGAATTCAGAGTCAACGTAGTTCGGACCAAGTTCTTTTTGGGTTTTTTATGAGCGACGTTAAGTTCGCGTCCGGCAGTTAGGGTCGATGCCTGTTTGCGACTCAGACGGAAGGTAACGTGCCCTTTTTGAAAATAGCCTTTAGTTCGACAATCCCGAAGGACAAAAAGGTTTGAGGTTGGTTTGTATTTTTTAGGACAGAAGTGGCTTAAGTTAGTTCCTAAGCTGCATTGCACCAAAGTCTAGGGCACAGGGGCGAATACTTAACGCATCGTCCCAAGACAGGACGCTCGCTAAGCACTCTAGAAAGATGAGAGGAAGCCCCTCATTTCTCATTCCCCATACTTAAGGCTCGTGTGCAATACACCTTATTATTATTAAGTGTTTTAAAGAAATTTGAGATGAGAAGAGAGAAGACACAAGGGTGACTCTAAAAGGAAACAATGAATCCTAAAGTTATCATGCATGGGTGACCTACGGTTAGTGAGGTTTGACGACAACCTAAATCCTAAAGGAAGAAGATGAGAGAAGGAAAGAGTAAAGGTGACCATGGATACTTATCCATACCCTTAAAGAACTTACCTTAGTCCCTGCATGAGAGGTTAGTGAGAAACAGGCATAAGTAAGAGAAATGAAAATCACACAATAGCAAACAAAAGTGATTATCATCCAAACATGAATCAAAGAAACAAAGAAACAGCCCCAAAGCAAATGGCACAAGTGCCTTTTCAAACAGATAATCATACAAGGTCAAAGATGCGTCTGCAAGAAAATCTCAAGTGAAAACAAATCAGATAATTAGAAAAGTGACTCCTAAAATCCCAAATTAAACATTAAATTTCCTCAACCAGAGGCAAACAACATCTCAAAAGTCCCTGCAAAAAGTCAAGATATTAGTCATTCAATTAATCATGCAGAGTTCAGGTGGGAATTAGGGCTCAGTGTGCCAAAGGGAAGGACCTAAATGCAATATGGAATGATTTAAAAATGAAAGAAAAATATTTTCATGCAATTTAGGATGTTAGTGAACAAATGCAAAAAGAACGGAAAAAAAATGTTTTATGATTGCAAAAAAATAAAATAAAGAAATTTATGTATGCATGAGATGTGTAATGTAAAAAGAACTTGAATTAAACAATTAATTTAAATGATGAAAACTAAAATAAAAATAAAAATAAAATTTGTAAAAAATTATTAAAATGATAAACATAATGCATGAATTTTTCTGTAATTTTTTAATGTAATTATATATTTTTAATAATTAAAGAATGAAAATAATTATTAAGATAAAAATAAAATGAGATAATGGCAAGGGGATGCATTGGGTAAAGAAAACGTGTTAGAAATATAATTTGGGCCGGAAGGTGGGTGCGAATAACGAAGGCCCATGCTTAAATCCATCTGAAAATGAAAAACAAAAATAAAAACCTGGGGGTGTGATCAATAAAAAATTACGTTGGAAATGTAATTGGGCTGAAGGGTGGGGGGTGCGGATAGCAACCCAGCCCACCCAATTATTCAGAAAAAAAACAAAAATCTGGGGAGTTCATCGTGTGCCCCCCATGTTCCATACGCGTGCGTTTTTTAATGTGCTGGCTACTTTCGGTTCGTTGGATGCATCTGACAGTTCATGTTTAGTCAACCAATATAAAATGTAAAACATAGAAATAAAATGACTGGGCGGTGCATGATATTAACGTGGGGTAATATGCACAGGATTAACAATTAAAATTCAGAAAATAAAATAAAAAGGGAAGACACATGGCGTGCTGATGATCGCACAATGAAGGAATCGGACGGCTGAGAGGTCGTCTTCTTCGTCCAGCTCTCCCCTTCGCCGGAACTTTCCCAAGTCGCCGGAGCCCTAGCTCCGCCCGCCTGCCACCACCACCTGCAACCTACAAAGTGCCCAGAAAATACCAAACCACATACCATTCGAACCAGAATTTTATGAGGATCACAAATATCCTATTATTTTTCACAAAAGATCAACGCCAAGAGCAAATCGCACGAAGAAAAAAGTGGGTCCAAAACTTTAAATCAACATAGCAAGCAGTACACACGTCCAAAATTAAAACCAATTATATTAGGATGATCAGCAGACATAACACATCAATATTCACATAAAAAATTAGAGTTTTAGGATCCTTAAAAATCCTTCCAACCTGAGATGGTGTACCTTCAAACCTTGCCTTTGGCTGCGAATGGTGGTTGGGTTGTGCTCTAGAAATCCCCAGGAGAAGGTTTGTGGAAGAACTTCTTGCAAAAACCTTGTGGATCGTGAGTTTGAATAAAAAAACCTCTTTTAGGGCTTTCTTGAGAACTCCTCCAACTTCACGTGCATGAACCCTAACCAATGCATGATTGAGCTTATATAGACTAGGGTTTTCTACTGAATATGAATTGGGCTTGGGTAATCCATTGATTAATGATTTTTTACTTATTTTGGAATTTGGCATTATGTTGAATAAGTGAAAAATACACCCCTTCCATGCACTTAAATTCATAATGGATCACTTGCATCTGAATTGCTAATCACACCACATATAACTTGGGCCTTGAGAACAATTGATTCATGAGTTTTAAATAAATTAGGAATTTTGAATAATGGGAAAAAGGTGAATAATAAACCATGGAATTTCTTCATTCTTGGGCCCAAAATAATCTTCAAGGAATGTCTTTTAATATTAGAATGTGGCATGAAGCAGTGGATTTGATTGTAGGTCATTATGCCCAAAGTTGTGAAAATGGCACCATGAAAAACCCTAAAAAAACCACTTTGCATTCTTTTGACCATAAGTTGAGTTTCACAAATGATATGGAGACCCATTAATACTTGTTGGAAAGAGGAGAAAAAGATCTTCAACTTTCATTTTGGATAAAAATCCATTTGAAGCTTTCTTGATGGTGAAAAGTCAAGTTGAATGCAGTGCAGGAACTTGCCCAAAAAGGAAACTTTTCATTATAGGTCACTTTCCAAATTTAGAAACTTTGCACCAACTCCTGATTCCTAACAAATATGTATGAAACTTGACCCCTGGAGACCATATGAGGATATGAGATCTTAAAATCCCTGAAGAGAACCTCAAAATTTCACAGTTGACTTTTCTCCTTTCACTGTTGACTTTCACCCAATTCACCTGATTCTCAATCCTCTGGTCAATTGAACTTCTTCTGAACCAAACTGATGGACAACCTCCCATCCCTAGGTACTTAGGGACCCAAGGAGTACCATGGAATCAATTCTTGCCCAAAAAATCAGAAATAAACTGACTTTATAACAAACCCTAGTTGTGGTACCCTCAATCTAGGAGGAAATAACACAGTCCCCAAATCCAAATTCCTCTGAATATGATGTGTATCCTCTCCAACAAAGATGAGATATTCCATTTGGTGATGATAAAAACCGAAGGAGCTTGCCCATTGGAGCAATAAACCCAAGAATTTCAAAACCCTAATTCATGCACTAGTTAGGAGAGTAATCCACTTGAAATCCCTTGCCACTTGTGAACTCTTGATGGTGTAGTAAACCAGATAGGACTTTACCTTGACCCCATGCTAATGATATGCATACATAATAATGCAAAAAATGAAATGAAACATAAGCCAGTTAGTACTAAAGTAAGGAGGGCAAATTTTGGGGTGCTACAAAGTGCTCCAAAAATAAAAAAGAAAACCACAATCCCACTCGAAATTTCATGCTGAACACGAATCTAATATCAAAATCTCCATTAAATACCTCTATCATGCAAAATGAAGGGGATTTTTAGAAACCCAAAAATCAAGAAACTTCATGTTAAGACCTAAGATTAACCACAAAAAGAGCCTACCATGGTAGGACTTCAAATGCAGTTATCCTACATGCTTCTAACCACATACATTGCCCTAAAATGATGCAAGAAAATTCAGGATTTCTGACCTTGATAGAGCTTTAAATCACATGTAAAGAAACCCTGAGAACTTCAAGGTTATATCTTGAGATCACCACTGAGCAAAATAAATGCTCAGGTTCCTTGAATCTAGTTTGAAATTGCAAGTTCTTGATGAAGTTGAGGAATTCGAATATGGTGATGTAGTGAATCCAGATGAAGAATATTGCACACAGAATAAGCTCTTCAATGGGGTGATGATGTGGGTGAAGAAATTTTAACCAAATCTCTTGAGATGAGTGAGATTCGGAGAGATGAAGATAAGAGTGAAAAATGGAGAATATGATATATTTGGCTCAATGTGTGTAACTGAAAGTCGTTAGGGGTGGTTATAGCTTATATATTTGTGGTTCATGTGTAGTTAAGAGTTTAATCCTGGTTAGAATTCAGTTGGAGCTTGGTTAGTGGAAATTGGAAAAATGAGAGTGAGGTTATGGTGGGAGCTTGGCACGGGTTTGCTCTCATGTGGGTGAGGTGCATTGTTGTTATGGTGCACATGATGATGATGATAATATGGTATATGCAGGTACAATCAGAAACAACTACTTACATCCTAAGTTTTATGTTTCTCTTTCATTTGATGTGTGAGGTAAAGGTGGTATGTGTGCATGGTGTGTAAGATTTTTGCATGGCCAAAAGGAGTAATGTGGGACATTATGCGCATGCAGCAAGAGCACAACAACAATGAGATGGAGTTTATTTTGCATTCGGAATGGAATGCCATAGTTTGTACACTTAAATGGGGTGACTTTGGGGTCACATATCTTGAATAATATGGAATCAAATGGCATGATCTTGATATCATGAGAAAGAGGGAATGTCATAGAGCAACTTTCATGTTGGTGGAATGTGGAATATGAATGTGGAACTCCATTAAAAATGACCTTGAACTCACTTTCTCCAAACTGATTATAGGTTAAAAACTTTCTAAGTTTTTCACCATTTTTGACAACTTTGAGTTGATAACTTTGAGGCACCACAACTTGGAAGATATTGGCTCATTTTGTAAACTCTTGATATCATGGGAAATAGAAACTTTGATAGAACAATTCTTATGTTTGATGAAAGTTGATTTAAAGCTTTGAACATCAAGAAAAATGTCATTGAAATCATGGTCTCCAAACTGAATTTTTGGACTTAGAAAATTCAAAGTCTTTACCACTTTTGACAACTTGATGATCATAACTTTGATTGATCATAACTTTTGATTCACAAATCAAAATGAGATGTTCTTTATATGGTTGGAAAGATGGAATATCACTCTACAACTTTGATGTTTGACAAAAGATGAAATAAAGCTTGGATCAATGTGTAAATTAGCTTGGAAGTTAAGTACTTTTAACTTGAAGACTTACCCAAAATGGAAAGTTCTAAACATAAACTTTCCAAAAATGGAAATGTTTCCATTCTTGGTAGCTTTTCATACAAGTCTTGATTTTCTTGGTCAAATTCCACCCATTGGCCATATTTAACATGATAAACACTAGATTGAGCTCAAAAAGTCAGGAGTTGACTTTTTCATTGCTCAGTTGACTTTGTTCCTAATTCAAATGATTCACAATGATCTGACCAATTGAAACCCCTCTTAATGAAATTGATGGTCAATACTCCACTCATAAATACTTGAGAACATATTGAATACCATGGAATCAAATTTTTCCTAAAGAATCAGTAATAAACTGATTTTAGACAAAACCCTAATTTTAGCCCTAAAAGATAGGATATGTTGATCAATGATGAAAACCCTAATTCCTCTGAAGACAATTGAGAATCTCTTGAACCAGGATGTTATATGTGATATGATGATGTCGAGGCTTCAAAATCCTTGCCCATAAGGGTGCCACATACACAATAGGCAAAACCCTAATATGAGGATCAAAGATAGGAGAAAATGTTCCTCTTCAAGTTTCTTGCAAATTTCAATCTCCTGATGAAATGGTGAACCAAATATGATGCTTGAGGCATGAGAAGCCTTTGTAGCTTGAGTGGATGAGGATATCTCATTCTCTTTGCTTTGAACAATCAATGACATAGAAACCTCTGATCCCATGCCTTGGGAAAACTAATGATGCATGTATGATGTTTATGACCTAAATGCACATGTATGCAAAGCATAAGCCACTTATTGATGGTAAAGTGTGAGGGAAAATTTTGGGTTGTTACAGTACCCAGCGTAGAGAGAAATGAGTTTCATTGAGAAAATGTATGAATCTTGAAACACAATTTTCATTCAAATGCAAAGCCTTTTATTTTAGTTTACATTCTTTGCACATTTGCTTTCATTTCTTTACCGATTGCATTATCATTATCTGTATTCACTTTTGCAAAGTTTTTCCTTTTAACATTATCAAAATCACCTTTCACATTACTTTTCTCAACGATTTTGACCAAGGCGAAATCCTTCACGTAACTACACAAAATTATAAACAAAAAAGCTTTTAGCACTATGTTCTAGGATTCTATGGTCGTTCCTGTAAGTAACTTTCAATAAGAGACTAGCGGTTGTTTACCAAATTTTCTAGTAAAAAAATTGGCACATCTAGTGGGACTTGTGCTAAACTCTTTTTATTTTATAGATAGTCATAGTTTTCTCTTATAAATTTGATCTGCGTACATGAATTGTTCTGAATAGTTTATATGCGTTTAAGAAGTGGAAAGTCTTTATAAAAAATGATGCGTTCTCATATGAAGGTGAGAAATATACACAAGAACGGGGGGTTGAATTGTGTTTGCCAAATTGTTTCTACTTCTGAACTACAGTTCAAAATCTAAATAGAAGTTTAGAAACTGATGACAAGTGCAGTAGAAAATGTAACAAAAGTAAATAAAAATAGAACAAAACACACAATAGTTATACTGGTCCCTCTCCAACTAAAAGCAGTTCAGTCCCCTTGCAGTACACGAGATTTCCACTATAATCAAACAGATTACAACTGCTTATACCTTAAAGTATAAGACTTTCTCCTGCTCAGACCTAGAGCCTAAGACTTCTTTGCTTAATCAGCACCTGATCAAGACTTTCCTACTTAGATCCTCAGATTCTAAGACTTTCTTGCTTAGATTCCTCGAACCCAAGACTTCAATGCTCAAGCCCAAGGCAAGATACTTTTATCTGAACTGACTGTTTAGAGAAGAAATAACTTACAACAACACTTGATTAACAATCAGAGGTGTTTAAATATAATATAACACACTTTAACACTAAGGATTTTTAAGTTATACAAGAATAAGAACTCTTAACAAATTAGCTTCTCTTGAGCTGATATGAATGAAGTACGTGTATTTTTTAGTTGTAGTTGCAGCGTTATACTCTTGGTTTATCTTCAATTCTTCTGTTCCTTTTATAGCAGAAGAAATAGAGTCGTTGAAGCATCCTCAACGGCTATAATCAGATCAAATCTTTTAGTACATCTTCTTTTCCAATAAAACAGGTGTTGGAACCCGTAGACAACGAATTATCCACTGAACAAGGCCTTTGTCCAGAGAACTCTTCTATGAAACAACTATAACACACTATTTTGAAGATAATGTTAACAATTCTTGAGTCCCGTGATTACAAAGCTTGAGTTGACACTATTCAGTTTTAGAGGCAGGTAAATCACGCTTCTAATTTTGAAATGTGAAATTTTGGCCTATGCAGACAGCAAATGTCCTAACACATGTCAAGACATTATCTACATAATCATTTAAACTCAGAGGCGCGACAACAGATTGATACCTTGAATATCAGAACTGCACACTTACAGATGTCACGACATCTGATCCAACATGTTTATCATAAACCCTAACAGAAAATGTAAATCTGCAGAATGATAAAGAACACAGCAATTGTTAACCCAGTTCGGTGCAACTCACCTACATCTGGGGGATACCAATCTAGGAAGAAGACTCCACTATCTGTAGACTGTTACAAAGTTAAACTCCCCCGTTTACAACTTCATACCTAACATCTACCCAATGAACATCTTTACTAAGGCTAAACTCAAACGTTTACAACCCTGATATGAGATACCCCACTCACTTCCCGTAATCACCAACTGTGATTTCTACATCATCCCTATCAATACAGAAATTTGTCAAGCTTTCTTGACAAACAAGCTAACTCGAATTTACTTAAAAGCTTCATCCAAGAACAATACACAATCCAATACCTCAAGGCTTATGGATCTATGTGACACCTATATTTGCCACAATGCATCAACTGATACAAAGGGAGACTTACAACCTAGAGAGCCAACGACTCTCAAACCCCTAAACCCTTGTTTCTTACGCAAGAGAACTAGGTTACAAAAGGCATACTAAGGCATGTCAAAAACCTAGGTCTAAGTCTTCTATTTATAGAGTCTTCTGCTTCCTTGGGCTTCAGTCTTTTGTTTGCTAATTCCTTGATCCATGCAGCAATTTAAAAACTAACTTAAGCCATTCAGTCCAGGATGTCAAGATGCATGTTAAGACATCTTGTTCGACATCACGTCTTTAGCAGAATTATTTAGCTTGATCTCATCGTTGAGTTAACAATTATTTTTTACCAAAATTTGTTCAAAAACTCAGAGCTTTCAATCTCCCCCTTTTCGGCAAATTTTGGCTAAAACACATATGCACTGTAAGATCCAGATCGATGGTGCATGCAGTGAGGACTCCAAATAATTTCAAGGTCTATACCTTACCTGTGATGGAGTACATGAGAAAGAATATGCAAGACGCACCCCCTCAACCCATCAACCAATACTTGTCACGAAAGGATAAATCTTCCTCTTGAGAGGTATAAGAAAACCATTAGGAAAAAGCAGTAGCAATACCCTTAGTAGTAAAGTACTTCCTTGGGTAACTCAGAACACAGGACATGACTGTGTTCATAACTCAGATCACAAGACACAAAATTCCAGTTGAGATTTGAGACCAAGAATGTTGTAACATACTGTTGAGCATTTTGACAAGATGCTTTATCAGACGAGAGATTCTCATGAGAAGATCAAAACATTTCTCCCCCTTTTTAGACACAATTTGACAAATATTACCAAAGTATATCCAGATCCAAATAGTGCTCACCCAGAACCTTATATAAGCCATAAAGACAACAGTAAGAGTGATACAGCGATGAGTAAGATGAATTTTGAGATCCCCTTATTTGAATTATATCAACCACCACCCGGTCTTTATGTCTTTATTCATTTTTGGACAAATTCTTGTTGAAGTACAAGTTCCAACACATGTGAATGTATATTCAAGGACAACATTTTACACGTCCTTCTGACAAGTATACACCCTAAGCGTTTTCCCAAGACAGAATCAATACTTCTGTCAACAGACTGTCAGAGATTCTCCAGACACTCTTCACTACTATGACGTCCTTGACCAAGTCACACCCAACAATGCTAAAGAAAATATCTGCATTAAATTTTTTTCATAGTTTTGTGATCACAGCCTGCAGAGAAGAATAAATTCCCAGACTTAATCAATGATTCTTAAGTATCCAATAAGAACCATTAAAATTGTACTGCCAAGTCTCCCACAACTTGCAACCATACAACAATGTCAAGACATCCTCCTTGACATATCAGCTTGCTTGACGCACAAATGCAAACTGGAACTTCAACTGCATCCTCGTAGTAATTCATATTAGATCAAGGGGCATCTCCCCCTATCTAAGGTAACCAGTGCTCCTCCATAGAACACCTAAGCTAATGAATGGAGAACATAAGACGCATCTTCATGTCTTCAAGAGTGCACCCTCAGTTCAACTTACCAGCTGAACACAATCATCAACTCTCTTATTGCTTCCTCTGACAAGAAACAATAATCACTCACACATGATCACCATCATGCTACCCGTGAGGAAATGTATACCAACCATAACAAACTCTTGGCTTGAGATCAAAGTCCCATTGATCCCCCCATCCTGCAACCATTTATACACCACACGAACTCCTCTTGAATTCTCATGTATAGACCTTCAGCTGCTTGAGGCACAAACCAATTGAATCAGAATGCTTCACATTCCTCAAAGAGACGCATGGGGCCCCTTAGTTTTTTATAACGATGTTAGCTATCGTATGCATACTCCAGAACTTCACAGCTGCTAAACTGATCCACTACTAGCATGACTTGCGGCCAGGGGCAACATCCCCTTTGCAAAATTTTTCACTGAACTTACCTTGCCAACAATAGAGATAGACACCCCACAATCCAAGACAATCATTCCTTATCATTCTCCCGTATGATAACCTGGAATACTTTTGATTTTTTGGTGAATATCCACTTCTGAACACATCAGAAACTAGACCTTCATGCAATCAACATATGATCCGCTTCAGTCTTCCCAAAACCTTACATCAGACCTCCAAGACAGTTCTTCTACTCCATCATTCTCCCATATGACAATGTAGATACTTCTTAGACACGATACAAGTAACCAGTTCCTCACAGAACCTGAAATCCTTCACCAAGGATAACTAACCCAAAGATGTTCTAACATCAGTTATGACATCTTCCACACATCACATACACCACACACCATGGTTCTTGATATGCTCCACCACTGGACTTACTATCAGCATAGTAATCCACACTGAAGATCTTCATACAACATTGCGCCACCAGTTTAAACAAAGAATACTTCAGAACCCCAGAGAGAAATAAACTCTCATCCACCAAAAGAAGGTATGCTTTCATCCTCAACCCAGAACTTCTGCCACAAGCTCCCAGAGAACCAGAACCTCTTTACAGTTTCAACTAACTACTCTTATGTACAAGAGAAATCAGTTTCAAGCATCCTGCTTAAATGTACACAATGAAACCAAACAAATGTCACTTTTTGATTGATCTCAATCTTCTTCAGAACTCCCATAAGATACACTGATCCACTAATGAAATCAGATCTTCAAGCCACATAAACTACTTGCCCCACAGCTCCCGCAAACTGCATGAGATAGACCTTTTTGAAGCATCCATAACTTCCATTCTCCTGTAGATCACCTTATCTTAAGCTGACGTGCCACATCACCAGCTGAGACCTTCGATGTTAAGCTAGATGTCAGAACATTTTGATATGACATCTAACTGTTGAATTCAGCTCCTCCTTCTGCCACTTAGAAGAACCTCATCCCTTCGCAGAACAAGAGTTCCATGCTCTCATAGACTTGATTCAACAACCAAGTTTGAGTAGACAACCTCCATCTTGCTTTAAAACTCCAAAGACATCGAACCTGCCACGTCTGAATCTTCAGAAAATAAGTAGTCCAAGACTACACCATAGCCATACCAAAGACTGCCACTTTCCTCAGTAGAGCAGACTGTAGAAAGTCAGAGATAACTGCCACTTAACTTTGACCTTCAACAAAAAGAGCAACATCCATGCTCCAAAGCACCTAGATCAGAAATAAACTGATCCAAGCTGTAACCATCAAGATTATGATGTCTTCATCCTCATCTTCAACAGCATCAAAGTCTAGACTAGTTTCTTGCCAGGAAACTCTCCGGAGAACACATGATTCTGTCACACCCGACTGAAGCCACTTCTTAGATCACCACCTAAGACTAAAACAGATGCTAAAGCGTATGTAGTACCCCTCCCATGATTCTGCACAAACTCTGATGATGAGATGTTCCAACATCTTGTTGAACATCAGCAATCCTGACTTTCAAGGATAATCAATTAAATACTTGTGGATTCCACAAATAACAATTGATCTTAAATCCTTGTACAATAACCCTTCTTCGCTGCTGTAGCTGAGCTCCATCAGATCATGTCATAAACACTTATAAAGTATTCAATCTTTTTGCAAGTATCTTCTTCAAGAACAATGTTGAGATACCGAGGCTGCCACCCTTGACTCAAGTAACTAAGACTTTCTCTGAACAAATCTTATTTACCTAAAAAATGCTTCAATCAGATTGGATCCACTCTTAGGGTTAAGAGAGATGAATCCTTCCTTGCTGTTTTTGGATGGTGAAAATAAATCACCTCCACTTTCTTCAGATTGTGTTTCAAAGAAACACCTTCTAGTCAGAAGAGTAACTAGAAGACTCCAGATACACGACATAGATGCCTTTATGAGTGAACTTGAGATAATGATCAAGTATCTTTGACAACCTAGCCGATCAATAATTTATCAAACTCCTAGAGCAAGAACCTAATAAACTTAAGCTAAACTCCTCTCCTCTTCAACTGACTTCAACTGCACCAAGAAACCAAGCTTCCAAGTACCAAGTCACAATACCAGATATCTAACCACAACTCCCTTCACTCCATCGCTCCCGACTTTGGAGTAAAAGAATGCAGATATCTTCAAATATAGAGACTGACGATTGAGACCTTCCACCAATTGTCCTCAGTAACAACTCCAAAATTCCATAATTCTATAGCTCTTCCATCAGAAACACATGCAGCGGAACCACCAAGGAACAAATCCTGCTTGCCCCAATAAAATGTCACAACATCTTATAAGACACACCAACAAGAGAACTAGCCACTTCTCCTGTAGTTATTGTAGAATCTCCTCAACAACATGAACAACCTCCGGGTTGCTCCCTTCGATCCAGAACATCCATCTCATCCATTAATACCCTTGGGTATGTCTGAGTTGATTGAACTGATCTTCAAAACTCCTCCTTGTTTAAACGCCAGAAAGTATCTCCCAAAGATCTCATCCAGAACCAGACAGGATGCCTTCTCTGATACCAATTAAAATTCTGGCCTATGCAGACAGCAGATGTCCTAACACATGTCAAGACATTGTGCTACATAATCATTTAAACTCAGAGGTTCAACGGCAGACTGATACCTTGAATATCAGAACTGCACACTTATAGATGTCACGACATATGATCCAACATGTTTATCATAAACCCTAACAGAAAACGTAAATCTGCAGAATGATAGAAAACACAGTAATTGTTAACCCAGTTCGGTGCAACTCACCTACATCTGGGGGATATCAATCCAAGAAGAAGACTCCACTATCTGTAGACTGTTACAAAGTTAAACTCCCCCATTTATAACTTCATACCTAACATCTACCCAATGAACATCTTTACCAAGGCTAAACTCAAACGTTTACAACCCTGATATGAGATACCCCACTCACTTCCCTTAATCACCAACTGTGATTTCTACATCATCCCTATCAATTCAGAAATCTGTCAAACTTTCTTGACAAACAAACTAACTCAAATTTGCTTAAAAGCTTCATCCAAGAACAATACACAATTCAATACCTCAAGGCTTCTGGATCTCTGTGACACCTATATCTGCCACAATGCATCAACTGATACAAAGGGAGACTTACAACCTAGAGAGCCAACGGCTCTCAAAACCCTAAACCATTGTTTCTTACGCAGGAGAACTAGGTTACAAAAGGCATACTAAGGCATGTCAAAAACCTAGGTCTAAGTCTTCTATTTATAGAGTCTTATGCTTCCTTGGGCTTCAGTATTCTGTTTTCTAATTCCTTGATCCATGCAGTAATTTAAAAACTAACTTAAGTTATTCAGTCCAGGATGTCAAGATGCATGTTAAGACATCTTGTTCGACGTCACGTCTTCAGTAAAATTATTTAGCTTGATCTCATTGTTGAGTTAACAATTATGTTTTACCAAAATTTGTTCAAAAACTCAGAGCTTTCAAAATGTACTAATGGTAACTTTCTAATCAGTTTCTCTTACAAGTATAAAATCAGAACCGGATCATAGCTTCTTCTGTGTCAGAGCCAGTTTCATCAAATAGATATAAATCTGCACATAAGAACCAATAAGTTAGAAATCCTAATTGTTTTTTCAAATACTTTGTTATCATTAAAATATTATAGGATACATGGTATGAACCAAATTGTCTCAGCAATCTCCCCTTTTTTGATGATGACAACTTTAAGTATTTTAAAATAATTAGTTGCATATTAATTACTCAACAACTTTCAGGGTCTGAGGTTTGTAAGCTCCCCATGTGTCAAACAGTCTTAGATGTGAGGTTTGTAAGCTCCCCCTAAGTCCTATTTGTGAAGTCTAAGAGATGAGGTTTGTAAGCTCCCTCTCCACTTCAAGAGGTGAGGTTTGTAAGCCCCCCCCTTATATAGGATAGCTAAATTCACTCCAAGATTAATCTAGAAGAATACTTAATCCATTCTCCCCTTTTGTCATCAACAAAAAGATAGAAAAAAAATAGACTGCAGTGATTAATAATGGTTTCTGAACAATTCATAGACGAACACCAGTCATGAACAAGTTTGTCAATCAATCCAGCTCGTTCCATATGTGCAGCAACACCCTGTTGATCAAGAATCATGGAAAGAACCCTACCAAAAGGAATGGGAAAAGATAATTCCTCATGAGATGCAAGTATCTCTTCTTTCAGATAATTTAACATAGTTTGAGGCAGATTGATTTTAGTTCTAGAGACTAGGAACATAATGAAATGTTTATCATCAAGAGAAAGCCATCCTGATCCCTTTTCTCTAGGCCTTAGATTTGTTCCCATAATTTGGTACCATACTTTTGCCATAGGAGTAAGAGTAGAGGGGCTTATAATAGGGCCTTCATTATCATAGATGTTGTGCATAAGATTCATAAACCTATTGATATGTCTGTAGTTTTCAACAGTAACTCCATCCTCTTAACAATTTATTTCTTGAGAGATGATTTTAGAGTTGATCATAACAGGAGAACCATAGACAACAGATAGAATCTGACAACCATCTAGCTCATTCTAATGAACATGAGCATTTACCAAAAAATCTTTCACAAGATCTGGATAGATTAGTCCATTAAGCATTGCAAAATAACCATCCCATTTTTGAAAATGAATATCTGAGACTATCTGTGAAAGATTAACCACCGTCAATTCATTGAGGTTAACCGTATATTCCTTCAGAATATCTAGATCATAGATCTCTCCTTTAATGGTATTTGAAGACATATTGAGAAGAAAAGAAATTCTAGTTATAGAACAATGATTTCACAATATTATCTTATATATAAGATAATACATAAAACCAGGGAAATACACAGGCAGTAACATAACACATAGAATGCTGATTTATAAGCAAGCATGCATTAAATGTTTGGACAGTAATGAGTCTGAATAAAAATGAATCAGAATCTTTGTCAGTACACTCCTTTTAAGAACCAAATTTCAGAGCAGATTTTGAATATAGGAGTGATAGACATGTCCCTTCAGCCTCAATAACAGTTACTTTTGAGAAAACACAACAACCAAGGCTGAATACTCATAGCACTTTTGCTTGAAAAGCAAGTAAATGTAGGATTATCCTTAGTGTAAGTTTTGTAATAGTTTCACAAAAAAAAGAGTTTCAGAACCAGCTGTCTATCAAACCAATATTTCAAACAGCTTCAAATATAAGAGTATAAGACAAAGACCTTATTTTATCAGAACTCAAGATTAGTCGAATTGTTAATTCAAAGCACAAAGCATTAGAATTAAAATTTTTACTTTCTACTTAAATAACAAAGCAATCAAGGATGAAAGAGATTCGACAAACTCTATACAAGGCTTATAGATCATACTTAGAGAAATTTCATATTTGAAAAAAATTCCAACTGAGTGCTATCAGAATCTCGTTTTCTTCTTATACTTCATTCATACAATAAGCATAATTCATTAACAAAGACCATGCTCAGATTTTTCTTAATAAAATGAAATCTTGTAATGGCTAAGGGTTTTGTAAATATATCAGCCCATTGATGGTCAGTATCAATAAACTGAATATCTATTACACCCTTCAGAATATAGTCCCTAATAAAATGATGTTTGATCTCAATATGGTTAGCTCTGGAATGTTGAATTGGATTTTTCGTTAGACAGATAGCAATAATGTTATCACAAAGGATAGGAATATTGTTTCCAAAAATATGATAATCTTCAAGCTGATACTGCATCCATAGTAGTTGAGTGCAACAATTAGTAGCATAAAATGTATTATGCTTCTGCTGTAGACAGAGCAATAGTTGTTTATCTTTTGCTAGTCCAAGATATAAGGTTTTCACCTGAGAATTGACAGTTCCCACTAGTGGGTTTCCTCTCAATTTTATTTCCGGCGTAGTCAGCATCACAAAATCCAACTAGCTTGTAATCTAAGGATTTCTAAGAAATCCAAGATTGATAGTTCCTTTCAAATATCTAAAGATCCTCTTAATAGCTGTTAAATGAGTTTCTCTAGGATCTAATTGGAATCTTGCACACAAACATACACTGAATAAAATATCTGGTCTGGAAGCAGTGAGATAGAGTAAGGAACCTATCATACCTCGATATTTAGTTGGAGCCACTTTGGTACTGAAATCTTCACCATGCAGGTTGCAGGTAGAATGAATAGGAGTTGACATGACTTTGCATTCATCAAGATTGAACTTTTTTAAGAGCTCTCTTGTGTACTTTGGCTGATGAATATATATACCTTCCTTCTTCTGGTTAATTTGAATTCCAAGAAAGTATTTTAATTCATCTCAAATTCAGCCTGCATAATCTTTGAAAATTCTTGACAAAGAGATGCATTAGTGGAAACAAAAATTATGTCATCAACATAAATTTGAACAATCAATATTTCTTCTTCTAGAGTTTTCCTAAATAGTGTAGTGTCAACCTTGCGTTTAGAGAAACCATTCTTAAGAAGAAAATTACTCAGTTTCTCATACTAAGCTCTTAGAGCTTATTTGAGTCCATAAAGAGATTTCTTAAGCTTGTAGATGAAGTTTGTATGTTTTGGATCTTCAAATACATGAGGTTGCTTAACATACACTTCTTCAGTAATAAATTTATTCAAAAAAGCATTTTTCACATCCATCTGATAAAGTTTGTTACTATAGACCCACTTGGTTCCAATAATGTTTTTCATTTGTGGTCTTGAGTTGACACTACTCAGTTTCAGAGGCAGGTAAATCACGCTTCTGATTCTGAAATATACTAACGATAACTTTCTGATCATACTCTCTCACAAGTACAAAATCAGAATCGGATCATATCTTCTTCAGGGTCAGAACCAGTTTCATCAAATAAATATAATTATGCACATAAGAACCAGCTAGTTAGAAATCCTAATTATTTTTCAAATACTTTGTTATCATCAAAACTTTAGAGGTTACATGGTATGAACCAAATTTCTCTCCACATCCTATATATAATATCGGTTCACAGAAAAAAATCCTCAAAACGTAGTAGAATAACTAGTCAGATCGACTGCTGAAGAGGCAGTTATTTCAACGCCTGTTAGGACAACTGCCCTGGTGGTATCGTTAACGCTAGTTGTACCAGTACCATCACAAGGGATAACACCCCACCATAGTCAGGGAATACCATATTTAACTTTGTAGTCACAGGGCTTATGTTTGGGTTCTCAATGCCAATGAATAATAGGGAATACCCCTATGGCATACCAACATCGATGATGGTTGGCCTTCACACTAATATGTCAACCTTTAGTAACAATGCGACGACTACTGGGCCATCATACAATCCACATAATGCCCCTGCTTCGACCAGGAGAGATGGGCTACATCCCTTAAATAACACCATCTTTAAATACGACCTCTATGATGGCTATGAGACAACAGATGGATGAAAGTAACTTAGAATTGGTTAACACTTTGACCCAACAAATATGAACCATATTTAACCCTTTAATTACAAACACAAACAAACTATGAGTTATTGACTAATCAAATGGGTCGAATAGCTAATTTTAAGCACGTCTCAAGTTCAGGCTTGACCAACCCTACAGACATAAAAGTTTGGCAGGTCGAAATGCCTGTAAATGGGATGGCCCAAGTGAATTTAGGCTAAAATCAGGGTTTTCAACCACCAGAACCCATCTCAAATAGGGAAGAGGAAGAATGCATAGGTCAGCATAATCCTAGACCTTTGATGGTCCGTAGAAACCAAGATGCAAACCAGGTTCTTCGACATGTCCAATAAAACAATTTTGGGGAAATACCAACATAGCCAATATGGTTGAATGTATTTTGGCCCAGAACGGACTTAATGCGGGATTCCATAGGCCCAACTTAATATCACCTTTGTCAAAACACGTTCGACAAACAGAGTTACCAAGAGGGAAAATCCCCAAATTTACTAAGTTTGTTGGCGACACGAGTGAGTCAATAGTTGAACATGTTGTCAGGTCACTACTACGAAAAACCCATTTAACAGCAGTTGGAAAATACATATAATCACGCAGATCAAGGTGTTGTTATGTAGAGTGTTGTCGTAAATGCACTACTTATAATCACGGTCTTGGTACCCTTGTTGTATTCTGGAAAGCGCGCGGTATATCACAACGGTTATGCTTAACAACCGTTGTGATATATACGGTACTGGGTTCGAAACCCAGCAGCAGCAAATAAATTACATTAGATCACGGTTAATGTAGTAAACTGTTGTGAAATGCACCCATAGTTTATTATACACCAACTATATTGCTTGTTTTACTATACACCTCATTAAAGAAATACAACCATTAAAATTGGTAAAGAACTATATAATCTGAAAATTAAACTATTATTGAAAACCAACTTAAACACACCACTGTATTCCAAATTGCATGCGTCTCATCGTGCATATTTTATGTTTTTTAACAAATATATGGTTCAATGGTTTGATTCCATCTACGCATCAATATATTTTATTATAGTTTACCTCATCATCATCGTTTATCATCGCAATTGTTATGATGACTTATCATCATAACAAGCATGATCTTAACAATCACGGTGATAAGCGACGACAGCGAAGTAAAGTAGAATTGTAGATATCGATGTGTTGAAGGAATCGAACCATTGAACGATATATTATGTGTTAAGGAACATAAAATGTGTAGAATGAGATGCATGCAATTCGAAAAACATTGATTGATATAGCTTGGTTTTCAAATACATCTTAATTTTTCAAATTATAAGTTCTATGTCAATTTAAATGATTGCATTTCATTAAAAGGTTAGTGAAACAAACAATATACATAGTATATAATAAACTAAACTTCATCTTCTGTCAACCTGTTGTTAAGTGCGAAATTTGACTTAAAATGAACTATCTTTCTTGGCACTTTTTCTACTCAATTCTCAAGATTGAGAATACACCTTTGGTGCTTGTAATAGGTGTGTTATTGTGCAGGAAAAGGAAATAAATGATAAAAGATGTAAGACACAAGAAATGATACAAGTTGCCAAAGAAAAGAGGAAAACTTCAACAAGTTCGCTTTGCGAACTTGCCAGCGAAGGTTCGCTTTGCGAACTCTGGCAAAGTCCCCAGCGAATGGTCCCAGACTTGGACAGTAGAAAAAGGCACTAAAGTTTGCTTTGCGAACTTGAAGGCAAGTGTTCGATTTGCGAATAATCCTTCGCATTGCGAACTCATGAAGAAATTATGTGGCGGTTTAACTATGCAGAGGCACCTCAGGGGCCCATTTTCATCATTCGCTTTGCGAGTAAAACGTTCGCAGTGCGAACTTGTAAAATCCTGAATGTATTATAAATAGATTTTTCACACTTTTTAGATATAATCAAGATATAGAAACTTGAGATAATTATCAGAACTTGTAATTTAAAGATCAGAACTTTGTATCGCTTCATTTCAAGGGAGAAAAGGTAGGATCTTCAATCTCTTATTGGAAAGGATGTAATCTTTTGATACCTTATGTATTTCATCTAATGTATGTTTGTGAATTAGTTTTGATTCTCTATTGTTAATTGTCTTTGATTGCTTATTTGTGGGTCTTGACAAAACCTATTTCAAATCCTTGATCTTAGATTTTTCATCTATCAATGAACAAACTTTTGACATAGTTTTACAAGTTGATATTCATTGTATCTTTTGTTGTATTGTGTTGATTAAGTAGCATGAGTAGCATGAGTAGGATCGATACGGTATTGCGAGGATACATGATAATAGTGATGAAGAACGATATTCACACACATTTGGCCAATTAGTTTAATACATGTAAAAAAGGGTTAAACATATGTACGTATTCTGATCATTGCTTTGTATATGAATTATTCATTAGTTTGATATCGATGTTATAGTAATATCTGTTAGGTCTAGATGGCAGAGATGGATGTAGGCTTAACATTCATGTAGGTTTTAAATGCTTTGTATTGATTGGTAATGTGCGAGAGCAATTATTGATCGGTACAAAATCACTCACACATGTGGGGACCGAGAGGATATGTATGTCGTGAGTGATACATGACGATATTAGACGAATAAGTGATTTATGTATAAAATGATTAGAAGAATACATGTGTTATCAATTGATGAGATCCAATTCCAGCAAGGCTCCGTTTATAATTGAGTCTTTATTTTATATTTTCAGTCTTTACATTTTCTGCATTTAATTTTGGTTCCTCTTTTAACCAAAACTTTTGAACCATAAGCTTAGAAACATAGAGACCGTCGAATGGCATTCTTTCCCTCGCACTGATCCTTGTGGATACGACAAAACTGGGTTACTAAATTAGTTTTTGCTTGCTGCTGTATTACAGTTCCAACACCTGTATAAGAATATAAAGAACAAAACATTGCTAAGTCACAAGAAATCTCTTTCTTGTGACTTAGCAATGTTTTGTTCTTATTTTGAGAACATTTTTCAACAACAACAACATACAACAACACAACAAATCCATGCAACACAATAAAAAAACATACATTATTTTAACACAAACCATATGTACCTTATCAACTCATACTATACGCTTGGTACCACTATCATCATCACCATGTATCATCTTTACTATACGGCTTCAACTATTTCAAATAAAATAAAATTGTTAGTATTCAAAACAAATTCAGCTATAGTTGAAACAAAACCCTAAGTGGGACTGTAACAAATCAATATACATTGAGTCAATAACGTACCTCTTATTGAAAATAATCATGAAACTGTAACAAATCAAGATATATGAAGTTCATCTAGTTTGTGATGCCATGAAGAAAAAATATAAGGTGGATGAAGTTTATATAATAACTTCATACTTCTTATATTTTTTTCCATGGCAACAAAAACCATATGAAATATCACCATACTATACGCTTGCTACCACCAACATAACCATGTATCTACAAGGAAACACAACAAACTTTAAACTTAACCCTAAAACATCAACAACATAATCCAGAAGAAGAGTAGAAAGAAGATAGCAGGAGAACATACCATCTTCGCCGCCATAGGAGTTTGCGCAGGACGTTGCTCCCGTCAGATATCCTTTAAGCTTGTTTACACCATTCACTTGTTACAGTATTGGTTAAGATTCATGACAGGAGAGGGTTGTGTTGGGGTTTTCTTTAGAGAGAAACGACTGTTATGAACTAGGCAACAGATACTTTCGTTTATATATTAAAAAATATCACTTTTCGTCACGGTTTACAAGAATAATCGTAATTATATTTTAAATACTAGCAAATTATATCACAACGGTTACTCATAATAGCCGTAGTGATATCCCTTTTATTATTTATTTAAAAATAAAAAAAGAAAGGAGTGCCTTAATGTTAAATTAATAAAATTTAATATCACAACGGTTACTCATAATAACCGTAGTGATGTCCCTTTTATTATTTTATTTAAAAATAAATAAAACAGAAATGAGCGTTTTATTGTTAAATTAATAAACTTTTTGAGAGCGCTAAGGTTCGAACCCATGAAAGATATATTGTATCATATCGGTTATAACATCAACCGTTATTATACCATAAAAATTTATAATTAAAAAATAAAATAAAATGTTAGCGCATGACTTTAGAGATGTCACCGTGGTTTTTGGAAGAACTGTGGTGACTTGGGCGTTATTATTTGCATGTTTGGTAGTAGTGGGTATCAAACTGAGGCCGAAGACATTGAGAACAATGAGAATTTGAAAATGAAGTATTTCCCAAATTCTCTAACAAAAAACGCCTTCACTTGGTTTACAACTCTCCCTCCACACTCTGTTCAAACATGGAGTCAGTTGGAGAGAGTCTTCCATGAACAATTTTACATGGGTCAGTTGAAGATAAGTCTGAAGGAATTGACTAGTGTTAGATGAAAAGCTCTTGAGTCGATTGATGATTTTCTAAACAGGTCCAAACTTCTTAAAGCAAGGTGATTTACATAAGTCCTTGAACACGAGTTAGTTGAAATGGTTGCAGGTGACCTGGATTATTCCATTAAGAAGAAATTGGATACTCAATACCTTAGGGCCAAGCACAATTGGAAGATAGGGTTCCCCAGGTCGAACGCTAGAAATCTGAAAAAGCCGGAATGAATAAGTATCATAAAAAAAAAGGTTGCGTATGTAGAGGCATATGAATACCTCTCCGACCTAGGTGACGAATATGTTGAAGAGAGCGAGGTCAATGTGGTTGAACTTAAGCCAGGACCTCCTTACGTATGTAAATTCCTGAAGCCGTCGAACGGGAAGAATCCCGTCGAACACATCAATAATGAAATTCGTCACTAAAACATATACTTTTGATATAACAAAGTGTGACGAAATATTTGATTTACTAGTCACTGATGGGAAAATCATGGTGCCTACGGGCCTAAAAACCCCTCCATTAAAATAAAGATAAAAGAGAGGTTTTTGTAGGTACCATAATTTTTTGGGTCATAAAGCATCTCAATGTGTGTTTTTCAGGGATTTGATGCAAAAGGCATTGAAAGAGGGTAGATTGGAATTTGGCGAGAAGGCAAAGGCATCAATGCAAGTAGACACTGACCCACTACAAATTACAGATGCTTACTATGCTGAACCATTCGGGATCTTAATAGTGAAAGCTACTGATGGCTTCGACATGGAGATTGAGAAAGGTGAGCAGATTTTTGTAGTTGTTGATGCATAAATGCAACTAGTGTACCCTCAAGCTGAAGAGGGGTTGATTGAATTCCTAGAGCACTGCAAGTTGAGTGACTCCAAAACTATGTTATTCCCGAGGTGTAGCCCTATCCATAATGAGGAGGTAGCAAAGAAACTTGAAGTCACCAGGATACAGGATCCCAGAAGAAGCAAAAGAGGAATTTTAACTGCTAGGTTCACTTTCGACAAGATAGGTGTTTCAGGAAGAAATGAAGAATATGGGAGGAAGTTTTGATAACCTCATAAGAGAACTCATCTCCCCCAACAAAAGTACCTAAGGGAAGTGGCTCAAGCCTCTGAACCTGAGGGGGTAAAATCAACCAAAGTGGAAAGTGGTTGACCCCAAGATAAGGGTGCTAGACTAGAAGAATTAGAAGGTGTCGAAGGGTCATTCACACATGAGTTTAAACTATATGGGATATAATCCTATAAGACAGACGCAATGGAGGTGTCATCAAAGAAATAAGAAGGTTGAGAGATAGGCCTTTGCAACAAAGCTTGAAACCCCTAGAGCGAAACATGATATGGTTGTATTGAACATTCAGGAGAGACCCTACACAAGGAAACTGAGTGACGAATACAAGAAAGTAGCCAACCAAAGATTATCCTTGAGGGTTGCACATTTGGGAAAGGATGGTTCCAGGGAAAAGGCGAAGACTGTTGAATATACCCCTGAACCATAGGAGGAAGTCCCAGAATACACTCCTCAACCTGGGGAAAAACTCCTGAATATACTCCTCAATTAGATGATGAGATGATCGAGGATAATTTCAACCTGGAGTCTGAAGATGACCTTCAAATCAACAGTGGCATAATTTTTTTACTCCCTGCTGAATATAATAGATTATCCGAGGTATTGAAGACAGAGAAGGATTACATACTAGATAAGGCAGTAAATCAAAACCCTTTATGTTATTACTTTATGAATAATGGCGTTGTTGAGGAGCAACAAACCGCTTTTGAGGAGCCAAACGCTAGGATGATGTATCATCTCAAACCTTTGTTCATAAGGGTGAAAGTGGATAATATGGATGTCAACAAGGTCTTCGTTGATAGTGGAGCAATTGTTAACTTGATGTCATATTCATTGTTCAAGAAATTGAGGAAGATAGGCATTGATTTTCGACCTCACAACATGGTTTTATTAAATTATGAAAGCAAGACCAGTCACATCTTGGGGATGATTCAGGTCGAACACTTAGTTGGCTCTACAACTTGGCCAACATTATTTATGCTAATTACGTCCAATGCCAATTACAACTTGCTGCTTAGGCATTAATGGATCCATGGCGTAGGGTTTGTCCCTTCGACCATGCACTAGAGGGTTGCCATTTGGCGTGAAGATGTAATAGTAGAAAATATTGAGGCTAACCAAAGCTATTACATAGATGAAGTTAGTAAGGTTGGCAAGAAAAACTTTGACATAAACTTGGTGAAGATTATGTCATGTTATGCAGTAGAAGAGGTTTACACTCCTCAAAAAGATGTTACATATTTCCTGAACCTTCATCCCAATCATGGTTTCATCTGGGATAAAGAACATGTAGAAAATCCAACTGTCGAAGAAGGAAGTATGTCACCCATATGGTAGACCGTGGTCGATGAAAATGACAACTGAGTCAAATTCACTGTCTCGAATTTTGGCTTACATGGCCGAAAAGAAATTAAACTCGGCCCTTAAGGCTGAGGCATTGTAGAATATGGCTCTTAAAGCCATTATCAAAAACTCTGATAAACTCGGAGATGGCTTTTATGGTCAGACAACAGCTTCAAAAAGCCGGAGGCTTAATTGTATCTATGACAATAAGCCTTTGAGGTTTGAAAAAGACCCATTTATTCTACTAAAAAATGCAGGCCCAAGACCCTTTAGAGAAAGTAGATCTGGGCGATAGAGCAATGAAAAGACCAACCTACATCAGTGGTAAAGTTTAACCAAGCACGAATAATATGGTGATCAAATTGTTTAAAGAATTCAAAGATTATTTCGCATGGGACTACAACGAGATGCCATGGTTGATTCGAAGCATGGTGGAGCTAAAGCTGCTAATTCGACTTGGCAAGAAGTCGGTGAAATAACTACCAAGAAGGTTTACACCATAGATTATGTCGAAGATCGAAGAGGAGATCGAAAGGCTGCTCATGATTAAGTTTATTAGAACAACCAAGTATGTCGAATGGTTAGTAAATATTCTACCTGTTATAAAGAAAAATGGAACCCTTAGAGTATGTATAAATTGTAGAGATCTAAATAATGCTACATCTAAAGATGGGTACCTAATGCCTGTGGCAAAAATGCTAGTATATTCAATCGGAGGTTTTGAAAATTTAAGTATGTTAGATAGGTATTCTGGGTACATCCAGATTTTTATAGCTGAATAAGATGTATCTAAAATGGCGTTTCGATGCCTAGGTGCCTTATGAACTTATGAATGAGAGGTAATTCCACTTGGTTTTAAAAAATTTGGGGAAACCTATTGTTGCACCCCAAAATTTGCCCTCCTTACTTTAGTACTAACTGGATTATGTTTCATTTCATCTTTGCATTATCATGTATGCATATCATTAGCATGGGGTCAGGGTAAAGTCCTGTCTGGTCTACTACCTCATCAAGAGTTCACAGGTTGCAAGGGATCTCAAGTGGAATCACTCTCCTAACCAGTGCATGAATTAGGGTTTTGAAATTCTTGGGTTTATTGTTCCAATGGGCAGGTTCCTTGGGTTTTTATCATCACCAAATGACATATCTTATCTTTGTTGGAGAGGATACACATCATATTCAGAGGAATTTGGATTTGGAGACTGTGTTATTTCCTCCTAGACTGAGGGTACTAAAACTAGGGTTTGCTATAAAGTCAGTTTATTTCCGATTTTTTGGGCAAGACTTGATTCTATGGTATTCCTTGGGTCCCTAAATACCTAGGGGTGGAAGATTGTCCATCAGTTTGGTTCAGGAGAAGTTCAATTGGCTAATGGATTGGGAATCAGAAGAATTTGGGAAAAAAGGTCAACAGTCCAAGGAGAAAAGTCAACTGTGGGATTTTGAGGTTCTCCTCAAGGTTTTCAAGGTCTCACATTCTCATATGGTCTCCAGGGGTCAAGTTTCATACATACTTATCAGGAATCAGGAGTTGGTGCAAAGTTTCTAAATTTGGAAAGTGACCTATAATGAAAAGTTTCCATTTTTGGCAAGTTCCTGCACTGCATTCAACTTGACTTTTCACCATCAAGAAAGCTTCAAATGAATTTTTCTCCAACATGAAAGTTGAAGATCTTTTTCTCCTCTTTCCAACAAGTACTAGTGGGTCTCCATCAAAAGAAGGCAAAGTGGTTTTTAGGGTTTCTCATGATCCCATTTTCACAACTTTGGGCATAGTGACCTATAATCAATTCCATTGCTTCAAGACATGTTCCAACATCCAAAAACAATTCCTAAGAAGCATTTTTGGCTTTTTAATCAAGTGATTCCATGGTTTATTCTTCACTTATTTTTTATTATTCAAAAAAGCCAAGTCATCAAAAAACTCATGAATCATTTGTTTTCAAGGCCCAATTTAAATATGGTGTGATTAGCAATCCAAATGAAGGTGATCCATCAAATAATTCTCAAGTATCCATGCAAGGAGAAAGGTGTAATTCACATTATGCATTTTTCCAAAATTATTCAAAAATCATTAAACAATGGATCACCTAAGCCCAATTCCTCATCAGAAGAAAACCCTAGCCTATTTAAACCCATCCATGCACTGGTTAGAGGGAGTTACACGTGATTTTGGAGAGGAATCCAAGCTTGAACCCTAAAGCTCTCTTTCATCAAAAATCACGATCCAAAAGGTCTTTGCCAAAAGTACTTCCACAAACCTCCTCCTGGTGATTTCTAGGACACAACCCAACCACCATTCGCAGCCAAACGCAAGGATTGGAGCTGTGCCATCTCAGGTTGATGATTTTTTTCGTGCTCCCAAAACTCCTCTTTTTTATGTCTATTTTGTTGTGTTATATCTGCTGATCATCCTAATATAATTGGTTTTTAATATGGATGCGTATATGGCTTGTAATGATCATTTAAAGTTTCATGCCCTAACTTTTTTCTCTTCGTATCTCACCATGCGTTAGTTTTTTGTTGTTTTTGATGGCATAATCTTAATCCTCGTGAAAATCTGGGTGGGATAGTGTACTCGTACGTGTATTTTGGTGCCATTTTGTTGCAGGTGACCGGAGAAGGAGGCGAAGTCCTAGCTCCGGTGGTGGTGGCCGGCGAACCAGTTCGGAGGGGGCTTGGGTGAGGAAGACGACACCACAACCGTCCGATCCATGAATCCAACGGTTCAGATTGCGCCATGTGCTTTTTGTTTTATTTTTTTTTTATTTTTATTTTGTAATCTCATGTTTATTCACCCACGAGTATTACCATGCTCCTCAAATCATTTTTTTTATTCTGTTTACTTTTTATTCTTGTTGACCAAACATGGGCCGTTTGATGAATCACGCGAACAGCAAGCAGCCAACACATTAAAAGGGTCACGCGGATGGCACATGGCATGCCCACAGTAGCTTCCTCCATTTTTGTTTTTTTCTGATCAATCAGTGGGCCGGGTTGCTATACGCACCCCCCACTCTGCAGCCCAATCTCATTTTCTACTTCATTTTTTTCTATTTTATTTTTATTTAATTCATAATAATTTCATTTTTATTTTAAAAAAATATATACTTGCACTTAAAAATTACCAAAAAATTGATGCATCATTTTCATCATTTTAATAATTTTTACAAATTTTATTTTTTATTTTTATTTTATTTTTTATCATTTAAATTAATTATTTAATTCAACTTCTTTTTGAATTACCCATATAATGCATACTTATTTTCTTTATTTTATTTCTCTGCATCCGTAAAACATTTTTGATCCGTTCTTTTTGTATTTGTTCACTAACATCCTAAATTGCATAAAAATATTTTTCTTTCATTTTTAAATTTATTTCATATTGCATTTAGGTCCTTCTCTTTGGCACACTGAGCCCTAATTCTCACCTGAACTCTGCCTAATTATTTGAATGACTAATATCTTGATTTTTTGCAGGGACTTTTGATATGTTGTTTGCCTCTGGTTAAGGAACCTTAATGTTTAATTTGGGAATTTTAGGGGTCATTTTTCTAATTATCTTATTTGTCTTCACTTGAGATTTTCTTGCAGGCACATCTTTGACCTTGTATGATTATCTGTTTGAAAAGGCACTTGTGCCATTTGTTTTGGGGTTGTTTCTTTGTTTCTTTGATTCATGTTTGGATGATAATCATTGTTGTTTGCCATTGTTTGATTTTCATTCATCTCATTTCTTTTACTTATGTTTGTTTCTCACTAACCTTTTGTGCAGGGACTAAGGTAAGTTCTCTAAGGGTATGGATAAGTATCCATGGTCACCCTTATTCTTTATTTCTCTCCTATCTTCTCCCTGTAGGATTTAGGTTGTCGTCAAACCTCACTAACCGTAGGTCACATGCATGATAACTTTAGGATTCATAGTCCCCCTTTAGAGTTACCCTTGTGTCTTCTCTCTTCTCATCTCAAATTTCTTTAAAACACTTAATAATAATAAGGTGTATTGCGCACGAGCCTTAAGTATGGGGAATGAGAAATGAGGGGCTTCCTCTCATCTTTCTAGAGTGCTTAGCGAGCGTCCTGTCTTGGGACGATGCGTTAAGTATTCGCCCCTGTGCCCTAGACTTTGGTGCAATGCAACTTAGGAATTAACTTAAGCCACTTCTGTCCTAAAAAACACAAACCAACTTCAAACCTTTTTGTCCTTCGGGACCTTCAACTTAAAGGCTATTTTCAAAAAGGGCACGTTATTTTCCGTCTGAGACGCAAACAGGCATCGACCCTAACTGTCGGACGCGAACTTAACGTCGCTCATAAAAAACACAAAAAGAACTTGGTCCGAACTACGTTGACTCTGAATTCCCCATTGCACAAGGGGGTACGTAGGCCTAGGACGTCGACGTCCTACCGAGTCTGTCTTTGTCCTTTCCCTCTCCGCTTTAGTACAGCCCTAGATGATAGTATAACTCACCCTTAGAATAGACAACAAGCGTGGATCCCATCGAGTACGATGGACGCGTGGGGTGCTAGCACCTTCCCCTCGCGTAACCGACTCCCGAACCCAGGTTATGGTTGCGATGACCATTCCTTTCCCCCTTCCTAAGGTTTATGCGGTGTTCCCTTTCCCTCTCTTGGGATAAATTTACACGGCTGGTGACTCTATTTTTCCGCGCCACTCTCGCGTTTGTACCTGGATGAAAATCCTGGGAGCGACAGCTGACGACTCTGCTGGGGAAATCTGGTTGACCTATGCTGGTCCATCCCTAGGCGAGTCAATCCTAGCGCTTGCTTGTCTTTGTTTTCTTTGGGTGTTTTGAGTTTGTTTTGCTTTATGTGTTGTATTTTATTTTATTTTTACCGCATTTTCCGCATTTCATTTTTTATTACTGTCATGCTGCAGTGCTGTGCTGGCTGTCTTTGTTTTGCAGGTTGGGTGGGTCTGAGAGATAAGCCCAATACCAAGGCTTGAGAATACCCTAGGACTAGAGTGGAAAGTAGTGGGACCTACGTGCCCGCTTGGTACGTTTGTGTGTTCGCGAAATTCACAACCAGACGAGGCTATCTTGGGATGCATTCTAACGTGTGTGTCTTGCGCATGTTGGGGTGTTGATCTAGACAGCTGTCGACTTTGGTGACCGATCATCGAGGACCTTAGTGGAAACATCCCTCTTTAGTGGTGACAGTGGCAGACCACATCCCGTGGCAAACCCATTCGCACCCGAGGGCCCGCTTTGGAACTCGCATAGGATGTCCCCTACGTTTTGAAGAGAATCAGTGGAGGCACTCCTCGATTGACTTTAGTACTGTACCCCGAGGGATGAATGTACTATTGTTTCTCAACCTCAGTGCCAAAGCTGAGGACCTTCCGCTTTAGAGAATCAGTTGAGGCCTCCTCGATTGATGATGATGCCAAACCAGAAATGGTGAACGTATCATCATTTCTCGACCTGAGAGCCCGGGATACTGAACATCCTAGTACCCACATGTGAGAGGGGATGGGCGTTTGCAGGTTTGCAGGTAACCGAGACTTTCAACCTACCCGATTTGCTGGATTTCTCATCAATGTCTGATTATTTAGGTTCCGCAGTGGTTCAGAGTTCTGGTTTTCTGGTTTCTCGTTTAGCTAACAGCGTAACACATCCAGCAGTGTGCCTTGACCCCATGTTTGCATGAGCATATCATTTTTCTTGCATTCTGACGTGTTTAACAGTTTTCAGGGCTTGCATCTTACTCTTGATTCCGGTTTTCTGAGGCTACCTAGCATGGATGGTGTTTCTGGAGAAGACGCTTGGGAGTTACATTGCCGATACTCGGATGGGATCATACACAGGAGGGACCTTCTCATTCAAGGGCTGATTCAGAGGCCGAGGCATCCCGACACCAGAAAGCTGTTCAAGGAGATTCAAGACCGGTGCAGAAAGCATAATGGATGGGGGGGATTGACACTTGTGGACTTTGATGATATGTCGTAGCTTTCTTTTCTCCTTTATTGTATTTGGATCACCGCCAGGCTTGTTGGATTCGTGATTGTCGACATTTGGTTTTCCTCTGGTTTTCTTAATATATGAGCAGAAGTTCCGTTCTATCTTGTTATTAAACTGGAATCAAGGGGTGGATCGCCCTGCTAATATTCAAACATGTCCATTTGCATTCGCATATTCATAATCATTTTGCATAATCATTTTGCATAACAGGTGCTTATCTCCGGTATTCTTATCTTGTTCCAACATCTCAGGCCGTGCAAGAGTTGATCATGGGGCAAGTTCAAGCTGAGTTGAGGGAAATGCGAAGCCAGATGGGGCAATTTGGGGAAGACATGCTCCAGGAGCAGAGGATGCTGAGGGAGGAGATCAATCAGATGAAGACTCAGATGGGTTTAATCATGGAGATTCTGAAAACAGTGTTGAAGAAGGAAGATAGTCTTGTGCCCGCTTCCACAACAGAGGTCCTTACTCTTCCCATCTCTTTGGGGTCTCCTCTAGACCATAGATTGCCTCGTGGATCCTCTCCACCGTCAGAGCTTTTTCATCAACAACCGTTTCTTGAGGGTCTTAATCCAGAAAAGCTTGAAAAGAAGTTTGACCAGATTCCGATGCCATACGCTCAGTTGCTTCAGCACTTGCTCAAGTTTCAGCTAATTGAATTGATTGCTGCGGGACCTCCACACACCAAGTTTCGTATGGGTTCCAATGTCCACGATAGGTGTGAATTCCATTCAGGGGCACCTGGTCATAATGTTGAAGATTGTAAGATGCTCAAGTACAAAGTCCAGGAGCTCATTAATTCAGGGGCAATCAAGTTTTCATCAGTTGGCACTGGTAAACAAAGTGATGTTACTCCCAGTGTTGCGAAGGGGCTGAGGACTCCCCCTTTTACCAAAGGATCCACCTCACGTCAGGGATCTTTTCCACGACCCTTGTTTGTGCCTCAGCCGAATGCGGAAAGGAAAGTGCAAGCGCAAGTGAGGCGCCCAAATCAGTACCGACAGCAGAATTATCAGCAACAGGGGCAACCGAGACCAAGAAGGCCCAAGAGGATATTTGATCCTATTCCTATCCCTTATAGTTAGTTGTTTGCTCGTCTGCTCAAGAACTCTCTGATTCAAACGAAGAGTACCACGCCGGTACCGTACCCTATTCCTCCGGATTATGACATGACTGCTAGGTGCGAGTTCCACTCGGGAACGTTTGGGCACACAATTGATGAGTGTAATGTATTCAAGCACAGGGTGCAAGACCTGGTAGACTCAGAGATCATTGTATTCACTAAAGATGATGTGTACATCAATGGAAGCCTCCTTTCTCAAATGAACACCCAGTCTGCAAGTACGTCCAGGCAGAATTAAGCTTCCTCAGCAATGGCAACCTTCAGCTTCTTTACTGCATTTTCATTTGTAGTTTTTCATTTCTTGTTAAAGCATCGTATGCATGTAAGACTTATTTGTTTTTATGATGATATTAATGCAATGAGTATGTTTTCCTTGAAGTAATCCATTCGTGTTCACTCTTAAATGTTTATATGCATTGCAATACCAATTTTCTGTGTTTAAAACTCTTGAGGGAGGATGACGAAATAAGAACGCAGGTTTCTAATGGTACGCTCTTGGATAGAACCCTGTTGAGGATGTACAGGCATTGTTTCAAACCCCTAAATACTGGAGAGATAAGGAGATAAACCTTCGTTAACCCCTTTGAGCCTTGAAGTAGGAGTTTCTTTCGTACGAAAAGTCCTCATACTTAACCCAGGGGCAGGGTAAGCGTCAGTTAGTTTGACCAAGTGTTCAAATTTTAAGGAGAGTGTGCATCCGAGGAACCATTACTTTCTAACCCACCGTCAAAAGGTCAAGAGATGTGAAACCACAATGGTTATCCTTCAACAATCAAGGAGTAAGGCAGTCACAACCCTTCCAAGTAAGTAAGACAACCAGTGTCACACGCTTTGTTCAAAAGGGGAATAAAAAAGGAAAGCCCGCTAAGTCGAAGCGACTTAGGCAAAAGTTTGGTATTCCCGCCGGACTTCAAAATCGAAAAAAACTCAAAAGAGCTAGTCCAGGCAAAAATTAGGGATAAAAAAAAAAAGCAAGAGAAAGGAAAAGTAAAAAACGTTACAAGAGAAAATCCTCGATAAGAACAAGTTCGTGTGATTACAGACACAAAAGACAAAAAGGGGTGACTGTCATTCCAAAACTCCCTTAGGTGTCAAACCGTTAGTGGCATAGGTTCCTTAAAAGAGATGAGCGTTTGGGTCAGATTAACTGAACATAGGACTGGAGAACATCACGAAGAGGGGGTGGGCACCGATAAATTTTGAGCTATAAATCTTTTTTCTGAAACCGTGAACCAGACCACGTTACAACCCTTAAAAGTCCTAATTGAAACAGGGTTTATTCCGAAAGCGTACTTCAACAGGATAGTGTTCCTGACTCCTATGAGTTGTGCTAATAAGACTTGTTGGTATTGCATGTGCGCATTGTTTTGCCATTCAAAAATCAAGGTCGCATCCCAGCAAGTGATGCATTCACGAGGCTCGGCGACGCATTTTCAATAAAAAAACTTCAAGGTTAACATGAGTGTTGCATTAGAATTGTCATTCTCATAAATAACTTGTTCTGTTTGCATACATGTGCCTAAACATCAATGCAGCTTACACAGTGAATGTCAGTCAAGAAGCTTGATCCTGCCAAGTTGGGATACTTGAAAATTCTGAAAGACAATCATATCAAAGGGCATGCTGCCAAGAGACTCAGTGTAGAGTGGGCTCTCCCCAGTAAGTCGTGTTAAGATGTAGCCAATCTGGGGCAGTCACGTCGAGAAAACTCTCCAAAATTCAGTTATTCTGGGGCATTCACTCTAGGATCAGGGGCAAAGTCACTTCAAAGCCCATAGTGGGGCAGGCCACCTCTAGAGCATGGGAGATCGTCCACTCCTGAAAATGGTTAATTAAAAACACCTCCTCAAGGTTCGAAATACTAAAGCAGAGTATTCTAAAGTCATTACGATCCCTTTCGAGGTAATGTACTTCATGGATTATGAAGACTGGGGCAGTTATGTCGAGATATGATAAATCTCTCCAAGAGTTTGAAGACCCTGGGGCAGTGTGAACACCCGGTCTTCTGTAAAATCCTCTTGAGATGATTTCTTCCATTAGACCTGGTGGTCTGGGGCAAGTGGAAAGTTCAAAGGACCGTTTATGAACATAAAGACAAGTCAGGTCGCAGGGCAACAGGATTGTACTCTCCCAGCAGTTTGCTCTCCCCAGCATTAAGATTGCTCCTTCCCAAGCAGGACAAACTTTCCTCAGCAGAGCAGACCTCCCCCAGCAGGAGACTTGGAAAATATTTTCTCCGGATCAAGACGTTATTTCCCCACAGAATCAGGTGTTCACCTTCCCCATCCAGTCAGGAAGCGTGCTCTCACCGACAATGTCATATTCTAGTCCCCAGCAAGAAGGGAGTAAAGTCATTCTCCCCATCAGCAGGCTAAGTTCAGCGGTACCCCCAAGCAGGCTGGTATCATGGACTATATTCCCCAGCAGGTTCTGAGCCAGTTGTTATTGGCAATCTTCAGTAACAAACTTCCGATTCCGTTATTGGCACTCATTCTCAACTCCCTCGGCAGAGGAGAAATCTCAGGTTTTCGATGTTACTTTCAGTAAAAGACAGGTGTGGCCACCGATAGTTCTTTTGGGACTTCATCCCCAGCAGATGTTGTTGATCCGAAGAGTCGACACTTCTCAGCAGAGTTCCTGGATTCAGAGGACAATTTATTTTTGTCATCCCCAGCTGAATGGATCTTTTCTCTCCGGCATTTATTTTGCTAGAGAGACCCTTTTTGTATATCATAAGCATTCGCGCTGCATCCTCAACGCGTAGCATTTCCATCTCGTATGGAGCATCACACCATTATTCAAACATTTGTATTCGAAGCATAAGCCAGGTTTGATACTTTCTTGGCCAATTCTCTTTCCCAGCAGAGATGGCATAGCTCAAGAGATTTTGGAGGGATGTATTCCTCATACTTGTGCTCCCCGGCAGAGTCTTTTATTTAGACTTCTCCTTTCCCCAGCGGAGTCATCTTATCTATGGATCATGGGCCCGTCAGAAGTTTGTCTGGCCTTTCTCTTTTGTGAAATCCCGTTCTTGCTTGACCAGAATTTTGTTTCACATTATCCCCAGTGAAGTCTGCATTGGTATTGCTAGTTTCTCTTTGTCAGCAGAGATAGAAATCTTTCGGATAATTCTTCGTCAGTTTCCCTTTATCAGCAGGGATGGCATTTATTTTGCTAGTTTCCCTTTATCAGTAGGGATGGCATCAGCTTGCTAGTTTCTCTTTATCAGCAGAGATAACGATCTTTTGGATAATTCTTCGTCAGTTTCCCTTTATCAGCAGGGATGGCATTTATTTCGCTGGTTTCCCTTTATCAGCAGGGATGGCATCAGCTTGCTAGTTTCTCTTTATCAGCAGAGATATCGATCTTTTGGATAATTCTTCGTCAGTTTCCCTTTATCAGCAGGGATGGCATTTATTTCGCTAGTTTCCCTTTATCAGCAGGGATGGCATCAGTTTGCTGGTTTCTCTTTATCAGTAGAGATAGCGATCTTTTGGATAGTTCTTCGTCAGTTTCCTTTTATCAGCAGGGATGGCATTTATTTCGCTAGTTTCCCTTTATCAGCAGGGATGGCATCAGTTTGCTAGTTTCTCTTTATCAGCAGAGATAGCGATCTTTTGAATAGTTCTTCGTCAGTTTCCCTTTATCAACAGGGATGGCATTTATTTTGCTAGTTTCCCTTTATCAGCAGGGATGGCATCAGCTTGCTAGTTTCTCTTTATCAGCAGAGATAGCGATCATTTGGATAATTCTTCGTCAGTTTCCCTTTATCAGCAGGGATGGCATTTATTTCGCTAGTTTCCCTTTATCAGCAGGGATGGCATCAGTTTGCTAGTTTCTCTTTATCAGCAGAGATAGCGATCTTTTGGATAGTTCTTCGTCAGTTTCCCTTTATCAGCAGGGATGGCATTTATTTTGCTAGTTTCCCTTTATCAGCAGGGATGACATCAGCTTGCTAGTTTCTCTTTATCAGCAGAGATAGCGATCATTTGGATAATTCTTCGTCAGTTTCCCTTTATTAGCAGGGATGGCATTTATTTCGCTAGTTTCCCTTTATCAGCAGGGATGGCATCAGTTTGCTAGTTTCTCTTTATCAGCAGAGATAACGATCTTTTGGATAGTTCTTCGTCAGTTTCCCTTTATCAGCAGGGATGGCATTTATTTTGCTAGTTTCCCTTTATCAGCAGGGATGACATCAGCTTGCTAGTTTCTCTTTATCAGCAGAGATAGCGATCTTCTGGATAGGTCTTCGTTAGTTTCCTTTTATCAGCAGGGATGACATCTATTTTGCTAAATCTCTTTATCAGCAGAGATGGCAATCTTTTGAAGAAGATTTTCTTTGGTCAGTTTCCCTTTATCAGCAGGGATGGCTTTTGTGTTGCTAGTTTCTCTTTATCAGCAGAGATAGCGATCTTCTGGATAGTTCTTCGTCAGTTTCCCTTTATCAGCAGGGATGACATCTATTTTTCTAAATCTCTTTATCAGCAGAGATGGAAATCTTTTGAAGATTTACTTCGTCAGTTGGGGAAGTTTGTTTCGTTTTATACTCAGCATAGCAGCATTTATGACTAATTCTTCAGTGTAGGATTGCAAATTTCCAGGTTCTTTGGTATTCAATCTCCGTGCATCCTGATTGTCTGAAAGCCGTCGCTATCATACCCTCAGGACCAAGTTGATTGAATAGGGGCAGCTGTTGCACCCCAAAATTTGCCCTCCTTACTTTAGTACTAACTGGCTTATGTTTTATTTCATCTTTGCATTATCATGTATGCATATCATTAGAATGGGGTCAGGGTAAAGTCCTGTCTGGTCTACTACCTCATCAAGAGTTCACAGGTTGCAAGGGATCTCAAGTGGAATCACTCTCCTAACCAGTGCATGAATTAGGGTTTTGAAATTCTTGGGTTTATTGTTCCAATGGGCAGGCTCCTTGGGTTTTTATCATCACCAAATGACATATCTTATCTTTGTTGGAGAGGATACACATCATATTCAGAGGAATTTGGATTTGGAGACTGTGTTATTTCCTCCTAGACTGAGGGTACTAAAACTAGGGTTTGCTATAAAGTCAGATTATTTCCGATTTTTTGGGCAAGACTTGATTCCATGGTATTCCTTGGGTCCCTAAATACCTAGGGGTGGAAGATTGTCCATCAGTTTGGTTCAGGAGAAGTTCAATTGGCTAATGGATTGGGAATCAGGAGAATTTGGGAAAAAAGGTCAACAGTCCAAGGAGAAAAGTCAACTGTGGGATTTTGAGGTTCTCCTCAAGGTTTTCAAGGTCTCACATTCTCATATGGTCTCCAGGGGTCAAGTTTCATACATACTTATCAGGAATCAGGAGTTGTGCAAAGTTTCTAAATTTGGAAAGTGACCTATAATGAAAAGTTTCCATTTTTGGCAAGTTCCTGCACTGCATTCAACTTGACTTTTCACCATCAATAAAGCTTCAAATTAATTTTTCTCCAACATGAAAGTTGAAGATCTTTTTCTCCTCTTTCCAACAAGTACTAGTGGGTCTCTATATCATTTGTGAAACTCCAGTTATGATCAAAATAAGGAAAAGTGGTTTTTAGGGTTTCTCATGATCCCATTTTCACAACTTTGGGCATAGTGACCTATAATCAATTCCATTGCTTCAAGACATGTTCCAACATCAAAAAACAATTCCTAAGAAGCATTTTTGGCTTTTTAATCAAGTGATTCCATGGTTTATTCTTCACTTATTTTTTATTATTCAAAAAAGCCAAGTCATCAAAAAACTCATGAATCATTTGTTTTCAAGGCCCAATTTAAATATGGTGTGATTAGCAATCCAAATGAAGGTGATCCATCAAATAATTCTCAAGTATCCATGCAAGGAGAAAGGTGTAATTCACATTATGCATTTTTCCAAAATTATTCAAAAATCATTAAACAATGGATCACCTAAGCCCAATTCCTCATCAGAAGAAAACCCTAGCCTATTTAAACCCATCCATGCACTGGTTAGAGGGAGTTACACGTGATTTTGGAGAGGAATCCAAGCTTGAACCCTAAAGCTCTCTTTCATCAAAACTCACGATCCACAAGGTCTTTTCCAAAAGTACTTCCCCAAACCTCCTCCTGGTGATTTCTAGGACACAACCCAACCACCATTCGCAGCCAAACGCAAGGATTGGAGCTGTGCCATCTCAGGTTGATGATTTTTTTCGTGCTCCCAAAACTCCTCTTTTTTATGTCTATTTTGTTGTGTTATATCTGCTGATCATCCTAATATAATTGGTTTTTAATATGGATGTGTATATGGCTTGTAATGATCATTTAAAGTTTCATGCCCTAACTTTTTTCTCTTCGTATCTCACCATGCGTTAGTTTTTTGTTGTTTTTGATGGCATAATCTTAATCCTCGTGAAAATCTGGGTGGGATAGTGTACTCGTACGTGTATTTTGGTGCCATTTTGTTGCAGGTGACCGGAGAAGGAGGCGGAGCCCTAGCTCCGGTGGTGGTGACCGGCGAACCAGTTCGGCGGGGGCTTGGGTGAGGAAGACGACACCACAACCGTCCGATCCATGAATCCAACGGTTCAGATTGCGCCATGTGCGTTTTGTTTTATTTTTTTCTGATTTTTATTTTGTAATATCATGTTTATTCACCCACGAGTATTACCATGCTCCTCCAATCATTTTTTTTTATTCTGTTTACTTTTTATTCTTGTTGACCAAACATGGGCCGTTTGATGAATCATGCGAACAGCAAGCAGCCAACACATTAAAAGGGTCACGCGCATGGCACACGGCGTGCCCACGGTAGCTTCCTCCATTTTTGTTTTTTTTCTGATCAATCAGTGGGCCGGGTTGCTATACGCACCCCCCACTCTGCAGCCCAATCTCATTTTCTACTTCATTTTTTACTAACGCACCCCCCCATACTATTTTCTATTTTATTTTTATTTAATTCATAATAATTTCATTTTTATTTTAAAAAAATATATCCTTGCACTTAAAAATTACCAAAAAATTGATGCATCATTTTCATCATTTTAATAATTTTTACAAATTTTATTTTTTATTTTTATTTTATTTTTTATCATTTAAATTAATTATTTAATTCAAATTCTTTTTGAATTACCCATATAATGCATACTTATTTTCTTTATTTTATTTCTCTGCATCCGTAAAACATTTTTGATCTGTTCTTTTTGTATTTGTTCACTAACATCCTAAATTGCATAAAAATATTTTTCTTTCATTTTTAAATTTATTTCATATTGCATTTAGGTCCTTCTCTTTGGCACACTGAGCCCTAATTCTCACCTGAACTCTGCCTAATTATTTGAATGACTAATATCTTGATTTTTTGCAGGGACTTTTGATATGTTGTTTGCCTCTGGTTGAGGAACCTTAATGTTTAATTTGGGAATTTTAGGGGTCATTTTTCTAATTATCTGATTTGTCTTCACTTGAGATTTTCTTGCAGGCACATCTTTGACCTTGTATGATTATCTGTTTGAAAAGGCACTTGTGCCATTTGTTTTGGGGTTGTTTCTTTGTTTCTTTGATTCTTGTTTGGATGATAATCATTGTTGTTTGCCATTGTTTGATTTTCATTCACCTCATTTCTTTTACTTATGTTTGTTCCTCACTAACCTTTTGTGCAGGGACTAAGGTAAGTTCTCTAAGGGTATGGATAAGTATCCATGGTCACCCTTATTCTTTATTTCTCTCCTATCTTCTCCCTGTAGGATTTAGGTTGTCGTCAAACCTCACTAACCGTAGGTCACATGCATGATAACTTTAGGATTCATAGTCCCCCTTTAGAGTTACCCTTGTGTCTTCTCTCTTCTCATCTCAAATTTCTTTAAAACACTTAATAATAATAAGGTGTATTGCGCACGAGCCTTAAGTATGGGGAATGAGAAATGAGGGGCTTCCTCTCATCTTTCTAGAGTGCTTAGCGAGCGTCCTGTCTTGGGACGATGCGTTAAGTATTCGCCCCTGTGCCCTAGACTTTGGTGCAATGCAACTTAGGAATTAACTTAAGCCACTTCTGTCCTAAAAAACACAAACCAACTTCAAACCTTTTTGTCCTTCGGGACCTTCAACTTAAAGGCTATTTTCAAAAAGGGCACGTTATTTTCCGTCTGAGACGCAAACAGGCATCGACCCTAACTGCCGGACGCGAACTTAACGTCGCTCATAAAAAACACAAAAAGAACTTGGTCCGAACTACGCTGACTCTGAATTCCCCATTGCACAAGGGGGGTACGTAGGCCTAGGGCGTCGACGTCCTACCGAGTCTGTCTTTGTCCTTTCCCTCTCCGCTTTAGTACAGCCCTAGATGATAGTATAACTCACCCTTAGAATAGACAACAAGCGTGGATCCCATCAAGTACGATGGACGTGTGGGGTGCTAGCACCTTCCCCTCGCGTAACCGACTCCCGAACCCAGGTTATGGTTGCGATGACCATTCCTTTCCCCATTCCTAAGGTTTATGCGGTGTTCCCTTTCCCTCTCTTGGGATAAATTTACATGGCTGGCGACTCTGTTTTTCCGCGCCACTCTCGCGTTTGTACCTGGATGAAAATCCTGGGAGCGACACCTATCAGAGAGCTATGAATTCAATGTTTCATGACTTCAATGAAACTTTCATGCAAGTCTACGTTCATGACACAATCATAAAATCCTCATCAAAAAATGGTCACTCAGGCCATCTTCAATAGTCCTTTCAAAGGAAGAGGAAATATGAATTAAAAATGAATCCATTAAAGTGTGCTTTCTGTGTCCATGCAGTAGATTTCTTGGGATTTGTGGTGCAAAAATAAAGGCATAGAGATCAACCAAAACAAAATGAAAGCAATCTTGGATCTCAAGCCTCCTTCGACAAAGAAACAACTTCAATATTTGTTGAGGAAACTAAATTCCCTAAGAAGATTCATCTCCAACTTAAGTGGCAAGACTAAATTGTTCTCGCCATTACTTAGACTCAAGAAAAGAAAGTGACTTCAAATGGGGGAGCGAGGAGCACGAGGCTTTCAACAACATTAAAGATTATCTGATGAAGCCTCATATCTTGTCACCCCAAGTAGAAATAAAAATATGAAATTGTACATAGCTACTTCGGATTCGACCATAGGAAGTATGTTAGCCTAAGAGGATGAAAATGGCGTTGAAAGAGCCATTTATTACCGTAATTGAGTCTTGATTGATGCGGAAACTAGGTATAATGCAATTAAAAAATTATGTTTGTACCTATACTTATCATGTACAAAACTTAAGCATTATTATATAAAACTAGTTGATATTTTTGTGTACTCTCATTTTGATGGGATCAAAACATGTGTTGTTGAAGCCTATACTACATAGTTGAATAGGAAAGTGGACTTTAGCACTCACTGGGTATTCATTGACTTATTGTCCTTTGAAAGCAATAAAAGGCCAAATTATCGTAGATTTCATTGTTGACCACTCAGTGGTCGAAGCAATAGAAGGTTATGTAGAAACTAGGCCTTGGAAATTGTACTTAGACGATTCTAGGCATAAAGCTGGAACTAGAAATGGGGTATTCAAAATTTCCCGGTGTCGCGGTGCGAAAAATACTTGAGCATATCAAACGCTCGAAAATATAACAGAGTTTCCACCGAACTTTATTTATTCCAAAAGGAAAGGGAAATATCGACAAAACCCTTGGGAAAGAGAAATGAGTAAGGGAGTCTATGATGCGAGGGGAAGGTATTAGCATCCCACACATACGTTGTACTCAATGGGAACCATTTTGATTGTTCTTTGCATGGATGGGTGTTATTATCTAAAGTTTACTTGCGATTGGGGAAAAATAAGTTTTAAATTAATGTGCTTGCAAAGGATTCAAACCTTAGTACCTACGTATTCTCATGGTGCAATGAGAAAATTAGATCTTCGTAGTTCATAGTAGAAAATGAATATGTGTTGGTTGTTTTTAAGGAACAATTATAATCGTATCCTAGTAGTGTGTATATGTTGGCTGATTTGATCCTTGTTCGGATGCTTTAAGCTTTTAGTCGACTGCTAAGGAACGGATTATAATAGTTATTTTATGAAAAGAAAGTTGTTTTGAAAAAGGTTTGTGTGATTAAAAAAAGAGAGAAAAGTTCCTTATTTGAATTAAAAAAAGTTTGCTTGAATGGGGAAAGTGTTGCTTGGATGTTATGGAAGTATTGTTTGGACCAGGATTATGTTGTTGAACCCATAGGTAGCTGTATCTGAACCAAAGAGTGTGGCGTTAACCAGTAGATGTTGATTAGCCAAAGCAGAGTTGTAGGTTTTTTCCTAGATTCGAGGATCAAGACCTACAAGAAGAGGTGTTTTCCTAATCACTTGGCTTACACGGCATGAATGAGTTGCATAAGCATAAAGCTTACAAGGCATGAATGAGTTGCCTAAGCATAAATCTTACAAAGCATTAGTGACTTTCCAGGGCATAGAGCTCCATAGGGCGATGCATGAAGGTTTCCAATGCACATGGATCCACAAGGCAATGCATGAGAGTTTCTAGAGCATTGGGATCCATAGGGCAATGCATGAAGGTTGTCAGAGCACAGGACTCCACAGGGCAATGCATGAGAGTTTCCAGAGCATAAGGCTCTGTAAGGCATTACATGAATGTTATCAGAGCATAGGGTTCCACAAGGAAATGCATGAGAGTTTCCAGAGCATAGGGCTTCATAGGTAAATGCGTGAAGGTTGCTAGAGCACAGAGCTCCACAGGGCAATGCATAAAGGTCACTAGATCACAGGGCTCCATGGGGAAATGCATGAGAGTTTTGGTTCAGAGATAGGTGTTTGACCATGAGATGATTAACCCATAGAATGTATGGATGTCAAAAAGAATTGTGTTTGGTACAAAGAGACAAATATTGTTGATGTTGATTGGTGCAATGATTTTTATAGGGAATAAAGCTTAAAATTTATTTAATTTGAATTGCACTATAGTCTATGAACAGAGGCGAATACTTTGAATAATTAGGGCCTATGTCCCGTATTCAAAGATACTCAGAACAAGGATAGGAATAATTCCTTTCATCCTTTTCTGTTGCTTAAGGCTCGTGGCACATAATTCGCATCATAACTGACAACTGTACGAAGGAATATAAGAGTCTTTTTGTTGTACTTGAAGGTTGAAGTTATGCAGTGATCAATGTCTTGATGTCCAGAGTCTTTAGAGTCTTGTATGTAAATTCTTGAACTTGAGTGTGACTTACTGAAACAGGTGCAATGCCAGTATAGAGGTTTAACCCAATAAAGTGACCAAGGGAGTTATGATCACTTGACTGGATAGGGGAAGTTGGCAATGATTCAGGATAGTCTAAGACAAGGTCCACTATCAAGTGTAATCAATTGATCAAGCATAAACATGATCGATTAATTAATGGGTAAAGATCACGCTAAGGATATTTTAAGCATAAGGATTTATTTGATCAACAAACTATGGTCACCAAGGAATTTATAAAAACCCTAATATATGATGAAATTAAATTGAAAATTGAAAAATATGGTCATCAAGGAATTTATAGCAAACCTAATCTATGGTGTGTAGCAGACTGTTGCAATGTGATGAATTAAAAAATGAACTATTGATGATAAAGTTAATGAATGTTATGTTAAAGTTAGTGAGCTATTATAGTTAGTTTGAATTGCAAGTTAGATTGTTAGGTGTTAGAGTGAACCATTGCAATGAAAAATGTAAATTGTTAGTGCTAGTTAGATTGTGAATTAATGTGGAATTGTTTATGTTAGTGCTTGAATTTGATATTAGCATGGTCATTAAAGAAGATAGTTAAATTAAGATGATGTAGATTATGTTGAATGTCATATATGTTAAATGTTAATGGTTAAAATGCTAGGAATAGAAGTGTTAGTAGAATCAACATGTTAATTAAGCAATCATGCAGGATGTTGGTAACTTGTTAGTGCAGCTTGTTATGTTATGCTGTTAGGATGTGTGATTCATGAATTGTGTAAGGATTGATGTAACGCTTTTGTTAGTGAACTTGATTATTATGTAATATTGCATTATTGTGAGGCTTGAGCTAGTTTTTGTGTTGAATGGATCTTGGTGATACTTTGTATTAGTTTTGTTAATTAGAATTGAAATAGAAATTAATTGTTATAGTTATGTTAATGAATTGGTTAATGTGAAGAATGTTATGGTGCAATGGATTGAATTGAACATGATATGTATGGGTTATGATTAATTACAAACTATTATGTCAAGACCTGTTATCTTATGTTACATTGAATGTGGTAGAAAGCAATGTCAAAGCTAGGCTAATTGTTTTTAATGGAGCTATGTGTGCATGTATATAGTATTGTAGCAATGTTTAAGTTGTTTGGTGCTTATGCAGGGATGGTATGAAAAGGCTTGAAATGCATATGTGCTCATGGAAACTTTGGCTAAGGAATGGAGATTTGATCAAATGGCATAGAGTCAAGGCATGGCATGTTTATATGGCGACCAAATTGATGCGACTTTTACCAACCCACTCTAGTTTATATATTTATTTTTAATAATTCATTTGTTTCAACTAAAATTGTTTTCATTTTAAAATTTTATTTTGTAATATATTATATATGGTTTAATTGAGATGCACTAACAGTGTAAAATAGTTTTACATTGTTCATCCAATAAAAAATCAGAAGTCTGTCATGTCATTAATTTTTTTTAAATATCAGTGTGATGTGGCGGGATTCATGGTCGTCATTGGTTGATAGTGTAAAAATAATTTACATTGTCACTGTATCACCCATTTTCTCTATTATATATTATATATCACTACAATATTAATATTTAATGGTATATTTTATAATATTATTCAAAAATAATATTATTTATAATTTTGATATTTAAAAATGATTTAAAATAAATTGTTTGAAATTAAATCGTATTGCATTGCATTTTTTAACTAGTCATCCATAATCAAACCAAACCATGAGTAATTTCATCTTTTGATCGAATGAGTTTTTTTCTCAAAACCACATTACAGATGCCCCTATTATATAAAATATATTATGATGTTCTTACAGTAGTTTATGACCTGGATTCTTTATTGTAGCAGCGTATAAATGTGGGATCATGCATTTAGTGAAAATGGATAAGACAAAAAAATGACCTTCAAATTATACTAATTGCACGTGAATGTGAGATTTATGGATCCAAGGGATTCAAATATGTTTTATAATCTAAATTGAACTTTAGTCTCCATATTTATGTATACACACGAGGAGTTGATTACTAGAGTCGATGGTGTCACCTTCATGCTTGTTTTGTGGTTAGAATAAGATGATTTAGGTTTATATTGAGTCATTTGTCCATAGTTGTTATGAGGCTTTTTTCATGACTTATGATTACATATTATAATTGATAACGTCTCCCTCAAAACGAGTGAGGACATGACCACATATGAGTTTTCTTCTTTTTATGAAGGTCATGTCAAATGTTTATCTAGATTTTAGTTATGCAAGGTTGGGCCATGCTATGGCATGTTAGAGAGTAGCGTCTAACCTCTTATTATTGTGCCAGGGAGATCGCTTCCATATGATTACTAATATGTTGGCGAGATAGCCATTGACATTAAGTTCATGATCTTCTATTCTCATATTAGTCCATAACCCCTAAGATTGAGATTATTATTCCAGTCCACCCCTCTTCCGCTTAACTAAACATAAGGTTGAGAATATATTTTATAAAATACATGGTATATTAACAGCAAAGGGGGGATAATTGTAACGCCCCATTTTGTCCGATTTATTTAATCGAGTTGATTTAATTATTTTCGTTTTTATATTATTTTATTCTTGACTTTTATTTGACAATATATTATTTTTCATCGTTATTATGTTTTATCGCATTTTGAGAGCGTTTGCGAGATATTTGAGTTGAGGGGTAAAACGGTCATTTTGGGTAGTTAGATATTTTGTTATAAAAAGAGAAATAGAGAGAAAAGGAGAAAGAAGAGAAAGAAAAGAGAAAGAAGAGAAAGAAAAGAGAGAAGAAGGGGAAGAAGAGAAAATTATCAAGACAAAGCTTGATCTTCGATTAATCGGGTAAGGGTGAGAAGTTTCGATTATATCTTGCTTGTATATGTATATGTATGTATTTGTTTGAATGTTTGTTTGAAAAATATATGTTTTCCACTTGATTGGAATTGTGATCATTTCGATAAAATCGATGTTTTAACGGTTAGAATTTGGAATAGATCGTGTAGAATAGCCGAGTAATGTTTGGGTTTAATCGAGAATACTCCTTGGTATGATTTAGGAAGTTTTGGACTGAGTTATATAGTTTGTGAGAGTTAGGGAAATAATGATGAAATAGTGAGAAGTCGATGTTTTCACGGTTGGAATGCGGAATAAGTTGTGTAGTATAGTCGTGTGAGGATAGGAATTAATCGGGAATGGTTGTTTGTGTGTTTTTGAGTGGTTTTGATCGAGTTTGGAATTGGGATAAATTGATAAAATTATGTTTTAAAATATTTCAAAAATGGAAAATGTGTTGGATGGATTTTTAAGGGTGAAAATATTGTAGTATGTTGAATTCTAAGATCGGGGTTTTTTACGGAATCGAAATCGGAGGTCCGGAAGGCATTTAACGGTCAAAAACTGAGTTTTTAGCAGAATCTGCGCATTCATGCGCTAACCCCCAGAATTATGCGTCGACTCATGATCTTCGTGCGCTGACCCAGGCAAAATTTCCAGGTTTATGCACTGACCCCCAGCATCATGCGTCGACTCATGATCACAAAATTTTCCAAAATGTCAGATTTTGTTTTCTTCATAACTTTTGAACCGTAAGTCCGTTTTGACCCCCGTTTGAAGCTTTGGAAAGCTAATGAAATATTATTTATATTAAAAATGGTTTGGAGGACAGTATATGATTTATTTAAGTCGTGGTTTTGTGAAAGTGTGGTGTTGTCGGATTTTTACCGTCGTAATTGTGTGCGATTGATGTGTTATCATGTGATATGCTTTTGATATATAACGTATAGCTTGTGTGCTGTTATATGATGTGAATGCATGTGATAATGATGTTGTTGGGTGGTAAAATACATTGTTTGATTGAATATCAATGTATGTTGTTATGATGTTTTATGGGATTGTTGTGGTTGATGGTGAGTAATTCTTGATATGAATTGATATGAGTGTATATGCTAAAATGCTAATTGTTGTGGCTTATGGATTATGATGAAATGCATTGTTTATGTGAAATTCAATGTGTGTTATTTGGTGGCCTTATGGCAAGTAAATGCATTGTTTGAATTGATTTCCAATGCATGAATAACGATGATGAGATAATCCATATTGTTGAGTTGTGAAGATTCATTTGATTGTCATGAGTCCTTGTATGCCAAGCATCATGATATGCATCTTGTGATGTCGTGTGCCCTAGTGGGTGTGAGCGACGAAACGATTCCAGAGGAAATCTGCTGTAACGGTCGTGTGCCTTATACAAAGAGGACCTAAAACGATGTTATAGACGATCGTGTGCCTTATACAAAGAAGACCTAAAGCGATCGGATCGTGTGCCTTATACAAAGAGGACCTAAAGCGATCCATAAACGTCGTGTGCCTTATACAAAGAGGACTTAAAGCGACGGGGAACATCGTTTGCCCGACGGGGAGTTACACTAAGTAACAAGCGATGATTCCAATAATTCCTGAGTGAATTAATGATGAGAATGATGGATGGATTGGTACCGCATTGCATTGCATAGAGTCGTTGTGTCGGTCTCTTTGCATTTGCATGAATCATGAATGGATTGATTATGTGTGGAAAATCATGAATGGATTGATTATGTGTGAAAAATCATGAATGAATTGATTATGTGTGGGAGATTGTGAATTGATTGATTATGTGTTGAGCTTGTGATAGCATTGGTGATTTGATGTGCATTTATGATAAATGCATTGGTTATGGATGATATGTTTTAAGTATAGACATATGCTATGTGATGTGGTGGTGTGTTTCCATATGTCATAACCTTGGTATGCCTTATGTGTGAATATGTGATTATGTTGGTATAATTGATATATGCTATGCTGTTGGATTATTAGAAATATGTTATGTATTTGTGGCATGCTATATGTATTAATATGTGATGCTTGTGGTGAGAATAATTAGGTATGAGAATTTATATGTGTTTGCATATTATTATGCAATCTTGATTTAGTTGTTATTTCTCACCCTTCTGCTGTGGTTTGTTGCTCTATGAGGCAATTGCAGATTAATATCTTGGAGGATTTTGTGAAGCTTAGTTCTCCATCCTTTTGTCGGTCTGTCTGCTCTGATACGTAACACGGGAGTCGGGGAATGCTTTTGTTATATATGTATACATTTGTAAGATCTATTTTGTATTACCTTTGTATGAATATTTTGATGTTATAAAACAATTTATTTTGTAAAACAAGTCATTTATGGATCTTTCAGCTTTATTCCATAATTGAACTTTCCTTTTGTTGGAAAAATTTTCTCTTTTATGTTTATTCGATTTTGTGTTATGTATCAAATTTATGAGCAGGAATTGTGTTTTCTTTCTTTAAATATGGCATCCTTGTTTCTGTCTAAGAATAATAAATTTTTATTTACTCTGATTTATTTATGTATTATTTATTCGCGATGGGAATTGGGGTGTTACATTAGTGGTATCAGAGTTGGTCGGTCCGTCCAGCCAAGTTGTTGAGTCAGTTGGTGTGACAGTTGAATGATGTCGATGTTGTTTGTTCCTTAGTACGAGATATGTGTGTGAAACACTGTCAGTACTTTCTGGTTTTCTAATCCTTTGTCGTCAGGATTGAGAATGAGATAAGTGGGGGAGAAGCTGGTGCTTCTCCAAGTTGCTTCAGGTGTGGAGCATTGGCTCAGTGTGCCGTTGGTTGCAAGAGTGTAAGTGTTTTTTGGACAGTGTTGTTCCCGGTTCCGGAGGGAATGTGGAGCTAAGGTTTATGTCAACTAAGGATTTGTGTCTTAGGTAGTTTTATGCACAAGATGCAAGAAATGGTATTATAGTTTGGTAAAGACGGTCTATGCCCCATCATGATTGTCGGTTGTCTATTGACAAATTGAGGAACTGATCACCCTTAATCTCTTGTTGATAGTAGATGAAATTATGTTGGATGGAATAGACGTGTCTTTCCGGATTTGATACTGTGTGCAATGAATTGGTTGGAATTGAGAAAATGATTACGGATTGTTTGTTGAGTCGATGAAGATTCTAGTATCGGAAGATGAGATGGATTAGAGGTTTTGGTGTGTTGGTTCGGTTGGGAAGTCATTGAGAGAGAATGATTGGTTATTATTAATGGCTGCTTCTCAGAGAGTAGAGAGTGAACTTAAATTGGACGAATGTGAATAGTTGAGGTTGATATCTGCTAAGTAAGTAGGAAACTCTTAGGGGATGAGACTAAGATGTTTGTTATGTTGTGATGATAGGGTTCTGGAAATTGGCAGGAAAGCCACAGTGATGGGCCGTCAGTTGTGCATGGTTTCAGATGTGTTTTTGGATGAAACATTAGTGTGTCGACTTGAAGAGGTCCAGCATGGTTAGTAAGGAAAAGGATGATAGCACGAGGTTGCGTGTTAATCAGTGAGTAGTATGGAAACTTGCAGTTGTGTTATGGATAGCTTGAGTTTTGAATTGGGACGAATCGTGAAAGATTTGAAGTTCCTTGATGGTATTACTTTTGTTAGGGGTTGAGATCTCGTGTCAGCAGAAACCTTGAGTGAAATGGAACCCCGTACGAAGAATTGATATGGAATATGGTAACCAGAGATTGTTAAGCTATTTTGGATAAATTATTTCGAGCTCAAAATGAATTTTGAAGGTTGTATATGTTATGGTTGTAGAGTATATGAATCGTATCTTCCATACTTGTTTGGATAAGTTTATAGTGATGTTTATTGGATGATATTCTGATTTATTTTAAATCAAAGGATGAGTATGTAGAGTATTTGAGGATTGAGTTACAAGGGTTGAAAGAGAGGGAGCTTTCTGCTTAATTATCGAAGTGACAATTTTCATTGAAAGAGGTTAGTTTTCTTGGTTATGTTATTTCCGATGATGGTATTGTTGTGTATCCATCCAAAGTAGATGCAACTCTACATTGAGAGGCTCTGAAGTTGGTTATGGAAGACTTTACTAAGTTAGTACTTATGTTATCTCAGTTGACTTGCAAAGGGTGAGTCGTTTGTTTTGGATGTTCGTTGTAAGGAAAGTTTCAGAGAGCTAAAGTAGAAGTTGTCTACGGCTCCAGTTTTGATACTGCGTGATCCTAATCAACCGTTTGTGAGGTATTGGGATGCGTCTTTGATGAGTTTGGTCAGTGTGTTAATGCAAGAGAGTAAAGTCGTGGCTTATGCTTTACGATGATTGAGGATTCATAAAAGGATCTATACTATTTTGGACTTAGGTGGCTTCAGGCTTGCAGGATAGTGAGGGTTCCTTACCCTCCTATAAACTTCCTTAGGGATTGTTATGGGTTTCCCTTATTTTCTCTTATGTGATAAATGAGTTACGACTGTCGTGAATTCTTTTGAATTGTTGTTTTGTGTTTGCTCTAAGACCCTAATAGGGGATTTGGGATGAATCCCCTCAGGTCTCAATGTGTTATTCCAAATTAAGAAGATCTGGATGACATCAACATCAACAAAACCCTCTAGGTTAGGAAAAAATACAAGACCATGGATAAGTAAGGTGAGAATAGCCTCAAAAGCATCCACAATTCCCTCATTAGCAAAGGTAGACGCTTTCCTCATTAAGTACTTAGAGGTAATCCCAAGAATGCCTCCTTTAGTAACAAAGTTTCACTTAACATCAGATTCCCTAAGATGAAGAGCTTTGGCAATAACTCGAGTTGTAGGAATTTCTTCCAAACCACTAAAAGGAATCTTGTCTAAAATAGGATGTCCCGCCTAATAAGAGTACTCCTCCAAGGTTGGTACAAGATGATAATTGGGAAAAGTGAAACAATGGTACAAATGATCATTGAATTGAACCAAGGTATTAAGAATCCCTTTTCCACATCAGTGTTCAGAATATTCAAAAGCTTCCCAAAACGGTCTTTGAAATCCATAGGACTAGACACCAAGGATCCTAGCATTCTTAACTCTCGTAAATCAAGACTTCTGAAACTGTACTTCTTGGTATTTCTTCTTCCAAGATCCATAATTACAATATATGTGATGTTTGCAAAAAAGAATATCTAGGTTCCTTGAAAACTTGGAAAATGCCCATGAATGCATGAGTGCATGTAATGCAACAACTACAAACAAGATCACACAAAACACATAGGTCCAAGGGTTCAGAGTCACGAGCATGGAGCCAAGGTATAAGAACCAATCCACAAAGGTATGTACTAAGGGTATATCAACACCTGTCGAACACGATTCTAAAAAATTTCCCAGAGTCGCAGTCCCATCCTTCGGATATTATCGGCTTAAACGATTACTCGTCAACCAATAATATTCTCAAGAGAAACTCGTCTGAGTGTAGTATCGCGTAACAACTAATTCAACTCTACACCTGAATAGTCACCGCACTACGTTCTAAAAAGCCAAGATGGGTTAAAGGGTTCTAAGGGCCCCATCTTCTCGGGCTCCCAGGTTGGAAAAAGTAATGTCAATATACGACTACTCGTTATGACTATCAGTAATTCCTAAGGGGCCTCCACTAAGCGGTGGATCTCAACTTGACGTGCTAAGGATTACTCCAAGCACATCACCTTGATTATACCAACCATCCTATTATAAGTGCACTCAAGTCCGGGTATATGACTTATCTCACCACACATAGAATCATCAAGCACCCAAACAGAACAAGAAATAACAAGCAAATCAAACAATAAAGCAATAAATAAATCAAAGTAGGATGAACCTACTGGGAACTACCCCCCAGCAGAGTCGCTATTTTTCTGTAGCAGTAAAATTTTTGAGTATAATCTATTGATTAACTTAATTTATAAAACAAGAGTCGCCATAACACTTTTATTTTATCCGAAGGAAAGGAAAAAGAGTGAACAAAACCTAAAGAAGTTCTAAAACAAGAACAAATAAAAACAGAGACAAGGGTAATGGGGTTGGTTACATAGAGGGAAGGTGTTAGCACCCAAAACGTCTATGTTACTCCATAGGATCCCTTTGAGACATCTACGCTTTTTTGTTTGCAAATGGTTTGCTTGTAAAAGATTGGAGAGGTGAGAAAGAAGTATTTTTTATGTTTTTGTGTTTGACAAGACTTCCTGAGTCTCGTGCACACGTACCCCAAAAGTGCTATGGAGGATCAAAACCTCGTAGTTCATAGTAAAAATAACAAAATGATTTGTTTGGTTCATAATAAATGAAAAGACAAGTTGTCATTTTAAGGAGAAAACTAAACTAGTCACCCAAAAGTATGAGAAAATAACATTTGCTTCATCTTGAGATGGAGGATTTTTGCTTGGATTGAAATCAACAAGTCTATCACTCAACATCTAAGTGGAAAATGCCAACATCTTTAATATTATGGGGATAGGAGAATTGCATCTCAACTATGAAAATTACTCATGTCTAAACTTTATGAAAAAATTAAAACAAAAAGTGCACAAAGACACAAAAAGGATTTGAATGGGTTTATATATTTTTTAGGTCTTTTGAAACTGTTTGAATATGCTTAAGATGTCTTAGCATTTATTAAAGAAAATATTTTGAAAATGCACTTGACAAAATCAAGGTTTTATTATCAAAGAGGTTCTAGTTTAAAAGAAGAAGATTTTGAAAAAGGGAGAAGATTTTGAAAATTTAAGAAAGGGAGGAGATGAAGGGATTATCCGATTGCATAAAATAAAATCTAAGGACAAAGAAAGATCTAACCAAGAAGTAATCAAGCTCCATGACATAAGTCAATCAAGAATTCCCTCCTTTAGATTTAAGCCTCAATCAAGTCAACCAAGCATTATATGAGATCATAATAACCAAGCTAAGTCCTCAAGAATAACTCAAACCAAAGGTACCAGATGAAGTTTAGGATTCAAGATGCCAACTTCCAAGCAAGGGTCAAGATTCCTACTTCTAAGTCCATAACTCCACATCCAAAGCATATGGTAGTGATGTAACACCCCAAAAAATTTAGAATTATTTATCTAAATTATTATTTGTGATTATTTGTGAATTTTGATTTATTTATATGATGTATATTGATGGTGGTGGGGAAATAAGGGGAATTTTGGGTGATGAATAGAATTATGTAGATTTAAGTAATTTATTTTATATTATTTGGAATTATAATAATAATAAAATAGATATTAAGGTGAAAAAGGAGAATGAGGGCGTGATGGTAATGTTGTGGGGAATAAGTGAGGGTATAAGAGGTATACCATAAAAAGGGTCCTAGGGGTAACAAAGACAAAAGAGAAAATTAGAGAGTGGTGGTTCATTCTGTACGATCGTGAAATTACAGGAAAAAACTGTGGAGAAAGGGCTAAGGTACAGAGAACCAAAAAGGGGATTTCCGTAGGAAACGCGAAGGAAGAGAAATCGATTGCTAGGAATTGAGGTAAGGGGTGTAATCCTGGTTTATTATGATCGATAGATGGTTAAGATAGATGTAGGTTTTGTCTTGTATGATGATTTAATAAAAGCACGATGAAAATAATGGAGAAATTGTTGATTATGATGTTTGATATGCCATTGATATAATTGTGATCTTAAGTGTGTTAATGGTGATTAAGAGATGATGAATTAATGTTGTGATGTGTTTAATTTTCTTGATTCATGTAATATATGATATGATATATTTTGGGTTTGTTAGAGGTCAAAACTTGGGGTTTGGGGTCTGTTGGAAGGCTGAAAAACAAGAGAGATCGCGCAAAATCACGTAGAAAAAGTGGAATTCTGGGCTATACTATGGCCCAGAGTGGCTGCTACGGGTGCCCGTAGTAGCCCTCTGGATTGGGGTGCTAGAAATGAAAAAAAAAAAGATATTTTTGGCCTGGGAGTGCTATGGGCCATAGCCACTGCTACGGACAGTCGTAGCAGCTCCTTGGTTTTGTATAGTGAAATCGTCTTGGCCATAACTTTTGATCCGTAAGTCCGTTTGAAGCGCCGTTCAAAGCGTTGGAAAGCTAACGCGACGAACTACCTTATAAAAATGGTTTTTATTCTAGAAGTTGATTATTTTGCCGTGTGATGGCTTAATTTCAATTGTAGTGGTTATGTTGTGATGCGATAAAATCCAAAACGTATCGTTGTTGGTTACTATGATGTAAACTGTTGTTGTTGAATTATTACCGTATGTATGTTGGTGTATGATGGCCAGTATTTGCGGAGTACCTTGACCATGGAGGTGTTGATCATTGTGCTTGATGTTGTTGTTCTTTGCATATTGCATTGTTGTTGTTGTTATTGATTACTATATTATTATGTTGTTTCGCGATAAATGCATTGTTGTCATTTGCTATGTTAGATGACAATGTTGATGAGCTGTTATAGCGTTGTTGTTGCATGGTGACCAGTTTTGGTGAGGTATAATGATTAATATGAATATCATTATACGTCACATTGTTGTTGTTGTGATTGCATAAAAGATATATATGTTGTATGAACTAAATTTTATGCTTGTTGGCCAATTTGGGCGGTGTACAATAACCATGGTGATGGATTATTGTGCACAATGATGTTGTCCTTGTGGTATGCATAAATATTCGTATTGCATACATTTGAGGACAATGGTCCGTCGTTTGTGAGCCTAAAATCCCATTGTGTGGATTGGGCCGGTAGCTGATTCCGAAGGTGATGGATCAGTGAGTGGTTCTGATCCTAGGAGGCGGGGATCAGAATGGTGAACCTGAGTATTCAAGAAAATTGGTACCACATGCATAAACATTGAGTCAGGTTGTGAGTCTCATTTCATTATATATTAATTATGTCGCTATGTTGTGAATATGTGGCATTTACATGAGTTTTGTTGATGAGATGTGATATGATAATATTTGAGACTATGTGATTGTTCCAGACTGGCCCAATGGCTAGGCATGGCCCAATCCACTTCTGCTCCCAGAATGGCCCAATAGCCTAAGCCCTGCCAGTTAAGGGCAGAAGGAAGCATTCTCTCATCTGCCCTCCGTTGAGGAAGGCTGGCCAGCTGACCTCCAGGATCAGCTACCCTTCGTGGCATTTCTGACCGTCACGCACGGTTCCACCATCCAAAAACAGTCATGACGCTCTTGCCCGCGACCATGCCCTTGCTCGAATGAACGACTAGTTCCAGGAATGCCTGCCCGTCTCAACGGCTAGTTTCTAGCAGTTACCTACTTTTGAGGAGCGAATATCTTGCCCCGAAAATAGGGACCAATGGCCAAGCATTGGGGGAATTATAAAAACCCTCTCATTTGAGAGGGTCAGGTATTCTAAAATCATCCTAAGATATACTCACTTTGTACTTGCCTTCTCTTATCCCGATTCTTACTTTAGCATCGGAGTGCCTTGCAGGTACACCCCTTCCTCATCCTTGGAATCCAGCATCGCATACGAAGTCTCTGTCTCACTTCAGGTTCTGATAAACTGGAAAGATTAGTGGCGCCGTCTGTGGGAAACTCTGTTCTCCCCGTCTTTCTTTCTCCGTAAATCAAAGATCAAAGCAGTTCTTTCAAGATTCCGATCATGGCCAGCCATGACAATGTCAACGATGCTCGCAACTCCGTCGTCCTCCTCATCAGCAAGACAGACTATGACGAAGCAACCCCCTTTCTTGGAGACGGCGTTCATCAGCATAGGGATGGAGCCACCACGCATCCCTCCCCGGATTGTGCTGATAACATAGAGGTCAGACCCTCAGAGGACCATCAGCCCATCCCAGTTCCGCCTAACGCCAACCCGACCATGGCAGCCCTGCTCAAGGCCCTCAACAAGACAAACCTTCTGATCCTCTAGCAGAATGCAAGAATTTGAGCCTTAGACGAGACCCACCGTCCAAGATCTCCTCCGCCGAGGTGCGAGTGTCGGGGATCTCAGAGTCCTTCTCCCAGATGAGGAAGAGGCCGTCGGGTCCCACCAGAGCCCGAGCCCTTGGCAATGAGGAAACACGACCATAATCCTCCCTGGAGATAGCACTCCCAAGGGGACAAGAGAACCAGAATGGATCTGCGGATAGAAAGCCAGCATTCTCCTCCGCCCAGATCCAAGGGCTGGGCGCGAACCCCTTTTCTCTGTCGAGATCGCGGTCCTCTCCCTGGGGAAAATGCCTGCTCTCATTCGCGATCGAGCAACAGCAGCGACGACGAGCCTCGAGGCCCGTTGTCCCAAGAGATCATGACCACACGCCTACCCAAAGGGCTGGAGAAACCCCCACCCCTGGGCACATGCGATGGCAGTACAGATCCTAATGAGCACATCAAGAACATCGATGCCCTGCTCGACTACCATGGCGTCAGAGGCGCCATCAAATGCAAATTGTTCCCAACTACATTGAGGAAGGGAACGATGTGATGGTACAAGAGCCTCCCTTACGAATCCATCACATTATGGAGGCAGTTGGGGAGGTTGTTCTCCAAACATTTCACAGCCTCTCGTCGTCACCCAAAGACAGAAGCCTCCCTTGAGGCCATCATTCAAGGGAAAGACGAATCTCTTCAAGCTTATATCGAAAGATTCAATAAAGAAGTTGTCCAGGTCTCCACGACCGACGACATGAAGAAGTACTTGCTCGAACGAGGACTCCGTCCCCACAGTGACTTTGCCAAGGCGGTTGGCATTGAGACTCTAGCGACACTTGACGCCCTCCTCCTTAAGGCTCAGGCGTACATCCAGTACGAAGAAAAGGAAGCTGCAAACACCGTTTGGGACTCGAGGCACCAAGAAAGCGCCAGGTTTTCCAAGCATGACGACTCCTCGTCAACTCGTCGGGGAGCGGAGAAAAGAACGGTTGACCGCCCACTGGAATCTCGAGATCAAAAAGGGCCATCTGGCCATTTTCACGAGTACACTCCGCAGACCGCCTCTTGCGAGAAAATTTTTTCCGAATGCGCGAACTCGGAGTTTCGCCAGGCAGGGGTCCGTTTTCAGAAGCAGATACCGGCCAAGCCGAACACAGATAAAATAAAGTATTGTTGGTTCCACAAGAGCTATGGGTACATGACGGACGACTCCATCCATATCAAGGATGCAATCAAAATCTTGATCAGGGAAGGGCACCTGAAATAATTCGCGAAGAAGAAGGACGCACCTCGGCAGGATGCCCAGGAATAAAAAAAGGTCGAAGAGGAGGTGCCTTCCTTAGACGAGACCAGTCTTTAGGTCGCCATAAGCATCACACGGCCGGAAGACTTCTATGTCCCTGATGGTATCAACATCCCTCCCTACTTTGCCGCAAATAGCCCATGGGAAACCTTCACCTCCGTCATGGTCATATCGGAAGGGAGGTTCAACAAGGTGATCATGGGGTCCATGAAGAGGAAGTTCGAGCACCTCCTCAACACGAGCTCGAACCGGAGTTCTACCCTCGATAAGGTTCGGGGAGAGTCCGTTCCCATCACATTCTACCGTGAAGAACTCCTCGGTGGAGCTCCCAACTCCAGTATTCCCCTGTTCGTAAGGGCGCCGATGGCCAACTTTGACGTTCGCCGAATTCTGGTCGACCAGGGAAGCTTGGTCGACATCATGTACTCCCAACTGTTCTCCACACTTCAGCTGGACGAGACACACCTGACGCACTACGTAGGCTTTGATCTACAAGACTTCAATGGGTCAGTCACGAAGTCATGGGGGTACGTGGAGCTGATTGTCATCTTCTGGGTAGCAGAGACAGCCAGATCCATCAAGGTCCAGTTCTTGGTGATTAACTGCCCATCCCTTTACCAGTGCATCTGCAGATGGCCAATTCTGGCTGAATTGGTAGTTGTTCCTTCCACAGTGCACCTGAAGATGAAGTACTACACTTCTAAAGGGCTCATCGCCACCCTGCATGGAGACATAAAGGCCGCAAGAAGGTGCTTCGAGGCAACCTCAAAAGGGCTGCACACCATCGTCGCCCGACCAAAAGACTTCCAGCAAGCCTGCCCTGCCCTGCAGCTCCGAAGAGGCAAAATCGCTGCCCTGCATAGACTCCGTCAACCTCAACAAACGCTTCTCCAAGGATGACCTCAGGGACCATAAGAAGAAGGGGAAGGAGACTCAGTCGAGCTCGAGCAGCCCCTCAACATTAACCAGTAGCGGCGAGACTGCTCATCTAATGCGGCTAATCCTAGATGGCAAATTTGAGCTAGTCCTCCTCGGTGATGACCCCCACAAAGGGGTGAAGATTGGAACCGGCCTCCCCAACCTTGCGAGGAAGCCGCTGAAAGCTTGTCTCATGAAGAATGCATACCTGTTCGCGTGGAGCGCCTCAGAGATACATGTGCTAGATCTAGAGGTGGCCTGCCACCAGCTCACCATCGACCCCGCCGTTAGGTCCTGGAAAAAATGGAGGCTGCCAAGCAAGCTGTAAAAGACCTCCTAGAGGCAAATTTCATTTCGGAAGCCAAGTACACTACTTGGTTGTCCAACATTGTACTTGTAAAGAAATCAAATGGAAAATGGAGAATGTGTGTTGACTATACTGATCTTAATAGGGCCTTCCCTAAAGACGTTTATCCCCTCCCCAACATAGACAAATTAATTGATAATTCTGTCGGTTTTAAATTATTGTCTTTCATGGACGCGTATTCGGGCTATAAATAAGTACTCATGGCCAAAAGTGATAAAGGTACACAACTTTCATGACAGAGTTGGGCAACTATTACTACAACGTAATGCCCCTCGGCTTGAAAAACACTGGCGCTACCTACCAAAGAATGATGAATAAAGTCTTCTGAGGAGAGATCGGGGATTAGGGGTGGAAAAACGGGTCTGGCCCGTTGGGCATGCCCGTTTTACCCGCATTTTAGTGAGGGGTGGGCCAAGGGTTTAGGCCCTCAACCTCTAATGTGTCCGCCCCGCCCCGCCCCGTTTTCTTTGCGGGCTTTTGCGGGCACAAGAATTTACATAAAATTTTGCGTTTTTAGGCTTAAAAGGTACAGTGGCCGCGGGCTTTCGCCGCCCCGCCCTCACTTTTTTGCGGGGTGGGCCTAGGTTTTAGGCCCGCATCCTTAACTATGACCGCCCCGCCCCGACCCATTTTTTTGCGGGCATTTGTGGGGCGGTCCTAAACGAGGCGGACATGTCCATTTGCCACCCTTATCGGGGATATGCTCGAGGTTTACAGTGACGACATGACCGTGAAATCCCAAGAGGAATCCGACCATACGCTCCATCTGAAGAAGGTCTTCGAGCAGGCCAGGAAGTATAAGTTGCGCTTCAACCCGGAAAAATACACGTACGGGGTACGGGCATGCAAGTTCCTCGGTTTTTAATTAATAGAACGAGGAATTGAAGCCAACCCCAAAAAATGCAGAGCCTTCTCCAAATTCCCCACGCCGAATTCGAAAAAATCAATCCAATCCCTGAATGGGACGCTCACCTCACTGTCCCATTTCATGGCAAAATCTGCTCAGTACGCGCTCCCCTTTTTCAAACTCCTCCACAAAGAGGCAGTTTTTGAGTGGACATAGGAATGCGACAAAGCCCTCCTCCACCTAAAATAAGCACTATCAGAGCCACCAGTCCTCTCCCATCCAGATAACGGGGAGATCCTCTATCTCTATCTCGCCGTCACAACCGAGGTTGTTAGCGTCGCCCTCATTCGTGAAACCCCTGAAAGGCAGAAGCCCATATACTTCATGAGCAAGGCACTGTAGGGATCGAAACTTAGATACCAGTAGATCGAAAAAGTAGCCCTGGACCTCATCAACGCGGCGAGGAGGCTGAGGCACTATTTTCTAGCCTACACCATCGTGGTGCCCATAGACCAGCCCGTGAGGCAACTGTTGGGCCGCCTAGATATGGCCGGCAGAATTCTCAAATGGTCACTAGAACTGTTCGAGTTAGACATCCAGTACGAGAGCAGGAAAGCCCTCAAAGCTCAGGCACTGGACGACTTCGTGGAAGAGATAACCTTGCCCGCCTCCCCGACTTGCGGAGCTCGTAAGTGGATAATCTTCGCCGACGGAGCATCCAGCTCGGCAAGGAGCGGGGCAGACACATCATGGAAAACGAGGAGGGTATCCTCGTCGAGGTCTCGCTCACCCTATCTTTCCCCACCTCCAACAATCAGGCAAAGTATGAGGCTTTCCTCGCAGGTCTACGCCTCGCCGAAGACCTGGGAGCCGGGGAAGTTATAATCTGCATAGATTCCCAGCTCGTGGCCATCCAGGTTCGAGGAGAGTATCAGGCCAAGAACGACAACCTATCCGAATACTTGACCTTGGTTAAGGAAAAGATGACGAAGTTCACATCAGTGAAGGTAAAGCACATTCCCCGCGAACACAATGTCCTGGAAGATGTCCTGTCAAAGCTGGCGAGCACAAAAAAGAAGGGAGAAAACAAATTCGTCATCCAGGAAGTACTTCCTCGACCAAGTATCGATAGAACTCCCCTGACCCTCGACGTGAACTTCATTGGCGACAACAACTATTGGATGACCCCAGTCTACAACTACCTCACCAAGGACGAACTACCATCCGACCCAAAGGAAGCTAGCGTGGTCAGGCACAATGCCTGTTCCTATATCCTGGTCGAAAATAAGCTCTACAGACGAGGGTTCTCCATTCCTCTCCTCAAATGCGTCGAGAAAGAAATGGTCACCCATGTCCTGCGCGTAATCCACGAAGGGATCAACACCCAACACCTTGGAGGAAGATCCTTCGCTAGGAAAGCTCTACGAGAAGGATGTTACTGGCCGACCATACAGCATGACGCGAAGAAGCATGTGAAAAAATGTGACAAATGCCAATGTCACGGGGACATGCACCTGACACTCCCCAATGAGCTCAAAACAATGTCCTCCCCGTGGCCCTTGCATGATGGGGCCTTGACATCCTAGGACCGTTCATCATAGGATCAAATCAGAACAAATACCTGATAGTGGGCATGGGATATTTTACAAAGTGGATAGAAGCAAAGGCTCTGGACAAAATAACGGCCCAAAACATACTCTGCTTCTACAAGCGAAACATTCTTACTCGCTTCGGCATTCCCCAGGAAATCGTCACCGACAACAGGACACAGCTCACGAACAAAAAATTCCAGGAGTTCGTCGCCCAAATGGACACCAAACAACACTTCATGTTCGTCGAGCACCCGCAAACAAACGGGCAAGCCGAGGCAGTAAACAGGGTAATCCTGCGAGGTCTCAAATGAAGACTAGGCGAAACCAAGAATAAGTGGGTCGAGCAGCTGCACAACGTGCTCTGGGCTTACCGAACTACACCCAACTCTTCGACCGGGGTAACCCCTTTTCGTTTAGCATACGGGACCGAGGCGGTGATCCCTATCAAAATACACGTGCCCTCCAGGCAGACTGAACTCCCTGGATGAGGAGGCGAACAACGAGGCACTAAGGGAAGAGCTCGATCTCATCAAAGGGTTCTGATCAGGAGCATCCCTCCGCAAGGCCTCGTTAAAACAAAAAATTGCAATCAATCATAACGCCAAAGTCATACGATGAGACTTCCATGTGGGCAGTCTCGTCCTGAAGAGAAATCACAAATATTCTCGTGAAGGCAAACTCGTCGAAAACTGGGAAGGGTTCTATCGTGTTCGAGCAAAAATAGAGAATGGGGCCTACTATCTAGAACATCTCAACGGGGAAGAACTCGCTCGACCATGAAATGTTGAAAAGCTAAAACAATATTATAGCTAAGGCCACGACTGTTGGGGTGCCCCGTCATCACGACGGGCATAACGTATCGACAGAAGTGTGCGCCCTGGTACAAGTGTTGCATACTAAAATAAATCAAGGCAGGATTTTACTCTGGAACGAGTAAAACCCCTACCCGACAATGGTACCTCGACCGATCCTGCCGTCACCAATGTACCACAAAAGGCAGAACACCCAGCTCGCGATGGGAATTTCACGCCGCAAACTCAGGCCACAAACGCGACTTGAGCTCTGCTCTCCTTCCCGGAAACTACACAGGCCTTTCAACCAGTTCCCTTCACTGTCGAACAATAATTTGTCGAGCAAACCTCGAAACATAATGAAAATCATTCACAAAAATAGTCCATACAATGGGCACACGTGACGAGCAACACATGACACTTAGAGAAATTCAGCAAAGTAAAAACATGCATGCACAAACATCGAAAACAAGTCATACGAATGCGGCCACCACGACCGAAAATAAATATTATAAGATAAAACGACCACGAGGACCGCGATTATACTAATTACATCAAAAAGGGGCCAAGCCCCATCAAAAAAAGAAAAGATTACAATATATGGCACACAGGCAGGAAGTACAGAAAAGGAAAATCAGCCGACCATAGGCTGAGGCTCCTCCTAGGTAGGCTGCTCAGGATCCTCGCCAAATCTGAGGAAGTTTGGGATAACAATCTAGCCGTCCACCACGCTGTGGAGGAACCCGGGGTTCGCTACCTTTAGCTGCTCCACCGCATTGTTGAAGGCGTCCTCAGCGGCCCCCAAGCAATCCTCCCAGCTTGGCTGATCCGAGCAACAAGCTCTGCTCAATTTTTTAGACTTTTCACCTCATCGCTCTCGTCCTCAGCAGGATCCGTGGCAGTCTTCAAAGAAACGACCATGTCCTCTGCAGCTTTCTTCTCTGCGGCCAAGGTATCCCTCTCCCTGGTAACCGTGGCCAGCTCTTCCTTAGATTTTTCCGCCGCCTCCTTCGCAGCCATCAGCTCCTCCTTCAGAACCGCGTTGGCGGCCTGGGTCCTCTTGAAGACCCCTTTCCTCGGTGTAGACCACTGCCATGCCCAAGACTCTCATTAGGGCAGCAGCGTCCTGGGCCAGCAGCGTCCTCTTGCTCGAACGGTCCAACTCCTTGAGCGCCAAGGACTCCTCCCGATGGAGTGCCTGGGAGGAGCCTTCAAAGAAACTCCTATTGTGGAAGCACGGAGGCAGCTCATATTTGCTCTTCTCTCCTTCGTTGGTAACCCGGGGGCGCTTAGGCCTTGAGGTTTGGGCGACAGCGACTCCGGATGAAGAGGTCCTTGATTCCATCGGGGGCGGAGCTACCTGCTCACCAAGGCGACTTTTCCCAACTTTCTTCCCCAACTTGAGTTTGGCCGCAACACTTCTCGCCAAACGTTCCTGGGTCGAGGACATTTTGCCTGCAAAACAACGGACACACATTAGTAAACGAAAAAGAACAATGCGGACAAGCTAAGAAGAAAAAAATGGCTACCCAAAAGTTCCAGAGCCTCCATGCGCGTGCCGCATTCGAGGAGATCCTCTGTATTAATATATCGGGCCTCCACCTTAGGCCCCCGTCTTCGTCATCAATAATGTCCCCGCCCCTGGTCACGCACTGGGCAGGACAGAAGCCATCAACGAAAGCCACCAACTTGTTGTAGCTAGCCAGATTATCCTCCTCCAGCATGAGTGGCTTGGCTAGGTACTCCTTAGTTTCCCTGGTGAAGTGATCCACGCTCCAGGAGAAACGGAACTTCAACACCAGACGCCCCTTTATCTTGCCCTGCTCATCGAGAAGGGGCTCCCCGATCTCATCCGTAAGGATCTCCCATGCGAACGAGGAGTCTTTAGACCTCTCCTTAAACGTCCCGATGGACTCGGAGAAGGCCTTGAACAATTTTCTCCCTCGCTTCAGGGAAACCTGTTAGTTCTGTTATTGGCAGAATTTTTGGTAAAACAATGTGTTTGATCAAGATGTAATGTCTGATGTCTTAACATGTGCTTCTAACATTCTGCTTGTGGTGTGTTGCTGGGTTTTGCAGTTTTTGTGCATGATGTCAAGACTGATGTCTTAACATCTGTTGATAGAACATCTTGCTCAGTCTGTTATTTGTTTTAGGGCTGCGTGTTAATTGTTATGTTTGAGTTCTCTGGTTGAGAGATTGCAGGCAAAATTCTTGGAGAAGATTTATTCAGATGCAATTGTTGGTTTCTATATTTAGGGCGAAAAGATTTGGAGATAAAATCTGTTTTTATTGTGCATCAAATCTGAGTTTTTCACAGAGCCCAAGCCTAAGAATTTGTTTCTATTTAAAGACGTATCAACCATACTTGGAAGCTACAAAGACTAGACTGAGTGTCAAGTGTTAGGGTTTGTGTTTTCGTATGTTATTTGTGAGCCATTCATTCATCTATTTTGATGTTTGAATTGGACTGATTTAGTTGAGTTGTAATTTGTCCACTTAAATCTTTTAAGCACGAGTGTATTGTTCTTGGTTGAAGCTTTTAAGCAAGATCAAGGTATTGTCGTTGAAGTGTGTCTTCTACTTTCTTTATTGTATGTTGTTATCACTGCTGTGATTGAGGGGGAGTGAGAGGTGTCTCATATCTGAGAGTGTCTTAGATAGAAGTGTCATTGGGTAGTGATTAAGTGAGTAGATTGTCAACTGGTGTGTTGGCTGTAGAGTCTATGAATTGATACTACTAATAGTGGACTTCCTTCCTAGCTTGGTAGCCCCCAGACGTAGGTTGTTAGACCGAACTGGGTGAACAATTCTCTGTGTTTATTTATTGCTTTTAAGTGTTGTTCTATTACTGTCTTGTTCATACAACAGATATTGATGTTGTGACATCTCACTTAACATCACATATCTGATACCAGAATTTCAATTGGTATCAGAGCCGGTCATCCTGCTCTGTATCTGGGTGAGATCTAGGGTTGTTACTTTCTGGTGCAATGGACAAGGAGAGTGGTGGATTTGTGAATAGACCCCCTATTCTAGATGGATCAAATTATGACTATTGGAAACCTCGCATGGTTGCATTTTTGAAATCTTTAGACAGCAGGGCTTGGAAGGCTGTTCTGACAAAATGGAAACATCCTGTCATTGTGGGAAAAGATGGTGTGTCAAAGCTGAAACCTGAGGAGGAGTGGACCAAGGAAGAAGATGAACTCGCTCTTGGGAATTCTAATGCCTTGAATGCTTTATTTAATGGTATTGACAAGAACCTTTTCAGGCTGGTCAACACATGTGAAGTGGCTAAGGAGGCTTGGGATATCCTGAAAATAACTCATGAAGGAACTTCCAAGGTCAAGATGTCAAGACTTCAGCTGCTAACAACAAAGTTTGAAAGTTTGAGGATGAAAGATGAAGAGACCATTCATGATTTTCACATGAATATACTTGAACTGTCAAATGCTTCTAGTGCCCTAGGAGAGAGGATGTCTGATGAGAAGCTGGTAAGAAAAATTCTCAGATCTCTTCCCAAGAGATTTGATATGAAGGTGACTGCTATAGAGGAAGCTCAAGACATCAGACAGATGAGGGTAGATGAATTGATTGGTTCACTTCAGACATTTGAATTAGGGTTGAATGACAGATCTGAAAAGAAGGTCAAAAGCATAGATTTGGTGTCTAGTACAGAAGATGATGAGAAAGAATATGGTCCTGAAACTCAGGAAGAGCTATCCAATGCCATTGTTCTGCTGGGAAGACAGTTTAATAGGGTTTTGAAAAGAATGGACAGGAGCTATAAACCTAATGTCAAGAACATCACATCTGACATCAACAGGTCAGGTGTTCAGATGAAGAAAACAAGAACTGAGGAAAAGCCTAATTATGATAAAGGAATCCAATGTCATGGCTATGAGGGTTATGGTTATATCAGAGCTGAATGCCCTACATATCTTAAGAAGCAGAAAAATGGCTTATCTGTGTCCTGGTCTGATATCTGATGATGATTCTAGGGATGAAGAGAGCACATATGATGAGCTTACTGATTCTTATAGAGAGCTATGCATTAAAAGTGAAGAAGCCTATCAAGAAAGGGAGAGGCAGAAGAAGATTATTGCTCAACTCAAGGCTGAAAAGACAGAGCATTTAGAAACCATTGCCAAGCTGGAAGAAGATGTATTTGTGCTGAACTCTAAACTTGAATCTATGTCCAAGTCTATCAGAATGCTGAATAGTGGAACTGAGGTTCTAGACAAGATTCTTAATGTTGGAAGAACTGCAGGAGACAAAAGTGGGTTGGGGTTCAACAGTGGATCTACTTCAAATGATGTTATTCCTAGTTCCAAGCCAGTGATGTTGAAACATCCTGACAGGACTCCCTCTAGGAAGAAATTCAGGCGCTGGAGATGCCAACATTGTGGGAGGTTTGGACACATAAAGGCTTTCTGTTATAAGTTGCATGGGTATCCTAAGAGTACTCCTAATTGTGCACCCAGACAAGTCATTCATAAAGGTAATCAAGTCATCAAGCAAAAGAAGCAATGGGTCTCCAAAACTGATGTTGTCAGCTTGAGAGCTCATACTTCTCTTAGAGTCTCTGCTAAAGATGACTGGTACTTTGACAGTGGTTGTTCAAGACACATGACAGGAGTGAAGAATTTGCTGGTGGATGTTAAACTTCATTCTTCTGGCCATGTGACCTTTGGTGATGGTGTCAAAGGAGAAATCAAGGGTGTGGGAAAGCTGAATTGTGAAGGTACACCTAGACTTGATGATGTACTGCTAGTCAAGGGGTTGAAAACAAATTTGATCAGTATTAGTCAACTGTGTGATCAAGGACTCATTGTTAATTTTACCAAAACTGAGTGCATTGTGACAAATGAGAAAGGTGAAGTTATCATGAAGGGTGCTAGGTCTAAGGACAACTGTTACCTATGGGTGTCACAAGACTCAAGTTCCTCCACATGTTTTCTTGCAAAAGAAGATGAAGTCAAAGTATGGCATCAAAAGTTGGGACATCTACATCTGAAGGGAATAAAGAGAATCATATATACAGAAGTAGTAAGAGGAATCCCAGAGCTCAAAATTGAAGAAGGAAGAGTGTGTGGAGACTGTCAGATAGGGAAGCAGGCCAAGATGTCACATCAAAAGCTTCAACATCCCATTACTTCTAAAGTATTCGAACTTCTTCATATGGACTTAATGGGGCCTATGCAGGTGGAAAGTCTAGGTGGGAAGAAATATGCTTATGTAGTTGTGGATGATTATTCCAGGTACACTTGGGTGAATTTTATCAAAGACAAAACAGAAGTGTTTGATGTGTTTAAAGATCTCTGTCAAAGACTCCAAAGAGAAAAGGAGAGCAATGTCATCAGAATAAGAAGTGATCATGGGAGAGAGTTTGAAAATAGCAAGTTTGCTGAATATTGTTCTACTGAAGGCATCAGTCATGAGTTTTCTTCACCTATTACTCCTCAGCAAAATGGGGTTGTTGAAAGGAAGAACAGAATCATTCAAGAATCTGCTAGAGCAATGATTCATGCCAAAAAGCTTCCTTACCATTTCTGGGCTGAAGCTATGAATACTGCCTGCTACATTCACAACAGAGTTACTTTGAGAAGAGGTACTTCAGCTACCTTGTATGAGCTGTGGAAGGGAAGAAAACCAAGTGTGAAGTACTTTCATGTCTTTGGAAGTAAATGTTATATTCTGTCAGATCGTGAACAGAGGAGGAAAATGGATCCTAAAAGTGATGAGGGAATCTTTTTGGGATACTCTACAAACAGCAGAGCTTATAGGGTATTCAACTCCAGAACCAGAGTCATGATGGAATCTATAAATGTGGTTGTTGATGACTATGGAATGAAGGAAGTTGTTGATGTCCTGGATGATGTTGGAACATTTGTTGATGATGTATCAACAGAAGCTGAAGACAGAAGTGTAATTCCCAGTCCTACTGCTGCTGAACCTGAACCAGAGCAGCCTAACAAGGAACCATCCATCAGAGTGCAAAAGGACCACCCAAAAGAGCTTATTATAGGTGATCCAAACTCAGGAGTTACCACTAGGTCAAGAGAAGTTGTGTCAAATTCTTGCTTTGTATCCAAAATTGAGCCCAAAAATGTTAAAGAAGCCTTGAAAGATAAATTTTGGATTAATGCCATGCAAGAAGAGCTGACACAATTCAAGAGGAATGAAGTGTGGGATCTTGTACCAAGGCCTGATGGAATAAATGTGATCAGCACCAAGTAGGTTTACAAGAATAAATCTGATGAACAACGAGTGGTCACCAGAAATAAGGCTAGACTGGTTGCCCAAGGTTACACTCAGGTAGAAGGAATTAATTTTGATGAGACTTTTGCTCATGTGGCCAGACTGGAATCTATCAGGCTACTCTTATGTGTGGCTTGTAATCTCAAATTCAAGTTATTCCAGATGGATGTAAAGAGTGCTTTCTTGAATGGGTACTTGAATGAAGAAGTTTATGTAGATCAACCCAAGGGGTTTATTGATCTAACATTTCCTAACGATGTCTACAAACTAAGGAAAGCTCTTTATGGATTAAAGCAAGTACCTAGAGCTTGGTATGACAGGCTTACTGAATTCTTGTCTCTGAATGGCTACAGAAAAGGAGGAATTGACAAGACATTGTTTGTCAAAGAGGAAGGAGGAAAACTGCTGATAGCTCAAATATATGTTGATGACATAGTGTTTGGTGGGATGTCAGAAGCAATGGTTCAACATTTTGTGAAACAAATGCAGTCTGAGTTTGAGATGAGTCTTGTTGGTGAGCTCAGCTATTTTTTGGGTCTGCAAGTTAGACAAATGGAAGACTCCATATTTATCTCTCAGAGCAAGTATGCAAAGAACATACTCAAGAAGTTTGGTCTGAAGAATTCTAATCATAAGAGGACATCTGCTCCTACTCACCTGAAGCTGTCCAAGGATGAACATGGAGTGAGTGTGGATCAAAGCCTATACGGAAGCATGATTGAAAGCCTACTGTATCTCACAGCTAGCAGAACTGATATCTCCTTTGCTGTAGGACTTTGTGCCAGATATCAATCTGAACCTAAAGTTAGCCACGTGAATCAAGTGAAGAGAATTCTGAAATATGTGAATGGTACTAGTGATTATGGCATACTATACAGTCATGGATCAGGCACTGAACTGAGTGGATATTGTGATGCTGATTGGGCAGGGAGTTCTGATGATAAAAAAAGTACTTCAGGAGGATGCTTCTTCATAGGGAACAATCTTATCTTGTGGTTTAGCAAAAAGCAGAACTGTGTGTCTCTCTGTACTACTGAGGCTGAGTACATAGCAGCAAGAAGTAGTTGTTCACAATTGGTTTGGATGAAGCAAATGTTAACTGAATATAATGTCAAGCAAGATGTCATGACATTGTACTGTGATAATCTGAGTGCAATCAATATCTCCAAGAACCCAATTCAACATAGCAGGACTAAGCATATTGACATACGTCATCATTTTATAAGAGATCTGGTTAAAGATAAAGTGGTTGCTTTGGAACATGTTGCTACTGAAATGCAATTAGCTGATATTTTTACTACGGCCTTAGATGCAAATCAATTTGAAAATTTAAGAAGCAAATTAGGGGTTTACATATTTGAGGATTAGTAGTTTTTTTTGTGCAGGAAGGTGGTTTTTGGTGCAGGTGGCTTATAAGAATACAAGAACATTTTTATTGCTGGAAGTACTCAATATTACAATATTTGTGAAACTACAAGCAAGGAGTTTTCATTTTTGGATTCAGCTATTCATTCCAACCACCTGAGTTAATGAAATTAACCCAATCTTCATCTGCTTCATCCTCAGAACCATGTAGTTGCACATGAGCCTTCTTGTTGGTCTTCATCCTTGTTTCTGTTTTTCTTCCTGTCCTTGTTTCTGGTTTTGTGATCTTGTTCTTCTGGTCTTGCTTCAACTGACCCTTGTGTGGTTCAACTGTCTTGGAGGACTGACTCATGTTTCTTTCTCAGTATTGGCTGTAGTAAGAAGTAGTTTGGTGTAGTTTTTATAATTCAAATGGTAACCCTTGTTTGTATCGCCTGGTCAGTCAAAGTTGTTTGGTGTCTGTGCACCTCTCTCTGTTGAGTTCAACAGTTTTTCTTGGCACTTGAGCTTGTTTGACTAAGTGTCAAAACATTGATAGTGGTCTTTTGGCCAATTATGACTAAAAATGGGGAGAGTAGTGACTTTTTGATGTTTTGATTTTGCATTGTTGTTGCTATAGTGGATGTTCTATGATGTTCTGATGTTGGTTTTGGTTGTAATTGTTGAGAGTTATGTTGCAGGTTTCTTGGCTTGAGGGGGAGTTTGAGTTTTGATTGTGTATGTGCTGCTAAGTGTGCAGTTGGTTTCCTTGGTTGTTTGTTTTTTTAGAATGTTAGGTGAAATTCTGGTATCAGATGTGTGATGTCACAACAACACAATCTGCTAATATGAACAAGGCTATAACAATAGTAAATCAACACAATGAATTGTTCACCCAGTTCGGTCTAACTACCTACGTCTGGGGGCTACCAAGCCAGGGAGGAAATTCACTATTAGTAGTATTAAATTACAGACTCAACAATCCCAATTGACATATACTAATCTTAATCACTACCCAATGACACTTCTACCTAAGAGACTGTAACGCCCTAATTTGTTTAATTCTATTTATTTATTTCATTTATGCGAATTTTGTGAAATGTGTGAATTTATTGTATTTTACCTGCTAATTGAGTTAATTGGTTAATTTCTCTGATAGGTAAAATATTTGCAATAAATTATAATTTCTTTTCAACTTTTATTTCCCGAAATATATTTCATCGGTATGTTTATGTTTTATCGCATTTTGAGAGCGTTTGCGAGATATTTGAGCTGAGGGGTAAAATGGTCATTTTGGGTAGTTAGATATTTTGTTATAAAAAGAGAAAGAGAGAGAAAAGAGAGAGAAAGGAAAAGAAAAGAAAGAAAAGGGGAAGAAGAGAAAGAGAAGAGAAGGAAAAAGAGAGAAGAGGAAAATCGAGGAAATCTCTGTTTCAAGCGCGAATAATCGGGTAAGGGTGAGAAGTTTCGATTATATCTTGCTTGTATATGTATATGTGTATGTTTTCTTGGATTGTTTTGGTGATTTTCTTCTAGTTTTCATTTTAGGTCGAAATGAGATAAACGAGTAGAAATCGATGTTTTCACGGTCGGAAGTCGATATAAACTGTATTGTATGATCACACTGTGTGTATGAATAATCCTTGATATTTGTTTTGGTGTTGGAATTGAGTTTGGGTGAAAAATAGGATTTTTGGGTTGGATTTTCGAAGAGGGATTTTTCTGAAAATCGCAGAGTCCGCTCAGCGCGCTTCTGAAAAAATGCAATCTCACGAGTCAGAGCGGAGCCCGCTCAGTGCGGTCGGAGCCCGCTCAGCGTGGTCTGGGACTTCAAAAATTTTATCTGTTTTCTAAATTCCGTAACTTTTGATCCGTAAGTCCGTTTTGGTCCCCGTTCGAAGCGTTGAAAAGCTAATGAAATAATATTTCTATTAAAAATAGTTTGGAGGGTAAAAGATGATTTAATTCATTCGTGTTTTTGAAAAATAGTCGGGTTTTTGTGTTTTTATCGCGTTAAATGCATGCGGTTGGTGTTTTACAGTGTGTTGTGCTATTGTTATATAACATGGAGCTTTTATGTGGTTTATATAATGTCGATGCGTGTAATAATTATGTTGTTGTGTGGTAAAATACATTGTTTGATTGAATATCAAGGTATGTTGTTATGATGTTTTGTGAGACTGTTGTGGTTTGTATGAAGTTGAAGCATGTGACAAGTTGGTGTGATTGTTGTGGTTGATGGTGAGTAATTCTTGGTGTGAGTTGATATGAGTGTATATGCTAAAATGCTAATTGTGGTGGTTGTGGATTATGATGGAATGCATTGTTTATGTGAAATTCAATGTGTGTTATTTGGTGGCCTTATGGCAAGTAAGTGCATTGTTTGAATTGATTTCCAATGCATGAATAATGATGATGAGATAATTCATATTGTTGAATTGTGGTGATGCATTTGATTGTCATGAGTTCTTGTATGTCAAGCATCATGATATGCATCTTGTGATGTCGTGTGCCCTAGTGGGTGTGAGAGACGAATCGATTCCAGAGGGAATCCTCTATAACATCGTGAGCCTTATACAAAGAGGACCGAAAGCGATGATTATAGATGATCGTGAGCCTTATACAAAGGGGACCGAAAGCGATCGGATCGTGAGCCTTATACAAAGAGGACCGAAAGCGATCCATAAACGTCGTGAGCCTTATACAAAGAGGATCGAAAGCGACGGGGAACATCGTTTGCCCGACAGGGTGTTATTTGAGTGGTCCTCAGTAATAAGCGATGGTTCCAATAGTTCCTGAGTGAACTGGTGATGAGATTGATGGATGGATGGTACCGCATGTGCATTTGCATAGAGTCGTTGTGTCGGTCTCTTTGCATTTGCATAAATCATAAATGGATTGATTATGTGTGGAAAATCATAAATGGATTGATTATGTGTGAGAAATTGTGATATGCATTTGTGCTAAATGGATTGTGCATGATTGATATGCATTTGTGAATGGAGTAATTATGTGTTGAGTTTGTGATTGGATTGGTGAATTGATATGCATTCGTGTTAAATGCATTGGTTATGAATGATATGTTTTGTGTATAGACATATGCATTATGTGTGAACATGTGGTTATGTGGAGATAATTGATATATGCTATATTTTGTGGTGATGGGGTGGTGTGGTTCCATATGTCATAATTGTGGTTGGATTATGTGTGATATGTTTTGTATTTGTGGCATGCTTTATGTATTAGTATATGATGGCAGGGGTGAGATGATTTATACATGTGTTTGAATGTGTGTTTGCATATTATTATGCAATCTTGATTTAGTTGTTATTTCTCACCCTTCTGTTGTGGTTTATTGCTCTATGAGGCAATTGCAGATTTGTGTCTTGGAGGCTTTTGTGAAGATTAGTTCTCCATCTGTTTGTCGGTCTTGGTGTCTGCTCTGATACGTAACACGGGAGTCGGGGAACGATTATGTTATGTATATGTATACCTTTGTAGGATTTATTTTGTATTACCTTTGTATGTATATTTTGATGTTATAAAACAATTTATTTGGTAAAACAAGTCAGTTATGGATCTTTCCGCTTTATTCCATAATTGACCTTTCCTTTTGTATGGAAAAAGTTTCCTTTTGAGGTTATTCCATTTTGTGTTATGTATCAAATAATTGAGCAGGGTTTGTGTTTTCTTTCTTTAAAATGTGGCATCCTTGTTTCTGTCAGAAAAATAAATTTTTATTTACTCTGATTTAATTATGTATTATTTATTCTCGATGGGAATGGGGGTGTTACATTAGTGGTATCAGAGCATGTCGGTCTGTCCGGCCAAGTTGTTGAGTCAATTGGTGTGACAGTTGAATACTGTCGTTGTTGTTTGTCCCTTAGTACGTGATAGGTGTGTGAAACACTGTCAGTACTTTCTGGTTTTTCTATTCCGTTGTCTGCAGGAGTTAGAATAAGATAAGTGGGGGATAAGCTGGTACTTCTCTAAGTTGCTTCAGGTGTGGAGCATTGGCTCAGTGTGCCGTTGGTTGCAAGATTGTAAGTGTTATTTGGACAGTGTTGTTCCCGATTCCAGAGGGAATGCGGAGGTAAGGTTTATGTTGACTAAGGATTGATGCCTTAGGTAGTTTTGTGCATGAGATGCAAGGAATGCTATTATAGTTTGGTAAAGACGGTTTATGCCCCATCATGATTGTCGGCTGTCTATAGACAAATTGAGGAACTGATCACCCTTAATCTCTTGTTGGTAGCAAATGGGAATAATGTTGGATGGAATAGACGTGTTTTTCCGACTTTGATAGTGTGTGCAATGAATTGTTTGGAATTAAGTAAAGTGTTTACGGATCATTTTGTTAAATCGATGAAGATTCTAATACTGGAAGATGAGACGGATTAGAGGTTTTGGTGTGTTGGTTCCGTTGGGAAGTCGTTGAGAGAGAACGATTGGGTATCGTTAATGGTTGTTCTCAGAGAGTAGAGTGTGAACTCAAATTGGACGAAGGTGAGGATTTGAGGTTTGGATCTGCTAAGTAAGTAGAAGAACTTTTAGGAAGTGAAACTCAGAGGTTGTCTTCTTGGAGAGCTCCAGTATTGTTAGTAACAAAAAGGATGGATGATTGAACGAAATAACAAGCATGATGTGTATGATGGTATTGAGACTATGGGAAGCAAAACTTAGAGTTCTGGTGAGGTTTGGAGTCTTTGGAATTTTAGAGCATTAATGGAAATCTTGAGAGAACCCTTAGGTGTGGATGTAATATTGGGAGTTCTTTTTGTTTGGTTGTTGCTACATGTTGGGATTTATGGAGTTTGGACTGTCAAGAGAAGAAATTGTGTATGGATTACTAATAGTTGAATAAGGTAACGATTGAGAACAAGTGTCCACTTTCAAGAATAGATGACCGAAATGGTTTGGTTGAGTTTGAGTGAAATTACAATTGTTTGGGATGTTTGATAAGAGTGGTGAATTGTATGAGTTGAGGCTTTGATCGATTTAATGAGACCGATTATGTTTGTTATCATCGGGATAGGCTGTTATTTACTCGGTTAAGCTTGTTTGTGAGTAACCAGTTACCCAGTGGAAATTTTTGCAAAGCTTTAAGAATTTATATCTTTTGGAATTTGGTTAGGCATTACAACGTACAGTGATGTTATTTGGTGCTAGTAATGCGTCTGTAATGTTGGTGGAGTATTTGAACCGTATCTTCTATATTTACTTGGATAAGTTCGTAGTGGTTTTGATTAAGGATATTCGGATCTGTTATAAAATCAGAGGAAGAACAGGCAGAGTGTTTGAGATTTGAATTACAAGTGTTGAAAAGAGACGAAATTTATGCTAAGTTATTCAAGTGAGAATTTTGGTTGAAAAAGGTTAGTTTTCTTGGATATGTTATTTCAGATGAGAGTATGGTTATGGATCCATCGAAAGTGGATGTAGTTCTACATGAGAGGCTCCGAAGTTGGTTAAGGTGATTAGAAACTTTTTGGACTTCAGTTGGTCATTACCGGAGGTTATGGAAGGTTTTTCCATGTTTGCATTTTCGTTACTTCGGTTGAATTGCAAAGGGTAAGTCGTTCGCTTTGGATGTTCATTGTGAGGAAAGTTTGAGAGAGCTGAAGTAGGATTTGTCTACGGCTTCAGTTTTGATTCTGTGTGATCCTGATAAATCATTTGTGAGGTATTGTAATGTGTCTTTGATGAGTTTAGTCAGTGTGTTAATGCAAGATGGTAAAGTCGTAGCTTATGCTTTACGACGATTGAGGATTCATAAGAGGATCTATACTATTCAGGATTTGGAGTTGGTTGCGGTTGTATTGTGTTGGAAAAATCGGAGGTATTATCTTTATGGGTCTGGGTTCGAAGTGTTTAGTAATCACAAGAATATTGAGTACCTGTTTGGTCGGAAGGAATAGAGTATGAGACAACGAGGATGGTTAGAATTCGTGACGAGTTATGAATTTGGCTTGGATTACCCTTCGGGAAAAGCGGAGGTCGCGCCTGAGGAGTTAAGTCGAAAGTTTTTATGCACGGCTGTTTTGATGGTCCGAGAATTAGAATTATTTGAGCAGTTCATAGACTTGTGTCTGGTGTGTGAGATAACACAGTAGAGGGTGAGGTTGGGTATATTAAAAGTGAACAGTGATTCTTGGTGAATATGAGAAAGAGTTAGACTTTGGACATGAGATTTGTAGTTTTGATGGTTACGAGTAATCAGAGTGCGCAGCAGAAGCGTGATGTGGTACATTTTATATTTGTGTGTGTGACTAGTAAGAATTCATAAGTTGAACATTGGAAACGATGTTGTGTCATGGAACTTTATGTTCTTGTTTGTGTTGTTGCCTCGTTTCCGTAGTGTTGGTTCGAGTGCGAGTAGCTAATTCCTTTGTGTGTTCGTAACTCGGGTATTCTTTGAGTCGTGAGTTAGTCGTCAAGTGCATTGTATGGGCTTTGCATCTTGTCGTTGTAGTTGTTGTCGTGTCGTTGTTGTAGCTGCTGTTAGCAAGGTGGTTTGTCAGTTTGTGTTATTCGTGGTGTGCCTAGTGTTGGCATGTTAGTTGGTCAGTCGGATGCGAGAGTCGTATCTGGAGTTGTTCGTATCAGTTATATTTTCGAGGACGAAAATGTCTAAGTGGGGGAGAGTTGTAATGTTAGTCGGATGCAAGGTGGTTTATTTAATCGAGTCGTTTTAATTATTTTTATTATTATATTATTTTATTCTTGACTTTTATTAGATAATATGTTATTTTTCATCGTGATTATATTTTATCTCATTTTGGGAACGGTTGCGAGATAATTGAGTGTAGGGGTATTTTGGTCTTTTGTCGGGTAGATATTATATTTTTCATAGAAATAGAAATAGAAAGAGAGAAAAGTAGAAAGAAAAGAAAAATAGAGAGAAAAGAGAAGAAGAAAAAGGAGAAGAGAAAGAGAAGAGCAAAAAGAAGAAAAAATAGGAAAAACTTGTGGATTTAGGAACCGATTCAACCGACTTTTCAAACGCGATTTAATCGGGTAAGGGTGTGAAACTCGATTATACTATGATTGTGTATGATTATGTATGTTTGTGTGGAAGTTTTATTGGTTTTTCAAATATAGGTCGAAATGAGATAAACGAGTAGAAATCGATGTTTTCACGGTCAGAAATCGATATAAACTGTATTGTATAATCACACCATGTGTATGAACAATCGTTGATGTTTGTTTTGCTGTTGGAATTGAGTTTGGGTAAAAAATAGGATTTTTGGGTTGGATTTTCAAAGAGGGTTTTTTCTGAAAATCGCAGAGCCCGCTCAGCGCGCAGATGCCCGCTCAGTGCGCTCCTAAAAAAAATGCAACCTCACGAGTCAGAGCGGAGCCCGCTCAGCGCGATCGGAGCCCGCTAAGCGCGGTCTGGGACTTCAAAAATTTTATATGTTTTCTAAATTCCGTAACTTTTGATCCGTAACTCGGATCGGGACGTTCTTTGTACCATTGGAAAGCTTATGAAATTTTCTTTCTTATAAAAATGGGTTTGAGATTGTTGGCCAATTTAATTATGTCGAGAATTGGGAATAGTGTCATTTTGTCGACTTTTGTCGTTTTAATTGTGTGAATTTTATGTGTAATGTACAATGTGCTGTTGATATGGATATTGTATGACTTGTGTGTTGTTGTGTGATGAAAATGCATGTGATAAGATGTTGTGTTGATGGTTTGTGGCCTAATGGCAAGAAAATGCTATGTGTGGTATTTGATGATATATGCATGATTATGGATGTGTATATGTGTGCATTTGAATGTCATGAGTCATTGTATGCCAAGCATCATGATATGTATGTTGGTGATGTCGTGTGCCCTTGTGGGGTGTGAGCGACGAATCGATTCCAGAGGGAATCCTCTATAACATCGTGTGCCTTATACAAAGAGGGCTGGAAGCGATGATTATAGACGATCGTGCGCCTTATACAAAGAGGACCGAAAGTGATCGGATCGTGCGCCTTATACAAAGAGGACTGAAAGCGATCCATAAACGTCATGTGCCTTATACCAAGAGGACCGATCGTGTGCCCGACGGGGAGTTACATTAAGTAACAAGCGATGGTTCCAATAGTTCCTGAGTGAACTAGTGTTGAGAATGATGGATGGATGGTACCGCATATGCATTGCATAGAGTCGTTGTGTCGGTCTCTGTGCATTTGCATAAATCATGAATATGATTGATTACGTGTGAGAATTGTGAATGGATGCATTATGTGTGGAAAACCATGAATGGATTGATTGTGTGTGGAATTATGGATGAAATTGATGAGTTGATATATGTGTATATGTTGGTGATGTTTGTATTGTGCATGGTTGATATACCTTGGTGACGGATATATGAAATATACATTGTGTTGTGAATTCTGATGTAAGTTGTGGTCAGAATATTTTTACATGTGTATTTTGGCGTTATTATATAATTGTATGTAATTATATTATGGTTGTGTTTCTCACCCTTCTCCTGTTTTTAATGCTCTGTGAGGCATTGCAGATTAGATGCTGGAGGTCTTTTTGTGAAGCTTAGGTCTTCATTCTTTTGTCGGTCGGCTCTGATATGTAGCACCGGGTAGTTAGGGAGATTGAGTGTGATTATTTGTATTATGTATATGTGTATCTTTTGGATTGTACATGTATGATGTTGTATATGACAGACAAACTCTTTATGTGATATATATATATATATATATGAGATTCAGTACAGATTTTCCGCTTTTATTCTGTACCTGAATTGTGGGTATTAGGAACTAAGTTCCTTTGTTATTTGCTACCTGAGAATGTTGCATATCTTTATGAGCAGGTTTATGTGTATTTGTTTCAATTGATGTGACCCCTCGGTCTATGCCGTGAATGTTTTAAATATACTCTGATGAAATTTTTGAATTTTGTTACCGCTTTATTTGTTGGGGGTATAGATTAGGGGTGTTACATTAAGTGGTATCAGAGCCAGTCCGTGTCAGTTTGTGTCAGTCCTTGTCGGTGTTTGTGTTTGGATGAGCTGTTTGTTTAACCATAGTTGCTGTTATTGGAAATGAATAGAATATGGCTGGTAGGAATGGCGCTGCTTTAGCTGCTGCGATGCAAGCTATGGCTCGGGCTATGCAGGGTGCACCTAATGCTGCTGGTAATGATGAGTTCAGGAAGAATAAACCGCCTATCTTTAAAGGAAGATATGATCCTGATGGTGCTCATATTTGGCTTAAAGAGATTGAAAGGACTTCCGAGTGATGGATTGTGATGAGGATCAAAAGGTGAGACTGGGTACTCACATGTTACTAGAAGAAGCTGATGATTGGTGGGTTAGTACCCGTCATGTGTTGGAAGCTGCAAAGGAGGAGATCACTTGGGCTGTGTTTAGCATTGAGTTTCTGAGGAAGTATTTTCCCGAAGATGTAAGAGGAAAGAAGGAAATTGAGTTCTTGGAATTAAAACAAGGTAGTATGTCTGTTGTTGATTATACTGCTAAGTTTGTGGAGCTTGTGCAGTTTTATCCATATTATGCTGAAGCTACTGCAGAGTTTTTTAAGTGTGAGAAGTTTGAGAACGGATTGCGTCCTGAGATAAAGCAGGCAACCGGTTATCAGAGGATTCGAAGGTTTTCAGACTTGGTGGATTGTTGTAGGATTTTTGAGGAGGATAGTAAGGCTCGTTCTACTCACTATAAGAGTGTGAGCGAGAGGAAAGGGAAGCAACAGTTCCGTGGTGGTCCTTATGTGACACCAGCTGATAAGGGTAAACAAAGGGGGAATTTTGAGAGAAGGCCAAGTGGAGGAGGTATGTCTAATTCTTTGAAATGTTACAGATGTGGTGAAGTGGGACATCGTCAGTTCAAATGTAGGAAGGATTTGAGGAAGTGTTCTAATTGTGGAGGTTTAGGACATGTAGCGATGGAGTGCAAGAGGAAGAATGTGGCGAAGTGTTTCAATTGTGGTGAACCTGGTCATATTAGTACAAAGTGTCCGAAACCAAAGCAAGCTCCAGCTGGTGGGAAAGTTTTTGCCTTGGCGGGAACTCAGACTACAAGTGCAGACCGTCTAATCAGAGGTACTTGTTTTATTAATAGTACGCCTTTAGTTGCTATTATTGATACTGGAGCGACTCATTCGTTTATTTCGTCTGAGTGCGTGAAGCGTTTGAATCTTTTGTTGTCTTCGATGGATGGAGATATGGTTATTGATACGCCAGCAATGGGGTCAGTAACTACTTCTTTGGTTTGTTTAAGTTATCCTTTGACCATTTATGGTAAAGACTTAGAGATGGATTTGGTGTGTTTCCCGTTGGAGGGTTTAGATGTGGTTTTGGGAATGAATTGGTTGCAATTCAATCGGGTTCATATTGATTGTTATCATAAGTTGGTGAGATTTCCTTCTCTTGAGGAAGACGAAGACTCGAGTTTCTTATCTACCAAAGAGTTGAAGAAACTTTTGGCGGATGAAGCTCAGTTGTTTGGCTTGTTTGCATCGTTGTCGGTGGATAGTCAAGTTTCACTTGATGTGTTTCCTGTTGTGTGTGAGTTTCCTGAAGTGTTTCCTGAGGATATTTCGGACTTGCCGCCAGAAAGAGAGGCGGAGTTTTCTATAGATCTAGTTCCTGGTACTAGACCTGTATCGATGGCACCATATCGAATGTCGGCATCTGAGTTACTTAAGTTAAAGAAGCAATTGAATGAATTGTTAGAAAAGAGGTTTGTGAGGCCAAGTGTGTCGTCGTCGGATACTCCAGTTTTGTTGGTGAAAAAGAAAGATGGAAGTATGCGATTGTGTATTGATTATCGCCAGTTGAATAAGGTGATGATTAAGAATAAGTATCCTCTTCCGAGAATTGATGATCTGATGGATCAGTTGGTTGGTGCTTGTGTGTTTAGTAAGATTGATTTGAGGTCGGGGTATCATCAGATTAGGGTGAAAGAGGAAGATATTCAGAAGACGGCTTTTAGGACACGTTGCGGTCATTATGAATATTCGGTGATGCCGTTCGGGGTTTCTAATGCGCCAGGTGTGTTCATGGAATACATGAATCGTATTTTCCACGAGCATTTAGATCGTTTTGTTGTTATGTTCATTGATGATATCTTGATTTATTCTAAGTCTTGTGAGGAATATGCGGAACATTTGCGCATTGTGTTGCCGGTTTTGAAGGAAAGGAAACTTTTTGCCAAGTTGTCAAAGTGTGAATTCTGGTTGTCGGAAGTGAGTTTTCTTGGGCACGTGATTTCAGGTAACGGTATTGCTGTGGATCCATCTAAAGTAGAAGCAGTTCTACAATGGGAGGCTCCTAGATCTGTTACTGAAATTAGACGCTTTTTGGGTTTAGCCGGATATTATCGAAGGTTCAATGAAGGTTTTTCTAAGTTAGCACTTCCTTTGACCCAGTTGACTTGTAAAGGTCAAGCGTTCATTTGGGATATTCGGTGTGAGGAAAGTTTTAATGAGCTGAAGAGAAGATTGACGACAGCTCCGATTTTGATCTTGCTGAATCCTACTGAACTGTTTGTGGTGTATTGTGATGCGTCTTTGATTTGTTTAGGTGGAGTGTTGATGCAAGAAGGTAAGGTTGTGGCTTATGCTTCGAGGCAATTGAGGATTCATGAGAAAAGTTATCCTACTCATGATCTTGAATTAGCGGTTGTGGTTTTTGTGTTGAAAATTTGGAGGCATTATCTCTACGGTGCAAGATTCGAAGTCTTTAGTGATCATAAAAGTTTGAAATATTTGTTTGATCAGAAAGAGTTGAATATGAGGCAACGTAGATGGTTGGAATTTTTGAAGGACTACGACTTTAGCTTGAATTACCACCCTGGTAAAGCTAATGTGGTAGCCGATGCGTTAAGCCGGAAATCGTTGCATATGTCTGTTTTGATGGTTAAGGAGTGGGAACTTTTTGAAGCGTTTAGAGATTTGAGTTTGGTGTGCGAATTGACATCTGACAGTGTGAGGCTTGGTATGTTGAAGGTTACTAATGATTTTCTGTTGACCGTTAGCGAGAAACAGAAATTGGATGTGAAATTTATGGATTTGATGACGGTTGGGGATAAAAGTGAAAATAAGGACTTTAAAGTGGATGATAAAGGTGTTTTGAGGTTCCGAGGTAGAATTTGTATTCCTGATGATGCGGATTTGAAAAAGATGATTTTGGAGGAAGGACACCGGAGTAATTTGAGTATACATCCGGGAGCTAATAAGATGTATCAGGATTTAAAGAAGATCTTTTGGTGGTCTGAACTAAAGAGAGATGTGGCTCAGTTTGTTTATGCATGTTTGACATGTTAGAAGTCAAAGGTAGAACATCTGAAGCCTAGTGGTTTGTTGCAACCGTTGGATATTCCTGAGTGGAAATGGGATAGCATTTCTATGGACTTTGTGACAGGCTTGCCGAACACTCAGCGAGGACATAATGCGATTTGGGTGGTTGTGGATAGGCTGACTAAATCGGCGCATTTCATCCCGATTGACATTAGTTTTTCTTTGGAGAGGTTGGCAGAGATTTATATCAGTGTGATTGTGAAATTACATGGGGTTCCATTGAGCATTGTTTTAGATCGAGATCTGAGATTTACTTCCAGATTTTGGGAGAGTTTGCAAAAGGCTTTAGGATCTAAGTTGAGGTTGAGTTCTGCTTATCATCTGCAAACGGATGGACAGACCGAGAGAACTATTCAGTCGTTGGAATACTTGTTGAGAGCTTGTGTTCTTGAGCAAGGTGGTGCTTGGGATAGTTATCTTGCGTTGATTGAATTCACGTATAATAACAGTTTCCATTCGAGTATTGGAATGGCACCGTTTGAAGCGTTGTATGGACGAAGATGTCGAACACCGTTGTGTTGGCACGAATCTGGTGAGAGTTCGGTGGTTGGACCGGAGTTAGTGCAACAGACTACAGACCAGGTGAAACTTATTCGTGATAAAATGAAGGTTGCTCAGAGTAGGCAAAAGAGTTATCATGATCGAAGGAGGAAAGATCTTGAGTTTCAAGAGGGTGATCATGTATTTTTTAGAGTTACACCGGTGACGGGTGTTGGCTGTGCATTAAAGTCGAAGAAGCTTACTTCTCGGTTTATTGGTCCTTACCAGATATCCGCGAGAGTGGGTGCTGTGGCTTATAGGGTGGCGTTGCCGCCGAGTCTGTCGAATTTGCATGATGTGTTCCACGTTTCACAGCTTCGGAAGTATGTTCCGGATCCGTCGCATGTGATTCCGATGGATGAGGTTAAGGTAAGGGAGAACCTTACAATCGAGGCATTACCGGTTAGGATTTTGGATCGCGAGTTGAAGCGGTTAAGAGGCAAGGATATTGCACTTGTGAAAGTAGCGTGGGGAGGCGCTGCTGAGGGAAATTTGACTTGGGAGTTGGAGAGTCGGATGCGGGAGTCGTATCCGGAGTTGTTCGTCTCAGGTAATATTTTCGAGGACGAAAATTTCTAAGTGGGGGAGAGTTGTAACGCCCCAGTTTTAGTTATTTTTATTTAATCGAGTCGTTTTAATTATTTTTATTATTATATTATTTTATTCTTGACTTTTATTGGATAATATGTTATTTTTCATCATGATTATATTTTATCGCATTTTGGGAACGGTTGTGAGATAATTGAGTGTAGGGGTATTTTGGTCTTTTGTCGGGTAGATATTATATTTTTCATAGAAATAGAAATAGAAAGAGAGAAAAGTAGAAAGAAAAGAAAAATAGAGAGAAAAGAGAAGAAGAAAAAGGAGAAGAGAAAGAGAAGAGGAAAAAGAAGAAAAAAGAGGAAAAACTTGTGGATTTAGGAACCGATTCAACCGACTTTCAAACGCGATTTAATCGGGTAAGGGTGCGAAACTCGATTATACTATGATTGTGTATGATTATGTATGTTTGTGTGGAAGTTTTATTGGTTTTTCAAATATAGGTCGAAATGAGATAAACGAGTAGAAATCGATGTTTTCACGGTCGGAAATCGATATAAACTGTATTGTATGATCACACCGTGTGTATGAACAATCGTTGATGTTTGTTTTGCTGTTGGAATTGAGTTTGGGTAAAAAATAGGATTTTTTGGTTGGATTTTCGAAGAGGGATTTTTCTGAAAATCGCAGAGCCCGCTCAGCGCGCTCCTGAAAAAAATGCAACCTCACGAGTCAGAGCGGAGCCCGCTCAGCACGGTCGGAGCCCGCTCAGCGCGGTCTGGGACTTCAAAAATTTTATTTGTTTTCTAAATTCCGTAACTTTTGATCCGTAACTCGGATCGGGACGTTCTTTGTACCATTGGAAAGTTTATGAAATGTTCTTTCTTATAAAAATGGGTTTGAGATTGTTGGCCGATTTAATTATGCCGGGAATTGGGAATAGTGTCGTTTTATCGACTTTTGTCGTTTTAATTGTGTGAATTTGATGTGTAATGTACAATGAGCTGTTGATATGGATATTGTATGACTTGTGTGCTGTTGTGTGATGAAAATGCATGTGATAAGATGTTGTGTTGATGGTTTGTGGCCTAATGGCAAGAAAATGCTATGTGTGGTATTTGATGATATATGCATGATTATGGATGTGTATATGTGTGCATTTGAATGTCAGGAGTCATTGTATGCCAAGCATCATGATATGCATATTGGTGATGTCGTGTGCCCTTGTGGGGTGTGAGCGACGAATCGATTCAAGAGGGAATCCGCTATAACATCGTGCGCCTTATACAAAGAGGACTGAAAGTGATGATTATAGATGATCGTGCGCCTTATACAAAGAGGACCGAAAGTGATCGGATCGTGCGCCTTATACAAAGAGGACTGAAAGCGATTCATAAACGTCGTGTGCCTTATACCAAGAGGACCAAAAGCGACTGAGAACATCGTGTGCCCGACGGGGAGTTACATTAAGTAACAAGCGATGGTTCCAATAGTTCCTGAGTGAACTAGTGTTGAGAATGATGGATGGATGGTACCGCATATGCATTGCATAGAGTCGTTGTGTCGGTCTCTGTGCATTTGCATAAATCATGAATATGATTGATTATGTGTGAGAATTGTGAATGGATGCATTATGTGTGGAAAAACATGAATGGATTGATTGTGTGTGGAATTATGGATGAAATTGATGAGTTGATATATGTGTATATGTTGGTGATGTTTGTATTGTGCATGGTTGATATACCTTGGTGACGGATATATGAAATATACATTGTGTTGTTTTGTGTTTGAATTCTGATGTAAGTTGTGGTAAGAATATTTTTACATGTGTATTTTGGCGTTATTATATAATTGTATGCAATTATATTATGGTTGTGTTTCTCACCCTTCTGCTGTTTTTAATGCTCTATGAGGCATTGTAGATTAGATGCTGGAGGTCTTTTGTGAAGCTTAGGTCTTCATTATTTTGTCGGTCGGCTCTGATATGTAGCACCGGGTAGTCAGGGAGATCGAGTGTGATTATTTGTATTATGTATACATGTATCTTTTGGATTGTACATGTATGATGTTGTATATGACAGACAAACTCTTTATGTGATATATATATATATATATATATATATATATATTTATATTTATATATATATATATATGAGATTCAGTACAAATTTTTCGCTTTTATTCTGTGCCTGAATTGTGGGTGTTAGGAACTAAGTTCCTTTGTTATTTGCTACCTGCGAATGTTGCATATCTTTATGAGCAGGTTTATGTGTATTTTTTTCAATTGATGTGACCCCTCGGTCTATGTCGTGAATGTTTTAAATATACTCTGATGAAATTTTTGAATTTTGTTACCGCTTTATTTGTTGGAGGTATAGATTGGGGGTGTTACATGTAAGCCCCGATTTTGTTTAATTCTATTTATTTATTTTATTTATGCGAATTTTGTGAAATGTGTGAATTTCTTGTATTTTACCTGCTAATTGAGTTAATTGGTTAATTTCTCTGATAGGTAAAATATTTGCAATAAATTATAATTTCTTTTCAACTTTTATTTCCCGAAATATATTTCATCGGTATGTTTATGTTTTATCGCATTTTGAGAGCGTTTGCGAGAAATTTGAGTTGAGGGGTAACATGGTCATTTTGGGTAGTTAGATATTTTGTTATAAAAAGAGAAATAGAGAGAAAAGAGAGAGAAAGGAAAAGAAAAGAAAGAAAAGGGGAAGAAGAGAAAGAGAAGAGAAGGAAAAAGAGAGAAGAGGAAAAAGAGGAAAATCGAGGAAATCTCCGTTTCAAGCGCGAATAATCGGGTAAGGGTGAGAAGTTTCGATTATATCTTGCTTGTATATGTATATGCGTATGTTTTCTTGGATTGTTTTGGTGACTTTCTTCTAGTTTTCATTTTAGGTAGAAATGAGATAAACGAGTAGAAATCGATGTTTTCACGGTCGGAAGTCGATATAAACTGTATTGTATGATCACATTGTGTGTATGAACAATCGTTGATATTTGTTTTGCTGTTGGAATTGAGTTTAGGTGAAAAATAGGATTTTTGGGTTGGATTTTCGAATAGGGATTTTTCTGAAAATCGTAGAGCCCGCTCAGCGCGCAGATGCCCGCTCAGCGCGCTTCTGAAAAAAATGCAATCTCACGAGTCAGAGCGGAGTCCTCTCAGCGCGGTCGGAGCCCGCTCAGCACGGTCTGGGACTTCAAAAATTTTATCTGTTTTATAAATTCCGTAACTTTTGATCCGTAAGTCCGTTTTAGTCCCCTTTCGAAGCGTTGGAAAGCTAATGAAATATTCTTTCTATTAAAAATGGTTTGGAGGGTAAAAGATGATTTAATTCATTCGTGTTTTTGAAAAATAGTTGGGTTGTCGGATTTTTATCGCGTTAAATACGTGCGGTTGGTGTTTTATAGTGTGTTGTGCTATTGTTATATAACATGGAGCTTTTATGTGGTTTATATGATGTCGATGCATGTGATAATTATGTTGTTGTGTGGTAAAATACATTGTTTGATTGAATATCAACGTATGTTGTTATGATGTTTTATGAGATTGTTGTGGTTTGTATAATGTTGAAGCATGTGACAAGTTGTTGTGATTGTTGTGGTTGATGGTGAGTAATTCTTGGTGTGAGTTGATATGAGTGTATATGCTAAAATGCTAATTGTGGTGGTTGTGGATTATGATGGAATGCATTGTTTATGTGAAATTGAATGTGTGTTATTTGGTGGCCTTATGGCAAGTAAGTGCATTGTTTGAATTGATTTCCAATGCATGAATAATGATGATGAGATAATTCATATTGTTGAATTGTGGTGATGCATTTGATTGTCATGAGTTCTTGTATGTCAAGCATCATGATATGCATCTTGTGACGTCGCGTGCCCTAATGGGTGTGAGCGACGAATCGATTCCAGAGGGAATCCGCTATAAAATCGTGAGCCTTATACAAAGAGGACCGAAAACGATGATTATAGACGATCGTGAGCCTTATACAAAGAGGACCGAAAGCGATCGGATCGTGAGCCTTATACAAAGAGGACCGAAAGCGATCCATAAACATCGTGAGCCTTATACAAAGAGGACCGAAAGCGACGGGGAACATCGTTTGCCCGACGGGGTGTTACTTGAGTGGTCCTCAGTAACAAGCGATGGTTCCAATAGTTCCTGAGTAAACTGGTGATGAGATTGATGGATGGATGGTACCACATGTGCATTTGCATAGAGTCATTGTGTCGGTCTCTTTGCATTTGCATAAATCATAAATGGATTGATTATGTGTGGAAAATCATGAATGGATTGAATGGAGTAAAATTATGCATTCGTGCTAAATGGATTGTGTATGATTGATATGCATTTGTGCTAAATGGATTGTGTATGATTGATATGCATTTGTGAATGGAGTAATTATGTGTTGAGTTTGTGATTGGATTGGTGAATTGATATGTATTCGTGTTAAATGCATTGGTTATGAATGATATGTTTTGTGTATAGACATATGCATTATGTGTGAACATGTGGTTATGTGGAGATAATTGATATATGCTATATTTTGTGGTGATAGGGTGGTGTGGTTCCATATGTCATAATTGTGGTTTGATTATGTGTGATATGTTTTGTATTTGTGATATGCTTTATGTGTTAGTACGTGATGGCAGGGGTGAGATGATTTATACATGTGTTTGAATGTGTGTTTGCATATTATTATGAAATCTTGATTTAGTTGTTATTTCTCACCCTTCTGTTGTGGTTTATTGCTCTATGAGGCAATTGCAGATTTGTGTCTTGGAGGCTTTTGTGAAGATTAGTTCTCCATCTGTTTGTTGGTCTTGGTGTCTGCTCTGATACGTAACACGGGAGTCGGGGAACGATTATGTTATGTATATGTATACCTTTGTGGGATTTATTTTGTATTACCTTTGTATGTATATTTTGATGTTATAAAACAAGTTATTTGGTAAAACAAGTCAGTTATGGATCTTTCCGCTTTATTCCATAATTGACCTTTCCTTTTGTATGGAAAAAGTTTCCCTTTGAGGTTATTCCATTTTGTGTTATGTATCAAATAATTGAGCAGGGTTTGTGTTTTCTTTCTTTAAAATGTGGCATCCTTGTTTCTGTCGGAAAAATAAATTTTTATTTACTCTGATTTAATTATGTATTATTTATTCACGATGGGAATGGGGGTGTTACATTAGTGGTATCAGAGCAGGTCGGTCCGTCCGGCCAAGTTGTTGAGTCAATTGGTGTGACAGTTGAATACTGTCGTTGTTGTTTATCCCTTAGTACGTGATAGGTGTGTGAAACACTGTCAGTACTTTCTGGTTTTTCTATTCCGTTGCCTACAGAAGTTAGAATGAGATAAGTGGGGGAGAAGCTGGTACTTCTCCAAGTTGCTTCAGGTGTGGAGCATTGGCTCAGTGTGCCATTGGTTGCAAGATTGTAAGTGTTATTTGGACAATGTTGTTCCCGATTCCAGAGGGAATGCGGAGGTAAGGTTTATGTTGACTAAGGATTGGTGCCTTAGGTAGTTTTGTGCATGAGATGCAAGGAATGCTATTATAGTTTGGTAAAGACGGTTTATGCCCCATCATGATTGTCGGCTGTCTATTGACAAATTGAGGAACTGATCACCCTTAATCTCTTGTTGATAGCAGACGGGAATAATGTTGGATGGAATAGACGTGTTTTTCCGACTTTGATAGTGTGTGCAATAAATTGTTTGGAATTAAGTAAAGTGTTTACGGATTGTTTTGTTAAATCGATGAAGATTCTAATACCGGAAGATGAGACGGATTAGAGGTTTTGGTATGTTGGTTCCGTTGGGAAGTCGTTGAGAGAGAACGATTGGGTATCGTTAATGGTTATTCTCAGAGAGTAGAGTGTGAACTCAAATTGGACGAAGGTGAGGATTTGAGGTTTGGATCTGCTAAGTAAGTAGAAGAACTTTTAGGAAGTGAAACTCAGAGGTTGTCTTCTTGGAGAGCTCCAGTATTGTTAGTAACAAAAAGGATGGATGATTGAACGGAATAACAAGCATGATGTGTATGATGGTATTGAGACTATGGTAGGCAAGACTTAGAGTTCTGGTGAGGTTTGGAGACTTTGGAATTTTAGAGCATTAATGGAAATCTTGAGAGAACCCTTAGGTGTTGATGTAATATTGAGAGTTCTTTTTGTTTGGTTGTTGCTACATGTTGGGATTTATGGAGTTTGGACTGTCAAGAGAAGAAATTGTGTATGGATTACTAATAGTTGAATAAGGTAACGATTGAGAACAAGTGTCCACTTTCAAGAATAGATGACCGGAATGGTTTTGTTGAGTTTGAGTGAAATTACAATTGTTTGCGATGTTTGATAAGAGTGGTGAATTGTATGAGTTGAGGCTTTGATCGATTTAATGAGACCGGTTATGTTTGTTATCATCGGGATAGGCTGTTATTTACTCGGTTAAGCTTGTTTGTGAGTAACCAGTTACCCAGTGAAATTTTTTGCAAAGCTTTAAGAATTTATATCTTTTGGAATTTGGTAGGGCATTACAACGTACAGTGATGTTATTTGGTGCTAGTAATGCGCCTGTAATGTTGGTGGAGTATTTGAATCGTATCTTCTATATTTACTTGGATAAGTTCGTAGTGGTTTTGATTAAGGATATTAGGATCTGTTATAAAATCAGAGGAAGAACAGGCAGAGTGTTTGAGATTTGAATTACAAGTGTTGAAAAGAGACGAAGTTTATGCTAAGTTATTCAAGTGAGAATTTTGGTTGAAAAAGGTTAGTTTTCTTGGATATGTTATTTCAGATGAGAGTATGGTTATGGATCCATCGAAAGTGGATGTAGTTCTACATGAGAGGCTCCGAAGTTGGTTAAGGTGATTAGAAACTTTTTGGACTTCAGTTGGTCATTACCGGAGGTTATGGAAGGTTTTTCCAAGTTCACATTTTCGTTACTTCGGTTGAATTGCAAAGGGTAAGTCGTTCACTTTGGATGTTCATTGTGAGGAAAGTTTTAGAGATCTGAAGTAGGATTTGTCTACGGCTTCAGTTTTGATTCTGTGTGATCCTGATAAATCGTTTGTGAGGTATTGTGATGTGTCTTTGATGAGTTTAGTCAGTGTGTTAATGCAAGATGGTAAAGTCGTAGCTTATGCTTTACGACGATTGAGGATTCATAAGAGGATCTATACTATTCAGGATTTGGAGTTGGCTGCGGTTGTATTGTGTTGGAAAAATCGGAGGTATTATCTTTATGGGTCTGGGTTCGAAGTGTTTAGTAATCACAAGAATATTGAGTACCTGTTTGGTCGGAAGGAATAGAGTGTGAGACAACGAGGATGGTTAGAATTCGTGACGAGTTATGAATTTGGCTTGGATTACCCTTCGGGAAAAGCGGAGGTCGTGCCTGAGGAGTTAAGTCGAAAGTTTTTATGCACGGCTGATTTGATGGTCCGAGAATTAGAATTATTTAAGCAGTTCAGAGACTTGTATCTGGTGTGTGAGATAACACAGTAGAGGGTGAGGTTGGGTATTTTAAAAGTGAACAATGATTCTTGGTGAATATGAGAAAGAGTTAGACTTTGGACGTGAGATTGGTAGTTTTGATGGTTACGAGTAATCAGAGTGCGCAACGGAAGCGTGATGTGGTACATTTTATATTTGTGTGTGACTGGTAAGAATTCATAAGTTGAACATTGGAAACGATGTTGTGTCGTGGAACTTTATGTTCTTGTTTGTGTTGTTGCCTCGTTTCCGTAGTGTTGGTTCGAGTGCGAGTAGCTAATTCCTTTGTGTGTTCGTAAATCGGGTATTCTTTGAGTCGTGAGTTAGTCGTCAAGTGCATTGTATGGGCTTTGCATCTTGTCGTTGTAGTTGTTGTCGTGTCGTTGTTGTAGCTGCTGTTAGCAAGGTGGTTTGTTAGTTTGTGTTATTTGTGGTCTGCCTAGTGTTGGCATGTTAGTTGGTTAGTCGGATGCGAGAGTCGTATCTGGAGTTGTTTGTATCAGTTATATTTTCGAGGACGAAAATGTCTAAGTGGGGGAGAGTTGTAACGCCCCGATTTGTTTAATTCTATTTATTTATTTCATTTATGCGAATTTTGTGAAATGTGTGAATTTATTGTATTTTACCTGCTAATTGAGTTAATTGGTTAATTTCTCTGATAGGTAAAATATTTACAATAAATTATAATTTCTTTTCAACTTTTATTTCCCGAAATATATTTCATCGGTATGTTTATGTTTTATCGCATTTTGAGAGCGTTTGCGAGATATTTGAGCTGAGGGGTAAAATGGTCATTTTGGGTAGTTAGATATTTTGTTATAAAAAGAGAAATAGAGAGAAAAGAGAGAGAAAGGAAAAGAAAAGTAAGAAAAGGAGAAGAAGAGAAAGAGAAGAGAAGGAAAAAGAGAGAAGAGGAAAAAGAGGAAAATCGAGAAAATCTTCGTTTCAAGCGCGAATAATCGGGTAAGGGTGAGAAGTTTCGATTATATCTTGCTTGTATATGTATATGTGTATGTTTTTTTGGATTGTTTTGGTGATTTTCTTCTAGTTTTCATTTTAGGTCGAAATGAGATAAACGAGTAGAAATCTATGTTTTCACGGTCGGAAGTCGATATAAACTGTATTGTATGATCACACTGTGTGTATGAACTATCGTTGATATTTGTTTTGCTGTTGGAATTGAGTTTGGGTGAAAAATAGGATTTTTGGGTTGGATTTTCGAAGAGGGATTTTTCTGAAAATCGCAGAGCCCGCTCAGCGTGCAGATGCCCGCTCAGCGCGCTTCTGAGAAAAATGCAATCTCACGAGTCAGAGCGGAGCCCGCTCAGCGCGGTCTGGGACCTCAAAAATTTTATCTATTTTCTAAATTCCGCTCAGCGCGGTCGGAGAACGATTATGTTATGTATATGTATACCTTTGTGGGATTTATTTTGTATTACCTTTGTATGTATATTTTGATGTTATAAAACAATTTATTTGGTAAAACAAGTCAGTTATGGATCTTTCCCCTTTATTCCATAATTGACCTTTCCTTTTGTATGGAAAAAGCTTCCCTTTGAGGTTATTCCATTTTGTGTTATGTATCAAATAATTGAGCAGGGTTTGTGTTTTCTTTCTTTAAAATGTGGCATCCTTGTTTCTGTCGGAAAAATAAATTTTTATTTACTCTGATTTAATTATGTATTATTTATTCACAATGGGAATGGGGGTGTTACAGAGACCACTTAGATATGAGAAACCACTCACTCCCTAAATCACCTCAGTGATACAATTCAAATATTACACTTTAAACCACACCTTGATCTTGCTTAATAGCTTTGATCAAGAACAACACACTCTTGCTTAAAAGCTCTAGAGTGAATACACTTACAACCCAAAATAGTAACACCTATTCAACCATGAAAGGTTTACAAAACACACACGAAAACACAAATTTGACTCTCAGTCTTTGCTCTCTTGTCTTCGTTCTCTTCAACAAGGGGTGAGGCTGCTTTAAATAGAATTCTGACTTGGGCTTGGACCTCTTCCAAAAATCTGATTTGATTTGTTTTAAAAACAGAATTTAAAACATATTTGATCTTTAAATCTTTTTAAATCAAACAACCCTTAAACATAGCAACAGGATCTGCTCCAAATCTGATTGCAACTAAAAATATCCTCTCCAAGATATTCGTACACAATCTCTCTAACAGATCTTCTCAAACCAAACTTTCACGCGCAGCCCTAAAACATCACAGCCTGATGTTCTGATGTTCAGATAACTGATGTCAAGACATCAAGTTTAACATCAGCATATAAAACTTCAACCCTACAACAACTAATGTTAGGAACCAATGTTAAGACATCAGACATATGACATCAACATTGTTCAACTTTATTTTACCAAAATTCCAGCCAATACAAGAACTAACAATCTCCCCCTTTGGCTAATTTTGGCTAAAACAATCTCTGCCAACATCAGAGATACCTGCAGCGGAAAAACTTCATACTTCTAACATTCCAAAACACAACCAGCATCAATCACATCCAAAATCTACACAAAGCTAAACTCCCCCTCAAAACAAGAACCAGCATACCAGCTGTTCAAACATGCACACTCCCCCTCAAGCCTAGAACCACAACAGACCAACTAGGCAACACATAGGCTAACTCTCCCCCTTTTTAGCCATAATTGGACAACTTCTAACAAGTTATACCCTCACACAACTAACACTTACAACAGTTAGTCCTACTAGCTCTCCTTGTCAGTCAAAAGTCAGCACCACATGACAAGACAAATCATAGAACAAAAACCAGATAAACATAAAAGAACCAATATTCAAGATGAGTACACCAAGATAAAAAACAAAACAATAAAAACTACAGACTATCAAAAGCAAGAAACATCAGATGCAGCAATTCAATCTTCATTAGCATCAGAACCATCTGCATCATCCTCATCACCTTCCTCTGAACCTGAATCTTCAGCATTGACATTGACACCCACATCATCTTCACCCTGTTCCAAGGATTTGATCATCTGCTCAATTTTCATCTTCCTAGCAGTGCTAGTACTGATCACCATATCAAGATCCTTGCAGGCCGCCTTCAATTCTTCAATCAACTCAGTTTTCGTGCAGGCCTTCTTAACACCAGAACTTTATGTTACAACAATGTCTGGAACATGATTCCCAACAAACAATTTGGGATGCAAGGATAAAGTTGACTCCCTCTTACATGCTATATCTGAACTAGTTAAACTTCCAGGATGTTGATCTAAGATCATTCCACAGACAAGGGAAGGGAATGCTATAGGCATCTTGATAGCATTAGTGGTAGCATGCTTCACAACTTGATCAAATATGTAATTTCCATAATTAAACTTGACCTTTTTCCCAACAGCATAAATAAACCTTCCTAATCCCACAGCTATGGTGGTTTTGTGATTAGTAGGTACCCAGTTAGCAGCTCCAATTCTGTGCAAAATAGCATACTTGATACTAAGTTTGCTAGCTGTCAATTTACCCTTCAGTGGTCAAACCTTCACTTGAGTGGCTGTGATCTCTTTACACACATCCTTATCAGTCACTTCCAGTTCACAAACCTCTTGATCATCTCTTCCCAGATACTTATTGAGGGTACTAGGAGAGAAATTAATACACTTACCCCTAACAAACACCTCCATGAAGTCCACACTTCTTTTATCAGAAATGTCTATAGGAATGTTAACAACAAATTCCTTAACAAGTCCACCATAGCACTTAGAGAATTTAGTCACAGTTTTCCACAAGCCAGCAACATGAATGTGCTCCATAATTTATTTCATCTCCAATGCATCTTTGCCAAGCTCTCTTTCCAAAGCTAATCTCCTTTGACACACAAATTTCCACATTGGAGCACTGCTAGCATAATGAAAGGATATGTTGTCCACTGGAACTTCAGGAACCTTATCAGAAATTCTCTTCAAAATTGACCTTCTGACTGGAGTGATGTTTTGAACATCATCATCAACATCAAACTCAGATTCTGATTCTTTCCTCTGCTTCCTCTTTTTGGAAGTCACAGCAACCTTGCTCTAAGTCTTAGTAGGACCAACCACAGTTGACTTCTTCTTTTTGTTCTCAGGTCTCTCCTTAGGTGAAGAATCTGCAGACTTCCCTTTTCTCGACCTTATTCTTTTGGCAATACCAGGGATAACTTTACCAATAACTTCATTATCTGATAGGTCAACCACATCCACCACATCAGCAGTCTTCATTCCTCTGGGACTAGAAACAACATTCCTCGTAGGTGATGTTCTGACATCAGGTTCAACATCAACCTCATCTTCAACATGAGTATCAATATCTTCAACTTCAGCTTCTGCATCTTCAATGACAGAAACAGCCAATCTGTGAAGATTGGTTTCAGAAGTTTGCATGTCACCCTTTTCTCTAACAGATTGATCAGCAGGCATTTGACTCAGAGGTCTAGATATTCCCTTCACAGAAATCCCTTTCTCAAAATTTTTGTAACAATCTGATCAACACTTTTGTCCACATCTACCCTTTCTTCAATAGCTTGAGGAAGAGGGGTAGTAGTCTTAGGAATAGGTTTGTCTCCAAACAAAACACTAGTGACAAACGCTCTACTTTTGCTATCATCAAATTTCTTACCCGCAGATTGATCAGAAGTATTACCTTTTGAAGGCCTCTTAGGTTGATACTTCTCAGGTCTTTTCTTTTCTGAACCTGGAATCATAGAGAGAGGCGCTATGTCCAAGGCTTCATCCATTGAAACTTCTTTCGTCGAAACCCTAGATGTTGCATGTGAAGAGCTCTTTGAATCAGACTTCTTGGAGGGAGATGACCCATGTTGAGACATTGTTCCTTTGAAACAATTGACGTACAAGGATGTGTTGTGTCTTCCGATCTTTGGAGAGAAGATGATCTGACTTGGAGTGTGGAGATTGATGTAGCGTGTGAGAGTAACAATAGGGAAAGATAGCCTAAGGTAAGGGGGCTGCTTTTGTTGATCACTTAAAAGCCAATAAATGTATTTTCCCCACCAAAACAAATTTCCTTTTAAATATTTGAAATTTAATAAATGCACACCATAAGTCACTAACCTCAGATGACTTTTCCACATGCCCAAATTTCTACTTAAGACTTCACATATTTCAGCACACATATCTTTAGGGAAATTGTCATTATACTTCAAATCTGAAAGATCAACCTCTATGACCTTAGTTTCTTCAAGATTTCCTCTGAATAGATGCATCACACTAGGTTGTTTGGTGATCCTTCTAATGTCACATCCAGATGTCATAACATCATCCTTGACATTACATGATGAGCTGGACTCTTGAGGAACCCATAAATAATAGTTATCTATGGATCTAACTCCCCTCATAACGACTTCACTCTTCTCATTAGTCACTAAACACTCATCTTTAGTGTAGCTAACCTTGAATCCTTCATCACATAACTGACTGATGCTAATCAAATTAGCAGTCAATCCTTTGACAAGAAGTACATTTTCAAGATTAGGTCCAGGCTCACAATTCAATTCCTTTAACTTCCCCTTTTTCTCCATTACCAAAAGTTACATCATTTGTGGAGTAAGTCCTGATATCCACCAACTGATTCTTGAAACCTGTCATATGCTTTGAGCAACCACTGTCAAAATACCAACCATCCATAGCTAGGGTTCTAACAGATGAGTGAGCTAATAGACACGTGACAGCAGCTTTAGGAACCCATTGTTTAACAGCCTGAGGCCTGTTCTGCTTCTGTCTAGGTTGAGGAACAGATTTGGGATAACCATGCAGTTTAAAGCAAGAAGATTGTATATGGCCACATCTTCCAGAATAGTAACATCTCACTCTTTGAATCTCTTCTCTGAAGTGATTGAAATGTCTGCCACCTTGATGATGATTTCTGTCATACTGCTGAGGCTGCCATCTGTCAGAATATTGATGTTGTCTTCTCCCATACTTAGGCTATCTTCTGTAATGATGTGTCTGTCTTTTGTAATGATTAGGCTGACTTCTACCATGATGATGAGGCTTTCTTCTGCCATAACAATGAGGCGCAGCATTATTAGGTCTAAAACCATACATATTCCCTTGATGTTGAGACATCGGATGGAACATGTTATGTTTGAAACTAGAAGCCTGCATCCTCCTATGCTATTGAGGAGGCATATACTGCCTAGCTCCAGAAACCTGAGGCTTTCCTTAAGGTTGAGGTAACAACTTCTTAGGTACAGGACCATAACCCTTTCCATTATTTTGTGGCCCAAGGTGAGGGACAACCTTCTTAATTCCAGAACCATGTCCTTTTTCATGATGATGAGGAATGTTCTGTTTAACCCCAGAAGAACTAGCCTCTGCAGATATCTTCTTCTCACCCTCATATCCTAGACCTGTCTTATCACTTGCCCCTTTTCCAGCTTCAAGTATTTTATCCAGAGTGTCAATTCCACTATTTAACATTTTGATGGATTTTGACATTTGATCAAGCTGGGATTTTAACAACAAAACTTCATTCTCAAGTTCAGCTTTATCAGTCTCAAGCTGTATTATAATTTTCTTCTGCTTCTCCCCTTCTTGACAGACCTCTTCACTTTTCAGACACAGCTCTTGATAAGATGATGCCAGCTCTTCAAAGGTCAACTCACCATCACTAGATTCTCCATCAGAGGCACATATTCCAGTCAATGCCTTAACATGCTTGGCATTCTCTTCTTCACTTTCACTATCTGTATCAGACCAGGAAATAGATAGCCCCTTTTTCTGCTTTTTGAGATATGTAGGACATTCTTTCTTGACATGACCATACCCTTCACACTCATAGCATTGAACTCCTTTGTCATGATTGGACTTTTCTTCATCTCTTATTTTCTTCACTTGATCACTAGACCTTTTGTTGTCAGATGTGATGTTCTTAACATTAGGTTTATAGTTTCTGTCCATTCTCTTTAACACCTTATTAAACTGTCTCCCAAGCATCACAACAGCATTTGACAGTTCCTCCTGAGTTTCAAAATTACACTCCTTCTTACCATCTTCAGTATTAGACACCAAAGCTATGCTTTTGGTCTTCTTTTCAGGCTCCTCATTCAACCCCAACTCAAAATTTTGAAGAGAACCAATCAACTCATCAACTCTTATCTTGCTGATGTCTTGAGCTTCTTCAATAGCAGTCACCTTCATTTTATATCTCTTGGGAAGGGATCTGAGAATCTTCCTTACCAACTTCTCTTCGGTCATTCTTTCCCCTAAAGCACTAGAAGCATTGGACAGCTCAAGAATATTCATGTGAAAATCATGAATGGTTTCATCCTCCTTCATCTTCAGATTTTCAAACTTAGTAGTCAACAGTTGAAGTCTTGACATCTTGACCTTGGAAGTTCCCTCATGAGTAGTTTTCAAGACATCCCAAGCTTCCTTAGCTACTTCACAAGTGTTGACCAGCCTAAAGATGTTTTTGTCAATACCATTAAAGATGGCATTCAAGGCTTTTGAATTTCTAAGTGTAAGCTCATCTTCTTCCTTGGTCCAATCTTCCTCAGGTTTCAGCTTTGTTGTACCATCCTTTTCAACAATAACAGGTGCTTTCCATTCTTTTAAGACAGCCTTCCAAGCCCTGCTGTCTAATGACTTCAAGAAGGTAACCATCTGTTGTTTCCAATAGTCATAATTAGAGCCATCTAGAATAGGGGGTCTATTCACAAATCCACCACTCTCCTTGTCCATTGCACCAGAAAGTATCAGCCCTAGCTCTCACCCAGATGCAGAGCAGGATGCCTGCTCTGATACCAATTAAAATTCTGGTATCAGATGTGTGATGTTAAGTGTGATGTCACAACAACACAATCTGCTAATATTAACAAGGCTATAACAACAGTAAATCAACACAATGAATTGTTCACCCAGTTCGGTCTAACTACCTACGTCTGGGGGCTACCAAGCCAGGGAGGAAATTCACTATTAGTAGTATTAAATTACAGACTCAACAATCCCAGTTGACATCTACTAATCTTAATCACTACCCAATGACACTTCTACCTAAGAGACCACTTAGATATGAGAAACCACTCACTCCCTAAATCACCTCAGTGATACAATTCAATGATTACACATTAAACCACACCTTGATCTTGCTTAACAGCTTTGATCAAGAACAACACACTCTTGCTTAAAAGCTCTAGAGTGAATACACTTACAACCCAAAATAGTAACACCTATTCAACCATGAAAGGTTTACAAAACACACACGAAAACACAAATTTGACTCTCAGTCTTTGCTCTCTTGTATTTGTTCTCTTCAACAAGGGTTGAGGCTGTTTTAAATAGAATTCTGACTTGGGCTTGGACCTCTTCCAAAAATCTGATTTGATTTGTTTTAAAAACAGAATTTAAAATAGATTTGATCTTCAAATCTTTTTAAATTAAATAGCCCTTAAACATAGCAACAGGATCTGCTCCAAATCTGATTGCAACTGAAAATATCTTCTCCAAGATATTCGCACACAATCTCTCTAACAGATCTTCTCAAACCAAACTTTCACGCGCAGCCCTAAAACATCACAGCCGGATGTTCTGATGTTCAGATAACTGATGTCAAGACATCAAGTTTAACATCAGTATATAAAACTTCAACCCTGCAACAACTAATGTTAGGAACCAATGTTAAGACATCAGACATATGACATCAACATTGTTCAACTTTATTTTACCAAAATTCCAACCAATACAAGAACTAACATTAGGTCTATTTGAGTGGTGTGTTTCTGCTGCTGGTATCTCTGATGTGTGCTGATATTGTTTTAGCCAAAATTAGCCAAAGGGGGAGATTGTTAGTTCTGTTATTGGCAGCATTTTTGGTAAAACAATGTGTTTGATCAAGATGTCATGTCTGATGTCTTAACATGTGCTTCTAACATTCTGCTTGTGGTGTGTTGTTGGGTTTTGCAGTTTTTGTGCATGATGTCAAGACTGATGTCTTAACATCTGTTGACAGAACATCTTGCTCAGTCTGTTATTTGTTTTAGGGCTGCGTGTTAATTGTTATGTTTGAGTTCTATGGTTGAGAGATTGCAGGCAAAATTCTTGGAGAAGATTTATTCAGATGCAATCGTTGGTTTCTATATTTAGGGCGAAAAGATTTGGAGATAAAATCTGTTTTTATTGTGCATCAAATCTGAGTTTTTCACAGAGCCCAAGCCCAAGAATTTGTTTCTATTTAAAGACGTATCAACCCTACTTAGAAGCTACGAAGACTAGACTGAGTGTCAAGGGTTAGGGTTTGTGTTTTCGTCTATTATTTGTGAACCATTCATTCATCTATTTTGATGTTTGAATTGGACTGATTAAGTTAAGTTGTAATTTGTCCACTCAAAGCTTTTAAGCACGAGTGTATTGTTCTTGGTTGAAGCTTTTAAGCAAGATCAAGGTATTTTCGTTGAAGTGTGTCTTCTACTTTCTTTATTGTATGTTGTTATCACTGCTGTGATTGAGGGGGAGTGAGAGGTGTCTCATATCTGAGAGTGTCTTAGATAAAAGTGTCATTGGGTAGTGATTAAGTGAGTAGATTATCAACTGGTGTGTTGGCTGTAGAGTCTATGAATTGATACTACTAATAGTGGACTTCCTTCCTAGCTTGGTAGCCCCCAAACGTAGGTTGTTAGACCGAACTGGGTGAACAATTCTCTGTGTTTATTTATTGCTTTTAAGTGCTGTTCTATTACTGTCTTGTTCATACAACAGATATTGATGTTGTGACATCTCACTTAACATCACATATCTGATTCCAGAATTTCAAAACCCATCCAAACTGCCCTCGCACGACCTGGTGTTGGAGGTAGAAGACATTGAAGAAGAGGGGGAGACTGGATCTAATCTTCAAAAACTCGCATGTAATCTCGAATGCTCGGATGAAGGCAATCGAGTTCAGGTGTAGTTGGGAGGGCGCCAAGTCCAAGTGTTTAAGAACTGCCACTTGAAAATCCGTGAAGGGAAGCCTCAACCCGATCTCCTTGAAAACAAACTCGTACATGGGGAACCTCTCTCCATAGGCCGAGCATATTCGTTCGTCCTCCTCGAGGAAATGGACCTTCCAGTCTCCCTCGACCCCCACCGTCATGAAGGCGCCCTGAGCATGGAAGGAAAAAAGGGAAGCATGCTCCCAAGGCTCAGCAGCAATCCACTCTTTCTCGGTACTTCTGGGAGTGGTGGTTTCCTCGGCATTCCTAGGAGAGGCAGTTTCGTCGGCACTACTATCCTCTGAAGAGCTCTCTTCGGACATCTCCTGCTCATGCATAACATCATCCTCGGGATTGCGAGACATCTCCTTTACCTGAAAAGCAGAGAACAAAAGTGAATTCGATGACAAAATCAAATCCACCCTTCCATTGCTAGTAGAGTGAAAGGGCGAGCGAAGGCCCGAGGACAACGTCCTCGACCTAAGCCCTTACTCAAATAGTGCAAAGCGAGGAGATTCTCAAGGAAACCCCTTAAACCTTCACGGGGAGATCCTCCCCGACACTTTGCCCAGAAATTCGTTGAAGGTCCACCGAAAAACTTATGAGGACACCGGAAACTTCATAAGCTCCACCGGCGACAAACTCGTTCGTCGTCGCAACGGTTCCAAAATCGACAAAAAACCTAAGTTCCTAACACTCCACCGACGGTGCCGACGAGAGAAAATGGCTTAACCACCGCCGAACAGTAACATTCGCTGGAATGCACCCCTACTCTACCCAGTTTTTATCCTAACTGCATGCAAATCTAAGAAAAACAAGATTGAAACGCGTAAAACAGAGAAGGATAACTTATGTGGTCGAAGAGAGAAAAGAGGTGGTCGACGAAGCCTGGTCGGTGCTCGTACGACGGTGTTACGGCGGTGGACGACGGAATCGAAGACAACAGTAAGAGGAGAGAAGTGAAAGTGAAAATAAATGCCTCCTCCCACTATTTATAGACAGGTCAGAGGCACGTGCACGAGCATGCGCGGCGTTGGGGCATCATCATGACCCTAACATAGCCATCATTGCGCATTAAATGTGGCACGTGGCTCGATACACGTATGACACTTCATCCCTTCAAGTCTCATCAACCGTTGGGCTCCCCGCTCGTCGGGCACGAAAGACAACGTTTCAGGTTCCTCGGGCACAGGTACCCTCAAGCACCACGAAATGACCCCGTCTCAGTAACAGGCGTCGACCATGCTTACTCCTTCTCGGGACCACGGGCTGCCCTTAAGTCATCACTCCTATGCTCAGGAGCAACGACTTAGGGGCTTCTGTTCCAGACGGGCCCAATGTCTAGGCATGGTCCAATCCACTTCTGCTCCCAGAATGGCCCAATAATCTAAGCCCTGCCAGTTAAGGGTAAAAGGAAGCATTATCTCCTGTGCCCCTCCGCTGAGGAAGGCTGGCTAGCTGACCTCCAGAATTGGTCATTCGTCGCATTTCTGCCCGTCACGCACGGTTCCACCATCCAGGATAGTCACGACGCTCTTGCCCACGACCACGCCCTTGCTCGCAGCAACGGCTAGTTACGGGCATGCCTGCCCGTCTCAACGGCAAGTTTCTGGAAGTTACCTACTTTTAGGGATCAAATATCTTGCCTCGAAATTAGG